>JAWNOI010000071.1:2495833-3826666 GCA_035046045.1 Zaprionus bogoriensis | reverse complement strand
TCGAATAGGGTAAATGGTATCTTACAGTCGCGCGCGCTCGACTGTAGCTTTCCTTACTTGTTTTTTTTTTTTTGCCGATCGCACTGCGTAACTGTGTGTGGTCTTGATGGTTGGCTCGCAAGTTTCTGATGCGTGAGGTCGCGGGTTCAAATCCTGCACTGGGCAATTTTTTTTTTTTTTAATAATTTTGCGCTATATGAAAAATATATTATGCAAAAAAAATAAAAAAAACCAAAAACTTTTTCTAAGCAATACAAAAAAAAGAAGACTGCGTTTGGATTCGAACCGGGAACATTTAGTTAAAGAGCTGACAACTCTAACAACAAACCACTGAAGCACATGGTCTGTTCCTAGGCGCGAGAAGTTTTGCATACAGCAGCAGAGACGGAGCAGAGGCTCGGCGTCAATGCTTGTGCCGACTGCGCACGCACAATCGGCGTGCAGTCGGCATGTGCCATTAGCGTCAATGCATGTGTATTTAATTTCGGAAATATGCGATGCGTTGTTATTAATTCGAATAAAAGTAATTAATATTAAGAATTATTTTTAGCAGCCAAAGGTAAATTATAACTTACTGTCGAGTGCACTCGACTGTAGCTTTCTTCAATTTTTATTTTTTAATAACAAAGAAGTTATAGGAGTTCGAATTCCCCATACAAAGTTATGGGCGCTAGCGATTCCTAATCAAAACGTTAAATCGACGCAGTAGAGAGCCCGCGTCAATAAAAGCCTAATTTGCCGATCGCATGGCGTAAACTTGTGTGGTCTAGTGGTTAGAGGTCCGATTCGTAAGTTACAAAGTTCGTGAGAGTTCTTGGGTTCGAATCTGGCGCGGGACGATTTTTTTTTCTTAATGTAAATTGCTTTTTTTTTATATTTATACCATTTACCCATTGAAAATGGGTAAAAAATGGTATATTAACTTTGTGCAAATGTATGTAACAGGCAGAAGGAGGCGTGGCAGACCATACAAAGTATATATATTCTTGATCAGCATCAATAGCCGAGTCGATTTGGTCATGTCCGTCTGTCTGTCCGTCTGTCCGTCTGTCCGTCTGTCCGTCTGTCCGTCTGTATGAACACACAGATCTCAGCTATTAAAAGAGCTAGAGGCACCAGACTTGGTGGGAGTGTGCGTGTATTCAATACACACAAGAAGTTTATTTCAAACTTGATGTGCCACGCCCACCTCCTCCGCAAATCGATAAATGCGTATTTCGATTTTTTCTAAATAATTCAATAACGAAAAGAGATAAACGCACCAAATTTGGTAGGAGAGTGTCTTGCAACATTATGCAGAAGTTGGATTTTAGAATTTTGGATGCCACGCCCACCGCCTCTAAAAAACACATTTTTATAGTTTAAAAGAAAACTAGAAAAGCTAGAAGCGCCAAATTTGAAAGTAAGGTGCCTGGTAACATTACGAAGAATGTTTGATTTTCAACTTTTGGATGCCACGCCCACCGCCCCCAAACTATTGAATTTTAAGAAAAGTAGGGAAATAACAAAACATTTTTTTTAACACTCTTGTAGCTTACCATAGTACAGATCTACCCTATAAATTTCAATCCGATCGGACAATAAACAAAGAAGTTATAGGAGTTTGAATCTCCCATATAAAGTTGTGGGCGCTTAGAATTCCAACTAGAATGTTGAACTGACGCAGCAGAAGGCCGGCATCAATAAAAGTCTCATTTGCCGATCGCTCCGCGTAACTGTGTGTGGTCTAGATGGTTGCATGCAAGATTCTGGTGCGTGTGGTCGCGGGTTCAAATCCAGCAACGGGCAATTTTTTTTTTTTTTTGCCGATCGCACTGCGTAACTGTGTGTGGTCTTGATGGTTGGCTCGCAAGTTTCTGATGCGTGAGGTCGCGGGTTCAAATCCTGCGCTGGGCAATTTTTTTTTTTTTTAATAATTTTGCGCTATATGAAAAATATATTATGCAAAAAAAATAAAAAAAACCAAAAACTTTTTCTAAGCAATACAAAAAAAAGAAGACTGCGTTTGGATTCGAACCGGGAACATTTAGTTAAAGAGCTGACAACTCTAACAACAAACCACTGAAGCACATGGTCTGTTCCTAGGCGCGAGAAGTTTTGCATACAGCAGCAGAGACGGAGCAGAGGCTCGGCGTCAATGCTTGTGCCGACTGCGCACGCACAATCGGCGTGCAGTCGGCATGTGCCATTAGCGTCAATGCATGTGTATTTAATTTCGGAAATATGCGATGCGTTGTTATTAATTCGAATAAAAGTAATTAATATTAAGAATTATTTTTAGCAGCCAAAGGTAAATTATAACTTACTGTCGAGTGCACTCGACTGTAGCTTTCTTCAATTTTTATTTTTTAATAACAAAGAAGTTATAGGAGTTCGAATTCCCCATACAAAGTTATGGGCGCTAGCGATTCCTAATCAAAACGTTAAATCGACGCAGTAGAGGGCCCGCGTCAATAAAAGCCTAATTTGCCGATCGCATGGCGTAAACTTGTGTGGTCTAGTGGTTAGAGGTCCGATTCGTAAGTTACAAAGTTCGTGAGAGTTCTTGGGTTCGAATCTGGCGCGGGACGATTTTTTTTTCTTAATGTAAATTGCTTTTTTTTTATATTTTTTTTATATATTTTTATACAATTTATTTTATTTTGTATTATTTCTTCGAATAGGGTAAATGGTATCTTACAGTCGCGCGCGCTCGACTGTAGCTTTCCTTACTTGTTCTTTTTCGTTTTTTTTTTTTTTTGAACTCACTGGCGATTAGTGCCACGCCCTGTCGAAATGCCGTCGCGCTTCATTGAACTGTTAAGCAAATCAACAGGCAAACAAATGAAATAATTCACATCAACAACTGTCAGAATGTCGGCCTGTCGGACTGTCGGCTTGTCTAGCAGCCCGTAGAGCAAGGGCGCGCTGCCCTGCCTGCTGCCAGGAAGTGGCAAAAGCAGCTCAACCGAAAGAGAAATCACAACTCAAATGGCCAAGACGCGACTCCGAGTGGCATTTTATGCAAATCACCCACAAATTGCCTGCCACTTGATGTGAATGTGGATGTAGCCGTTGCTGGTGCCTGGTGCCAGGGCTGCAGAGTGAAGAGAGATGAGTGGGGCCTGCACCAGCCAAGTATTAATAATTCTAGGCGCTCTAATGAGCGCAAATGTTTGTCAAAATGTTGACAGCTTAATTGAGCAGAAAATTTACATGTAGCGCAGTGTGAGCAGACAAACTTCAGAGCAAACTTGACTACAGTTAGGCATTGTTTGGCTAGTTAGCTTGGCTAACAGAAGTTGCAGCAGCAGTAGCGGCAGCACCAGCTCCAGATACCCGTTGACATGCGAAACGGCTCATTTATCAACGTCAAGTCAGCCCGCATCGCAGATCACAGATTCCGACTCAGATCCCGGCTCCAACTCCAACATCAGCTTGAAGTTTGTCTTGGAAAGCGCAATTAGCCCATCGATGAGGCATTAGCAGACACCGTACTAGCTGAACTTTTCTGGCCAACAAAAGAGGAAAGTAAAAGGCGAACGGCAAACAGTAAACGGCATTGGAAATGGCTTAAGCCGAAGCCAACCTAAGCCGAGCAGTGCACAGTACATAGCGCGTCGCTGAATCCCGCACATTTAATGCGACTTTAATGAGCTCAATTCTCTCTTCTTTCACGCCGTTCGAAAGCATGGCAAATTGTTTTGGAGAAGAGTCTTAACTCGCATCGAGTCTTTAATGAGCAGCTGCCAGCGTAAGTTTTCCCCTTGCATTCCATGCATGCAACACCCTACCCCACTCTCAGCCAACTCTGCTATATACAGAGGTCCATTCTACCATATTATTCTATTTTCGATGTTCTTCGGATTTTAGTTTCGGTTTGACCTATAAATGCAAATATTTGCATTCAGTTTTATATGTGCATTGTGTTTTATTCGTTACCTGTTCGCCAGTCACATTCATAAATAAACATTAGAAATTTTCTTTACGATTATTTTAATTGCATAAATATATAAATGGCCGGCATCCGTGGCAGTTGTTCGGTATTTTCTGCTGCGCAAATTTCCCCAATTTATTTAATAAATAAACAATTTTGACCAGACCAGGTGTTCGCCCGCTGTGCTTCGTAAAATTTACATATAGCCGAGCTGCAGGGCAATTGTTCTCAGTCCATGTCGGTTACTCACCCAATAAGCTGCAGGTAAACAGGCGAAGAAGCTTCTTGAAGTTCAGGCATTCACTTAATAGCTTTTAAATCGCTCCAGTTCCTACAGATGTTTGGCAGTTGCTCGGCATTTGCTTTGATTGTATGAATTAGTCACTAACTGTCGGATACTCTGGCCCAGCCCCCAATTGATGGGGTCTTTGTTTATGCCCGGGAATTGCCCGAGAATGTTATTTCTGACCTCGCTCACCTTTCGCCCTGTTTGTTTGTGGTCTGCACACAGTTCAGGAACTCTGTGCACTCAGGGTAATTAGCAAATTTGTTTGGCCCTGAATTTGAATTTGATTTGCCAGTTTGTGTACTCGCTGCCGGCGCATCAGCTGGCAAGCCAATAGCCTGCTGCCTGCCGCCCGCTGTCTGCTGCTTGCTAGCTGCTGGCCTGGCTAACAGTCTGTTTTGATGCCACAAAATGGGCCAGCGATAAGCACAAGTCAACGAAGAAAACAAAAAAAATATACATAGAGCACTGAAAACAGAAAACTGAGCACTGAAAACCGAAAATAAGAATGAAAAAATGCGAGGAAAAATCAATAATCATTTAAAATTCAAATGGGCAAACCATGAACCGGAAAATGCCGAGTGCTGTAACCAAAACACAAAACCGGCGAATGCAAATTGGGAAAACAGATAATGAAAAACCAAAGTGGGGCTCGGGGGTCGCGCCACGCTAATGAAATTAAAAATTGATGCTTTGGGGCCATAGGCGCAAATATATCTAGGCGAATACGAGTATATACTATATACGCACGCACACACACACACACATACACATACAATCTATTGAGCTCAGCGCACCAAACAAATGTCATTTAATAAATTGGAAATGTGGGCGGCCGGGCTAGGCCTATGGGCATGGTGCCAGCGGATTGGGGGGTGAGTGAGGAAAGTGCGCTGCTTTTCCATGCCTGATTGATTTTGCGGCGTTGGCGGCGTCTGTGGCTGCCACAGCCAGGCAGGCAGGCAGGCGAGTCCAGCAGCAGGCAAAGCCAATCCAAATGCAGCCACAAGAAAGACAAACGCCGCCAAGTTGCCGCCAACTTTTGACGCGTCTTTGATGAAGTTAGCAAAGCAGCGAGCAGCGAGCAGTAAACAGCAAGCAGCATGCAGCAAGCGGCAAGCAGCGAGCTTCGATACGGCGATAGAGACGCCGTTTTGCGGTCTGGTTACTCAATCTTCCTGGTTGCAACAAGCCGTTGACATCAATTAATTGCACCCATAGAGAGAGGAAGAAAATTGATAAATTGTTATGCGCTGGCAACTCGAAGCGTAGAGCTGCAACAAAATTTTCCGCCTCTATGCTGCAAATTGTGGGCGTTGCAATCGCCTTGCCTTCGGTTATTCTTCTTCTTCTGCGCTCCACTTGCGCTTCATTAGCCCGCGCATTTCTATTGCTCCTGCTTTATACGCCAATTAATCAGATTATGTCAAAATGTGTCACTGGGTTAATGCAAATATATTGCGCCTGCCCGTCGAATGTCGATTCCCCTTCCAATTCCCATTCTCCATCCCATTTCCACTCATAGTCCGTCTCTAGTACATCGTCCATGGTCTGCCTAGGCGTTTGTCCGACCGTCTGCTTGGCTAGTTTGAAAGATTTGCATTGGCGTTGAAAATGCGCTTAGTGCTTGCTTAATTACCGCAGCGAGAGTGGCAAACAGTTTTAAGCTGATTAAGCGACGCTCTCTGAATCTTACTTAGACTCGGACTCAGACTTTGTGTCTTTGTCTTTTCCATTTCCATTTCCATTTCGATTTCAATTTCCACTTCCATTCCGAGATTGATGCAGCTGCAGTTGTTTGTATTTAATTTGTGGCGCTGATTTAAGACTCATTTTTCATAATTTCAATAAGTTGGCCCAGTCGCCAGTCGATACGAATTAAATTTATTGGCTTAATGTAGATTTCACTGTATTCAGTTGGAAGTTTTGATTTATCAACTTTCATTTTATTGTGTTTATCTCTTTTCCGGCTTGACAATCGAAAAACTCGTGCCGGTTCGCGAATATCGTGCGACAAAGATAATCACTTTGGTTTGATAGGTGAATTAATTTGTAATGCGCAGAGAATGCTCTGTAAAACAGATAATACCAGATTACTAAATTGCTGTCAGTTTTTATTATATCTGCAATTTTAAATATTAAAAAAAACGTGAAAATTCCAGGTATAAAGAGCTGCAGTCATTAATCACTCAATCGAGTCACTTTCATCGCCCCGAGTTTGCTTAGCTCTAGATACGTTTTCTCGTATCTGTAAGCAAATATCATCGTCTCATAGCCCAGCCCTATTACCTTGACTCGAATGCCCAAACAGCAGAATCGACAACAGATCATCGCCGATACGAGTATAAATAACTTTACTTCATTCGAATACAATGTAAAGCTCAGCTATGGCCGGGCTCTCGTTCTCGCTCCTTGTGAGCAGTCGACATAAAGCCATTAAGCGACACACCCGCCAGCATTGCTGAAATAGATCTCAGCATATTTATCATTTTTCAAAATGCACAAAGAGAGGGAGAGAAAGAGAGAGAGAGATGGAGATAGAGAGAGAGAGAGCGAGCAAAAACGCGCAAACCTGGGCTTGGTGCAAAACCCTGTCAGTCTCCCAGTCTACGAATCTGTCTCCCCCTTCGTCTGTCTATCCGTTTTTCTCACTGCTTCCCTGGGCAGTCGAACTGTGCTGGGACTGACTGTGCTGGGACTGACTGTGCTTAATCACCCGTGGCAGCTTCAACTTGTTTTTTTGGGCGCATTCGCTGCGCCTCATTGCAGGCAGCAAGCGGCAACCGGCAGGGGTTGGGGGCAGCGTGCGGAAGTTGAGAAAACGGAAATTGAGCCATAAAATATTGTGACTAAATCGGTGACTAAATTAAGTATTTGGCTCGAAATGCCTCAGCTTGAAACTTTCAAATAGCTTGGCGCTTACTTGATGACATTTATCATACACGTTTCAGTGGGCTTTGTTTTGGTTTCGGGCTTTTCTTTAACTTGGTCTGCAGGTAAAGCGGGCAGACACGGCAACTTTCGCTTTTACCCATTGCGTGATTATATTGTATTTTCGGGTTGTAAAAATGGAATGCTTATTAGCGCGAGCTGAAAAAAGGACTTTTTATTACTCATTAAAATTATTATTGTTCTCACCACGTTGCTGGTTGCGTAGGTGCCAAGCGTTTAAAGGTTGCGCATTTGAGTGTTTCCACAACCGAGCATCCTTCTACCTCTTCTCTCCTACGTTTCAACTTCAACTTTGTGGTACCTCCGCCGCAGCCTCTTAAAGTTATTACGTCAAAATTTGCGTGAAATTTGTGGCAAAATGTTGCCAAAATTTGATGAAAATGCCGTTTCTTATGCTAAGTTAGAGGAGTGGCCAGAGACAGGTGAGCGTGGGCGAAGCGTGGCAAAGATGGCTTATTTTATTCTTATTAAAGTTGAAAAGTTTGCTTAAGCAGAGACAGAGGAGGGCGCTGAGCGCTTGGCTAAATGATATGCAAAGTTATTAGGGTAAGCGAAGAAGCTGGAAAGGTGGTAAGGAAGTCAGGGGAAATGACGGGTAACTCAAGTGCCAAAGAGTTTCCGAGAATGCCTAATTCAATTTGCTGAACTAATATTTAACGTGGCTTGTAGCAGTCTCAAGCTCAAGCACAGACTGTTGTCAATTAGGGAAATTCGACATTATCAGTTTATCTTTGCTTTTTGTGGAGTATTATTTCAAACCAAATTGAGGCATTTTTGAAGTGTCGGCTGTCGTTATAAACATAAAGCCATATATCTTCAGGTTGCTTATCGATCCACACACAAACACATACATCATTCCTGTCGCCTGTCAGATGCCAAAGTTTAGCCGGCGATTGCGTTAACCGCTGCAGTTGCCAGCACAAAGGCGAAGCCATTGAGCTAACCAAGCCGCCATTTTGTCGACGCCATTGCATTTAGCCGAAAGCCATTGAATACGCTTTATTAATGGCTTCATGCCTAGCAGCGAGTTGTGGTTGCGGCGTCATGGCGAGTCAAGGCAAGACGAGGCAAGCGACCGACCGAACGAGCGACAATGTCCTTCTAGCTCGACTTCCCCGGAGCATTTTGTGCCGGCTTCTTTGGCCGCTCGGCTATCGGATGTCTGCTGCACTTGCACTTAATTTTATCTATTATCCTCCATTTTTGTCATTGTCTAACGAAAATGAAGATTCAATGCCATAATCGTGTGTGCTGTGGTCTCAGTCCTTGTGTGTGTGTGTGTGTGTGTGTTTATGTGTGTGCATGGCACTCAGAACGTGCGCCCGCATGGCATCAATAGGAGGCAAAAGTTGCAGCCGCCAGCTGCTCGCCGGAGCGACGGAGAAGCGGGACGGACGGACAAACTATTGTTGTCTTCGACTACCCGACGTCCTGGCACTCTGCCATCCTCTACTCCTTCTCTTCCCCCTCTCCCCCCTCCACTCACGGCAATCTCTTGGCAGCAGGTGTGTGCCATGAAAAGTTTTGCAGTCACTTTTCACTTGGTGTTGTTGCTGTTTTTGTTGTTTGCTGTTGATGCTGTTCTTGTTGTTGCCTTTGCTGCTGGCAGCTGGGCACTTGGTTTGAAAATGTGATAAAATGATTATAAAATAATTTTCACAAACAAAAGAACATGCATTTGAGTGCTCACACGTAGCCGGAGCTAAACTCTCTAGTCCCTGCCTAATCCTTTACCCAATCCTCCGCCTCGCACCCGCTACTTTCCCCACTTCCAGGCTCAGCTGCTGCACTTGATACGTGCGTCCGTTTTGGCATTTAGCTAACTTTTACAGAGGCCTCATTGTGCAGAGGGGGGTTCCCCATTAACAATCTGACCGGATCCGCTCGGCTTGTGTCTAGCAATTGGGCTTATAAGCCACAGTATACTCTAACACAACTACTCGAGCACACTCACACACACATGCATACACATAAGCTGCTTTAATTGCCATTTGAAAGGGAAGTCTAACTTAATCTCGTCCTCTGGCAGCTCTCGTCAGCAGCTTTAGTGTTCTCCTCCAGGCATAATAATATTTTACTATTGTCATAAATTTTATTGTCAGCTTCATAATGCAGGTTTTATGCCTTGCACATTTCGCCTGCATTTATTATTTAACAAAAGCGGAAATTACTCTATACGTTCTCCTTGCTGCTATATAAAATTTCTCCCGTTACGCTTTTCTCTAAAGTCATGCCTTTATTTATTTTAAAAAGCTTTTTATGTTTAATCTATTGAATTAAGGAGAGAACGTGACCTTGAACTTTCAATCATATTGAGCTTCATAAGGAATAACGGAATACTACAGAAAATTTAAATATTCTGCTTTTTTGAGCCACTTTCCACAAGGAATAAATGCAGCATATTAATGTATAATAATAAATTGCAAAATGCAAAATTGTGCTATTCGCATTTGGTAATCATAAATAATGGCAATTAATTGTAATAACCATGCCAGTCTGACAAACAATGGCACAAAGGAAACCCTTTCGACAACTGCACGTAATTGTGGGCCACACACACACACACACAGTACAATGGGAGAGCGAGCTCCGCCCACCTGAAGCGAGAGCTCCATTTAAACGCGCAGAAACATTTGTTCAAAAGCGCAAAAAGCAAAAGCAAAGTCTTTTGCCATGGGCAATGCAATAAACAAGTCTTAGGGTTCTAGACCAATGGACCAGTTTCTAAGCTGACTGCGCCAAACACACACTCTTTCGCAGACTCATTCACACTCACACACAAGTAACGCAGTCCTTCAATTTGTACGAATGCGTAGCAGCAATTTGAGGCAAATTGCTGGCAGGCGACGGGCGGCAGGCGGATACACAAAGTGCAACTCCTCTGTCGTCTAGGGAGGGGCGAATCGGCAGGCCGGGGAAAATATCAAGTTGCCCGCCAGCTGATGCAGCTCACATTTGCAACTTTATTTATCGCAACGAAAACATCTTGTAAATTTTCCACGTTATTTTCGCCTCAAGACGACGCTTCGGCTCGACTGTGGAAAATTCAACAATTGATTCCATTTGCCATTCCACCCACTAAAACCGTCAAGTCGGCATCGCCTGCGCCTTCGTCGCCGCCGTTGCAGTCTCTACCCCCATCTGTGTCTCCTTAGTCTTTGCGCCTCTCCCCCCTCACCCTCAGTCGTTCCGTCGAGCGATGCCAAACGAAATTGATATGAAAATTCGCTTAAGCAAAAGCCTTTTAAGCGAGGCGCGCAAAGCAGCCACGCCTTCGCCTCGGGGCCCGCCATCCTTGAATTCGAGTGAGACAACGACTGACCTCCATCGTAAGCCGATTCCGATTGCGAGTCGGATTCGGATGCAGATTCGTACACCTATTTGTATTCGGATTCGGCTTCAGCTTCGGCTTCGAATTCCCATACCCCTGACGACCCGCTGTCCTGTCCTCTCTGTATGGTCCCTTTGCTCTTTCTCTTCGATTCCATGGCTCGGCTCGTTGTGATCATTTGTTTGCGATAAATTGTGTGCCATGTCGCCCGGCACTCTCGACTTTTATTGCCGGCCATGGTCAAAGCGCCCCTCAAAGCAACTGGCCTATATTTGCTCTCTCTCCTCTTCCCTCCCCCTGCCCATTTTGGCAATTTTTTGCCACTTTTTGTGCATTTTTTGTGCCATTTTTTGTTTATTCTTTGGGCTAAGTCGAGTCAAATGCAACGCTTTTGCGGCAGTTACCGAGTTTGTTGCGACAAGAAGTTGCATTTGCCGTTCGCCGCAATTTTTCAACGCCAACTTGAGTTGTGGATTTGTGGCGCCCGCTGTGTGTGTGTGGCGGGGGCGTGGAAAATGTCTTTGTGATTGCAATTTGGTGCATGACGCATGGGATTTGTGTGATTCCATTGAATATTATGCAAAACGCAGGGGATTTTCAGACTCTGATATCGTATACATATATTGAATAAGCGTGCCGAATGCATTTTGCCAGATTTGAAAATTCAATTGGATTTTATCGTGGGACAAAAGACACGAGAATTTGTGTAGAGCTTACGAGAGAAACAGAAGAATGTCGTTGGGAGGTAATCACATCTCTGGGTGCGCATAAATACCTGTTAAACTCGATACGAGTCCATTTCTCCAGCATGACAGCTTTCCACAATCTCCATCTAAACAAGACGCTTCCAATTATATTTATGTAAACTACGCTCCTTATCTTGTTATGCGACACGAATTCATTAGTTCACATGTTAAAAACTCCGCTTATCAATGGGGTTAGATCTACACTCATTCATCAAGCCATGTTCTATGGCCTTGTATTAGTTATTGCATCCATTAAACCGAACAACAGTCGAAACAGAGCGGCGAAGGGAGGAGAGCAGAATAGAACAAAGCGCAGCTGGAACAAGAACAAAGAAAAGACAAGCCGCTACGCCCACACAATTTCAATTTCCCCCTCCCGCTGAACCCTTTCCTGCCTTAGGAAATGCATTTCGGTTACGATTTACGCACTGTAACAACAACATTGATGGAACTGGGAAATTATGCATGGACGGGCGGGCAGTAGAGAGCGGGCAGCAGGGTGTGAGTTGGAGTTAAACATTCGCTTCTGAAAAGCAAAAACGAAACAGAGCGCAACAATGCGAGAGAGGGAGAAAAGGAAGGTGTGAGAGGGAGAGAAAGAGAGAGCGAGTGAGACGAAAGCAGTGCGGGATGACGGACAAAAGCCGAAATGAGACCCAGAACTGTGGCACATTATGCACTTTTGCTTTTCCTTTCAATGGAAATACAATAAATTGAATAAAACTGATGAAAATTTCCGGTTACATGCACTTACTTATACAGGCATGCTGGCAAACACGCACACACAGACACACGCATACACAGATACTCGTATGCAAATATAATAATCCGCAGTGTCTGTCTGCACCGTGTCCCGTGTTTCTGACTGCTCATAAGTCTCTCGTCTCCCGCTGCCCGTTGTGTGTCTCACGCCTCTTTGTATAGAGTTGTTTGTTCTCTTCCCCTTCTCGTCTTCTTCTTCTGCCTCTTCGGCGCTCTGCTCACTTCTGTGAATTAAATTCAGAGTTGAATGCACTGTGCAAAGTCGTCAGCTTGACGTATCTTCCACATTGTTTCTCTTGGCAAATTTTTATTTTTTTGATAAATTTATAAAATAAAAAATAAGAGTATAAATAAAAAAAAAAAAAACTCGCTGATTAAAAATTCACCAAGCGCAGCGCAATTTATGAAGTTATCAATTCGTCTTTCATTGAGGCAATGCGACTCAATCAATCCGCAATTATCTGGCGCACGTGCCACGACTCTTATCAATATTCGTAATACTCGTAGAGTACTTGCCGCTTCCCCAGCTGCACGAAGGGTAACCTCTCTCTGGGCCTCGGCCTGAACGTCGGACTCAGCCTCGTCTCTTCGGATTCGACTCGGCTCGGCCTGGTCGTGTTCTGTGATTTGAATGCGGTCCATGAATCGGCATTTCTATTGCCGTGTCGCAGCGCAATTGCTGTGACTTTCCATACTTAAGTTATTACTCGTATTCTTGTCACGCTCGTTGATCTCAGTTGATCTCTCTCTGTCTCTCTCACTCTCTCTCTCTCTCTCTCTTTCTGATCGCTTGCCCTTTTGTTGGGCGACCGACAATGTGAAAAGACACCTGGAGATCGTGACGAGTTATGGATGTGACCGCAGGCTTTCTATTCGCATTGTCTACGGCCCTGGGGCAAAGCTCCGTCCACTTAATTAGTTTTAGAAACCGTTGTTGATAAACAAAAAAAAAATTCCAAAAAATGTACGATATTTTCTTCGTGCAGGTAAACGGATTTACCGCCTGTGGTTTCCCATAAATAACCAAATCCGGAGGATTTATTTATGCATGTACATCGTGTGTGTGCGTGTATGTGTGTGTATGCTTTCTGTTTTCTTATTGTTTTGTTTTATTTCTTGTCCACAAATCGCCACTAAAAACTTTTGCACCAACGAATGTGCCGCGCATTTCGTATTAGCCTGAACTGAAAGTGAAAAGGTTTACGCGAAACCGACATGGGATAGAGAGATTAAAGATAAGGGTTTTCGAGCGTGTGTTGCGAATCGCTAAAGCTTCGGCATGGTAAATTATAGACTTTTGAACAGATATCGAAACCCGAAATTGATTATCACACAGTTTTCCAATTATAAAATCAATTAGTTCTTGGATTCATTGTGAACGTAAGCGAATAAGTTGGAAATTCTCACACATGGCAAACACATCCAGCTGAGCGAGCCATAAATACTTCTTTATCTTATGCTTTCCAATTACACTATCCACACATAGCGGGACAAGGGAGTCTCATTCCATTTTCTAGTTTGTGCAGTGAATTTTTTCTCGAGATTTTCCTCTTTTTCCTCTGCGAAAAATATTTGCATATCAAAAAGCAGCAACAAATCCCCCGTATCACCCGATTCATCCCCGGCCAAACATCAATGCGGCATTCTGTCAAACCGAGCTACCGATTTCGTATGCAAGCCAACGTCCCAGACCAGATACCATATGCATATTGTATAATTTAGAAGACAAGAGAGACAGAGAGCGAGAGAAAAAGAGAGAGAGAGAGCGATAGAGAGATGAAGAGAAAAAGTGAAATTCATTTGGAATTCCGCTCACGTTCGGGCGAAGTACATCAATCAAAATTGAAATGCATTTTCTGCGTAAATAATTTGTAATGCATTCAAAAATCAAAAAAATTACAACAGCAACAACTAAATAATTGCCACAATAGTTGCTATTTGTTATGGCAGCCCGTGGCGCTTGTGCCACAAAAAAATGCTCGTGTTGCACATAAATCGCAATCAAGAAAATGCATGCAAAAATGTGAAATGCGTGTGGCACATTTTCAATTGCCTAGCACAGTTGTTGTGTGGGGCGGGGGTAAACAGGGAGGAGTGTTACTTGGAAAAAAGTGGAAACTCTCCGCACACGACTTTAATTTATGCATGGCCCAAACAAACAACACTAGAGCGATGGTCACAAAGCAGGGGGAAGGGGGTGAAGCCGGTATGTTGGTACAACTAATTAGACACTTGTCATTCGTCGTAATGCTGTAATAAATACCGTTACAATGTCATTACCGGCATTACTTGACGGTATTCCGGTATTTTTGTTTCTACTTCTTATTTCAGAACTTTTCTCTCCCCCCTTCGCACTCTGCGTGTGCCCCTCTCGGTCTGCCACACTCTTAACTGGTCGCAGTCATCGAGCGAATGAGGCAATGTCGGTCCGTCTGTCTCTCCGTCTTGCAGTCAGTCTGTCAATGGCTTGTTAGCTTTCTTGTCTGTCGTGAACTTGCCCCTTGCACAGCCCCTCCCCCCACCTGCCTCGCCTCTTGTGACTTTGTTTAAAAAACTTTGTTTTGCTTTACGGCTTAGAATTTTAATGAGCTTTCGTCTACTGCGCTTTTTCAACTCCATTCTGAAATATCATCTTTTTTCATGTTCTGGCGGTCTGCCGGTATGCCGGTCTGCCGGTCTGCTGTGCCCCACGATGAACGCACGTAGAGCGTTGCGGCGGATACTTATTCGTTTTTCTATGGGGTCATTGCCTAGTGGGAAGTTAGTAGTATTAACTGCTTGACACTTTTTTCGCAGCGTCAACTTGAAATTGTCGCGAGATTGGTTTTTCGCTTACAGTTGCTCGAGGCTTAAAGCGCTTTCTGGCTTGTGGGGGAGTGGAATATGTTGTTTCGACTCTTTGTCTTTGAAAGGATTGTCTTTCACATCTGTGTGCAACAACATTATCACGCCCTGCTTTTGTTTGGCATTCGTCCAATCAACATCCTGGGGCAAACTGATTGTCGCACACGTCGGAAAGTCTGTCAGGCAACAATGTCACGGCTCGACAGAGAACAGAAGAGACTGACTGCAGAACTCGGCTGGCATTGAAGCATTGAAGAACTTAACTTATCTCATTGGACAAATATTGCCCAACATAATTTACACACACCCAGCAATTGCGCAAACAAAATGCAGCCGGCAACCTTTGGGTTGTCTCTTCGCTCGACAAACATAACACCAACACCAACAACAGCAACAGCAACAGCAACAAAGTCAGCAAACATTCCAAGATATATGGATAATTAACGCCTCGCCAATGTTGACAGTGAGAGCGGAGGGGGGCGAGGGCGTTCCTGAGAAATTTCGGCGTAATTTGGTGGCTTATTTACATCGTCAATTACGAGCAGCAAACAGACAAATGCACTTGTCGCGTAGTTGTAGTTGTAGAGTATGTAGAGTATTCATTTGCCTAATATGCTGCAATATTTGAGTAGTTAACATAAGAAGAAGAAGAAGCAGGGAGCGTGTGAGAGAGAAAGAGAGCGAAACCCCGTCTAACCGGTCTATAAAAATAGACGCGATCATTACGCAAGAATGTGCCCTAAAACGATGCAGCAAAGTGCTTAAGAACAACGGCAACAACAACAACAACATTAACAGCAACAAACACAGCAAGAACAACAGAAGCAGCAGCAGCAAACCTGAAATCTGCATAGGAGTACAAAGATTAATTAGCCCGGCGCAAGGCAACGCGCAGCGACAACAACAGCAACAACGATTGTAGCAGCAAGGAGAACAACAACAACAACAGCAACAAAAACTATGCGACTATTTGCTGCATCAACGCCGGCAGCGATGCTGTCGCATAGCTCAAGCGACGAGGCTGGCGAAATTATAGAGAATGCGCACATCGATTCCGGCAGAAAACAAAGGCTAACAGCAGGAGGAGCGGCAGCAGGTGCAGCTGTAGTTGCAGGAGCGAGAGCTACAGCTGCAGGTGGAGAGTCAGATGCGAGATGCGCTACGATTGATGCGACGATCTATAGCAATCACAGCAAGTCAAGGTCGCTGGAGCGATATGCAGGCGCGCCGTCACATCAACAAATGCAGCTGCCGCCCTATGCCACGCCCACCGGCAGCACACGACGACGCCTGCTGTCGCCGTTCCGCTCGATGAAGCGTCGCAGTCGCAGCAGCAGCAGCAGCGGCGAATCGCAGGCCTACAATCATCTGGCCGTGGTGGTGGCCAATGCGGCGGCCGCTACGGCAGCCAGCGGCCAGGCCAAAGCCAGTTCCCAGAGCGGCGACAGCGGCACCGGCGGCACCGAGCTGGAGCATGAGCTGGAACTGGAACTAGAACTGGATCACGATGACCACGATGGGGAGGAGGACGAGGATCACGACGAGAGCAGTCAGCTCAGTCTGAGCTATTCCCAGCTGAGCAGCAGCGGCTGCGATGAGCCCGATGCAGATGACGAGGTGGCAGTAGTAGCAGCAACAGCAATAGTAGCAGGAACTTTAACTCGAGTTGCTGCAGGCGCAGCAGTTGCTGCAGCAGAGGGAGCTGCAACACATTCGAACGCTGCGGATGTTGCCCAGCAACATGTTGCGGTGGAGCGACATCGTCGCAACGTGCTGTCGCTCTACTCGTCCTCGTCGGAGGACCAGCTGCATTGTCGCATCGGCGACATCACGCTGATGGACGACACGTACTCCAACTGCGATCCACAGAACGATGCGGAACGCATGTTCCTTCAGATTGTCGGCATGTTGCGCGACGAAAACGAGGTTTGTGTATTGGCTAAGTGCCGCCCGCCTTAAGAACTTGTTGTGCCCGTTGGCTACTTAAATGCGAAATGTATATGTATTTGCAGCTGCATCTGTGTGTACACTGTGTGTGTATCTGCATCCATAAATAGTTGCATTATGGCCAGGATATTTTTAAGCTTTGCAACTTTAATTAATTGAATTTCTTTACTCTCCCACGCGTTCGTGGTGTCCGTATTAAAATCTTGATTAATGCCCCGGCACAGCACAGGATTGTGCGTATAGCTGGTATATGTGTATGTGTATGTGTCTGTGTATGGTTAATGTCCCCGATATAAAACTGCAACTTTAAGCGGCGCCATTTCAATTACAATCTCAATTAATTAAATATTTAAATTACTCGTCCGTTACTCAAGCGATTCCAGCTGCAAGCGAAGGCTTACTACAAGTTGCAGCTTTTCAATTATTGAAAAGATAAGTTGAAATGAACTCATGCATTTTTATCTTATAATTTAACAAATTTGTCGTCCATTTAAAGATTCGAGTTCCTATCATCGGCTGTTATCTTATCATAATTCCAGCAATATTTTTTAGAGAATTTACTCAGAAAATTACTTATGTAAGAGTAAATGAATCATCATTTAAATTGATTCTCTGTGCCAATCAATTATTAATCTCTCTACATACTATGCTCGTGCTGTCAATTAACCAGCTCAAAGTGTCAATTAGCAGCTCGAAATGCATAGATGAATGAGAACGTGCTTGATTGAATCAAACTGACATTAGAAGTGACTTTGATATGACAGCAGCTGGTCACCTGGCCGACTTTTAATCCATTGCCGGCAGGCAGCAGGCGCCACATGCCACCAAATGGGGCAAGTCTTCACTGCGATGCCATAGTAAATATGACGCTGTCGTTGGCAAAGGCTTTGTTTGCTACTACCAGCTAAGAGGATGGAGCTGCAACTCCATGGTATTAGCTGCCAGCCGAACGACACGTATTAAATTGCGCCGTGCTGCAGCTTTTATTATACCATTTACCCATTGAAAATGGGTAAAAAATGGTATATTAACTTTGTGCAAATGTATGTAACAGGCAGAAGGAGGCGTGGCAGACCATACAAAGTATATATATTCTTGATCAGCATCAATAGCCGAGTCGATTTGGTCATGTCCGTCTGTCTGTCCGTCTGTCCGTCTGTCCGTCTGTCCGTCTGTCCGTCTGTCCGTCTGTCCGTCTGTATGAACACACAGATCTCAGCTATTAAAAGAGCTAGAGGCACCAGACTTGGTGGGAGTGTGCGTGTATTCAATACACACAAGAAGTTTATTTCAAACTTGATGTGCCACGCCCACCGCCTCCGCAAATCGATAAATGCGTATTTCGATTTTTTCCAAATAATTCAATAACGAAAAGAGATAAACGCACCAAATTTGGTAGGAGGGTGTCTTGCAACATTATGCAGAAGTTGGATTTTAGAATTTTGGATGCCACGCCCACCGCCTCTAAAAAACACATTTTTATAGTTTAAAAGAACACTAGAAAAGCTAGAAGCGCCAAATTTGAAAGTAAGGTGCCTGTTAACATTACGAAGAATGTTTGATTTTCAACTTTTGGATGCCACGCCCACCGCCCCCAAACTATTGCATTTTAAGAAAAGTAGGGAAATAACAAAACATTTTTTTTACCACTCTTGTAGCTTACCATAGTACAGATCTACCCCATAAATTTCAATCCGATCGGACAATAAACAAAGAAGTTATAGGCGCGAGAAGTTTCCCTTACATCAGCAGAGGCCCGACGCCGACGCCGACGCCGACTGCGCAGGCACAGTCGTCGCGTAGTCAGCGTTCAGTCGGCATGTGCCATTTGCGTCCATGCATGTGTATTATTTGACTTAGAAAATATGCGATGCGTTGTTTTTAGTTCGACGAATAAAAGTAATTAATATTAAAATATATCTTACTGGATGTTGCAAAAAAAATAAAAAAAATCAGTTGTGTTTGGCATTCGAACCTGGGACTCAATGTCACGGAGCCGACAACTCTCACACCAAGCTACCGACGGCAATCAAATTGCCGGTTACAAATTTCGTTCTAATATCTCAGTTGAGGCGCATTGTCTGTTTCTAGTAAATACATACAATGTTTGTGTTTATGTATGCATGTTTTAAGCGCGAAAATTTTTTCATACAGTAGAAGCTCGGCGTCAATGCTTGCGCCGCGCACGCACAGTCGCCGTGCAGTCGGCATGTGCTATTAGCGTCAATGTGTATCTAATTTCGGAAATATGCGATGCGTTGTTAACTTACTTAACTTAACTTACTGTCGAGTGCACTCGACTGTAGTTTTCTTTAATTTTTATACCATTTACCCATTGAAAATGGGTAAAAAATGGTATATTAACTTTGTGAAAATGTATGTAACATGCAGAAGAAGGCGTGGCAGACCAGACAAAGTATATATTACAATCCGTTCGGACAATAAATAAAGAAGTTAAAGTTGTGGGCGCTTAGAATTTTCAACTAAAATGTTGAACTGACGCAGCAGAGGGCCGGCATCAATAAAAATCTCATTTGCCGATCGCACTGTGTAACTGTGTGTGGTCGTGATGGTTGGCTTGCAAGTTTCAAATGCAGGGGGTCGCGGGTTCGAATCCCGCGCTGGACGATTTTTTTTATTATTTTTAAATAATTTTGCACTGTACCGAAAAATATAGTATGATATTTTTAATCAAATTGACGAACATAGATGATGCAAAAAAAATAAGAAAAACCAATAATTTGTTCTTAGCAATACAGAAGGAAGCCTGTGTTGGGAATCGAAACTGAAAATTAAAGTTATGATGCAAAAAAAAAAAAAATAATTGTTTGTTCTTTAGCCCGCTGGGAATCGAACCGGGTACATAAAGTTACCAAGCCGACAACTATCACACCACACCACCGACGGCAATCAAAATGCCGGTTACAAATTTCGACCTAATATCTCAGTTGAGGCACATTGTTTGTTCCTAGTAAATACATATGAATGTATGTATTTATGTATAGTTATGTATGTATTTATGTATAATATATATGTATGTATGGGACGTGCAACCCAATGCGCACTAAGGAAACATATTGTTAATAAATGTATATTTATATTTAATTGCATTAATATACATTTATGGTATAATTCAATATTAAATTTTATTATCTTCGTGATTATATTTAAATGTCAACATATATCGATATCAGCGCATATCGATAAGTCGAACAACGTCTCTAAGGCTGCTCAATATAATCACTTTTTAGCTTGCGATTGGCGTGTGCGGTTGTGATTATTTCGTCGATACCGATTTTCGATTTTCATTAAATTAAATTATTTTTATTAATTTTCACTATTTAACTTTTAAATATTGTCTCTGAAAATAATTCGCGAATGTTGTCCGCTTTGATTTTATTAAAATTGTGAACAAAATTATATTATCGACAAAATTATTTACCGCGCATAATTTTGGCCGTGTGTGTGTGTGTGATAGTGTTAGTGCTTTTTAGGAACTTTGTGTATACGCATCTATACATACATGTATGTATGTGAAATTGCGCTCTTTTGCGTGCAGTTTTGTCAAAATACGTTACATGTGACGTATGAGTACATATGCACTTGCGCTTTGTATGTGAAATTAAATGACTGCAGTGTGTACGATTAAAGTGAATATCGGTATCGGTTCGTGCCGCGAAGCGAATAAGAATTAAAATAGATTAATAAATTATTATTCATTGGTGCTGCTGAAATCGCAAGTAACAAATTTATATTTATATATTATTATTTCATATTTAAATATATAAATAATATTGATGAATGTTAATAATACATTCAAAATTATATAATACTAATAGTGTTATTTATATATAATTATATAATATAATACTATATTATATTATTACTATATCTATATTTATATATATCATATATACATATAAATATATATATTTATACATATTTATTTATATATATATATTAATTAATTAATTTTTCTTTTTATTATTAATTCATACGTATATAAATAATGCCTAGGCTTAATAGAAGCACAGCTGACAGTAGGTCTCAAAGTCGAAGACTTAGAAATCAGTTTAATAGGTCCATTGTAGAATATGTTCAGCAAGAAAGGCAGCATAATGCAGAGTTTCAACGAGAACGTAGGGAAAATGTCGAGTTGAGCCAAGCTGATAGGGTAATCGATTCAATTCGGAGGACAATTCGTCGAACGAATTCCTCAGTTAGGGTAGTAGAACAGGTTGAGAATACTTCGCGTCGTTCGAGGCGCCGACAAGACCCGATTTATCGGGCAGACGAAAGAGGACAGGATTCTGTTCGTAGGACAATTCTGCGAACGAATCCTTCAGTAAGGGCACTAGAGCAGGCTGACAACACTTTGGGTCGATCGAGGCGCCGACAAGACCCGATTTATCGGGCAGACGAAAGAGGACAGGATTCTGTTCGTAGGACAGTTCGGCGAATGAATCCTTCAGTAAGGGCACTAGAGCAGGTTGAGAATACTTCGCGTCGTTCGAGGCGCCGACAAGACCCGATTTATCGGGCAGACGAAAGAGGACAGGATTCTGTTCGTAGGACAATTCGTCGAACGAATCCTTCAGTAAGGACAGTAGAGCAGGAAGACAACACTTTGCGTCGATCGAGGCGCCGACAAGACCCGATTTATCGGGCAGATGAAAGAGGACAGGATTCTGTTCGTAGGACAATTCGGCGAACGAATCCTTCAGTAAGAACACTAGAGCAGGCTGATAACACTTTGGGTCGATCGAGGCGCCGACAAGACCCGATTTATCGGGCAGACGAAAGAGGACAGGATTCTGTTCGTAGGACAGTTCGGCGAATGAATCCTTCAGTAAGGGCACTAGAGCAGGTTGAGAATACTTCGCGTCGTTCGAGGCGCCGACAAGACCCGATTTATCGGGCAGACGAAAGAGGACAGGATTCTGTTCGTAGGACAATTCGTCGAACGAATCCTTCAGTAAGGGCAGTAGAGCAGGAAGACAACACTTTGCGTCGATCGAGGCGCCGACAAGACCCGGTTTATCGGGCAATCGAAAGAGGTCAGGATTCCGTTCGTAGAACAGTTCGCCGAACCAATCCCGTAGTTAGAGCAAGGGAACAATTAGCAAATACATCGGGTCGATCGAGGCGCCGACAAAACCCTCTTTATCGAGCAGACGAGCGCGAACAAGATGCAATTAGACGAGCTAGCCAACGACAAGACTTAGAGAGGAGAATCTTGGAGAGAGCTTTAGATAGGAGTCAAAGGTCTCAAGTCAGAGATAATCCAATTCGTAGAATTCTTGAACAGGCACGCAATACAAGTGCAAGACGAAGTGCTCGAATTCGAGCAAGACAGGAGGCTTTTGATGCAAATAGGAGCTTATCGCAGAGAGTTAGTCAGTATAGAAGTAACTCTATAAATAGAATAGCAGAGAATAGGAGAAACTCGACCCGAAACAGGATAGAACGAGCGAATACCTTGCCAGAAGATAGAGTGTCTCGGAATAGAGTCGTTAGCTTAGATGCTCTAATAGCCACATTTAATATGACAGTAAAGCAGGGTCCTGATCAGGTTTGCATTTGCTGCAAAGGTTTGTGGTTTCCGCATCAAGTGGACAAAATCTCTCGTGAGTTTATAGAGGAAAAGTGCAGTGAGGCAGATAGTGTAGATATTTTATATCTTTCCTCTATATTCCCATCTCACAACGATAGGTATAGCTTTTGTAAAACTTGCAGCCACAGCATAAAATCAGGTAAAAAACCTAAGGCTTCCATAACGAATGGCTTAGATTTCCCAGAGCTTCCCGAATGTTTGAAAGGCTTAACGCCTTTAGAAGAAAGGCTTATTTCCCCACGCCTTCCTTTCATGATAATTAAGTCTTTAGGATATGGTCGTCAAAGCGCCATTAAAGGAGCAGTAGTCAATGTCCCGATTCCAGTTGCAAATGTTGTAACTTCCCTTCCCAGGGCATTTAACGAAGCCGATGTAGTTCAGATACACCTAAAGCGTAGGATGGAATATAACCATGATTTCATGGCTGAAACCATTAGGCCTTCAAAAATTGCTGATGCAATTAGGTATTTAGTCAATACAGAGCTCTATAGGAAACACCAAGTTACTATCAATGAACAGTGGTTGTCTTCCTATTCTTCTGAGACTGTACCATTTGTTGCATCGGCAGATGATAGGGATATTGTTTCCCAATTATTAGAAAGAGCTGCTCAAGGTAATGAGCAAAATAGAATTGATGAAGAGGAAGATTTAAATCCTGGAGGTCAAGAGACTTTCATGGAAAATGTTCCAGTTGCCCCCATTACCAGGATTGCTATAGCTCCTGGAGAAGGCCAGCGACCTCTGGATATGATTGAAGATTGTGATTCAGAGGAGTTGGCCTTTCCCACAATATTTGCGGGCATTAAAAGAAAATGTAAGGAGAGTTTTACAACCATTGTAAGGTCCGAGCTTAGGAATTTCGATAGAAGAGGTTGTAGAACTGATAAATTGTTTCATAACTTTAAAAAGTTAGAAATGATTAACATTAGGAATAACACGTCAATTTGCTTAAGAAAGCACTCCGCCACTCAAGGCATTTCGGCTGCAGACGTGCAAAATCAGGAAACATTAAGAAATTTAATTCTACACGACGATGGCTATAGGGTTTTAAGAGGTATTCGCTATTCTCCTGCTCATTGGGAAGAGGAGAAGAAGAAAGTTATGGCTATGATTAGGCAAATCGGTCTTCCGACTTTTTTTATAACATTTTCCGCAGCGGAAACTCGATGGACAGAGCTTTTAGTCTTATTGTCTAAAAATGTAGACAAGCAAGACATTTCTGAAGTAGCAGCTTCAGAATTAAGTTTTAATGAAAAAGCTCGTCTCATTAGAGCAGATCCTGTGACTTGTGCCAGATATTTCGATTACCGGTACAGACAAGTTCTCAAACTAATGAAGAAAGAAGGCGGTATTTTTGGTAGTCATAGGGTTATCAAGTTTTATTGGCGAGTAGAGTTTCAGCAAAGAGGCTCACCACATGTCCATGGCATGTTTTGGTTGAAAGATGCCCCTAAGCTCGATTTACAAGATGAGTCAACATTTGAGCCTGTCAAGAGCTTTATCGATCAGTTTATTACAACTGATGTCAGCTGCCCCGATGTTGCTCCATTTTTGGAATATCAACTTCACAATCATGGGCACTCTTGCAGGCGAGAAGTTAGGTCTAAGCAAATTTGTAGATTCGGTATTCCATACCCTCCCATGCCTCAAACAGAAATTCTATTTCCATTAGGAGAAGATGCTCCAAACTTAGCAGAGCATCGTAGGAACTTTGATAAAATTCAAAATCTGTTAAATTTTTCCTTCGATCGTGAGACCGTAGATAGCTTTAGTAATTTTAATAGTTTTTTGTCCCACGATCAACTTAACTTAAGCTATGAGTGCTACGTTAATGCTCTAAGATCGAGTTTAAAGAAACCTAAAGTGTTTTTAAAGCGATCTTTTGCAGCAATCAAACTTAACGGTTACAATAAGCACCTTCTTTTGCTGCAACGAGCGAATATAGATATTCAATACATTTTAGACCCTTACGCTTGCTGCAGCTATGTCGTTAATTATATTAACAAGTCTCAGCGAGGCATTTCGCTTCTAATGCGTGAAGCAGTAGAAGAAAGTAGGAGAGGCAATGTAACTATTAAACAGAAGTTACAACATTTAGGAAACAAATTTATCTTTGGCACTGAGATTTCAGCGCAGGAAGCCGTCTACTGCTGTTTAGGTTTGCATTTGTCTGCCAGCAGTAGTGCATGTGTTTATATAAACACAGAGGTTCCTGAAAAACGGGTCAGAATGCTGAAATCTAAACAGCAACTTCAAAATCTGCCCGATGACTCTAGAGACATATTTCTCGTAGGGCTTATAGAACACTATGTTCAGCGCCCAGACGCTTTAGAGAGCTTATGCTTAGCTGATTTTGCTGCTTTTTATAGCTATAGCAAATCGGAACGTGGAATTCGCCAGGAAAACTTGGATGACGTTGACGACGAAGTGTCCAGAGCTTCTGAATCAATAGTTTATGCTCTTCGCAATGGTAGTGGCTTTGTTAAAAAGAGGCTGACGCCATGTATAATAAGATATAGAAGATTTAATATTAATATTGATAGAAAAGACTATTTTAGGGAAGTTGTAATGCTATATGCTCCATGGAGAGATGAGCATTTAGATTTAATTACAAAAGACTGTGAATTGTTTTGTAGCCACAATCAGGAGTTAGTAGAGAACAATCGCAGGAAATATAATATATTAGACGACAGGGAACTCCAAGATGCTCTGAGCCATTTAGACAGAGAACAAAATCAGGATAGCGTGGAAAATCAGGAAGTTGAAGATGATGGTTTTAGAGTTTTAGGATTGCCAGAAATAGATCCCAATTTGAATGTTTTAAATGTGAATGGTAATAATGACAATAATGACTTAGAAGATAGTAATGTCCGTTTAATTAAGCTTCCCCCCTTAGTTTCACAGGAAGACTTAGCAAACATTGTTAGATCTCTTAATTTAAAGCAGAAGTTGTATTTTACACATGTCTTGCACAATGCCAAAAACAATTCAATATATCATGAATTCGTGGGTGGTGGTGCGGGAGTCGGAAAGAGCCGACTAATTTCAGCAATCTTTCAGGCGTTGTCCGTTATGTATAATATGATGCCAGGAAGTGACCCCACGTGTATAAAAATCCTTCTTTGCGCCCCAACTGGAAAAGCAGCATTTGGAATTAGTGGTTCAACTCTGCATTCCATGTTTTCACTTCCTATTAACCAATCCCGTGCATCGCCCTTAAGGGCCTTAAGTCATGACTTAGTTAATACTTTGCATTCAAGGTTGATAAACCTTAAAGTTATTATTATTGATGAAATATCAATGGTTAGTTCTCTTATGTTTGCTTATCTAGACTCCCGATTAAAGCAGATTTTCAAAAATACTAATCCATTTGGTGGTGTTTCTGTCATCGTTTTCGGTGATCTAAGACAGTTACAGCCAGTAGGTGGTGGTTGGATCTTTGATCCAAACTTCAGCGATCCCTATCATGAAATATTTGGTAGTTATCTCTGGGATCTTTTTAAGTATTTTGAGCTCACAGAGATAATGCGTCAGCGGGATGACCAACTATTTGCATCTGCTTTAAATAATATGGCATCGGGTTGCATGACAGCCGATGATATTAGCCTTTTCCGATCAAGGGTTTGCGAACCATCAGAAGTGCCCGATGATGCAATTCATGTGTTCTGCAGCAACAAAGAGGTAGACGCTTTCAACACACTGAAACTTAACTCAATTTCTACGGAGCAATTTTTTTCCACCGCTCAGGATTTTATTAAAGCTGGCCATTTAGATTCGGCTAGAAAGCAAAGGATTTTAGAAGAAGTAAAGGGGTTTAAAACGTCTGCTACACAGGGACTTTGCATGTCCCTGATCCTTAAAACTACTGCCAAGTACATGATGACGGTTAATGTAGATACCGGAGATGGTTTAGTAAACGGAGCATCAGGTATACTTATGCAGATAGATTTCGATGCATCCAACAGTCCCAATGTTCTATGGATGCAATTTTCCGAAGAAAGTGTAGGAGTTCTTGCGCGTTCAAAATGTATGCATAGTACAGAAACTTCATGGACTCCAATTCAGAAAATTGTAAGAAATTTTCAATATAGTAATAACGCGCAAGTTAGCATTGACCGTAGGCAGTTTCCGATTGTACCTGCTGAAGGTATCACTATTCACAAAAGTCAGGGAGCAACTTACAGCAAGGTGGTAGTCCATGCTCATTCCAGAATGCAGAGAGCTGCATTATACGTCGCTTGTAGTAGAGCAACTAATGCGTTAGGTCTTTATATTATTGGAACTTTCGTTCCCCCTAGACCTCCACTAAGTAATGATAAGGTGAAAGCCCAATTGGAGAAATTGCGGACTGAAAAACTACTGGTAACTCATTACGATTATTTAGTCGACAGTTCCGCCTTAGACATTATTTTCCATAATACTCAGAGCCTGAATATGCATCTTGACGATGTTCAATCAGATAGGCTGATGCTTCAGTCATCGGTATTATGCTTTGTGGAGACATCCATATCGAGTGAAAATGTCGAAATTCCAGGGTTCACAATTGTTGTCCGACTTGAAGCAATAAGGCCTTTAACAGGCATACTAGTCTATGTTAGAAATGAGCTTGTAGGTAAAGTTTCGCAATGCTCAAGTGGTAGAAAAATGATTGGTTCAGTAGTTTTTGAGTTCGGCATATTTAGGTATAATGCCATAAGTTTTATTATAATTTATAAAAGTCCGAATTATTGTTCGACAACATTTAAAACAGAATTTGAGGATCTTCTTGGGCAATATGAATGTTTAGGGTCGAATTTAATTATTCTAGGAGATTTCAACTTATGCTTAAAAAGTTTTAATAGGTGTAGGGAGATATACAATTCCTTGATAAGCAAAGGATATAGAAGCTTGATAGATTTGAAAACGTCCACTACCAATATGGACACACATATTGATTGGGCGTTCTCAAATATAGATTTTAATAGAATTAGTGCTAAAACTTTTGAGCTAGTTCATAGCCATCATAATGGAATCTCTGTTAGTGTTGAGGAGAGCAGAGATTAGGCAGCCCTAGATAGGTTTTTCATTTAAGTAGGTTGTGTTGAGGTTAGTAAGATTAGGTCTTGATTAGCTTTTTGAGTAGGTGGATAGGTATTTATATGTATATATGTAAATATATATAAATATTTTAAGTAATTAAAAAATAATAAGTTATGAACAGTAAGCTAATTACCCGGCCATTGAAAATGAGCGAAAAGGGTATATTAATTTATAACTTTTAATTTTTTTTGCCATTGAAGGCAAGTTTTATTAAACCATTTTATTATTTATTATTTTCTTGGGGAACTATGGAACCGATATTGATCAGTTCTAGTCGACTCGTAGGTCACCAAATCTCTGTTTTGGAGAATTGACCCCATTAATATATTAATGGCCTCCCCGTGGTGTTCCCTGGGTACCGATCATCGGATCGGGAGCAAATTCGAGCGGCGTAAATTATTGCTGTATATATAAAATATTATTTATTATTATATATATATTGAGGCATACAGGGTATTTTACATTCAAAGCGCTTGATTATAAAGTTTTTAACTAGATTTAATTTGTATTATTTCTTCGAATAGGGTAAATGGTATCTTACAGTCGCGCGCGCTCGACTGTAGCTTTCCCTACTTGTTTTTATTATGCCTTTTTTTTGTTTTGTCTAGCAGAGCCCTGCCTCGTTGCAGCGGCCATATTAACTTTGCAAGGATTCCCGAGCGAGTTGCACGCATCTTTGTGACTTTGGCTTTTTGTGCCCGTTGATTAACGTTGAAGAAGTCGCTCTGCTTGCACCAGAGACTTACCTGCCTGGCTTCTTCCGGGTCTTAAGGGTGCATTGGCCTGCTATCAACACCGCGTGCTGATGCCGAGCTTCCGTAATGACTTCGATATCAAACGATTTCTTGTCTTTGTTGCGGCATCGCAGCGTCGGCTTGTTGCCACTAATTAGTGCCGCCTACAGCGTGCGGCATGAAGCATGCCACGCCCTGCTGCATATTTATTGTAAACATCACAAAATATTGATTGCAGCGGGCAACCGCTGACGGCGACAACCGCAGTCAGTTCTGTTGTTTTACTCCGGTATGCTAATTAAACGGAAATGCAAAGCGGCAAAAGGAGTGATGAGCGAGGGGAGCACAGGGGGGACCACTCGGTGAGGTCCAAAAGCGCAGCAAATTGCAACTTCAGATTATTTTCACGCTTAATTAGCTGCAGCACAAAGCAGCCGAAGTGCGCTTTGAGTTGGAATATATATGGAAATATATGAGAATATTGGAAATTTGTGTAAAATAATAAAGTGATTAGCTTCTTCTTTTGCAAGTACGTAATTGTCCAAGTGTCATCAGCATGTCGGATGCAGAACAAAGAAACTCTCAGTCCAATTATTCGGAAATTGTCAGAAAAACTTGAATAACAACAAACAACGCCGGGGCCGTTGGGTGTAACTCCTGGTTGTTGGTTGTGCATGGCGCCTTCTGGACACTGGCGATGGGAGACTGAATCGCAGAGAGAAACCAACAACACATGTAAACTGGCACGTGCATGCATTATGAAGCATAAACTTGCCCCGGGGAAACAGCAGAAGCTGCAAAGTTCAAAATCAAAAACACAAACTCGAAGAAAACTGAATTTCATATAAAAAGCTTGCGCAGCGCAGCACACAACAGCGGCAGGAGCAGCTGCAGCACAGTCGTCGGGGAGGTGCAGGAGGCAATTCCGGTGACGGAGGTGGATGTAGAGGTGGCGGCTGAGGCAGCAGGAAAATAACTATAACTAAATGAAATAATAGAGTAAATGGCTCAAAGGGGAAAGTTGCACGCCGGCGTGGAGGGTGGCGCAGTGGAGACAAGGGCATGACATCCTGCCGTCCTGTCGTCCTGCCATCCTGCCGTCCCAGCATCCTGGTGGCTTGTTGCGCTGCGGCAAAGTCGAAAGTTGTGCGCAGCAGGTAAATGCATTTTGCTTGTTGCATGCATTTTGTATGCAAAATGGCAGCAATGAAACTTTCTGCTGCAAACTCCAATGGGACGGCAGCGACTCCGCCAAATGGTCTGCCAAAGCGAAATTGAAAAGTGAAAATGATGAAAATGTGCAAAATGAAACGTGTGGCATGCAACAACAGAAACAGCAGCAGAAGCGGCACCAGAAGCACTAGAAGCAGCACAGCATGTGCCTGCAGTCTCAACTCCCGCAGACATTCCCGGCTCGCAAAGCGCTCAAATTGGCAGCCGAGAAGCGAACTTCCACCTGGTATTCTGCTGTTAAAGCGCGCTCTTCGCCTTTTATTGCTAATGAAGAGCAGATGCACAAAGCAACAGGGACAAACACATACATTCGCACGCACTCACAGGCAATTTCGGAGTGTGCAGACGGCCTTTGAGTTAGTTATGTCAAACTTTAAAGTGTAATTCACTCCATTCAGGCTGGTCACAAAGAGATAACTCAATTATTGCCCTCACAATGCGAAGAACGCGTCGTATACGTAATATAATCAAAACGCGCCCGCTGAGAAAAAGACTATGCCATGCCTGTGCGCCCAAGAAGCCCTGACTATAGTCTGCTCTATTATGAAGTTTTATGCATATAACCAAAGCAAATATGAACGAACGACAACGGCATAAAGGCATGCTAAAAACTAACTGTTCATGTGCAGCACACATACATTTACATAAAGTCCACCTGACTTAATTAAGGCACGTCTTGCGCAAGCAGAGTTCTTTGAATATTTAATGCATGCCTGTGAGGCAAACAAACAAATCAAGAAAAACACAAACTTATTGAAAATAAACAAACATTGCAATGCATAAATTAGCTCACAATTGTTCTATGTAAATCCTATAAAAGAATTTAAATATTTTATCAGAGTCGAAATTCAAATCAAACTACAATAAAACGTTACCTTCGGCGTGTAGTAAACATACTGCGAAGCGAGTGTAGGAATGGTATTTTATTAATATTGCGTCATTTCAGTAAAAAAAAAACCCTTTAATTTTAAGGAAGATTTAAATTAAAAACTGAACTTTCAAAATTAAATGGAAGTGTAAGAACAAATCCAAGGGAAAATCGATTGATCATTAAGAAAGTTATGGTAGTTACAAGTCGAGATACGGCGTCGTACAGCCCCCTGTATAATAATTAAATAAAACAAAGAAAAGTTTGTACAATTTTTCCTTGAGAATATTAAATGTTTTAGCATAATCTTGGACTTTGCAACTGATATTACAATAGAATGCTATCTGCCCCTTGCTAATTGAAAGCTTTTGTTTGGCTCTTTACAGAAAATGCGCCAATTTCAGAAGGTGTTGGAGGATTTGAGCTCCCGTGTCGCTCTGGCCGAGCAAACAAAGAACGCCTGGCAGACGCCCGCATCGGTGGGCGAGGCCAACGAACAGATGCAGCAGCTGCAGCGCTTGCGGGACAAGATGACAACGGCCAGCGCTCTTCTGGATGATTGCAATGAGCAGCAGGCCTTTTTCACCGCCAATCAGGTGCTTGTTCCGACGCCATGTTTGTCCAAGCTGGAGGATTTGAATACACGGTAAGTGTGTGTGTGGCCATAAGCAGCGCTCTGCCGATAACTGACGGAGATTTCTGCTTCTTCCGTTTCGCAGCATGAAACTGCTGCAAATTGCTATGGACGAACGTCAGAAGGTTTTGTGCCAGGCAGGCGCTAATCACACGCACGAGAACGGCGACGATGGACGCAATACATCGAACAGTGGCACCATTGGGCCATTGCCTAATTTGGGGCAGAGCGTTAAGCCGCCCTGGGAACGTGCCACAACCGCCGCCAATGTGCCTTACTACATCGAGTGAGTATTGTCAACAGCACGAGAGCCAATCTCAGCTGACCCCACTGACCCCTTCAAAAATTGCAAAATTGCAGCCACGAGCGCGAGACCACACACTGGGACCATCCCGAGATGATAGAACTGATGAAAGGACTGGCCGATCTGAATGAGATACGCTTCTCGGCCTATCGCACGGCCATGAAGCTGCGTGCGGTCCAGAAGAGACTAGGTAAGTGCTCGAAAGGTCATTAGATCTTATGTTGAATCTATATCATGACAACTTCCCCTTTTTCCTCTTCTATTGTAGCATTCGATCGCATTTCAATGACGACCGCCTGCGAATCGTTCGATCGTCACGGACTTCGCGCCCAGAACGATAAACTGATTGATATACCGGACATGACGACAGTGCTGCATTCGCTCTATGTGACAATCGATAAAATTGATTTGACGCTTATGCTCGACCTGGCCATCAACTGGATACTGAACGTCTACGACTCGCAGCGCACAGGACAGATCCGTGTGCTTAGCTTTAAGGTGGGACTGGTTCTGCTGTGCCGTGGGCATCTCGAAGAGAAGTATCGCTATCTGTTTCGCCTGGTGGCCGACACAGAGAGACGAGCGGACCAGCGACGCCTGGGACTGCTGCTGCACGATTGTATACAGGTGGGAGAGTATTCGATATTCTTGAGGAAAGTACTTAACCCCCGTGCTCATAATCGACAGGTGCCTCGACAATTGGGCGAAGTAGCCGCCTTTGGTGGATCCAACATCGAGCCCTCGGTGCGTTCTTGTCTGGAGCAAGCGGGCATCTCGCAGGAGGCCATCGACGGGAATCAGGAAATTTCCATAGAACTGCAGCATTTCCTCGGCTGGCTGCAACACGAGCCGCAGAGTCTTGTCTGGCTGCCAGTGCTGCATCGTCTGGCTGCGGCGGAGGCAGCCAAGCATCAGGCCAAGTGCAACATATGCAAGGAGTATCCGATTGTGGGATTCCGCTATCGCTGCCTCAAATGCTTTAACTTCGATATGTGCCAAAAGTGTTTCTTCTTTGGACGCAATGCCAAAAACCACAAGCTAACGCATCCCATGCACGAGTACTGCACAACGGTGGGTACACAACTATATTCAATGTACACATACAGACATTCACGATAATTCTCCACCATAATTCCCACCTTATGCTATAGACTACATCCACCGAAGACGTGCGCGACTTTACGCGTGCACTCAAAAACAAGTTCAAGAGTCGCAAATACTTTAAGAAGCACCCACGCGTTGGCTACCTGCCCGTGCAGAGCGTACTAGAGGGTAAGTCTAGCATCCGTTATCTACGTTGAGCCCTCCTAATGCCAACCTTCCACAGGGGATGCACTCGAAAGTCCCGCGCCCAGTCCACAACACACGACGCATCAGCTGCAAAACGATATGCACTCACGCCTTGAGATGTACGCCTCGCGGTTGGCACAGGTGGAGTACGGCGGCACTGGCTCCAACTCGACGCCAGATAGCGACGACGAACATCAGCTGATAGCTCAGTATTGCCAGGCGCTGCCCACAAACAATGGCAGCGCGCCCAAGTCACCGGTGCAGGTAATGGCCGCCATGGATGCCGAGCAGCGCGAGGAACTGGAGGCCATCATACGCGACCTGGAGGAGGAGAACGCTAATCTGCAGGCGGAGTACCAGCAGCTGTGCACCAAGCAGCAGAGCGTCACTCCCGACGATTCCAATGGCATGCACCACTCCAGCTCCAGCATGACGGGTCTGGCCAGCCAAGGCGAGCAAGGACAGGTAAGTCCAACCGATTATATGCCAATTGCGATAAATAAATCGAGCATTTACTCCCCGCAGGACATGATGGCCGAGGCGAAGCTACTGCGCCAGCACAAGGGTCGTCTGGAGGCGCGTATGCAGATACTCGAGGATCACAATCGCCAGCTGGAGGCACAGCTGCAACGTCTGCGCCAGCTGCTGGACGAGCCGAACGGCGGCGGCAGCAGTGCCACCAGCAGCGGACTGCCCAGCGCTCCCGGCTCGGCGCTCAACTCCAAACCGAATACACTGCAAACACGCTCGGTAACGGCGTCGCAGCTGAACACCGACTCACCGGCCAAAATGAATCAGCAGAATGGCCACTATGAGCACAATTCGAGTAAGTTTCGCTAGAGTTCGGGTCTGGGTAACTGGGGGTCCCTGCTGCAGCTAGCTGACTTGTCGCCTGTCTGACTTGAAGTTACTAACACATCCCTGTGCCTATCTGTTTGCGTGTACTACATATAAATATATATAGAAGGCATTATGCTGCCCGGTCTGAACAATGAGATGCAGCAGCACTCACAGCTGGCCAGTCTGGCGGCCAAGCATCACCAGCATCAGTTGAGCGGCGCTTTGAACGCATTGCACCAGCAGCAGCAGCAGCAACAGCAACAGCAGCATCAGCAGCAACAACTCTCGCAGCGCGGCATGTTGACGGGCAACGGCGGCATCGACATGCCAATTGGCGGTATGCAGTCGTCCGGCTATTTGGGCGATGACGGACGTCCGCCGCCGCCGCCGCACTCCAGCTTGTTGCAACAGCACATGAACGGTGCGGAAATTGCTTGAGTGACTTTTCCGAATTCAATTTGTAGTTTCCTCAGTTCGTTGTTCGTTTCTTTTTCTTTGGTTAAGCAGCAAATTTATCTTACGTTTGTGTGTTTTCTCTTACTCTTGTGCAGTGTATTTTTCTTAGTTTGCTTTCCACTATTGCAGCATACTTTTAGGCACTGCGATTAAATGTTGAGCATTTATTTTGCTATGCAGCGAATATTTTATTGGTTTTGCTCTTGCTTTTTCGTTGTTGTTCGTACGTTTCCGTTTGTCTCTCTTTCTCATTCTGAAAACTAATGGAATATTTCTTTTGCTTAATCTCCCCTGCCGAATGCAGATCTTAACTAGAGCGTTTGGATATTATGGCAAAGCGGTAATTGAAAAAAATTCATGTTGTCTCCTTTAAATAAGCAAAACGTTTTTAAGTGCAATAAATAAATAATCTTTCAAATGAAGCTTATAAATTAACTGGCTTACCTTATTTCTTTACGCTACAGAAACCGCTGATAATCTGGTCACTGTCATCACAGAACAGGAAATCGAGACAAACAACGATGACTTGGATGAGACAAGCAGCAGCACGACAACTAATACAACGACGACGACGACCACGAATACGGAAAAAACCTGCGTGGAACTAAAGAAATAAGTTTCGATACTGAAAGCAAGCAAATCGGCATCAAGAAAAATACGCAAGGCAATACTAAACATAAAGTAAAAACTCTAATAGTGAGCCGCCATGGGCATACCTCACCGTACTGTCTGGCGTGCGAGTAAATTCTAAACAGTACACAGTATAATTACATATACTTATATATCTAAACGCAGCTTATACGTGTTAATATATCGTCGTGGTACATATATTTATACATATTCCCAGATGGAAAACGAGGAAAGGAAAGGAATAGATAGAAAGAAGAGAAAGAATGCTGAGCAACGTTTTTTATTGTTTGAGAAAAACTATGAATATTAAGTAAACAATACATATTAAATGCTGAAAATAAATGCAGAAAAATAAAACTAGTTAAGAGCCTAAAATGATAAACAAATATTGTAATAATGCATAATCAATTGTGAGCACATGCAAACTGTTAAAAATAATGCACTTTTTCCGGAAACGAAAGAAAACAAGAAAATGAAACAATTGATTCAACCCGTTTGCTGAGTTGATTTTTATTCATTAATATAAAAACAAATGGCAATTTATTCTTTTTCCGATTATAAAGTATACTATCAGTTTATATTGTAACTTATTAATTTTCGACTTATGTGTATTTTGTATTATAATTTAGTTGTGCTTACTTAAAGTGTGCTGCAATGTTTTTATTAAAAAGTTAGTTTATATTGAACAACAATTAAACTGGAATTTCTTTCATTATTTAAATTATTTTTAATTTAATCTAGCTACACAAACGGATTTACGGAATACTTGCAATATCTATTAGCTTTTGTGAACTTAATCAATATAATGAAGACGAATACGATCACTAAATGGACCACCTTTTCTATGCTCTTTACTATCAATCAATCAAGTACATCATAGAATCATAGCAGAACTTCTTGAATGTTTACTAGATAAATCAATATAAATCCATTTAATGCTACTAGTCAAATTACATCTGAAAAACTGCCTAAGCACACACACTTTCAGACATCCATTCAAGCATGTGTGTGAATATCAAATAAATACAACTTGAATCGCTTTAAATACCGAACTTATCGTACGTTTTTAGATGTCTAAAGAGCGAACCATAATAATGCGTATCATAAATTTGTACGTACGTAAAAGATTTAAAAAGCTGATCATTTTTATATCATAAAATGCATAAATCAAATCAAGAAAAGTACATAACAGAATAATCTTGAATCCTAAAGGTAACCATTCTCAAATTTTACATTTTTATTTAAAAAACGTGCATTGAAAACTGGAAGTAACCGCCAATACTTTTGCAGAGATTTTAACAATATTAAACAGATTTAAATGCTAAACTTTACTATTCGTTTTAGACATTATTGTATTAGTTTGAAATGAATAATGTTTAGATAAGTGCATTCCATCGATATCAAGAACTGACAATGAAAATACAAATTAAATTTTTTCTACATCTCACAATCAGCGTAGAGAAGTTACCCACTATGCATATTTTTCTAACCACACCATGAAAAGAAATCCTACCAATAGCTACATATTGGTTATAACCAACAGTTTAAAACCCTCCGTTTCAAAAGTAAAAAACAAATGAACCAAAAGAGAAACATAATGCTTATATCATATGAAATCATTAGTAAACATATCCGAAAACGAAATGAAAAACCTTAATATTAGAATGATATTAAACATATTCAATACGAATTTAAATGCATGCATGTTATCCGTAATAATTGAGAGGAACCCATAACTATACTCGAAGGTATCCGAACACGCTAGCCACAGATTTCATTTGAAGAAGAACTGCTTTGTTAATATTTTAAGTATACTCAAACAAACAACACAAAATGAAGTTAAGCAATTCAAGCATATCCCAATATAGTCTACAGTGCATCAATTGGTTGTCTACGGTAAATTCTTATATCCCGACTCACGCCGGGATATATACGCTTTATGTTACACTAGACACAAGGCCAAACAATCAACGAAAATTATACAAAATATATTGCGTGCTATATTAGCTCCTTATTTGGATTGATACTAATCATATGTATATTGCATACTCTCGTACTTATAGAGCTAACTATCTGATAAAGGAAACAACTAACTATAAGTTCACTTAGCGAAATTGTGTCCAATTGTAAAGCACCCCAGAACTGCACTCCACTCTGCACTTAGCCCTTAGTTAAATGCTTATCGAACTATCTAATTAGAGATATGTCTTCAGTATATATGATAATATAATTAAGTTATTGCTTCTGTTTCTCTACTCTGCGTAGACATGATGGTAGACAAAGAGCTCGGTTCAGCTCCAAAATTATTTAAGTGGTAGTCTGTGCACTGACATGGGCGAATTCAATTGTACCTATCTTTTGATACCGTTTACTACAAAACTAAGGACTATAATCGTATTGTATTGTACTTATATATCTTATTTTCATGCAGCGAGACCAATGCAGAAATTAAATATACTTACACTTATACATTTCATTTGAAACTTGCAGAGGATGAAATGAAAACGAGATCTGACACATTTCCAACTATTCTACAGATGGTAGAACGTATGAATACAAACATATACATACATATTAACATATACATATAGTAAAGCATACATATACATGTGCAAGCATGCAAAAAGAAACTAAAGCATAATATCAACTACCCGTACTCGAACGTTTATATACAAGACACACATGCATACATATATTTATACATATTGGAATAATTATAAAATACCTTATAACAAAAAAAAAAAAACATATATGAAGATTGCAAAAAGTTGATACAATAATAAAAATAAAACACATTAATTGCGTTACTACAATTTGTTTTAATTGGTTTTCCACGAAGAGCCTGTTCTTTTCGAATAGTTTTGTAGGGTAATATTATAAGTCTATAACTGCACCTAAACCATTTGAAACCACTGTTACTTATCTGTATAGCCCTCCATATCAAGTTTATGACAGAATTACTATATTTTTAATTTTACTTAAGTTTCGAATTGACGTTTATTGCAACACATACATACAAATATGTACCTTCAGTAAGGCTAAGTAGAGCTTAAAAATTACACATATATGTACGTATTACCAGCATCCAATGACGAACACAACAATGGAGAACTAGACCGTTTAGAGAACAGGATGAGATGGTAGTGGTGCAGTGTAGTGTATAGCAAAAAGACATGAAGTTGTATAGAGACAGGTGAAGCCGAGTGTAGAGTGGAGAAAGTCAAAGCTGGAGAACGCCTTCTAATTGCCGCTTTATGGAACTCAGTGATGATAATAGGCATGTGGATCTGCTGCGGGGGCGGGCAGGGCTGCGGGATAGTGCGCGTAGGGGCTGTGAGCAAGCGCTGGATAGGCAGCATGGAAGTGTGCGGTTGGAAGATGAGCGGGAGCCGAAGCCGGTACGGGGGCTGGCGCTGGGACTGGTGCGGGTGCAGGAGCAGGAGCAGGTCCGGGTGCACGATGCAAAGCGGTCAGTGCAAACGGATATGAAAGCAGGGGCAAAGCGGGCTTGGGCACTGGCGGCAACGGCGGTGCCGGTGCTGGTGCCAAGGGCAAAGCGTGGGGCGCCGGAGCAGGTGCTGCAGGCAATGGTTTATAGGCCAGTGGTTCCTTGCGCACTACCGCATTGAATCCATGATGAGGATCCGCTGTATAGTCCACTGTACGCTTGGTGCCATCGGGGTCCACAACCGAGTAGCTGCCCTTAACCACATCGCCGTGGCGCGTCTCGTGCTGGCTCTTCAGATCACCCGTATAACCATCCTGTATGTCATAGCCAAAGGAATACTTAGGATCGGCGTCGTATGGCTCTGGTGCAGCTGGCTTGGGTGCCGGAGCTGTGGAGAAGATAAAATGCCTGTGTGATACAAAGCATCTTTGGAGGATTTCAAACACTTACCGGGTGCTGCATATGGTCCCGGTAAGGGTCCCTGATGTGGGCCATAGCCAGCATAAGCGGGCAAGGGACCAGCTGGTCCGCCATAATACGGGCCGGGTCCAATAACGCCGGCGCAGGCAAGGCCCAGCGCAGCGCTCAGCAGAAGTATCTGTTGGGTAAACAGATTAATAACGTAAGATTAGGCGATTCCCAATTGATCCATTTAAAGGCTATGTGAATAAACGTATTGAACTTTGAGCCTTGCCACACCTTCAGCATCGGACTGCTTAGTTATCCTTGCGCGACTCCACTTATCAATCCTTTTTTGCCCTAACACCGAACACCACTTGGTCTGTGGCCAAGCAACTTGGAGGATCGGCGCACAACGACAAACGCGCTAGACGAGGAAACAACAACTGCAAACGTTGGGCTTGCGTTCTGGCAATTTATAGTAAAAACTGGCGGCAAATGTCGCCTGCTTCACATGGGGCAAAAGACCAAGCGAACAATAAACTAATTGAAGATCAAGAGAGACTGAACAGACAACCGAGCCAGAGTCAGAGCCAGAGTTTGAGTCGGAGACAGAGCCAGCGCTAGTACCAGTGCCGGAGCTAGACTGATCATGCCACATGGCGCAGCCAGGTAGACAGACGGACAGACTAGCAGGCAGACAACTAGCCAGAAACAACAACACGCTAGCCTAGCTGAGTTTGAAGCCAAGACTGTGGCTGGGCAGCCACCTGGCTGTGAATCGTGTGTCTGGGTTCAACTTTGCATCGACTTAGAAAGGTTATTCTTCCGCTAAACTATTTAAAGGGACCCAAAGCGAACCGTTTACACGCCGTTTGCCCTTTCACTTTTGCACCGTGTTTATGTGAATTATGTGAAAATTTATTTCGCTGCACAAACAATTGAAATGTTAAATTATTATCGGCTAGGACTATGGCCGAGTTGAAGGCGCATAATTAGTGCTGGCTATAGGAAAAGACAAAACGGTAAGCGTTGCAGTCAAGAGCCGATCGAAATGGCAGCTACCGGCAGCAGCAAAAACAGCAGCCAAAGACAAAGTCGCGCATGTGCAAAAGGTCAGACAGTCGACAATTAAATTACAACAAACAAAATGCCTGGCTCCAGCTGCCACCGAATGCAGCGAAAGGTCAACTTGCCCAACGACACATAACCCAATCTACTACAATCCTCATCCCCGTTCAAGAAAAGCTACAAGAATGATGCCATTAGTTTTGGTATCATGTTCACTTGCACGCTTAATTTATGATCACAAATTTGTAGCAGGCCACAGCTATTCACCAGATACTTTGACAACGACAGTTTGAGTTCCTATTGTATTGTTAGATATGTGACAAAACAAGGCAGAAATCGTGCAGTTTGCCGTTATTCGCTTTTGCATTTGAAGTTTGAAGATCAAAGCAATTTATCATAGCAACTGTAGTCGAGCTAATGCTAGCTTATGCTTGGCCATATACCCTAGACAAGGGTAAATCCATTCAGTCACCAGATACACACCGTCTTCTAGAAGACTGCAGTGCGAAGTTATTGATGCTCGCCATACTCATTTTTTAAATATACTGAACACAAAGCGAAAAACAGAAAAATTAAAGCTATTTTACAGTCTCAGGTTAATTATCGACTTTTAGATGAAGTGCACACCGGCAGCTAAATGCAGGTGACAGTTTGGTCTGGTTCCAGTAAAAGCGAGGGATCAGCTGTTTTGATGAGAAAAACATGTTCGTTATCAATAAAAGCTATCTGCACTTTCCAGCTGAGCAGAAACTTGTATGTGGCAACCTACAATTTTCAAAGTTAGTACGCAGTTTTATTTTGTAAGTCGAAGTCAAAACATTGTGAAATGGACTTTCCTGATGTGCTGGAACAATGTGGAAATTTCGGACGTTTTCAGCAAGTTGTTTTGCTATTATACGGCTATACGAATATATTAGGGTCGCTGCACTATTTCTCGCAAACTCTGATAACGTTTACACCTGAGCACTGGTGAGTTTCAAATTGTAGAAGACACGCTGATGCTAAGTCATTCAACTCAAGGTGTAATCACGGCGATCTGCAGGGCTTAAACATGTCCCAAATTCGCGCAGTGTATGCGAACACCTCACGTCCATCGTGCACGCTTTTGGAAGGCGTGGTCAATGGAACAGGCATTGCAGCTAAATCAGGCCAGTGCCGGGATTGGATCTTTAAGCGGGAACAAGGCTATGAGAGTATCACAACTGAGGTAACCCCCGGTAATCCCATTGAATTTCTTATCGTTATCTTCTGCATCCTAAGCTCAAATGGGTCTGCGACAAGTCCCATCACTCGGCCGTAGGGCAATCGTTTTTCTTCGTTGGGTCAGTTGTTGGCACGATAGCATTTGGATACTTGTCGGACTATATTGGACGACTGCCAGCCCTATTGATGACCACACTGGCTGGCGCATTGGGTGACTTTATGACTTCATTTGTAAATAACTTTTCACTCTTTACACTTTCACGATTTGTGTCCGGCCTGTCCACCGACACCATGTACTACTTAATGTATATTTTGGGTGAGTACTGTTCGGAGGTAAGCGTTTGGGAAGATAACTAGTATATATGAGGTATTCAATTCACAGTCTTCGAATATCTCAGCCCAAACCGTCGCACGTTTGGCCTCAACATCATCCTCGCCGTTTTCTATTGTTTCGGCCTGGTGACTTCTCCTTGGGCTGCCATCTGGTTAGGAAACTGGAGACACTACCTCTGGCTGGCCTCACTGCCAGCCCTAGGAGTGCTCGCTTACCCCCTGTTCATCTGTGAAAGTGCCCAGTGGCTGCTCACCAAGGAACGATACGATCGCGCCGTGCAGTGTCTTAAGTGGGTGGCCAAGTTCAACGGGCGACAGGTGGAGGATTCAGTGTTCGAAGGGTTTGTCAAACACTACCGTGAGAAAATGAGTGAACAGCGCAAGCTGACGGCTCATGAAGACACATTTATGGGAATGTTCAGGACACCTCGACTGCGTCGCATTACACTTACCCTGCTGCTCAAATCGTAAGTTCATACTAAAATAATCCAGTTGAAAGCTTAGATGCAATATGTAGAGAAATACAGGGTTATCATAACACTGTCCTACGATGTAATCAACCGCAACATGGAGGGCCTGGGCATGTCCCCCTTCAAGCTCTTCTCATTCACATCGATCAACTATTTGCCGGCGGGCTGCACGATTCTCTTATTGCAAAACGTCATCGGACGCAAGGGAATGGCATGTGGTGCTCTGCTGGTAGGCAGCATTATTACCACCGTCACGGGTTTCCTCATCGCCTTTCTGGACCCCAAGGAGAATGCTTTACTCCTGGCTGTTATGATTGGACTGGGACGGTACGGTGTAACAGTTTCATATGACGCAGAAATACAATATGCCGCTGAGATTATACCGACCAGCGTTCGAGGAAGAGCAATCTCCAATATACATGTCGTAGGCTTGGCTTCGAACTCCCTGGTCTTCTATGTGATTTACTTGGCCAAGTTCTATAAGCCACTGCCTTCGATTTTTATGAGCTGTCTTATGTTTCTAGGAGCAGCGTTGTGTCTGACTTTACCTGAGACTGTAAACAAGTATGTTATCGCACTCATTTATAGTATTATAATAATAGTTTGCTTTGCCCAACAGAAAACTGCCAGAGACTCTAGCTGAAGCAGAAAACTTTGCCATAAATGAACCCTGCCTCTTCTTTCCATCGTTTAAGAAGCAACGCAGGATTTCACGAACAGCCTAAGCTTATTCGAGTTTCCCAAAGATCGCTCTCTAGATAAGACTATGAAAACAGTGCAGTGCAGTGCATTCATACTATGTATGTATGTTTATATTTTAGGCATTGATATTCAATTCATTAAAGAAACAATTGTTTAATAGGTGGTTAAAACGGAGTTTTAACAACAAAAGGATGTTAGTCTACAATATAAATATTGAAAACATTAAATCAATTTTCATTTTCGATTACTTGAGAAATTCGAATTATGATGTCTTAAATTCAATAGGTATTACAAGGTATATTATTCAAATTTTTCCTATGGATTTTATTAGTCGGATTTCAGATGATATATTCAAATGAACACGTCAATCGCGATGAAAGTGATCATTTGTATTTTGTATAAGCAAAATCTCGCGATATAAGGTCAATTATCTCGGGTCAATGCACATCTTTGGTTTATGACTTGCATAAGCAAAAAATATTTCCAATACCTAAATATAAGCGGATATCATTCTGCAAGTCATTGTTGACATTTGCTTGAATATTCTAAAATTTTGACATATGATTAACCGAAATCTTGAAAAAAGTTAAAAAAAAAATGCTATAATCGCCAAACAACAAAGTGATGTAAATTCGCAATGTCGAAGCTGAAATGCCCTACAAAAACAAATTATAGCAATTAGTCTCAAATCGGAAAAATTCCGGAATAGATTTTTAAACTCATTTTTATGCCTAAAATCGATTTTAATCGAAGAATGAAGTTATTAAAATTTTCGAAAATTTTGGCATGCAAAAAAGTCGAAAAAATTGAAAATTTTTAATTTTGAAAAAATTCATAAAATTGAAATTCTATGTCAATAAGACAACAAATTATGAACATGAACAAAATGATATTTCAATAGAAAATTGCTTAACTTTTGACTGAGTTATGAGTGTTTGAAGTTAAGATTTTACTTTGTATGAAGAAGGGCACCTAAAGATAAATGTCGGAATTTTGGAATCAAACATCATTGCCGCCACAAGGGAATAAAAGCCATTATCTACAGGCACGCACATCTACCCCCAGCTACGTTACTCAACGATATAATAACTGTAAACGCCTCGTATTGCATGCGAAATCGTTTCGCGCGAGACGATCGTAGCGCTCGAAATCTATATTTATCATCTCGAAACAGCGCTAGCACAAAATCTACACATTTCGCTTGACAATGAAAGTGCATCGGCAGGCGACACTTGAAACTTGACTTTGTCGAGCGTCGGTTCACAATCGGGAGCACCGTGTTCAATGTGTAGTAGAATTAATATCTACAGACCGCCATACGCGTTAATCTTCGCTCGATTCTCAACTGATTTCGCTTTGCTCGGAAAATTACATTACGGTTTGCAAATATTTCGTACAATAGCTGGAAAATGCATATTTTTTCCAAAACTTGCAAAGCAATAGCAAGCGGATTATTTTCAAAGCCGTTATGACAGGCGTGGTTTTCCATAAAAGAACAACGTAATGAGATTACGTTTTATACAACATTGAATTAAACTAAATAAATTCAAAAAGTATCAATAAAACAAATACATATGAAATTGCTATGCGAAAGTAAAGCCAGATGTAACAGAAAATACCTAAGCACAGTGTCCAAAAGCTGCTTTAAAGGATCTCCACAGCAAACATTTAATCTTAAAAATAAAATAAAATAATTATATGCTTACTACTTATTTTACATTAGCTAACAGTGAACAGCAGCCACATGTACGACTTATACACACATAAACCGGGAGTGTCAAATTTTAATTCTACAATTGTGTTTACTCAAAGTCAGATTTTCCGCGAAATTAAAAGAGATAATTGACTTTGTCAATCAAGTAAATTCAGCGAGACGCGCACAACGGGCGAATGTGAAGCGCAGTGAGACGCGATGCCAGTGTCGCATGTGCAGCGAATCGGGCCATAGGCTAATTGGGAGCAAGAATAGGCAGAGCTTTAGTGCTTGACCAAATAAAAAAAATAAAAGGAGCTCTAAGTGAGTTGTGAAAGTGCGAAAAATCAAAGCACACAATGTTGGAGGTGGACAAGATGCTAGAGAAGTGTGGAGACTTTGGTCGGATGCAGGTACTGATGTTGCTCCTCTTCAGTCTGATCAATGTGCTCTCTGCCATGCATTACTATTCACAGACAATTATCAGCTTTGTGCCCAAGTATTGGTATGTGTGAAAGGATGTGTTCCATGTGGCGTATGCTTAATAACCCCGAACTACTCGCATGCATAGGTGCGCAGATGGTTTGGACTCGGTCTTCGAAACGCCACAGACTTCGAGTTGCCTTCCACAGGGCAATGCTACAAGCAAGTCGAACGAGTGTCATAGCTATAACTATGAACTTTTTATGGATTACGAGAGCTTCACCAGCGACATGAACTGGATATGCAATGATGCCTGGAAATTGACTCTGGGTCAATCCATGTTCTTTGTAGGCTCCGTCGTGGGCACTTTAAGCTTGGGCTATTTGGCCGACATACTGGGCCGTGTTCCCATTCTTATTGTGGCCAATCTTATTGCAATGGTTGGCAATCTGTTAACAGTTTTCAGCACCAATCTACTCTTGTTTTGTGTATTTCGACTGATCTCAGGCTTTGCTACTGACAGTAACTTTCTTATGATGTACATACTGGGTGAGTGCCATAATCGTATTTTAAGCTGGGTTAACTCTGACTTATTTATCGATTCTCTTGCAGTTATGGAATACATGCGACCCTCTTTGCGAACTGTGGGACTGAGCATCTGCATTGGCTTTTTTTACTGCATAGGCTCCATGAGCGCCCCTTGGATTGCAGTTGTGATGAGCAGCTGGCGTGGTTATCTGTTGTCTACCGCTTTACCCCTCGGTCTGATACCGCTCTTCCATTTTATTGTACCAGAGAGCGTACAGTGGCTGATCTCTAAACGAAAATACGAGCAGGCTGTTGCCTGCCTTAAGTATGTGGCCAAAGTCAACGACCGCCAAGTTGACGAGCGCGACTACACGCAGTTCGTCGAAGAGTGCAAGTTCAGCCAGCAACACACCAAGGCAGCGCCGCATCTACTCAATCTCTTCCACACACCGCGACTGCGTCGCAACACTCTTATACTGTTCTTCAAATCGTGAGTATGCAGTCCAGAAGCAGCTCGCTAATTCGCCTCAGTCTGTTATCTGTTTACTAACCACCTCCTCACATACTCAGCATGGTCATTACCCTGTGCTACGACGCCGTCTCGCGCAACGTCCAAGGCCTTGGCATTTCGCCATTCGTCATGTTCTCGCTGAGCGCAACGACCATTTTGCCCGCCTGCCTGCTGCTCATCGCTTTGCAAGATCGCATCGGACGCAAGGCGATGGCTTCTATGTCGCTGCTGGTTAGTGGCATTTTCATATCAGTGACGTGCATCGTTCTCTTTGCGGAAAGCGGCGTCAGTAATCGAAGTAAGTTCGGGCCACAAGAACCATCAGAGTCTAAGAGTATTGCTAAGCTGTGGCTTTGTAGTCAATACAAACAACAGGTTTTCGACTGCTTTAAGTATCTCAAATGGTACATAAATTATACGGTAATAACATAGATATCTTGTGCTTTCATAGCGACAACCCTACTAGTGACGCTGTCGGTGATTGGTCGTTTTGGAGTGACGGTGGCCTACAACTCTGGCGCTCAGTACGCGACAGAGCTTATCCCGACGTGTGTTCGAGGTCAGGGCGTCGCAGCAGTGCACGTCATGGGCTATGCCTTCACCTTCTTCAGCGCGTACATTCTACACACAAGGAACATTTTCTCGCCGTTACCGGAAATCATATTGGGCGGGTTGTCGCTACTGGGCGCCTGCCTGTGCCTGTTGCTGCCTGAAACACTGCACCGTACGCTGCCCACTTCACTGGAGGAGGGAGAGAATTTTGGCAAAAATGAACGCTGGTACACGTTCAGCTTCATGGAGGGGCGCACACAGTCTGTGACAAAGCTGTCCCCATAGCTTATTAAGTTGCTAGTTCGTAGGCTATCGGGTAGAGGTAAAGTTCCCAAGACGAAATTAGTAAATGTTAGCATACTTTTAAGCTCTCATTTAAAGATAGCCAATTACTTCTCTCAGACCAATGACGTATATTGTTCCTTTTGATGACGTCGTGCTTCTTGCCAGATATCATTATACAATTAGATTAGCATGCACTTTAACAAAGATTGTGTAAAAGTTAGCAATAAAAGTGTACAGTTATAAATAAGTGTGAAAATGTATTTACTTTGAATATTTTTCTTTTTCCTTATTTTTAAGGATACAGGATAAGGATACAAGGCCTTCTTAATTTTCTTAATTTTTCTTAATTTTTCAATTGCCACAAATATTCCAGAGATATAAGGCCTAATAAAATGAGGGGAACAACACGTTTAGCTTACACGAATATTGATTAACCGTTATAGACAGTTAAGGCAGCCAGATAGTGTTATAAATATGCTGATTACTAATTAGTCTCAGTCAGATGAAGACCGCAAAGCAAAACAAACCGAAATCCAATGCGACAAAAACAAATCAATAATTTATTGTGACGAAAAACTTTATAAACAACAACCCATAACGTGAATTTTATCACATTTGCTTAGACGTTTTAAAAAACTGCTTTTATGCGTATCACTTCTGCGCTACGATGTTGTCAGGGGGCCTATGATTGTGGAAGACCTGTTTTTTTATATTTCGCTCACATGTTGTACCTTCACTATTTCATAGAGAATGATTTGTTACTAAGGAATAAGTTGAATTTTTTCGTTCATTTATATGATAAGGAAATGGAATTGTACACGACTTTCTTATTCTCAAACAGCATACTAATATATCGTATACATTGCATTATCATACACAAATGGCGGACTAACAACGTCTACAGATTAGAGAACGATGTTGCGACGAAGAGTACTCGACCTGGAGATATCCTTTAACCAAGCGTCGGATCAAATAATTTCGCTGACTACATCATCTCATAAAAAAAGATAATAAATAGAAAGAGTTGGTAGCTTATCACATGACTTTAACTCTATGGAGATTAGAAATGGCCCTAAACGCACATTAATTTGTTTATCTAGGCCCCCGAGGCATGAGATTTTATCTATTTTATAGACATCAAGACTATTACAGGTCCGCAAAACGATAATAAAATGCCGAGAGCTTATAAACGGCAATCCGTTCCCGACGATAGCAATACGAAGTCGTCTCATATACAAGACGATATTGCAGAGTATATTAGATACTCGTAAAACCAGAGAAACACTCCATACATATTCAAATAGGAATAGCTGCAGCTGTTTTTTGGCAAACGCTCGTCGGCCAACGAAACAAGCAGACGTTAGACATCGCGAGGGCATCCCACAAAACTGTCCCAATGGACTTCGAGCGTGCGTTGGAGAAATGCGGCAGCTTCGGTCGCTATCAGTTCGTGTTGTTGGTGCTCTATGGCTATACGAACATACTGTCGTCGCTGCATTATTTCTCGCAGACCATCATCAGTTTCACCCCGCCGCATACGTAATATTTTTAAAAAATATATTTTTATTATTTTATTGAACTGTAAAATTAAAATCAATTCTTCTGTTTAATAGATGCATTCCTGAGAAAACACCTGATGTATATGCATACATAAATAGCACATCTGCGGCGAGATGCGGCTATATGGAATGGGATCCGGTACTAATGAGGCATCAGGAGACCAAATGCCAGTCGTGGCACTTTGAACGTGAAGATGGCTACGAGAGCATCACAACTGAGGTAGGTCATGCCTAAAAGTAGGCAACGCTTTTGCACTTCACACGCTCACACTGGCCTCCCAAAATATGGTGAACAGCTCGAATGGGTCTGCGACGATGCCTACAAACTGGCCGTGGGTCAATCTTTCTTCTTTGTGGGCTCCGTTCTGGGCACCTTATTCTTTGGCTATCTGGCCGATCGTATCGGCCGCCTGCCTGCTTGCATGTTAACCACGCTAACGGGTGCCATCGGTGATTTTATTACCTCGTTCGTGAGTTCGCTGCCATTTTTTTCAATGGGCCGCTTCATATCCGGCCTGTCTACCGATACTCAGTACATCTTGATGTATATCTTAGGTGAGTTCTTTTAGTTCATTAGGTGGTTTTCTTTATCTAATCATCGATTGCCTGTTACAGTTTTTGAGTACCTGAGTCCGAAACGGCGCACACTTGGACTCAACATAGTGTTGGCTCTATTCTATTGCGTGGGGCTTATGATCTCCCCTTGGCTTGCTATTTGGGTAGGAAGTTGGCGGCATTATTTGTGGGCTGCTTCGCTGCCGGCCCTGGGCGTACTCTGCTATCCGTGCCTTCTTTTCGAGAGCGCCGAGTGGCTGCTCACCAAACGACAATTTGAGCGTGCTGCAGAATGTCTACGCCGCATTGCCAAGTTCAACAAGCGCCAGGTAGAAGATAAGGTCTTCGACGAGTTCATCAAATACTATAATGAAAAAATGAACGAACAACAGAAGCCCACATCCGATACATTCATGGGTATGCTGAGGACTCCACGGCTGCGCAAATTTACCATTATATTGTTTATCAAGTCGTAAGTAATGCCAGACTCATGCTGACTGTCTACAATTCCATAATTTAAAATGACTCCTCGACAGCATGATCATCACGGTGGCTTTTGACATACTCAGTCGCAACATGGAGGGCATGGGCACATCGCCCTTTAAACTATTCTCATACACGGGCGTCACATATTTGCCCGCCGGCCTGACTATAATACTGTTCCAAAACTACATAGGACGCAAGGGCATGGCGTGCGCCTCCTTGTTTGTGGGTGGAATTATAACGGCCGTGACTGGCTTTCTCGTTGCTAGTCTGAATCCAGCTGAACACTCTGTCGTCCTTGCCTTAATGGTGGGCCTGGGCAGATATGGTGCAGTTGTTGCCTACGATGCGGAAGCACAGTATGCGGCCGAAATTATTCCAACAAGTGTGCGTGGCCGTGGCATGTCTAACATCCATGTTGTGGGCTATGCCTTCGGATTCTTCAGCTCTTACATTATTTTCCTGGGTACCTTCTACAAGCCTCTGCCTTCCCTTTTTATAAGTTTTCTGATGTTTATTGGTGCAGTATTATGCCTGACCTTGCCGGAGACACTAAAAAAGTAAGTTCAAATAATTTTTTAGTTTACAGATTTAAATATTTACTTTTTTCTCTGCAGAAAGCTTCCCCAAACATTAGAGGATGGCGAGACCTTCGGTCTGGGCGAGAAATGGTATTACTTTCCGTGTTGCAGCCACACGAGGAAATTACCGGAAGAGACGCAGGTTGTCGCAACAATTTCATCTGTGGAAAATTCCAGTCCAATAGTTGTAAAAGAAAATCCCTAAGAAAATAAAGCTTCTAATTTATTATAATTGCGTTGTATTTTTATTTGCGTTTTCATTTGCACTTCTTTTCTCAGTGCACTTTCATTGTGTGTTGAAATTTGCAATCTCTTGCATCGGAGCAATGCACTTCAGTTAATACTATTTAGGATCACCTGATCTCTACATTTTGTATATATTTAATGCCCAAATTGCCGTTATAAAAGACCAATAAAGCGATAAAAACATAAATTTCATTTAATTCCAAGTAGGACGTCAGAAAGGAATTATTAAAGTAGCATTAGGTATGCCTCAGCGGAGATTTCCTCAAAGATTTACAACTATCACGTCGATGGTTCCGGAACATTTACAATAGAATCTGTCAAATTGTTTGCGAGAAGGCTTCGGATGGCATGCAAGCGTATTTCGCAAAGTCAATAGAGTTGTAATCTATACTATATGTAGTATAAAATAAAGTACATAGTATATAATCTAAGCCATGTTATTTAGATTTCAGGCGCCGAATAAAGCCGACGGCAATTCCTGCGAAATGTTTGTTCTGCAGGCGTGACTTACAGCATCCGACGCTTCTAGCTCTTATATAAATCATTGACTATGCAAACTCGCGGTTGCCAAAATTCTTAAATCCTACAACAACGAAACCATCTCTGTCATTCGGATCTCTTGTTTTCTTTTTTTATTTGATGTTTGGGTCTCTAAGCCCCACTGGGTCTGCCGAGTTAAATGCCTGATAAGCCGAATCCGCAAGAAATACGAATCGCAGAAGATCCCCTTTAGAGTTCTCTACGATACTGCGTAGCCCTAGATACAACTCTTATGTCCAGTCTGTGATAATAATAGTTAAGCACTTGATCCAGTGTCTGTGAGCTGCTGCAGATAAGGTTACAGAAGACGCGACTTCTAATATCTAATAACGCAAGTATAGAGTAGGCTTATTAATAGTGGATAGTATCTGACTCTTCGGTACTTTGTCTCCTCAAAAAAGCGCACTGTTTGCGTGAGCCTTAAAGTCATAAAATTTAGCGGAGATAGGCGAACTCAATCTTTGTCTCTAATTTCTCACTCTAATCTGGCAGACACAACGAGGCACTTATACTATACTATATAAAGCGAGTACTAACAAGCCGAGCCGCAAAATACTACGCGGAGAGTCAACTACAACAGCTGCTGGTTGTCGGGTTATTTCATCTTCAAGTATAGAACGTTGAGCATGTAGGTGGCAGAGGGTCTTTTCGTCCAAGTCCTGCCTTCTATATTGTCATACATAGTGTCAATTGTTCGTGAGTAATTACCAGTCTATAAGATTGAAAATGGACTTCGATCGGGTATTGGAGAAATGCGGCAGCTTCGGACGTTTTCAATTTGTTATTTTGATATTATTTGGCTATACGAATATACTCAGCTCCTTGCACTACTTTTCGCAAACTCTTATCACATTTACTCCGGAGCACTGGTGAGTACTTACAGTAGACATTGCTAGAATGAAAAGCCTAACTCCATTCTGTGTTTAAAGGTGCTCTCACAACGATCTACAGGGTCTAAGCGCTGAGTCGCTTCGCTTGATTTATGCAAATGTTTCTCAACCATCGTGCACTCTTCTAGACGGCGTTATCAATGGCACAGGCATCGCCGCTGACGGGCAGACCTGCGAGAATTGGATCTTCGAGCGGGAAAATGGTTATGAAAGTATAACAACTGAGCTCGAGTGGGTATGCGACAAGTCGCATCAATCGGCCGTCGGTCAATCCTTTTTTTTTATCGGCTCTGTTGTGGGCACCATTACGTTTGGATATTTGTCCGATCGCATTGGACGTTTGCCGTCCATGTTGATGGCAGCAGTTGCTGGTGCGTCCGGTGATTTTATGACTTCGTTTGTGTACACTCTGCCTTGGTTTGCATTCACTAGGTTCGTTTCGGGTCTTTCCACTGATACAATGTACTACTTAATGTATATTTTAGGTGAGTATTATTATTATTATTTTGATTAGTATAATGTGCTATTTGAATTCACATTTTTCTTTAGTATTCGAGTACCTAAGCCCTAGTCGCCGGACGTTTGGTCTCAACATCATTCTTGCTATCTTCTATTGCTTCGGCCTGGTCACTTCTCCTTGGGCTGCCATCTGGTTAGGCAACTGGAGGCACTACCTCTGGCTAGCCTCACTGCCAGCCCTAGGAGTGCTCGCTTACCCCCTGCTCATCTGTGAAAGTGCTCAGTGGCTGCTCACCAAGGAGCGATATGATCGCGCTGTGCAGTGTCTTAAGTGGGTGGCCAAATTCAATGGACGGCAGGTGGATGACTCTGTGTTCGACGAGTTCGTAAAACACTATCGTGAAAAGCTTAACGAGGAGCGCAAGCTGACGGCTCACGGGGACACATTTATGGGAATGTTCAGAACTCCACGGCTGCGCCGCTTCACGCTAACCCTGCTAATTAAATCGTGAGTTCTCGGTAACCTTATCTAGTTGAGCCTATATATGTAATCAATTGTTTGCTGCAGGGTCATCATTACACTCTCTTACGATGTGATCAACCGTAACATGGAAGGACTTGGAACGTCCCCCTTCAAGTTATTTTCCATCACATCGATCAACTATTTGCCAGCGGGTTGTACAATACTCTTACTCCAAAATATCATCGGACGAAAGGGAATGGCGTGTGGAGCTCTTTTTGTAGGCGCCATTATTACTACTGTGACTGGTTTCCTGATTGCCTTCCTTGATCCAAAAGAAAATGCTGTTCTGTTAGCCGTAATGATTGGACTAGGACGTTATGGAGTCACTATGTCTTATGATGCAGAAATTCAATATGCCGCTGAGATTATTCCAACCAGCGTCAAAGGACAAGCCGTCTCCAATATTCATGTCATTGGTCTAGCCTCAAGCTCTCTGGCCTTCTATGTAATCTATTTGGCCAAGTTCTATAAACCTCTACCATCCATTTTCATAAGTTGTATCATGTTCTTGGGAGCAGGATTATGTCTGACACTTCCGGAAACTTTGAACAAGTAAGTTTTGATTTCAAAGCAATTCGGATTTCAGAAAATAATGTGCATTCTTCCAGGAAACTGCCTGAAAACCTAGCTGACGGGGAAAAATTTGCCATGGACGAAAGCTTTTTATACTTTCCGTGCTTTAACAAACATCGTGAAACTTCCACCAACGACGATAATAAGTCTGAAGCCTAAGCTATCATAATAACAAAACTAAATAGTTATTAACCTGAAAATGAAATGAAAACAAAATAACCTGATGATGAACTGAACGTAATGTTAGTTCTTGTAACCAAATGGTCTGATAGGTATTACTCATGTAAAGAATGCATAGTAATCTATTATTATACATATATAATTTCATAGTACGACTTTACTCAAATCCCTATGTGCAAACTTTGTTCTTTCAATAATGAAATAAATATATTCTTTAACGCATTAAACATTACACAGATAAGAATTATATTCTAACTGTTTACTTTATATAATCTAAATCAAACAAAATATGTATGTATCATAAACTTACATACTACTGACCCATACCCACTTAAAATGGGGAACATTTATATATTAACTTTCGGCTTATGTAAACATTTTAAAGACTGTTGATTTCCAAATTCTGACTACGATTGTAAATAAAATTGTAAATAACAGACAATGAATGCAGAAATCAATAAATATTTTCATTAAATTTAAATTTGTAACCATATTTAATGTTAACCCGAGTGAATGCTATTTAGCAGTTGAGCTTTTGTACGCTTGGAAATATCGTTTGCTCATTAAAAAAAAATGTACCCCAACAAGATATGTACAAGCTGATAAGAGGAATTCACATATTTTACTAGGCCGCTGCTACAGACCGAACAGTCAGACTCGGCTTTTGGTGCTGACAAACTATATAAATATTATGTTATTTTGTATGCACTTTCATTTATTCTAAAAAAACTTAAGTAAAGACCTAAATTATATATACATAAATTCTATATATTTTAAATTCAAATGTTAAAATTAATATTACATTTTTCATTTTTTTATTCAACAAGCGATATATAGTTGGATTTGTCGAGTATGATATGCAAATATATATATATATATATGTATATATATATGTATATGTGCATATGATACTCGACTGTTGAATATCATTCCCCAACTCCCTCACTACAAATTGTTAATATAAAATACTTCTACTCAATAATTAATCTGGGTTTCTCTCAAGTTTGGTGTATTTAGTTATATTGTTTGCTGAGTTAGACGTGCTCAAACAGACGGTCAGACAGAAATATATTTTGTATGGACGGCCACGCGACGTTTACACAAAACTTATATACCAGTTTACCAGTGGGTAATTGGTATACAATTATTTAAAGTCGAGCCGAGAACTTTATGATTATTCGAATTAGTTCAGTTCCTTTGCTTGTCACGAACAGGCGAATTATCGCTTGTTGAATAATAAAATGAAAAATTTAATATTAATTCTGGCTCTTTCTTTTGTGCATTTTGCCAATAGTTCGCACCTGAAAAACAAGGAAAACAATTCGTGTGAAATACTTCTCTTAAATAAAATCAACAAGAATAACTTCACTCAAATATGTAATAATAACGAAAATAAACGTTTAATTGATAATTTACAAAAATATGCCACTTCAACAACGAAGACTATCGCGCTTAAGACCAAATTGGATGATTTACGCAAAGAGCAACTAACAAAATTGGGAAATTCACTAAAAGAGAAAGAAAACACAATATACAACTTAAACAATTCAAATAAAGTCCTTCAAAAACAAATTGAAATTTTAAAAAATGAATTAAAAGCAAAAATTGAAGTTTTAACGGCCCAAACTGAATTACTTACTATTAACGAGAGTTTGAATAAAGCGAAAGACTCTGTAATTGCTCAATTACAAAATAACCTTACCCAACTAAAACTCGAAAATAAGAATCTGAAAAACAATGAAATAACCATTCAACTTCAAAAAAATGAAATGAACAATAAGTTAATGGAAGAAGAAGCCGAAGTTCGTTCTTTAAAAACGGATTTCTCGGATCTACAATTAGCCAATGGCAATTGCATCAATAATAATCAAATTATTGCATCTCAACTAAGTAACTGCACAAATCAGATAGCTATATTAAAGTCTCTAGTTAAGAAACACGGGCAAGATGATAGTAATTGCCCGGCTTTCGACCAGACGACAGGTCATCACATGAAGGCACTACTCATCTCAATGTCGTGTAACACAGATAGTGAGAAGAATGTTTGGTCGGTAATTGAACGCCGTACGACATTTTCTGCAGACTTCAATCGCTCTTGGGATGAGTATGCCCGTGGATTTGGCGACAACGAGACTGAATTCTTCATTGGACTGACACTTCTTAATACTATCACATCTCTTCAGCCTCACGAACTACTAGTTCGACTGAATAAAGCAAGTGGATGGGCGGAGGCTCATTACAGTAATTTTGAGATTGGCAGTGAAGCTGAGAGATTCATTTTAAAGTCTCTCGGAACTTACAAAGGTGATGCTGGTGATGGCCTACGAGTAAATGAAAAATGTAATTTTACCACTTACGATAAGGACTATGATCAGTTTGACAGTGATAACTGCGCAAAAGATTTTGGCGGAGGTTGGTGGTATGCCAATTGTGGTTTAACGTAAGTATCGTCTAGCCTTACAACATATGTGAACTGATAACTACGATACTTTATCCACTTCTCATAGAACTTTGCACTACAAACACTACATGGATAAAAACATGCTGGAATGGAATGGAAAGCTAGAACGTATAAAATCATATGAATTACTGATTCGTCCAGTGGAAGTGGTCTAATTTAAGCATAATATTCAGTGAATAAAATAATACTTCAAATCACAGTTGCATGTGGAAACATTGTTTTTATTGTATTGTGAAATTTGTTTTTCTAATTTTTTATATTTTATAGGATATTATTAACTTAGCATCAAAACTAAATCAAAATAATCAACTCTGGCTATATGGTAATGCTCTTAAAGTAAGCTTTATGATACATTTTCGTAAGTATTCAATTCTTACAGTTAAGTGAAATAGTGCCGCTTAAATGTTAACTATGCAATTTCGATTCCAATTATGATCCTGCTTCTGATTTAGATTGCCGTATTTCATATTCGTTTGGAAAGTATATTTGATGGCTAACTTTTGAATGGAGCTATGAACTACTATATATGTATATATGCTATGTGTATGTATATTTAAATCTATATAAGTATAATTTATGTAGTATTTTATCTTGTAACGAGTGTGTGTCTGAGGTGCTGTACCTTTTGTAGAATCTGAGCACACTCGTTGTAAATTTAAATTAGTCATACAATTTTACATATTAAAGTTCTATATACGAGGTATTCCAGTCGCAGAACTTCTCTGTGGCCGATCTTGGGTCCATCTAAGATGTGTTCAATATTATTTGTATATGTGCTACACCGTGATTTCAAAACTAATTTCATTGATTTGTCTATCTATGAATTTTTTTATTTCTGTGTTGCATTCTTTGTTGGTTGGCTGGTTGGTTGCTTGTTGTGAGCCTAGGAAAAATTGATTAACTAAACTACGATCTAATCATTAGCACTAGAGAAACATTGCTTCAATGCTTGGCATCCTTCAAGGCCTCCTCCTCACGGTTCGCGTCAATCAGGGACTGTTTGCGTTTGGTGTAATTTCCAGACTCTACCTGTTGCTTGGCATCGATTAGCGAATGTTTGCGCTTATATTTCTCCATCTCGGAGTCCGAGTCATCGTCGTCGTGATGCTGCAGGCAGGGGAAATCGAACATGCGTTCGCCTTTACCAAACACCTCTCCCTCCTCGATGGTAGTGGGAAGGCTCCTATTTGCGACAGAAATGGTGTGTGAGTTAAAAAAATCTTTTGAGTCACTCCACAGTCAACTAACCGATTGAGCGTCTCCGGCAGCAGCAGGCAAACAAAGGAGCCGGCAAAGAACAGAACGCCCAGTATAATGGATGGTGCTGCCTTGAAAAATGTGCCCAGCCACAGAATATAGGGTGCCAGGAAGGAGGCCGCAAATCCGGCCACGTGCACCGCAGCCACACCTTGGCCGCGCACACATGTAGGTATCAGTTCTGTGGCATACTGCGAGCCCGACTCGTACGAAATGGCCACGCCAAAGCGTGCCGCAATTGTCAAGCAGGCTAACAGAATGGCATTGTGGTTGTGCTGCTGATAGGCAATGGCAATGCCAGCAGCGGCTGTAAATAGTCCACCCACTAGCAGCGATCCCGATGCCATGCCCTTGCGTCCAATGCGATCCTGCAGAAGCACCAGCAGAACGCTGGACGGCAGCACAGCCAGTGCGCTTAACGAGAACATTATAAACGGCGAAATGCCCATGCCTTCGACGTTCCGCGACACTGCGTCATAGCACAGTGTGATGACCATTCTGCAAACATTTAAATAATAAATAAGACAATTAAAGCACAGGTCTTAAGAGTCTTATAAGTCGCACTCACGATTTGAAGAAAAGTATGAGCGTATTCTTGCGCATGCGTGGCGTCCTGAACATGTCTAGCAGTGTGGCATGCTTCTTATCATCGCCTCCTTGCATTTCGCGTGTCATTTGACAATGTCGCCGGAACTCGTCGAAATCCGCCTGCGTCACGTGGCAACCATTGAATCGGGCTACACGCTTCAGACGCTTTATGGCGCCGTCGATATCATTGCGTGTCACAAGCCATTGCGCGCTTTCCTGCACCACAAAATAGTACAGCACCACGAGCAGTATAGGCAGCGATGTGCAGGCCAAGTAGATCTGCCAATGCCCGGCCAGTACCGCCAGCCAGGGAGTAAACACCAGGCCCAGGCAGTAGAAGAGACCCACAGCCATATTGAGGCCCAGTGTGCGCATGCTGGGCCGTATATATTCGAGGACTGTTGACACATTTAGATAACAAATTAGCAAGCTATTGCAGTAATCGTATATATCTAGTCATCTGGGTCACACTTACCTATTATGTACATGAGATAGAAGTTGGTATCGGCCGCCAAGCCAGATATGAATCGGCAGAGTGTAAATGTTGCCACACTCTTGGTGAAAATGGTAGAGAAATCGCCAGCGAAGCCGCAGAAGTTTGACAATATCAGGGCTGGCACACGACCAATTTTATCGGATAACAGGCCATAGAATAGCGTACCAACAACGGAGCCAATAAAGAATAGGGATTGTCCAATGCGTGCCTTATACGCCGAGTCACAAACCCAATTCAACTGAAATATGGAGAAAACCCCAAATCACAGTTTATTAACACTCTATCAAGATTTGTCAGCGTTCAACTCACCTCGGTGTTCATGCTCCTATAGCCAAAATCGTAGTTATAGATCCAACGCTCGCACTTCTCACTGCTGACCGTTACATTCGGCCCATTGATGTCAGCCAGACGCGTGCAGGAGGGCTCATCGAATTTGGCATATATGTCAGCTATCTCCTTGTATGTCATATTAACTAGCTTCTCGTGATAGCACCAATGATCCGGCACGAAACTTATCACGGTTTGCGTAAAATAATGCTGCATGGAAAATGTCCTTTATGTACTTCAATCGGGTTTAATTTTGTTCTTTAAGTACTCACCATCGATACGATGATATTGATAAAACCGAAAAGTGCGAGTATCATAAACTGATAACGATTGAAGTCGCCACATTTGGCAAGAATTTGATCGAAATCCATTGTGCCTCCTTTCTGATCACACTGTACTGAGGTCTCTTGGGTTCTATGGGGCGCACGTATGGGTTTGTTATTGTATGTCGCTTTGCTGGATGGCCTTGTCTATCGCAATCAGTACTGTGTGTAAGTGTGTATGTGTTTGTGTGTGCGTCACTGTTGTGTGTTCGTTGTTTGTGTTTTATGTTTAATGTTGAAATAAAGTTATGCAAAACGTTAATCTCTATGCATTTGGTTCACATTCAAAAATGTATTTTCTGTAAGATTAAAAGGAAAAAATAAAAAAAATATTGAGTTTATTAATCAGTTAATTTCTTAATACGCCCCAAGCGGATTGCTTACGTCATTAATAAGCGAGAAACATATATATAAACATAAGTTAAAAAAAAATATATCAAAACTCAATGAAGCCATTTATTTTATGAGAGCTGAGAAATACCGGGCACTTTTAAAGAAAATATGCAACAATTTACACAAGCACAGAGAAAGTGAGTCGCTCGAAAGTTTCGCAAGCCAAATTCTCGGCTCTTGACCCGTTTAACCCACATAATGAAACATAAATATATTTATATAAAATTAACTTGAAAATTACTTGAAATTGGTATTGACTTATGTGAAAAACATTTCGACGTCTTTAGTAAATTGTTAATTTTATAGCTAAATATTTTGTAATAAGTTAACTGGAGGAAATATTTGTTGGTCGAACTATTTGAGCAGTAAATTAGACTCAAATCGACTAAAATAACTACATGTGATTCTAAGCCGAGTTCCGAGAACTTACTTGATTTGTCAGTTGTGAAAATAAATAAACGAACATAAAACGTATTCGAGTGAAATACCCAGAAACAAAACACTTATGTAGCGGATAGGGTATTTTTCTGCCTGTGGCCAGTGCCAATGCTGAGCAACAATCATTACTGGGGCTCCGGTTTTTTATCGGGCAACCAGCAAGCCCTAGCAACTATCAAAGGCACTATGGCAGTGTGGCACTATTGAACTGTGGCACTGTGGCAGTGGGCTCCACCTTATCAGAGCAACAATATTAATATTAGCACTCATTTAGATATGTATCAGATATAAGATTATATATAAAACTCAGCAACGGGGAGGCTGACTAATGGGCGAGAGCAGCTGCTGGCTACCGACAAGCGACTACAGACGACTGACGCGGACTGCTGACTAATTTGTAGCACTGTAAATTAAAGTGCGATTCAAGCGACTTGTGAAAACTTGTCACTGGTTGTCAAGTAGTCCAAATTAATCGACTTCTATACACGTGTGGCACACACACACACAGCGACAGACCGACGGGCCGTCAGACAGGCGGACAGCGGACAGAGTTGATTCTACCGGTTGTCTAGTGTCTGGCGTTCGGCGTAAATTATAGTAACTTTACACTGCTCCCGCAGCCGTGAGTTCTCTCGACCCGTGGAGAAACACTTGAACACTCGATGCTTGCAAACTCAAATGGTATTCAAAACAGGCGCAAGAACCATGTATTTCGATTCTACTTTACATTTTTACAACTGGTTTCACTGCGAGCCGATTGCAAAAGATCTGCCCCAGTGTTGTGCTCGCTTCAAGCATACTCAAAATTATTTCAAGGTTTGCTGGATTACAAGTCGAGCGACTCTGCCATTTTGGCAATTGACTAATAGCACTCGTACTATACTTTGGATTCTTAAAGAACCTCTTAATATATTCTCAGCAATCGAATAAATTTGTAAGCAAATTCAATTACCTGATTTGTTCGTTTGTTCGTTGTATTCACTTGTATATAGACGCGAAATCAAGAAACAAATTTGTTTACGAACAGCACAGGAAAAGAGAATCAAACGCGTTCAAGCATTTCTGTTTTACTTTTTCAACAGACACAAACAAAACGCTTTTGTTTTAAAAACAAGTTCTAGTCCACAGCAGACATAGTATATTTGGTTAATATATTATCTTGGTTTTGCATATAGTCTTTTTCTTTTCAAAATATGTTTCTTGCCAAAGTTCAACGGCTCGAGCACGCACACGGCACGGCTAATAAAAGCAGCCAACGAAAATTCCTGATTTCGAAAGGAAAATGCGCTTCGGCTATCGCCTGATTTATTGCAGAGTTATTAGTAATTGTTTTTTAAATTTTTGTCGTTGTTGATCTCTTGACTGCTGATGTTTTGGGTCAGTGTTCTGAACGAACGGCCCGATTAGCGCGCACTTGAAACGTGCCCCGAGTATCTCTAGCGATGTGTATCCACGAACTGTCTTTTGCGTACTGAGCCAACTGAGCGCCGCCGTTTGTTTATTAAAAACACAGAACAGCTGTTCGACTCGGCAGAGGCGCCGACGTCGCTGTCGACAAACACGTTGAAATCGCAAACGTCACCGCCAAGTTAAATCAACAGGCTAACCAGGGACAAAGATTTTTTTATTAGATTCATATGGGGTCTTCGTAGCTGATCGAACAAGTTTTGACAGCATGCGGGAAGGGTTCGGTACGGCGCGCTGCTGTCGAGGCTTCGGGGTAGCGGGAGGCCTTTATACCAGACATAAAAACAGGTCATACGCTCTGAGTAGCAAATGTATTGAAAACAGAGCCACATCCGAATCGGGCTTGTCGGGCTTTGGTGTTTTACGAGCAACCACACGGCGTATACGCGTTGATTGGATTAGATACGATTTCATTTGATTTACATGCTCATTCGGCCGCTGATCTTGTGACGCTCTCATGCTACAAGAGATTATTCTGTTAATTGCTCGTGCTAAACAAATTTACACACAAGGCATTTTGTTAAAACTTTAACCACAATTTCGCCTTCTACTTTCATTTTGATCGAGTTTTTATGATCGTTCATTTTATAGGGAATTTTTCCCAAGTGCTATCATTAGCTCTCTGCCCGTCCTTCCGAGCACATATTGAGAGTTCAACTGCAAGGGGGAAATACTTGACGTCAACTGATTCATGCATTAGCCGTCAACTGTTTGCTAATTGTTTACGTTCTCTTATTGATGCTCTAATTTAATTACATTCTATCATGCTTTATTGCATTTTCTGTACTCCTGCGATTTCGCAGAAATAAATAACCAAAGAATTAGTTTTTATTATTATTTCCGAACAAATGTAAAAAAGGAAATAAACCATATCTTTTAGACTTTGCACTACCCTCAAAATTACGAAATTTATTATTCAAGCCTCACGTTGCGATAGCGTTGTCGCGCGTCTGCAAAGCCTCGAAAAGCCCCGCATATTACGGCTCAAAGCAAATATTATTGTTGCCAACGCTATCTGAAGAGGGTCGAAATCAAAGCTCACGGTTAATGCTTTAATTGTGTAATTATAGATTAGTGGATGTCTCTAAGCAAAACATAAGCAAGCTGCGATAATAAAAGCGAGCAGCCCGCACCCTGATTAAATTCCTAATGCGCTCGGATACTTTAACATACTACACCAAATCAGACACAATCGATCTTATCTCATAATTATTTCTATCAAGTGCCCAAATGGACATGTGCTAGCCAGTTTTGGGATCAACTGTACCGATTAGACACACAGCTTGAATTGGTCGTGCATGTCATGTAGCTCCCAAACAGACAGACAGCGGGAAGAGAGATACAATATTGCGCGTCCAAATATTTACATGCACTGATTTTCTTTGTTTCTCTCCAACAAAGAACAAAGAAACCGCCCACGGCGGAGTCAATGTCAAAGAATCACAGTCGCCAGGAGAAATAAACTTACATGCACGTTCACCAAATGTATAAACAAACTGCAAGTCCATGCATCAAGGCATGAGCGAATCACGCATACGCCGCGTTGTCGACGACTTAAGTTTAGACTTAAGTTTTCTCTTTGATTACGATACAATAATCTCTTATCGCGTTACAGTTTGAGATTTCTGCAGTGACTAAGCGCCATATTGACATTACTCGCTAAGCCAGCAAATAAAGTGGAGAATCACAATGGCAAACTGACACTTCTGGTTTCACAGTCGTCAATGTTGATTTTGCACCTCGCTGTTGGTGCAAGAGATAAATCAAATATATAACTGTGAAAGGAGGCAAGACATAGAGATCCAAAATGGGCTTATACTATATATATATCAGAAAATGAATTAGAGGTAAGAAGCCAAACGCGCTTTTCATATCAAAAACTATTGTTATAACTATTGTTACTTCAAAGGTGGTGAATCATAACAACAAAATACAATTTGGCATACAAGTGATAGCTGAAAGCATGGGCGTTATCTGGCACGTGTAGCCTTATGTTAAAAAAATTTCATCAGAACTTAAGAATTTAACTTGGAGATTTTCACAATACTTCAATATTAATTTTATGCCCGCACAAAACAATTTCTTTATCAAAGTTTTTGATTTCTAAAACGCAAAATCCAAGTCCGTATTCAGGTCTAAATTCAGACCATATAATTTTATGCCTTCTTTTGCGTTGAGGCTGTTTTTAGGGAGTTTCGTTTCACACGTGTCTGCCAAATATTTTATAATAGTCACAATTAGATGGTCATATTGAGCTTACTAATTATGAAATGTTTACGATGTTTTTCGCCCAGAAATTAGCTCAGGTTTATATAACTCTATGTATTTTCGGAATTTTGGCAGATGTTAAACGCGTTTCTTTCTTGAAAATATCTTGTAGGACCAGCAACACTTTGTTTACCGTTTATCTCTTTTCTTGAAACGAGTACTCACAATCGCAGCGAATCAAAAAAGATTAACACACACGAACATCACGCACACACAGACGCATGCGCACTCACAACGAGCTGTTCGCATTTGTTGTGCTGCTCGTGTGACAATCGAAATCGGTTTGACTTCAAGTTCAACGTATGTCTTCGGTTTTAAGTGCCCTGCGTGACAGTTTCTTAAAATGGCTCCAAGCGTATTTGCGTGTGTGTGAGTATCTTAGTGCACACACACAAACAAACTCATACACTCATATGGACGCGTGCGTTCTTAAAGCTTCTGCCTGCAGGCAGATCAATGCCATCAGCTGCTCAGCACGCTTCCCATTGCAAACGAGTCCAGCGGGTACATCGGCTGTTCCGAGAAATCGAGCGATATGGCGTCATTATGTCTCCAAACATAACGTTACAGTTAATTGCTGCGCTTGTACGCACAACATGTGCTCCAGCTGGCAACCCCTAAACTATAACGTTGAATTGTCATATAACACAGACACTCATACAAACTCATACATATAATGGAATCGTAATAAATGCGCGTTCGTTCATTAATTTTTCATAAACTTTTGTATCCTATTAATATTTAATTGTTTCTAATGGCAAATGTTTGCTTTTGTTTGCTATTGTCGCTTCATCATTTCTCATGAACGTCAATCCAAGTAGTCTTGTCTATGGTATAAATGCACGATATATATAAATAGAAACGGGTATGGGTCATCCGACGTCAATTGAAGCGCTTAGAAGGCATAATAATAAGGCGACAATAGAAGCTATATTTGTTATAATGAAGAGAGTGTCGAATTGTGCGATTTACATATGAAATGCTTGTGACACTTCGGCAATTGATGATAATTGTATAATACGGGTATCGGTTATCCCAATAATAACTTCTATATTACCAATATATACATAATTTACTTTTACCTTTTAAGCTCCCTAGTTTTTTACTTACAATAAAATGTTCTCAAATTTTTCGTTTATAAAACCTATCTTTAAACAATATATACATTTGTATCATCACAGAAAGCTTGTCAAATTTTACTTAAAATTGTATACGTAAGCTGGAGGTGACACTGAAGCATAATTGAAATAACTTCTACAGTCAAGTACAACGTTCTGATATTTTCGAGGGAAACTGCACAATTAATATTGTTCTCCAGCTTTTATTATTTGTATAATTTGTTCTTTGTTAGTAAATCATGCGTCAAAAGTATAACAAAACAATATCCAATTATTTTTATCTGCGGGTAGATAAGATAAGAGGTACCTACAGAGGGATCCTACAGTACGATGCTCTGGTTGCAACGGCCGGGGATTTCTGTGATACTCTTAGGTACCAATGATACTGCATGACACTCTGATAAATTTTGCATAATTAGCTAATTACAATCAAAATCGAAGAATAAACAAAATAAAACGACAGTAGATGTGACTGATAAGATGTCTTTGGTCGTGCACACAACGTAATTTCTTACAGCGTAGTTCAGGTACAGCCGCCATGCAAATTGATAAAGCGCGCTGAAAATGTGCCTAGACAAGCAATAAGCCACGTCCGACTCGGACTGGTTAGGGTCGGTTGTAACCAATTACCAGACTCAGAAGCAGACGCTGAATACCCGCCAGACAGAAACGACAGACAGCCCGAGAGAGAAGAAGAGAGAAACAGACTAGGTGTGTGTGAATGTGAGTGCTGTAGATAGTACCCAGAAAATGGCGTCATGTATAGTAAAAGCCAAACCCCTAACAAGAACGTGATAAGCGCTGCTCCCCAGCAAATAGTTGGGCTAATTAAGCAGCGAATTTCGACCGGTCTCAAAGTGATCGAAAAGCGGCGTGGCACGTTATTCGGCTGTTAGGTGCCTTCTGTTATGCCATAAACATACATACGAACATTCATGTACGAATGCGGGTACTTGATTGTTCGATTGTTTGACGTACCCCGAACACTCTCGTACGCCCTTCTATTCAATAGCAACAAGTAGTTGCAATATGATTCATGAAACGTGCCGTTGTTTGTAGTTTGTTGACGAGAATGACAAACCTTGGATTTTTGAGATCATAAACAAAATTCTTATCTCGTGCAGAACTTAACAAAAGTCTGAGAAAATGTCTATTTATATGGAGGATTCTTAGATTATATTATTCTATTACTATATTTTTATCTATACATTATTATCTATTAGACTAAAACTAGAAGAAAAAAAGATTGTCTTGCTTTATTTTGACAGCCCTCGCAATGTTATAAACAATTTGATTAGCAAATGTTTGTAATTGATAAATTGAAATTGATCGCATTTAGAACTGTTCTATGCTTTGTTAAGAATCAATCTGATCATCCTGTTACTTAATATTCATATAAACCACATATACATATGCTCATCGATACCTCATAAACAATCAAAAGAAACTCAGACAGATATACACAGGCAATTGAAGTACTTGAGAAACAACAAAGCACATTCAAATGTGAATTTTATATAAACGGAAAACTAAAGGATAGCGCCAAGCCATTGCCGCCAATATCAAAACAAATTGATTGAGTCGATACGGAGAAACGAGACTGTAGACTGAATTCGCGAGACTCGACACTCGCTGCGCACGCGTATGCAAATGATCTCATGTTTGATAATGTTGTGCCAGCATAAATGTTGGGAATATTCCATGGAGCCATGAAACCGTGACGTAAATAAATTTATCTGTTCAGGGTGCGGCCGACGAAATGTGGCGAAAAGTTAATGGAAAAAATAAAAAGCCTCACAGGCAAGTGACAAGTGACACCGCAGAAAGACTTCTCGATTTCACGATTTCAAATAGCCAGTGACTGCACCAAACGATTGACCCGTACTCAAGTACTCACTCATTGCAGACGAACCACTTGAGTTTGGTTCTTGTGTTCAGTTGTCGCACAAAACTAGTCACGGCACCGGCTTTTAGTGCTCCGCAGCATGCTTTCGAATGCAACTATAATAAGCGAGAAGCTCGTAAAACAGCTGATAGATAACATGGCCAGACAACAGTGTCGGCTATTGCTGACGATGATGACGACACCGTCGGCCCAGTCAAAACAGCTGGCATTACCGATCGCACTAGTCGGTTCCCAGGTCCATAACTAAGCCCGGACGGATGGTCCGTCGGCACACGCCGAGATTATGCGTCGATAAGCGTTTAGCAATCATATGAAAAATATGCTGTTTGTCACTAGCGCCAAGATGTGTTCTGAATTTTACTGTAACCTGACAAAAACGGCACCAGCAACAGGAGTAGAACCAAACTACGGACACTCACTGATATATGATGAACAACTGCACCTAGAAAAACAAGTATATCACATCCTTCTTCAACCACAATTGCTACAGGGTATCGATCGTATTGAGCGCTACATAGGTAGCCCCATTGGCCACGGGCCACTATAACGCTTGGCAACGACTCTGCCCGACATTAAAAATACACTTTATACTCTATACTGGCGTATACTAGAGGGATACTACACTCATATATGCCCATACATATATGCATATGTATGTCTGTATGTTTATGTACCCGTATTTATCATTCGCAACAAACAAAAACGAAGAACGCACATATTGTTGTTTCTTTTTCCGCCTTGTCTTTAAATAAGTCAAAAACGTGACAAAAAGTTTTTTTTGCTCAATTTATTTATGAGCACACAATTTATTTTTTGATTTTCTTATTTTTTCGAATTGTTTTGTTGTTTCTTTCAATTTGTTTGTCAAGCTAAACACCATCGGAATTTATTGTGTCTTCCAAATTGCTTTGGTTTTTTATGCGCAAATGTGCAGCACACGACAAATGAAAAAGGGGAAGCAACTGAAACCCAAACCTGTTGCTGGAGATCTGTTACAAAAAAATGAAATGAAGTTCAACTAATCAAGTGATATTTATCTTCTCCCCAACAAACCAGTCGGAAAACACGTTATACGCTTTAGATACGTTATAACAATAACATTGGCATCGTTTGTTGTGATTGCGCTTTGAGATTGGTTCCAAGAACGCGACTAATAAGTCATTATAAATATGTAAATATATGTACATATCTATCTGATGCTGATGGCAACTGGTTAATTGAAGACAGTGAATTGCGACTCGGAAACGTGCAATTGAAATCGAATTTGCGGTTGACATAGAAGTGCTCACACACGGTTAACTGCTGCTTCAAGTAACTGGGGGTACATACTTTCATGAGTACCTGTACAGTTTGTGAATGCTAATTGGATGCGTACTAAGGCCAGGCTGCTGCAGTTTAAAAGTCATTGGGGCGCTGAAAGCAATGCTCAACTTAGTTGAAATACAAATATGAAATACATGATTGAAATTGAAAATGAATATTAAACAAACACTTAAGAGGATCTTCAAGAGCAAACAACGGTTTATCGATTACTAGTTTAGGTGTACAAATGTTTGTACGATAATATCCTTAGAAGTAGTACTTAGAATCCATTTAAAAGATCAATGAAAATAGGTAAACATCTCGGATAAGAAATGTGTTTGCTGTGTATCTATTTGAAGTCCGATACTTTCCGAGGGTGGTGTATAATTATCGCAAGAGCAGAGATGCCGGAAGAGAGAGCAAGTGAGGAAGAGAGAGCTCCCCCCTATTTGCCTTGGCGCTTCTCTTTGGTAAAGGGAGCAAGGTCGATCTGCGAATTGAGGGTACATATGTATGTACATGTAGAAATGTGCAAATAATGCTTGTCCTTGTTGCTGTTGTTGGGCTTATTGTTACTTCCATTGCTCTGTCTGTTGTGTTCTACGTTTAATGGTGATATGGAGTAAATGAGAAGAGAATCGCAACTCACCATGAAAAGTGGGTAAAGTGGGACGACACAGTCAAATGGCAAAGGCGAGCCAAATGACGTGGCTGAGGAAATAACAAATATTTTGGCTGAAGATCAATTAGCGAAAAAGATTAAATAAATCTGCGCGACATGTGTATGTATGTAGTACGTATACGTTTGCGTGTTTGCCTGTATATGTATTTATTTATTTTTAAAACGCACACTAAACGGTTACAATACTCAAATAGTATAAATGCACACATGCGCACCTAGGCGTGTGTATGTGCCGAACTGTTGTTGCATAAATTTGTTAATTGCTATTTTTATATGCAACTCTTGGCGACTGAAATCGAATCGACGAATATTGAACAAAACTTTCCACTCGCCTCTGAGAAATTCTGCATGGCGCTGCCGCTCTATGCCTGCACTTCAATTGTCGTCAATTAATCGTTGTTACACAAACAGACATACACGCACACGCACAAATGCATGGAAACATGTGCATATGTATGTGCACACATATCCAGAGGTACATTCGTATAGAAAACTATTGCACTTCGCGGCACACAATTTGTTTAAGATTACTTTATTGATTTCAATGGAACTTTGTAAAGAACCGACCGCCACTTGGACTCTTCGAGGCCCGCAATATTTGCACGCTTATTTGTGTTTTCACGATCCATACGAATTTCTGATCATTTTCTATTTCTGTACAAATCTCACAAAATCCACCGTTAGTCTTCCGACTACACTTTACCATGCACCGACTGCGCAATTGTATTCTTTCCCACTGTGCCGCGCGTGTGTGTATGGCTGTGTGCGTATTGCCGTAGTCGTCTGCTGCGCGAGCGCCGTAGTGTGACTGTTCAGTTCTGTATTTCCAATAGTGCTCCTCAGGTATTCGAATAACGGCCCTGACTCTGAGAGCCGAAACAGCCATTGCACCAACAACAACAACAACAGTGAAACTATTAAACAAAAACAACAAAACAAAATACGAAATAGCGAAGAGCAAGAGCACGAGTGCAATAAACTGCAGCAAAGTGGGCGACTCTCAAATACCCCGTATCAAAGAATATATTAAAATATGGAAGAAATCGCAGCACAATATCGTTTGGCCAATTCCGCAAAACTATGTAAGCAAAACTCATAACAGTGTAAAATCCTCCACCAGAACAGAGCGATAAGCCACAACACCAATCAAAGAAATTACAATCTTCCGTAGAATACACCCCTTTGTCACGTAGGAAGGGTATGAATAGATTTACTGTTGCCGTGCTGCGCATCTTCCTTTGCTATGCACATCGCGTTTGCCAGTGCTTTGACACTGCCAGTGCCAATGCCGCTCAGCTGTTCGCCGCGTATTTTGTTTGCATTTGTTTTGCTTTGTCATACGTGCGTACCGTAAAGGGGGCTGCTGTGAGCGGGAACCAGTTCGAACCAGTTCAGCTTGGAACGCGTAACTTGTGCACTTAAAAAGCATTTCCCATAATAAGATTGCGCCGTCTTCTGGTCTAGATTAGTTAATATTGGAACTGGCATTTTGCCAGCAATTAGCAGTAGAAATGTTCTGCAAGTGACATAATTGTTTACAATATCCTCCACAGTTGTGTGTGTAAGCTGCACTTTTTCTTCGAGTGTAATAAACCCATAGCTCTAAGGTTATCAGTTTCATGCATTTTCCTTTGCTGGTTGTATTAATCAGTAATTATATTTCAAATGTAATGTAATACATTGCCTTATAGAGAAGTTTCTTACATTACTGCGTTTCATTGTTCCAGTTTCTACATTCGGGTTCATTTAAAAACTCAATGCATTTGAGCTGAAGTAACCTGAAGAAAATTCCACAAATTAAATTCTCATGAGACGCAATGCATTAAGGGAAGCATGCTCCCCTCTTGAACAAGTCTTTAGACGAAATTGCGACGCAATTTAGTACCATGAAAACTAAAGAGAGAACAACCCTGATGTCGGATATACACAAACATACATCCGTAAGGCGAAACCTTATTGTAAAAATTTCGGATAATAATCGCATCTGAACTATTGTTTGTAAAATGTGTAAAACGGTAAATGAGTTGCAGTTTCTATTTATACTATCCATAAAAATAAACTGCAGCATTCTACAGTGCTTATACTCATTTTAGGAATACATGCATACATAGTTCATTTCGTCGGCGCCAGTAAGTCTACAAAGAAGACAACTAAATGCGCGACAAGTTGTGACTGATAAGACTTTTAGTATACTTCCGGAGTTATCAGTTACTAATACATTATAACATATTATATATGTACGTACAATAATAACATATTATATAGATTGGTGTAGGTCATAGGCTTTTGAAAATGAGGCATGTGTTATGACAGATAAAAATATAGAAATGAAATAAACGGGAAATGCCGCACAACTTAAGTGTTCCCAGTAATAATAATTAACATGTTTCTGGGTTTTTTGCTTTCAAATAAAAGCTGAATTAATGCTCATGTTAATTTTAATCGAAGAAATTAACAACCTAATCAGGACATTGCAACAATGTCGATCAACTTTCAAAAACGCAATTCATGTAAAATTCGCGACAAATTTTGTTCAACGCCTAATTTGACTTCTTCTTGAAGGGTTGAATTGGGTTATAAATCATAAGCTTTGCGCCATATAAGAAGCAAAATGTTTAAACTAATCATTTGCAGACACCATGAGACACGCACATCTTGAGCATCTTGAAGGGGGGAAGGTCTCCCACTGGGAAAGCTCGCTCCTGACATGTAAATTGAATTGACATTGGCTCTGCCAGTGTTTGGAACGTTAGCATGTTTATATATAGCACTCAAGGACAACTGCATGCATACAAACATAGAACTATACCTAAACAAATACATATATTTACATAGCAAAGCAAGAGAATAAGCAACAGCAGACATTGCGTTAAATTATAAGCACGCAAATCGCGTGTGGCTTGTCTTTTTATGTTTCATTAGGATCGAACGCACAGATACACCAACACATTCACCGATTGTATTTCAGAATAACATTTGGCAGTAGGAAACTTGCATTTGCCACATTGCTATACCATACATATGTATATTCCGCTGAGTAATATCCGTTCGTGAATCAGCACATTTGTGTTCTTTCTTTATGCGATAGCTAAAAACATTTATTTAATTTGTTCCCTTCATTTATCGATGTTGATTGTCTTCTTCGGTGTTTCTTGTTATGTTATTATTGTTTTTCTAAATTTATATTTAAATATAACAAAAGAATCTCTCTCTCACTCTCCACGAATTTAATTGCTTTGCAATAGAAAAAAATATGATGGAAATACTAAATCAATTAACAGAAATAACGCAAATAATCAGCATTCTATAACAGAGAGCAACAGTGTCTACAATATAATCCTATTATTTATCGCGCCACACTTTAGTTTTATGATCCAAATTTATATATGTTTTTAGTACATTTAGCTTTGTTTATTGGCTGCCATAACGAACACAATGATAATAGTCTATGTTAAACATGCTCCGAATGACTGATGCTGAGCGGAAGGTTTAATTTAATGCGACTCTTGAGAAATACCCCCTTCTAACATAGAAATCTGTCTGTCTTGACAGATGTTGATGGCGCAATTTCCCAATAAATGTAACCAGATTGTATTACCCTTGTCAAATATGTTGTCAGATTTGAGTTTGAGCTTATAGTCAAAAGCAAGCCTTAGGTAACACCGCTTGGACTCATTAAACATGGTAAAAAAGAATTAATTAAAGTGTATAGCCAAAGAACAAATTAATTTTTCAGTTCATATATCATCTCTTTAATGACCCGTGTACCTGTTACAGTGCATTGAAAAGTTATGGTGAAAGAAAAAAGTCCAATGGACCGACAGACCGACAAACTGGCGGCTGACAAGCTTCCGCTTGGCTTTCCGTTGTCAAGCACTGTACTGGAACAGGAACAGTCAGCCAATCAAAGCGTTGTTTGCGCAGTAATTCGAGTATTTTACGGAGCGGGACATGGAAGCTCTTGTCTTGCAGAGCGTTAAGTACAGAACAAAGCCACGAAAAATAAATAATTGAATGGCATGAGCGAATGCTTAATTACTGCAGTAATATACGACCCGGCATTGTTTAGATGGGATTTATGAGTAAAGTAAAAGTTCAGCTAAAGCAGATTATTAAATCAATAGAATTCTCAACATTTTTCTGCAAAAAGTTTTCGTAACAAAAACTTTGGTGCTTTGCACTGATTAATATTTATAGCTCTCTAAGGAATTAAATCTTTCCAGGAACTGCTTGTTTTATTTTGCTGCAATTTGTGAACTGAAAAGCAAGATTGCACCGACTTCTTCTTGCTTTAAATGGATTCTTATTTTTTTTCAATATTTCAAAACTGGCATATTCAACAAGTGAAATCGAATATCGCATTGGCTCTTTAAAATATTTATGTGTGTATGTGTGTACGTAGATATGTATATTCGTAATTGAGAACACACAGAAAGTAGATCACAAAGAAAACTGCCTTTATTTTCCAACAATCAGAAAATCGTCGAAACGCAAGTCAAGTCCAAACAAGCCAAACAAAGAGACGCCAAGGCGGCGCAATGCAACTGCAGAGACGCCAATTTCTCACAACGACAGATATCTTAGACACACACTAGCCCTCACACAAACGCATACAGCAGCAAGTTGCAGGGCAAGGAGGAATGTCGGAGTACTTCCTTAAATGTTAACCGGCGCCGGCAACTAAAATCGATAGTCTGAGAATCTAGCAAAAGGTCATTTTGATAATCCTTACATGTCGCTAAACTTGGTAATTAAACAAAATAATACGTGAATTATTATTAATAATTATGATATACTTGTGATTTCCGGTAGAACAACTTCTGTAGTTCGATTTGCTTTATTGTTATTACTAACGAGTGAGCTGTGAACGTGTGCGTGTGTGTTGGCTAATGATTCGCCTCTGCCACCGCCGCGTTCTGTTGCCACGACAACACACTTTGCCTTGGGGCAATGCACGCAGCAGCAGCAACAAAATTAGCCAAAATAACGGATTCGGATTCGATTTCGGACTTAAAGCTGGCACGAACCATTAGCGAGCCCGGCATCGTCCCGCGTTTTGTCCGACTTTGATTTGATTTTGTTTACACGCCTCAAATCGGTTGAGCAAACTAAAGCGCCAACAAATCGGGTAGTGAAGAACGGAACCAGAAAGTAGAGGAGCCACAACGAACGAGGAAAAGCGCACACTGCACTGTGGAGAACAGAGTAAACGAATGAAAATTATTATTTTCATGAACACAACGTTGGCCATCGATGCCAACGACGCCATGTGTGCTAGCGGTATAGAAATCAGCTGCGCTGCGCTCAGCTCCATTTGCCAGAGCGCACGCTTTCCTCAAGTGACGTCATTGTTGGCACATGCGCAACCAAATGAGAGGAAAATAAACACTAACACCAATGCCATAAGCCATCCACCACTTGGCCAACACACTTCTAGCATCATGCTCTCATCGTGCGAGAAGTGTGCTAACAACTGCATGCTTGTTGCGCCACGGGAGCTTGTTGCCGTGGGAAATGCGCCATTGCCTCAGGGTTGATGGGAGCGATACCCACTAATTTCTGTCAGACACAGACTATACGACTGTACAGTTACGAACTAAAATCAAATATGTAACTTTTAACATAGATCTAATTAAGCTAGCGTTTCCTTTCAAATTCTATATTGATTCTTAAAGCTTAACCGTTTTGAAATATTTTAGACCAAAAGGTATGATTATATTGTGTGTTTACAGATGTCATCAAAGTGGCGCAAACATCTAGCCATCTATCTCTACCAAAAATCAGAAATAATTAAACTAATTAATTTAGTAGAATAAATAAAAAAAAATAAAAAATAAACATAAATTAATCTTATTTTCAATCTAATTTTTATAGTTTTTAAGGGTATCCGCCTTTTATTATGCCAAATAATTTAATTCTTTTCGACAAGGTGCGAGAATCCCATTAAGTCAGGAAAGAGTACCCTTCTGCGCTTAACATAACACATTCACCTTGTGAATTTTGCAGTTCTCACATTTAAATATTTAATTAAATGTAGGATATAATAATGTATAACAATTCTAAGGAAGTTCATAGAACACATGAAGATTCATTATAGTTAAAAAGTTTTAAATGTTTATATCAAATTCATAACATTTATAATTTAATACACATTTTAATTCAATAAATACATTCATTGTGCATATTGACTGTATAAATATATATGTGTATAAATATAATTATTACTGTATCTAAAATAGATTCACATTTATGTTATGTATACTCATATATGAGAATTCATTACACCTTTTATGAGAGAGCGTAGCTGAGATTTTGAAAGTTATAAATTGTGTTTTCTTACTCTTAACTAAGTGCATTGCAATAACATCATATTAAAATGTATCTTGAACATCCAAACGAGCTCTAATAATGTGTTTTTAAATTGTTCTACGGTAATATTATTAAGCTAGTGTGATTAATGTGCCATTCATTTCTGAGAATTGATTTTCATATTTATGTTTATAAACATTACAATAGATTGTGATTTTTTCTATTTTGGCACTTACTGGGCTAAAGTAATTGTGATAAATAAATATTTATCCTGAGGCCTTATACAGGTACCCATTATGTTTCGAATAGGTAGTGAACTTTTATCACATTCACATTTCTTTGCAACAAAATATTAACGTGTAAAGCTAAAACCATATAAATAGCAATTGTGAACATTTCAAAATTATATAACAAGTAATAAAGTTTCTGGTTCATATAAAGGAACTGGCATAACACAATGAAGCAACCTTATAATCTAAGCCTTAAGACTCTATAAGTATTGAAAATGGATCACTGAGCATTTTGTGCTTGGAGTTTCATAGTATTTTCTAACAGTCTGCACCCGAAATGCCTGTGGTCGTATTTTCACCATGTATTATTGAGTCCATTTCAATTTCCGATAGATTCGGATTAAGTAACTTTTCAATTTTAATGAACTTTGCATTTGGTTCATCAATTGATGCGGCATCCACATCCTGGTCCAATGTTTGCTGCCTCGCAGAAAATGCTCTTTTATTGCGCTCTGAAATGTAGACATATTACAAATTATTTCAATAGAGTTAACTAATAGACATCGCATACCAAATCGTGCTCGTTGAGCCTCTTGATCGATGATAATCTCATTAGTTATGTAAATCTCACGTCTAATTTGGTCTCGCAATTCCACGCTCATATCAGGAATGCACCAACGGACCAATATCATCACCAGCGCCACAAAGTTCTGCAAAAGATAAATTAATATTATTTAATAAAATATATTTATACTAGTTTGTCGAATAGCCGTTATCGAGCTGATATAAGATGCACCAATTGCTAAACAGAATTGCATCAGAATTCGAAACTTTCTAATGTGACTGGTAAAGCATTTTAGCAAATGAACAGATTGGGGTCATTAGCTCAAAGTAAAACCATACAAATTCCAGTTCTTTTTACTGCTGTCGTGAATACAGATATTTTTTTCCAATTAATTTAATTCCTTTCGTAAATTGGGTCCACCGTATGCTTAGCTAAGATATACATGGTCGAAAATTGGGCACATAGTATGGAATAAGAAGTCCACCACTTTAAATCGTCTACAAAACAACCCCATCTGAAAATTAGCCCTATTCAGACCCTACAAGAAGCCCAGAAAATCTAGTTCATCGCTACACACAATGCTAAGAAGTGATGAAATGTGGGAATGCCGACTAAATGAAAATTGCACCTAGTTTTGTTAAAAGTAAAACGAATTTGATTCAGTAGCGGTAAATACTTCGAACCGAACGCACGCGTTCAATAAAAGGAAATTATTTAAAAAGGATATATAATTGATACAACTAATAGAGACAAACGCTATTCAAGTATAAGGATAAATGAATACATATATACATGTAATAATTTATTAACACAAAGAAAAGTTTAAGTAAAATATGAAACGTTTTGCCTGTTTAAATCTACGTTCCGTTGGCCTAAGCATTGCCTGCTTGGATGCATTGGTTGCCCTAAGCACCCTCAGCCTGTGCAGTTACCATTTGTATTATGACTTTATGGATTTGACACAATGGCAGCAGAATGATGTCCAGATTTTAAGCCCTTTTGGGTCTTTTGTGGCTACGCTAGGTGATCAAGACAAGTATTTACAGAATTGATCGTCGAATTAACAGACTACTCATCTTATAGTCGACTATGTGCTGGTGCATGAGTTTTCCCAGGCTTTCTATATGATACTGACTGTGACTGTTTGGGTCAAGGCATTGATAAACCTTATAGTGGCCTGCATACTAGTCGATGGTATCAAAAAGGTGAAATACAAGTTTTGAATTCATAACTGTATTGTATGCTCAATAATCTGAATTTATTTATTTAGCGTCGACTTATATGCATTGCCCCTTGGCTAATCAACACGGGCGTATCGATGGTAATAGAGGTGGCTATATTCGTATGTCTGGAGCTGAAAATTGATGAGGTTGATGCCTCTATAGATCGACGCATTGCACGCAGTGTACTCTTCGGAGTCTTCACAGGTTAGTCAGAGCATTACGAGATTCTTATAAATTATTTGGTTATCTGTTGACTTTTTTTTAGTACTAAATGCGCTTTTTGCCTATGGCATTTATGCACTCTATCGCATGCTGAAAGCCTCTACCAATGAGAATCGTACGCTTCAAGAAAGTATTGTGGAAACCTCGGGTATGTTTCAGCATATAAAGGTTTGAAACAAGACTATAGGAACTCTATACACATCTGAATATGCAGAAAGCAAACTAATTTAGACGGATGTTATGAAAACAAGGTATTTTCATAATAATGCATGTGCAAGCATTTACGAATTGAAACAAATAAATCGAGCAATACAGAAAACAAAGTCTCAACTTACTTCAAAAACCACAACGAAGGCCAAACGGCATGCTAGGATTATGTAAAATGTATTCGTCAACTGATATTGTTTCTCTGAATATGGCGGTTCACGATAGTCCGTATATCTGGTGATACATTAGATCTATTAGTACTATTGATTATTGACTATAATTTATATACACTCACCTGCAGGTCGTTATGTTCGAAAAGTCACCTGCCAAGCTTCGCAACTTCGGCGAGTCGGCGATTTTAAACTCGGATAAAGTAAAGTCCAAATAGCCATGTAGGGTACCATCTGTGGAATTCAAATGGCGATACACTAGACGAGGGATCATGTCCGATGTGAAGGCAATGATGAAGCCATTTGTAATCACACTCAACTTGCTGATGCAGTCGAGTATGCGATACCAGACGCCAATATCTCTGACACGCTGGGAGACAGGTCTTTTATGGTGGGTTAGTAACTTTTTGGCATCTAGGCGCATTTCCAGGATATTGTTGAGAAGTGCGAAGAAGGGGGCGAGTGGGAAGGCAGCAACAAATATGGTGACAAATCCATATTGCAAGACCATTTCCAAATATTCTGGAAACAAACTACGTGCACCCCAATCCAATAGCTTAAAGTCGCGCATCCAACGCTCAGCCTTTTTCTTGTCAGGCTTAACTGAGTTACCAAATAGCTGCGATAGGCCCACCTGAATAGCCAACACCTTACGCCAAAACATGGGTAGGTAAACCTCTAGTATAGTATTAAATGCCTGTTTTCCAATCATTATAATAGCCAACTGAATGCAGAGCTCGGTGAGACAGCCGCCAGACGAACACTGAAAAAATTAATGTTATAAGTCTTCTTAATAAAATACTTAAAATAAATATGTTACCCACCTCCTCTTGGCGATATTTAAATACAGTTATATAGTCTCCCGGATGACCCACGAATTTACCTTTAAAAAACGCTATATAAAATATGGAAGCGTAATAGTTCACAAACTGCAAAAGGTAAATTTTTAATGTCAACGAATCATCAAATTGTGTCTGAGTGCGCCACAACTCCAGCTCGGTCAGATATTCGGCCAAGTGATTGTACAGCTGGAAAATAAATACGTATATGATATGTTCCTTTTCTTAGTATATTCACCTGTTACTTACATAGTTTAGGACATAAAGCAAACAGAGATTTACAAAAGCCGCTGACGCAGCGGCCAAAACTATCGCCTTAGATGTAGTCATGCTATTTCCATCTACTTTTAACGCAGCCAACATGGACATGCGATGTACGACAACCGCTACCAAGGCAACAAATGCCAGGGCTATTAGCAGCACCACCATGGAAAAACTAAATACTGTCGCTGGAAACTTCATGCGCCAGAATGGAACCGTCGGCTCTTTCATATTTGTCACATAATCGGTTCGAGTGGGTTCAATATGCTCCAGCCGTGCTAAATACTGTGGTCTGGGATGTTCTTCATGCACATCGAATCCTGTCAAATCCCAACGATGTGTTATTTCAGCCGAATAACGTTTCCAAAGCTCTAGAAAAAGCGTCGCCCAAAAAGACATAAAAACGGCAAAGAATACCGTACTGGGATTGTCTATAAGATATGTTATCTTTGCATAGTTGCATGTCTCTTTTAGATTCCAAAATTCACACCAATCGCAAAGTGGACACATTGTTATATTTGTGTTGGGACGCAAACAGATATCTTGCCTGAAATATAAATATAGTGTACTCATTAGTTCGAACATTTAGTTAGGTTATTTGTTGGTAACTCACACGGGGATGTAATTTTTAAGTGAGATCCAAGAATAAAGAAAACAGCCAACGCCAACTATTGAAGCCAACAGTAGCATGTACGTATAGTAGCCCAACCAGGCGAAGTAAAGACCTAGAAATTACAATTTTACGTCACTTAATGAATCAATCATAAAATATACACTTGTACTCTTACCAATCTTAACGCCAAAGTACTCCTTGATATCATCCAGCGGCTGATAACGATACCATTTCCTTACACAAGCCCAATTTGTATACAGCAATTCACGCATAGTTCCTTCCTCCGTAATTTCGCCCTGCAAATAAATAGTATATTTTAAGATTATATACACAAGCATGCATCGTTATATGGTACTTACATCATGCAGTGGATAAGAGGTAGTATACACGCCTTCAGCTATCAGACGCTCTATGCCAAAAGCCATATCCATGTGATTCTTGGCGGGAAAGCGCTGACGATCCAATATAAACTCCACAATACGCGAACGCACAGCAGTTGTAAAGAAACAGTCTTGACGTATATCAAACCTGTAACCATTGTAAAATGCTTTGATATTAAACAACAGTGTTACAGAATAATTTACTTCATTGCGGACTTACAAATATTCCTTATCTCGACTGTAGATAGCCGTGAAACGATGCGCCCGTTTGGGAAAGAAACGCTGGTCGATGTAAATGTTACGCATAAAGAATTGGCAGACAGTTTTGAGACTAGAATAAACACTTTTTGTGGAGCGGTTGACCACAGCTAGGCCGGGTATCTGAAATTGTAACGTGGTTCATTAGCAAATCCAAGACGATAACAAATTGAAGTTAGTCGAACTTATAGACTTATTAAAATGTAAGCAATGGAAATAATTAAACTCATTTAGGCTTTTCGCATAAATGTGTTAGAATAAGAATCGGATAAGTAAAGAACGAAAAAATATAAAAGAATACGATCTTATATGTATGTACATCTGCCAAGCATTTCCAGAAAGTAGTTTTAAATTTTGAAGTCATAAAGAGTGCTCTAATTGGACTGAAGCTGAATGAGCGAAGCGCTTTTAGGACATACACCCATTGTTTGAATTTTGATAGAATATATTTATAACATTTGTTAGTATGTGCACTTTAAAGACCAGTACATTTTGGCAGACCTTCTTTGATAAATAGTGACGTAAACGATTCGACCGTTGATGTACTCCTAAATTACTAAGGGACTAAAATAATATAAATGTTGTGCAAAATAGAAAAAAGTTGTTATTGATCAGTGTGTGTTTCAGACAACAAAGTTTTTTCCTGAAAACTTGTTTACCCACCTCCTTCATGGGCATACGCAGCTTAAGTATCTCCGCATAACGCCGGAGCACCTCAAGAGGTGCATGTATCTAAAAAAAAAAGACAAAAATACCATTAATATCAACGAGTTTATGTGCCTTTGTTTTTAACCACCTTAACAAAGTATATTTGTTCCTTTTGACTAAATTCTATCTCCAGTCCTTGTTGCTTTAGATTATCTTGAAACACACGTCGTTTTTCCACATTTTCCGCCTCCGTGGGCTCGTGCGCATTGATCTTGTAGGCCAGCACAAAATCAATCGAACGCGTGCAGTCCTCGAAGAATAAGGAGGTGTTGAGCTCGGCTCTTTGATAGAATTCGCGTGGGCAGCTGCATTCGCGCTCATCGTAGTTGTTGGTCTCCCCAGTCGACTCGGTCATTGGCAGCAGAGGTATTGTATGGTTTAAAGCGCTACTCCCGTTTTGGCTGGACTTGCCGTTGGGCAGTTGCCCGGCAATGTCTGGCAGTTGTAAGGTGGATGAGCTACTGTAAAAGAAACATATCCATTTTAATATAAAATTTATATTTATATTTTATACATGGACAAATATGAGCGCCTGATTTCATTAGGCAGCAGCAAACATAAGGGCCAAGCCCAGCAATGGATCCCTGCGGCCCGTATATGACCTTAACATAACAGCGATACCCTGTGGCTTGGCATGCCCCAAGCTCATAAGCGCCGACACTCCACTCCCCCAAGTATTTAGGTCGATATGAACGCGAGCTGTTAACATTTAATGGGGTGAATAATAATCGCCAGTCTGGCTTCTGTCAGAAACGCAACTTATTTATTTGTATTTCCATGCATTCATTTCATAGCGCAACGCAAAATGTTAGTGATAAGGCACTTTCGAGTAGCATACCAGATTTCTATATGAATTCAAACATAGAGCTGCCAACGAACTTTAGTACACTTGCTAATGAGCTAGAAGTTTTCGCATTGAAGATATAAGTACATATCTAACGCTCACTGATATATAATACACTTCATATTTGCCTGTGAAGCACATTTCTTTCAAACAACACATGTGATTAAGACTCAGAGGCTACTTCTGACATTGCCCAGCTTTCTAATATAATATAAAATGACTCATTGTGACTCAAATGTGCATAAAAATAAGAAACTTTATGGCATTTAAGACTTGCATATCACGCATAATTTAAAATATTGAATATTTATATCAACTTATGACAGATAATAGGTATAAAAAAGAATCGGGATCCATACACAAAATTGAAAATGTCATCTTCTATGAACTTCAGCAATCAAAATGAAAATCAATCAAGTCTAGAAATAAAATACAATATCAATCAACAAATAACCCAAGCAACCCAGGAACAAAATGAATGAATTCTTAAACATATACTCTACCTATTTGTTTACTGAATGTAACTCAGAGACACGCTGTTTTACTGTTCTCTTTTAGCTTATTATTCGTACCGTCTATTCGAGCTTATAACTACAAACATTTTTTCATATTTTTTGGGCCTCTAAGCTGACCTTCTGCCACGAAATAATGAGCTTGAAGCTCTTTATGAAATATTAACATTAGCATACAATTCGCTATCAGTTTCTTCTTGATGTCAATCAAGGCCAAAGCAAATGATTTTATTAAAAATTCGTACGCGGCGATCGAAATGCACAAGAAAAAGAAAGAGAGGTGAAAACTTGCAAAACATTTTAAATTTGGGTTGTATAAGTATTCGATTATGATGCATATATATATATACTCGAATGAAAGCAGTTTCTTTTGCAAAATATATAAGGAACACCGCGACAATAGCTTTAGCACCCACAGAAACAAAGCCAACAAAATAAACACACGAAAGACGCGCGCAACACTGAGGAATCATTGTTGTCTTTTGCCTCCAAATTGATGATTAATCCCAATGAACAACGTACGTTAACACCCAAGTAATTGTCTCAAAGGTAAAACTTGTTTTTCAGCGTTTTTAAGAGCACATTAATGTGCAATTTCCGCAGTCTGCAGTTTCATAAACCTACCCGAAAGAAAATTCACATTAGCACAGATATAAATATAAAGACAGCAAACAAAGCTTGCACTTGCAATAGGGTTTGTCCCTAGTCTACGCGAATTATTAATAATAGAAATAAACTCGCCGAGAGAGCGATGCACGTCGCTTCAAATACATGAAACACACACGACGTGGCGACGATGACCAACGCGCAGCAGCAGCGACAACAAACTGACAAAAGAGCCAACGGCAACAGCTGAGCGGAGAGCAGTTCAAAGCTGTCAGTTGGTTTACCGGGTTGTCTTGGCGAATATCCCCCACCTTCCACGTGCCTCTCAGGCACACACACACAATTTCACGTTGATGCCAGAAAAACAGCTGTTTTTGGTGCCGTAGTGTGTGTGTGTGTGTCTGTTTCGAAGAAGAGCGGGAGAGCAAGAGCACTTGTTGAGCATGCCAGATCAATGACAATTACAGGGAGTCTGATACCTTGTCTCGCCAATGGGTGTCTATGCAGTTGCTACAATGCAACCGCAATTATCGGAAAACTATCTACACTTAGGTTGCATGTGGATTTGTTTGCACTTTTTGGAGTTATTGATTAACCCTTGAAGGCACTCCATAATTACTGATTGAGTGGATAACAAGATTTTTATGGATTAATCTAAACAGGGCAGTATTTATATAATCATACCTTGTATGGGGGTTATTCATACAGGGTAATACGTACCCCCGTGAATTTATGATTGCAAATTAAAATGTGTTTTTTTTTTATCCATATTTCTTGTGGTACAATGCGCAAATGATTAAGCGTTTGGTGAGTGCCTTTACCAACATTTTACTATTTTGAAATATTTAAAAACAACAAGGTACCGCCGCTTGTGCTCGCACCTATTTTAATCTAATGCAAACCAACTACCTTTAAATATATGTGTATATGCATTGTTGAGGTTGTGCATATATGTACATATGGTGTGAAGCTGATGTTTGATTAGGTTTCCTATCTTATGAGCCAAATTTGTTGATAATGGTCAACAACATTAATAAAAGACACCCTGTAAGCATATACAAAACGTACTACGGCACAACAAAAGAACTAGATATACCAGAAAAAAAAGATAATTAAGTTAATGAACATTTCCTGCGTGTGAAAGTTCAACGCCGCTTTTTCTCTTGCTTTACCTTTCAGCAAATCTCGTACGTTTCTCCCGTAAATTTAGTGATTCACTCGATGACTCTCCAGTCTTCCCGGCATTGTCGAGGTCTCGCTCGAGGTGTATAAATCGCATAGACGCATCCATATGTTCGTCTCCGCGTACTATTTTCCCTTTGCCACCCCATACGCTATCGGTGGCAATTAGCTGGTCTTGCAGCCTAAACCGCTTGACCAGCTCCATGTCATAGGGGGCCAAGGGAGCCGAGTAGGGTGGTTCGATGAGAGCAGTTGCTTCGGAGTTTTTCTTTGCCAGCAACTGAGAGGCCTCCTGCTCTCGCTGGCCAGATGTCTTTGACGATGCTGGCGTTTCCAGCGCGTCAGCACCGCCTTCGGCTTTATCTAAATTTAGCATCTCGCTTTCAAACTGTTTAGTTTTTGGCCACAATGTGCTAATTTCTCGTCAAACTCGTTACTTTCACATGCCATTCGTTTCGGTGTGCGTGAACCGTGCAAATGTAAGGCGTCGGTTAAATAAAATGTATACTTAGTAATATTAAAAAAATAACAACGTTCTGGCAGGTGATTAAACCTTGCACCGTATATTACACAATTCCATTGCACTGATTGCGCCTGAACTAACGGCAGCAAAATGAGGGGCAAACAAAATACCACCTTGCAGAGCAGAACGAAAATAAACACTAGCACTTTCAGTGTGACCAAATTAAAAGAATTCGAAATTTTGCCACTAAAAAAAATACTGCATTTGGAAACGTACCAATTAAACGTATCATTTGAAAAGGCTTACGTCGTAGGTCGATATATCGTTTAAAAATATGTTTATTAACTTTTAGTTGTTCTGCTTTGTTCTCAGCTGTACACTTTTTTTACATTTCAAAAAATGAATTTAGTCGAATAAATTACAACTGCTTGCTTTAAAAATAAACAATGCATATTTTGGGCTGAAAACGGCTAAGATATCTGCAACCCAAATCGAAACAAAGTTTTATTCAACATATTTTTACTAAGAAAAAAACAATCGAGAATTCAACATTGTGTATTCAAATGGAATAAAACAAAACAATAATACAGTTTGGGGTTGCGAGAGCATAACTAACTGCGACTAACACAAATGGGATTTTTAACTGCACCGAAGTGTTCGTCCTTCGGTGAAACAACAAATTTTTAATATATGGAATAATAATACAGCTGTGTTTTATATAGTATGCACTATTATTACAGGGCTAAATTATGCAGTAGAAGAGTTGAACTTGGACATCGAATTTACAATAGAAACGATCGGATATTGCGGCCAACGTCGTCGCCAACGCCCCACACCTTACTTCTTGTAGTAGTTCTTGTGCACCTCGGGTGAAATGTTGTACACAAACTGTAAAATCTCCTGGATGACGGGTTCCTTGCGCGTCCGGATGGCACCATCCATGTCCGAGAGCTTCACACGAGTATCGGCATCGATTTTCGCTGCAACCCCTTCGCGGCTGCCCATGTGCTGTTAAGGGGCGAGGCGCGGGGGAGGGCGAGGGCGAGAGAGAGGCGCGTTCAGTTAATTGGACACGGATCTTGGATTATGTGCCTCAACTCACCTTGGCCTCGAACTCTTTGAAGGCGCGCTCACGCTCCTGACGGAATTTCTCAATCTCCTCAGTAGCCTCATCCTTGGCTTGCTTCAATCTCCTTGCCTTGCCTGCAATAAAAAGTGAAGATTTTCCATCGTATCAATATTTACATGAGCACACAGCACACACCACACACGAATCATGTGACTACTCGACGCGCGTAACGTCGATAGTGAAAAAAACGTAAGTTTCTGTTTCTGTATCTATCCAATTGGAAATGGAATTTTTTGTTGATTTGCTTACGTTTCCTGGCCTCGGCAACCTTTTCAGCTGCCTTCTTTTCGGCAGCGAGCAATTGCTGGATTCCCTGCGTTTGGCTGGCCATTTTCAAGTATATAAGAATTAAATGTTAATCAGCTCGATTCGGCCGTGGTATCAATGCAAGTTGAAAAAAGCAAGTGACGACTGCGACGACGACGGACTTAATACAAACGACGTGAAAAATGTCATATGACGAAGTCACACACACGCATACATACATAATTAGCCAATAAATCGGTTATATCGAATACAAATTAGAGTTGCCAAACAAGTTCACTTTCAGAAGTATCGACTGATTGGCATTAGTAAACCTTTCCAAACATTGTTTTTTTTTTTAAGAATATCAGAAATTTCAAAACATTGGTTTTTTAAGAATATCAGAAATTTGTTTTTAATGATCAAGTTTTAATTATTGTTGAAAGTCTTAAGAGAAATAAATGTTAAGCGGCTGTTCCAACAAAAAACTGAGTACTGTTCAGTCTCTGTTAACCTGAAAAGCTGTAGAATATCGAAGTACCGCCAGAAATAATCGTACCAAACATAAAAATATTCACAAACATAATATTCACAATAACGAAATTTAAATTTAAATAAAAATAAAAATATATACATTATCTGGCCATACATTAATTTACTTAGTAATATAAAATATGTTTATGTACATTCCATAGTTTCACAACAGCCTGTAACGCAAAAAGAGAGTGTTAACGCAAAAAGGAGCACGATGCCGCAGTATTTTTACAGACAACTCTTGAAGTTAACAGAAAAATTCTAATAAACCCGGAAAATGTTTTTAAATGATATAGGTCAGCCCTTGATTATAGATTCCAAAAAGACGTATGGCCCGTACGAACAAGTAAGCAATAGATATGTTAATTTTAACATAATATTAAAGCATTTGCTTCGCATGACAGCATAACGGGCCTCTATTGCTGACATCCGTCCCGTTCCCACAGGATGTAACTCTAAACAACTGGTGTGGACGCATAGTTGGATCGCAGAAAGATGTAACCAGTTTCCAAAACAATGCACCCGACCACACCAAATACAGTTACATTGTGCTGGAGCCCAACGAACCAACCCAGATTGAATGCGTCAAAACCAAGACCATATTGACTCTGATACCAGCTGGAGAAGGCGCACACGTTTACCTCCTGAAAAGTCTGTGCCCGGAACTATGTTTTAATTCTTATTTATATCCATGCAGTGATTTGCTTGCAGATGGATGCACAAGTGCCTTAGTTGCGGAGAATTTGACTGGTTACTTGGACTTTCTACCTAAGGCAGGCTCGGCCTTTCATTGCGCCCTGCGGGACGGCGTTGATGTCATGTACGTAGACGATTTATGCTACATGTCGCACGAGATGCAGGAGCAGAGTGAGCACATCTATGCGCTGGTGCAACTTGTTAGGCCAAAGTATCTGTACGGACTGAGGGAAGACAAACTTCCGAAGAGTCTGCTGGATCTGTGTGCGCCCAGAGCTGTGTACGAGTTGCCTGCGACGTACCGTGACATTTGCAGCACGAGAAACATGAATATACACACAGAAATACCATAAAAAGTTTAATTTACAAGGAATCGCTGCGGGGCATTGGTAGATAACTAAAGTCATTAACTAAATTTAATGCTGTCGGCTTTGCTTATGCTTATGCTTTTGCTGCCTTGGCCTTGCTCTTCACTTTCTTAACGCGCTTCAGACCATCCATTTTGCTTTTCATGAACTGTGAGTACATGGCCATCATGGTGGGAACGTCCTCCTGGCGCACAACTGTGGAAATCTAGAAGTGGGAATCAAACATGAGCGAAATGTCTGAAAAAACGTTATCGGTTCAGCGATTGTCTACCTTCTTGGACTTGCTCTGAGCGCGTATTAAGCACAAGTATGTTTCAGGTGTTGGAAGCGGCTTCCTGCCCGCCCGTGGCTCAGGTCGATCATGTCCATCGTCTGCACGATTTCGATGTGGGGTGAACGAACATTTTCTGTTAGAGCAGTCGCATGTGAACGGACTACGCGACATACTTACAGCGTTTGAACGTTATCGTAAATGATGAATCCTTCTTTGCCTCATTGGCAATCTTCTCCAGGCGCAGTATGAACTGTAATTATATGTATGTTTATAAACGCATTTCACTTAAATCGAGTTTATTTACGTTCGAATTATCAAGCAAAACCATTTCGTGGCAGATTATTAAGTCGAGGCAAAAGTGACACTTGTGCTGTGGGGATTTTTTAGTACATTTCTGTAAAATGTTAGCCGCAAAGGCACAATGTTAATCAACATGGACAGTGACGTCACAAAAGCGCAAAATGCTGCCAACTCGTATTTGCTATTAGGTTGGCAGGCTGGCATTCGGTCTTGCTTCGCCAAAAAAATTTACATTAAAAATTGTAAAATCGACGAAAACTTAGAAGTGCAGGCATATAGTAGGGCTATCGTGCACGCAAACACTTGCAAAAGTTACCATTTTAATAGTCCCATCACCACACACCCAAGTTTGGAGAGCAGCGTGTTCTGGTTGGTGGTGTAAGCAGAAACGATCGAACGACTCTACGACCGCCAAAGGAAGCACCCTCCGCCCGCCCACGCCAGCAGCCATAGCCGAAGTAGTCGACGACAATAACAGAAACGGCGTTGTATCAACCTTCAAGCCCCAGGCAGTAGTAAACAAAAGGCAACTAACAAAACAAACTAGCAAACATGGTAAGCAGCACACGTACACATGCATATCATTGCAAGCCGGCCTCTGCCTCTGCCTCGGCCGCTGCCGCTGCTCAGGACGACGCGATGACGCCGGGCAACTTGCACGTCATTCATGCGCACACACACGCGTGCGGTCACACACGGAGCGTGTGTACGGTGAATAAGCAAAAGCCGAGAAACGTCTCCGTCTTCGTCATCGCCACCGCCAGCGTCGCTGTTGCTGTTGCTGTTGCAATGAACTTTGACCGAAAAGCGTAGTCCACACTGCTCCTAATGCCCCATTCTCTCTCGCAGGACGTGTTTCTCATGATCAGAAGGCAAAAGACAACCATCTTCACGGATGCCAAGGAAAACACATCAGTTGTCGAACTGAAACGTATGATCGAAGGTGAGTGCTCATGCTCTTCACTGCCTATGTGTGCCTCTGTGTGTGAGCGTGTGTATGTGTGCGTGTGTATGTGTGCGTGTGTATGTGTGCGTGTGTATATGTGTGTAAGTGTTGTGCCTATTTATAGAGAACATTTTGATTATTAAGTAATTTTATAATCATCCGCAGGCATCTTGAAAGTGCCACCAGGCGATCAGCGATTATATAATCAGGACAACGACGTAATGGAGGACGATCACACGTTGCAGGACTACGGCGTCACGGTATCGACGGCAAAAGCGCAAGCCCCGGCGCAATTGGGCTTGACATGCAGGTGAGTCTCCTTCGGTTCCGCTTGCCATTACGAAAGCCGCCCTTTGAGTCACGCTGATAAGAGCGTGTTGGGGTCTACATACAGCATAAGTACGTATGTACGCCTGTACGCCTGTACATATGTCTGTGCTGTAGATCGGTTATCGGTGCACGTGCCTAATGTTGATATGGTTGATATGTTGAGATCCAACTAGCTAACTAACGAGTTGTTGTTTGCGATTACAGGAACGAAATTGGTGATTTCGAGACGCTTGACATTACACCGTACTCAGCCCCGCCGGACTTACCAGAAGTGATGAAGAATCAAGAGGCCTCCAATGGACAGGAACAAGTCGCATAAGCAGAAACCGAGAAACATTACGAAGAGCGGCTGGCACTGGCTGCGCTGCTGCTTCTGCTTCTGCATGCGAGACACAACTAAATGCTGAGAGTCAAATTTACTATCGCTCGCTTGTCCCCCACAAAGTCAACTCTCTCGATGCAATGCTAAATGTTTCGAATTGTACTACAATTTCTACTCTGCCTGGTCAAACAACAACAACAACAACAGCAACATCAACAGCAACATCAATAGCAACATCAACAGCAACAACAGCAACAGTAACTACAACACAAGAAAGCAACAACAAGAACAGCAAAAATAGCTAAATATGTATGCATTTTTTCGTTGATTATAGCAAGGAACAATTTAATTAATATGATGTAAAATTGTAATTTGAAATGGGATCTTTCGACCTTATTTTTACCACCCATTCGGTTGTTTCTTATGGAATTTGTACGAATTTGTTTAAGAAAAAAAAGAAATACTTCACAAAAATTTAAGAAAAAATTATGAAATGAAAGTCACACTTGAAATAGCTTATAACAATTGCAATTGATGATAATTGAGCAAACGGTGAATATTTAAAATATTGGGATTTAAATTTATTATAATTTATAATCAAATTATGATTATTATTATTATTGTAATAATAAGATTTAATTATTATTAAAAACGAAAAAGGACTATTCTATAGCTAATCGCTGTCATCCATGTCGGAGCCCGCCGCCGCCGTCACAGCAGCCACTTCTGCATCATTGGCATCCGAGCCGCAGCCGCCGTCCTCCTCGTCGATGCTGTCGATAAACGATGCGCTGCCGCTCTGCTGCAGCTCCATGTGCTCCAGATACTCCTGTAGGCGATCCTCGAAAAAGTTGATGTACGTTTGCTTTTGCTGCGCCGTGGCCGGGAAGTAATGTCCGCCATTGTGCTCCAGCACTTCGGCGTTCTTGAAGTTGGCCGCCAGCGCCTCGCTCATATCCTTGGGAATGATCTCGTCTGTCAGACCATAGATGTGCAGCGTTGGGATGACGATGCGCTCCTCGTAGGCACTCATGTGCACCAGGCTGCCGGATATAAAGCCGGAGCTAAGCACGGCAAATTCCGGTCGAATGGAGGTCACTGAGGGAAAGGCAAACGATGTAACATAGTGTGTGTGTGTGTGTGTCTGTGTGCACTTACGCTTCTTCTTGGCCAGCCCACATATGAGTCCCACGAAGCAGGCGCCTTGCGAGAAACCGAGAAGTCCCTGGAAAGGTCCCTGTGTATTCCAGGCCTCCTCGACGGCACGCAAGCTCTCCTGGAACCCGTACGCCGGCCCGCTCTTGTTGGTTCCTCGGAACGTGCCGTCGTCCTTGTTGGCCCACCAGCTGCGCTGCTGTTCCACCGGCTCATCGGTTGGATTCAGTGGCGCAGCCACATGCGGCGCCGATATAAACACGAATTCCGCATACTTTCCAGCAAACTTACGGAACGATCCCAACTTGTTCTTGAATGAATCGGCTGTAGAAGTATTTTGTGGAATTATTAATGCATTCATTCCATAACTGTACAATTAATCGGGCATTACCATCCTGTCGGTATCCGTGCAGGCAGAGAACGCGCACCTTCTCTGTAATTTCCAATTTAGTCGCAGACGATGTCGATGCGCCGCTGCCGCTGCCGTCGCCGCTGCCGCCACTCGCACGGCTCGAGCCCGCAGTCTCAGCGTCGTTGTTGGTCATGTTATTTGAGACAGAAATAAACGCCGCAGCTGCCAAAGTGCGCCACAAGACAAGCCAATATGGTTTTGAGGTTAGGAGACGCGCGCACAGCTGATTTGTAACTGCTAGAGATGGCAAGTTCGGTTCACATTTCACAGCTGCTTGGAACTGGTTCCAGTCCATCGATCTGTTGCAAGAATGTATCCCAAATATAGGTGAAACCATATAGAGTGAGCGCTGATGGTTTCTCTATTGAAGTTAGAGTGACAATTAGTTTAAAGACACTGTAACCGCATTTAAGACTGCATTTTTGATGTTGTTTCTATAAAAAATTCATTTATAAAAAAACAAAAATGTTGTCTTCCTCTAAACATCGAAAGCACCAACGGAACCAAGTAGCAGTGTTTCACACCTTTTAAATGCAATTGTCCCATCGAATGTCTGCACACAAGCAGCATCTCACCTAGCGGCAATTATAAGAACTATATAACTTATAGTTAGTCTGGCAGCCTCAGTACATTTCAATCATCTGGCAGCACATTTCTATTGATTATTGATTATTCAGCAATTAGGTAAATATAAAATTATTTCCAGTTGAATTCCATGGCATTAGTTTGCAGCTGCTGGAATAAGTTGATTTTGTTCAACATATAAACATTCGTCTGCCCAAGTAGACACCATATTTTGCTCACTCCTGCCATCTATGTATTCAAAAGCGAACTATTCTTAGCGTCATCTGTTGAGAAATTGTGCTATTGGAGACTTTTTTAACCGTTTCAATTCAATTCAGCAAACATGTTAACTTAACATTTCCCTTTTGTTACTTTTCAATTGGGATTAAATTAATTCCGTTTTGCCAAAGTCCACAATGAATTGCCCTCTCTAAGAAAGGACTTAAGGGAATTTAAAAGTACCAGCCTCAGCAAGGACACAAAGGAACAAAACAAGTACCAGCAAACAGGACTAGAAAAGTACCAGCAAACAGGAACAGAAAAGTGTAAATGCACAAACCTCCAGGCTCTAGCTTCAAAGTACTTTGATTTATTTATTAATTTTTCTTGCAATTTTAGTGATAGCCCTTCATAGATATTATTTTATATTTATAAATAAAATTGCAAATTCAAAATTAAAGTTGATCGAGTGTTATTTGAAGAGTAATACTAGTTTCCGACTGAAATAACTACAATTGCAGCAATTGTTGTGGTTGACGAATGCAAAGGCTTAATTAATAATTCATTTAGTTGCAGATTCACTGGAACCGCAACGTGACCCGCAGAAGCAACAATCCGGAGTCTTTCAAGTCACAGAAACAGTGCTAGTTGCAAGTTGTTCATTAGCTACTTGTGGTCTGAGCTCCAGAAATACCCTGCACCTGAAACGCAACGGCGGGGTAGACTCTTGAGTGAGTTTGCATATGGAAGCGCAGCTTATTGTGTGCAACTAGATACAAATGCATTACTCTACAGGCTTACCGAAAGGTCGCTGCTACTAAGAACTGATTAGAGGGTATTTGACAGCTCATCATGCCATACATGTTGTGCGATTTGTGTTTGTTTGTCAGCTGCACAAATAACCTTAACTTATTGAATTAAGGCATTCTGTAGCCGGCTTCGACTCGGCACATGGCGAATGGCTGCGCATACCGCAGGCCCGCATAAACATGACCTGATTGATGTTAGCTTTAGGCCCGTCCATTTAAACTTGAACGTTGTTTGCCCGCTACACGCCAGTCGGATAGCTGCTCGGCCTGCCCGTCGGCCAGCTGCTCGGATAGTTAAGTAGCGCATCCGCCATGCGTCCCGTTGGCTGCGAGCTGGAAATTAAATATGCCACGCGTGCGGCGCATTTCGGCAACATTTTTGTCACATTCCGATGATAAATACTCACCTGTAAGTGTGTGTGTGTGTGCGTGTTACATTCATTATTTGCATCGTGCGGATTCTAATATAAATTTGCTGATTTATGCGTATCATTCCTCAGCGTTGCGCAATAAATTTGAATGCAATTTGTGAATTTGTGAATGAATGCGAGTGAGTGCCAGTGAATGCGAATGCGAATGCGAATGCGAATGCGGCTGCTGGTGAGTTGTTCGCAAATTGTAAATATTTGTGCGGTATTATCTGGTGGCATTTCTGTCTGATTAATATCCGAAAATGTGCTTAAATGCAATCAGATGAAATAAAAATGCATCTGGTTGCGGCAACTCATTACAGATTTATGCGCATTCAAAGGCTGCGCACAAAAGTATGCAACGAAAAGCGGAAAACCCACAAAACTGAGGGATCAGCACACACACACACGCACATATACACATGCAAGCACAGCATGCAGAAGCATATACAAATTGAGCAGCCGCAAATACAAAACAATGTCCAACTCAAACACACACGAACAGACAGCTAGAGAGAGAGGGGGAGAGAGAGGGAGAGAGACATACACAGGCACACACACACACACACACACACACATGCTCAGATGACCGATAGAAACAGTTAAATATTTAATGCTGCAGCTATTTCACGCTTGTAAATCACAGATAAAGCCACAGACAGCCGGCAGGCAGGCAGCGGTAGTGGCAGTGGCAGTCTTTAAAGGCAGAAAGGCCAAAAGTTTACCAGGCTTTCCGGTTTAGGCCACATGCGCTTCAGCCCCCTGCTTCTACCCACCAACCCCCCTCCCTCCACAAAGCCAGTCATTCCGCTTTCTGCTACGTTTTCCACTTGATGGCAGCGCTCAGAAGCAACAGCGCAACGTGCTTGGAGATTGGAGCTTGGAGCTGGGAGCTGGGAGCTCGCTCTCGTCCCGGAGACGTGTGCGGTTCGGACGGATGTGTCTGTGGTCATGTGGCCAAAAAACTGGCGTATTTAATATTTAAATCAAATTCGCCGACATAAATTGCGTTTTGAGTGCCAAGCGCTGCAAATATTGGCCAGGTGGCGGCGGCATAGGTGGCTGCCAGCGCAGAGTTGAATGCGAGAGTGATTTAGCTGCCAAACAGTGTGAAATAAATGAATAATCATAAATCACATTAATTACAATGGAATCTGTTAAAGGCATAAATATCCCTGCTGTCCGCAGCGAGAGAGAGCATTTTCGGTTTGAGGTTTTCGGCGATGACGACTTTATTGGCCCCTCCGGCCACAATGTGCAACAATAAATTGCCGTATTCGCATATTCTATTATAATTTATAGCTCGTACTGCTGCTGCTGCTGCTGCTGTTGCTGCTGTGTATTAAATATTCGTTAAGTAAACTATGTGCGCAAAGTAGAGCAAGAGTTCCTTTAAAGTTTGCACAGCAATATTTATGCCCGCAGAGGTGAGAGTTTCAATCGAAATGGAATAAATTCGGCAAGAGATATGCGAAAGTGGCGATCATATCGATGTTGCCTATAAATTCACCACTTTTCGTATAAAATGTGTGGCACCAAATTTAGATTTGTTTCAGCAGAGTCCTAAGTGGGTATCCGATCTGATCTGGAAGTTGAGGAGGAGCTATTTAAAAAATGTCTGAACTGCACTACACTGTAAAGTCAACTGAAGCAAATGCTTGACTGGCGACTCTATTGAAAGTCTTTCAATCGTGAGTGCATGGTAAAACAGAATTGTTATACCATTTATCCGTCGTATTTAAAATGAAGAATTCTTTTTATTTAGAGTGCACTCGACTGTCTCTACTTGCATTTTTGCTTTGCCTTTTTAAGCAAAAATATCGAGAGCGTTGAAATACTGCCTTCTTTCCCCGATTGATTCGAGATTTCGTCCATAATCATTGACTGTATCTACTTCTCCTTTTTTTTAGCCAACTGCCGAGCTAGAAGTAGCTTAGTCGGATTTCCATTGTGGCGATTACATTTCACTTGAATTGCTCAACTTGAGTACAAAATGTGTTCGCAGAAGCGCAAGTAGCACAGTGCATTGGTTTTTGTCTTAGTATCGAAAGAGGGAGGCGGGAAGAGGAGTTTTAACAACAAATCAATGTATTTGCCAGATTACATTTTACGTGACTCAATTACAGATTGCTTCATTTGCCCGGCTGTGAAGTAAGCCGAGCCCAACTGGGCCCAAGGACAGCCATGCAAATTGGCCAGTTCGCTGGCCCTGTATTATGACCGATTGGAAGATATCGACGGGGTAAGTATCTTAAGCAAATAAAAACTGATTTAGATCGACAAACGATTGCGCAGAGCCATTCTTCAGCGCTCTAAGCTGTAAGCTGTGTCCCCTGAGCAGTAATAAAATCAAAGAAATGCCGAAAGAGCCAAGCACTCGCAGAGGATTGCGGATTGTGATTGTGCCTCGGTGAACGTGTAAAACAATTACCAAGAGGCAATTAATATTTAATTAGCCAAGCAGCAAAACAAAACAAAATAAAACGAACTCGGAAAAATGGGAAAACTACAGCAATAATTGCAAAGCCAACGGCGTCGAAATGTAGTGCAAGTGGACAGGAAAAGGGAAAGGGGAAAGACAGAGGAAGAGCAGCTGGAGGGTTAGCCGTAGTCCGCCATTAAAATCGATCTCATTACTTAGCAATGGTCAACTGCACAAAGTCGGCTCAATAGGGATAAAGAAAGGGGCGAGATTACGTGCGGCGAGGGGCGCTGTTGGCGGTGGAGCTGCCAAAAGTTTAATAACAGAAATGCGGCCACAAAAGCAGAGAGCTCTTAGAAATGTCCAGTGAAATGTGAGTGAAATACAAAACAAAAGCGAGCCGAGAAATCAAAAGCAAAACTCAATCAGGCATTAAACATTAAAAAGTAAGAGGGGAGGCCCAAAGAAGAATGCAGAAAGAAATCCCGGAGAGGAGGAAGTCGATTGAGAGAGAGAGGCAGAAGGTTAGAGGTAAAAGGATTGGGACAGGCACAAGTGGGTGGGGATCGGCAAGTGGGTTAGTCAGTTGAATCTGGCACTGGCATGTGCCTGCCAACAGCGAGACACAGACACAGCAGGGGCGGAAGCGGACGTTGTACAAGTTAAAGTTGGCGCCGCTTGCAAGCTCAGCACAGCGGACGCCATCTTTGAATTAGTGAATTTCCGGTTAACGTAACGGACATCAAAATGTTTTAATTTGTTGCTGCTGCACTGCGAGCACAGCAACAACCACTGCAGGCTCCCCGAGGGGGCATTACTCAGCGTGCGCTCTGGCATCCGCTCTTTCTCTCTCTCTCTCTCTCTCTCTGTCTTTCTCCGCTCCCTGTCTGCGGGTGTTTTATTTGTGTTTTCTTCGGCTGCAAGTCAAATACAAATAATCTGCAGCCTTCTCCATTGTGCTGTGCAAATATTGTGCAAAGTTGAAGCTCAGCTTGCAGCATTTAAAGCAAATAAATGCGCTCATAACTAAGTCGATAACTTTAGTTAGTTGTCTGTCTGACTTATTGACTGATTTGCTGCAAATTGGTAATAGTTTAAGCCACTTTGCTGGTCGACTAGACGACAGCCCGACGCACTCTTAACTGAAGAGAGCTTGCGAAATCTGCTGAGCTGCCCGCTTCGTTCGATAATAGATTTAGCAAACTTTTGCCATAAGTAAGGGGATTTGTTAATTGCTGCGCTCGAAAGTTCCTCAACTTTATATGATGCACTGCGAGTTGCCTTCCATGCCCAACTTGACGCTCGCTCGGCGGGCTGTAAAATCGTAATGGAATTGGAAGTCATAGAAAAACGTCGAATCAAGTAGGAATGACTTTGTTTGCTGTTTCGTGAAATTAATTAAAATTGCATGCGTCTGCAGGGCCCGAGTAACTGGCAGAGGAAATCAGACAACTATAGTGTAAGTATATATATATATATATTATATGCCTGTATAATATACGCATACAGAATGCACTGAGAACGGACGGCGCTTACCTCGGCTTGAAGCAAAACCAATTCAATTAGCATGTGCGTATTTAATCAGCGGGCACTCGATTCCACGGCAATGGCGAATTCGATGCACCAAAGAGCAAAGTGAAGCCACAGCGCGTTGGCTGACGGCAAACCGCAGTTGACTCCACTCGAACAACATTTAAAGCAGCCGCAGCTGCTGCAGCTGTTGCAGCCGTGCAGCCACAGTAAAGTCGCCAGACGCTCGGCCACAAATCGATTAACTTGGGCTTCTCAATTAGCAGCTGCTATTGCCGCTGCCGCTGCCGCTGCTGCCGCTGCCGCTGCTGCTGGCAGCAAGAAGGCGACTAAATTCGGCCTCGCATTAATTAGACGCCAACGGGCTCTGTTGTTGCACAATTAGAGGGGCAGACTGCATGCATGATAATAATTATAATAATAATAATAACAGACATAATACCAACAAAGGTCTGGCATAACAATGACGAAACAATGGACACGGATGCGGTCGCCGGTCTAATGCAATCGACGGATTTTGTTGTGGTCCGGCGGCTGCAGCCGGAAATCGGGCAGGTTGTTGCCGCTTGCCTGAATTGCATCATTTGTGTCGCATGTTGAGCGCTACATGCATATGCACATATATATATATCTACCACATATACATATTTCTACAGTCTGCCAGCGAAGCGTACGAAACTGTTGCCGTTTGTCGTTTGGAGTTTGCTGCAACGTGCCACAAATCGCATACAAATGAAGCAATTTGCACTTAAAGCTGGCGACGGCGAAGCCGGAAAAGCAATTTTCAATTAGGAATTGCATATTTTTACTGACGCAGGGACGCAGGTTTGCACGACACACGAATGCCGGCAAATGCAAACAAGCGTTCGATTTGTACATCAGGAATTAGATTTAATTGAATTTCGACATGGCTGCTGGGGCATATTACACATACGCCCCGTGTGTGTGTGTGTGTGTGTGTGTGTGCACAACTTGACTGAAGTTATTTGGCAGCCAGCAGCCAGCAGCCAGCAGCCAGCAGCTAGCGGCTGCCATCTGGCAGCTGTTAGTCAAGTTTGATCCTGACGTCGCAGCGCTGTTTAATGCAAATAAGCTAAAAGCTTTGCGCCATGTTTACAACAACAATGGCAAATGAATAGATAAGGCAGAGATAATATCCATTTGTCTGTTTGTCGCCAGCAGCAGTAGCAGCAGAGCAGCAGCAGCAGGGACAATAACAACAACTGTAGCTGGGGAAAAGCTTTAAGCGGATTTGCGCTGCTTGTTGTCAACTTTTTGTTTGCTCTCGACTCGACGTTGACAGTTTTAATTGATTTGTCTTCGACACACATACTTACACACACACACACACACACACACACACAGAAATCACATCAGGCAGCTGCGGATGCTGCGGCCACTGCGGTCACAAGGGTGTGGCATGGTTTTTAGTTGAGGCCACAATTTGTTGCAATGCTGCCTATGTTGCAAAACGCCAGCTGAAATGCGTCCTGACACAACGTAATTTGCGATCAGACTAGCATCATGATGATCCAATCGCCCGCCTAATTCGCACTGTGACTGACAACTGACGGCTAACTCCGTCTGTATCTCTATCTATGTGTGTGTGTGGGTGTGTGTGCCTCTGCCTCTGCCTGGAGACCCTCGCTGAGCACTCAATCATGTAGCGAGTGAATCCATTTACCATGCTCCAATCACATTGCAGGCCAAGTCAGGCCGAAAATCAACAAGCATCGCAGCTCACAAATTAAAAGCACATTTTAATCGATGACTCCCTAATGCCTTCCAAAGGTGCCACGGCAATTTATAATGATTGTTTTCGCTTTTGGCTGCCTCCAAAAAAAAAAATGCACAGAGAGTGAAAGCGACATATTGGTAGAGTAGAGTAGAGTAGAGTAGAGTAGAAAGTATTTCATCAAATTAAATTCAATCACGTGCCAATGATCAATCGATGCTGTCAATGCGGACTACAATGTCGATGCCAACGAGACCCTGAATGGGACCAACACACACACACACACACTCACACACATGTCTATACCTAATATATGTGTGTATTTGTTCGTGGGTACACATACTTAGCCCGGCCATGTTGTCGTTTCTTCTGTTGTTGTTGTTGTTGTTGGTTCTTCGGAAGCAGTCGCAGAGCTGATTGAATGACTTTCGACATTAGTGTAGAATGTCGTTAATCAAAATGCTTTGCAGGCTGCGGACCAGAGCGAGATCTAGGGCAAATCACCCAAATGCCAAGCGTCGATACAATATGTCTCTTGTGTGTGGGTGTGTGGGTGAGTGGGTGAGTGGGTCTTCCCCTCCCACGCTCTTTTTCTCTCGTGTGTCTCAATGACAGACATGGCCAAAGGCGTCTGGAATCACCTTTAAGCCGCTGGCACGACCTTGCCTTGGCGAAGGCGAAGGCGAGGCCCCTACCGGGGAGTACAGTTCATAGACATTTATCTATGCGCTGTGCGTTTAGTTAATTTAAGCACAATAAAAATCTGTTTTACGAGCGACTCTTGGCCAAATGGCCGAACTTGTCGACACGTTTTGGCTTCTGCGTGTCTTTGTGTGTGTGTGTGTGTGTGCTCATTAGGCATCTTTCGTTTGTGTGTGTGCGTGTGCGTGTGCCTGTCCGTGTTTGTGTGTTTGAGTAGTACATAAAGCACACACTTATGCAAATGTAGCACTAGCTGTGCCCCGAGCCGAGGCCGAGCCGGCGACACTGTCGCTGTCTCCGCTATGAAGCCCGCTTCAGTTGATGCGTGTTCATTTGCCCAACAAACTGTTTGTTTGCCCGTCTGTTTGTCTATTTGTCTGTCTGTCTGTCTGTTCCGTCCGCATGTCCCTCTGTCCCTTCGTCCGTCCGTCCGTCCGGCTGCCTGCATGCCTGTCTGTCTGCACGTTTTGCGTGGCGCATGCATTTCATAGCAAGTGAGTAAACAGGCGCGCACATACGCACACACTCACACACTCACACACGAGTCAAGAGCACATACGCACACACTCGCAGCGGAATAACATGAACTAGCGTCAGCGTCGGCCATATGCCAGCCAGTTCTACTCGAGTTACTCTTGTCGTTGTCGTTGTCGTTGTTGCTGCTATTGCTGTTGTTCTCGCTGATGCTGATGCTGCTGCTGCAGTTGTTGTTGCTGTCCTTTTAGTCAAATGCATAATTATGTCACGTAAGCTTAAAGCAGTTAACTCAGATGTTGCAATCTAGTGGCAATTCACTCTCAAGTTTTCTACTGACGCACAGCCACGTCTACAACAGCAGCAACAGCAGAAACGGCAACAACAGCAACAACAACAGCAACATCAATTACAAGAACAGCAACAACAACAAGTGCACACCCTGAAGAGGACTTGCTGTGTGTGAGAATCTGATGGGATGTCAGGGTGACTGACACGCCCGGCGCACAGTCTGTTAATGCGGCAACACATTGTTTGTTGGGTCTGCGGTCAGTGCGTATACGCCCCATTGGCTGCACGGATGCTACTCCGGTGCTCCTACCGTAACGTTTAGCTGCTCGACTGCTCGACTGCTTGACTGCTCGCCTTGCATTGGCTGCCGATGCTTTGGCTGCTGCAGCTGCTACTTTTGCAATGTTAATTGAGCTGAAAATCACTTAACCTACTTAAAATTCAGCTGCTGGACGCAAAAAAGGTAGAACCGAACGCAGGGCAAACTTTTGCATTGTTGCGGCAACTGGCAGAAGCATTCAAACTGCAAGTGCAGGACAAAGCATCATCCGCATTGTGGGCTTCTCTTTGGCTGCATGTGCGATGGCGACATTATGGTGTGCCAGCACTTTCCTTTCCTCTCTGAAAGATGAGTTCGAATTGGCTTTAGCCAATAATGTGTTTAATATTCGACAATTGCGACGAGTTTAATGACTTTCGAATAACTTTTCGATAGTTCGAAGTTCGAACAAACTGCCATTCGAACTATCGAGCAGCACATCCAAAGTTATCATTCAGCTGCAGCTAATGGACAAACTTAGGTAGAAGCTGGGCAGCCAGATATGTATAGAGCAGATATGCCGAGCAGTGTATCAGGAGTTCGGTATGTTAGATCTGCAAGGATGCCGGGCCCATCAATTCTCCGTGTTGAACAACATCTTAACTAGCCTCATACAGTGCCAAGTAGTGTGTTTTTCACAGCTGAAAAACTGCTGCAATAGCTGCAGCTTGCCTTACTCTACATCCGCTATGTAGATGCTCAGATGCTCCATATTCGTGGAGGACTCCCATCTTTTTAGGTGCTTTCCATAAAAAATGCTCTGCTCTGTGCATTTGCTTTGTTAGCTGCCTGGACGCGCTTTGTTGCTCTTGCCGTAGCTATTGTTGTTGTTGTTGTTGTTGTTGTTGTGCCTTGTTGTGCCATTCGTCGCGAATAATTTATGGAAAAGCTGAAAAATAGATGTGCGCATTACTTTGTAGCCGGCATTGTCTTCGGCATACTAATAGCTCAAGGAATGCAATTGCAGAGCGCCACTCAGCGCGTCACGAAGAACTTTTTGCAGTTGCTCAAATATAGTTAATTTGCCTCCGAAATGCGACAGAGTAGTATCCAAAAAGAGAAAATACCATATTGTGTCTCTTTGAGTGCACTCGAGAGCTGACAATCAGTCGCAAATATTTGGGTTATTCAACAAACAAGCCATTCACAGCAGCATCGCCTTCAAGACGAAGACAAAAAGTTCGTTGTCGATTTCCACGATTATTCAGAACGCTGTGTAGGGCATGGCTATTAGATAAGGCCCAATTCGGCGTAGTTGGAAAATCTCAGGCTGCATCAGCAGCAGAAATTTGTCTGTAAAACTTACTGTCCAACTCGGCTGTAGTCGGAGCTGAAGTTTTCCCTGGATGCCAATTAAGCTGAAAACGGACAACGGGCTGTTCGTCCTCCCACGAAATTTCATCAATGAATTATGACTCCAAATTGTTGGTTATCGTGTGGCACATGCATAAATTTCCAACTAAATTATATGGCAAATGTGAATGAAGTAGCCCGACCAACTTGGCTAGGCGACACGTAGAATAAGTTTTATAGCCAATGGAAGACAAGTTAAAGAGGCCAAAACTAAAGGCAGAAGGCAAAAAGTTATGGGCGGATATCCGCAAGTGGAAAAGTTTATAATTTTCGAGCATGTGTTGTATGTGTGCAGAGCTTCAGTGGAAATCCAGGAGCCTTTAATAATGATCCCAATTAGAAGCTACAGACAAATGAAGGCAGAAATATTATAATTATAATTAATTAGAGAAACAGAAAAAAATTAACTAAGTTTTATTAACACTCAAGTTTTCAAATCACATTCCATAATTTAATTTTATTTGTATTATTATTTCAAATATATTTTGTTATTGTTTAGTATTTAAATTCGTATACTTGGGTTGATATATAAGATATATGTATGGTTTTCTTTTTCGAACTTAAATATTCGATATTATTTTATTCATATCAAAAAATCGTCTACATTTCTTCGAATTTTTTTCAGAATTTTTTGCAGGGACTGACAGAAAGTTTGATGATTAAAAACTGCAGCTTTCAAGAAAATGAAATGTTGAATGAAACTAGAACGCAGCTGCACCGACATCTGCTTATTCTCATAGCGTTCCTGACACGTGTCTGACTGTGTGTACGTATCTGTATCGTATCTGTGCGTCATATCTGTGTGTCATTAGCAAAGCAAGATAAATACCGAAAATGTTGCTGTGGCAAAAACTCGAACAAATTTTATGATACGCAAATTATTCTAGCTTTTGAGCATATTTTCTTCCTCGAGCAATTTGTCAAAAATATTTGACATAAATGCAGGCATCACAGATTCCCTCTCCTCACAACACACTGCAATAATGAATGCAAAGAAAAACCGGTTCACTCAAAAGATTGAAGTAATGGGTTCTTGCGAAGTATAGAAAATGTAAGCTTCTGTGTCGAAAACTGCATATCAATTAAAATATATAAAGCAAGAATATTTAATCTCAATGTCAGTAGTAGTTTTTAGTATATTTAATGGTTTTAACATACGGGCCGCTTAAAGACTAAAAGACTAAAGATTGAAAAAGTCGACAATGTGTGAAAATAAGAATCATATATTGGCAATTGATTCTAATTTAAAAAAAGTTTATTTATTGAAGTTAAAGTCGAGTTTATTTAAATCATATTTCCAAAGCGATGCTGTTCATAAAATATTGATTTATCATTACGGTCTCGATGATTACACAAATGTTTTTTCCGGTAGACTCGGAAAATATAAGATAAAATACATATGTGGTCGTTACCATGAAAATAATATTGAAACAATGAGTGACATGTATATTTTTCAGATATGTATACTATTCAATCCGGAAATTTCACGGCGTTATGCCTTTATTGCTTCTGGTTTTGATGTGAATGAAAAGTATGCCATGTCGAGCAATTAAGCGAAAAGTCTGCACTGCAAATGCAAATATGCGGCGGAAAGCCAGCTTTTAAACCAATTGGCGGCTCCCATAAATACTGCCCGACTTTTAAACACCCTTCTTCAATTGTTTGCGACATTTGTCTTTTATGCGTGATAATACATATACTTGTGTGTTTAATGTTGTCCAATATTCACTTGTATCAAAATATAGCAACTGCCCAATCGGACTTATTTCGAATGTTCCCAACATTTACACAAAGTTATGATACCCTTGACTCGCTTGAATATCAAGAAGTTAACAGTACAAAACGGTTCTTAATTGCTGCAAATTAAAATACTGCTATCAAATTGGCTGCATAAAAAGTTTTTTGGCTTTCCACAGTATAAATGCGTAATCTAATACTGTGTACAATTTATAGTAAAGCCTTTGTTGGCCTTGGGGCGGCAACTGTTGATGTTCAACATTTTCTGGCCGTTCGGTAATGGCCAATTAATGGAATAAAGGTCCGAACGTTTTATTTAATACACACAAAAAAAGTGTGGGAAGGGTATATAGGGTATATAAAACATGTGTAACTCTCCAACATAAAGCAAAAAACTGAAAAGTGTTTACTGCTGCTTGGTAAAATCAAATTGATTTAAATTATTATATAATAATATTGAAGTAAAATATAGTAGAATACATTTTAGCCATTTTGTGCATATGTTTCAATACTGTCATGTTTTATACTGTTAAAAGTGCTAGTTAACTTAATAGGGTAACAAACAAACAATAACCATAAACGACAATATACTGAATTTAGTTTTAGATCCTTCAGACTCAGACAAATGGAATAGTGTAACTTAATGGTTGTGGCTCTGGATTTTACTATTGCATAAAGTTATCTTTAATGAAAACACTAAAACTAATGTTGGGCTAATTAATGATTGCTTTGGCAACAAGTGGCTTACTCTCTTTAAATACTACGTCAATTTTTAATAAAGTATGAACCCTCAATTTTGGTTTTCGACTTTCTGTTTAGATAACAAATAGATAAACAGCATGATATAAAATATTTAACTTTTGACATAACCGTTATCAACGACACTTAAACAAGCTTGGTTAGAAAATCACTTTGCAAATCGACAGCATTAAAATATTGTTACAAGTTTTGCCATTTGCCGATGGCCATTTGAAATTGAGAAATAATCCTCTGCCTGAGCTGCTGTGCGAAGAAGGTGTTACTTTGCGCTATTCCGGGCAAAATTATGCCTGGCCCTTTTAATGGAGTTCACGTGGCGCCAATAAACGATAAATTTGCCAAGCAAAACAAGTTGAAGGTGGCATTTGGACCACGCGCGCACGCTGCAGCGAATGTTTTATGTACACGCAGCGTATGCGCAATATTGCTCAGTATATCAGTTGCATGCTGTGAGCTGCGAGTGCACGCACCAAATGCAACAAATGGCTTAAAATACCTAAATAACTGTAGCAGGAATTAAACTCCGTTCTCCACTGAAATCAAGAGAAATCCCCACGGAAGGCGCTGCTCCTTGTTCTTCCTCAACTTTAATGACATTGCTGTGGGTGGAAGTGAAGTTCCATTAGCTTTGCTCGCTCATTACTTTGAAATTAGGACCGGCAGACTACTATGTAGTCATTGTACCGCGCACAAACAGGAAAATCGGAGAATCGAAAAAAAAAAAACAAAAGCGAAAGCTGAAAAAACAAGAGCACGCAAAGTCTCGACCAACCAATCAACTGTGGCAAACTGTTGGCCACAAGACTCGAGCTCAAACTAAAATGGAACCCAGCGCAGGCGGGCAGACAGTCGGGCAGTCAGACTGTGAGCTCCATTTACCAAAGTAGCTGCCTAAATGGCCAAAGAAACTTTCTCAGCATGACACAGCGGAGACAGTGAGGCAGGCAGAGAGAGGCAGAGAGAGGCAGAGACAGGGACAACAAGAGGGAGTGCGGACTGGGCAAGCCGAAACAAGTAAGTAAGCTGGACGACACAAATGAGAAATCAAATAAATACTCAATCGAGCGTAAAACATTCAATGTGACGGCGAAAATAGTCAGGGTCTTTAGGTCCATTGCAACAGGGTTAAGGCTTTACGGCAATAGAGTTCGTTATTTCTGTGCTATGCTCTGCACCTGCAGCAGTGGCAATGCCAAAGGCAAAGGTTAAGTATACGCAGCGTAATGCGCCTTGACCAGCAACCGCAGCCGAAGCTGTCATCGATAAGTTCTACAATCTTTTTCCAGCAACGTTCTTGTTGGTCTTCCGCGTCAAAATGTTTGGTCGCTCTCCCCAGCGATGTATTCGACGCATTTCAAGTGTGTAATGAAAGCGGAAAAACTTTGCGACGCTACCCAGACGTGAGCTGCGTTTTAATTTATCAAAAGTCGCCAGCAGTTTGCACAGATTTATGAGTTCGAATTGGGTGAGAATTAAGTCGCTAAATCTAAGTGGGACTTAGAGAGTTAGCAAGGCGACGAGTGCCCACTTGAGGGATGCCTAAACTAATTTCCTATAAACATCGCGAAACTTGGCGACGCGTGTGCAAACCACTGCAGAAAATTGTACAGAGTTTCGCTCAATAAGTATTGTCACACAACAGCGTACAGCTGATGTGTGTGCGGGTGTGGGAAATGGCGTGTGTGTGTGTGTGTTAGATAGAGAGAATGCCTTGCCTTGGGGCATGTGGGCTGTTTATTGGTGCGTGTGTTTGCGTGCTTGAAATTCATTTAGAGGATTTATAAGCAGGCATTGTCTTGCATATTTAATATAATTTGCTACTCAGTCTGCCGTCTGAGGCTCGGCCAGATGCTTGGCAACAGCAACAGCAGTACCAAGAGCTATGGCAACAGAAGCAACAGCAACAAGGAGGAGGATGTATGCTATTTAATTTATTAGACTAAATGTCAATTTAGAATTTTGCATTCGACTTTGCTGAGCAAACAATCAGCCCCATTGCGAGCCTTGACATTATACCCAGTAAGGCAGGCAAAGGTATATGTGACTTGTTTTTGCCAAACTCTTCACGAGTCCTGCCTTAGCCTAATCACATTATCTTAGAGACTACTCTCCGAGAAAAATAATGCATATCTAATTAGTCGAAGGCTATATAAAAAAAACGCACATCGAATGATTACAGGGTATTGTGGCCAGGTGCGACTTCTTACTTACACACATCAGAGAACGCGCGGCAAATACATCCACACCCACACACTCACATACAACACGTAAGTATAAAGCAGCTTATCTGTTTGTTTACAACGGCAACGTTTTTGCCCATGTTTATTCTGTAAACAAACCGACAAGGCAAAGCAAAGCAAAGTCAGCGGCAAATTCCATTTGCAATTTGCGCGAGCGTCGCCAACGCGCACTTGTTGAATTTGGCTCAGTCTCAGTCTCAGGCTTGGGCTCGGACTGGGGCTCAGGATCTGATTGGGAAATCCTTTAATCCTCGCATATGGCGTGCATACAAATGTGTAGTTTCTTTCACGTGAAATTGAAACGCCATTCACAGCAGTCGCAAATTAATTAATGAGCGAGTTTCCAGCGTCACGCAGTCACTTGACGAACTGCTTAGTTAATGATGCATTACGCATACGCCATGTAAGCCGCGTGAGTAACTCCTTTCGAAGACTCACTCGAATGTGGCACGGCTCGTGATTAGATAAATCACTTAAGGCCCCGTAATTAAATGACGCTGACTCACTTGCACGCAGTCCAACCTCATTAGCATTTGGCGCCAGCTGGAAGAGCCTGCAGTCCGTCAGTCACGCTTTGGTTAGTACATATTGGGGCGTTTGATTAGAGCCAAGTTCATTTGCCAACTGTTGTCCCCTCCTCACGTCCGACAGCCGACAGTCGAGTGCCAATTGTCGCTGCTGCTGCTGCTGCTGCTTCTGCCTCCATTGCCGCTGTCACTGCCATTGCCACTGTCACTGTCAGTGGCGAAAAGTTTTTTGCCGAAATCATTAATTTATAAGTGCGACAACTCGTAGAACTCGAGCAGCCCGAGCCGAACCCCAAAAACGAAACCAATGGAAAGTTTAAACTTTAGCAATTTGTTGAATGGATTTTTGCTGCTGCCCCAGTACCCGGCAGCCCCCTGTTCAGCTGCCCTAGTGGCAACCCAGTCGGGCGAGAGCTCTGACATTTTCGAACAATTGATCGCGCTGCGTATCCTAATTCATTGCCTAATAGACTCAACCAGACGCTGAGTGGGCAAACTTTGCTCGGGCTGAGCCCCGTTTCCGGCTGGGCCGGTCAAAGTTTCCTCCTCGGCGTTGATTACATTTGATATGCAATGCAAATGCAATGCGCACGAAAACAACAACAATAAGAAGTTGGACTCGTCTGGCTTGCATCTGAAGCTATGCATTCCATCATTTGCATGCGGTCTGTGTTTGTTGTATGCAAATCGCAAGTAATTGGTGTGAAACAGCTGCCAGGCACGTGACCTCTTCGCCCAGTCACCGGAGGCGCTCTCAATCTCGAAATATCACCGAGGCGAAGCTGCTGTGAAGCTGCACGAACCATGTATTTATTATTTAAAGGCCGCACATCAAAATAGAGCAGCAACAACGGCTGCAGCAACAACAACATATAGCAATACACAGAGCAACATTTGTCACGTGGCGCGCAGCTTAAAGCAGCCTCAAACAGTTGGCACACGGAAGCTCTCGCTCGTGCTGGCCAGCAGAGTCTGCCGCTGTTGCTTGGGTAGTTGAACTGCGGCCAGACTAATGGTAAACTACGAAGAGCGCTCAGGGTACACAGTTACCGCATTATCTTTAGCCTAATTCTTATGCCAAAGTATTGTATAACCAACTTGGGGACGTGTGCCGCCGGCAATGCCATAGACTCTGGCGAGAGGCGACTGAACTGAACAGAACTAAACTGGAGTTGGCCGAGCTTCAGTTCGTGCACGAACGAAGGCAGCAACAGAGACAAAGAGAGAGAGAGAGAGCGCGCGCTAGCCGAACGACAAACGGAGAGCGAACCAGAGAGCGAAAAAGAGTGCCAGTGAGCTTTCGCTGTACTAAACCAGGTAAGAGCAACCGTTAAGAGAGCCAGTGCTCGCCTTACGATATTCGCCACAGCAGTGCGATGCAGTCGCAAGGGAAGCCCCGAAATGCTGTTTGGGTCATGTAAAACCGAAATTGATATTTGCATGGCTGAGTGTTCGTGTAAGAGTGCATGTGTGTGTATGTATGTGTGTGTGTGAGTGTGCGTATGTGAGAGTATTTCCTGCTTGTTTAGTGTAAATGCATTACAACAACAGCTACAACAACGGCGACAACAACAGAAGGAACAGCAACAAGAACAACTACGGAGCCAGCGTAAGTGGTTCAACAAGCCATGCAATTTTGACTAGCGCGAATTTGGGGGCCTGCCATTAACCGACGCTCGAGCTAATTGGGTAGACAAGTTTTTCTACGTTAAATTAGTATCACGTGTTCCCCTAATTAGCTTATCATAAACAAACAGCATAGGGGCGTGGACAGAGCGCGTATGAATTAGGAAGCCATTAGCTCAATGATTCAATCACTTTGCAATTGCGAATGTATCGACTTTAATAGGCTTAACGCTTGGCAGCATTTGCAAGCGCCCGACCAACCGAAAATACACTGCGTATACGCAGTATTTTGAGTCATCAGTTCAGACAGCACTGCAGACCGTGCTGTGCTTGCGTATGGGTGTGTGACGGTGACGCTGGCGGTGGCGGTGTGTGTACGAGCGACTGTTTGTATATATTTTGTGGAATGGCATGTAGACAGTTGGGTTAATTAATGTGTGGTTTTCAAAGGTTTTTGCGGCTGCCTCCTTCGTGCTGCAAATGTGCATCGAAATTTCAATGAGCTACGCCTTGTTCCAGCTCGTTTTGGGGCTGTCAACCAGATAAAACAATGTGCAAGCACCCCAAATGAGTAATTCAATGCAATTTCTGGCTTTCAGCTAGGCAGGATATTAAATTGCAAGTTAGATTTATGCAGCCATTGCAACTTGAGCAGTTCACAATCTGCAAAGGCATCTGCATAAGTGGGCATAAATCGCCCAGAATTGGTCGGTTAACTTGCAACACATAACTAAATTCCGAAATGTAATTGCTATGCTAACCAATTATTACTAACCAGGTTTCTGTCGACTGTTGTTCCTGGCGCTCTTTGTCTAAATTCCACTCCAAATTAAGGCAGCATATGTACGTCGAAATTGTCAATAATAAACTGCAAATGAGGTTAACAAACGCTGCAGGAGATTAAGACGAATAAACATGCTACTCCAATGAATCACAAAGAAAGGCTTCAGCACATTTGGGCCGCCGCCATGGGACGGGCAGATATAAATGGCTAATTAAATTGCATTACTCAAAGGGAAGGCTGAATCGTGGCATGCCCCATTAGGGATGCCATCATCAAAGCAAATCCTTTACTTTACTCTGTGCTTTACTCTGGGATGCTTCGTGACCAACTCTACGCCCTATAGTCGACAGTGTATGTAGAAGACGTAACGGAAGCCCACGCACATTGTTGCAGGACGGGAAATCGGCAGCAGCGACAGCGTTGGCAATACAAACGAGATATCGCGTCGACATTCGGGCATCCTTCACACACACACACACACACACATACACAGTCACACAGATTGCCTATTGTATGCCTGGCAACACTCATGCACACACAAGCAGTACAAGAGTAAAGCTGTAACACACACATATCAAAAGAGAGCGACCGGGCGGGCGGTATAAAAAACGACGACATATCAACATTAGTCAATGTCGTCTAACTGGGTACCCGTGTCTAGGCATTTTCCATATCCTTGAACAGCATTCAAGCATTCACTGTGCCAACAGCCACCACTCCGCGCTCCACTTCCCCTGTTATCGGCCCACGCATGTGTTGAATAATTGAGCGTCATTTATGCGTGTGAATTGTCTAAAGTTTGAAAAATTTACGCGACTTTCAAGGCCGACACCCAGCTCTGAGCCTAATGAATCAGCCATGGAAGGCCTTGAGCTCAAATTGAATGTGTTGGAAAGAATTCCTCAATATTTTGATAGACTCTTTTATCATGAGGATGGGGACAGCGCGTACTACTTAGCAGATTATCGTCGTTGGCTTCAATTCTCTTGTCTACACACCCAAGATAAACAGACCTAAAACCTCGACTCGTAAATACTTAAACTTCTTATGCACTCATTGAGCTTGCACAGTCTGCACAGACGAAGAGTTTTATTGCCATTATGCGGCAGCGAGCACAAGTACTCGTAGCACTTCCTATCTATCAGTAGCCGGGGCTCAAGTTCGAACGTAGTTCGTGCAATTTGCTGAACTCTGCATAAAACCGAATGCTTGTCTTGAACTTCAGAACTTTTCTACATATGTATGGATATCTGGATGTGTACACAAAAATTTAGAAGGGTTACGATCTAGCGCACTCGACTGAGGGATACCTATTATTGTATAAATTTCATTTGCTAAAACACGTGATAAGAGTAAAATAATTTTCTAGCCTAAACATCCAGATTTGTATTCCCTTATTTCGGAGACATAGTGTCTGCATTTACACAAGACTATAATGCCCTTAGCTCAGTAATCGCTGGGTAGAGTAAAATGTTTGCTTTGCTGCAAAATTGCGCTCAAGCATTTCATCTGCAACTCGAAGCGGCACGCTCTGCTTCTTCAATTGCAACTTCAGTTGGCTGCACCATTTTGGCCACATTGCCTTAGAGTTTGTGTTGCGTTGCGTTGCGTTGCGTTGCGTTGAGTTGAACTGCGTCGCGTTGCAAAGAAATTGCGGCAAGACAATGCGTTGAGGCCGAAAGAGAAGGCAAAGAGAAACAGTTTTCATTTGCGTCTTTTGTGTGCATTTCCACTTTGCCACCTTTCCGCTGCACGCACGACTTGTGGCCACTTTTGCAGACTATCACGAATTGTGTACGCTGCGTTTCCTTCGACTCTTCCGCCAGGTGCATGCCAGACAGTCGATGCTTTTACAGAAGCATTAAAAACAAGTATGGTGGAAAGAAACTCAGCTCGACTATGTACACATATGGAATGCTCGCCCGGCAGAGGCCCTTGACTGTGTGCTGAGATACCCTTGCACGTAATTGAACTCGCGCTGAGACAAGTGAACGCCAAAAGGCACGCACACACACATAATACATAAGCACTAAGTCATTCGCATACTTTTAATGGCGTGTACTTTATCCGATCGTAAGGATGTTTCCAGTACGGAGTAATAGTCGAGTGGACTTGCTTGGATCTAGGTCAAGTATAAAGACCGGACACGGATACGGGCTTTATTACCTTAACCGATTAAGAACCTATGTATTTTAAGAGTCGCAAATACTTCCGTTTACTTCGCTCGTTTCCTCTTTTAATTCCCATTTTCCGAGTGCCTTTTCGCCTCAGTGCCACCTACGTGGCGTATACGTAATGCAAGCAAAGCACGCAAAAGTGACAGCAAAACGTGACATGTAACAGGTTATTGGAGAAAACAAAGGACAAACGACAGCGATAAGGATAACTTTATCCCAAGATCGTCTGACAACAGCAGAGACAAACAAATAAACAAAACACGCAACACACAACAAAAAATCACAATACAAAGTACTGTCATTCATTGTGCTCAGCTATTCGGCAGGCTCTGCTCTGCTCCTCTCATGCTTCTCCGCACACACTGCTCTCGTTCTAATACCCTGTTGAAAGACCCAGGAAATTTTGCTTATAGCGCGAGATGCTTTTATTGACAGAATACTGCAGTCCAGTGTTCTAGTTAATTATTCAAAATGTTAAGTAGTTTCCTTTCTGGCATTTTTGCTATTTTTGAGACAAAATATTTAGGCTTTTCGAATATTTTTCAGTTTCTTAAGCAGGGGTTAGAAACACGTTTTTTCTACTTTGAATGTCTTGAATTTACTCACTTTTTGCCATGTGTAGAGTGTTTTCAATTCGCCATGAGAAATTTCAATTCTTCGGTTCGCATTGCCGGGCGGACAGCAAAGGAATTGCTCACGCATAAGCGTTGTCTGTTTGCACTCATGTGAGTGTGTGAGTGAATGTGGGTGTGTGTGTGTGGCGTATGACATTTTATCTCTGTCACTAAATTGACACTTTAGTTAATGGATTTCGTATGTGAGAGTGTGGCGCTTGTGGTGCTGCGTTCTTTTCTTATCTTCCATTCGACATTTCCGCTCTGCCTCGCGCTGTTGCTCTCTGGCCAAGCCGGCAGCAACCACAGGATAACATAAGCTCACGCACTTTGCCAGGACATTGCGCTCTTGTGCAGAGCAAGTGTAAGTACTTTGAATAATAAGAATGCTTACTTTGATGGATGCCTAACAAATCTCTTTAGCTGCACAGCGCACACAATGCAGACGAGCAGAAGGCGAACAAAAAGAAGCGATAGAAACACTGTCACCGAAGTAGCTGAAGGGATAGCTGGGCATTTCAAGTCAAGCCATTCCATATGTGCTTTAAATATTATGTGTAAACTGTCCCAACAATATATCCAAAACTAGTTCAAGCAAAATGTGTCGTCGCCAGTTCAAGAATTATTTGACATGCACTCTGGACTCTACAATTCGGAGTCCCAATTTGTCGAAGAAGAATCTGATGGACGGTTGCGGTAATCAGGCCTTCTTTCCCACCAACCCGATAAATGTCCCGAAAATGCTCGGCAGCCGAACGAACTGCAAAGCCAAGCGAAGTCCCAGCAATGGGCAGCAGTTGCAGCAACAGTTGGATCAGCAGTTGCTGCAACAGCTGAAGGCCAAGCAACAAAAGATCAATCAGCAGCAGGTGAAGCAGCAACTGCTCCAGCGGTCGCAAGCGAAGCAGCAACAGCTGCACCAGCAGCAAATGCCGCAGCAGAAATCGCAACAGCAGCAGCATAAGCAGCAACAACAGCAGCAGAAGCAGCAACAACAGCAGCAGAAGCATCAGCAGCAGCAGAAGAAGGCACCACAGCAAGCAAAGCAGCAGCGGCAGCAGCAGCAGCAGCAACAACAACAACAACCTGGTGGATGGGTTGGGGTTGTTGTGCACTGGACACGCTCCGAGCGGGACAAATACTCATCTATTAAGTTATTACCGCCCTGGTAGGTGAGCTGAGAAGCGCTGATTCTGCATGAATATAGAAAGTAGTGACGGACTTTCCAGTCCCTCGCTGAATAGACGTCTCCAATATTTGCTTGAAGGACAACTTAAAATTCGTAGTGTTGATCAGAAAAACCAATTTCTCAAAATAAATTAAATATTCTTTTAACATATGTTTCTTTCATTGTTTTTCTTTTATATAATAATATTATATGATTAAATAATCATAATAATAATTCTAATTATAAATAATAATAATGATAATAAAAGTAGAAATAGTTATAAATAATATTCAGTGGGAAATTAGTTTAATTCTGTTCAATTGTTTCATTCATTTAGAGCTACGATAACATGGAATAATGTGTGCAGAAATCGGAAACTATAGTATGCATTAATTGGTTTACATCCGAATTGTTGGCTTATCTGCATTTTAATGGGCCTTCAATCAGACTTAGCTTATCTGCTGAGCCTTAATTTTCAAGCGATAATTTACGTGGTGCGCTGTCGCCGTCGCTGTCGCAATGCGTCAGTCAGTCGGACGAAGGCAGGGGCTGGTTAAGCTGCTGGGGATTTGTAAGTTTCGCTGACAAATAAATGAAATAATAAATTGCGAAAGTTGTGGCACGGGTCTGTGCTGGGATTTATCTAATCGAATATGCGCACGCACATGCCGGCCACGTCTGCCCTTTAATGGTTACCTAACTGACACTCTAGCTAACTGACAGTCTAACAAACTGACAGTTAGACTAACTGACAGACTGGCAAACTGTAAGTCTAACTAACTGACAGTCAGGCTAGCTGAGTGACTGGCGAGCGGGTAAACCGACAGACTGGCTATCTGGTCGACGGGCAAGCCAACAAACTGAATGACTGACAGTTGCGCTCGTCACATCGATGCACTTGACATTAATTGGCCAAGTTGCAGTTGAAGCGCATTTTAAGATTGAAATTTTGATTTTATTTACGCTTGCAAAGCGAAAGTGGAAAAGTTTAAGAAATAAAACGTGCAACGTGCAGCTTGCAACATTTGTTGGGCCACAACTGTGTGAATTGCTAAATAAGCTTCGCTGTGGAGGCATTCCAAAGGTGCCAGGACCTTATTATTCACAGGTAAGCTGAGTATACTATACTCATGTGTGTGTGCGTGTGCGTGGTTCGGCGCAAGCTCATTATGAAACTAAGTGGCTTTCGGGGCCAACACAAAGCAGCGGCAGACCAAGTGCACTGAGCATGAGACTCAGGCTGAAGCTGAGGCTGAGGCTGAGGCTGATGAATGGCTGCGTGGGATGCCTTAATACCACGGAGATTAAAACTATGACATTCGGCGGGGCCCGAGGCGGAGGTGAGAGCGGCAGGTTGTGCAGTCGCATTATAAAACAACTCATTTATCATAAGCTGCGAAGTTGCCCGACCTGGAAGTGAAGGCGTGCAGGAGGTACGTGTAGGAGTAGAGCGGAGCAGAGTGTGGACAGAAGGGAAAGCAGCGAGGGAAGAGCGGTGCGACAAAAGCGCCTGACAACTGCAGATGAAATGTTGAAAGCGCCAAAATGAATACACAACGCAACAATTAATTGTCTGCATTTATTCCGCTAACCAAAGGCGGAGAGACAGAGGGGCTGGCTCAAGCCGCATGGGCGTACGGGAGGGCGTGGCCGATGGCGTTCATGACACGCAATAATCGCACAGCGTTGGTACTTAATTAATGGTTCGCAATAAAGTGCCGTTTATAGCGGAAGCGAAACGGAATGGAATCGGGTAACTTATTCAATTTTGTAATTGAAACCAAGAGAAACCGTTTACTTTGACGCGCTTGTCATAAAGTTGCAAACTATATTTTATTTTGAAATTAATTAAAATATTTATTAAGCAATTGCCAAAGAAAGAGAAAGAGAGTGAGAGAGAGAGAAGTGGGAGCAAGAAAAAGCGCGCACTTGGTCATGCGAGATTTGCGCATGATAAATTAGCCTAATGATGACAGACGAGTCGCAGGCGTGTCAAGACAAAAGCCGGGCCAAAGCTTGGATAAGCCCGAGCACAGACTGGTATCAGGTGAACCTTGCTCCCCTAAAAAGCTGAAGAGAGACACAGCAACTTGGCCGGGGTAATTAGGCAGATTGCAACCAAGTCAGTTCTTTCTTGAATGCGTCTTGGGGTCAGCTTCATCCCGCAAAAGTATGCCACAGTAAGTGGAACTTGAGTACAGAGCAGGCGAATCAAAGTAATTATTTTGTGCATACAAAAATATTGGTAATAAATTAATTACAACATCAATGTCGGAGATCTCCGCCCGTCGTTGGACAAAAGCATGGCCAGACAAAAGGTAAGCTCAGTGTCCTGTGGCAATTAATTTGGCGCAGATGTGGACAGCTGAGATAGGAAGAGAGAGAGTAAACGTGAGACTACAGAGTTGCTGCTGCCAGCTGGTGGGACAAGTGTTAATGACCAGCATAAGAAATGCGCTGTAAGCCAGACAGAGACGAGTCGAGCACGATCGAGAGGCAGTGCGAGGGAGACGGCGAGAAATGGAGCGAGCGCAGTGGGAAATAATTATTAATTTAAGAGTCACGCAACGGACATGCAAATGTCGATGTGAATGCCGCCATTTCACTGAAATGCGCTGTGATTGCGAAAAATTCGATATTTTTTCTGCAGCTGCCGCTGCAGTTGCACGGCGAAGGCAGAAGGCAGGCAGCGGGCGGCGGGCAGCGGGCGGCGGGAGGACGAAGGCAATGCGTGTGGGGCCATTAAGAATTTATGATGTGCATGACAACGTTGCCATTGCATCGGCGAGCTCGTCTGCAGCTTGCCGGGGCCGAGGCCAGTTGCTCTGATCCAGGACCTAGAGCTGGACTGAAGCCTGGTGCGCTGATTTCCCATGTGCTCGACGGAATGACAGAAATCTCTTGCAGTTCGCTGACTTAAATTGAAGTTTAACGACGCGCGAGAGCACCGCCCGATCGGGGCCTGACACTTTAAAGACAATTAATTAATTGACCGACGAAGTGACGCAGTCGAAAGTTCAACTGATTCTTAACTTCTTAAGCAAACTGAATCTTCGATGGCGCCCCAAAAGGATTAGCTGAATAATTAAACTGTCATTGGGATGGGGAGGTCGAGTGCGAATTGGGAAATCCCATTTTCCTGCCAGTCATCGAAACTGATTACGTTTTCATTAAGTCAAAAACTGATAATCTGCAGTCGCGTCGTTGCTGCTGTTCTTGCTGTGGCTGGTGACATGCCGCATTTAGTACAAATATTTCTAGCTTCGGTGCCGGAAGGAGAAGGGAAGGAGGAAACGGAAATGCAAGAAGTTTTAGTAAATTGCTGGAAAATATTTGCCCAAGCCAAGTCAAAGCCAAAACCCCGAAACTGAAACGACGCGTTCGCAATTGCATTTCCACACACACACACACACACACACACACACATGCGAGACTGGGTCAGAAGTTGCTGTGCCTGTATGTATCTGTGTGTGTTTGTGTGTGTATCTCGAAAGTGGTTGGCAAGTGAAAATGAAAACGAAACGAAAACCCTTAGAAATGCTGCCTCGCCCGTCCACATTTACATCGGATGTGGGTAAATAGCGCAAAAGGAAGTGCACAAATAAATATTTACAATTGAAAACGAACAGGAAATACCAGCGCCATGTGCCAGCAACAACACACAAAACAAGAAAAACATCAGTTGTAGCTGAAGCTGCTGCAGCGGCAAGATGGAAAAGCATTTTACATATACAAACACATCGAGAGTTTAACTAAACAAATGCATATATATAAATATATATAAATTCATATAGGGATTTGAAATTGAAATTCCTGCGGCTGATTTTAATTGCAACTGTGCCAGGGAATATTACGCCGTCTGCAGCCTAATCGGACCACATCAAATAGAAGCTTCATAAATGCTAATGCTCGAATTATATTCAAATCACCCAAGTCAACGGCAATTTGCATCTCAATTGCCGGCCAAATTAAACTGAAGAAGCTGATATGAGTGGCAGGAGAAACAGGGCCGCATATGCTGCTGGACAATAAGATACCCTGTACATTATATACATAAAAACAATGTGTGAGCTGAAGGCTCATAAAAAATAGAAGCTCAGCAGTTGAATAAATTTAACTTGACAGATAAGCACTTGCTACCCTTCCAGCCGACAAATGCTAGGGTATGAACATGTTGCTGCTATTGGCTCTGGCAGCCGCAAAACGGCAATCAGTAGCAGTTTTAGCGGAAAATAGCCATAATAGAGCTGATATGAATATCTAGTCCGGAGCAGGCAGACAAACCCCAAGAAATTGCCTAAAAAGGCTGTCGGTGGCCGACTGTGTCGAGGCAGCTGCACACATGACTCAAATTAAAATAACAACAACAGTAGCGCGAGCAGAAGCAGGAACAGTGGGAACAGCAAGAAGGGCAACCACAAAAGCAATTTCGATCAGGCAAAGAGATAAAAGCTGAATCCGAGCCGAGAGCCAGCGCAGCACATCAGTTACAAGAAATGTAGGCTACTGTGGCGAACTCACACTCACACCATTGCCCACCGCCTTTGCCAGGCCATTCTCCATCCCAATCTCACTCTCCAATAAACCCCTCAAAAAAAGAGCACGAATGCAAACAAGATAAAGACGCGGCACAAAAGACAGCAAATGCGGGGCAGAGAAATCAGTCTTTGCTGCGGCTTGGGCCCTCTCCGTCGACGGTTCCGTTGGAGGGCCTCCATTTTAGGCATTTCTGCCATGCTGCCATTGAAGGTGCGCTGAAATTATGCAAATCATCGTAATACTTTCACGGCAAAAGCAAGGCGGAAGGATATTCGGCAAAAGGCAGACACCAGGCCAGCCAGGACGAGGCCTGCACGAGGCAAGCGCCAGGCCGGGCTTCTTTGTCGTTGCTCGCCGGCTACAAGCTACAAGGCAAATAATTGCCCGAAAATTGGGGCTATGCAAACAGCAAATGTAATGGAGCGCCTTGTGCCTTGTGCCTTGTGCCCTGTGCCTTGCGTCTTCCCTTCTCAGCACCGCATGCATGGTTTAATGATGATATTTTCGAGAAAGAAATACACCCGAAATCTAACTATATAAAGCTCGCTTTAAATCGCAACAAGCCGTAGACAGTTTAAACATGGCATAACGCGCACTCGCCCTGAGCTGGAGAAATTTAATAAATGTCAAGTCGGATGCAGGTCGAGCCAAGCGAAGGGGCGACCTTTTCCAGTTTGCTAGCCTGGCGCCAGGTTATACGGGCCGTGCCACCTGCTGGGCCTGACATTGCTGGGCGGCACGTTAACAGCAATCGCATTGTCCCGGCAGCTGTCTCGGTACCAACCGAAAAAAGGATGCCCAAGACTCGCATTCGGATTTTAAGAAAACAATAAAAGGCACATTAAAACGTTAAAATAGTTCCGGCAACGGGGTGTATGAGGGGGTCGCATTACGCATACGCCACGTGCACGCTGCTTAAACTTAAAGCATCAACTACTTCCACATGTCGCACTGGAGCAGTCCGCAGGAAAAGCCGATTTGATTAATGTTTCCGCCATGCAGCTTACTCGGCATGCGGCTCGACTGCGCTCCACTCGCGCTGCCACGCCCCCACTACGCATGTTGTTCACTCTAAGTGCACGGGGTCATTTATAAATCTTATGTGTAAGCTCCCGTACAAAACTAGGCGCAAAAGTGACGCAAAACTTTTCTCATTTTGCCGCTTATTTCGCGCGACATTAACTGGTCTGATTAATCGTCACAGAGACGCGAAGTTACACGCAGAGTGAGAGCTGCGCTGTCGACCAAAGGATACCCTGCTCATATCGGGAGACAACCGGGGAGTGCTTTCTCCAAACTTCAGAGTTAAGCAACAAATATACAAGGGTATCTATTAGGAACTTGGTCAAAGACATTGGCAACATTTCGAGTGATAATTGAAAAGGATGCGAACTTAAATTCAGTCTCCTGCTTTCAAATGTAAGGCCCAGTCATGTGTTCAAAACAGTTCCTTTAATAGACGTACATGTATAAAACATATATGTGTTTCCACTTGAAACTTTGCTTAAGGATTTTATTGGTCCCGCGCGAAGGCTTTCGCCCGGCTACGCGCATTCGGTTAATGATTTAGAGTGTGCCAAGTGGATTGTTATACGGTAGATATATGGAATGTGTTTATATGGCGAGTGTTTTGAATATGCGTGCAAGTTGAGTTGAATTGAGTTAAGTTTGGCCCTTAAAGACAGGCCAAGTCAGGCCCGACCCGAGCCCAGGTCTGGTTCTAAGCGCTACTTACCGCACATTTAGTGGCAGTAAGGAGCAAGCAGAGCATCGCGCCTGAGGCATCCGGAGGTATCACATTCTTGCTGCTCTCCTGTGCTTGGCAAACAAAAACACAAGGGTTTCGATTCGAAGTTTTTCCCGAAACGTTTTGGCTGCGCAATGCGAAATATGCGCATGTATTAGTTTCGCTGTAGCCGTTGGGGGATTTAACCGGCGTGTGCTAGTTTATATTATTGAATATACATACACTCACGCACAGACACACACACTGCATATGCGTACATCGATGAATGGATATGCTAACACGCATTAGGCTAGCGTATGCAAAAATATGCTGCATACTTTGGGGCTTGTCTTTCACAACGACAATTTAATAGCACGACACACACGCACACACACAGTCGCACAGTCACACACAAATCGGTTTTGTGATCTCATTGTTTTGGCTTGTAAAACACGAGCAGAACCAATGTGAAACCGAAATACTATTAGGTAGATTTGTTTGTTTAGCAAACAATGCAAATCGAGAATTGACACAACATGCCTGCGGGCATAGCTGTAGCTCAGTTCTCAGCTCGGCCGACACAGTCCGATGGGCGAATGGGCGAATGAATAATTTGATTTGTGGGAAAGTCAATTATGCTGAGATACAAGCAGATGGGCTTTGCCCAGTCGCACTGGCCAAGTCAATAATATCGGCCAATGTGCATCGAACAATGCTTTGAAAACTACCAAATTCGGCTTGAAGTCATCAGAATGTGAAAAGTAACTAACCAACTTTGACCAACATGCACTCATCTGCACAAAACGTAAAGGCTTATCAAAATGATGTGCATCGTTTCCTCCTTCCTCAGTTCTTTTAGCCTTTGTCCCCCCCGAATCGTTGTTTATGTTTTGTTAAGCTTTCATATATTTGTACGTATATGCAGCATGTGAGCATGCTTTCCAATTAGTCTTCTGGCTGGCCCATGACTGCCCATGCCTGTCTTTAGTGGTAATTCTCTTGTTCTCCCCCAAGCCAATCTCCATCGCAGTCAGTCCGTACTTCTTGGCCCATGCTCCAGTTAAGCCATTTGCAATTAGAAATTGCCCACAAAATAGACAATTGAAAGCCTGTGCAAATTCTTTTAGTCCATCAAATGAGAGTCGAATAGGAACATAAGCCATTTCCTAAAACCGCCCTGACCTCAAGCCATATTAAATATTTATAATGCTCTTTTTGGAAAACACAAAATAAATTCAAATATTTTTGTTATTTAATATGTTATATATACAATAAGAGTTAGCAGCTTAGCTTGAGCTTTTTTGATCTGTCTGATTGTCTGCTTTTCCGTTCAACTCTCTGAATTTATGTTGGAAAATTTCGTATGCCTTTTATATGCATATTTTTATGGTTTTACTTCTCTTCCCAAATAAAGTCATTACGATAATTTTATCTTACAGATGTGACAGACCTAACTACATATAAGTCCACAAACCAATCCCATAGTTAAAAAATCAATAGCAGCACGAAGTGTTAAAAAGTATTTAACATATTAAGTTACAAATATCGGTATGACTATTGATGCTTTAGAAAAATAAACATATTTTGCGATTTTCCTTCACAGAGTTAATACACCCTTACACCAATGACTGAAGGGTATGAAAAACCAAAATGTATTATATTCGGTTGGCAAAATAATTCACATACCTTTTCTAGATTTATTATACGATAAAATTTTCCAATCTGAGAGTCGAATCTATTTCGCTTTGATTTACCGCAATTAATTTGTTTACGAGTTGCTTTTGTATTCTTTTAAACATTTAGTCGTTCCGCTCTGGAGAATGTTTTGAATTCAGAACGAGTTAATCAAAAGCCAAGATTAGTCGAACTCCGGCAGCACGTTGATCCAATTAAGAGGGCATTAAAAAACGAATTTATATCGTATGCCTTCTTGCAGCAAATCAATTTTCATAAATCGTAAAACACGCCGCGCCACACGGAGGCATCTCTCGGTGGCATCGCCTCTCAACTTAGCCCTGCCTTCGCCTTTTAATGGTCATTCGGAGGCTCCTCATAAATTGTGGCGGCCATTTAAACAGGCGCTCTGCGTGCGTGTGAGGGTTTGTGTGCGCATGCGAGTGTGTGTGTGTGTGAGCAATAAAACCGCAGTTGTTGCTTTTGTTGTGTCTTTCTGGTGCGCCTAAAAGCAGACATTGAATAAATTATTCAGCCGGACGCGCTGTGCTGCCTTTAAATTCGCTCTCTGCGAGATTATTATGTGCATGCGTGTGTATGTATGTGTGTGTGTGTGTTAGAATGAGCCTGGGTGCCTGGGCGTGGACAGTGGAGACTTCGGCTCTGGTTGCTCATAAAACTGCAGCATAAATTTGCGAGAGAAGCTGGCCGAAAGTTCTGAGTTCTGCGCTCGGGGCGAGCTGCTTCCATCTATCGGGCACGCATAAAACCTAACAGTTGTAATTGTGCTGTAAACACGCAACTCGATGGCATTGTAAATGCGCCCGCCACTGGCCCCGCCCACATCTGGCCGCCCAATCGCCCCCCTGTTGTTCCCTTGCGCCTGCACTGCGGCACAATTTAATTTATGTGTCGGTTTGCGGTCGGCTTGTTGATGTTGTTGCTGATGTTCCCCCTTCATTTTTATTGACCATTACAATTGCGCACTTACACACACACTTGCTCACTGACAGACACACTCACACGCGCACAGACACACACTCAACAGCTCACTCGATTTGGGATTTTATATAGCATAATTTGAGTGTGCTTTGCCAGCGGACGTTAATAGGCAACCGAATGGCTTCAAATTGCTGCCAAATTGCATTACGACTTTATATCCTCTTCGCCCCTCTCGCCCTCTTCCTCTGCTTGCCACGCCCACACAACCACAAACAGCGGCTTTGCAGAGGTTTGTAAAGTATTAATTATTTTCAATTTGTTGCTCGTTGCGTGCAAGTGTGCAAAGCACTTGCAACTATTCAGCAGATTCTGGCTGCGAGTGATAATTGATATCAGCGCAATGTAAACAGTTTTGGCTACAGTAATAACAGAACTTGCAGCTAATTAACCTTAATATGTTTCATAAGCCACAAAGGAATGACAATCCCACGCTGTGCCTGTCATGGCGAGTGCGTCTGCCCATCTTTCACACCTGACAGTCTGCCTGTCTATTTACCTGATAATATCAAAGTCATCTTTGAGCTTAGAAATGCCTTCAAAGTTGCAAAACTGATACTTATAATACAACAACAATTATTACTTAAACAAGAATCTGAAACGGATTTACTTCCATTGATTAATATGTCACAATGTGTAGGGATATTTCCATGTTTATTGTGATTTATTGTTGTCAGGTTTCTGTACTGATTGTGCTCCAACAGCTTATTATTTTCAAAATAACATATATATATATATAACCCTACCTTTTATTACATTTTCAGGGGTATATTCACTTGCCTCAGCAACATGCAACGCAGAGAACGAGGCATCTCTCAAGCCATTCTGCAAGACTGGGCACCCTTCGGCACACAGCATAACGTTAGTTAGTTAGTTAGGAACCTATAGCTGATACGAGTATCGCTTAAGTTATCATAAATTTTAAAACTGCCGATACAGTGCTTTCATGAGCCGTGAGGTTGGCAAAAATGCAATGGCTAATGTATGGAATTTAAGACTGTAAAGTGCATTCTCATGTAATTGAAAGTGTATCAACTAGAGCGCCTGCCAACTGACTATGCGAGTGTCTGGGTGTGTGTGTGTGTGTGCTTGTGCTTGTGTAAGTGAAAGCACTGCAGTGCCAAGCCGAAAACATTTATTTGACATAAAATACAGCGAAATAATTTTGGTTAAATATTTTGCAATAAAAATCCATTAAAGTGCCATCAAGGGAACTCGCAAGAAGTTCTCGCACATGTTGACCCAGTTTCAAAGCACGAATGTGTCTTTGTGTGTGCGTGTGTGTGTGTATTGCCAATGCGTTTGTATATGTGTATTCGGAAAGTAGAAATTACGGAGCATATCCGACATTTAATACTTAAAGGGCTGTCATCCAACGTGGGCACAGTTGAAATAATAGACTGCAATTTATTCTACTATATATACAAATACTTCAGAAGTATCTTTGCGGAAATCGTTTGCCTTTTCTTATCTTTCAAAAGGTGAACAAACGCAGAAGTGAAGCACAGAGAGAGATATCTATAAAATACATTATACAGTATCGTTGTACGCCAACTGTTTAGGTTGTATGGGCAATCAACTGATTGAATACACTGTGTAGAATCTCGGTGCTTCAAAAAAAGCTATGGTATGCTTGCATTCGGTGTTTTGTCTGCGATATCAGTACAGTCAAGACATTGCTCCTGAAGCAACATGCGAAAAATCAAATTATCTGAAAAATACATATGATACTACGAATATTCCTGCTGGCTTTACTAAAATCAACAAATCGAAATGACAGCACGCGATAAAACCTCATGTTTACTTCGCGGAAACACTTCGTAGAACAAGGTAAAAACTACGATTGCAAATATTGGAAAACTTGAAAAAGATAACTGTAATCAGAATTCCTTAAAATTCACACTAGATCTTCTCTGCCATGAATTTCGCGCGAATTGCCCATGTTCTGAGTAAAGCATTTGACTGGCTTAAGTAGACCAGGTGTACTCGTATAATGAATAGCCCCACGAAAAGGTTTCAAGTGCGCGTTTTTTTACTACACTTCCGATTCAATTTCAGATAAGTTGCCAGAGCTGATGACAGAATGCAGGGCACATAAAGCTTGTAAGTATGTGCACAGAGTAACCCCTTTGTTATGTGTGCAAACGTGACTGTATCTGTATCTGTGTGCTTGTGTGCTGTTACCAAACAAACAGTGCAACGAGCATATCTACTTGGCGAGATCCGATAATAAACACTGATAGGGCGAGAAGGGGCTTGGCGTGTTCCATGCAAAAGCCAGCGAAAGTGCAGGTGGGTGGACAGACACAAGACCGACGGACAGGCAGACAGACAGCAAGACAGGTCCTGCAGTGGCAGAGGCTCTCCCGAGACCCAATCTCACGTATGCAACTTATCACGATGACCCGCGATGGCAAGTGTCGACGACACATAAGTAGAAAAGCCAATCTAGGAATGAAAGACACGCGAGAGAGAAGAGTGCCAGCTGGATATGTTGGCTGGGCGTGTGCTCTTTGGAGACGACAGCATCTATCAGAGGAAGCCTCATCACCTATCAATCCAAGGGCAGGCACACGTTATTAGTGTATGATGTCAAACCATGCCAACAGTTTCAAGCAGACTGAAAAGAATGGATAAATAAAAAAAATTCAATGCACAGGCCAATCTCAAAATTTGAAATAAATGTATGTAAAATTTGGTGTCTCTAGCTCTTGTTACAGCTGAGTACTGTGCGTTCATACAGACAGACTAATGGTCAAGTAAGCGATAGGGCAGATCGACGATTAGTTAGACTGGCGGATGTATGGACACACGAACAGGCCGACGAACAAACGGACAGACAGATCGACATAGCCAAATTGACTGAAGCTGATCCAGAATATATATACTTTTATAGTGTCACGCCTATTACCCTATTATCCTATTTTAATGGAAAATTGTATAAAAAGAAAACGCTTGACAAATAAAAGATTTATATGTCACTATTTATAACAATTGTAAATGAGTAGAATTATTTTTAGCTGCTTAATGAAATCAGATGAACACATAGCGAAAAATAATGGGCAAATAATGAATTAAATGATTTTCACTTAGCGATCATCATTAGAGATAACGGAAAGTACTCTACATAGCCTCAAGGCCTCAGCAGACTGTGACATATGCAATACAGTTTCGCGATCTTATCGTCGATGCAAGTGGAGTCGTCTGCGTACGAGTTCGTGCGACTTATCATCTCAACGTCCACATCCACGTGCTGTGTGACATTGTTGAACACGACCGTTGCGAAGAAGTCGGCGCTGTTCTGCTGCACCTTGAACTTGGTGCGATAGAGCGCCTCATCGAGCACTGGCAATTCGCCGTGAAAGTCATGATCCAAGCCGAGCTTCATTTCTATCTTGTGGATGTAGCTCAAGGTGAGATTCGCGCAGAGGCCACTCAGGTTCTTGGCCCACAGATAGTCATTCATGCGTTCGATAATCAGTGGAACTATTCGCCTGGACCAGTCCGTGCTGATGCGTTTATACGGCTGACAGGTGCAGTAGTGCTCGTGGATTCCGGCGTCGGGACACGAGCGCGTAGCATTCGCGGGATAGAACAGGGAATGACACTGCGGGCAGTCCCTGGCCAAGGGCAACCCAGGAGAATCCTGGGATTGGCCCAACTCGATGATGTGCTTCAGCGTGTTGTGCAGATCGAAATTGGAAGTCAAACGATTGCGGTTCAAGTGCAAAGCGCGGGCATATTGCGGATACCTTTCGCGAAACCACGGTGGCAAATAGATGAACAACATAGGCAGACGCTCCTCCAAAAATCCGCTGGACAAAAACGATAAGGTGCCATAGCGTGCGCCATGATCGGCAAAGAAGACAACGATACTCTCGCCCAGCACGCCGTCAGCCTCGAAGTCCTGCAAATACTGCTCAATCATGTCATCCATCTTCGAAGGCAACGAGAAGCTATCGTGGCTGAAGCTGGTCGACCAGAAGAGGCCCCAAATGGGTCGCTCGGCGGCATAGCGCTTGGCGAACTCTCTGCAGTAGTCGTAGACATAGGTGCACTGTACGCGTCGCCCGATGCAGTAGGTCATGGTGCAGTTGCCACACTTTGACATCTCCAGCTCGCCGCTGAAGGCGTTCAGCAGCGGTCGGTAGTAGTAATCGGTTGGCGGGTTTACGAAGCCTGGCTTCAGGTAATTGAAGGTGTTCAACCCGGACTCGTCCTCCGCATAGGCGGTCAAGTAGCCGGCACTCTTGAGGAACTTCCAGATGAAGGGGAACTGATCGAAGCAGCCCTTGGTATCCGTATCGCAGACCTGCTCCTTTCCAGAATCGGGTAAGTAGCCCGAGAGTATCGCCATCAGATTGGGGAACGTGTTGTCGGCAACCTGAGAACAAAGGCGTGGCATCAGGCTGCGGATGCATGCAGGGTGTCACTCGTTACCTTGTTGTAGCCCTGCATTTCGTACCAACCGGACTGGGTGAGAAACTTGTACACCTTGGGCATGGTGCGCCTGAGATTTATACGAGAGATGCTGTCTATGCCGAACATGATGACACTCGGCTTTCGTGGCGTCTCCTCCCACATGGCTGTCCCCTCTCGTGCAGGCTTCGCTGTGGTCAGCGGCTGGTACTGAACGAAGGCGAGGCCGTCCCGCTGGATCACGTTCGAAGTGTTGGCCGCCTCGTGGCACTCGAGTATCATGCCCTGCACATGCACTGGCACCACATACCCTTGACTGAAGTACACCTTGGCCTCGAGGCTGTGGAGATCGCTGGGTTAGAAACGCGACACAAACTTGCAGATAGGCTATGCGGGAGCAGTCCATAAAGCTAGCACTGATCCATCAAGCACTCTTACGAGAGACAATCTTACTTTTTGTAGGTGTCATCTTGAGTTTGCCGTTTGATCTCCTGGTAGAAGCAGTTAAACTCCACATCGATCGAGTTGAGTGCCAGCGCAGCGACCTTCTCGTCAATGTGCAGTACGTAGCGCTTGCTAGTCACGTCGAAGAGGGGCTTAACGAGGTCCGACTGATTGGAGCACGTCTCAAACTGCTCCGGGACATAGACCTCCATTGCATCCGGCGAGAATGGATCAATGTAGGGTATCTTGCAGTGTTCACTCTCCACATAGAACTTTGGCAACGTCGTCGTAGCTTGCTCCTCATTCGCAACGGATACCACATCTTGGATGGCGACCGTCTGTGTAGTCAGCTCTGGTTCGAAATCGCGACTCGTCATCGTACTTGGGTAGGATACGTAGGTCAGAAAACACAGCCCCAGGACAATTATGAGTGGCAATTTGTAACGCGAGCGGACAACTGCTAGGCTAACAAACATTTTGCTTAGATGCCGACGAACCGAACCGAATCGAAACGTACCGAACCGAACCGAAGACTGCCATAGACTGGAAAGTTGGGAGCTGCAGAAATCAACCCGATACGTTGTGCTCGCTGGCATTATCAGCGGTGTGCTTGTGTGTGCGTGTGTTGATGGTAATGAAAAGTGCACACAGAAGCTTGCATAACGCAAATAAACAAATCAACTAAATAACTAAAATAACTAATGAGGTTAAGATTCGCAACCCAGCAATACATTAAACTAGACTTTTCTTGTCATTTAGTATTTTCCTTAAGTTCACGATGCGAGAGCTTTGAGCTTATCACCATAGTTTTATGGCCTCCCGCCAATCCATTTATGAGTCACGGTCATCTAAACTATAGATAGATACTATATATACAATATTTTATTGTAATACACGATTGCATTTATCTGACTCTTCGGCTGTTTGCAATTATATTGTTTCACTTGTTCGACACATTTTCAATATATGCACATAATTTGGGCGCGATATTCACTTATATAGTATTCGAGTGAGAGGCTGGCACAACCCGCATATGATACGTAATACCCATTGGAAATGGAAAGGAAGGGTATATTAGCTTTCTGCAAATGTGCACATGTCGTAGCAGACCATAAAAACTAAATATGTATAATCTTTGCGATTTGAGCGTCTGAGATAAAGGTTTCGTTTTTATTATTACTATATATATATAAATATTATTACTAGTAGCTAGAAGATTCTGCTATCCTTGCAGTCTAATATAACTGAACTTCTTTATATAAACGTAAACCATTACTTTATGGACTGTTTTTATGAAAATATAATTTTTAAAATGAATTTTACAAATTGCACGGTATACAACAGTTGGGTGCGTTAGACTTAAGTTTTCTCTTTTTTTTTGTAGATAAAGAATTGCACGAGTGAGCCACTCGTAAGCGCAGCCCTCGCCTCTCCTTTAAAATTTTGCCGCAGCACACAAAACCGTCGACTAGTGTGCTTTTATGGCGTAGTAGCTATATACTACTCCATATGCATATATATTCGAATTGGAAATCATTCTGAATTCGAGTTCTTCAGAATTCGTAAAGCCGTCAAAAAAAACGGCTGACGCAGGCACAGTCAACCTCAAACCTTGCATGCAGTGCAGACACAAACCACCAGTTGAGAGCACTGTAAGAGATGCCACCTGGCTTGAAAGAGATGCCACATGGTTGAAATATGTGATGCACACAACGAAACACAGGTGTCGCCTTGTGCGCCATTTGCAGCTATACAAATATTGGTATCAACTACAAAATCTGTATTTATTCTGATTATATTTGTTTCGTACCCTGTGCCTTTGCGTTTCTATTTTTACTTGCTGAAATTGATTACATTTATTGAATAATTGTATTATGGCAACATGTTCCTAAGCAGCCCATATTACTTGCTTTCAAATACTGAAAATACTAGAAATACGTATTCAGCTTCAGGAAGTATTTTCGCACTTCAACGAAACGGTCACACGCCGCTGTTTTAGTTGATATTTGAGAAAATTTGAGCGTGTCTGCGCGTGTTTGCGGTGCGTGAAAAATATTTAAATTCAACAAATATGTAGTAAAACTAACGAAAGTAAACAACGCACGCAACATTCATGCAACGACGTGTTCGGCCGGCTACAACGCGTTGAGTCTGGCTCCAAAATGCTGCGCTAGCTGCGGATATTACTGGCTCGCAACGACCAGCAAAGCAAAGCGAAAGCAAGAAGGAGAAAAGAAAAGTCAAAGATATCCTTGCCCACGCAGGATTGGCGTACAAAGCAGACGCGAGAATATTGCCAAGCGGAAGAGGCGCTGGCGCAGAGTCGCAACAAGAGTGAAGGAAATTGAAACGAATCGAAATCAAAGCAAGAAATGCATTTGTGATTAAAATAAGTGAAATGTGTGCACCATGCAACATCGCGTTGTAAAGTAAAGAGCAGAGCAAAGCAAAGCAAAGCAGAGAAGAAGAACAAACAAACCGAGCAACAACGCAACGTGTGAGCGAGCGAGAGCGCAAGAGTAACCACTCTGCCGCCGCCAGCGTCGCGTTGCGTCGCGCGTCCCTTCGCCCTTCGTTTCGCGTCTGCCGCTGCTCACAACAAATTATCGTTTAATTTCTTTCTTTTTGCACAAACACACAAAGCGGGTGACTTCTCTGTGTGCGTGTGTGTGTGTGTGTGTGTTTGAGTACGCGTGTGTGTGTGTTTGAGTACGCGTGTGTGTGTGTGTGGGTCTGTGTGCAGTTCGCCAAAGGAGAGAGCGGAAAGGAGAGACCGGAGGAAGGGCTGCTGCTGGCGCTGCAACGGGGAAACAGGAACCAGGAACCACCACCCGCCACCCGCGCGCGTGTGTTATCAACCGTTGATAACTTGCCTGACTTCGGCCTGACCGTGTCATGTTTAGCTAAAGGTGAGTCAAGCAAACTGTCAAACGCCCCGTCCCGCCCCCGCCACCGCCAACGCCTAATTAAGCGGTCGCTTGACCTCGCTCTTCAAGTCGCGTAGGAAATGAACAGCAGACGTACTTAGATTTGGCCAAAAACACGTTTGCCAACGCTCGCGACGTCGACGTCGGCAGCCAATTAAAGTTGCAGCACAAAAAATCGACAAAAAGCCAAAGAAAGAAAATATGAAAATATAACCGGCGCACCGGCAGCCGCCGCTCTGCTGCCGCTGTTGTTGCTGTGGCTGCTGCACTTCAGCGCACACAACACAGGCACAGAAACTACTACAACGACAGCTGAGGTTGGGCCGTGTGTTTGTGTGTGTGTGTGGGCCATAGCCATAATGCACGAACTCAACTCAGCGCGTACTTTAAATATTTTATGTAACTGCACACAAAGTTCTTGGTTTGTGGCTGTTTTTTTTCTGTTTTTTGTTCGTTTCGCTTTGCCGGCAACTTTGCGAAATGAAAGCATAACAATACACGCTGTGCCACGCCCCAGAGCTTTAGCCCAGGCTAGAATGGATCACATGGCATGAGTTAATCTGCGCAGACAAAGCGCCAACAGCGACGCGACGTCTGCAACAACTCTGGATGATAACTGCAACAACAGCAACAGCAGCAACAACAGCAACAACAACAACAGCGATTGCGACACTATGCGAAAGCTTCACTAGAACTGGCAATGAATCAGACACAAAGAAAATCCAAGTAGGAGTGCAGTAGCGAGTGTATACGACCTTAAAGTACCCTAAAAATGCATAGATGACTTATAGAAATGAAGGCATAAATTTGTAAAATTGTACTTTAGAATCTGTACAATAATAAGAGAAATTGTTAAACTGTTAGACTGATTTAAATTTACTTAAATTAAAAATAATATACTAATATCATATAATTATAATCTTCGCCGTTCGTGTATCCAATATTTATATCTCAGCGCTATTAACGCCAAGATACTTCCGATAACAACTGCACGCTTCAAGACAACGGCCACTGTCCAGTGTAGGGCACTGTAGGGTATCGGAAAGAGCAGCGACGACTCTGCCATAAATTGCAGTGGAATTCGGCTTAACGGTTTTGTTTGTTACATTTGGACTTTTGCGCAATTGACGTAATTGCCAGAGCCAGACCTAGAGACAGACCCGGCCCAGACACGCAGCACATGCAGACATTTGTAGGGGTGTGTAGGTGCGCGGCTGCACGGGTGTGTATGGTGTATGTGTTCGTGTGTGTGTGTGTGTGTGTGTGTGTGTGTGAAGGGATGACTGCCCGTAACTCCGACTCTGGCCGGTTGTCTGCCTGCCATTCAAGCTCAAGAGCAGCGCCGACAGCTGACGCTCTGGCGCTGAGACCCAGACCCGTTTTCTCTCGGCCTTTTCATGAATTTACATTTCGCATTTTCATTTGCATTTTGCGGTCGCCGTCGCGCCAATGGCGCATTTTCCACTTTTCTATGTCGCTTTGCGAGTGCTTTTCATAATTTGCTGCGCGCTCGTTTTTCATGGTACGCTGCGCTTTCGTCGAGCTATTCGCCAAAGTTGGTTCTATCAAGAGCTTCGCTTAATGTTTAATGTGCTGCCAGCGCGGCCAATTTTCAAAAATCTCCCGAAAATTTGCCAAAAACGAGGCGAACACACTTTTGGGGCTACCTTCCATTTGAAAGCTGCTGCTAATTTACCTCGGGCAAACCTCAAGCAATTAAATTTTCATTAGGTACTAAAGCTCCAGTTGTACCGCACATGAACCTCGCCGCAGACCCATTAAAATTTCAACCACGGCGGAGCTCCTGCCCGCCGGCCACTTAAGGACAGGAGCTGGCTGGAAATTAATTGAATTGAGATACATTTTCCAACCTGCAGGACGAGCAGGAATAAAAATGCGACAGTGAATTTTGTTATTGGCCACGGCTGAAACATTTACAAAATTATTAACGTGTCGCCGACTGAGGCCCTGAGGCGGGCAGGGGGCTCCTCAGCCCCTCGGCTGGCCGAGTCCTTTAATGCGTCACATGCACGCGAGCAAGGATACGGCCTGAGTCATTCAATCGAGATGAGGAGTGTAAATGGCACAAGTCATAAACTCAAATGGGTTGTCGTTCTCGCTGCTGTTGTTGTACCATAGTTGTTGTTGCTGCTCGTATCTACTGGCCCAGGGTCAAGAGGTGTTGTAGGCAACCCGCTGGCTTTTCCGGACTGCCTGGAAAACACTTTAGAAACGAGTGGCCTCTCAACGTTTACAACTCTATTCCAAATCTCCTGCGCCTGTGTATACATACACATGTATATGTGTGTGTGTGCGTATGCCTGTGTGTGGCTGTGTCTGTGTGCTAATGAGCGGCACTTGAGCCGCACTTAACCTTTGCCAACCGAAAACCAAGAGAAAAAACCGCGTAAAATAGGCGTGACAAATGTGCAGGTAGAGCTGCAGGTGAGTCTACCTATTTTATGAGCACTTGACAACTCTATAAACAGAGCGCTTATCACTCCTTGACACCCCGCACTCTGCACATGCCTACATCTACAGCCTCTGCTTCTGCTTCTTCATAACCTTTGGCGAAGTGAACTCTGTATACGCTTGCGATTTACCACTCAGACCGCAATTTTCACACGGCTTTAATAGCGCATTTTTAGATTTGATCGCTTTAAGCTGTCCCAGCAGAGACCGAGGCATACTACGCCCCCAAGTCGTCTCCCGCACTCTGTGGGATACATAAATAACGCCTTGTAAGCAGAGAAAGAAATATGGAAAAAATATGAAAAAATGAAAGCACAGCCCGTTGGCGGATACTAACTCTCAGACAAACTTTCCGCTAACGAAAATTGCACAAAGCATAGCCAACTTGCCGGAACTTTGTCTAGTTCCTTTTGATCCGGCCCAAAGGGTATAATTGGCTTGATATCCAGCTTGTAACACTACGATAGTTCGAGTTGTCTGATTTCGTTCTTGTTAAATTAAACTGTGATTATCTAAATTGGTTATGCATATAGATCAGGTTTTCAATATTTTTGATTATTGCTTCAAGTAGGTCTTTAATAACAGAAACTGCACCATGGCTATTTGCACGTAAAAGTCATACCAAATAGTATAAGCAAAACATATTACATTTACATTGCTGCACCAGCAAACGTAGGGATAACAAACTTTCTATTCGAAAAGTTTTTTCTCCGACTTGTAAGTTGTCGAAATTGCTTTGACGTTTTATTAGTTTTAGACGGGTCCCCGGCAACACTTCACTCTTTCTCATCATCATCATCATCTTCTTAGTAGTCATCGTCGTCGTCGTCATCATCTGCTGCAATAGGCAAAAGAAATAAAAGAAAACCCGACAAAAATTTACATAACATCAGCTGCTCGTAACGTTGAAGGATGCTCCAAGCGTTTCAGAGTGAGGCAGCCAGGCCGGATCATTCCGCACTTCTCTCTGGCTAAAAATAACAAAAAACAACGCAACTCCAGTGCTGACCAAAGCGGACTAACTGAATGCTGCTGCTGCTGCTCCATCTGAATACATTCATATTCGAAAATAGTTTGCGGTATGTCAAAAAGCCAGTGACCGCATTAAATTTTCGTCTTCCCCCGAACGTTTTGGAACATTTCCAGAAGACCAGAGAGATGAAATCGAGCCGATGACGGCCCTTACCGGCCCTAACCATAGCTGAACAGATTTACGTTTTCATTTCATTTGCCAGACAATGTCGCAGTGTAGTTAGGATTGTGTGCGCGTTATACAAACGGATGCAGCCTGGTTTTACATTTTTTGTGGCAACATTTATCTGTTCAGTTTTTATTATTTCAAATTCAAATATTGTACTATTGGGAGAGATTGATTTCCCCATGGAGTATCTACAAATATTTATTGAATTTTTCACCACAGCAAAAATACAATTGGTTTTCCATTCCGCTGAAACTAGCAGTTCATATGAGTTTCTATCGAAGCTTTCGAGACGCCACGAAGACTTGTTTCTTTGAATACTTTAAAACTTGCTTCCAAATAAACCTATAAAATAATTAAGATTATTCTAGATTATTCCTATTTTCTCCTCCTCCTTCTCCTATTTTTTTTCAATTCTTCATTCATGTATAGAGCGCATTAAAGCTTCGGTGTGCCATACTTTCATTTGGAAATTTTTTCTTTTTTCTTGTTTTGCGGCAAATGAAGCACACGGCTGCCAGCGACTCTCAATGAGATTTGTGCGGCTATTTTGGTGGCCGCTGCAGCCGGCGACTATGACAAACGCAGTTCAAAGGCCCATTCGACGTTCGCTTGGAGTTTTTCAGTGGTTTCCATCGCCGCTTTTCATGCTGCTCGTGGTGCTCATCGTGCTTGTTTTTCAGAGTTTCGTTGCTCGCGAGTTGTTTGTTATTTTTAGCAGAGCTCTCTGGACGCGCCCAGAAGAGCTGCTCCACATGTCGGACGAGCCCATAAAGCATACGTAATAATTAATTCAATGCAATAAACCGCCGACAATTTGGTCAGCTGCTCGGCGGCCCGAAATGGGTCAGCAATTGTGAGTGACCCGTCAGACTCGTCTGTCTTCCTGTCTTTTGTTGGAGCTGCTGCTGCTGCTGTACCATAACTATGTTATCGACGATCATGATGACGTCGACAACGCCCACACAAGCGCGCACTTGTCCATAGACACACCGTGCCCTTTGGCCTTTGTGACTTGTGTGAGCTGCGACTCTAATCGAGTTGGTGTTCTGGTTGAATTTCTGTTTTATTGGCGTGCAAATTGCTGCAGCGTGGACGGCTGACACACGTATCGATTCACTGGCCTGAGGCCGGCAAATTACCAACCAAACAAGCCACATTTTCAGATCAAATTTGGCCGACTAAAATGGTGGGCAGCTTGTCTCATTTGCCACGCCCACTCAAGTCGGTCAGCTCATTAAGCGGAATTACTTGCAAGTGAAGTCCCTCCGCCCCGCCCCTCCCCTCCCCTGCCATTGTTTTGCTTTGTAATTTAACTGATTATGAGATTGTTGACTCGCATGCCGCCCGCCTGGGCAAGTAGGGGCAAGTGACGCTGTCGCAACTACCACACTGCCACAGCCGGTGTCGATGTCGATGCGGACATGGATGTGGATGTAGAAGGCATTGCTTGGTGTTTAGTACTTGGTCTGCTGCTATATATAAAGCACTTTTACGCGTCTTCAGTGTGTCTTCTTGCACCCTGTAAATAATGCAGGAAAAGTAATACGCGTAATCATTAGGGAATGCTATGCTACTTATTTGAGTGCGTGCCAGTGAGTCACTCTGATAAAGTATAGGAAATGAGAAATCAAGTGCAGGTAAATATAGTAAATATTATCGTGTATTTTGAGTAATAGTTCAGTTTGCAAATTCAAGCAGTGAGTATTAAACAACTATATATATTTTTGTAGAAGTATTTGTCACTCGAATTCCATTCCGAAAATATTTGCTTTACTTACTTTGATTTCTCATAGTTTCTTTCACCAGAATAATGCATCATAAAGTTCTACCCTTTATTTATAAAGCACACCTTTCCTTTTAAGGGCTACGGTATCTCGCAGTCGTGCACTTCCCGCTGCATTTCTCCATACTTATTGTCGCGTCTCTTGTCTTGTTATTGTGCTTTATTTACATTCTGCTTTGCCGCTGCCTTTCGTCATGGTCAATGGCCGACGCATGGGGCATTATAACAGTCGGAGAGAGAGAGAGAGAGACAATGATGATGATGATGATGGTGGGGACGACGATGACGACTCTGGGGCTGGGGTTATGATATAATCTGCGGTCGGCCGACGACAGCGACTTACATATGAGCGTGTCATCGGCTCTGCTCGACGCCTCCTTGATGCAACTGCATCTGCATTTGTTTGCAGTACATTCCTACACACACACACACACACACATACACACAGGCTCGCACATTAGCATGAGTAGTTCGCAGCTGCCAACTGCAGCAGCAGCAGATAAATGAAAAGCACACGAGGAGACAGAGATGACATTCAGTTTAGTTAACAGCGCCGGCAACAGTTTTTCCCCCTCAAGTTTTCCAGTTTTGCGCAGTCAGATGGGTGGGTTGGTGAAGGGAAGAGGGGAGGCTAGACCTTCCAGATCCTTTTGAGCTGCGCACTGTAATTTACATAACACTCACTCACTTACGCCTAGTGGCTGACCCAAATTTGAAGGCACTGCAGACGGTGGTAGACAGCGGCGCTGGATCGTGTGGCCCCCAGTGTAATTAACTCGCAAAGATGGCAACCACAAAGGTCAGGGATTTTGCTCGTACCCCAGGCGGATGAGCGAGTCAGCGAGCGGTGAAAGCGAAAATATTGTAATGGATTTCTTTTACATTTTGTTTTCCACATGAATGACAGCTGGTTGTAAAGCTTTTAAGACCGCCTACCTGCGCCTACGACGCTTTGAATGGGATATGCACATCGGGGAGCGTCGTTGTTTTCAAGCCTGTCTTTGAGTTTTCCGACAGTAATGCTTTCATGTCTTAATCCGATAATTAAGACATATGCATGTGTTACCTCCTCCCCAAGGTAGTTAAGATAAGTAAATCGGAAAGTTTTATTGCTCAGCATTTTCGGCAGTTAACTACGAGTTAAAGTGAAGGTTTAGTTAAACGCACCACATAGTATATTTCGATTGAAAAGCAGATTAACACACCTTAGCCAGCTCTTCAACAGATACTTAGTTGAGTGAGAGATATGGTTTTTCTAAAGATATCATAAGTTATCTGGCCACTAACTCGGCTCTTTATTCACCGCCCAAGTACCATTAAACTTTACCACTTAAACTCCACCTGCTTGTGCACATTTCATTCATTCATCGCAGGCAATTGCAACCTCTTCGGGCACACTCAGCCCCCCAGATGAAGAGGACCATTAATTTACCGTTGCAATCGCAACCGGCGAACATTTATCATCGATGGCAGCGCAGCTCCAACGAGGAACGAGCAAGCGGCCCACACAATTTACGCAATGCATGAAAGTATTTATGTGGGTGGCCCCAAAGTGTTTGACCCACCAGAAGATGGAATGTCCGCCCTCTGTTCCTCTTCACCTCCTCCCCCTTCACAGCGGCAGAGCAACCCATTGAATCTTCTGGTTTGGCCTGCGAGTCTTGCTATCTGCTGGCGCTTGTTCCGTGCAGTTTTATTGAGTTTGCTCTCAATTTCTATGGCTGCGTTTGGGGTCATCTTGGGCGTGGGCCCGATGATTAATGAATGCAGTTGTTGTTGTTGTTGTTGTTGTTGTTGTTGTTGTTGTTGTTGCCGGTGTTATGCAACGGTATCAACAGTTGAGTGAAAACTTGCCGTTCGGCCGAGTCAGAAGGCCAAACAGAAATGCTGCAGTTTCTGCATTACAAACTTGACTTGCCTGAGGACAAACACCACGATAGTACCGCCTACGCTAAGGTCCATGTCCTGGCTGTCTAGTAAGTGTATGTGTGTGTGTGTGCGCGTGTGTGCTGTATACGCAGGCAGTTTCCGCACAATTTCCATTGTACTTTGTACTGTGTACTCGGTACAAAGTTTGGACTGTTGCGAAAATCTTCCCTTCCGGTCGCTGTGCGAGATCGGGGCTGGCTTTTGGGGCACGCCTGTCAGCATTTTGTCGATTGGCATTGTAATGGGGTTTCACTGGCTCCGGCCATAGACCATCCGACAGCCGACAACCGACAGCGGACCAACGGCCTGCTGCCGGACAAGTGGCAGCAAAATGGCAGCAACTTTTAGCAGTGGCTGTAGCCTGTGACCCACATACGTCTGCCACTTCGTTGTGGTCCACTCTGAAGTTAGTAGTTTGCTGTTTGCAGCTTTCAGCGTTTGGCAGCCATTTTAATTGCTTTGTTTTATTGCTGCAATGAAGTTGTTGTCCCAGCAATTTGCGATGCAGTTGGAAAATTTGTTAATTGCACTGAAGGCAGGCTCGAGGCCTGCCCGGGAAGGGCAAATGAATATTAAAGCGACCGCTGAAAATGTAATATAACAGCCCAAAGTGTATATATATTTATATATATGTTACATATACATATGGATTACTTAGTCATTCTGTATAACAAAGCGCTTGATCTATTTCTGAACAGTCAGAGCAAATACAGCTAAGTACATGGCGCACATTATATGTTTTATGACATCGTAAACACCTTCTCTCTCAGCCAATTGTATTGATTCGTCGATAAAATGCCGAGGCAAAACACTCACCGAGTACTCATCGTGGAAAAGTTGAATGTCTTCAAAAGGCATTTGAGTTCTGTTGATTGGCGTAAACAAAAGCCGGAGCAAACATGAGCCACATTTTGCGGCATGCAAATTCCAAAATAAACAGAAAATCAATTTGTTGATTTCTGCTTATTTGCCATCGGTTACTTATGCCAGATCAATGGCACATAACTATGTATGTATATACCTATATTTGCGTATGTACGCCTCGGTATTTCTAAAGCCATATAAAGCCTTCTCGTATGCGGTAAATTGTCTGTGGAAATGAATTCAACCAGAAATGAATTTTCCTTCTATTTTTCTAGATTTTTTCTGATAATCTCTATTAGATTGCTTAAGTATTTCCAATATTTATAGATCAATCAACAATTTTGACTATTGTAAAGGGTCAAACTATTTAAATATCGAGCCAGCATTGACATGCCCTACTTTATGGAGTGCTTTCCCACATACCCCATAGTACATTGCGTGCAGGGTATAGGCACAACTAGCAATTATGGTATTAAATATATAAGATTTGAGCTTAACCGTTAATTAGCGCCATAGCGTGTGCCCAGAGCTGCCCAAAAAGGCAGCAGCAATCCGAACGAAGCCAAGTCAAAATACCAAATGAAGCGTAAACAATAATTACAATAACAACGACCACAACAGCAACAACAACAATGAAGGCAGCCGGCGTACAAATAGTTGCATGAATGAAACGCTCTGTCTGCGTATAAGTGTGTGTGTGTTTGTGTGTGTGTGTGTGTGTGAGTAAGTGTGTGTAAGTAAGTAAGTGTGTGCTATGAGTGGCCACGCCCCATTCCGGCATGGTCGCCGGCGCCGGGGTTTTATGAGCTTTGCCATATGCGCAGCTGTGCAGCCGCTGGCGGATGAATCGCAGCGCGCTATTGTTGCCAGTGTGTTGGTGTTGCTGTAGTTGGTGCTGTTGTTGCCAGTGTGTTGGTGTTGCTAAGCACATGCGACGACACTTTGGCTAATTGCTTATGGCAACAGCACTTGGCCGAAGACGACGACGTCGACGCTGACATCGTCGCCAAAGCCCCGTCCGGCAAACGCGATAAGCTGCATATTAGACAGCCTACTCAGGCGTTTGGCGATGTGTGCAAAGGAAATTCCATTTATGGCAAGACAGACGAGCTGCAGCGGTGACAATATTGCTAGCTATACTTGTAATACATCAAAAGGTTGATGGAAACAATTTAATAATCATGTGGGATTGTGCGAGTTCACTCGCTCAATCTAATTGCTTTTTCTACTGCTACTCCTCTTCTCTATTTGCCCTTTAACAGCTTTTTTGCTATATTTTTCTTTAGCTTTCATTTACTTAGTTGATTAAATTGTTTTTTTTACCTTTTTCTCCCTTTCTTCTGCTAGTCTGGGCTTCGCTTCCGTTCGTTACAAACTTGGCAATGGTTTTTAATTACTTGCAGCTTCGCAGAATTGCAGTTAATTGATAACAATTTTGGCTCCGTTAGCACCTGTACCCCGCTGCACTCCTCCCGTTGGCCTTCGCAGCGTAGCGGCAATTAAATGTAGCGACCGCCGCTTTTGGTTAGCCAGCCAATTTTGCAAATTCGCAATTCGCAGCACCAATCGCAGCCATTAATTGTGACAGACTGCATAAAATGGATTTTATGGTGTCTATGGTCATGTCTACCTGAAGCCACACTAAACTGAGTGTGTCTGTGGGTGTGTGTGCGTGTGTGTGCGTGTGTGGTTGTGCTAATGTTGTTTGCCAACGCATTAACATGGTCCCAATCAGCGCTCACGTTACGCATACGACACGTGTGCCGGTCGCTTGCGCTCTCTTCCTCGCTCGCTCTCTCCTTGTGTCTCTGTGGTTTATGTCTGTATCGGTTTGTGTCTGTATTTGTGTATTTGCATGTGCATTTTGCCAATTATCTTGCAGTCTCAAGCGCACTAAGTGTCAGCATAAATAATTGACTGACCAAAGTGCCGGCTGACGAGTGTCGAGACTCGAAACTCGAGGCTCGACTCTGAGAGAACTGAGTGCCGTCCGTCAGTCAACACAGACGATAAGTCATGCACACTCTCTCACGCACACATGCACACGCACACACTCTCAAAGTGACATGCACACAGTGAGGAACACTGTACTTTAGAGCGCATGCAAATCTTATCGAGTTGACACAGTTAACAGTCCACATTGCAGGCAGCCGGAAATTTGATTGTAATTATTGCTAATATTTTAGCATAAAACAAGTTTATTTACAAGCTGCCCGGGACAGGCAATTGCTGCCTGTTTGCTGGCTGCTGCAACAAACTGGTTTCGGGGAAACCAAATTAATGCAGGCTGCTGTGGCTGCTGCTGCTGCTGTTTGTCGCCCACTGTCGGCCAGCAAATGATGGCAGGTAATTGCTATCTGCTAACTGGCAATGAAACAGATACTTGATTAGACGCGAGCAGCTACCAGCTACCAGCTACTAGCAAGAATCCAAGAACCTCAATGAATCAAGCTGTGACGCAGCACATGGCGTATGCGCAATTTCTTTACTCGTTCATTGACACATTGTCAGACGTTGACGTTGCCGTTTACGTTGACTGGCATGTTGCGATAAGGGAAAGCTAGGGAAATGATAAGCCGCTGAGAACAAAGGCACAACAAAGTAATTCAACTTGGTTAGAAACCATAACAATTGCCTCCTGCTTCAGTCTGACTCAAACAAAAGGAAAGTTTTGCAGTTTGCATTTGAATGCAGTTCGCTTCGAGTTGGCCACAAAACACGACCACAAGCACCTGCAATTAAGGGCGCAAAATAAACCCGACTGCATTGGAGAGCGTCTCACTTAATTGTCGGCTAATTGACTTTATTTTCACATTTCGCACAAACCAACAAAAATAACAGCGAGTTTTTTGCTGCTGCTTTTGCTGCCAGCTCAGCTCGTTAAATGTTTCAATTAAATGCGAAACTTTTGCGACTGCGTTGAACAAATTGCAAATTTGCATTTGCATTTGACGCACAAAGTTAAAGCGAAACGCGCGGGGGCAGGGTATGAGGGTATGAGGCAAACTCGATGCCAAATCGCAGGCTGACAGCGTCTGTTTGACGCTCTGCGGTGGCTGCGAGCCGCAAAAAGCATTTAACCCACATTTGCACAGTGCCGGCAGCCTGGCAAAAACTTCGTTTTCCATTACACAAAGTGCTCGGGATTTGGCTCCGGCTTTGACTCCGGCTTAGGCTTTAGCTTTGCTTGTGAGCTGTGTGTGTGTTTGTGTTTGTTGTGTGTAGGCCGCACTCCATTGTGGCCAACTTGCTGCAGCTGAAAGCGGGCGAGCTTAAATTGCACTTTAATTTGTTGTACACGCGCATTAATTAGCCACAGCCAAAGAGACAAGAGAGATTGCGCGTAGGCCTAAGCACTCCCCGCGGCAGCTACCACCTCCACCTTTCCCCTTCTTACTCTTACACTCTCTCTCTCGCTCGCTGATAAGCCAACGAGCAAGTAAAACAAACCGGCGAGCAGTTGGTCCAATGTGTATCAAGTGACCAATTGGCGAGATGTCGCCAACGGTGACCAACTGTGCGACATTTGCATGGCTCCCGCGGCTGTCGTTTGTTTGACAGATATGCGACCGGAGGTTTTGCGGCATGCGAAACCCTACAAGACCCGACAGTGGGCACAAAACTTCAGATAGCTCGAAAAGGAACGAGAAATACGCTCATGATTCATCGCGAGCTTCGATTCCCTTCCGCTTGCATAATCGATAAGCACTCGTCAGGCATTCGCAAGTGCGCGCTAATTTTGCCGACTAACACACACAATTGCTCCACTGTGCTTGTCTCTCTTTTGACTTTGTGCGCTCGGTGTGAAATGTGTATCAAGTGTCGGACACGATGCCCCGACCATGTCCATTCCCGTGCCAGTGCCACAACTGACACAATTTAAATTTGCAACACTTTAATGCCGCGTGCCCAACCGGTCTCTCTTCCCATCCTCTATCTCTCTCTCCCCCTCCCTTTCCCAGTCCCGGTGCCTCTGCCATCCAAGTGCAACACGTGCGTGGGCCACATAAATTCTCGTCGAAATATGTGCAACAATAAATTAAATAAAATACAATACGCGAGTATGCAAAGTACAATAACATATGAGTGTTATTGTGTCGTGTCCCTCCCCCTTGGTCTTTCCCCGCGCGGGCTCCCTGCAGACTGCAGACAATTTGCACGCCAAGTTGAGCCTTCGACGATGACGACGAAGCGCTGACATCATGGATGGCCGGATGGATGGATGGATGACTGCATGGATGGACGGCTGAACGAGCGAGTGAATGAATGGATAACTGGGCGTGGTCACATTTACATTTTTATGGAGGCCGTGTGGTAATTTATGCACCTTGTTGTTATTGTTTATGGTCTGTGGTTATTGCTGCTGCTCTCGTTGTTATTGTTGCTGTTGCCTGCCTGCCCAAGGTCGAATCGTAGGGACGCATTCATCCCAGTGTAACAATTGTAGCTCATCTTAATGGCTTGCCCTTTATTTATTGCTGGAAAAGTAGAAAATATACGTAGATACATACTATCCGAAAATCCTTATAGACAGTGGCTTTGCCCTTGGGGAATTCCAGTCTAATGACAAATCGATACTCGCTTTGTGGTCGGCCGCACGCAACACTTCTTTGTCGCCTACCACAGGCGACAGGGTTGCGCCTGATACATGGCTTGACCCACGCTGCAGTTGAAGGCCCTGGCAAAGTGCTCGTGATGTGGCCAATTGCGATTGATGCGCTCGTTGTGCGCCCCATGTTCGGCGTCCGGCGTCGTGGCAACAGATTCAATCTGTTGCATGTTGGCGCACAGAAATTGCGCAGAGTTGATAAAGAAAAGCTGCTGCTCTGTGTGGCCGTGTATGCGCCGCCCACTGGGTGGTCGAGTGTGCTCGAAGTACGAGGCGTATGCCAGTCGCAGACCGACAATGTCAGACATGCTCTCCGAGAGCAGCAGTTCCTCGGCATTGTGCGAGGTGTAGCAGCTGCTGAAATTGCCAAAATGCTGCATCAGAGCGACGCCTGTTGCATTGTAGTTGCCCCGTGCATCGTACACAATGTGGAAGAGGTCGAAGGCGTGCTGCAACTCGTGTGCCAAGATGAAACCCAACTGTGCGTGCTGCAGCAGCTGGGCGAGCCGTGCATCGTATAGGGGCAGCTGCAGGTAGCCGTAGGGCAGCACTACGGCATTCTGAAAGATTTTCACCGGCGACGAGCTGCGTGCAACCACCGCATCCTGGTGGTAGTATTCATGTGTCGCCCAGCTGCCGCTAGGCTTATTGGCCAGCAGCTGCAATTCAAGGCGCTGAAAGTGATGCAGTAGCTGCAACTTGTTGCCATAGAAGTCGTTCGGTTGCAACTGCAAGGGCCCGTAGTAGTCCATCAATTGTTCCATTGTCAGTTTGGTCGGTATGTTGCCTATTTTGAGGCGCAGACTACGCAGCTCTTCCAGCAAGTAAGTCTGCTCCAGTGCATCCAAATGCAGATGATTCTGCAGCAGCAAACGCTCAAATTGTGAGCTCAGCTTCTGTTGCAGCCGCAGCAGCGCGGCATCCGTCTCGACGCGCCTCTTGCCATAGTACTGTGTCTCGTACACATAGTTCACGGCCAGCGGCATGTGACCGCGCAACTGCAACAGGCAGGCCAGGGAACGGGTTTCGTTGGCGGCGCCAGTGGACAGCGGTGGCGGCGGCAACTCCTCGTTGAGCGCGTAGAGCAGCTTGAACATGAGATAATAACAGATCGTCTCATTGGAACTGCGGCGGAGTATCTGCTGCAGCTGCTCCAGATAGCTGGCGTTGAGCGATGACACTTGCAGCAGCTGCAGCTCGTCCAGTCGTCCATTCGACTGTCGCTCCAGCAGATTAGTGAGATAATGGCGCCAGTCGATTTGGGGCAGACTCTGCTCCAGCTGCAGCAATGTCCACTCCGTCAAACGGCCGACGGGTACCGAGACAAACTGACGTGTCATGTTACCCAGCCGCCACTCGAGCTGCATGAGCTTAGCCGTTAGCCTCTTGGCCAACTCCTCCTCCAGTCCGAAGGCCACATACAAAGCCTGTACACTCTCCTCAATTAGCTGCGTAGCGAGCGCTGGCTGTGGCATCAAGAGAATCACATAATGCGATCCATTCTCTCGTCGCACATTGACATCCTGCTTGATGAAGACGCCATTGAGTCCATAGGTGCGCAGCCTGGCCAACGTGCCCAGCCAGTCGAAGTGTGTCTCATTGCGCCAACTTTCGCTGTGATTTCTTCTGAAGATCGGCCACTCCATCTCCAGATGCGGCTCTAGCAAGCGCAGCATCTCGTTAAGCGCCGGATCGGTCAAGTCGCGACAAGATTCGTAGAAGGACCAGAGCAGCTCATAGATGTCGCCTTGTTGGCGCTGTGACTCTAGCGCGCTCATCAGTTGCAAATTGAATTTGTAGTCCAAGTAACCGGGCATGTCCATGTAGCTGTCCGTCCCCTTGTAGTTTGCGCTCCAGTTACCGCAGGCATATCTGTAGAAATCCTCACAGGGATTCACACTGGTATTCACATTGAGCAGCACTTGCTCTAGAAACTTGGCATTCAACTCGGACTCCAAGTCCGACTCAAGCGTTGTCCAAGAGCGCCCCGATATGCCGCTGTGCAGCATCATCAGCATCAACAGGAAACGGAACTGTAGGCGACACTCCATAGCGGCAGCTGCGACTCAACTGCTCTCGAAACGCTGAAGCATTTGTGGCGTTGTCGATCCATTGAGCTTATCGCTCAATTAGCTCAACAGCCGATGCATTTTATCGCCACTACTGCTTGCCGCAAGTTTTGTTTCCATTTCATTTCCATAGAAGAGACTTTCGAGAGACTTTCCGAGCAAAGTACTCTCGTATCTCTTGCCCCGACACGCACTTCATTTGCATCCTGCTGACAATTAGTTCGAGTGCCTGCCATTGATTAGAAGTCTCTTCTTCAATCCATGAGCCCACCGAACTGCTTGTGCTAATCCAATCAATGTCAAGAGCTTCGTTGTCTCTAGTCTCGTTTCGCTTGCCTTCACCTATTCAACTCATTCTTGAGTAATTCGCAAGTCCCAGGTCATTTGAGAGAACTTCGGCGGCAGCCAAGCGAAAACAAGCGACTATCAAAGGCGACAGAGAGAAAGGATTTTACCTAGCTCTATCGAGATGCTCTTTGTCAAATTTAAAACTGACTTTTATACCCTGTACATGTGACTAACTCTTTTTCAAACACTGCTCTGTAGTCAGCGTTATTTTTACCTTATCTCGACAGGCAGCACTCATAAATATTTAAAGAATTTTTGGACTTTTGTTTGCGTTGTCAGTTTGTTGATTTATTATCCAAAATTGTTTACCATGCAAAATAAATATTAAAAGATAAATAAGAAATTTAAATTGTTTTCGGTTTGAACAAATTTTTAAATAAAGTCAAATATTATTTTCTGTTGCATACTCTACAAACACTCTACAAACAAACAAGTTTTGATACCACTGAGTGTTTACTAGTCCATCATTTTCTGCCGAACACGTTGACTTGCATATCAGCCCATTGCATACTTTTGGGCAGATGTCACGGATGACTGTGTGAATTACTAAGCATATTTACAAATCACTGCATTTAAATAGAGCGAATTACGCGCATTGCAGGGTAATAATTAGTCGAGTCGTTTACACTGTCGTTGCTGCTAACGATAATGGCCCATGGCGTGCGGCGCTCTTTAGCACCACTGCTCATTTGGGTGTTGTTAATTTCCATTAGCACTCACACTCGCATTCACACTCAAGCCATTCACTCACTTGAACCGCACACACACCTGATGCCGAAGATGCTCTGACTTGGGCGTCATCCATCACGATGGATGTTCGATTAGCGTAGCGTTGTGATAAATTGAAAATTGCTCCACAGATACTCACGATTATGGCGATGATTAAGTGGGTCAAATCGATTGCCGCTCCACAATAAGACTATCGATTTTTGCACAAACTAATAAGTTAATGACGAACTCGTGTAGCGATCCTGCAGGTCATTGGGGAAAATGTCGAAAATTCATTTTGCTTGGGCAGCAGCAGCTAATTGAAATGTCATTTCACTTGTTCAATTAGCAATGCAATTAGCCGGCGTACAAAGTAAGAGGCGTAAATACAGCAAATTGCACGTGAGTGCAGAACTAAATCGAGGCCAAATCGACCTATATACCATCTATAATCAATGTGAAATCATGCTCAAAAACTGAAATGTTATCGGGACAAATTAAGTTAAACATTTAATTATTTTAGCCTCGTTTTATGGATTGCATACACCGTTGCGTCCTCTTGGTCTGCTGTTCGGGCGTGGCCAACTGTAATTTGGCCAAATTTGAATTGCGCAATTGACAAACAGGCAAATCGAGCAAGCAGAAATCACAATGTGGCGTAAATAATGGCAACAATTAGCAAACATTTGGCTAAACGGATTAAAGATAAACACATTAGTTTGATTGCATTTTCGCAAAGTGAGTTTATCGCAGATATTAAATAGATTCATGTTGATTTTAGAGAGAGCTTTTAGGGCCTTCGACAGTTTACTTATTTACTATATTTGTTTGACTTTAATGTGCGCTCTTTGAACCTACTCTCAGCTACTTCACTGGTAATTACATTTTGAAATTTGAGCTGCGTCGATTTCATATCTTGCCTCGGGGGCATAGTTTCTTACCTCGCCCACGCTGCAGGCACTCTTCATTTTGTGCTCTACCGTTTGCCATTCGCCCGACTAATGCCAGCTCATATATTTTAATCCTTGCACTCGACCGCATACTCTGGCTGAGTATAGCTCTGGCTGAACCTGGTACCATGCCCTCAGCAGTCAAGAGTGGCAATGCTGCAATTAAGCGACAATAAGCTGACCCAAAGCTTACGCACACCAGCGTGTCGGGAACATTTTGTTTGCAATTTGCCATTTTCCGCTTTTCTCCGTCGGCCACGGTACGTGTCACCGGCACGACTAGAGGGAAGTTTAGAGCTGCCAAGCTGACTAGACGGGGATGGGGGAAAGGCAAACGGTGGAGATGTGGCTAAATCAATGCCAAAATGAGCAGCGTTTGTAAGTGCACGGAATACAACGTGTCCTTCTGCTGCCCGGTGAGTGTAATCAGTTGCAGCATTAATTAAACCCGAGCTAGGAAGGCAAACAATCAGGACACGACTGTGTGCCGGAGCCATGACAACGTCTGGCTCGATCCTTGCTCAAGTCAGTTGGGCAGACGAAGGGAAGAGAGGGAATAGGGGGCACAAGTTCCACTTAGCATTAGTCCGACTCCAACCTGTAACGCTGTGCGATTCTCTTTCACAAGCTTCCATTACAAGCGATTCCATTGAGAGCCAAGAGCAAAAGGAATTGGCAACGAAAACGTCATCCGACATCTGCACAATGATTGAAATGCTTTTGGTATTAAATTCTGTATTCATGCTCTTTGCACACACAGAGCACCCTCATCGTGTTCATCAATAAATAGAGAGAGAGAAAGAGAGAGTGCGAGAGACAATGAAAGGTAGCTCCAGAATGTCAAAGAACTGTCAAGCAAGTCGGGTTACTGGAACAGATGCCATTGTATTAATTTGATTAAATGTTGCTGCACAAACAGGCGGGGAAATAACCCATAAACATATTTACGACACCGGCGACATCGTTTTCACATGCCTCATGATATGGGGCGAGAGTCGGTCAACAAATGTATAGAAACTTAAGTAAACAAACAACTGTATCGATTTGGTTGTGTACAATTGCTAAGATTGACACTATGCATGCGCAATGTCACACTCTGCATTTGCTTAAAAAAAACTTAAAAACTTTGCATAGTTCTTCGAAACATCGTTGAGCAACCCTCGCAGGCTCGCAGTTATTGAAAGACAAACAAGCAAATAACCAGGCAGGCAAAAAATATGCCACGCCCCGCAGGGAGGAGGAAACGGAAATGCCAAAAGGTCCATGAAGTGCGTGTGTCTGCACATGTCACAGCAAAAAGAAGACTAGTTGGAGCGGGCAGGGGGAGCGGGAAGTGCAAGAAGTGTGGTGCAGGGGGTGTAGCCTCTGTGTTGTTTGTCAAAACGATGTCAATATGCACAGAGCAACACCAAAGACGACAGCAAACAAGGGGCTATGGTATGGAATGGAATGGAAGAGCGAAGGGCCAGAAACAGAGAGGAAGGAAAGAACGAGGAGAGGAGTCAAAAAACATGGGACAATATCGTGCGTGTGCCACCTTTTTGACATAGATAAAGAACAGGCCGAGATGAGGGCACCCGACGGAGACAATGCAACTGCATAATGAACATGTCTGTAAGCGGAGAGCTGTATGTATGCTCGACGTACAAATACCCCATAGCTGCACATTGCCACATTCAGACAGTGTAATGCACTGTCAACTTGAAGAGATTGCATAACATTGCTTTGATTACAATGGGGCGTTTACCGACTTTATCTTTTGGCACTCAGCATTTTGCAAATGCGCAAAAAGAACGCGAAACATGCAGAGGGGAGAAACCGACTGCATTGCGCTCTTGATGAGCTTCCAGAGAGACACTCGCCGGGGGTTCCCCACAGCCAAATGAAGCTCACGCTGTCATGCTGTCTTTTTGGGCGTGTCCCCTGGCAGCAGACTCTTGCAGGGTAGCACGGGTTAGGGCAGCGCACTGAATGATTTATTGAAATGTGCTCACATCTCGCAGGCAGTCATGAAAAATTAAGGTTTAATTAAGCGTTTGTCAATACCCTAGGGCCGGCCGGCGCCGAAGAGCGCAACGGCTATCGCATCCTGTCAGGCCATAACATCCTGTTTTACAGGATCGTGCAGCATTCACAGGCACATCGCATTGTCCTCTTTCTCTCTGTCTCTCCCTGGGCACCCGCATTGAATTCACATCCTGTTACCAGAACCAGAACCAGAGCCAGAGCCAGAGCTGCAGCCACCGCAGAGCAAAACCCCAAAAAGCAAGCCATAAAAGCAACCAAATGCTGAGCACAATTCCAGTTCTGGACACGTAGCTAGCCAAGGACAACAAATGAGCGTAAACTGGGGAGAGTGGTGGCCCATAAGCACTTTAGTGCAGCATCCGGTTGCACCACATTCCCCGCATTCCTTAGAGTCTGCTCATGACACCCCCGCAACATTGCAGAAATTAAGCGCATTTAAAACCCGAGCCACATTCGTTCTGATTACATCGTTCTCTCTCTCTAGATACTTTTATGCGGCTCCCGCTCCTGCTCTTCTTGGCCCGACAGTGCCGGCGGCAGCAGCAACTACAAAATCGATATGGGACTTATCCTTACCCTGCAGTTGTTGTCGCTGTTCTTAGCTGACTTTTTATGCCACTCGCTTCTGCACGTGCAGCTTGATGTTTCCCCTCTTTGTTGCAAGACTCCAGCAGCCTGCAGGTATCCCGGTATTCCTACAAAGCGCATATTATATTTACCAAGCTCTTAATCAGCTTTAGTTCGACTCTGTCAGGCAAAAAGGCAGCTTGAAAAGGCTGAATCTTACGGCTGGTTGAGTATTCTAATAACCTTTTGCAACCTTAAGACTTACAGGCAAAAACGTGAAACTATTTCAACGATTTCGAATTTTTACATTCAGTCGTTTGGGCAAATTGAAGCTGAGATACTTTTAGTTTATTCTCCAGCAAGTGAAGCGTGAATTTGGCTCTGATGAGAGTATCTCAAAGTGGTTGTGCTACCTGTGAGTCTATCTGATAGCCTTAAATTTGTTCCAGGCAAACAATTTGTTGCAAGATTTGATTTGCTATTTGCTCTCACAATTGTCGCGCTGATTGAGGACAGGATGCTGCCTGCAGCTGCTTCAGGCGATACAGAGACAGGCACAGATACAAATACAGTTACACATATCTCACACGTGTGTGTATGACATGTGCATGTCTCTGCTCTATCGTATGTGTTTGCGTTTCTTCTGCATGCGCCACCGCATTTGAAATGCATGGAATATATTTTGCTTTGAAAAGTTATTGCCGTGCATACATTAACAAGTCAACGGCGGCCACGTCGACAATCCAATGAAAACTTATTATTTAAACATGAGCAGCAACAACAAAAACGAAGCGAAAAAAGCAGAAAGCATAAACAATAAAAATCAACAGAGATGAAAATGCAAATATAAATTAATAGCGCATTTCCTGCCAGACGTCCTTAAACAGTGAGCTAACGCAGACACTGATATATAAATACATAGTATCTCTGTATTTGTATGTGTGTGTGTGTGTTTCTTGTAGTTCGCAACATTTCAATTACTCCCCAGCGCTGCGAGGATGTTGCATGTTGCAACTTCGCGCAGAGACCTGCGCAGCACAAGGAACATATTAAATACCGTGAAATCGTAAGGTTCCCACGCTGCCATGACTCAAGTTCGGGCAGCAGGCAGCTGCCAGATGCAGATACAGGCCGAGATACAGATACAGATACAGCTACACTTTGTGCGCCATGTGGCTCGTTTGTTGCCAGGCGCGCGTTATTATTTATTTATTATGCGAGTGTGTGAGAGTGTGTGTATATTCATGTGCTTACATTCCTATCACACTTGTATACCTTATTCAAAATTACCTCTCGCTGTTATTTGTTTGACGCAATTAATTAAAAACTTGTTGTTCTTGTTTACATTCCATTCTGTCGATGAATTTTTTACAACGGTGCAGATTTTCGTGAACTCTTTAATTTGTCTTCACTTTTAAGGAGAAAAACTTTTAATTATGCTGCCGATTTAGTTTGCTTCGCACGGGTTCATCGAGAAGTTTGGACAGTCTCTGCAGATGACTGGGAGAGAGCGAAAAGTTTCTGTGGTTTCACCTCTATTAACTAATTTAAATAAGTGCAGTGTGCGCATTTCAGCCGTATCCAATGTTTAATTAGCATAATTACACAAGCGATCCAATTAAACTTTCAAAAGGGCATGCAAAACTCATGGAAACTTGCTCGAGTTGACTTATTTGACGCTTTTGAAATTCCAATTAGCTCAACTTTGCTCTTGACACGTTCTCTCTGGCGTTCGTTTTCTCTCTTTAGAAGTATATATTTTTCGAAAACTTCTCTAAATGTACTTCACAGCAATGGGAATTTCATTTGAGATAATTTAATTACACAAAATGTTTCGTTTCGTGTCAAGTTTTCGAATACAAATTCTGGAAATTTGTCCTTTGTGCTCTGTGCCTTGATTGTTTCTCGAATTGGATTATTAATCCAATTTCTAGTGCAACAACACAAACGCTAAGGTTGTTCCATTTGATTTCCATTTAATTCCCTTATCAAATTATAAATGCAATTTGAGAATCAATTCCGCATCATAAAAGAGCAAACGTAAATTGCATACGTAATGGAAAAAGCAAAACCACAAGAACGAAACTTGGGTGCATAGCATGCACAGCAGGCCAGGACTGTGGGCCTTGTCGCTTGCACAGGAGCGGTTCTTCGGAAGGTGATGGGCCCAACGCACGGGTCAACCTGTTGAAGCTGTTTCCAGCTTTCATCTGTTATTTGGAATTACATTTGAAGCTTACTAAATTGATTGCTTCTTTTTGCCCCTATATTTCTCGTAGGAACCTCTATAAATTGGACAAAAATTACATTAGTAGTGACACTCGAAGGCATTTAAAAAATGCCACACAGCTGTTAAAAGTACATAAATAATTAATCAAGTTTCATGTTTCATGCTCCGCCCCTGGGAGTGGTAGCACACATCAATTATTCCATGCGACTAAACGGTAACTGCAGGATCAACTCGCCCAGTGCCCAGCTCCCAACTCATCAATATGGATGCTGGTATGGATGCCGGCTCGGGCCGGGTAAACTCAGAGGCAACAATCCGATTTAAATCCAGCAAAGTTTTCCTTTTGCACTTGACGAATGGTCATCGAGACATTTGCATGTGTGCGTGTGCTTGTTGTGTGTAGCCTGTCACTTGGTTAATCAAAAGATTTTCCAGCTGACTTGATCTCATTAAGGCAATTCATCAAATGTCGATGTTATTGTGACTGTGCCGCACTTTGTGGCAACTATTCACCCTGCAACGACGTCGCCAGGCAGAAGGCACAAGGCGGCACTCTGCGCCGTAAATCATTTTGTGTTTGCATCGATTTTTACGGTCGGAATAATGTGGTTTTCCATCTTATGGGACGAGCGTTAGTTTTGTTGTTCTTGCTGTTATTGTTGTTGGTGTTGTTGTTGTTGTTTACCATCTCAACCATTTCGCAGAGCGTAGAGCGAACGTGCTGAATTTGCTCCATTTCTGTCTGAAACTTGCACAACAAGCGCCGAGCGCATCATTAGTTACATTCTGGCCCGCCCCCGCGCCTTACCGCTTGCTCCCATTTCCATTGCCTGCCCGCTGAAGCACTCGCGAGCTGGCGCCGAGCTGTGCTCTAAAAGCAACGACTAAATTGAAGTTTAAAATAAAAACTTTGCAGCATAAAAAGTGTTATTTGCGCAGCATTCAGCACGAAGATCCCAAAGCAACTAAATCCCCGCATCTGCGCCGCGACGCCCCGCTCTGCCCACAGACGCATTGCACATAAACGGCTTAGATAAAGCCCGAGTACAAAAGACTGTGGCCAGAGACAAGCTGTAAAAAAATATATAATGACAAGCATGTGCATGCGAGGGCAGTTCGAGTGGTTGTGCTAAAGTAAATATAAATAATTATTGATGAAATATTATAGATTTTTGATTGGTTCATTTTAATATTTGTATTTATATTATTTTTAATTTATATTTATATTTAACTATAGATGGTAGTGAAACTGCAGTGACCTCCTATCACAACGATTATATTTTATCACCATACAGTATACCGGTTTTAGAGCCATACTTGAGTAACTGACTGAGCTACCCTCGCAAAGTTATATGTAGATGATATTTTGCGCATGTTAGTGTGTTTAAGGGACGCGCGTGTGTGTGTTGTGTGAGTGTGTGTAAGGCGTGTGCTCTGTCGAAGGGTTAAGAGTGTGCGGAAAATCAGGTCAATTGTTAGAGGGATACAAAAAAGCGAAGCCTGAACCGAGAGCAGAGATGTAAAGCAGTAAAAGAGCTCGTTCAGCCACAAGGTGGACAATCTGAGCGAGATAAAGACAACGTTACACGATAGTGAGCTAATTTCAGATCCATGAGTATCTGAAAGATGTTATTCGATAGTCAAGAGGAAGGAAGTCTTATTGTAATTTCGCATTTACTGTGTAACTTTGGAGATGACATTTTGAATATCGTTTCGCTTTGGTTCGTTTCTTTGCAGTCATCGCAGGAGCGGAGCTTAACTGACAGCGTGACTGTGGCCAAAGTCAACGAAAGGATAACGTGCCGTGTAAATAGCCAAGGCTTGGAGCAGCCCAGCCCAAAGCCAACAACACAATGTCTAAGCACACAGACAACGATAATCTGCGCAATGACATCTACGAGAATCTGCCCTGTCAGGCCATGTACAACGAGTCCGTGCGCAAAATGCAGCAGCAGCAGAAGCAGTCCGGCCAGGCTGGAGGGCAGCAGCAACAGCAGCTGCTGAATCATATCACCAACAACAGCAACAACAGCAATGCGAATGCCAACTTGAACGCCGGCGGCAACTGCAACTCGGTGCCGGGCAGCAACAGGAATCACGTTGTGCCTGGCAGCATGCCCAAGGAGATGTTGTATGCAACGCCGTTGCGCAAATCTGATCGCTACAAGAGCAGCGAGCGCAGTCGCCAAGTGGCCGGCATGGAGTCGGACACGAAGCTCTCCAATTTGCGCGACTCGAATCGATTGGCCAGCGTGCGCAATGGGAATCCGGTGCAGGTAACCGATCTGGATGCGAACGACGACGATGAGGACGAGCAGGTGGAACGCGAGGCGGATGGCAATGCTTCGACAAGTGCACTGGTGGGCGGTTCCAAATACAACAATCAGACAACTTCGTTGGGTGCCGGCGGTACGCCCAATCAGCAGCTGGAGGATCGACGAATTCTCAACTTTCTCAAGGATACAACGCATGTGCAGAAGAAGCTGGAGATCAGCGGACGCGATTGCCCCAATGCCAGTTTCTCGAACTTGGCGCGCGAGGAGCACTTTGCCAATCTGGTGCAGCAGAATTTCGCACTAGAGCCACCGCAATCCAATGGAGCGTGTGCTGGCTCAGCGCCCGAAGAGGATGGACTGGAGCTTGAGAAGCAGCAGCCGGCTCAGGAGACGGCCGACAATCTAGAGTCATTGATGCAGCGCAAGCACTCGCCCGACAAGGAGGTCAATGGCCTGGGGCCAATAGAAGCTAGTAGCAGCCAGCATCAACCTCGCATTGTCAGCACCGTCTATATACATCGCGAGTGGGTGCTCAAGAAGATTGCACTGTGCCTAGAGCAGCGCACGGCAGGCAAGAAACCCATGCCGGCAGCTCTGGGTGCTGCCAGCGCTGGTTACGTCTCGGCGCGAGCCAAGGCTGCAGCCATATCGAGCTCGAGCTACAACGGTTGTCTGGTGCTGGGCTCCAATGGCTCGGGAAAGACCTCCATCTGTCAGGCCATCATGAAGGGCAACTCCGGCACAAAGGGAATACTGAATCGCAAATTGCTAGCATGCTACCTGATCGAGTCGCAGAATCCCGAGTGTCACAGTCTGTCGCTGTTCATGCGCAAGATTGTGCTGCAGTTGCTCAGCCACGCGTCGCTGATTAGCCGTGAGGACAGCCAGAAGATAATCGATGAGGGCTTCTCCTTTCTGCGCGAGGAGGCGCAGCAGCAGGAGACCAGACTGGACGAAGCAATGAACAACATCACGCTCGGCGAGAATGCCGAGGAACTACTCATCGAGGAGCTCAAGCGTGACGCCAGCGAGTGCGACACGCAGGAATTAGAGAACTTTCAAAAACGACGCACATCGACCACGCAGAAGCCCGGCAAATCGAGCCTAACGCGACAGCAATCGGAGCCGGTGCCAGTGCAGGGCCTCCGCTCACCCGAACTCTCAGAGCTTCCCGAAAAGCCTGGCAACAACAACTATGGAACGCATCCACCCAAACGTGGCAGCAGCGCGGCACCCACAGTACCGGAGCTCGGCGAGCAGGACAAGGACACTGGCAGCGAAAAGGAACAAAAGCAATTGCAGGAAAAGAAAGAGAAGGAGAAAGAGACACCCAAAAGTAGCCCTGTTAAATCCAAGTCGAAGATCCCTGTCAAGCGCGGTCGCACCGGAAGCGGCGTTTCCTCGCCAGCTAAACTGGTGGCCGCCTCAGCCGGGTTGAGCAACGGGCAAACCATTCAGCAGGGCGGAGGCGAAGACATTGCCGACTTGGTCAGCGAGCAACTAAAGCATGAAATCGAGGCGGCCATTAAGGATGTCAAGCTGGAGAACGCAAATGAAGACAAGCCCGAAGCTGAGAAGGATTCGACAGCAGAGCTGGACCAAATCCAGGAAACAAAACCCTTAACACTCGAGCAACCGGAGAAATCTAAAGCAGAGCAACTCATCGACTTCGAGGCCAGCCAAGAGGAGCATGTGGAGGTCAAGGATGTGACACCAACGGCCAGTCCGGCCATACCGCCGGTGCCGGGCGAGAAGCCCAAGGTAAGCAATAGCAGCAACACATTGCCGCCACCGCTGCCAAAGACGAAGAGTTGTCGAACCATCATCGCCGACGGCTACTATGAGCTTCTGATGTCCAATCCCGAGATACTTGATTGTCTCAGTGTCGATAGCATCGAGAAAAACCCGGATGAGTGTTTTAAGAAGGCACTGCTCTTCCCGCTGTTGGAGCTGACGCCACCAAAGACGGCGCTGCTGCTGCTTATCGATTCGATCGACGAGAACTACATCAATGAGGGCAACCTGATCTCAACCCTCAAAGGCGGCCGAGGCACTGTGACCAGCCACAAGAGTCGCAACGTCGCCGAGCTGCTCTCGAATCACATACACCTCTTTCCCAAATGGCTGTTCCTGGTCTGCACGACGAAGAAACAAACGAAGCAGATAACCAAGATGTTTACGGGCTTCAAGAAGATCACATTGGATGATCTGCGCAAGTCGCATGTGGTCAAGGACGTGCAGGAGTATATCATCAATCGCTTGAACTCGGACTTCAAGGACAGCATCATGCTGACTAAGGAGATCATCGAGTCACTGCATCAGCTCTACATCAAGTCGAACGGCTGCATTCTGTACCTGGAGAAGGTGCTGCACGGCATCAAGGATAACTTTTTCAGCTTCAGGGAGATCAAGCTGATACCCTGCACACTCAACGGCCTGTACTTGTACATCTGCCAGAAGTCCTTCAACAAGAAGCAGTACATGAAGATTCGGCCCCTGCTCAATGTGCTGCTCGCCTCCTCCGGCTACGTGGACAAGCTCTTCCTGTTTAATTGTCTGCGCACGCACAACTACACCATCGATTGTCAGGAGTTCGAGAAGCGGCTGCTGCTCATGCGCAACATTCTGGCCTACGATACGAACGCTCAGCGACTGAAGATCTTCCACAGCTCGTTCGCTGACTGGCTGGTGGATGTGAAGTTCGCTACGAAGAAGTTCATCTGTGACGTGAACGAGGGTCACGTCATGATCTCCATGTACTACCTGCTAGTGGCGGACACACTGTGCGCCAATACAGTGCGTAAGTTCGCCTACCACCTGATCAAGTCGGGCGAGTTTCTGACCAGTCGGCACATCGATCTCGATCTGATACTCATGCTGCTAGAGTCGCGCCTGAACCTCAGCGATTGCTTCTACACTAATCACCTGAACTGCTGCGCCCAGTGCGAGCACGACTTCAAGAACGATATCAACTTTCTGCCCAAGACCCGCTCGATGCTTGAGCGGTTTCTGGCCAACGAGCTGAGCGAACCGTTTGCCCAGTTCCTGTGCGATTTCTTCAAGCCAAGTTTGCCGACAGATGCCAAGATGCTCAAGCTGCTGATCGACACGGGCATCAACAATGCCGACACGCAGACGAACTCATGCGAGTCGTCGCTCATGTCGCCAGAGCTGTCAGAGAAGTCGCAGAACATCGACTTCGAGCTGGCCGATCTGTTGCTCTCGAGCGAGAAGACATGCCTGCAGGAGACACAGCGTACGATGAGCCCATCGGAGCAGAGCGAGCCACCGCACGAGAGTCAAGATGAGAATGCTTCCAGCACGCTGCACCAGCTCTCCGATTCGCATCACATTGAACTGCACAAGGGCAAGGCATTGATCCATATACTAGCGAACGATGGGAACCATCAGCTACTCGAGCGCGCACTGAACGCCTGCAAGAGTCCCATCGACCTGGAGATCGAGGACTATAACGGGCAGAGTGCGTTAAATATTGCTGCCCGCAATGGTCATCTGGAAGTGGTCAAACTGCTGCTGAGCTTCTCGCAGCCATGCAACGATGGCACTGGGCGCATGAAGCGTGTCGATGTCAACCATGCGGACCGGGATGGCTGGACACCGCTGCGTTCTGCCTCCTGGGGCGGGCACAGCGAAGTGGTCAGGCTGTTGATTTCTCAACCCGCTTGCAAGATTGATCTGGCAGACAAGGAGGGACGCACTGCACTACGTGCTGCCGCCTGGAGCGGTCACGAGGATATCCTCAAGCTTTTGATTGAATCGGGTGCAGATGTTAACTCTGTGGATCGCCAAGGACGCACTTCACTGATTGCCGCCTCGTACATGGGACACTATGACATTGTGGAGATCCTGCTGGAGAACGGCGCCAATGTCAACCACTTGGATCTAGATGGACGCAGTGCGCTCTGCGTGGCGGCCTTGTGTGGCTCCTCGGGTTATAGCAAAGTCATCTCTACGCTGCTCGATCATGGCGCCAACACCGATCAGCTGGACAACGATGGCATGTCTCCGCTGCTGGTCAGCTCGTTTGAGGGTAACGCCGAGGTGTGTGAGCTGCTGCTCGAGAACGCTGCCGATCCGGATCTGGCCGACTTCATGGGCCGCACTCCACTCTGGGCTGCCTGCACGGCGGGTCATGCCACAGTGGTGAGGCTGTTGCTCTTCTGGGGCTGTGGCATCGATTGCATGGACTCCGAGGGACGCACTGTGCTGAGCATTGGCGCAGCTCAGGGCAATGTGGAGACGGTGCGTCAGCTGCTCGACCGAGGTTTGGACGAGACGCATCGCGACAATGCCGGCTGGACGCCACTACACTATGCCGCTTTCGAGGGCTTCCACGAGGTGTGTCTGCAGCTGCTGGAGTCGGGCGCCAAGATCGACGAGTGCGACAATGAGGGCAAGACGGCGCTGCACCTGGCCGCGCAGGAGGGGCGTCTTCGCTGCGTGCAAACGCTGCTGGATATCCATTCCAGCTTTGTGGATCAGAAGGCACACGATGGCAAGACGGCATTCCGCCTGGCCTGCCTGGAAGGGCACATGGAGACGGTTGAGTTCTTATTAAAGTTCTGCTGTGACGTGAACTCCAAGGATGCCGATTCACGCACCACACTCTACATCTTGGCGCTGGAGAACAAGCTGGATATTGTCAAGTACCTGTTGGACATGACCAATGTGGATGTCAACATTCCTGACAGTGAGGGTCGCACTGCGCTGCATGTAGCCGCCTGGCAGGGGCATGCTGACATGGTCAAGACATTGATTGAGGCAGGGGCCGATGTTAATTCAATGGATCTGGAAGCACGCACACCCTTGCACTCGTGTGCCTGGCAGGGTAATCATGACGTTATGAATATTCTGCTCTACTACGGCGCCCTGGCGGATCACGCCTGCAAGCAGGGCGCCACCGCTCTGGGCATCTCTGCGCAGGAGGGTCACGAGAAATGTGTCATAGCGCTGTTGCAGTTCGGCGCCAATCCTTACAAGTCCGATCACTGCGGCCGTACGCCCATCAAGCTGGCGGCCAAGTCAAGTCGCAGCAGCATTCTGAAGATCTTTGAGAGCTATACCAAAAGTAAGAGACGCTGTGGGCGAAGAAGTCTGCTGATTTGTTACTAAAATCCTGTTCCCCCTCCCATTTTAGACGAAGCTAGCAATCCCAATGATGCAAAATTCCATGCCAGCATGCTGCGCTCTCCGGACCAGCCGCCGGCGTTGCCCCTGCACCAAAACCTAGCCCCATATCCGGCGCACGCTTCCGCTTCCTCGGTCTGCTCGGCAGCTACCACTGCCACGGTGCACAACGGCAGCAATCTGCAGGTGCTGAATGCGTCCAGCTCCACGCACAGCTCCAACAACTTCTACCAGAACACCATGCAGTCGGACACGAGTAGCTTACACAAGCGCAAGAGCGTCATCTCTAGTCAATCCACGGGCAGCAGCAACGATGTTAGTATACAAAGTTTATCCAAAATATCTGGAATTGTTCTCTTATCTCTTAATCGCTTAAAACTTGCAGCAAGCGCCGCTCACCTTCACGCAGCAGTTGCAGCGTCAGAGCAAACTGAGCTCACGCAACAATCTGATGGTCAACTCAAAGCATGCCTCAGGTTCGGCTGCGGCCTCTCACAAGTCCAGTAGCAATGGTGCTGCTGGCGCACATCAGCGCCACTCACAGGTTCTACCCGATCTCAATGAACACCAATTGGGTAAGTGTATTCGTTGTCCCATTAAGCAATATGCAATCTAATGTACTCTGCCTGCTGGCCATACAGCAAGTAACATGACAAACGAGGCGGATCTCTATGACATGGAATGCATGTCGCCATTATACGCCACGCCACCTCATTCGCCCAGCAGTGAGCTGAGTTCCCCTGGCCAGTTGCCCGCCTTGAATGCCTTTGTAGACGATGACAGAGCTGGACCCAGTAGTGGTGCCTCGAAGCCCGCGTTGCCCGATAATCATTTCGCACGCGATACTCACATGCGCATCATTTTGGGCAACCTCAAGGAGAATCAGCCCAGCTCATCGAGGTAAACAATCGAATTCTATTCTCACTGCTTACGTGAATTCTCATTACGCATTTCCCATTTCCACAGCAGCAAGAGCAAGCGGAGCGGCGTGTCCAGCAATCCGGCAATGAGGCTCATTCGCAGTCGCTTCGATTCGGCAGCTCAACTGATCAGGCGCACCAACAACATGCTCTCCTCCAGCAGCAATCAGGGTTCATCCAGCATTGGCGTCAAGTCGGGCACCTTCCAGTGGCGCAAGGAGAGTCAAATGTAGACACCCAACACACAATACCCAAAACCCACACACCCATACACCCATACATATATACATAATACACTTTCATACTCAATTTGATATTAGTTTGTATTTGGACTTTATTGAGTTTACACTTTATACTTTATGAGAAGTATTTGTTTTTGTGATAGTTTCAATTTTAGTCTACACTCTTATGTATATTCTTATTTCAATAACAACAATACATTTAGACCTATTGCAAAACTGTAGCTTAAGGCACGCGCAAAGTATTAACGAGTATAGAACAAAAATTCAGTCCCGACACTGGCAATCGTAGAGGACGCATTAAACGTAGCATCGAAATTTCAAATGAACAAAAACTAGAAGAGAAAAACCAAATTCTACACAAGTAACACATTGAACACTTCAGGCTCCAGAGACTGAGATGAGTTATGGTATCCCTTGATTTAACCAATTTAACCAATGCAATTTGTTACGCTAAACAAGGTTATATTATGTACTTTAATAATGCGCCATACTAAACCAATTTTAAGTATACTTTTACAAACGGCTGAATAATGTACTTTAATTTATAACTAGCATCGTAGTTCCACCTAAGACAACTGAACCATGAGTATGTAATCAGATTATTCTGCGTAGTTTGTCAATTTTGTCAATCATCCTTGTAATTTACCACACAGTTTCCAATCACTATGAGAATATTGTGCTTCGACCCGTTCCTGTTCCTGCCTGTCACTTATTACAACAACAAAATCAAACTAGCCCATGAAACCCGAAGACCTGAGGATCAGATTGAATATTTTCTGAAACTCTACTCTCACTGCAAAGCAGCAAAACACACGCAGACACATACAACAACACAACGTACTTGGCTAAATCCAAAAAAAAAAAAAAAAATCGCGAAAAATGATAATGATAAAAAACATAAACTTTGACAGCGAAGTGTTGATTGAAACTGAAACATTATAACGTAATTAATTGTTAAATATACAATAGTATATATATATATATATTTATTTCACTGCAAAAACACATATTTACAAGTTAACGATCAGAGTTATTCAAAGATACATATTAGACATTATATGGTAGATATCCGAAAGAAAATACAAACTGAATCACACCCACACCCATACAAATGACCACAGAGTGCATGAGCGGTCGCAAAACCAAAGATAAACATTTAAATTTGGAATAATATACATACAAATACATATATACACAAGATTACCTATATAATACCATAACTTATTTATACAAGTAGTGTTGTAGTTTGCATTGAAGTTTAATTAACAACTATGGAATATTATTGACGAAATTGGATACAGGAACAACATTTACAGCAATTCTGAGTGTGTTTGATTTACCATACATTTTGTGCGTAACGAAAAGAAACGAAGCGTATACATATATAAAAATAACTATGAATCTGAATAAAATGTATATTCATATAAATAAGCAGCAAGTCTTTGAATAAGTAGCTTGGAATGGGCGAAATCAGCTCCTACTTGTTGTTATCGACAAGTATTTTCGGGTTGGCCACGCGGAACACGTTCGGCACCATCCCGGCCAGCGTTGTGAAGAGCTCCTCGGATATATCGTGTGGGAGCAGCAATTGCAGTGTGCTGTAGAAACGAGTTTAGTCAGTACAACTTTCGCTTTCAGTTTCATTGACTCGAATTTCGCTTACCTTAGCTCCGCGCCGCCCCAGGAGGCTGATTCGATCATAAAGCCCTTGGCGCATTTGAAGACGAGCTCAGCGCGTCTTATGCACCACTGGACGGTCATGTCTTCGCTCATCTCATGCCGCAGCAGAGCCGGAATAGTCAGAGTGGTAATGTCGTGCCGACTGGCTGTCTTCAAAATATTCCGCAGACCTAAAATGACCGGATGCCGGGAATTTATCTCGCTGGGACTGTTGATGGGCTCGTCGGAGATCAAATGAAAGATGACATGCGATTGCGACAGATTCGAGTGTTTGGTTATAAAGAAATCGCCAGTCTTAAGCTTGACCGCATGCTGCTTAGTCGGCGAAGAAGGCGTGCTGCCCCCTGTACTGTTCCCACCACCAGTAGCACTCCCATTACCACTGCCACTGCCACTCCCGCTACTTGGTGTGCTGCTGGTGTCACTGGTGCTAAGAGCGCGTATCTGTTTCTCAATCTTCTCCAGCTGCACATCCATCTGGTCAAAATGGAATTCTGTAGATCGGTTAGCGTTCTTGAGAATGTTCTTATTGGCCTGTGCCTGTATGGAGGGTGTTAGGACCACCACGCCACAGAGGGAGCTCGAGTAGAGACCCAATGCCATGTTCAGGCCGTTCAAGCTCTCGTCCATGTGCAGTGGACTGCACAGGTCCGTCACATTGGCACTTAGTATGCGAATGTTGTGCATGTGCTTCAGTTGGGAGCCCAGGTGTATGGTGAAGCTCTCCTCCATCGAGGGTTGTTGGGAAACGAACATCGAGGACCGGTTTCCCAGTGGAGTTGATACGGGCGAGACCTGAAACATCTCGCTAACTTGACTGGTGATCCAATTGCGATACTCGTTCTTCTGGTGACCCATCATGGCCTGCAGCTCCGACTCGTAGCGTTGGCGTACGAAATTTTGTGTTGTGTATTGCTGTGCCAGCAGATTGTTAATGTCGTCCGATGTGGTCGTTATGTCCAACTGATTGATCTGGCTGTCCATTTCCAGCTGCTGGGAGTTGTTCAGCGATTCCACCTCATTGTCCATCACTTCGGTCATGTCGTATATGACCTTGGCATAGCCACGCTCGCGCTTCAGTATATCCTCCAGCGAGGAGGAGTGCACAAGCCGATGGAAGCTCTGCGCAAATATGTCCTCATCGGTGGGACCAATGCGATCCGCAAACTGCAGCAGCTCCTCCTTGTACAGGCGCTCTGTGTTGCGAACTATGGCCTCCAGGTCGAGCTCCTCGTTGGCTGCTTGTTCTATCAGGCCTTCCGCGTAATCGTCCAAAAACTTCTGATGCTCTCGATCAATGAAGCTTTGCAGTTCCTTCTCCAAACCTAATTGTAGGCGTGTTCTCTCATTAAAGATAATTGCATGTGTGTGTGTGTGTATGTGTATGTGTGACTCTTACGTTTCTCTTCGTCCAAATACCGCATCATTGGATCCATTTGCGCCAGGAGCTGTGTAACCAATTCCTCAACGCTGTCATCCTCGAAGGGAAATTTGATGTCCAGCTTGGCTTCACATTCTTTTCCTGCATAGTCTTTATATTCGTACAAAAATGTCAGCGTACGAGTAGTCTCCATGGTGAGCAGCTAACTGTAGTGCAATATTGCACAAATATTGTCCGATTCCGATCTGTTTGAAATGTTACTCCTACTTTCAATAATTTGCAATTAATTTCCAACCATTTGAGTAAGCAAAACAATCATTCTGTTAGTTAACATTCTCTGTTAGCTCAATGTTGCCAGAAGTGTACACTGATAAGAGCGCCGAAACGCGAAACAGTCTTAACTGTTTGAGAATTATGGTTTTTCTATAGATGACATTAAGTAAATAAATATATACATTTATATTAATTAAAATAATGTAATATCTTTTATCGCATATCGCAACTTGCCATTGGTGCAATGCGCATCTCTAGCCGGTAACTTAACATTGGGCGTGCTAACATAACATGAATAAGTGTGTACACACTGCCCTGTTCATGTGCCGCCAAGATACTGAAAAATATCGCTGTTTAAAAGAAAACCACTAAAAGTACCGAGTTTTTATAAAACTGCGCTTATAATTAATAACATGTATCAACATTTAAACTTAGTGTTAGCCTGGCGGAACTTCACTTTCCAAGCACATGAGCCCTCTTGAATATCGGAGACTCATAATTTACTCTCTTTGGCTGCCTTAACGCGCGTTGTATCACCTCGACTGACAATGCAAACATAGGTGTGTGCTTCAATTTTTAAATATAAGTTTCCCCGTTGTAAAGCACCATTTTGTACGAGGCTTTTGAAAATTCTCCAATTTTTCCCAGACCTTCAAGTTTTCCTCCTGACAAAAAGTTGGCAGCACTGCATGGAATATTTAAAAACATCGATGACAACGATGTTTCAATCGATAACTCTCCGCCCCTTATGCCGCCACAAAATATTAAAAAAAAACACTCGTAAAATGGTTGCGAAAATTTTGGTTTTATTAATAAATAAATAATAAAATAAAGAATGCAATGTAAACGTATATCAATAAAATCAGCCGTCGTCTAAGCTGGAGAATCGATTTCGTCCGTAGCCACCTGAAAGTTACAACGTTTTGCTGTTGATTTGAGCAGCTACAACTTACCCCATGGTCAGGTCACAAGCAATCCCCCACTTCGGGGGAGATATGAAGCAAGTTCAGCTTCGCGCTGACCCAATTGCGAATTGTCCGTTGTGTGGCTGAGTGTAGAGCTCGGCGGCCGTCTTTTCAGCGCTTCGCATTACTTTTCAGCCAACTTGGAACAGAAATGACAATAACATATATTGTAAATCGACATTAGTATACGATGTGTGAATTCCAAATGATAAACCATTTAAATGAAAATCAAAATAAATCATAAATGAAATACACAAGTGCCCGCCCTGCACAACCGCTAGCTACGGCATGAAGAAAGGAACAAGAGAACCGGCTGGCTTTCTGACTCTACTCGCTCGCTTACTTGCCTTTCCAGCTTAAAGCTTAGAGCGCTTACAACTTACTCATGGGAATGTAAGGTATGTAGTATGTACTCTGGCATCTGCACTGGCTCTTGCTGATCCTGTTTCTAAGCGAATTCGAAGACTTAAGCTAAATACGAAATACGAGAATATATACAAGAAAAAAGACTATGCTTGAGGCTAAAGACGTTTTGGATTTTTGTTTTTGTTTGTATCTTTTTCTTTTCTTTTCATTTTGTCAATTTTACATAAATTCATTGCTGTATGTATTTTATATCTTTCTTTGCTACATTTAAGTGTAAATTCCGTTAAACATATTAAAATCCTTAATTGCGCTAACCACTCTCACACTGCTTGTGTAAACTGCTACAGGGAATCGGTTACAATTAGTTTTTGTTTGTTCATTTTGTTACAACTAAACATTGGCGGAGATAATTAGGTTCAATGTCGTCATAGTCACTCTGAAAAATGAGCGTCAGAAGCTGCTGCTGCTGTCGCTGCCGCTGGCTCTGGCTCTGCTGCTGCTTCTGCTGCTGATCCTCGGTTCGCATGGAACGCGCTATGATATAAGTATGGATATATTTAATGCTAAGGCTGCGTGCGGCTCTCGAAAACGAACGCGCACAGCACACACTCTACACTCGATTTAAAATTATGAGAACTTAAGCCTAGAGAAAAAGTGGTAATACATCATAATATAAATATATAGATAGAATTGTGTAAGTTTTGCACTGATTATCAGAGGTGATGGGCGGCATGCAGCCATTCGGCGAAATAATCTCGACTGCCGCCATGAAGTTCATTGTGCATGTTTTGTATAAGTTCTAGAAATATTACTATTTACGATTTACTTAAGATTTTCGATAAGCAATGTGGCTACAAGGATACAAAAGTTAACTTGATATTTGTTTGCATTATTGTTTTTGCTTTTCTTCTTTCGCCGAACAACTGATAGATAATAAAGTAAATGACAATCTATTTTACAATGTTGCTTAAATTGGGTTTGCTATAAGATGTTCAATATATAAATATTATGCTAATTAATTTAGAAGTTTGTTTGATTGGCGTGATTTGACGTGTATGTGGTTATATAATCTTAGTATCGTTTTGTATCTTAACTGTGCAAATACTCTCATTGAATCCTGGCCAGCTGCTGTGTACGTGTACTGCTTGATGCGTATGTGTGAGGGTCGCGCTCTTTTGCTGCTGCTGTGCTGCTCTGCTGCTGCTGCTGCCTCTGCCTTCTTACTTCTTCTTGTTTCTTGTCTCTCATCTCTTCTCTGTGCTGCTGCAAGTTCTGTAACTCACAACTCGTAACTCTGCTGCAGGTGCGCTGATGCTGCTGCTGCTGCTGTTTAGGTTTAGGTTTTGGCTTGTTTTCATTCTTGTTCTTGTTCTTGCTCTTGTTCTTGTCCTGTCTTGTCTGATAGATCGATTCGAACAATAATGGCAATAGCATATCGAACCGCATAACCAACACACACATACACACATACTGCTCTGCTTGCTCTGTACTTGTACTGACTTGACTGAACCACTCTCACGACTGCACTGCACTGTTCCTGATACTTATCTTCTCTGTCATGATTTTGGTATGGTTGTTCTCGGAAAACTTCTTAGGTATATGAGTTGTCGCTCATATCTTTGAATTGCGTATCGTTTACTTGACTTTGACTTTTGGGCATAAACTGAGCCACTGCTAATTTACCACCTATAAAATGTCGATAAATGAGAAACGTTATTTAAATCAATTGTAATGCATTCCAACAGTACTTAAATTGTTTTTGTTTTTCTATATACTTTTAACACAAAATAATTAACTTAAAAGCGTATTAGTGTCGATTGCTCAAAGAGCTTGTTTTCACAACTGAAAAGTTTCGATTTCGATTCGGAATTCGATTATTCTAAGATGCTGTTAGAAAAAGCTACCAGGGAAATACCGAAAGGATGATAAAGAGAGCTCCTTATGAATATGTTATAATAAAACGCAAGAAACCTACACAACTTGTTTGTAAAATAAACAAACAAACAAACAAACCAAACAATAGAGTAAGGTTGGTCACTTGATTAAATTGGCCAACTTGACTTGTCATTTTGGTTAGGGACCTTAACTAATGTTATATCTATGCTCACCTCGTCTGGGGGGCTTCAATATCTGCGATTGTTGCCGCCACCGTTATTGAAGCCCTGATTGTTGCCACCATAATTGCCTTGGTTTCCACCTCCTTGAAAACAGAACAAAACCCAAGATTCACTTTTAACAATCTGTCAGAATCTATTCCAAACGCTTGGAGTGATATATAACTAGACTGAACTGCGCTGCGATAAGTGCTGGGCTAAACTAACTAGCTGATCTCTACAGACGACGATCCAACAGTTGTCTCAGGGTGTACTGTGATTAGCAATGGCATGTGATTGCTCCAACACGAGTACACAGCAGGACGGAGGTAAGTGCTCTTATGCATTGCTGTGCGCTCGTGCAGGAATCGTATTCTGAGGGATGAGATGCAGTGCCGTTCTAGAGTAGCTTACCTGCTTTGTTGCCAAAGTTTCCTCCTTGATAGGGCTGCATGCGGTTGTTGCCGAAGTTGCCACCACGTTGTGGTCCTCCGCTGTAGCTCTGCTGGTAGTTTCCAAAGTCATTGCCACCATTGTTGCCCCAATTTCCATTACTACCACCGCCACCGAAGTTGCCACCGTTATTGCCCCAATTGTTATCCCAGGGTCCGTTGTTGCCCCAGCCGTTGTTGCCACCGCCATATCCGCCTCCGAAATTGCTATTGCCCCAGTTGTCGCCGCCGCCGCCGCGATTTCCCCAGTTTCCGTTCTGGTTGCCAAAATTGCCACCACCACCCATATTACCGCCCATGTTTCCACCGCGGTTACCGCCACCACCACGTCCACCCTGACCACGACCACCACCACCACCGCCCATTTCATTTTGTTTTGGCAGTGCCTTCTTCACATCCACCATCTTCCCATTGAGCTGATGCTGCTTTTGCACTGCAAAAAAGAAGAGTAAACAGAACAACAACGTAAGCATTTCGATCTTCTTCAAGCACACGCACACAGGCGCATTTTGTATACCGGCCTAGGTTGACATAGATAAATTGTACCAATACTTTTTGATCATTGAGGCAAGCACGCATCAATAACTAAAATGTAATACTGGCTGGGGTTTTCTCTTACAGCCAATAAACGCCGCACAGTCACATTGAACATTGCTGTGCGGAGCTGGGACTGTGTACAGTATAGCCTAGATAAATGCGTCTGTAACGAGGCTGCGTGTTACGCTGAATTTGGTTAGATTTACATTCGCATAACATAGCGTAAGCCGACGCTTTCATTTCTCTCACAGCGTTTACAAGGAAACCGAACTGGCCTTGGATAAAGCCAGTCAAATTGTCAGTACTGTGTTATTTTACGACCATGTGTAGCACATACGTTTTCATCAATTAGGCATACACAGAGTGCGCCCAGTCAACAAAGATATAATATGCGCAAAGTTCCTCTTACAGTCATGAAACGCCGCACAGTCACATCAAACATTGCTATGCGGAGCTGGGACTGTGTAAAAGCAGATACTCACTTAAATCTTAAGTTGAAATGAACTAACATTTATAATTGTAACGAGGCTGCGTGTTACGCTGAATTTGGTTAGATTTACATTCGCATAACATAGCGTAAGCCGACGCTTTTATTTCTCTCACAGCGTTTACAAGGAAACCGAACTGGCCTGAGATAAAGCCAGTCAAATTGTCAGTACTGTGTTATTTTACGACCATGTGTAGCACATACGTTTTCATCAATTAGGCATAGGATGCTTAGCCAACAAAAATATAATATGAGCCTGGAGTATCCTCTTACAGTCGAAAAACGCCGCATAGTCACATCGAGCATTGCTATGCGGAGCTGGGACTGTGCATGTGCCCCAAAGTGACCCCAAAATCAAATCAAAGAATCTGTACTTACACACAACTTTGTCCACGGGATCGTAGTCATCGAACTCAACGAAGGCAAAGCCACGTTTCTTGCCAGTCTCTTTGTCCATTACGATATTGATGTCAACAATACTGCCGTAATGCTGGAAATAGTCGCGCAGGCTCTGCTCGTCGTGATCGTCCTTCAACGCGCCTACAAACAGTTTTTTCACAGTAGCGCCCGCATTCGGCGAATCGATATCTTGGCGTGGTACAGCACGCTTGGGCTCAACAACGCGACCATCGATCTTGTGCGGACGCGCCTTTTGGGCCTCATCGACCATGCTTGAATGGGAGTACGTGATGAAGCCAAAGCCGCGCGAGCGCTTTGTTCGCGGATCCTTCATGACGACCACATCGACGATTTGTCCCCATTTTTCAAAGTGCGCTTTCAAGTTTTCGTCAGTGGTGCGATAATCTAGACCACCAATGAACAACTTTCGCATGTGCTCCGGCTCGGTAATTGAATCCTAAGCGCGAGAAAAATACAGTTTACAAATCGATTTTATTTTTTCAGCATGTAAAACCTAACCTCTACCCCCGCTGACGCACATGCCCAATTTCAAAATGGCGGTCAGCGAGGTACGCGTGTCTCACAATACATGCACGCACGCATGTAGTGATAGATATATGTAGGGGTACGATACGTATGAAAAAGTGCGCACTTAATCGGAATGGAATACTTACATCTTCATGCTGGCTGTTGGAGTTTCCGTTTTGTTCGTTGTGACCACCCATTTTATTTATTTAATGCAGATTACTTAGTTTTTCTTGAACTTTATACACAATTCTGAGCACAAACGTTATACTCGCTGGCGTTGAAAAGTTGAAAGTGAAAAGTAATGCTGGACTGTGTGACCGAATTTCGGAAACTTGAATATGCCTTTTTTCTGAAAGGCTAGTATGCTGCTTAATAATAAAATTTCTTACTGATGTGTAAACATTGCCACATCAATTTTTGTATTGTTTTGTATTATTAATACAACGTCAACTTTTTGTTCATAACTAGTTTACTGATATTAACATAAAACCCTTAAAAATATCCATCAAATTGTTCGTAATCTTTCATTTTGCTTTGTAGTTCTTTTTCTACTTGGTATTAAAAGTATTTTTTCGGCCAGCTCTTTGAGCTACGTACGGATCTCAGTTGGTTCAGTTCACTAGTTCTTTTCACAAGCACTAGACGAAGTCTCAGGATGCCGAAAAAGAAAACCGGTCAGCGGAAGAAAGCAGAGAAGCAGAAGTTACGTCTGAAGGAGATCAGGGCACGAGAGGTGCCCCTCGCAGACCTTCCGTGCAATGCGCCGATGGACTGCGACAAATGCGAAAAGAAGCAAAAGTCTCGTGCATTCTGCTATTTCTGCCAGAGCATCCAGCGACTGCCCATTTGTGCACAGTGTGGCAAGATCAAATGCATGCTGAAGACTGGCGACTGTGTGATCAAACACCCCGGTGTTTATACCACCGGCTTCCCAGGAATGGTTGGGGCCATCTGCGACTTCTGTGAGGCGTGGGTCTGCCACGGACGCAAGTGCCTGACAACGCACGCCTGCACTTGCCCGTTGCAGAACGCCGTCTGCTTGGAGTGCGAACGCGGCGTCTGGGAACATGGCGGACGCATCTTTAAGTGCTCGTTTTGCAATGGTTTCCTATGCGAGGACGACCAGTTCGAGCATCAGGCCTCATGCCAAGTACTCGAGTCGGAGAACTATAAGTGCCAGTCGTGCAATCGTCTCGGCCAGTACTCGTGCTTGCGCTGTAAGACCTGCTACTGCGAGGACCATGTGCGTCGGAAGGGCTTCAAGTATGAGAAAAACAAGGCCATACCGTGTCCCAAGTGCAATTACGAGACGTCCGTCACGAAGGACTTGAGCATGTCCACCCGATCGCACAAATTCGGCCGGCAGCAACAGGGTGTTGGCAGCGACGACGAAGACGGATACGGGGGCTACTACAGCTACGGGGCCAGCAGCAGCGCAGGCTACACTTACGACGACGACGACGACGAGAGCGATGGCGATGAGAGCGAGAGCGACGATGACGACGATGAGGAGGACGAGGAGTCAAGCGGCAGCGAGCCTGAAGCTGAAGAAGCTGCCGCCGGTGCAGATGATGATAAGAAGGAAAAGAAATAGTTCATATAGAAGAGACATACTTGAATATGTATATATGTATTGTATGATGTATGTAACTTTTATTTCTTGGGCTAAGTAGACAAATCTGTTGGGACTTTAAAAACTGAAAACTGGCGTTTGTTCTTTGCTGAGATGCAACCAGATGAGATCTTTATCATGATCGGCAATCTGTTTCAACGCAGATCTCAGTTGTTGCAAGAGCTAGGGACGTGAAATTTGGCTGGGAGGTTTCTGAATAGCTTACAGCTATAGAAGAAAATACTTTTCGGTTTGAAGTTGAATATTAAGCAAAGTTTGTTACGAAGTTACGAATTTAATTGGCCAACACTCTGTAAAATGCAACCCAATCGCACCATAAAGACACTAGGACCATAAAAGATTTCTATGAATAGTTACGCTCTTCACAACGGTTTTAGTTAATTTATTATTATTTTTTTTTTTTAAACCAATCGACACAATTAACATGCAACAAAATAAGAGAAAATAGTGAAGATAAGCACAAAATTAAAATATTAAATTAAAAACTACAAACTATGCGCGAAAAGGCAAGTGTCATTGTCTCGGTATATGGTAAAATAAGGCAGTTGGCCTTGCGTTGATTGAAGATTTATGGTAAATATGCCTCTGCCTTCCACCGGCCCCATACATGAATCTTGCGTTGAAATACATGGGGTGTACGAAGATACTCACAGAGCACAGTGCCGTATAGATATATCTTCGTAAACTCCTTGTCTTTGAGTGATTCTTAGCGATAGCATTTTCGATTTGAACACTTGCTTTCCATTGCTTGCATCAAGTAAGCTTGAGTTTAAAATATTAATGTAAATACGTGCAGGTTTTCAATTGAGGCTCGTGCCGGCTTCGCGCAGATGGTCTTCTGCGTTTCCAGTTCCCCCTGATTCTAATCACAGCGTAAAAACTCTATGCACTGCAGCGTGTAGTTCTTATAGTATCTTTCTCGGCATTGCGTGCCTGCCCATGCCTGTTTTCCCTGGAAGTATTGAGGATCGCGATTCGGGCTCAATGGATTTCTCGAACGAGATGTAGGTGTCATCCTGCGTGTTTTCGTCGATCACGTGGTTACCACTTTCCTCCTCAGATGATTCCCTTGTGCGTGGGTCTGTTTCCGCAGCCTTAGAACGCACCTTCTTGGCGGAGTGGCCCACGCTACGCCTCCCGAGGCCCGCGCTGCGTCTGAGCGTGTTCTCCAGCACGCGCACCTTTTTCAATGGAGACTTCGTTGACTTCTGCTGGGCGGCCATCCGCCGCTGACCGGGCTTCCGCAGAGAGGACGATGATTGCATAGAGCTCAAGGTGCTCAGTAAATTGCGCTTCGCGTGTGTCGCCTCGCTCTTGCTGTCGGCATCGGGTAGCTTCCTTTTCAGCAGATTACCGGTGCTTTTTGGCACTGAGCTCGTGATGGAGGCCAGCTGCCTACTGGACGGAGTCCTGCGCAGCGACATCGTCGAACTCGACATGGCTGACGCGTTTCTCAGAGACATGGGAGTACGTGGAGCATTCGTACCCGGTGTGGGAGGTGGCATCATCTTGCCGCTCGCTGAAGGAGTCATCACCGTTTGCTTGCGGGCCGAGCTCTGCTGCTCCTTGGTCTGCCGAAGACGTACCCAATCATTTGCCATGTGCTCCAAAATATTCTTTCCATTTACCATAAATGGAGATCGAGTCTTTGCCTCGTACTCTTTCACCAGTTGAGTAATCTGCTGCTCAATCTTTGGCAGCTTGGTGGCTATGGCCTTGCGCTCACGTTCCTCTTTTAAAAGCTGCCCCCCGCGGTTGTTGAATCGATTCGGCTCATTGGCCTTCGCTTCAAGGGCTTCCATTCGTGTCCAAATTTCCGCACGGTTAGCAAACAGATCGAAGATTTCCTTGTTGTCGTTGTAGTAGCTTTTTAGATCATCCAACTCGAGCTCGTGTAGCTCCAATAAATCCTCGTTGTAAAAATCCAAGAAGAAGTTGGAAAATCGCTTGCGCTCCTGCTCCGACTTCAGTGTCAAGTCCCACCATTTCTTGATCTCCAGGCGCAGCTGTTCGATGAATGCTTTCAAGTTCACGCGGCGCAGCTCCTGACAACGGTGGAGCTCCCTGTAGAGAACATCATAGGTGGTTTGCGTGTATTCAGTAGCATCCCGCACCTTCCGCATAATCTCTTCGTCAGACTCCTGAAGGCGTTCCCAGAGCACGTTGATCTTCTCGCGCATGTCATCTATGCGCTCGTGCAGCTCCACCACTTGTGCTCCATATTCATCCCTCATAAATCGCAGCTTCTCTAATATGTTGGGCGTGAGATATTGGTCGGCCACACTCAGCAGACGCTCTTCCTCAGCCGTCTGGGGTGATATCTCGAGTACTTTCATGTGCTGCTTAATCTGACTGCGCAGCTCAAAGAGCTCGTCGATGCGACGCGTGCGCTCTGCTTGCAGGCGCCCGAGGTGCTCGGAGAAGGCGAGCATCTCCGATGGTTTCGGCAGCGGATCGGCAAGCAGTGGCAGCGGTAGCTCACCGAGCTCTTCGCACAGTTGCTCCTGCTGCAGGAGCAACTCACAGATCTCGGCGCGACGCTCACGCAGTTCCTCTCGCAGGTGCTGAATGCTGTTGTCCAGCTTCTGTTGCCAGACGATCAGCGGCATCTCCTCCGGCTTTTCACCTATGTCTACATTCTTGTGCAGCAAACGGGTCACCTCCGCAGCCTCGTCCTGAAGAGCTCTAATATCGTCATGGATCAGCTTTTCTTTTTCGTCAGATTCTGCCAGCAAGTCCTTGTAAAAATTGATGACGCGATCCTCTAACTTGTACAGTAATTCCTGGCAGTATTCTTTGTCAAACATTTGCGACCATTTGATCTGCAAGTGGTCAAAATCAGTGCTCGTTGCGTCCAATATCGCAATTTTGGTTTTTAATTGCTGCTCTTGCATTTTAGGCGAACTCCTGCGTTTGTTTTAAACGCATAAACAAACAACAAAAACGCGCGATATAATTTGACAGGAGCAGGAAACAAAGGGTTGCTACGCAGATTTATCGATCGATAAATATGGTTTGCTTATTATCTAAATGCAATATCCACACAATTTGCCAAAAAGGTGCCGACAATTTACACATTTGAATTTTTAGATCTGCAATAAAGTAAAAAATTTGAATTGAATAGAACAGTTTGAAAGGATTGAAAGTGTACGCAATTCAAACATATTGCTCAATTTATAACTGAAAGAGATTTATAACTCAAATAACGGAGTGACAATTAAAGCCAAAAACCAACTAAAATTTAGAAGATCTCTTACAACAGCCCTAAGAGATGATAACATTTTATTAAAGGGAATATGCTTAATGCAATTCAGCCTTTTAAATGCAACTGTGGGAATCGTCTGTAAGAAGCTGAATGTTATGAGTAAATCTTAGAACACATTTTGCAACACTGTTTTTATGCACGTTACGACTTGAAATCATCTTAATGTACATCTGAGATTAATTCTAATATTAAAAACAATTTGTAATATTGACAGAACTCTAACCGTTAGTTTAAAATGACCACAGTGCTGAGGTAGAGTTAAAAATTAATTCATGACGTAATTTTTAAGCAGTTACAAACATTTGTGCGATATTTATTGTTGGACTTCTTGCATCACAGTTAAAATCTATACTTAATATTACTGGAATATATAGCTATTGCTTGTTATAGTTAGAATCTCTTCCTCGGCATTACGTGCCTGTCTATGCCGACTTTTTGTGGAAGTATTGACGAGCGCGCTTCAGGCTCAATGGATTTTTCGAAGGAAATATAGGTGTCATCTCGAGTATTCTCATCGGTCAAGTTGTCGCTTTCCTCTCCAGATGGTGCCCGCACACATATTTTCGGCACATTCACCTTGGACCGCACCTTCTTGGCAGAGTGGCCCACGCTGCGCCTACCCAGGCCCGAGCTGCGCCGAAGCGTGTTCTCCAGCACACGCACCTTCTTCAATGGTGACTTCGTGGTCTTCTGCTGCGCGGTCATCAGGCGTTGTCCGGGCTTGCGCACGGCTGGCGATGCCTGCATGGCACTCAAGGTGCTCAATAGATTGCGCTTCGCGTGTGTCGACTCGTTCTTATTGTCGCCCATGGGCAGCTTCCTTTTGTGCAGATTGCCGGTGGTCTTAGCCGCTGAGTTCGTCATGGTGCTGAGGTGTCTATTGGACGGAGTTCTGCGCAACGACATCGTCGAGCTGGACATTGCCGATGTGTTCCTTTGAGACATGGGCGTACGAGGAGCGTTCGTACCCGGTGTAGGCGGTGGTAGCATCTTGCCACTTGTGGAAGGAGTCATTACCGTTTGCTTGCGGGCCGAGCTCTGCTGCTCCTTGGCCTGACGAAGACGTACCCAATCGTTTTCCATGTGCTTTAATATATTCTCCCCATGAACCAGGAATGGTGATCGGCTCTTTGCCTCGTACTCTTTCACCAGTTGAGTAATCTGCTGCTCAATCTTTGGCAGCTTGATGGCTATGGCCTTGCGCTCACGTTCCTCTTTTAAAAGCTGCCCCCCGCGATTGTTGAATCGATTCGGATCGTTGGCTTTGGCCTCTAGGGCCTCCATCCGTGTCCAAATATCGCCACGGTTAGCAAAGAGATAGAAGATTTCCTTGTTGTCGTTGTAGTAGCTTCTCAGATCATCTAGCTCAAGCTCATGCAACTCCAACAAATCCTCACTGTACCAATCGCTGTAGTAGTTGGAAAACCGTTTGCGCTCCTGTTCCGACTTTAGTGTCAAGTCCCACCATTTCTTGATCTCCAGGCGCAGCTGTTCGATGAATGCTTTCAAGTTCACGCGGCGCAGCTCCTGACAACGGTGGAGCTCCCTGTAGAGAACATCATAGGTGGTTTGCGTGTATTCAGTAGCATCCCGCACCTTCCGCATAATCTCTTCGTCAGACTCCTGAAGGCGTTCCCAGAGCACGTTGATCTTCTCGCGCATGTCATCTATGCGCTCGTGCAGCTCGACCACCTGTGCGCCATATTCATCTCTCATAAATCGCAGCTTCTCGAATATGTTGGGCGTGAAATATTGGTTGGCCACACTCAGCAGACGCTCTTCCTCAGCCGTCTGGGGTGATATCTCGAGTACTTTCATGTGCTGCTTAATCTGACTGCGCAGCTCAAAGAGCTCGTCGATGCGACGCGTGCGCTCTGCTTGCAGGCGCCCGAGGTGCTCGGAGAAGGCGAGCATATCCGATGGTTTCGGCAGCGGATCGGCCAGCAGTGGCAGCGGTAGCTCACCGAGCTCTTCGCACAGTTGCTCCTGCTGCAGGAGCAACTCACAGATCTCGGCGCGACGCTCACGCAGTTCCTCCCGCAGGTGCTGAATGCTGTTGTCCAGCTTCTGTTGCCAGACGATCAGCGGCATCTCCTCCGGCTTTTCACCTATGTCTACATTCTTGTGCAGCAAACGGGTGACTTCAGCAGCCTCGTTCTGTAGGGCAAGTATTTCACCTTTAATTAGCGCTTCTTTCTCGTCTGACTCAGTCAGCAAATCCTTGTAAAATTTGAGGACGCGGTCCTCCAGCTTGTACATAAGTTCTTGGCAGTATTCAGGGTCAAACATGTGCGACCACTTGCTCTGCAACTGATCAATGTGAACGCCAGTTGTTTCTAATATCGTTGATTTTGGCAGAAAATGTAGCTCCTCCATTTTTTTGTTCCGTCAATTTTACAGTTTAATTCAAAACGCGTCTGCAGACGATAGAGAAAAAGCGCGGATGATTACTTTTCGTAGCATACCCGGTTGCAATGAACATTTATCGATTTCTTTCGATTTATTGTATTCGTTAGATAACCGTAACCATATTCGTATCGCCTAGAAAAGGAGTTTACTTTGCTGAAGAGAAAAAATAATAAAGTAAAAATTGTTATTGAACTGTGGTTTTTAACAAAACAAAACAAAACTGTTGAGAATTATTTTTTCGAAGGGCAAAGTGGCTATCGATGATGTTAATGCCTACGAAAAGCTGACTGCTATGAATGAAATTCAAATTGCATTTTATAACACTAAAGCAATGCACGTGCATTCGTGAAGTTGTTTGTATTTGCGATGGATATTTTTAATAATCGCCCGGGCTTCTGCCCAACCTGCGGCTCAATTCTGCCCCCACTGCAGGTGAAAGGCAACGTGTTTTGCTATAACTGCAAACAAGAGTTCCTTCCAGATGGTAAACTTAAGTCAGACGTCAAATATTGCAATCGTATTAAACCGCTTTCCTCAGTTTACAGCGGGGAGAAATCGGAATATACCATACATTTCAACAGCTACGATCCCAGCGCAGTCTTCAATAAAGGCAAGCGCGGCTCCGAATCTGAAGCGGCCGACGGCCCCGTCGTAGAGCGCAAATGTCCCAAATGCGGCAACGATAAAATGTCCTACGCCACCCTACAGCTCCGCTCGGCCGATGAAGGCCAAACGGTGTTTTTCACCTGTCTGAAGTGCAAGTACGTATTGTGCCTGAGATACTATCAGCAACATCGATGCTTAAGTACTTTATTACACTTTACAGATACAAGGAATCGGAGAACTCCTAAATGCATATACTTAGTTGCTAGTTTACAAATTGTGGAAATACAAAAAGTCTTAATTTTAATGAAAGTAATTGTGCTCGACCGCCTGCAAAGGCAGAAATTCAGTTTAAGTTTGGGTTGAAAGTTATGTGCTTACCTCCGTAGCTTTGAGCCGATTTTTGGGATTGTATACCACCAGATTGGAGACCAAATCAATTTCGACAGCATGCGTGCAGCTGGGAAACAGATTATCCCAGTGAATGCCCACCGAGTTGGGAAATCTGCGCAATGCATCGGGATTAGTGGCAAACAAATGCAAGCATTGTCGGAGATTTACCTGATTTTGCTGTAGTCTGGCAACGCCGTCAGCTCCGGCCACTCGTTTAGCCGGGGGCTTCCTAAAGTCCGTATTATAATGGCCAGTTGCTCGATGTCGGTTGTGCCCGTAAAGAGCGGAACACCGCGCAGCATTTCTGCCAAGACGTTGCCGCATGCCCAGAGATCGACGGCGGGACCGTACTTCTGGCTGCCCCAGAGGATCTCGGGTGCACGGTACCAGCGTGTGGATACCTGCGGTGAATACAGGCGCGCATCGTCGTCGGGAAAGTGGAGACGCGCCAGGCCAAAGTCGGCGATTTTAAGTACATCCGCGTGGCTGATCAACAGATTCGCTGGCTTTATATCCCTGTGCATGATGCCCGCCTCGTGCAGGTAGGCCATGCCCTTGAACATCATCAGCGAATACTTTCGCACCTGCTGGCGACTCAGCGGGCTCACCTCGTTCTTCAGGCGGCTGTACAGCGTGTCGGGCATGTACTCCAGCACCAGCGACAGGCCCGTTAGATCCGGATATATCTCAATTATTTTTAGTATCTGCGAAATTAGTATATGTGTAGAAAGAAAACATCGATTTAGGATACTCACATAGTCCGAGCTGCACAGCTGCAGAGTCTTGATCTCGCGCAGCGTGTTGAGCGAAATGTTGCCGAATTTGTTCTTCAGCGCGACCTTCTTGATGGCCACCTGTACGTTGCGCTGCAGGTCGATGGCCTTGAACACGCAACCGTGCACTCCCTCGCCAATTTTATCCAGCATTTTGTAGCGACTCGGCGCGTAGTCTTCCATGATGTGTCCGTAACTGATTGCGTTGCAGTGTCTGTTTATTTTTTTGTTTTTTCACATCCTGTCCCCGTCACCCGGGGCAACGGTCACAACAACGACGTGCTTACGAATCTCGCTAGCAAAACAAAGAGCCCTAACCTCGTGCACCTGTTGCCCGGTTGTGTACGCTCCCCGACACCATGCGAAGCGTCGGTTCAAAACGGGCGCTGTCAAAGTTCGGGGCATGCGCGTGTGCGTGTCCTTTGGCGTCTGTCAGGTCGATTGTCAGATTGCAAGGATACAGAATTTTTCGGACCTTCGCAACTTCCAGGCAACGGTTAAAATGTATTTAAATAGCAAATAAGTTGTGCTTTCCGTTAAAAATCACTGGTAAGTTTCGGTGTATCGGTTAACCGTTTCCGAATTCTGTGGAACAGCATTTATTTACGAAAAGGCGTATCACATTTCTACAAATACTATAAGTGTGTACCATGTGCATGTGCTTTAAATTTACCTTAATAAAACATGTATAGAGGTATTTAAGGACGCGCTCGCATTGTAATTACCTGTAGCCAAGGTTATCAACAAGGAATTAACCGCAAATTGCGTTAATTTAAGGCAAGAATGTCGGTTAGGTACATGTATCTATGCATATGTATGAATGTCCTCAGTATTTTTACATGTGTACATATGTATATCTGGTTTGTAGGTATGTACATGGGGGCTTGAGGCTGTTTCAGACATGTATCGACACGCACGCCTAACAAGCTCGCAGTACCTTGAACCATTTCGGTATTGACAACACTTGGTTTGGCTTTGAAAAATAAAGTAGGTAGTGTCTAGGGCCTTCAGCTCCGTTAAAAACACAATATTTAATATAATAGAGTGGCACTGTCAAGTATAAATAGGACACAAATTATCAATGCACTTGAAAAAAAAAAAATATTTTTAAACTTGCAATTATTATTTAAAAATAGGAAACCTCATTAGAGCCTATAATTAAGCCTAGTTTCAATGTAAAAAACTACACATAGTTTCTAATAAAAATTTCTCTTCAGCCCACTGCCCGCGCCGCACCCAAAATGTCACATCCACGTCTGTTCCTGTCGCTGCTCTTCTGCCTTGGCTTTGGCTTGAGTAGCGTCCGGTCAAGAACTGCCAAACGCTCCGACGTCTATATAGCAGGCTTTTTTCCCTATGGCGATGGCGTGGAAAACTCCTATACGGGACGCGGTGTAATGCCCAGTGTGAAGTTGGCGCTGGGCCATGTCAACGAACATCCACAGATCCTAACGAACTACAGGCTGCATATGTGGTGGAATGACACACAGGTAGAAACCAAAGACTAATTTGTGATTCGTATGTTAATCCCTTTCTTCTTGGTAGTGCAATGCCGCTGTTGGTGTCAAGTCCTTCTTCGACATGATGCACTCGGGCCCCAACAAGGTAATGCTATTCGGTGCTGCCTGTACACATGTTACCGATCCCATAGCCAAAGCCAGCAAGCACTGGCATCTGACGCAGCTCAGCTACGCGGACACACATCCTATGTTTACCAAGGATGCTTTTCCCAATTTCTTTCGCGTCGTTCCCTCGGAGAATGCCTTTAATGCTCCCCGCTTGGCCCTGCTCAGGGAGTTCAATTGGACGCGGGTAGGAACCGTGTACCAGAACGAGCCCCGATACTCATTGCCGCACAATCACATGGTGGCCGATCTGGATTCCATGGAGCTGGAGGTGGTCGAGACACAAAGTTTCGTCAACGATGTGGCAGAGTCCCTGAAAAAGCTACGTGAAAAAGATGTACGCATCATTCTGGGAAACTTTAACGAGCACTTTGCCCGCAAAGTCTTCTGCGAAGCCTACAAGTAAGATCATACTATCAAGCTTACGATATTGTGTCACTTACTTTTGATCGCTACCACTCGCCCACAGGTTGGATATGTATGGACGCGCCTACCAGTGGCTCATAATGGCCACCTACTCAACAGATTGGTGGAATGTCACCCAGGACAGTGAGTGCAGCGTTGAGGAGATTGCTCTGGCCTTGGAAGGAGCTATCCTGGTGGACCTGTTGCCGCTTTCGACTAGCGGCGACATCACAGTTGCAGGCATTGTGAGCAACCCATGATTCGAGCTCCATGCGAATCGCTATTCACTCGGATTTTATTTCTCATTGCAGACGGCTGATGAGTATCTGGTGGAGTACGACCGACTACGCGGCTCGGAATACTCGCGCTTCCATGGCTATACTTATGATGGCATCTGGGCGGCCGCTCTGGCCATACAGTACGTGGCCGAGAAACGTGAAGATCTGCTGACACACTTCGACTATCGTGTCAAGGATTGGGAGAGCATCTTCCTAGAGGCACTGCGTAACACTTCCTTTGAGGGCGTAACGGTTCGTATTGCTCATAATGGTTTAGTCGTTCTCATTGATTTCACGGGGAATATCATGCAGGGTCCGGTGCGCTTCTACAACAACGAACGCAAGGCCAACATTCTAATCACCCAGTTTCAAGTTGGCCAAATGGAAAAGATCGGCGAATATCATTCGCAGCAAGGTCACCTGGACATGACGCTGGGTAAGCCGGTGCGCTGGGTCGGTAAAACGCCGCCCAAGGATCGCACCTTGATCTACATTGAGCACAGCCAGGTGAATCCCACCATATATTTTGGCTCAGCCTGTGCTTCAATTATTGGCGTCTTTATTGCGCTTGTGTTCCTAGCCTTCAACATCAGGTTTCGCAATCAACGGTAAGATATGCCTTATTGTAGCTCCCCGATCGTTCTGTTTGATTTTATAGTTATGTCTAATTCTGTATATTTTCTGTCTGCAGCTACATCAAAATGTCTAGCCCGCATCTGAACAATCTAATCATCATTGGTTGCATGCTCACCTACCTGAGTATCATATTCCTGGGCCTGGACACCACGCTTAGTGGTGTGGCCGCTTTCCCATACATCTGTACGGCTCGAGCTTGGATATTAATGGCCGGCTTCAGTTTGGCCTTCGGTGCAATGTTCTCAAAGACTTGGCGCGTTCACTCGATCTTCACCGATTTGAAGCTGAACAAGAAGGTTATCAAGGACTATCAGCTGTTTATGGTCGTTGGCGTGCTGCTCTTCATAGATATTGCAATAATAACCACCTGGCAGATCGCAGATCCCTTCTATCGTGAGACCAAGCAATTGGAGCCGAAGGTAGTTTTAAGGATCTTCAGGCATGTCTTAACGCAATGTACTTATCTCTGTGCATCTCTTGCAGCACCACGAGAATATCGATGATGTGCTCGTCATTCCTGAAAACGAATACTGCCAGTCGGAGCATATGACAATCTTCGTAAGCATTATCTACGCCTATAAGGGCTTGCTCCTGGTGCGTAAACCCATCATTAATTTATTTAATCTTGATCTGTGAACTAGAGCTTGCCATTTTTTCGCAGGTTTTCGGCGCTTTCTTGGCCTGGGAAACCCGGCATGTCTCTATCCCAGCACTAAACGATTCGAAGCACATTGGATTCTCGGTTTACAATGTGTTCATCACGTGCATCGCGGGCGCTGCCATATCGCTAGTGCTGTCGGATCGCAAGGATTTAGTTTTTATCTTACTCTCGTTTTTTATCATTTTTTGTACGACAGCCACTTTGTGTTTGGTGTTCGTCCCGAAAGTAAGATTGGTAGTAAGGAAGTTTTGTAGTTTCTGTAGCTGTTATAGACATCTGAGCATATTTGTATGACATTTACTTACATTTATAATATGTGCATAACATATAGCATACGTACTATACATATGTACATCTGTTACCTGAATGTTTTCGAAATACTGTTTGCTTGATCATTTTGATCATCTCTGTACTTCATCATTACGCACAAAATGATACTTCCGAACTCTGTACTCTCTGAATGCTACATAACACTACATGCTAACTATTTAACTATCTGAAAACTGAACTGTACACTGTCCTATCGAAATATCTACTCATTCACACATATCTAGCAGAAGTGCCGCAGATTGTGAAAAGATACTTGGAACTCTCTTAAGTACGGTGATCGCTTGGGAACAGGAACTATTTGTTTCTTCTATTATGCCCTACTTAGAACCGTAGTTTTCTTTTATGATTTCCAGAATATCTTTATTTTAGATTTTTCTTTGTTCCCAGCGATTGCTGTAATCAAATTCGAATTCCCGGTCTACTGGCATTACTGTGAGCTCCAGTCTAACCTGTCCTGTAGAATCAACTGCTTTAGTTGATTAACCTTGCTGTGAAGTGCGTTCCCTAACAGCTAACTAATCCGACTTCTCTCCAAAAACTTTCAGCTCGTCGAACTCAAACGAAATCCCCAGGGTGTTGTGGACAAACGAGTGCGTGCCACGCTGCGTCCAATGTCCAAAAACCGTCGCGATTCTTCAGTTTGTGAGCTCGAGCAGCGACTGCGTGATGTAAAGAACACAAATTGTCGCTTCCGCAAGGCGCTCATGGAGAAGGAGAACGAACTGCAGGCATTAATTCGCAAACTAGGGCCAGAGGCACGCAAGTGGATCGATGGTGTCACATGCACTGGTGGCACAACTGATCTAGAGCCCATACTGAGCGACGATATGGCACGGCTGTCGGCCCCACCGGTGCGCCGCGAGATGCCCAGCACAACAGGTGAGTAGCTGAGGTTCCTGATTAGACATATTCATGCATTGCTTAATCCTTGCACTTAGAAGTTACTGAGCTGACATCTGTGGATAGCATCACTTCCACCCACGTCGAAATGGACAACTCCTTTGTGTCCGTGCAGGCCACAACACTGGCTCCGTCATTGCCGCCGTAAGTAGTTTGGGCTTACAGCTATATATATGTGTATGGACTAATAACTAGGACATTATTTTATCAACAGCAAAAAGAAAAAGCAATCCATAGTAGAGCAGCATGCAATGATGCAGCCCATCCAGCAGCAGTTGCAACAGCATCTGCAGCAGCAGCAACAAATGCAGCAGCAACATCTACAGCAACAACAACTACAACAGCAGCAGCAACAGCAACAGCAACAACAACAACAACAGCAGCAGCAGCAACAGATCCAGCAGCAGCCGCAGCAGCAACCACAGCATCAACATCATCGCCATTTGGACAAACGGCACTCGGTCTCACAAACAGACGGCAATATTGGCAGCATAACCAGCACTGCCGGCAAACGGACCCCCTCCGACTGTGCCGCAATGCGGGAACGTCGACAATCGAATGCGTCCAGACACTATGACAGCGGCAGCCAAACACCAACGGCCAAGCCCAAGTACAGCAACACTCACCGAAACTCCTCCACAAACATCTCCACGTCTCAATCGGAGCTGAGCAACGTGTGTCCGCACAGCAAGCCCGGCACGCCTGGTCTGATCAAAAGTGAGTAGTAGCTGCTTATGGCATGCTGTCTGAAATCTCTATTATGGAACCTTGCTCTCTCTTTCCATTCTACAGCTCCTACTGCCTCGGACCATCGGCGGACGAGCATGGGATCGGCTCTAAAATCGAACTTTGTTGTCTCCCAGAGCGATCTCTGGGACACGCACACACTCTCGCACGCCAAGCAACATTCTCGCCAATCGCAGCGCACCTACGCAAGCCCACAGCGCTGTTCCGAGCACCACGGGCACGTGATGTCGTATGAGCCGAACACAACGTCGCCCATTCAGCGCTCCGTCTCGGAAAAGAATCGCAACAAACATCGTCCTAAGCCGCAAAAGGGCACCATCTGTCAGAGCGAGACGGACAGCGAGCGGGAGCGTGAGCCGACTTCGACTAGCGTGCAGCCGTGTACGCAGCCGCGCAAGTTCAATCGAAATGCCCATCACCACAGCTCGCCGAACGTGGCGCCGGACAAACAGAGGAAGCATCGCGCCAAAACCGATCATACCATTTACGGTGCCAGCTCCGAGACGGAGCTGATTGAAGGCGAGACAGCAATATTACCTATATTCCGCAAACTGCTTACCGAGAAGAGTCCCAACTACCGCGGACGCAGCGTGGTCGGACAAAGTTGTCCTAATATATCCATCAAATGCGATATAGTTGAATACTTGTAAGCGAACATGATAATGCTACACCCAGTCTATGGATGCGGCAAACAGTTTTTAGCCAATAGATCGATTGTAGGGTACAATCAGCTTGTTCTCTGCATGTAACTCGCAACAGCTCCGTCAACTACAATTTGGACGGATTCACCATTTCGAAAATAACAAGCACAGATATTATTGGCATACATAGTTGAGAAATAAAGGATAATTATTATAATTAAGTAAACTGCACTGAATTATATTACTGGTCAGGGATTTGGCTGGAAATCAAAGTGACTAAGACGAATTGAAACTCATTCGATATGAAGGATAGATTATTTCACAAGTAACATTTATTAAATCAGTTTAACACATGTTTTAAGTTCATTGAAGGAAGTACAATGTTTTCAGTTGTAGTTAAGTACAATACGTCATAATTTGTCTGTTTTCGCTTTCCATTTCTACCTCACATTGTTTGTATAAACGTAGAATTTAAATCTCTTTTAATTTGTCACCTTCTGTATCACAGTTACATGGTTATTACAAACATGGGTGCTTGTGTATGTGTTGTGTGTGTGTGTGTTTTGAACATTTACAACTAGGATAGACAACACAGTTAGTACATCAACGTACATTATATGAGTATGTAAGTGTGTGTGGGTTTGTGTGTGTGTCGCGTGTATATAACTACCATATACGGTAACTACATACAGATACATTCTATATAATGCCGGCGTCAAGAACGTTATCCGGCTTAACAGCTAATAAAAATTCAGAGTACAAATAGTTTTGATTACAATTAAGTACATAGATACATAAACAATTACGCAGAGACGCTATATAGAATACTTCACTAAAAAGTCTAAGAACTAATAATACCGACATCATGCAGTCGTACAGTTGTGGACGTACCCAGTACTCTCCGCTAATTGCTTCAGTTTACAATTCAAGATACCTTGGCTCGAGCGTCAAACGTTACAGTAACTAACTAAAAAAAGCGCAGTGCAACTGTTTGAAGTCTTTTTAAAATAGCACACTAAATAGTAGTTCAAGTGGCCAACTAGTTGGCGCAAACATTTGCGGAAGCCTATAACATTTAATCCATGAATTACACTCTGTTCTAGCAAAGTATAAAATACTGCAAACATTTACGCAACTGATTGCCTCTCTGAGCTTTGCTTTACACTAACTAAGTTATGGTACATACACGTATATGACTCTATATATATATGTATGTAGCTGCAGTATATCAATACAATGCACCATAGTGCTAATACATAGGTGTATACACAGGTATACATATATAAATGTACACCTGGGCGTGTTGGGTAGCTTCATAGCTTTGCCCTGTATAAAAATGCAAATTCATGCTTGCAGCCCATAAATTTGGCAAGAGCAACCAGCTCTTTATAAAGTAGACGGCTCTGTTTCTGATATTTTTCCTAATGCGTAGTTTGAAATGAGTGCTCAAAGTTGGCGGGCAGCGCAGGCAGCGCTTGACCACTTTCCGTGCCCGATATTGTTTTGATCTGATTGCTAGAGTTCAGAGATTCTAGCTCGTGTGTCTCTGAGTTGGCCATTTCAACAATGGCCGAACTGGTGGGTGTCAGCAGTTGCTCACTGGCGATTATTTGGCTTGGTTTCCTGCGAGTTTAGAATGTTGTAAGTCATAAATTAATTCCAATGGGATATCAGAACTTTACCTTTCGTAGAACTTGTTGGACTTTGCGTTGCGTCTCTTCTGTAATTTCGGCCATCCAAGTTGCATGAAACCATACTGCGGTCCGGCCACCTTAAGCATACTCATCAAAAAGAAGGTCGCGTATAACCAGCTGGTGACCATAACCACAACCAAGAAGACGCCAATCTGTATGTAGGGTAATATGTTTGATGCCATCATGATGCCACCGGCAAAGCCTGTTGTGGCCGCCGCCATAACAGTAGGGCCAATGATACGGGACAGAACAAACTGTGTGGCTGCAATGCGCTCCTTGCTGGGTGCTAGACGATAATGAATGCCATAATGAAGGCTGAAATCCACAGCTAGGCCAATGGCCGTCGATACAGCAATGCTCTCCAGTATGTTTAGCTGCCAGCCGAGAAGGATAAGCACAGCCACAGTATTGAAAATGGTTAATGACACAGTAATAACGGCATATATTGAGATGATAAAATTGAGAGTAAAGCAGAGCAGGACCACAAGTGAGGCGGCCATGGCGAGTACTATAGCAACGATGGTGTCGTGAGAGAGTGTATCCTGAACATTGAAGAACTTCAAGTCGCTTATGAACCAACCGCCACGCAACTCCTTAGGTGCCGTGCTTAGTTGCTGCTGAAACCAGCTTTCCACACTTTCGTAAAAGTGCTTGATGTTTGCATAGATGGTACTATAGCTGACATTCGAGTCGAACTCGATGACAAGCGCTTTAACCAGTAATTGTGCAGCTGTGGTTTCCACGCTCATGCTCTCATTGCTGCTGCTCTCCAAATACTCATCCAGGCGGGAAGGAGCCGCTGCAAACTTAGGTCCCGCTTTGCCCTGCTGATAGAAACTTGTTTCACAGAGATTGGATATGCATTGGGGCAAACACAATTCGAAAATATGAGGCTCGTAGGGGAATTGGGCATCGCAGCAAGGTGTAAGATCTGTGCGCATGGTGTCCATATCATCGATGCATCTGCGGAGTGAAAGAGTTGGTTAAATATATATAACTTATATTGTTTGTGAATCATAAATTACCGTCGCTCCATAAACCGAATAAAGTTTTCAATGAAACAATTGGGTAACAGAAAACCAAAAGTGGCTTGATAAAACGGTTGCTGGCGAATATTTTGGCAAAAGTTGCGTATCCAAATCTGTGACTCCTTGCTAGATATATTAAAATTATTGTCATAGTGCAAGTTGCCGTAAGAATTCGGGTTGGTGTAGTCGCCATCGTCTACAGGCTCCACGCCCCAGATAAAACGCATGCTCATGTTAAAGTTTTCCATGCCTTGCAAGGGCTTCTCGAACCAAAACTGACGCTTCAGCTTTGTGTAAACCTCAAATGGATGATGCGAGACAAACAACTGAAAGTGCTGCTTCTCTGGCAACTGTAGGCCAGGATACCAGAATACAATTATCGCACTTGCAACACCCAGCATGCTAAAGAGTGCCAGCCACACCACGGCGTAGTTCATAATGCTGTTCGTGATGAGCTCCTCAAACATTTCACAAAATCGGTTAATTGACTTCTTGCAAGCGTTGACTATCTTCTGTGTCAGATGTTGCTGGCACGACATGCGGCTGGCGAAAAGACGTTCCATTATAGAGACTGATGCGGGCAACCACGTAATCATGAGCAGATAATTGGTGACCACAACCGTTCCCGCAAATATCCTAAAAACCAATTACAATAGGAATTAATTCATTCTTTAAACTTGCATTAAAACTTACCCAAAGCACTTGATGGCCGTAATCGAGCTACTGTACGAGGCATAAAATGCACCTGCTGTAGTTACCGAAGTCACAAACATAGAAGCTGCAGCATGCCGCATGGTCAGGGCCATTAGGTTCTCCAATGTTTCGGTATGCTCGTTGGGTTCCAATGGCGTGGGCAACGTTGATTGTGTGTTCAGTGTGCTGCTCTTGCTGAAACGCTCGGACAATACACATTGCCAGATCTTTAGGAACAGAAAGACATCGTCTGCGCCAATGCCAATGATGACAACAACGGCCAGCAAATTCATGTACGGAAAGAAACTGAACTCGAAGACCAACGTGTAGACAAAGTACGCTAATCCCAAAGAGAAGCAAATGGCACAACAGGACATAATAGTGATGAAGGCGGAGCCGGTGTATAACCAAACGCATGCCATAACAAAGAGACCACCTAGCGACACCAACCAAACGTCCGTGAGTAGTAACTCGCTAAACAGCTCGTTCTCCAGTCCCAAATCCATTGCAACGACTTCCACCAGTTCATTGCTCAGCTCACTGTAAAGAATACAAAATTGTGAATTATCATTACATCAATAACATAAAGTAGAATTGATCCATTTTAAAACATTTTTTGCTTAACAATACCTTTTACAGGTCTTTCAAAAATCTGAAAACTAAACACGTCTTGAAGTCTGTTACGATAAAGATTTACTTTACAAAAGAATTCATCAAAAAAATTGTATATTTAAATATTTCCAAATAACTCATAAAAAACTGCAGTTTCAGGATGTCCGACAGCGAATCCCAGACCCGTAGCCAGCGCTTAGCCGCAGTGGACGTCAATGATCTGCTTCCCAAGTGCATCGTTAAGAAAACTGTTACCCAAAAGGATTATGTCAATCATATGGCCGACGGTCGCATCTATAGGGCTAAAAAAATTTTTAAATACCAAACTGATCCAGCGCTTATCTCTGGTCACTATGCAAACAATCTAAAAGTGAATAAAGTTCAACAGCAGACGCGTACCTGGCCGTACGCCATGAACTGTCGCGAGGAGTACCGTCAGTTTCTGTTGCGCGCAAAGTGGTGCAACGAACAGATTTACAAACTCTTTTTTGAGTGTCCACCAGTGCGTTACGATCAGATCGAGGACTACTTGAGAGACCTGCGGAAAACGGTGTATGGCTCGGATTACTCGCCGAATGACTATGCCTCGTTGATCAGTCAGAAATCTATAAAACCATTGTCGAATGCGGCCTGCGAATCGATGGACAGACAGACAACGTATGGCAATTACTACAATCGACTTGAGGAACTTCAGCGCTGTGATGGTAATGTCTTGTTTCAGAGACCTCCTCCCAAAGATATGAGTCTTGAGGACTTTGCCAACAATATGCGCAAACTATTTCGCAAATATGACTTGACCACCTATTACGAAGAGGTCTGTGTGCCAGCGTTGGTTACAGCCAAGGATGGCAAAATGCCCACCGGCCCTATAGATCGCTATACACTACGCAGATATTAGGGAAAGTTCAGCATTCTTTGCAACTTACACTTCTTCCCATTCGTGAAACAGTGGCAGGATACGATTGGAGCGAGCAACGGGCACAAAAATCATCGCGTATTTCAAATAAACACTCGTCTCCTGCAATAAATCAGGATTAAAATTCTGGAACTGAACTATTCTATTTAATGGGATACTCACGTTGGGCTTGATGAATCCCATATTGCTGAGAAAGTTTAGCACATTGAACACCAGATTGTGGCGCGTACATTCCTCCGGCGCATAACAGCGATTTAGTTCATTACAATTGATGTCCAATTTCAAATAGTGATAGTATTCGTAGCAGTGGAGGAGCAGCGACTGCAGCAGTGCTACATCCTCCGTGGTCAGATCAAAGCAGGAACTCTTATTGGCTAACAGTGCGGCATAGTTGGGCAGAGACCAAGGCCGGCAGCAGTTGAACGTTAGGTTTTCGGGTTCGCAGAACGCCTTATAGCTGGCTGCCGAGCCGATCTGTTCCTGCAGCTGACACATGGCCAACATTCCGTTGAGATCGAACAATGAGTCTGTCGCATTGGGACCTATGCGTTTTACGATGAAGTGCGAGTAAGCCTTATGTGGGGAGGAATCGCAAAAGAATCCTTCAATGGGCTGACGCACGTTCTTGTTCGACCAGCCGTCGTTCGGTATTGCGGCTTGCTTCAGCATGCGCCACGTGCTCTTCTTTGTCTGCACACGCTCCTGGTGTTCATCTTCGTCCACGGATGTTGTATTGCGGCCATACTCAATTTGTTCGATGTGCTGCATTGGCTCCAGCATCGAAGGGATGCTATCATCGATTATCTCATAGTCGCGAAACACTCCGCTATCGCCCATCCACTTGTCACTCAACGGGCTACTGGTCGCCTTCAGATGCTTGTTGAGCGTCATCATTTTGTAGGCCATATCATTGTGCTGGTTCTGCTTGTGCTGCTCCTTTCGTCGTTTGTTCTTGTTGTGCTTGCGACGTTGGTTTTTATTTCTCTTATGATTGGGATGCTGATGCCTTGGCACGCTGCGACTCCGTAGGTACTGAAGCTTCTGCAGCAGATTTGAGGGATTGGAGAACAAAGCACCGTTGCCATCACACTCCTGATCCAGGTTATACCAAGCGGTCAGGCGTTTGCCTATATCAGTTCCACGCGTTTCGAAGCCCTGTTATATGTGCGAGTATCGTGGGAGTAAAGTGTGAGCATGCGTAGAATTGATTTATGGCAGGGGGAATACTCATACGCCATACTCACCAAGGTGGGGTCACTGAAGTTGGGCAGGTCATTCAATACTAGTGAGACTATTATGCATGCGACGCAGTAAACTGCTATGAATACCACCACCAGGTAAGGTCGACGTGCCAGCACATGGTAATACCAATTCATCTTCTCCGAGTCGAAGCACAACATGCCGCAGCAAGAGCAACGGCGACGTCGGATGCTCGGCAATAGTTTAGTATTAAAGCATCAGTTTGTTTCCATCCTGTTCGAGTCTGCAGGTCGTTGTTGTTGCTGTTGGTGCCTCAGTCGCAGTCTAGATATTTCACCTGGGGCAGTGCTATTGTTGTTGTTATGTGATAGATACTGCTTGGACTTGCCTCCCGAAGTGAGGAGTTGAGCTTTTGTCTCGTTCGAAGGTTTGCTACGGGTTTGTCGGCAAGCGGGTAAACATTGTTATAAATGCTTGCGAAAAAAAACCTCAGATTGAGAAATAAAACTAAAATGAATAAAAAATGCAAATGCAAAAAATGCGTAGAAACACAAGCAAAATGCACTAGTGATGTACAGATGTAATAACGACTTCACAGGCAATATCGATTATAAAAGCTGATATGCTATCGATATACTTGCAAAACTTATCGGTCATCACAGAATATCAATTAGGTTTTAAATTTATTCAAAAATCTGAAAATGTTATACCAAAGCGTGATGTGATTTTCGCAGATTGTGTTTTAATAGCTGGCCTCGTTTAAACAAAGCTGCCCACTCAAATTAAACTTAACTTGTTCATTGCTGAACTTCGACTGAATAGATAAGTTTGGTCCAACAGCCTGAAATGCTCAGCAGCAATTCAAACACACACACACACACACACACACACACACACACACACACATAGATTCATATGTATGTATGCAATTGCCAAGTGCTGAGAGAACCGCGAACAAGAATGTAAACAAAACAGCAGCATAAATAAATAAACAATCGATGTACGTAAGAAGTACATACATATATGGAAAATAGCATTCTAGCGAAAGTATTTTCATATTTAAGACGATTATACGTTTACTTAAATTTTTCATTGGTCTTTAATGTTATTTGAAATAATTGAAGACCAACTTTGACGATGACCAGAGTTCGATAAATAGTAAGTTCGCGTGAACTAGTTCAATGCAAACCGATTGTAGTTCGATTAAAATGGTGTTCACGAAACTCTAGTCACAGCTGACGCTGCTTATACTGCGAAATAATAAACAAAAGAAAAAGTTCTGCCCAAGATGCGGCGCCGTGTAGGACTCGGTGCTATCCAGCAACAAAAGCTGGCTGCAGAGAAATATAAGGACAAGGGAGCCGACATACAGGAATCTCAATTGGAGCAAATGACAAAGCAGATGGAGGTGTTCCGCGTGAAGCTGGAAGAGTTTGCCATTAAACACAAGGACGACATACGGAAGAACTCGCAGTTCCGTAAGCAATTTCAGGACATGTGTGCGGCCATCGGAGTCGATCCACTGGCCACAGGAAAGGGCTTCTGGAGCGTGCTCGGCATGGGCGATTTCTATTACGAGCTCAGTGTGCAGGTGGTAGAGGTGTGCCTCGCGGCCAATCACAAAACTGGCGGCCTAATGGAGCTAGACGAGCTACGCCGTCGCCTGATCGCCGCGCGTGGCAAGAATGCAGTTCATCAGGAGATCACAAAGGAGGATATACTGATGGCAGCCAAAAAACTGACCATTTTCGGCAACGGGTGAGTGCAACGACATTTGTTTGCTTTCCCTTGACTAATGTTTTTTTCCCATTTCAGATTCGTGGTCCATAAACTGGGCAAGGGCAAATATATGGTGCAGTCGATTCCGGGCGAGCTAAGTATGGAAGAGACTAATATACTTAATGCTGCTGCTAACACAGAATCGGGCTACGTTACTCAACGCCAGCTGATGAAAGACTTGGGGTAAGAGCAAGTCGCATCCAACGAAAGTAATTCTAAAGTCGGTTATATCTTCATTCAGATGGACTGATTACCGCGCACAGCAAGCACTGGAGAAGGTATTGGGCGAGGGCCTCTGTTGGATTGACAAGCAATCGGATGAAAGCAGTTATTGGTTTCCTAGTTTGTTTCCGGGCCGTAACGCACAGGCCATTGCCACATAGCCTGTGTTTTAAATTAATGCTGAAGAGCCAACGAACGTATATGTATAGATACAGATACAGATATATTTATAATTGTTACAAAATATAGATCAACATGCACGCACGTACTCAAACTAGGCGCTGTTTCCAACGCCGTCTACAGCGGCTTTGTTACGTAGCATATCGTTCTCGGCCTGCAGCTCGCACTTCTCCTTGTGGAGGCTATAGAATTCCACTTCAAATTTGTTGGTTAAATCGTTAAGAAGATTTTTGTAGTGTGCCTTAAGTTTCTTGTAGGCGTGTAGGTAGTTCTCCATCTGAGATTCGTAGTTTTTCTCGCTGTAAGAAAATGCTTAGCACAATGTGGTATAGCTCTGAACTGCTGCCTACCTTTTCAGGTGCTCCGCATCGCCGGAACTGTTTTCCAGCTCAGTCAGACGTTTATTGCAGGCCTCCACATGTGCCTCGAGTTTCTCGTTCTGCTTAAGCGTCTCGGTGTATTTCAGTGTTACACTTTTGTTGCGGTTCTCCAAAGTTTCTATCGCAGACTTGTGCTCGGCTATCTGACTTTTAAGCTGCAAGTAGAGACTCAGTTGGAGCTGTGTGTACGTGTGTGTATTCTGGGTATTCTACAGACCTTTTCACGCAGCGTCACGATGAGTTTGTTTTTCTCAATGAGCTTCGTCTTCAGTTGCTCCACCTCGGAGTCCACGCGCTTGGCCGCCTCATCCATGATGCTGCCGATGTTTGTGGCCAGCTGTGCGGCCTCCTCCTTGTACGCCTCGGCACGTTTCTCCGCCTCTTCCTTCTCCTGCACGGCCGCCTCGCAGATGCTGAGCGACTCTTGAACCTTCTGCATGGCCAATGCCTCACGCTTGGTGCTCTGCTCGAGCAGACTGCGAGAGTTTCGCAGCGCCTTGTCGAGCTCCTTGAGCTGCTTGTGCAGACTGGAAATTTTGCTCTGATCCTCGTCGCGTGCAGCCGAGTCATATTCACGATCCTTGACCTTCTGCTGCAACTGTTGTATCTGTTCGCCGCAGCGCTGCTTGTGTGCATGCAGAGCCTTGATCAGATCCGTCTGGGTGCGTATCTCCTCCTGTTGTGCCACCAACTTGGTTTCCAGTATTTTGACGGCTTTGTTGTACTTATGCGTAAGCTGTTGGGTGTGCAATTACAGTCGTGCTATTACTCTAAAGAAATCGGAGTACTGCTGCTCACCTGATCGCCATTTGCCGCCGGTAGCTGAGTGCGATAGCTATTGAGTTCCGACTCCATGTGGCTTATGGTTCGCTCGGAGCACTCCTGCATCTTCTGCAGGCACCGTCGCTCCTTCTGCAACGCCTCAATTTGCGTCATGGCCTTGCTGAGGGCGTCGCTCGTGAAATTCAATCGCTGCTGCATGTCGTTGGTGTCGCCCGAGCCCATCATTTGCTTGTACTTGCCCAGCTCGTTGGACAGGTTGCGGTTCTCGTCCAGAACGTTGCTAATGTGTGCGCGCAGCTGTGATTGCTCCGCCCGAAAGTTCTTCAAGTCGTCGTTGGTCTCCTGAATCAGACGCTCCACACACTGCGCCACCTCGCCGGCTCTGCTGCAGGGAAGACGGAAAGTGAAATCGTTGAGGCAACTGACATTCGATACGATTGTCGATTCGCACCTGGTGAACGCATAGTTATTAGCCTCCTGTGTCATGCTGAGCTGCTCGATATGAATACTATGTTAGCTAAGAACTCGAATTTTAACTTCTCGTCTCCATTCTCGTTGTTTCGAATCTACATGTTTTCCATTTGCCAATGGAGCTGGCAGATTGCTGCTGCCTGTGTCACTGCTTGACAGCTCAACTGCTCAGCTGCTCAACTGCTGCCGGGGTAGCAGGTGCAGGTGTGTTGTGACTCGCTCGCGTTGTCCTGGCAACGTGCTCTGCTCAAATGTCTGATGTAGTAGCCTGCACTGTTTCAGTGTTGTCTGCCATGCCGCTGTTTAACAAGAAGTTCGAGTCGAAACCGATTCCGGCGCGTGCGAATCGCTGCAACATCGGCTACCCTGTGGTCACCGAGGACATCGAGGACTTTCGCAAAATCTCACTGAAACTGGGCAATAAGACGCTGCGCTTCGCCGACGGCATTTGGATGCATTCGGTGCGCAAGGGCGACGTCAGCGATATGATGGCTTTGAACAGGAAGTTCCGCGCCCTCGAGGAGGAGAACAATATGTGCAATCTTAAGATTGAGGTGATGCTGGATTTGCTGGCGGAGCATGCGACTGAGTTGAACGAACTGAAGCCAAAGGAGAAGTGTGAGTGAAGCAGGCGCCCAAGCACCCCACAAACTGATTATCAAATTGACTTTCTTCCAGAACTATGCTCGCCTATCGAGGTCCAATAAAGTTTACCTTTTTTCCAAAAATAAAGCCGGATTACTTTGATATTTAATTGGATTGCCGTTGGGGTTCTCAGCATGCCGTTTTTATCGCAGCTACAAATTATTTAATCTTGCAGCTAAAGCGCTGAAATACAAATAACACCCCCCGATCGATTCACATGCCTGTTGGAGCTTATCAATTGCTGGAGCAGTATTACGCGGAGCTCCGGGCGAGCGAACGCTGCAATGCCTTGGCCAGCGGTGCGGCTCTGTCGACCGGGCCATTGGGGCATTAATTTGGATTTGCTGGGCTAACGTTCGATGAATGGGGCTGGTCAAATTGTGCCCATTGCCACATTGTTGTCGCCATTGGCAGCAATCTATAGACGCCATCGGTACGGACGACGACTGCCGCTTGGCTCCCGCTCTTTATTGGGCCTGATAAGCCTGCGCTGCGATAAATTGTGCGCTCGTTGGGCAAAGCCCGCAGAAGCAGCCAAAATAAACAATGGACGAGGGTGCGCACGATACAAAATTTACATGATCATTTCCCTCCCTCTCCCAGGGTCGGGCCCATCGGTCTCTTCGGACTCACCCTCGTTGCGCACTGGGCTGTGCGTATTTTGGGTCGTAGTCTAATCTCCGAGTGCGCTCGTCTGTGTACATTCCTGTCTCATGTGTGCGTGTGTGTGTGTGTGTGTGTGCGTAGCTGAATCCATAGTCACCGACTATATCGGCACAGTATATCGACTACTGTATATTTACGCATTATATTGACATGCGATAAGCGTAACTGCTTATAAAATACATTTATTTAGTTGTTCCCGACGACAGTAAAGCGGACAACGGCGACGACGACGGCAACGACAACGGCAACGACAACGCCGAGCACCTCGCTGCCGAGGGGTAACACTTGTTCGACTCGTGTATTACAGTAGTTTGTTGATAGCCAGCCGCTCGCACGGACGCACACAATACGATCGAGAGATCGATGAGGCTCTCCGACACTGCGATACGAGCCACATTTACCCACTGAAAAACGGCAGCAGCAGCAATTGCTCGAGGAAAACAACAAAAAAAAAATGGAATTGGACTATTAGAAACTTTCCATATTAAAGAATCACAGCGCGTGTCAGTGTGTGTAAGTCTGGTGTGTGCATTTGGACTCATTTGTTTTCTCGGTCTTTGGCTCTGAAACCGCAGCGCTGTGGCGTTAGGTAACAACAGAAGTCGCCTAAACCAGCAATAAGTGTGTCTGCTGGCTCGGCTATTTCGAGGCATTCATCAAAAACTGGCCATATCAGCGAAATTTCACGATCTGATTAAGCACTAGCCACCAGGCAGCAAGCAGCAAGCACCAAGCACCACCAACACCACCACAACCACCACCACCAGTTGATAGTCGATCGTCAACGTCCGTCGACGTCGTCGGGCACGTCGTGTGTCCATCGGTTCTGGGCGCCTGCAACTGCGCGTACTTTTGTTTTCAAACTTTGCTCGTTATAAACAAATTGGCTATCGGGCTATACTAAATACACATTTATTTTTTGCTCGAATGAAGCGAGTGCTACCTAATAAATGATAGCGTATAAATCAATTGAGTGAATGCCAATCAAATGGGGGCAACAGTGATAAATCTACCACACAAATGGATCATGTTGAGAGCGGATAAATAAACAGACGATCAGTCGGCTGTCGGTTAGTTGCACCGTTTCGATATAAGTGTGTTTTATGAGAGTTTTGTGCAACAATTATATGGTATATTAAATATACAACAAGCTTGATCATAGAATTGAAAACGAAAGAACGTGCAATTATAGTGGTAATTCCAAGGCCCGGCCAATATATTTTTTAATTCTTCAGTTCAATTCGCACTCAAGAGCTAAGGGCTCTCCACCTGCACAATTTGCTATGAACTTACGCCCCTTGTGGGTAGCGATTTGATAAATGGACATTATCGATGCAATGATTTATTGTTGTATATAAATGGGGTCTCTCGCTATTCAATAATAATGAAAAACAAAATGCCATAATTTTTATGTGAGCCAAGGATTTGTACATACATATCTACATACATATGTACCCGCATTGCACGTACACACGTACCCATGTGTACGTATGTGTATCTCAGAGTTTGTGCGGGGGCCTGCTCTGTTTGTATGTGGATCACCCGGTTCAAATGGCCAAGTAAATAAACAAAAGAAAATTGTACACTCAGCGGCCGCCAGCGCACAATAAAATGTGTGAAAAATGTGCGCGAAGCAAGCAGCGCGAAATGCAATGTCTAAATAAATAAATAAAGACCTGAGCAGCATCGAGTCGAGCACAAAGTGTTTGCTATTAAACTAAATACAAATCGATCATTCGTGAACAGTGAAGAGCGTTACTGCAGCACGAGCACAAATGCAAATACATATGTACTATATGTACATATGTACATGTCGTGTACTCTCTCTAACAAAAGTTTGTTGCTTTGTGTGACCTTTTCAGGCTTACTCGATATCCATGAAGTTGAAAATGTGACTAATTCTGCTCATTAAAAATGCACGGGAATCGACTACTATGAGAACTGGAAAGTCATTGACTATATTCATGAACAATTAACCAAAAACGGAAAATCACACATACATATGTACATATGTATGTATAACCATAATGCCGGTAAAACAGCTTTGGTTGCAGCGCTTAAACGCCATCTGGTTCTTAACTGTCATCTTCGGGCTGTCAAGAGCGCTCGGCTCTTTTATTGATTATACAGGTGAGTTTTACACGGCGGACGTTTAAAATAGTCTAGCCGAGGCGGAAATATAAAGCAATCATTTCCAGAGTGTTTTCTTTAAGCTTTGCAGTTACTTCTTGACGATATAGAATTAAATAGAAGTACATTTAAAGATTATTTGATTATTTTTATTATAAATTGCTTGGAGATTGATTGTTATTGTTTTAAAATAAATAAATAAAAATACAATAATGTTTCCTACAAGAAAAAAATCAAAAAAGTTGCAAATTCATTTTGTAATCCACAAAGGAATAGCTGACAGTTGTTTACAAATAGGCAGACACACAATCAATGAGTAAAGGGAACGCCCCCTAAAGAAATTTATACTAACTTAGATACTCCATCAATTTTTTTGCACGTTTTGATAAGAGAGTAATTGTATTCTCTTAAAGAGGGCTTAATGATTTGCTCCAGCGGTTGTTAAGTTCATCGACGATAATCTTTCCCTTGCATGATTGTATTTTCCACAGAAAACACAGAACTGATACAGCAACGCGCGGGCTACGATGTCAAGCTGCAGTGCAACCTCACAGGTCTGGTGGACGAGCGTAAGCTGGCGGACATTAAGATTCACTGGTACTTCAAGGTGGGCAAATGGAGCATTCTCTGTTATGGGCAATGATTTTTTAGATTAGTGGCAATTATCTTTGTCTCTCTCCCTCTTGCGGCAGCAATGCAGCGACAACAATTGCTATCAGTTCGGATCTGGTGATGACTGGACGGCACTGCCCTGTGAGTCGAGCCTCTGCCGACCCGAGCTCTGGCTCCGCAATGTCACCGAGCGCTATTCGGGTCTTTACAAGTGCAGCATTAATCCGCATGTTTGGGACTCGTCCCAAACTGTGGACGTGCAACTTGTGCGCACCTATCAGCTGGACGTGAAGAGTAAGACAATTGACTCAAACGCATATGTTACAACTCGAGATATAACCATTTTCTTCTGTCCATTGTAGACAGCTCTCTGGCCGCACCTGAGTTCCTGGATTCCTATCCCAGCAATAAGTCTGCCATTCAGAATAGTCGCGTGATCTTCCAGTGCCGCGTGCACAGCGAGGAACATCCGACAATCAAATGGTTTCGGAGACGCGGCTACGCTGCCTACTCCCCAGCAGCGGAAACGTCGAGTTCCTCCAATTTCAGCGCTCACATTGTGCGCTACCTTGGACGAACCTATGAGCTGCTCTCCACACCGCCGGAGAAGCTCATCAGTCCGCAGATCTATCTCAGCAAGCTGATACTGAACGGTGTACGTGCCAGGGACGTAGGCTTCTATGCCTGCGTGGCCATTAGCTATCGGGGTCACAAGATACGAGAGGCCTATCTGGAAGTGCTGCCGCCCGACTATGAAACGGACTACTGGGCCGACTATAGCAATAGCGAAGAGTTGGTGAACGATGATGCCAGCGATCCACGCGAGTTTATGTTGCTCTTCCTGATGCCGCTGGGCCTAGCGATGCTGCCACTGAGCGTCTGGGGTAGTTACATGATCTACAAGCGCTGCACGCGGCACGGCGAGCACGGCGAGCGCATCGAGCAGCAATACTCCGACGAGGAGTTGGACACGGAGCGCTACGTTCTGGGCGGCAGCTGACAGCACTGCGTAGCGCATGCGATTTCCATGTGGGGGACCAAAGACTGTGTATCTAATTGTAGGCTATGATATGCACAATAGATATATTACTATGTTAGATAGTAGAGTTAAGTAAACAATTTTCGTTACTATTAAAAACCTTGTGCCATGTGCCCATTGGTGGACTTTTTGTTAAACGAAATACATACATACATATACGAAATTTCATTGCCGAGCAACAAATTTTATTCGATCAAAATTCTGTATGTATGAAATTCAAAATTATTTTTCGCCTCTAGTTCCGGCACAACGTTCCTCACACAGCCAACAACACAAGCAGCAACCGACTCAAAACACCCATTAAGCGACTATACAACTGGTTCATTACCATCGCTTGGTCCGTTAACTAACTTTGGTATCTCATGATCTTTGAACTCTGTCTGCAGTTTTATATTTTGCGACACTACGAGGTGCGTATCTACTTTCTGCGTCTGAATCTGATTGTTGTGAACCAGCGCGCACCTATTGAGGGTGGTGGCGTCCACGAGCTGTAACTGGACTCAACCCATTCATCGAGCGTGCCATCCCTGAGGCGGACGAACATACGGGCGGGGCCAAGTGCACTGGGGAAACGAAAGAAAAATTAAAAAAAAATCAAATCAAAGCAAAAAACCACTAAAAATCGATAGCAACGACAGGCCGCAATGTCGCGTCATAGTTATTTGACGACCACCGTGGAATACTATGAGTACCTTACTCCCCACAACAATGTGCATAACTACGAATCGATATTCTGGCCTTTTCCTGCTGCTACTTCGACCATCTTTATCGCCACTCCGCACGTCTGTGACAGCTACTCGACTGATCTGCAGCACGAGTTTGTCGTGCCCTATGCGATCAGTGAGCACAGTGGACGAATCTTCAACATGACCGAATGTCAACAGGAGCCGACAATATTTGAGTATAGCGAGCAGCAGGAGGAGCCGCATTGCACCCAATGTCAAGCGGTGCCAGATTCCGAACAGGACGAGGACGATCAACTTTTAAATGTGGAAAAAGAATTTGAATATAAAAACGAGGATGCACAAACTTCGTCAGCTTCGAAACCAGCACCGAAATCAAAACAAAAACCTAAACAAAAAAACAATGTTTATCAGGCAGAGCAGGGCTATTTGGTGGAGGAGCCGCCCAGTGACGTGTCCGAGGAGGATCAAGATGGCGCTTCATAGGCTTTTTTTTTACTCGAGCTGTTCGGAACGCATTGAATCCCATTGTTTCCAATTGATAATTGATAAGTGTTATTAGCTTTTGGCAACAGTTCAATTCAAAATGCAGTTTATAGCAACACGACTAGGGTCCCGGTGCCATCCATATACGTGTGTTAATTCGTATATGCATGTATAATTACGTACACTTCCTAGATTTATGGTTTTCTTTGTAGTTAAAAGTGAGCTTGCTTATAAATAAAAAATTTTATTATCTTAAATTGTTCTTTTATTTGTTTCCCTACATTTGCCACGCTCCGGCCTCTGGCTGTGGTCCAAAACGGGCGCTGTGCTCAATTTCCTACTGGGGTCTAAGCACCCAACGGGCTACATAATTTGATTATTAGCACATGTTTAGCGACGACCTCTCACTCTCGCTATTGCTCTCTCGCCCAAGCGCACTTGTTGTTTACAATGCGCTGCTCTCTCTCTCTCTCTCTCTCTCTCTCTCTCTCGCGCAATCTATCGCTCTCTGCTGTCATGTTGCTCGCGAAGATAGTTCAGTTGCTGTGGAGATTTTGCTGCCGTTAGACGTGTGCTGCGATCGTGCCAAAGCGACAGCAATTCACAATAAATAAAAAACAACAACTATTTTTAGGCTGTGAAAGTATCAAAGTGCTGCAGTGCATATACGTAGGCAAATATCTGGCTCTATCTATCTATCCATCTGTGTGTGTAGAAGTGCAGCAAGCAGAAGATACAAAATCTGCGAATCGAGCAAAATGTCGCCGTTCGACTGCAAGTCACGGCGTGGCACCAAAATATCCGTCATTCTGCTGGGCAGCGCCCTCTGCTTCGTGATGATGGCTTACTTCGTCTTCGGCGACAGCAACGACGAACAGGGCCTGAAGAAGCTGCGCATGATTTCCATTGTGAGAACCTGTCCCAACACACCGTACCAAACTGCTGCTGATCAATATACTCATACTCGTTTATTTACATACAAAACACGCACACACACACATGCATATCCACACTGGGCTTGTGCGACGCCAACAGCTGTTCCGTCACGGCGCCAAGAACCCGAGCGGCTTCTACCCCAACGATCCGCATGCCGCGCACGAATGGCAGGAAGGTCTCGGAGCGCTCACACAGGCGAGTCACTAGCATATGGCCAGAGCTCAAGTTTTTAACTCATATTGTCTTCGCCTTCGTCTCCCTCTCTGCAGAAGGGCAGTCTGCAGTCGTTCAATTTGGGGCGCAATCTGCGCATGCGCTACTACCGCCTGCTGCCGTCGAACAGCATCTACACGCAGCAGCAGGTGCATGTGCTCAGCTCTGCCGCGGAGCGCTGTGTGGTGCGTCAGAGTCACAGTCAAGATATTGGCAGGTGATAAGGGAACTGTATGTCTTATCAGTGCATAGTTATCTTTTAGATGAGCGCGCAGAGCGTGTTGGCCGGACTGATGCCGCCGCTGGAGAACAACAATGTGCTGCCCATACCCTGGCAGCCAGTGGCCGTAAACACGCTCGCACGCAACGATGACATCGTAAGTTTCGCACCCCAAGACAACTATAATAAAGATACAGATACAGATACAGATTGCAACTATCTATTCAGCTGTTGGCGCAGAAGAAGCCCTGCAGTAAGTACGACAACATACTGCAGAAGCTCTACAAGAATCCGCCGCCCGAACTGCTCAAGCTTGACGAGGCCAACAAGGCGCTCTACAAGCTGCTCACCAAGAACACAGGAAAGGTGGGTAAGCCATTTGCCGGGTGAACGCAGCTCCTAACTGATTCGACTCCCTTTTGCAGAACATTTCCAATGTGCTGGACGTCGAAATGCTGTATACGACGTTGAAAACGGAGCAAGAGGCCAATCTGGCGCTGCCCGATTGGACCGAGAACATCTATCCCGAGGAGATTAGGCCGTTGGCTGAGCGCAGCTACGCGCTGTTCACTGAAACGCACCTAATGAAGCGCATCAAGGGCGGAGCGTTCCTCACGGAAATCCTCAAGAAGATGCAGAACAAACGGCGGAAGAATCTGAACCCGGATCGCAAGATATTTTTATATTCGGGGCATGACGTCACGCTGGTGAACGTGATGAACTCGCTGGGCATTCTCGATCAGACAGCAAATCTGCCGGAGTACGCGTCGGCGCTAGTGTTCGAGCTGCACCACAGCAAATCCTTCAGCGATGGCGACTTCGAAGTCAAGGTAGATACATAGATACATTGATTTTGAGTACTGCAGCAGCTAATGGAGCTGTTGCCGCGCACAGCTGGTGTACTATTTCAACAGCGAGGATAAGTTCCCCAAGGAGCTGAGCATACCCAGCTGCGATGCGCCCTGCTCGCTGAGTCAGTTTGCCGCCTCGCTGGAGCCGCTGCTGCTGGACAACTACGATGAGACGTGCGAGAATCCGCCGGCGGACTGCAAGAACTGAGCGAGCGAATCGTGAAGCGTGAATTGTGATAGGTTCTGCTGTTGTTGAAACTATTTGACAATGTCACTATGTTACTGTTATACTGTTGGACAATATATAGAAATGTGTTCTAGCTTACAGCTTATACAACCTCCTTGAGTACAGAAACACAGATGTCAGAGCAACAGACTTAATATTTCGTAATTGTAGCATAAAATTCAAAATCTTGCGCCCTTATCCTCTGCGTACAAGAAGTATATTGGGACTTGCACTTGATCACTGACACGAACGATTTCTTTATGGCTAATTAGACGTATTGCTGCGAGTCCATAGAAGAGCATTGGCAGGCCTGTGAGGAGTACAATTCGAGTTACACACGCAGACACGTACATATTATTGTGTGCCCGTCGGACACGGGGCTGCGCTGCACTCACCCAAATTGATCACTTTCAGGAATCGGAAGAACTTGTCCTCCAGCGAAAGGTCCTGCACTTCTCGTTTGCTACAGTGGTATTTCATATACGGATAGCAGGCAGTGCGTAGTATATGATAGTTTGTCCCGGTGTCAAGTGTCCAATTGAAGTGTGACATTCCGCGCTGATCGTTTTGGACATCCTTAAACTAAATTTGCAGTTAACAAAAAGTGTTCCTAATTTGCATTCTTGTAATTTTTTAACCTTTACAAAATACGAAGTCCAAAATGGTTCGTGGCATTGTTTTAAATAAGCTGTCAACACTTCGGAGGCTCGCGGTTTCAGCAAGGCTCGGGTAAGTTGCATTCTGAACTCGAGAGCAACATTTCATTGCATAAACCAGCGTCGTCGCATATTTATTTATATGCCAACAGCTGTTTCGTTAAGTGTAGAGTTGCCAAGGTTCGCAAATCTGTATTTGCGTTTAAGTTCTATCGATAATGTTCGAAACTGTTGCGTTCAGTAGTGCTGCCAGATGCTCTTAACGTAGAATATGGCGGTTCTTTTGAATGGCAATAAATAAAGCAAACTTATATTTCTAATAATGTACGACACTGTTTCGTAACTCTTACTTTACAGATCATGCTCAGCGTGTTCTGTGCTCGTAAGAATACCGCTAAGAATTGCTAGAGCAGTAGAGTCTTACACGACAGTCCGCCATTATACGAAATATAACATTGAAACGGAGCACTTCGATTCGGTGCCAATTGAAAACGAGCGTCTGCTCAAGTACGAGACGGGATCTGCGGAGCGCGCCGATGTGAAGGACGCTTTGGCCCTGATACTGAATAACATTGAATCTGTTCCCATTGTAATAAATGGAACTGAGATGTATGACAATTGCCATCTGGTGCAGATCTTACCCTACAACAGGCACCATTACATTGCTAGGTAAGCGCTGATCAGCATATTGTATGCAGAAAATGACAGCGAACTGCTTCCCACTTTCAACAGGTACAATCACGCTAGTCGATCGTTAATAGACATTGCCATAGAAAAAGCGGTGCTGGCGCAAAAGCATTGGAACTCATTGAAGCAATGCGAACGTATTGCCATTTGGGATGGCGCAGCGAAACTTATTGCTGGCAAGTATCGCTTCAAGATTGTCGCCGCCATCATGCTGGGTCAGGCGAAGACTTTGAAGCAAGCTGAGATGGATGTGGCCGAGCTCGTGGACTTCATCCGCATCAGTCCCATATTTCTTCGCCGTTTGGCCAACTACGAGCCAGAGAACACTCAGCCCAGAACCTGTCGCAACCACATGCGACTCCATGGCCTGATGGGCTTTGTGGCCGCGATCAGTCCATTCAACTACACTAGCATAGCGGGGAATCTGGCCTACACGCCTGCCCTCATGGGTAATGCTGTGCTCTGGAAGCCCTCCGACTCGGCCATACTGTCCAACTGGTATGTCTTCCAGGCAATGCGAGAGGCCGGCGTGCCCGATGGCGTTGTCAACTTTATCCCAGCCGCCCCGACCAGCTTCTCCAAGGCGGTCACAATGAGCCCCAAGCTGGCGGGAATCAATTTCGTTGGTACGTCCACTGTGTTTAAAGTTCTGTGGAAAATGGTTGCCGAGCGGCTTCACATGTATCACAATTATCCGCGCTTGGTCGGCGATTGCGGCGGCAAGAACTTCCACTTTGTGCATGCCTCGGCCAAGCCACTTGAGGTGGTCGCCTGCACCATACGAGCAGCATTTGAGTATGCCGGCCAAAAGTGCTCCTCCTGCTCGATGTTGTACGTCCCGGAATCACTGTGGGAGTCCCAGATCCAGCAGCCGCTGCTAAATATCACCCGCAAGCTGTTCGTCAGTGACGCTACCTACTGCGACTGCTTCTACTCGGCGGTGATCAACAAATGCGCGTTCGAGCGCATCTTCACGTACCTGAAGTACATTCATAATAGCTCAAACTGCAAGATTTTGCTAGGTGGTACCGCGACCAAAGGCCTGGGCTATTACATTGACCCCACCATTGTGCTTGTCAAGCATCTAGACGAATTTCTCTGCAAGGAGGAGCTCATGGCGCCCATTCTCTGTGTGCACGTCTACAAGGACGATGATGTAGACAAGACAATGGAGGCCGTGGCTGAGGTAAATCATGGCCTCACAGGCTCCGTCTTTGCCAAGGATGATGGGTTTATCAGGAAGGCCTGCAATGCCTTCCAGTTCAACGTGGGTAACCTCAACATTAACGATAAGTGCACCGGCGCCATTGTAGCGCAGCAACCTTTTGGCGGTGGTCAAATGACCGGCACCAATGAGAAACTGGGCAGCCCGTATAGTCTGCTCCGCTGGACAAATCCCCAAGTGATCAAGGAATCGTTTGTATCACACGAGAATGTTTACTATCCCTATATGGAGGTCAACCAAAACATTTTGAGGGAGTCCGAAATGACGCCTGACAAATAGGTTGACGCTAGTTTAATATATACATCTAACTCGAAAGCAGATAAATAAATTATTGTATAAATTTACTTACAATATAACTGGTGTTATTAAAGTCGACATACATACAGATATATAGATTAAAATCAGCATACTCCGAGTGGATTTCACAGAGAAATAGCAGAGGCTGATAAGGTATACAACTTCTACTCCGCTTTAGTTATCTTATATCGATTCGATGTCGATTCAGAATATGAACCTAATCGGTTTGAAATATATGTCTAACTGAAATAGTTAAATTCCAGCAGGCAGCTGAAAAATAACACACTTCGTCTCGAGTCTTTGAAAACTTCTGCTGCTAAGCCAATGTTTCATTTATATTGGTGGACCAACATGAAATGTCTGGTTGGCATGAACCTCAGCGCGAAGTTCGACTAATAATCCTCTGGCTTCTGCTGCTCGTTTCGAATCTGGCTCCCATCACGGCCGACGAGGTGAAGCCCCTGCTACAGCAGAAAGAGGCGACAACCTTTAAGCGAAATCCGATCAGCAGCAAAATCGACATTCATCTGATTTACAACGCCTATCGGGAGAGGGTGAAGGAGGGGAACGAGGAATCAAAACATAGTCCGGGACTAACGGGCGACCGACAGGCGGCTTTGGCTGAGGAGGGTGATGCGGCGTTCCTGACGATACACATGGATGGGGACAGTTGCAAGGGTGTGACAGAGAAGTGTGAGAAATCAACTGAACTTGTCACTGGCACTCCAGTGCCAAAGCATTTAAAGGCAGACTCAACTGACGATCACCATGGAAAGTGTGAACCTATACAGAAAACCAAGGACGTGCAGGACGGGGACACGGACGGAGAGCAACGACTTGTCAAGCCAAACTCTGATAAAATGGATCCAGAGGTGAAGGGTACGGTCATACTTAAGATGGAACTTCCGCCTAACGCTAAGCCGGATTTGAATGACCCAAAGTATCGAAATAGCTTGCCACAGGATCCCACAGAACGACGTGTCGCCGAGTTGAATCGTGTGTATAAGGAGTTTATTAGCGTGTGGAAAAAGCCTAAACACCCGTACGCTCAAGGGGGAAAAGACTATGCTAGCAAACCGGTGCGCCTGAACGCACTGAACGATCTGATGAACGTCGTGGAAAACTTGAGGCAACCTGATACCGTGGATAACATTGTCAAGGCCATCAACGATGGGATGATGCGGGATAACGAGATAATCACCATACCGAGTTTTCTTGGTCTCAATGAGCAACTTTCAAAGTCTACTCAAATCAGGAATCTAGGCGAGGATATCTCGCTAGACTTTGGTTTTAACAACTACCTCGAAAGGTCTAGCCCAGTTCAACCTGAAGCCGTTAAAGTTTCACGAAATTTCGTTCCGCCCAATAAACTTGACTCGATCAAAAATCTTGCAAAGCCGAACGAATATCAAGGGAAGGGCGATGTGAAGGTACCCCTTAATAACGAGGAACGCGAACACAATTCTCGCATTTTCAAGCGCGTTCCCGCCAAAACTGACTCCGATAAATCTGCTGAACTGAATACTGGCGGACTTTACGAAGAATACAGGAGAAAACTCAGTGAAATTCTTTCTGCGCATAAGAACCAACGCAAGTCCTGGGCCAAGCAAGACAAATCAACAAATGTCCAGCCAGATCAGCAGTGTCACTGCGACGAGATGAGAGCCCCGACCTTGGCTGTAGATAGTAATGGAGTCAAGCTGTCGAATAGTCCTGTGCAGTGCCATTGTGAGGCGTCGCAACATCCTATCCCCATTGAGGGGAGTGCAATCAAATTGGCCAATGGTCCCGTGGCCTGCCATTGTGATTCCCAAAAATGCGTTGGTGTAGTAAATGTGGGTATAGTTGACCCCAAGCTGGTTGCAAACAAAGTTCTGTTTAATACCGTAACATCATCCGCTGCACAAAAGAAGTGTCCCGTGGACAAGGGCCCAAAGCCGTACTATATATCTAATTCGAAGGAACGCCAGATGGTGTGGAATGATATACCATTGTCGGCCAAGAAGTCTGTAAGCAATACGCAGGCACAGTCATCGGAGCATACGAATGGAGCAGTTACAACAGGGGACAAAAACAAATATCCCGCCGGTAACGTAAAATCGGCTCCAGTTAATATCAAGCCAAAGACCGATCCACCACCCAAGCCGATTCCCGTGAAAAACGAGACGTTGCCGGTCATGTCGCACAAGAATCAATCACAACTTCAGTACCTAATCAAGGTGCTGCAGTCCAAGCATCGTTCGTCGACGGCGAAGTTAACCTCCAAGCGTGGCTTGAGCGATATGATGGCCGGCAACCAGCCTTCGTTTCCCCAAGTGTTGGTCAATCAATTGGGTCCTCCTCAAGCGTCTGCTGGAGGCGGTAAAATGATCGAAAACATGGCCAAACAACTGAACGTTTCACCCACGGAGATGGCGCAGCGCATAGCCTCGTCCACGGGAACCGACACTGCCCCGATGCTCGCCCCGACCCTGCAGTCCAACTTAGGTGAGTAGTGTCGACTTGCGCTTGCACCTGACTTACGAGGATTTTTAAAAAGCAAGCCAGACCAGCGGATTCCAAGTTCCAAATGCACCACCAGCAGTTAACCGGATTCCACCAGAAGCCACAGCTAACCTGCAGACAAATCAGGCGAACTTAGGTCCCATACTGGAGAAAATACTCACCCGCCTACAGACAATTCAAGACTTTAACTTCAACAGGGACCTGGAGTTCTGGAACGCGCAGAGTGTGCCCTGTTGCTTCGCTGAGCCTTCCGACGGTTAGCAAACTCTTAAGGTTTGAAAACACTTCCATTGATCGTTTACATGAAAACTCTGCTCTATCAGGTGCTCCCTGTGAATTAACAGGCTCCTGGGAGTCTCTGCTGCTCGGCGTACGCATCAACATTAAAGACGAAAGCAAGATTAATCCGGAAGGCAACAAGCCGATCTGTATTCGGCCGCGATCTCGACGTGCCAGCGAGGGATCGACAAGCAGCAAGCGGCAATGCGTGAAGCTCACTCCGGCGCAGATCAAGGAACGCTTTAAGGGAGGCCAGACGAAAATTCTCAATGTAACCATGCAGGACACACTCCCGCCGCGTTCCCACGAGATGATGGACAATATTACCGAATGGGTGATCACGGGGCATGCAATCAGCACACTGGGTGGGCCTATTACCTTTTCCTGCCGCAAAATGGACTCCAAACTGATGGGCACTTTCGTGGGCTTCTGCCGAAACTGCGGTTGCATTGATACCATTTTCGGCAGCTGGACCTTCTGCCATCCCTCGCGTGACTGTCAGGACATTACAATGTCCATTTTCGAGAGGCGAGACATTATGCGACGGTATTCCTTGCCCGATGTGCGTCGCGAGCGATATAAGGAGCAGTTATTTAAGAAAAGTAAATTCGCCCAGATCGAGAAGGACCGTGCGAAAACCGAACGACCCCCCGGCAGCACATAGTTAGTCAGTCCCCGTTTAGCATATGATTTTCTTGTTTATTTTGCATTTATTTATTTTTATATACTATAGTATTGTTTGCTTTCTACTGATGCGACGTGTACTTATTTTTGTTGCGGCTGATGAAGGACATGGCATAGCCAATGGAGCGCTTTACACAGTGCTCGTCCATCTCGTTGCTCGACTTGCACTTTCTCAATTGGTCGACGACGTAGTCGATGATTGTGCTCTTCAGCTGCTCGTCGTCAATGCGCTCCAAGCGCTTCTCCACCTTATGGATGAGCAGATACGCCTCGGGGTAGTCAGCCACATCGCAGGGCCAGACGTCGGAGTGTCGGTGGCTCCAGCTGGGCCTTGCTGCCTCGTCACTTGCACTATAGTCTTCCGATTGACGCCATGTGCCGGCCTGTGCCAGCGATAGTCCGCAGGCGAACAGTAGAATGCAAGAAAGACGCATATTCAGCAACTGATTAATTATGGTGTTGAACTGTTAATGCAGTTATAGCGCTTCTTATTTATACGCTTAGCAATCGTATAATATTTAGCTGAATTGACACTACTGCGTTGGCAAAGTTCATTGTACTTTGCTGATGTAATGTACTTTGCAGTTCTTATCTCTTCGATAACCACATTTAAAAATCAGCTTTCCGCGCGTGTTGTTATCGATAGGCCAGTGTGGCTATTGATGGCCCATCAGCTGTTGAGTAACGCGTTTACCAACACTGCATATGAGCGAGCTGATTTATTCGACAACTCTGCAGCAAAACATAAAAAAGGTAGGAGCCTAGTTTTGTTGAAGGAGAAACAAACAATTATAAAAAACGGCATATCTGAGGACACGGCCAGCGGGCGGATGCAAGTAAAATGGGCAATCAATTGGTTGGCATTGCACCATCGCAGATCTATGCAGTGGAACACTACTTTTCAGGCCAGTTTGGCAACGAAATAGTCTTCCAGTCGAAGTGAGTATAAATGCCTTAACAGCTGTTACGCCCACTATAACTATAGAGGGATGCATATACTATACACAATGAAATAATATCTTATTCACGAACACAGCATGGGAAGCACTCGTTTCTTCAAAGTGGCCAAAGCCAAGTCCGATGAGGGTTTGATTGTGGTCAAGGTGTTCGTAAAACATGACCCAACGCTGCCATTGGAAGACCACAAGGAGCGCCTGGAGAGCATTAAGAAAACGTTGACAATGGCAAATGCCGTCAACTGTTTGCCCTTTCAGAGAGTAGAGGTTCGTCCACAATCGGTCTTTCTCCATTGAGTGTAGATGTAAATGTGTCATGTGCAATTCTTCGTAATTATCTTCAGCTCATTGATAAGGCAGCCTACATAATGCGAGAGTATGTGAAGCACAGTCTTTACGATCGCGTTTCCACTCGACCATTCCTGACTGTGCTGGAAAAGAAATGGATAACCTTTCAGATTCTGTGCGCCCTCAATCAGTGTCACAAGCAAAAGATCTGCCATGGGGATATAAAGCTGGAAAACATACTGATCACCTCTTGGAACTGGATTCTGCTCTCAGATTTTGCGTCGTTCAAGCCGACGTATCTGCCGGAAGATAATCCGGCTGATTATACCTATTTCTTTGATACGAGCAGACGTCGTACCTGCTATATAGCACCAGAACGGTTTGTAAAGACTCTCTCCTCCGACGATGATCCCAACAATGGGAATATGTCGGTGATTCACTCGGACTCCATAATACGCGTTCCACCTTCCTACGCGGGCAACACACTGTTGCCTGCCATGGACATCTTTTCAGCCGGGTAAGTTTGCTACACAGAGAATGAGAGGGGATTTGTTGAAACTCCTGTGTTTCGTCTAGTTGCGCATTGCTGGAACTCTGGACGGAGGGCACTGCCCCATTTGAGCTCTCACAGCTGCTCGCCTATAGGGCAGGAGAGCAGGAGCTGGTGGAGAAACATTTGGCTGGCATAGAAAACGATCGTCTGCGCAATCTGCTCGCCTCGATGATAGACATCAACTCAATCAATCGTAAGAGTGCAGAGGACTACTTGGACCAGGAGCGTAACAAACTGTTCCCGGAATACTTCTACACATTTCTGCAGTCCTATTTGCAAATGTTCTCATCGACGCCCATAATGTCGCCCGATGATAAGATACAATGGCTGCACAAAGACATTGAAGACTGCATCAAGTTCCTTACGCTGGCACGGGCGCCGAGCAAGGAAGACGACTCGGAGAAGAGGGATCCCGTTAAGTGCGAGCGATTGCCACCGGATCAGGATGGACTCATACTGATCATCACAGTGGTCACCTCCTGCATCAGGGGCTTGAAGCAGTCGTACACGAAAATAGCTGCTCTGCAGTTGCTGCAGAAATTGTCGCAGTATACCACATCTGAGACCATACTGGATCGCATATTGCCCTATATTGTATGTATATATATAGAGATTTGATATTACTCAAGTATCCTACTTATATGGTTTTTGTTCTCAGCTATTTCTGGCACAAAAGTCAACTGCGAAGGTGCAAGTTCAGGCGATTGAGACGCTAACGGCATGCTTAAGCATGGTCAAAGAGATTCCACGCAGTGATGCCAATGTTTTCCCCGAGTACATACTGCCATACATCACGGACTTGGCAAGCGAATCGAGTGCTGTCATCGTTCGAGTGGCCTTTGCTCGCAACATCGCCGCTTTGGCCAAAAGCGCTGTTTACTTTCTGGAGGAGACACAGCGCAATGCGCCGAGCGAAATGCCAACACCGCGGTATGAGGCGGAATTGAATGCTCTCCATGACATCGTACGGCAGGCTGTTCTCAGTTTGTTGACCGACTCGCAGTCTATTGTCAAGCAGACACTGATGGAGTCCGGCATTTGCGATCTATGCGCTTTCTTTGGAAAAGAGAAGGCGAACGATGTTATCCTCTCGCACATTATGACATTCCTCAACGACGATGACAAGAATCTTCGAGGAGCCTTCTATGACAACATTGCTGGCGTGGCGGGCTACGTGGGGTGGCAAGCGTCGGATATACTGGTGCCACTGCTTCAGCAGGGCTTCACAGATCGGGAGGAGTTTGTCATTGCGAAGGCCATACGTGCTGTTACCATTCTGATTGAATTGGGCCATATAAGGAAGCCTACCGTTACAGAGATTGTCAACGAAACTGCCTGCTATCTGTGCCATCCAAATTTGTGGGTGCGTCATGAGATTTGTGGCATGATATCAACCACAGCACGTAATTTAAGCGCCATTGATGTGCAATGTAAGATTATGCCCGCGATCGGAAGGTTCCTTAAGGCGCCGCTCATCCAAGTGGAGAAGCCGCATATTCTGCTGGACTGCCTGCAGCCGCCCATACCGCGGCAGATCTATGACAGCGTGCTGCGTTTCCAAGAAATGAATCCCTTCTTTGGTGCCCTTGAAGAGCGTGTGCGCCTGAGGAAACACACACGTGGCGGTACCCAGCCGCAGTATGAGGACATGGGACAGACGTTGCGCAATGTAAGTGCTTTGGTAATTTTGGTTGTTCCAAGAGAACCACTCACATTTCCAAATCACTACAGCTTTTCCGACGTCTAAGCTCAGAGGGACTGACGCCGACCATCGAGATGCAGCTCTTAGCCATGAAACCCTTTCTGATACAACTCAAGCATAAGGCTCTTGATGATCCCGCATTGGCCAATGGACGCATTGTGGTCAGTCGCAAGAAAGTCGCCTGTCACGAATATCCATTGGCAGACAAGGCAAATAAATTCCCATTGGACAATCGTACGTATCATTCCTGATATTAATTAGTAATTCTTTATCCTTCACAATTTTGATGAAATTAATAAATTATTTAACAATTCAGGATCAAATGATGTCCATGCTCCCACAATGGTATCACCTGCTTCAGATGCAGCTGTGACTCCACACTTAGTCTTAGCTGCAGGCTCTTCGGGTAGCCCCGCCTCCGGGGTCATGGTACAAGGGGTGCCAACAACAACAGTGAGCACTGCCACCTCATTGGGTGAATACACCATGCCGGATCGCAATTATTCCCTGGACCGTTCTGCGGAGTGTTGCCAGGACTTGGAGAGACTAACTTTGAAGATTAAGCGGCGCTACAATGTGTTGGCGTTGTCGCAACGCTGCAACTACGATAAGCTTGTTACACCGTACCCTGCCAATTGGCGCCTCAATGGCACGCTGGTTGCCCATCTCCACGAGCATTCCGAGTCGGTGGTTAAGCTGGCATCCTTGCGGCCAGACGGAGCATTATTTGCCAGCGGCAGCATCGACGGCACCGTCAGACTGTGGGACTGTAGCAAGCTGAACGGTAACCACGGCATCAACAAGTCGCGCCAGGTCTATTCAGCAAACACTCCCATTTATGCTCTGGCCGCTTGCGACGCCGGACAATCGCTGGCTGTGGGTGGCAAGGACGGCAGCTTGTTGATCATGCGCATCGATCGCAACTCAGCGAAAATGACGCTGCAACAGGCTTTGGATCAGAAGTAGGAACCTAGTACTTTGCAGTGCATTGAACTTGAACCTAATTTGGTTCCTTTCTTTTCGTAGTGCATACAACATTGGTCCCGTCGTGGACATGCACGCCTACGACCAGACGGCGCAGAGTGTCATTGTGTTTGCCACGCTCTATGGCGGCATTGTGGCCTGGGATACGCGGATGCAGCATAGCGCCTGGCGACTGCAGAACGAGCTACGCCATGGGGTGATCACCACGATCTGTGCGGATCCAACGGGCTCTTGGCTGGCGACAGGCACCAGCGGTGGCAAGCACATCTGCTGGGATTTGCGCTTCAGGCTGCCAATAACCGAGATTAAGCATCCGGCGGACTCGTGGATTAGGAAGGTGGCCTGTCATCCCACAGAGCCGTCGTATTTGATCTCTGCCTCGCAGTCCAACAATGAGGTGTCAGTGTGGAACATTGAGACGGGGCAGAGACAGACAGTACTCTGGGCCAGTCCAGCGCCGGTTCTAACCAACAGCAGCCTCAACGATCCATCCACAACTTGCGGGATTTTGAGCGGCGTCGTTGACGGATCACCGTTTATTCTTACGGGGAGCTCAGATCAGCGCATTAGGTATTGGGACATCGGGTCGCCAAAGAACTCATCTCTCAAAGTGCCATCGGCAAACGATAATTTGACAAATGTATCCTTTAACTACAGGTAAAAGCATGACACGCTAAATCTAAGCGATTCCATTTATATTAATGTTCAAAATATTCACAGTGCTCGTCTAATCGATGGCAGTCAGGTGATTGAGGAGCAAATCATTCCCAAGAGCGCCGGCGACTCGCAGCAGTTGCGAACTTCTATGGAGGAAAGTCCCAGATCGGGACCGGATATGCCCAAGGCTACGCATCACGATGCAATTACGGACCTGCTAATGTGCAAGGAGAGGGGCCAGGTTTATATAGCGTCCGCATCGCGCGATGGTGTTATTAAGCTTTGGAAGTAGCATCTATTTTTAACTCTTTTTATCTGTGATTAGTCAAATTAAACCTACATAAATAAATTATATTAGGCTGTCATATAACTTCCCTTCCGCTTTTTTGCTCTTTATTCAATGCTTTATACAAATTGCTTTATACAAATACAGTGAACGGATTTAGCGCCGTTTTGTTCGATAATGTGTTCCCATTTAGACGGCAACTTCATAATACCCCCTCGTAGAAACTTCCCTCCTTATGTGCGAAAAACTCGGACAGCCACTCTTCACAATCCTCTTTTGAGCCCAACTTTACACCAGTAAGGGCATTCGCCATTGACAGGAACAGTTGGTAGTCACTTGGCGCTATGTCCGGACTATATGGTGGATGCGATAAAATCTCCCATCCGAGCTCCCGTAGCTTCTGACGAGTCATCAGGGTAATGTGTGGTCTGGCATTGTCCTGGTAACACACTACACCCTTCCCGTTGGCTAATTCTGGTCGCTTCAGGTCGATGGTCAGCTTCAAGCGGTCCAGTTGTTCGCAGTAGATGGTAGAATTAAGCGTCTGGCCATATGGGAGCAGCTCATAGTGTATGATTCCCTTCCAATCCCATCAAACACAGAGCAAAACTTTTTTGACCACTGTTTTGGACGATTCACCGGTCTTCGACCTTGACCGTTTTCGCTTGATATTGTCGTATGTGATCCATTTTTCGCCGCCAGTCACCATCCGCTTCAAAAATGGGTCGAGTTCATTCCGTTTCAGCAGCATATCGCAGGCGTTGATTCTGTCCAACAGGTTTTTTTTGCGTCAAATCATGCGGCACCCAAACATCCAGCTTTTTTTGTATCCAGCCTTCTGTAGATGGTTTAAAACGGTTTGGTGACTAACTCCCATCTCCTCGGCGATCTCACGAGATGTCACATGCCGGTCTAGCTCGATGTTTTCCATGATTTGATCGGTATTCTTCGTCACAGGTCTTCCGCTGGCTGGCTTATCCATGGTGTCGTTTTCACCGGCTCTGAATCGTCGAAACCATTCTTCCGCTGTTCGAAGTGATATAGTACCATCTCCCAAATCAGCATTAATCTCAAGGAATGTTTCTCTAGCAGATTTACCTTTTACGAAGGAAAACTTTAAATAGGCACGAATTTCGGCGTCAGTGAATTCCATGTTTAAACGTTTATAACATTTCAACGCAATAACTAAACTTGTCATAAATAGCGTCGTCTTGTGGGTATTTGTTAAGACCTTTCAATCGATATTTGGGGCAGTGCTCGATACCACAAAGCCGCCAAATTCAAAAACCAAAAAGGGAAGGGAGATATTTGACAACCTGATGTATTCATTCATAATTAAATGTCACACGTACATACAAACAAACACACACATACACACGCACACAGGCACACAGTTTTCCACTTTTCTGCCTCGTACTCAATTCGTTAAATTCAAATGTTGGCTGCACTGCATTGCATCGGCGATAATTAATTTGTAGCGTTGCCAGACCGTTAATGTCTGCAATTGGACGACGCGGCCAGCCATGTACATTCTGCTTACACCATGGTGGCAACGTGAAATGATGAGCGGCGCAATGACAACCCTGAGAACAGACGCCGCAGCCAACTTCAATTTTTTGACATCTGCAGCTGGCGCTGTTTTTCGCTTTTGTATCTTTGCAAGCGCCGTTATGAGCAGAGCGGCCAAGCGCCATTAGTCAAAGTAAAAAGTGAGTTCTATAGACAGCGACGCTCATATATACAAAAAGAACAAAAAAGAAAATAGTAGTTATCACTGTAACTATACAGACTCACTGATTGAAATACCCCCAAGGAGCGACTAAGTGAGGCAAAGTACCAAACCCAAACCCAACACCGCAAACCGACGCACGGCACATCCAGCGCGTACGCAGCCGCTGTAAAGCAGGACAACGCGAGGGTCGTAACGACAACAACAATACACAACACAACAACACGCAGCACGCAATTCAAAATGGCGCCGGCCAAAGGTACCACTCGCACTGCAACAACCAGCCAAGCCACCATGAATGCACTTCTGCCCATGGGAGCGGTGAGGGCCAAGGGGCTCAGCCGTCGGGCCGCCAACAGTATTGACGCAAATGTGGAGAATATGCTGACGCGTGGTAAACGCAAGGCCGATAATAGCCCCATCAAGAATGATAAGATCAAGCGATCTGCGCTGGGTAATTTGACCAATAATGTTAAGGTTATGACGCTGCATCCCACCGATGAGGAGAACAAGGTGACCAAAAAGCCAACGGCTCAGCAGCTGCAAGCGCTCCTGGATGCTAAGAACTTGGACAATTTAAATATTCTGGCGGCAGCCACAATTCCTGCTCCCGTCGCAGTTCCAAATAAAATAATGACGCGCGCATCAACCAAGACAGACGATGCTGTGGAAAATTGCCACAGGGTGCTGGACAGGTTCGAAGAAGCCCTAGCGATGAAGAAGACGCGGAGAGCGCCAATTCCCCTCAAAAAGCCAGTGCTGGCAGAAGTGCCAGTCATGGCTCAGCCGGCGCCCGTACTCAAAAAGTTGGCTGCACCAGCCCCACCGCCGGCTGTAAAGCCCGTGCGTCGTATATCCAACGATTTTAACAAGACTGAGGAGAGCCTTTACATGTCTGCTCTAGAGGATGTCTCCAGCAGCGATTCCATGCGGCTGTCCGGCAATTTTGAGGCGGCGCGGCGTCGCTCGGCCAAGCTGCAACAGAAGACTGAACAGACACTGGCGGCACCGACGAAAGCATCTGTCCTGCTGGCGTCTGCCGCCGCAGCAATGGTGGCACCGGTGACCCCCGTGCCCGAGGATGTGGAGGACTTCGATCGCAAGAATTGGGACGATCCGTTTCAGGTGTCGCACTACGCAATGGATATTTTTAACTATTTGAAAATGCGCGAGCCGGAGTTCCTCATCCACGACTACATGCCGAAGCAGATACATTTGACAACCTGGATGCGAACGCTCCTCGTCGACTGGATGGTGGAGGTTCAGGAGACATTCGAGCTCAATCACGAGACTCTGTACTTGGCCGTGAAAATTGTTGATCTCTATTTGTGTCGCAGCGTCATCAACAAGGAGAGGCTGCAGCTTCTGGGCGCTGCCGCCTTCTTCATTGCTTGCAAGTACGACGAGCGTCAGCCTCCGTTGATTGAGGACTTTCTGTACATCTGCGACGGAGCCTACAACAACGACGAACTGGTCCGAATGGAAATGGAAACGCTGCGCACCATCAACTACGATCTCGGCATTCCGCTCTCCTACAGGTTCCTGCGTCGCTACGCTCGCTGTGCCAAGGTGCAGATGCCCACGCTCACACTGGCGCGCTACATACTAGAGCTCTCGCTGATGGACTACGCAACCATTGGGTTCAGTGACTCGCAGATGGCCTCGGCGGCTCTGTTCATGGCACTGCGCATGCACGGCGGGGCTGCGAACCTGGACAACCAGACCTGGACCCCGACACTGGTCTATTACACGGGGTATCAGCTGGCAGACTTTGCCGAATTGGTGCCGGTGTTGAATGCGGGGTTGCACCGCAAGCCGCGCACCACCATCAAGACGATACGGAACAAGTACTCGCACAAGATATTCCACGAGGTGGCCAAGGTGCCGTTGCTCACCAATGCTGAGATGTTCCAAAGCAATCTTGACCTGAACGACAGCAACTCGGGCACTTGATCGACAGAATTGCGATGGCGTTTTATGCACCGTTGTAACGCCAATTAGCCAAATTGATAATGAGCAACAAATGTTACGCTTCACTAGGCATTAAGACGCTTCATTTATTAAATCTATGGATAAAGACTAACGCAATCCAATCACCACAATTCCAACATTGTCTCGACCACTTTTATATTCATATATTTTTATTTTATTTCATTTCATTTTATTTTGTACTGTTTGTGTTCTCTGATAAATAATTGGTTAACATTTATGACTTTTACACAAATTTTTATATTTAGATCTATGTTTGCGTTCACATTCAAGTTTATTGTTTACTTTTAATTACGCCCTGCACCACCCTACCACGACTCAAGCCACCACTCACCGTACCCCATACGACCCTATGCATTTATATTAACGATCAACTTTAATGTATTCTCTTTATAATCAGAACAAACATTAATAAACTTACGCATATTTTAAGCAATTGCATCGCCAACCGTTTGATGATGGTGGACACCAAAGCTGACATGGATACAACGACTAACCATTCATTATACCATACACTCCTTCAGTATTCTCAGACGTAGCACTACTACTAACTAACGAACGAACCGCCAATTCCATTTACCATATGTACGTAATGTTGTAGTTGTTGAAAAATGATGTTATTGTTACCACTCCCGACTTGTCTAAGTAACTATTTATGTTTGTATTCGTATTCCACGCTCTATATGTATGTATATGTGCATGTATGCCACCAGTCAATAAATTCAATAAACTTACGTCCGTTCAGAAGCTATGCAGCCTATTTAAAGTAGAGCACAACTTGGGTTCCAATTTTCGAGTAGAACAATAGGAATTCGGGATTATTTGCAGCGAATTTCTATGCAGGGCATTGCTAATTTCTATTGATCCCCGGCTCAGGTGAGTGACACACACATAGACATTCCAGATACCCCTGATATACATAGGTATTGATAATCTATTTCTATTTGCTTTCAGCTCTGGTTTTTGGCGCGCTCAACTGCACATTTTAGCGCCAAATTATTTTGGGTTTCGCTTGGCAGGCTGCGCCTGAGCCGCAAGACATCGATGCCGATCCCGTTTCGTTGCCGTCCCTGTCCCCATCCCCGTTCCCATTCCCATTCCCGTTCCCGTAATCGTCTTTGTCCAACAAATCACATACACATAACCGATTTCAAGCGCTGCAGTTGAGCAGTTGAAAAGGGCAGGCGCAGCCCGTCTGCCCGACTGTGTGTCTGTCTGTCCGTCTCTGTGTGTGTGTGTGTGTCTGTCTCCTTGACGTTGATTTTCTACCACCTTTCTTTGTCGGCCGTCCGTCCACCGCTCTCTGCTCTCGGCTCTCGGCTGCCTCCTATTGTGCGCTGCGCTTGCCTGCAGCCAGGTAGATTCACATCCTTTGTGTATTTCCTTAAGAAAATTAAGAAGCAGCCGAAATGCATGTTTCTTTTTTCCGGTTCGCAAGGTAGGGTGTCCTTGCGTATGGTTATGTGTATGTGTGTAGCTATGCATATGGAAAGTACACACAGGACAAAGGCAAAGTTGTCCTCGTGTCTCCCGCTCCGTGCCGCTCAAGGTGCAGCCGGGAGGGAACATTGCTAATTAGTTTGGTTGGGCGTGCAGAAATCAAGTTTATTGAGAGACAAACGGTCGAGTCGGGCAGCTGCTCCTCGAGGTGGCACAGTGGCACGCGGAGGTAAGCTTACACCTAACTTATGACTACTGCTTATGTGCTCTATTCTTTCAGTAACCTGGCCTGCTGAAGGCACCGTTATAGCCGCCTCCAAATCCACTGCCGTAGCCCTGATTACTGTGATTGTTCAGCACGTCGAAGGGTCCTTTGTGCTCGCCTTTCTCCTTGTACTCGGTGTTCATGGTGAAGCTGCGGTTCCAGTGATCGCGATGGCCTGGCCTCGGATTCCCTGTCGAAATTTGTTGATTTTGGTAGCTTGTAGGCGGAGAAGGTGCCTGTGGCTGCACCGCTACTGGAACGTTTCCGGGGTGAGCTGGTCCATAGCCGGAGTACGCCGGGTACACCGGGTACGCTGGATATGTTGGGAATTGTGGCAAATATACTCCTGGATATGTGAGGCCTGGTTGCCCCACCGGATAGCCAGGTGGTTGAATTCCATTTGGATAGTTGACTGCATAAGCCGGGGAAATTTCGGCACTTGGCAACGGTCCCCGATCAACTGTACCATAAACGGGTGTCGGGTAACCTGGTATTCGCTGTGGTTCCTCTACAGGCAGTGTAGGGTACAGAGATGTGGGGCGACCGACTCCGATTGCATTAGGATTTAGTCCGGCACCTAATGTAGCGATTCCGCTGCCACCGTTCTCATGGCCGGAGGCTGCATCAATGACGGTTGAGCCGTAGCCCGGGCTTGGCTGTTGGAACGGTTGCTGGCTTATCTGTGGGCCCAATTGCGAGCCGAGGTGAGCACGCTGATGATGACGATTGCTGGTGATTCCTCCGGTCAATGTGGAGGCCAAGTTGAACTCGGTCTTAGCATCCTCTTTGCTTTCGTCGCGTGAATACTCCGAAGCGTCAACAAGGCTGACTGCCAGAGACAGCGGCAGCCATATACAGAGAATTGCCCAGTGCATGATGATACTTCTAGTGGAACTGGACCTTCAGAGCTTAGACTGTGTATATTTAAAGTTGATTTGCCGAGCTTGAGTGCTTCTGCGTCTGTTAGGGGTTATCAGTCAGGTCGGACTAGTTGAGCTGATTTATTTCATTGAGAAACGAACAACAAGCGATAGAGATGTAGTCCTAGAAGCCGAAGGTAAAATACTCTTCTTAGCTACAATATATAAAAAATATAAATTCTATGCTTCCGAAACTTAAAATTGTACACTATAATTTTTGATTTACTTGGGTTCAACGCTTTGTTTAATTTATGTATTTGACCTTAACTTAATTCTTGGTATTTATTCTAATTGTGTTGTAGCCTTCACACTGTTAGGTAGTCGTTGTGCATCCGGTCGGTCCATTATTGATAGGAGCATCAACATTATTGAAGGCTGTCATGCACGCCCTAATATATATATATATATATAGGATTATGCGTTGTGTAGACAATCAACTTGCAGTCCGAATGCTATATAAGCCTGAACCAAGATCCAATCGAGCGCCATATAGAAATTAAAACGAAGCGAAGATGAAATCAAAAGTTGGGTTTCTGTTTCTGCTGTTTGTGGTCCTGCTGGGTGTGGAGTCCACGCCTACATTTGACCGCATTGCTGAGGCGTTGCTAGAGGCGATCGATGACCGACCGCATTACACCAGGCCGGTAGCCTATGGACCAGTCCATACCAAGGGACCCTATGGACCAGTACCTCCATCTGGACCACTCATTGAAGAGGGCTACGATCATGGCTATGATTATTATTACGGAGGAGGCAGTGCCCACGGCAATGGCGTACATGTTGGCAATCCCTATGTGCAAGGACCACCAGTCCACGCCTATTATCCTAGGCCTGTGCAGGGTCCAGTGAAAGGCTACTATGGTGAGCCGCAGTATCCACAGTATGGCTACGCGCCAACTGGTCCCGTCTATGGCCCGGATTATCGCAGATCGCAAGTTAAAGGACCCGCTACTGTGGGCGGATACAAGGACTACGGCTACTAGGCGCCATTTGTGATCGTGTTTATAGCTTTAAGACCAGACGTACGTCATAATTTATTAAAACAAATGCCCTTTTCTCGAATCGTGTTGTTTTTCAAGCTCGCCAAACCTGTTTACAGTTTATTCAGATTAAAGACCCGGCTACACGAGCATTGCAAACGTACTTGAGCTCGGGCATCGATTATGCTTACATATTGCGAAGTATATATTACGAATTAATAATTGTTATACCTACTACACATACTGATTGAGTGATCTAACAATTTGTTAAGCTCACCGGCGCCGCACATCAATTAACTCTGATAGCTTTTCCTCGCCGACATTGTGCAGATATTGCAATGAGTTGGGGAAGATAATTTGGCGAAGTCGGGACAATTCATAGGGCTTTATGGCGAGGGGTGGAACTGGAGTGGATGGGAATAGGGGTGGGCGGTTGGTGCCAATGATCAACGTATCGCCAGAATTCGAAGGAGGAGTGGGTGAAATAGTGGGTGGTTGATTAGGTAATGGGGTTTTAGGCATGGTACTGCCATTATCGTTGCTGTTAGGGGAAGAAGGATTCATTGGTGATTGTGGTGCTGGCATTTCGTCGCTTTCATCTTCATAATCATCATCCTTCCACTCCGGTGGCGGAGGTCGGCGCGGTGGTGGTCCCATTTTATGATCCCATTCCGATGGTGGTGGCGGTGGTCTGTGCCTGTCTCTCCAATGTAGTGGTGGTTGGTTTTCATCCATCCATTCAGGTGGGGGTGGTCCGTGTCTATGTCCCCACACACGTGGTGGTGGTCTGCCTTTATGTCCTCCTCCGCGAGATGGTGGCCCATTGCGTCCCCAATCATGCCGACCGTTTCCACGTCCCCATCCTGGGGGTGGTGGCCGACTATTATCAGCCCATTCGCGTGATGATGATTCGTCTTCCCATCCAGTTGAATGTGGTCTGTTGTGTCGTCTGTGGCCGCCCCTGCGTCGGTTCCTGGGTCTGGCTCTGTGTCCCCATCCAGGCCTTCGTTCCTCCTGGTATTCCTCAGGTGGTAGTTGCCGGATGACTCGAGAACTCAATGGGAATCCTCGATCAGATGCGCTCGACGATTCGAACTGTGCGTTGCATGTGTGGATGAGGAGTAGAAGAAACGCCGCCAAGGCCATTGGCCAATACAACCGTATTCCAGTCATGATCATGTCGGATCCAGTGATTTAAGCGCCCTTGCGCCAAGAGATTTCAATTCTAACTGAGTGGAGAATTCTCGTATTATATTCAAAACTCGTCTCCGGTTCGCTTGACACCGAGTAGTAATTGGTAATCAATGCAAGATGAGAGATCGAGAGAGCTGCGTTCCGCTCGACGTTGCGATCTTTGAGCTTGCAAACAACAAGTGAGAACACTCCCGACGAGAGTGAAACCCCAGCAAAATGGAACGTACCCATAATTACAGCGAACAAGCACAAACAGACGCGCAATTGATTTGCAAGCTTTGTTCGAAACATTCAGAAATAGTAAAATATTAGCGGATCGTTATTACTGAACCTTTTTTCAATTCCATGCAGAATAGACAAACTTAATTAAAATACGTAGACTAATTCAATTAAAATACGTAGAGTATTCCCAGTTCAAGTTCAGTTGGTTTATTTACTCCCTCTTAAACATCATGTTCAGTCATACGGAGAACAAGAAAAAAATATTCCTGTTTATTAAAAAAAACGAAGATCGGCAGTATCTGTCTGTCTTCGCTATTTTTTGTAAAATATATATTACTCATGGGGTCATTGTATTTTTGTTTAACATCAAAATTATTCCAGTGTGCAATCTTACATATTGATGTACAAAAAAAAAAAAAAATTTTTTTTTGCAATTGGGCAACGAATCTGCTCAAACACTTTCGGTCCGTTGTACGTGTTCTGCATGCGCTAGTTGTGGAGCTGTTCCCATCTAAGTTATTAGTAAGAGTGCATTAAACTGTTACTGGTATGAATTTGGAAATAAAGACAATAAAGAGAATAAATAGAGGGGAATCCAACAACTTGCTAATAAAAGACGTATTTAATCAATAAAGCCGATTACAACAACCGATTATTTAACGAATAATTAGTTAATTTGCTTGAGTTTGCAACATTTTGACAAGTCTACATACAACTGAATAATACATAAATTGTTTTCGTAACAAACCTGTTTCAAGTTCGAATCTAATCGCTTATTGTTTAACGGGGCGTTATCTAGGCGAAAGAGAACTTGAGCTCAAAGCGAAGCTCTGAGTGAGTTACGCTGAGCGTTTGCGCTAAGTTTTGTTTTAACACCATGAATTGCAAATTATTTTATGGGTATTCATTCTTATTTAATCTTGATATTTAAATAAACAAAGGCATTACTGAATAATCAAACTTGCTTACGGCTCATCTACGCACATCGATAAGTTGCGACAGGTCCTCCTCGGTGGGAATATGCACATACAGCTGTGAGTTGGGGAAGGTAACATGACGCAGTTGGGAAGCCTCAAGGGATCTGATGAGGGGAGTTGGAACTGGAGTTGGCTCTGGTATAGGCTCTTGTTGATCTGGAGGCGGTACTAGCGGTGGACGATTATGGCCAATGATTAACGTATCGCCCGAATTCGGAGGCGGAGTGGGCGAGATGATAAGCGGTGGTCGGTTTGTGCCAATGATTAGCGTATCTTGAATAGGTTGTGGGGTTGGAGGTGTTGTGGTGGGACTCGGCGTCGGTAAAACCGGTGTATCGATCGGTGGATTATTGTTGTCGTAGATATACTCTTCGCGCGGATTGTAAGGTGGCCAATTTGGCGGTTGCTGTGGTTCAAATGGACGGGGTCTGCCATGTTGTCCACCTCTATGTGAAGGGGGTGGTGGCGGTGGCGGAGGTGGCGGCGGATATCGGTTTCCATAATTCCAACCAGGCGGTGGTGGGCCCCCTCCCCAATTATTTCCATTATCCCATTTCGGTGGGGGTGGCCCACCGCCGCCATTCCACGCGTTCCATCCATTTGGATTTCGGTTTCCGCCAATAGTTTTCCAGTTACCCCAACTGGAAGATGGCTGCCTGCCTCCACCATTCCAGCCTCCGCTCCACGGACGTCCATTGCTGGCCCAGTTTCCGCCTTGATTGAAATTGTTGAAACCGTTTGATTGTCGTTGCCAGTTGTTGTCGTTGAAGTTATTGAAGCCAAATCCGAGTCCAAGTCCGAGTTGAGGAACCTGCGCGACAGCTGTGATCCCACCTGCAGATGCTACTGCACTGCCAGCCGATGCGAAAGACGTGGCGAATTGAGCTCGCGTGCTGCCTATCGGAAGAAGGAGGCACGTTAGCAGAGCTCCCAGCACATGCGATTGTATTCCGGTCATGATCGCGCCGAAAACAAAAACCTACGCGCCCATGCACTGAGACATTCGGCTTCTAACTGAGAGGAAAATTTTTGGCGATTAGGCGAGAAGAGACGCCTCTGCTCAGCTTTATATTCAAAACCAGTCTTCGGCTTGCTTGTCTGCTCTAGTCGTTTCTGCTAATCGAAACACTCTGAGCGATCGCGAGAGCCTCAACTCGATTTGCCCTCCAACGGTGCGACTCATGTTTGCGATCATCAGATTTGTAAACAAAAGCCCCAAAAAGCCGGAGAGGAAATAAGTGACAGATGGAGTCGACCGCAGGCCATTGGTCAGCAAATCTGGATCCGCTTAAGAGAAGTACGTGATCTGCATGCCGAAGGCGTGGATCTGTTAACGTCCGAGTAATTCAAGGTAATGCAGTAAACAGTTGCTGGCTGGATCGGCATTAGCATTATGGCAGCAGATCTCCAGCAATCCAGGCACGAAGGTTGAAATAAACGAAAAAGAAAACCATTAAGATCGGCATGTGTCATCCTATCCCATCCCAGACGTTCCTAGGGTATAAATAGACGAGAAGACTGCGGAGCCATTGTCAGAACGTTGAAGGTCGGCATAGAACCAGACGAAATGAAAGCTCCCATTTGGCTGTTCTTCACTTGGCTGCTGAGCAGTTGCCTCGATCTGAGCCACGCCTTATTTTTCAAGGCGTTGAAGGGTACTAATCACTATAGACGTAGCCTTGCTGGAAATTATGGAAGCTACGGAGGATATGGAACCTATGGAGGTGGCTATGGTGGCTACAACAGCGGCTATGGAGGCTACTCTTCGGGCTATTACAATGGACCGTCTTCAGGTTATGGCAACAATTACAATTACAATGCACCATCGAGCTACAGATATGGGAGACAACCTAGTGGATCTGGAAAACCACAGCGCAAAGGGCGCACGTACTCGGACATAGCGAGAGTTCTCGTACAAGACAGATATCTTGGCCTGGGAGCTGGTCGATATCTGCCCCGAACTCCCTTTTCTCCGCTGTGGGGTTGAAATAATATCTATGGAAATCTTAGTTAGTTTATTGTATTAGATGTGCCGCTAATAAACCAGACCGTTTTATAGTACAAAATGACATAATGCTAAATATTTTAAAATTGTACCTCTAATCCAACTTTATATGCTCAACGTATTTTTGCTTCCACATTAAAGTTTATGATCGGACTCCAAAATTTTCAATGGTTTTTTGTGTATTGCAAACGCGTGTACACACTTGAGTACATTTAAATAAAGTAAGTACTACTTAGCTGTATAAAGCGGCTCGCTGAAACGTGACTGAAACGCGACTAGGTCAGGTTTAGAGATGGAAGTGTCACGTACCTGTCACGCGAATCACGCCCAGTTAATTTTACCATTTTCATGCTACACTTTAGAGAAGAAATTCGTATGCAAGCACTTAAGGCATGCAAGAATTGAGACATAGACTTTTCCGATAAATTAATAAAGCTTTAATTGTCGAAACTCTTCTATATTTTACCTATTGTAGTAAATAAAATTAAACACATTTGCACCTACTACTTAAACCGATTTTAAACAGATTTTAACAGCATTAAGGCTTCTTAGGTAAACCTATTTTAACTTGATCTTATGACGCATTGCAATAAATTTCACCACAAAGTAAGTACAGAAGTTTCCTGACACTTATAGACATAAGTAGAGTGTCCACGAATGAGAATACTGGTTTCGGGATATATAAAAGTATGTACAGTCATTCGGGCAGGTGAGTACAATCACACCTGATTCAACCGGAATTGACTCAGCGATTCTGCTGCGTTGTATAACTGCGAGATTTGCAGCTCGAGCTAGGAGTTCCCCTTTCCTGCATTGGCAAATGGAATTGCAGGAAACAAAAGCTGCTCGAACAGCATAGATATATGTCATAACATACATGTATGTAGGTATGTACTAGTAGAATGCATTAACTGCTGTGAGAGCAATAGATCACTTCAAGCCATAAACAGGCGCACCTACGTCATTAGACAGACTAAGTCTGTTAATTACTATGCAAACAGTCAGAGTTATGTTCGGCTGTTATGATCATTCACGCTGCCTTTCGAATCTAGTCTCGGTAGTCGAGATGGCGTCCACTAGATGCACATACGTTTTCTCGGTCGATTCTGAGTTCTGAACGTAAGCGTTCGATTTGTATATGCGGTGAATGACATTTTGACGACTATGCGAGATGAACGGTTTACAGATCTACATGGAAGTGCGAGAGTAGGTGAGCTTGGGCCACAACAATGGTGCTACGTGCGAGGCATGCGTCGTGTGCCTGTGTCTGGCTGTTGTCACAGCTCAAAACCTGATCGATAAGCAAGCGTCTCTCTGCTGGACATATTCATATAAAAGCCTTCGTCTGGACGGCATTGGAGCACAGTTCTTAACGGCAACCTTAAGAAACAGAATGTCGACGGTGCAAGGCAAACGCTTTCTTCTTCTGCTCACATGGCTGGCGCTTATATATATAGCCATGGGATCGCCGGCATACGGATATAACTCGGAACGGTCGGGACGCAGCTACACGGACATTGCCCGCGTCATTAATCCTCAGCCCTATGCGTTCGTTGGCTCCCGCAACTATCCAGGACAGCCGTTTTGGCCAGTGGGACGTTAGAGCAATCTTCTGTAAACGCTCTCGCTAGAGGCGAGGACTGTTATGAGCTTTACTTAATTTAAATATGTTTAATGTTGCATTTTTAGTTGTAGAACATAATTGTAGTAAATATAAATGTATTTACCTGCAGCGCAAAAGTATGCAATGATTTTTTTAACGGTGCTGCCATTGAGTGTATAGTATATATTATTAGAAGTATATGCATATATATACAATAAAATATTTAATGCAATGCTTAGAAGGATAATTTTATCAAATAACTTTTACTAACTGAGATACATATTTTAATACGAGCTGCGTGCAACGACTCAAACACGCCGCAAGTAGTTGGCAACGCGAGTTTGAAACTATGACAGCGCCCGCCTGAAAGTATGCTGCACTTTCTGGTATAATTATATGAGAAGTTTAACCGCTATGCGGTGCCGCCTTCCTCGGCGTTCAGAACAATTAAAATATCATCGTTAATGACAAACACACATTAGGACGCACACATCGACCACGCCCACTTATCGTGTGGTGCCAGCAGACGCACAACGATTGCACGGCAATGGCAACAAAGACGCTCAGTCGTTCAGTCGCCCAGTCGCCAGACAACGGGAACAAGGACTGGAGAACAGCGCGTATTCTTCGCATCATCGTTAAAATTGTGCGCTCCAATGGTTAATATTAAATCAACATCCAATGCCATCTGGTGGATTAAAAATCCAACTGGCGGCAAGTTGGGCAACGACGGGCGCAAGGCATCGCTTGGCTCGAGCTTTTGTCTGGATATGGCGGAGCTGCTGCGCAATATATCCTTGCAGGGCTACAACAAACTATTGGCGCCGGAATTAACTCTGGTGGAAAGGTAAGCGACAGATAAAAAGGCAGCTCTCCACGCTGGCTTTGTGCGGCACGTCGCGTTACTCATACGCAGCGTGGTCCCATAGAAAATTTACCGCTGCAATTTGCGCTGCGCTTCGCCATATCTTTTGTCTCTTTGAATCTTTGTGCGTCTCTTTAGCTTTCGTCGTCTCAACTCATTTTGTTCCGCTGTGCGTTGCGTTTTTCACATTTTTCATTTCCGTTTCCGTTTTTATGCTGCGCCCGCTCCTGCCAAGCTGAGCACTCTGTGCGTTTAACTTATCGAGTGCTCCCTCCTGCTCATCTTCGTCCCGCTTATTTGCAGATTAATTTGGCTGCTGGTACACGCGGCCACGTTCGTCGCCATGCTGGCGGTGCTGCTGCTCACCTGGGAACAGTTTATCGCCCAATACTTTGTCATCAATCTGAAGGATCCACTTTACCCCATTGAGAATGTGCCCTTTCCGGCGGTGTCGATATGCTCCAACAATCGCATTTCCATGACGGCCGTCACCCACTATGCGCGCGAGCTGTGAGTAGCCAGAACTGAAAGCTCTCCTCCTTCCCCAGTCTCCCTTTCTTTTGCTGACGAACTCAACCTGCAGGCAAAATAATGATCCAGCAGTACGCGAACTGGAGTACTATGTGACTCAGTTGAAGTATCTGCGCAATTTGTACTTCATTGGCAACAGTGAAATTGACGTCGAGGCCTATTTGAACTTTCAGTCGTTCCTCGAACTCTTTGGCACCTGGTACAATGAGACCTTCTGGAATACACGACGCATCATGCAAATGGTGGGCTCAGAACATTACAGGCAAACTATCGTATCGTATCACTGTTTGACTTTCAGCTCGCGCCTCCATGCGAGGAGTACATACTGAAGTGCACCTTGTCCAATGTGGACATACCCTGCTTCACCGAGGACGCCTTCCAGGACAGTCTAACCAAGTACGGCCCCTGCTGCACCTTCAATACGAAGAACAAGTGAGTATGACAGTCAGAAAGTATACCCCTACCAATGGCTTCGATATATTCCTACAGACTGAAGAAGCGAGACTTCAAGAATCGCTTTGCCAACTCTGCGCTGGGTCTGACGGTCGTGCTCAATGCGAGTCATGCGGACTACTTTGCGCCCGTTCTGAATACCAACGGGTATATAGTGATCATTCATGATGCGGATAACTTTGCGTCCATAGCCTCATCGAATGCGCTGGAGACGTTTCCGGGACAGCAGGAGGAGAGTTTCCTGAAGATCTTCCCGCGCGTGATTGAAACCGATAAGAGTTTGTACTCGTTCTCGCCCTACGGAGTAAGTGATTTCATTATCTATATGGAGGATATATAATTATCGTTTGTATTTTATCGTATCGCAGCGCCACTGTCTGTTCCACAGCGAGATGAGTCTGCCTAGCAGTGGCATGCGCTCCACCTACACCTTTCCCAACTGCATCACCCGCTGTCGCATTCGCAGCATCATTGCGTTGTGCAGCTGTCTGCCATTCCAGTTGCCGCTGGAGCTGGTGGAGAACTTGGAGGGCGTCGTCTATTGCACCCTCGCCCATGCCACATGCCTGAGGCAGTACTCATGTGAGTCCCTTGTTCATTGCCCGTCTCATTGCCTCACTGCCCACTTTCGATCTCCTGCTGCAGTCAAGTGGAACAATGTGCTAACTGAGCGGGTCAGGTACGCCGGCCTGGAGCGGGAGGCAGAGGAGGCGCTGTACTGCCCGCAGTGTTTGCCCTCCTGCAACGATGTGCAGTATCGCATTTCGATGAGTATGCTGCCAATCGATAACTATCTAGCAACCCTAAAGCTCGATGAGAACAACGAAACGGAGTTTAGCTCTGATATATCCGTGCTGCGAGTTTACTTTGGTGATCCGCACGCTCAGCTCTATATGAGATTGCTGAACAACGAGTGGTTCGAGATATTCAGTGAGTATCGAGCGAGCCATCAGCTGAATGCATTGTCCACTCTCTACATGCTTTGCAGGCACCATTGGAAATATCCTGTCGATTTTCATGGGCTTCTCGCTGGTGGCTATTTTCGAGACACTCTTCTTTCTGCTCAAGTACATTTACATGGGCTGCTTGCGCATCGTTGAGCACAGCAAGGCCAGCAAACTGGACGCACGCAAGCTGCACATATATCCGTAGATGAAACACATTGCTCTGAAGTTCAAATACATTTATCTTATCTTTATACGCACAATCAACACGTGGAACGCATTCATTTCTGGCATGAGTTTTCTTGGGGTGAATCGAAAGGGACATGACCTACTTCAGGGCCTGATGATGATGATGATGTTTCCGTTGGCTGACATTTAACGCGCATTTAACTAATTTCGTTTTAAATTGTTGACAATTAAGGCAAATTGCCAAGACGAATCGAGCGCTAGGCGAGTGTGAGAGAGAGAGAGAGAGAGTGAGAGTGAGGGTAACGCCGGCTGAATCCTGAATGCTGAACACCACGTGCCATGTCGCAGTTAATTTGTTGGCAATAAGTTGGAACACGAGGCCTAATTACAACAATACAACAACACGCACGACATGACTGCAAAATTTTCATTAAAATGAGCACCCGAGTATGCCCCTCCCCCTAACCCATCACAGTGCTGAGCTGCTCTACAAAAGGCTCGCACTGCGCAGGCAGCCGCAACAGTTGCAATCCACAAACGGTTGAGTGAGTGCCAAAACATGACAAAAACAACGGAACGGGAGCGCGGGCGGACACGAGAACGGGAAAGGAACGGAGAGCGGGAACGAGTGCGGGCACAGCGCAGGCTACCACAGCTGCGCCTGGCTGTCGGACGCGCCGCTTGGTGGATACCCAGACCCAGGGGCGCACCTGTGCGCAAGGAGAACCCGCCAATGCGAACTGCGGAAAAATTGTCATTTGCCGCCGCGCTGAAGGATTTGCTGCAGAATCTCTCATTTCATTGTTACGGCAAATTAGTCGAGCCGGGACATAGCAATCGAGAACGGTGAGCAGCGCTATCGGTGGCCTTTTCCGGCTCGGCCGCCCCCCTCCACAGCTCATGCTTTCAATTAGACCCGCAAGCACTTTGTCCGCAGATTCGCCTGGCTCGTTTTCCACATAGCCGCGCTAATCGTTCTAATCGCCTTCGTTTGGGGCACATACAAGGGCGAATCGGAGGCGCTGGTGACCACCATATACAATCCGTTGTATCCCGTGAGCAAGGTCGCCCTACCCGCCGTCTCAGTTTGCACCATGAATCGCATGTCCAAGCGCGCTGTGTGGCGTTATGCCCAGGAGCTGTAGGTAGATCGTAACTTGCTATGCTTCTGTTTCTCCAAGTTGTTCTCCATCTCCGCAGTAGCGAGAAGGACCCCAAGCAGAGGAATGCCAGCTTCTTCTATGAAGAGCTGCAGTTTTTCGGCATGTACTACAGTCCTGAGGAGACGGGCGATTATCAGCGGGTGCTGCGTTTACAGGGCTTCCTCGATCTCCTGGATACCGATCCCGAGAATTTGCTCTTCAATACGAAGAAACGCATGCGTCGCCTGACACCCAATTGCAGCGATATCTTTGTGTCGTGTCGTCTGGCAGGGCAGCCAATAGATTGTCTGGAACAGTTTCAAGACTCGCTGACAAGCTACGGATTCTGTTGCACCTTCAATATGCAGGGAAGGTTAGTAGAAGCAGATCTGAAGTTAAGTGGCTTCTATAGAATATTCGATTCTCCCGGAGGTACACCAAGGAACGTCCTAATTATCAGCGTTTCTTCGGAGCCGAAATGGGTCTGGTGTTGACATTGAAAACCAATCCTAGTGATTATTTCTTTTGGAAGCATCAGCAGAGCGGATTTTCGGTAAAATATGGTAGCAACGCGAGCCAATCGGGTGGTAGTAGTTATCCCTCCCTTCTTCGTTTAGATCATTATCTATGAGCCTGGCAATTACCCCGATCCACAGTCCGGTAGCATCTCTACACGACTTGTGAACCCGGGCCGCAACACCCTTCTGCCCGTGCGGCCCAAGGTTTTTGAGACCGTGCCGGAGGCACGTCACATGTGCCCCTCAGTGGTGCGTAGCGTATCCAACTGTCAATCGCAGCTTATTCAAGTGATACCTCTGCCCCTAGCGCAAGTGTCTCTTCGAGGATGAGGCTCCGCACAACTTCTCGCGTCGCTACAGCTTCAGCAAGTGCATCACCTACTGCCGCGCTCGCAGCATCTTCAACCTGTGCGGCTGCCTGCCCTTCTACATACCCATGCACTACGTTAACGACACCACGGGCTTTGTCTTTTGCACGCTGCAGCACATGGAGTGTCTCAGGCGCTACAAGTGTGAGTTTCAGGGAGATTCCAACACGTTCTGTCCTGCTTGGTCGTCGATTTATTTTATTTCCTGTTCCGAAAATTACTTCCAGTCAAATGGCTGAATGTCATCACCAGTCGAACTGAAGTGCCTGGTCTGGAGCACGAGCTGGAGGATGCGCTCTACTGTCCCGACTGCCTGGCCTCGTGCTCCGAGGTGCGCTACAGTGTGCGCGGAGCCATGACGCTGGCACTACAGAAACTATATTATGACAAAACGTAAGTGAAAGAGCAGTCAATAGTGGCCAGAAGTGTGGGAAACAGTTCTCTGCAACCGGCAAACAGTTGCCTAAACAATGTTTCGCAATTTTCTTTAACCTTATTTATCGGTACAAATATATGTCATAATATTATCACACCAACAACTTTAAAGATACTGGATCCTAAAGCTTCGTCTATTGAGAGCTTAAGACTTTTATTGCATTTCTGCATGAAAAAGAAAACAGATATAGTTTAATAGCTTCCACACTGAGTCAGTTTTTGGCTGTTCTTTGCTAGGGTTACATCCACCCTTCGCCGGTTGCCATAATGGAGTTTAATTTTGCAGCAGACCGGGTCCTGATGCCAATAACAGTCTCCGGCGCGACAGCTCCCAGTTGGCCGTAGTGCGTATTTACTTTGCCGAAACGCACATTCAATACTGCCGGCAGATTATTAAAAACGCCTGGTACGAGATCTTCAGTGAGTCTGCCGTTGTGCAATATTACAGGCAGACAGACAGACGACTCCTTTCCCTCCTTTGTTTCTTATTTCCAGGTACAATTGGCAACATCTGCGGCATCATAGCGGGCTTCTCATTGATTGGCATCTGCGAGCTGCTATTTTTCCTAGCCAAACAATTATGGCATGCATGCAAAGCGGAACTGAAGGTGGAGCTCTCCCATAGCCATGCCCATGCCCATGCCCGATCCTGGACCCGGGCTAATGGCCGTGCAAAGGCAACTCAGCAACAGCAGCAGCAGCAGCAGAAGCGCCAGCCAATGGAGCTCCTCATACTGCCGTAATTGAGCGAGAGGCCGTGCCAATTTTAAAGCTCACTGACTTTTATACAGTGTTCTCTCCGCCTTTGTCTGCCTGCGTGCGTGTAGTGTAGTCTGTGCTGTGCGTATACGTGTGTGTGATTGTGTGTGTGTGTGTTGCTGTTGACCTGCGTAACAAATGTTAATTATCGCGCTCCGTGCTCTCCGAGCAGCTGCCAGCTGATTGTAGGCCGGGCGCACAACTCAAGTGCACTTACTTTGCATTGTCACATAAAAGTAAACAGTGCCGGGAGACGAGTGGATCCGGTTCGGGAGCGGGAGGGGTGTTCAGCAAAAAGGCCCAGACGGTGACATTAGTGCCAACATTCTTGGACAACTGCCCACTTCAGTACGTTGGGGGGAACGAGACTGGGCAGCGGTTGGCAGTTGGCAAAGCGAGCACAGTCCGCACAGTTATGGACCACAAACTTCACGCGACGCCTGGTGGAGGGAGCGAAGAGATGCTGCTATCCTTGGCACACGGCCCGGTCGGCACTTGCAATCAAAATAAATTTTTATTTCCTGTCGTTTTCTATGCAGAGATTGACAAAATGAGTAAACAAATGAAATGGCCTTTGCGCATATGCTCAATTTGGCAAATGGATGAAGATTCTGTTCAATATCATATGCTCAATTTGGCAAATGGATGAAGATTCTGTTCAATATCATTGAGCATACAAAAAAAATGTAAAAAAAATTAAGAAGTTTTCAATTTCAGTTACTTTTGCAAGTATTCAATAGATTTAATTAGTAATTTTCCGCTTCATTAAAACAGCTGAACTTCAGTCTGCAACTCTGGGTCTTCGCGGAATCCCTGCGTGTTTTAGCCTAATGAAATTTCTGCGAGTTTCAATTTTGCAATTGATTTGTAGGTTTATTTCGAGTACACAGCAGACACTCACTCAGCTACTCAGACGTACACCCATTCATACCCACACACACACATATGTAAATTCTTGTGAAATTGAAATGATTCCCGTTGAATTCGTAAGCGGGTTTGTTTGTTTTGCCATGCATAAAACTGCCTAAAAATTTCAAAAAATTGCAAAAAATTTAAATGAACGCACCCGTTTCGGTTCGGGTAAATATACGTATGTATTTGGCATGTACAGAGCATTGTGTTGGCAGTACTAGCTAAGGCAAACAGTGGAGAGCGAGAAAAGGCAACAGACTGGGGCAAAACTCCCCCAGTTGCTGGCAAAAGCAGACAGTCTTTTCCCCCGTGCCGCATATTATCGCACAATACAAAATGTATATTGGATTATTTCGTTTGTGCGAGTTCCCTAGGCTATGCCAGGCTACCAGGCTGTCTATCGACCCAGCTGCCTGGCTACACGGCCACCTGCCTATCAGACTATCTGCTCACCTGACGCCATTGTTGTCCGCCTCCACAAATGGACCAGGAACTCGTCCGAAAAACCGATGTGGTGTGTGTGGGTGGAAATGATAGGTGCATTGTCGGATACTTTTCGAACGGACTGGCATATCGTACTCAGAGTTCTTCTGATTGCTTTTATAACATTTTCCAAGCTCCATCAAAATACGCACAATATTTACTTCGATTTTGGCACTGCTTTTATCTTCACAAGCTTTTCAGTTATTTAAAACCAAAGTTGTTATTTTCATAATTTTTCTGTAAGCTTATCGAAAAACATTTCTGATGAAATCGGGCGCGTGCTTTACTTAATAATTGGATTACTTTTTTAAAACGTATGTGGTTTTATTCTACGACACATTTTAGGATAAAAAACAAGTCTCATTGGGGTGTTATGATTTTATTGCTTATTTGCAATTTTCGTAAATATTTTTTATATAACTGTATATACTTTATACTTTCTATATATACCTGTACTTTATTGAAGGCACAATTGAAAACACACATTTGTTCTTAGCATTTGAAATACCAAAGTGAAGTTTTGTAGATTTTTGTCTTGCAGACAGCCTAAAAGGGACTTCCTCTCGTACTTCTTTAAAGCATAAATAAAGCTTAGCCTTTTTCGCAGCTTTGCGGGGTTAGCGCTGACAGCCCTACTACTTAGGATAGGTATGCGTTCGCTTGTCGGTCCGTCTGTTTGTCCTCCTCAGTCCTCAGTCGTTCAACGATTTAAACCACTTTGTTTCAGAGCGCGTTCCACATCTTCTTGCCTGTTGGAAGGAAGTGGGAGAGTGAAAGTGGTGGCTAAGTCGGTGTCGACAACGACATCGTCGCCTTAAGTTCTGGCGCCCAATTCGCATGCCTTTGTAGCTGTTGTTGTTGTTGCTGCCCTAAAGAAAAGTGCTGAATTATTAAAACGCACAGCGGCTGAAGGGGAGAGGGGCATGGGTGAGCGTGGGTAGAAGTGTGCGCGTAACTCGACCGTTTTAAGAATTTGCTTTCGTATTTGCACGGCGTCTGCCTCTTGTCTGCGGCCTGGCTGCGTTTTCATGAATAAACATGCAAACAAATTACGATACTCGACAAACAAACGCTCGTGCGCGCACCTGTGAATGGCGCCCAAACGCGCACACCTGCGAACGGTTTTGTAATATTTCGGGTGCGTTGGCGAATGGAAACTAGGCTAAGATTTTAATGGCAAGGCTGCAGACACATCAAATTATGCTCCGGCAAGGGACATTTGCCAACGCAGACAAGCGTACCCGAACCCGCATTATATAATTCTATTCAACATTGATCACCGCATGCGTCATTGCATTTGCAAGCACGGCTAATGCCCGGCTTAGTGGCTGCCCCAGTCCCCGCCCAACGCCCATCCGGCTATAACCCAACTCACTCGAGTGCGCTGGGGCGTTGACAAGACGCTCTATTTGGCGTCCATTGCACCCACATGGGTCGAGTATATCCACTCGCTGTCGAATATGGAATCCCGTACCGCCCCCAGGAGTGCTTAGTGCGTAGCTGTCAAAAAATATATGAAATGCTCTGACTGCGCTCGGCTTTGTCGCTGTGCCGAGAGCCACGGGAAACGCCCCGGCCCCAAGTATGCAGCACTCACCCGGCTGCGTCTGGAGTCTAGACATCAATCAACACCTTGGGCCAAGTTGATTGACAGCCGAAACGACAGCATGAAAAATAAATCTGTCATTTGCATGTTGAGTTCCGTTTGAAATCGAAATAAATATGCTCTGCTTGAGAGGCGCGCTCGTTGTTGTTGTTGTTGTTGTTGTTGTCGTTGTTGTTGCTGTTATTATTATTATTATTGCCAGCAAAGTCAATTTGTCAAAAACAGGCCACACCCCTGTCCCCATTCTCTGGCTGGCAGGATGCTCGCTCAAAGCCTTTTCAGGCAGCAACAGAAAATGGTGGAGGGGGGGAGGGGAGAGAGAGAGAGGGTAGAATCAGTCAATGTTTTCGTTTGTTTGCAGCGCAGCTTAAAAACAGATTTCCTTAATAAATATAAATATAAATATAAATATTTATGCGGGCCGGCAAAGCGTATATTTAATTAATACAAAATAAATGATTGGGAAATAAATAACATAAATAAATTCGGCTCTCGTGGGCAGCAGACGTGAAATTGTTATTTGAGCTCGCGCATAGCGAAAAAACTATATATGCGTACACCGTACATATGTAAATATCATACATATACTCGTATTTGTTAATGCTTCTGAATTTCCCCATTTGCCGACAGACAGACAGAAAGATTTGTTTAAATCATTTATTCATATTCGTTTGAGTATACACCATATACGGGTTGAACATGCGAACAATCGCACGCACTTATCTCTCGCTCTCGCTTTCGGGCTGATTCTTGGAAGCTGTGATTTCAATATAGTTAAGCTTATTACGGAAACCACAATAAACACACGGTTTAACATACTTATATTTCCTCTGCTGCTATAGTGATATGTGCATGTGCTGACATACCCTGTTGTTTTGCGAGTGGGTTATGCACGACTCTAGTATGTGTACGTAACGTGAGAGAAATTTTATTTTTTGTAGTGTCCACAGTGAGTTCTTCTCGACCATTTTTTGGCTAGGGTATGTCCTAGTTGATCACTTTCTGCGTGTGTTCATTTGTTTTCAATACACGCGTATTTCGAATGTGAAATTCATTCGAATTACAGAGATCTTAAAATTCATTTAATGGCTCTTTCCGCCTCTTTGCATGCAGTACATGGCCCGAAGGGTAGTGGGGGAGGGGGGTGTGTGGGAAACAGAGTTGTCTGTGAAAATTGCTGTTTATGTTTTACACACTGCTTGTAATTTCGCTGGGAAAATGGCGAAAATATCCTGCAGCTGATTTTTAATTACGAACACACAAAAAAGAAAGTTGTTGCGATTCCGTGTATGTAAACACAAGCACAATCACGCACAAGCACACACCCGCACACCCGCACACCCGCACATTCGTACCCACACACCCGCACTCACACACAGCGCATACCAACACATAGCAGCAACTGACTTCCTAGACCTCAATGAAGCCGTCTGCCAGACAGCGTGTGCTCAAGTGTGTGTGCGAGTGTGCGGCGGGTGTGTGTGCGGGTATGTCTACGCGTGTGTGTGTGTGTGTGTGTGTGTTTGGCAGCAGATTTCAATTTTTGTGTGTTAATTACATTGCCAGCATAAGTTCATGCCCCCCATGCGCTTCTGCACCCTGTGCCCGTTGGCATCGCCGGGGCGTGGCAGGCCGTGGCACCGCCCATTCGAAGCTCGTTGTGCTTGTGTTAAGCATTTTGGCGCTTGTGAATGTTTAATTATCAAAAATTTGCACTTGATCCTTGTTCGCTCTTTCTTTTTGGGCACATTTCGTTTTATGGCCATGTGTGCGCGAGTGTATGTGTGTGTGTGTGTGTGTGTGTGTGGCTTATGGTAATTGCAGGCTTTTTATCTGTGCACCAGAGTGTGCTCCTAATGCCTTACAAGTACTAGATACTTACTTTGTGCCTGCTCTGCTCAGCTTATCCGAAATGGGACAAGAGCCACGGGCAGCTGCTTTTATGTGGCCAACAAATTTGATTTGCCTGCGCAGGAATGCTGCATAATTCAAGTGAGTTCCAGTTTCAGTTCCAGCGCCAACCTAGTTGGCCTCTCGTCTATTTACTTATTAATACTCGACAATGTAACAACAACAACAATAACAACAGCGACACTGAAGAGAAGAACAACAGGCGAATTATTTATAATTACAAGCGAAGCTGAAGCTGAGGCAGAGGCAAAACCAGAAGGAACTCGGCAAAAGTCGCCGCACATTTTTCATTTTTATGCCTTTCTGTGGGCGCAGCGACAAGGACGATTTAATGCCTTTAAAACAGCAAAATGCCGTTAAAGCAAAGGCCAAGGCAACAGCAAAGGCAGAAGCAAAAGGAAGCGATACACAAGCAGAACGTGGCGCATCCTCCGTCTGTCGTCTGGTCGTCGGCCGGCAGAGGAGTTCTGTCTGCCGGATTCCCCGCTTCTGGTCTCTCTTATTATCCCGTTGTCGCCTGACAAATAAACACACACACTGTCCTCTAAAAAGCAACAACAAGAACAACTCCGACTCCGACTTCAACAAGAGCATTAAATTAAATACATAAATCATATTTTTGTGTGTGCCGACAGGGTGTTCGTGTGTCCGGGCTAGGGGTATCCCGTTCAGTAAGTGGCGCGGGCAATGTAAAAATAAGTAAGCGCAAACAAGTGCACATTTTTCAGCACTCGACTGGCAGATATCATTTAAGCTAGTCTTCCTGTGCTCAAAATGCTATATATGTGCTTTCATTTAAAGTTTCAAAATTGCATATTTTCCATAGCAAACAGTAACAGGTTTTCCAACAATTATCATTGCGGTATACCCACTTCTTTGCTTATGCAATGAGTATACTCGTACAAACCAAGAAAAAACATAAAAGAAAGTGGAAAACTTTTTTGTTGTAATTATAAATGTCTACCAAGCGGAGACAGAGACACAGTCCCAGACATTGTTTATCATTTTTCAGGGGTAACGCTCTCTGGATACCGAACATGATTTAAACTCGCCTTAAAGTTCATCCCAAGCTCAAAACAATTCACTTTGCACAAACTTGTTGATTGAAAGTTTGTAATTTAAGACCAAACAGGGTCAGGTGTGGTAAAAGCCATTTGTGATCCCTGTTTGGGATTTGTTTTCCTGCTAACAGAGCAAACTTTTCAGCTTGCTTCTAACGTCCAGAGTATCGATATTTTCAATATACATGTATATATGTATATATAAGGAGCTTATTATGCTTATTCAGGTTAGCTTTTGCTTCTTTCGGGTTTTGTTTACACGACAGTACTACATGCTCTGACTATTACAAACCAATAATGATTAAAGAAAATATTTTAAGCGAGGTCACAACGCCTCGAAAGTAAGTTCTCGGAACTTGTTAGTCGTGGCTTTGCAACTAATTGAAACTAAATTAATCTGCGTATAATACCGAAATTTGTTGAAATTTAACTTGACAGGCAGATGTACTGACAGACAGACAGATAGAAGCATAAACAAGTAGATTTTGCTAGTACTTATGTCCTTGTTATTATTATTATTATTATTAGGTGGCACTACAACTCATTTCGGGTTCTGGCCGACCTCAGCGTCTCCCACTCTTATGTCCTTATTCCTTATTCAATTTCAGAGTATTCACCTATTCAACTTAATTTGATTTGTTTGGTGTGAACTATGAGCGCGTATTAATTGAAAATTTACACACTGATTAAAAGTCACGTTTTGTCGCGTTGTGCTCGAATGAATTTAATTCCGCCCTCGGTTTCTCTCCCATATATCCATGTGTTATCAACATATAGTACATAATTAATTGTTAATGACGATTATGTGTAATTAACATGTTAGGGGTTGTGCGGGGTGCGTTCTTAATTTATGCACGAGATTTAAAATTAATTTCGCATCGTTTGCCAAATCAAGCGTAAATGCGATAAATTAATAGTCAAAATGGGCGTCATTCTGCAACTGCAACAACTGAGCGCAGTGAGCCGAATTCGAACAAAAAATCACATCACTAAACAAATCTCCCGCTTGCCATCAAATGTTTCTGGGCCAGCATTAAATATTGAAAGCACACACTCTACTGCCCTTTCAGGGGGATTTCCTACTCACCTCAAGGTTCGGGAGGGGAATCAAAGCTGCTCAGTCTCCGCAAATCGGTTTATCCGCAAGCTTTGGGCTGAGTTTGCGTCACTTTTGATGGGTTTGTTTGTCTTTTACGAGCACAGATTGTTAATGCAAAAGTTGCCCAGAAACGGAGCAACTGAAACAGAAAAGAAAAGCCCAAAAAGGGTGTTGAAAGTGTTTCCCCATGTCTGCGTTTGCTTTAGCATTACATCACTGTTGCACGTGACTTTTCTGTGTGGCACCTTTCAAATATTTGGCTTGTACTCCAGTTTGTTGTACAAATTTTTGATGATTTGCCGTCGAGTTTCAGGGCCCAGTTGTCATTTTTAATTGGTGCATATTAAATATGCCTCGACTTCGCTCTGCTCGGCTTTGCTTTGATGCGAGTCTGCTGCGACTCTGCTCATTACTTGGCCAGAATTTATGCCCTTTTCATGACGTGATTTGCCCCTTTCAACTTCATCAGCACTTTCCCGCACTTGCCCGCGTTGCATATTTTAGTCCGCTGTTTGCTCTGCCAAATTTCAAATACTTGTAATACGCTTCCACAATGGCCCCATTACGGGGCCTGTGCATAATTTCTATGCGAGTTGTCGTAAAAAGTGCATAAAATAAATGTGCACCGAAAAGCTGCAGTTAAAATAAACAGTAAAAGTGGCCGGCCGACCACCAGCCCGGCCGAGGGTACTCAACACCCTGTAGAGTCCACTCAAAGGGGAACGAGGGCATAGAAGTGATGGCAGATGATAGAGAGCATCATTTGGTATCACTTTAATCATGACTTTATGGACTCTGTTCGTGGTGAATTTCTGGCTTGTTTCACGCGCTCTTCTATAGAGCATACCCTATGTCCGCTGACCGACGCAGGGTATGCAAATAATAATTGGCAATGGTAACGCAATGGTCGGCAGTGAAGGGTCAACATCATTTGTTGGGTTCGTTCGGTCGCTCGTTCATTCGTTCGCTCGAGCGCTGCGCTGCGCTTTTTCTGCGTCATTTTAAACGATGATACTTAAGTTTCCATTAAAGCACTTGCCGCGACCATCAATTCAATAACTGCCCGGGACTGTCGGGCCATCGGGCTGCCGTTTCGCTGCCTCGTCGCTCTGTCGGCCCGTTGGAGTGCGTAGTTTTCCTGCTGCGGCGACCGTCGAACACTGAAGTGAAGCATGCGCTGTGGTTTTCCCATCCCAGCAACTTTGTTGTTGTTGTTGCTGTTGCTGCCGTTGCGCTGGACGGATGTGGGCGGCACAGGCCAAATATTTACAGCGAACAACTTTCGCAGCTACAAACTGTATTTATTGTATGGCACTCGTATGAATATAGTACATATAAGTGCATGAAACGAGATGAGAGAGATGAAAACTACTGAAGGAGTGCAGAGTTCCCTGTCAGAAAGTGAGTTCTGCTGATTTGATAATACGAAACTGTTCCCTCTGCTTTGATTCTAGAACTTGTCGAGAAACAAATCTGTTGCATGTGTTTCAACAGGAAGCTGCAGACTTCTGCCCTGATCAGCATGTGTGTGTGATTTGCATATTAAAGGCGGCTCGCATCGAGCTTATTGATTGTGTGTGGACCTTGCATTCGTGTAAATTGAGTGGTGCTGCGAAAACATCGGGCACCGCACAATTTCATTAAGGCGCTTTTTTCATTTAAGCGTCGCAGGCCGCAAATATTTGCACTTTAAACTGAAATAAGTGAAATACGTTCGCAGAGGCCGTACGTGGCTTAATGCATATCGCTGCAGGCGCTGGCGATGGCACTGGCCTAAAAAAGCGCAGGAGAAATAACAACAAAAGCATGGAAGCAAGTATCTAGCACCGAAGATTTAATACTCTGCCGTTGTGACTTGTCCCAATTTCACAATATTTTTGGTCTTTTATGAAGCTTAATTTTCCATTAATGATTTAATATTTATTTCGACTAGGTATAGATCAGAAATCCAATTAAATATATATTTTATTTCAGCAGCTTTCAAGTCTCGTGACAAAACCACAATACTCCCGGCAAGAGTATAAAAAACAAGTTTCCGACTGCGATTACGCACTCGCCACAGTCGTCTCAGAGTCGGATTGAGAATACTTGAAATAATTATATAATTTTGCGCTCTGGAAATATTTATGAGGCCCGCGGCAAGGCGAGCAACCACTTGGCGTTCCATGGCAGACTCTAATTCCTTCTGCGGACTGCCATCGGCCGCAGGCTGATGGGAAAATGATAAGTTGTGGTAGGGCAGTCGTAATAATAATGATAATGCGTCATAAGGTAATTATTCAGTTGCAGAAGGCTGTGGGGCCGCGGGGCTCGCATAAATAAATATCCTGCAGTTATTTGGAGTGTGTGTTGACAGCGAAATTGATTGCAATTAATGGGCACTTCGTGACAGGTGGAGGAGGAGAGCAGGCGGAGTCGCAGATGGAGGACGAAGTAGTAGCAGCCGGAACAGAAGCTGAATGAAGTTGCCAGTCGTATGGACTTGGCAGCTGCATAATGCAGCAGTAGATATGGACAGAGATCTGTCCGACTATATAATATGCAGTTGCCAGTTGCCTTCCTCTGTGAGGCTGGCAAAGTTGGCTGCAGTTGAAGTGCGTCATCTTGCGCCTGAGTGCGTCGCCTCAAAAGATGTTGACTGACAAAGCGAGCAAACAGCAACAAGCCGGGGCCAAGCTGCTCTTGCATGGTTTATCAATTAGTCAAATTAGTTGTGTTTGTCAGGAGAATCTCTAGGGTTACTTACTTTTCGAGCAGTTAAATGTGCCTAATGAAGAGCTTAACTTAAAGACGCACTCGCACTAGCATTCGCATTCGGAAATCAATTAGGCCGGCCAGAGCCACAGCCAAAGCTTGGCATTTGGCGGCTTCCAATGGCATCCAGTGCATACTCAACCGCCGGGTAAGCCAATTTGACTATGTCAATATATCGTAGTACTCCGTACAACTCCGCACACAAAGCATGAAAGAGACGTGAGCGAATGCGACGGGTGCGAATGCCGGCTGGGCTGGGCTGGCAAACATGTAAATATTCAAATCAAAAGCGCAATTGAATGTGCGAGTAAATGTCATCGTATCTTGCATTCAAATCTTTGATTGCCAGCTATTCAAAAAAAGCGAGTTTATTGCACTACACTTGGCACTCAGCCAGATGGCAGAGAAAGAGGGGCAACAAGGGGAAGCAGAGGGAAACTCCATTCAGCTGCTGCTTACCTGGCGCTGATTCCGTCTCCATCTTTTTCTCCTCTGCCTTCATCTGCGTTTTCCTCTCTGGATCTGATTCTGGTTCTGGGTCTGCTGGCACTGGTGCTGGTGCTGGTGCTAGTGACACTCAGACACAGTGCTGGGAATTGACACAGAATAGCTGCCAAATGCCAAGGCACAAAGCGAAATGAGGAAGTGTTTTTTTATTTTTTCTGAAAAAAAAGCAAACTTGCCGCTGCATATAAATGGGGTAGTAGTCGCTGTTGCGGCTGCTGCCGCTGTGGCACCTTGGCAAAGTAACAGGAAGTTGGCGACGGCGAGTGGCATTGATCTTAGCATTGGACACTCGGATTGCCTGGCCTCTGGCTACGGGCTAGAGGTTGTGAGGTTGAGGTTCAGGTTGAGGTTCGCTCATAATACCAAAGTGGGTCTCCAGTTGCGGTGCTTGCCTTGAACTCACAGCCCGTTGCCTGAAATCGCAGCTTTGTGTGATTCATTGGGGTGCACTCACTTAGTTCAGGCTAAATTTCAAGTGCTGCTTAGTTGATGGTCGGGTCATTGCGCTCTTGAGTGCCCGTTCGAGAACTGTACCCAAGGCGAAAGGTGTGTGCTTAGGCCGCAGACTGATAGCGGACTTAGGCGAGTCTTATGCGATATACACACACAAATATATCAGGTGGGTCGACTCTGCTGATAGTGGGAAATGCAGAAACTACCGGACAGCTCGGTGCAGTTGACAACTGCTGAATGAGTTCGCTTGTCTCATTAAAATATTCCTTTTATCGGAAGGCTTCGTGTAATCATATTAAGTAGTTTGTCTAGTCGTCTTTGCTTGTCGTGTAATTTATGGCATTATTTATGATGATTTCCAGAGAGTTTCTAGTCGTTTTACAGTTAAAGTGACAGCTGATAGCGTTAATTAAGAATGTTGATTAAATGAAAATCAGACTTTCAAATATTCCACAATTGTCGGATTGTTTAAGATGATTAAATAACAAGATAATGAATGGCATTTAAAGTCGTAGGCTTAAGTCTTTTTATATAGGTCAGAGCTCGTCTTAACTTCTGCTGTTTGCAGAGTCAGTTTGCATTACGTGGCGTATGATTGTTGTCGTGCATCTAAATACCGAACGGTGGCTGTTGTTAATTGATGCTGGGCCACTGTGGGCATTTCTCGCTGTTGTTTTAAACACCAAACACCATACACAATAAACACGTAATAAATACTTGCACAACGTTGCGTATGCGTAATGTGTAATTTTGGCGTTGCATAAATTAAGCACCAGGCGCGACAGCATCGCAGGCAACCCGCAAACAACGGAGCGCAACGGAGCTTTGTCATTTGATAAATCGCACTACTATTTAAATTCCATCAGATTCCGATAATAATTAATGAGCTGCGCAAATTAATTAAACGCTACTAAATACTCACAGCGCCTGCATGCCGTTTTGCGCAGTGATTATGGCTAGTTAGTTGTTGGCCAATTACGGATGGATGAAATTTCGAATGGAAAGTGCTTTATAATTGACAATATTTATGTGTGTATGTCTTGCTGTGCTACTTTTATTAACAAAATGGCAGCAAGCGAACATGAAACCTCATTGCCTCAAAGAATTCCCGTTATTCCGATTGCAGAGCGAAATTAAAAGGCAACTGTGTCGCAGTAAAAGTAAAATTACTCAAATTCTGCACGGTTGTTTGCGAACTCTAAGGGTAGCTCTGCACGGGGTAGGCTGCCTGGTGGGATGAGTTACTTTCACACACTTGTAATATCTCACATAGCTCGGGAGACTTTCCTGTAAGTGCGGACTGCTTGGCTCTCTGGCTCCTGACAAGATGCCTGTAGTTAAACACGTACACGGCGGGAGCTGGAGACACCGACTGTGGCATCAAGTTGTCTATCAAGATGTCTCGCTCCTGTGTGTGTGAGCGGATGTGTGTGCTAGCTGTTTGCGCGTTCCACTTGAGGTGTCTTTAAATGCGACGAGATCTTTATGGAGTTGCGCTCTGCGGCAGCTTAGCCGGCATAAGCGTGCAGATGTATCTGTATCTGCAGCGCTGGGCGCGTATCTACGATGCGAGGCGCAGACCCAAATGCTTTCAACGCTGGCGAGCTAACTTTGTAGCCAGGTTTGCTTGCCAGAAAATAAATTTTAAATTTTTAAATGTACTTTGCAGTTGTAGTACTTTTCTTTTAGAAAATCTAATGAGAGGGAAGCTCGCAATACAAATAATAATAAGAAATAAAAATAATAATAGTATTGCTAAAATCTTTGTAACCAAATAATTATCGATTAATATAATTTTTTACGATTGTAGAGTATTCAGCAGTCACCATTGGCCTATTGGTAACGCTTCTCGCTTTTTATATGTATTTATACATTTATGCTAATCACGTTGGTGCGTTGTAATGCCGCTACTTTAACTCTTTGGCTCTTAAAGGCAACGCAGCTGCCAGGCCCTTTTTAGTCCCGGTCTCGGCATTGGTCTCGGTCTTTGGTCTCGGTCCCAGTCCCATTGCCAGTCCCAGATCCAATCCCAATCTAAATCCCAGTCGCCGTTGCAGTCGCTGCGATAGTCCTGCCTGCCAGAGGGAGCCGCTGCCGCGCTGCGCCGTCTTTGTCACTAGCTTCGTATCTCTCTGGCCTGCGTACTCGTGTTTTATGCTACATTTTCACAGCGTCCTTTCATAACATCGCCTTGTCGGCAGAGCTCACAATGCGCTTTGTGTTCGACTTGTTTGAAAAACTATTTTACATTTAAGCGCGAAATTCCACACTATGAATGAATTTTTCATGAGCGCAGCCAGAGACGGAGCCGTTGCTGGAGCCGAACAGGAACATGGACTGGACCGTGGCAGGGAGAGCAGGGCAGGACAGGGCAGTCAACCGTTCGACAAGCCAGGCGGGCACTTGACTTGCCCAGCCTGATGTGCAGCACGCCCTTTTCTTCTGACTAAATGTTCTTTATTTCTCGTTTTGCTTCGCAGCGCTGAAGAAGGCAAAAGCCGAAGCCGACATTGCAGAACGGCATCGCCGCATCATCATCATCATCATCGCCATCGTCATCTGAGAGGAGAAGGGAGCTCGCTTTGTGGCAAGCGTAGCTCATGGGCGTTCCTCTGGTCAGTGGCATGGCATTTTAATTGAATTGATTATTTCACTGCTCGGGTGTGATGTTGTTTGTACACTGGCCAAGCACGCAAACCTGATAATGATTTAGTTCAGGCTTCCCAAAGTCTAACTCGAACTCGACTCGACCGCGCATTGGACTCGCCCGCAGCCGAAATGTTTTATCTACTGTAATTTAACCCAAATTCCACGGCTGCAAATTGCATTTGGAGCAAAAGTGCAACAGGCAAGGCTCGAGCTCAGTCTCAGCTTGCTCCCTCCCCAACCTACCTATTTCTCTCTCTCAGTTTCAGAAGCGGACAGCATTCGGACCGACTGAATACGCTTGGGGGCAGGCAATGTAAATTGTTCGCAATTTGGCTCTGGTTTTCTGGGGTTCTTTGCCGCCTCGCATTGTGGGCGGCTTTTGGAGTGCCTTTGGCATTCTAACAAAATGATTATTGATCACTTAATAAGAAATTTCCGTACAATGGCGCCCGTCGCAGAGCCAAGACCAAAGTACATAGAAATGTTTCTTTGTGCGTCATTCGTGAACCCTCGCGACCCTGACGACCGTTTCGTCGTGCTCGACAAAGGCAATTTTAATGAGCTGCACACGGTACACTGCATATTAATGCAAAATAAATATAACTGCAAATTGCCAGAGACCTGTGACTGCAGAGAAGAGCACAGAAAAGTATCTGTCACTTGAAAGCACGTTCCTTAAGGCGAATGTTGCTCCTTGGAACGACCTAAGTAAGTTATTATGCTACTATTTCCTTTTGAAATTGAAAATATCATAGATAATTGACAACGCTTTGACGCACAATATCCAACTAACTGCAGTACGAGAGGTCCGAGTGTATCTGCGTATCTGTTAGTGAGCACAAGCGCTGCAGATTGAGATACTTCCGCCTTGATAAATATGCTTCCCCGATTGCTACTCGCTGCGTGCTGCTTGCTGACTGCTGCCTGATGGCTGCTGGCTGTTGCCTGTCGCTGACAACTTGAGACAAGATAATTTGCTACTCGAGAGTAGAGCGACTCATTGCATCTGTTAGTACGTATATCTTTGAAATGCCAAGGCGAACTGCGTCAGAAGCAACAACATGAAACTAGAGGGAAGCATAACTAGTAAGAGGTTGCATACGCTTTCAGATAGATTTTCAAATATTAATAAAAGTTCAAAGAAAATGTAAGAAAGATACTATAGAATAGAATAGAAAATAAATGGAAATGGGCTGTTCTATAAGTGGTCTATTCTTTCGTCTCTGAGTAGCAAACGTATGGTCAGAAGTGTTATACTCTCTGCAAGAGTAGCAGAGTATCCACAGATATAGAAAACAATGATACATGTGAGGGGTTCGGCCCGTCGTGGAATTATGTCTGAGTTTCGAATCGCACTACAACTAATAAACTCGCAATGAATTAATGATTTGGCAATTTATTTCTCTTATTATTGCAAGAAATACGCTGATGCCGACTTAACCTTAATTGCAAATGCCGAAAAACGTGACTTTAGCTGATTTAATTCAATTTATTTTGTTGCTATCTTGATTCGAACAGTTCGCACAGTTAATTTGTCTGTCAAACTTATAGAAAAGCATTCAATACAACTCAAGATTGCAAAATACAATTTCCCACTTCGAATCAATGGGAGGATGGGAGAGCCCAGCACGAGTGCTGCTGCTTATTGAGTCGCTGCGGGTGACTCTGCCGCGCGCAGCTGGAGTCAACTCTATTCACTTGCATCCAGCTTAAAGCGATGTCGCAGGCTCCGCGGCAAGTGTGACCCACATGTAGAATTTAAAAGTGAAACTGTGAATGAAGCCTGCAGCCAGCTGGGCTGGCAATCTCGGAACTTACCTTCAAATGCAGCCGATAGACATCTCAGTGCAGTGCAAATATGCAGATGCAAAAGTATCTCAAAGTTTGCCTCGCCACAGATCGTCATTTAGCGATAAGCTGCTGGCATCGCAGGCGCATGCAAATGAAATCGAGATACATTTGTCGCGCTCTGACCCAGTTCCTTTCTTGCAGCCAGTTCTTCCCCGTAGCTTGGCCCGATGAAAGCAAAAACTACAGGCAAATAGATAGAGATATAGTATCTACATACTTGTTACTTAGTTGTTACTTGTCGTGTGTGCGGTCATGTGGCGCCTTTGTTGGAGTTGACTCACCATGTTTTCAGTTTGTGTCCGCACTTTATATCGTTTCTCTCTACGCTCGGGCCTTTTTTATCGTCTGCCATTGAAATTGCAGTATTTCAATTGAGGCTCATAAATTTTTATTGTCTGACATTTTGTTTATTTATTTAAGCAGTTGAGCGTGTCTATTTTTAAATGGACTGACTAACTTTCGCACCCCGTCAGATGAGTGGGTGAGTAGGGGGAGAGCGATGGCTGGAGTGAGATTTAGAGAGAGAGAGAGAGATACTGAGAGGGAGAGAGTTAGAATGGGAGGGAGGAGAGAATTTCCAACCCCAATAAAATCCCCGTATACCCCGCGCTGGCAATTAAACGACATTTGCCAGACGCCAAGACAAACAATGACAATTACAATTGCTAAAATGTAATAAATATCTGGCGAGTATTTGCCATTGTTGTTTTTGTTGTCATTGTTTCTGTTGTTGCTGCGCAAAGTGTGGGTGGTCCCTTAAAGTGCTGCTGCCAAGAAGCCCTCTTCCTCCTCGGTGCTATTAATTTCTCGACTGCAAACTTTATTGCTGAAGCAGAGCGAGGCATAAACTTTATTAGACTCGAGCAGTAAACATGGCTCAAAATGAGCTAAATGCAGGTGGGTGTGTCTGTGGCTTCAACTCCAAATCGAAATTGTATATTGAAAACTGAAATTGGCCATTGCATTGGCAAAGTGATTTGCTTTTGAAGTGTCACTGTGCAGTCGTTGTCGTTGTCATTGTTGAAATTTAAATGCGAGCGCAAGGCGCTCCGCAATAAACTTAGCTATTTATCAATATTGAAATTATGTGGGATTCGTTTATCGATATGTTAATAAATATATGCGTTATGTATTTGACAGCTGAAATTGCAATGGCTCAGAAACGCTTATCGCAAATTATTACGCAAATATTTTATTTAAATTTATTTATTTACTTATCGTTCAAAGCATTCGCCATGATTTATTATAGACACAGCTATAGTTTAACCTGTCACTCGGGACTTTTGTTTTGGTAATTTAAAAATGTTATTCTAAGTATAGTTAAGTTTGTGGAATTAGAGGTAATTCAATAGTTGGCGTGGGGGGTTCCCTATACCTATCAAACTCTTCTCTAATAAATGAATATATTCAATAATTAAAAATTGTTCTGGTACGACAAGCCCATCAATATTTATTTATGTTGAAAAATCAAATTTTACCTCTGGGTGGCTTTGTTTGCTGAGTAAATATCGAGTGTGCCGAAGCTTCCTATACTTTTTCTTTATCTATGTATTATATAAACTCGACGTATCCAAGTCATAGAGATATTTTGGAAAAGTAATTCATATTTATTTCATACACGTTATTCTAATTAGATATTTCCCCAACCATCGTTGCATTCTTTACGGCCACAGCATATTCAGGCAACATCTCACAATTTATATTGAAAATGGCGCAATAAATTTCTGCTCCAGAAAATAGCAAAAGTAAAATGGCAAACCAAATGATGTTCCTGTAACTCGCTTATCATCTGGCCAAGTGGTAACTTCATCACCATCTCCATCTCCGGCATGGCAGCGTTGCAGCATTGAGAACTGCATCTGGAGCAAAAGGAATATCAAAATCAACTCGTAAATGTTTTGCTGGCAATATAACAAATATCCGCTCAGCAACGAAGGCAGTGGCAGAGTGAGATGGAGGAGCAGAAAGAGAGGGAGAGAGAGAAAGAGAGGGGGAGCAGGGGCATAGTTGAAGCACTTGTCCTCTGGGAGCAACTGGGTTGAAAATGACACACCATGAAATTACATTTATGCCGGCAGTGCAAATATTTTACAGTTATGAACATGGCTAGCACATGTCGCTTTCCGCCAGGCGACCTCGCCCCCGCTGCTCCTGCTCTTCCCTCCACAGAGCATGCCCTGTCTAATACACTTCAGCCACGGCCGGAGTCGACAGACGGCGCCCTGTCTCAATGGGTCGCAAGTTGTGCGTTTGTGAATTGAGGTTTCAATGTAGTCAGATGTCACTGTGCCACTTGGAGCGATTGCAGAATGTGTTGCAAATATTTATGCACTCACATACAGAGAGAGAGTGTGAGAGAGAGAGAGAGACACACGAGCGTAGTCAGAAGTGTGTGTTGTGCGCAGACTTGTCGCCTCTTACATTACTCATACGCAGTGTGTTTGATTAAATTAGCAAGAAACGTTGCGAGTTGTCCCGCTTGTTGGCAGTTATTCGCAGTCAACTGGCAGAAGCGACGCCGTCAGCCCTGTAATTAAACTGGCAAATTACGTCCTGCAGGATATGGAGCAGAGCGAGAGGACTGCTAAATAACTGTGTCACTTCGAGGCGCGTGTTCGTGTGCTTTTGCATAATTAAAGGAAATATGTACGAGTATCACACACTGATGTACGCATATAGAGCTTTACCCGGCTATTGATAAAGGCTTGAGCTGACGTTGGCTTAATTAAAATACAAAAAAAAAAAAAATGACTCTGTTAAAACTGCAGCGAAATTCTATCGCATTGCAAATTGCTTCCGTCTGAAACCAGAGATGCCTGCTGTGGGCCGAGCGCAGCGATGCGAAGAGACAGACAAACCGGCGGACGCGCAGACCGACATCGGCTTGCAACACCTCATTTAAGCGCCTTTGTGCTGCGCATTTTTCAGATATTATATTACAATTTGCCACTGTTTGTTGACGCGTCGCGGCAGGGCAAGGCACACAATCGTGAAGTGAACTGAAGCCCAGCCCAGCTCAGGCCAGCCCTGAAACACAATGCGCTCTAAATAAACAGGCAAGCTGACAGACCAACCGAGCGACCGACCGGCGGACAGATAAGATACTGTGTACTGTGAGTATGAGATTGCATCGGGGATTGGCCGATTGGCCGCAGATTGAAATGTATCTGCAAGTGAATGTCCGTCGCAAAGAAAGTGCAATAATTAAAAGTCCGTTGTAATATTACAGAACGAGCGGGAATCGGAAAAACATCTTAATTGAAAACAGTGAAAATTTCGAGTGGAAACTTTCGCATCGTAAAACTCACTTGATATGATTAAAAGCGAGTTGAATTGAACTGCGCGTCGATTAACTCGCTTTACCGGCCTGCCAGACCAACGTATCGTATCGTTTTCCGACGTATTAATTTTTATGTCTATGAGAACTCATTAAACTCATTCGCAATTAATTGCGAATTTCCCATCGAACAACAAAACTCCTTTAATGACTGAACCACTGAACAAAGAGCTTAAATTTCATGCCGTCTGGTTGGATGTGTTCGCTGGGAATGGTCTTCAGGCCAACATAACGAAAATGCTGCAAACAGTTCGAACGAGTCGTCGAAGTCGGGGAAAAATTTGAATATAGAAACATTTAAGCAGAAATGGAAATGGAAATGCAATGAAATTTTCGACAAATATGCAAAAGCCACAAAAATTCTATTCGTCAGGCTGCGGCAGTCGGCTTTAAGCCCGTTCAGTCCGCATCGCCAATGTGGCCAGGCTCGCTCTGTCTCGCTCTCTCTATCTCTCCCTCTCTTTCTCTCGCTTCCACAGTGGAACGAGAACAAAGTCGTACAATATGCAAATTTCTGGCAGTGCATTTTCTTTGTTTTCGCCTGCTGCAACTTCCGCATTGTTGATCATGAATAAAAATTTAAGTTCTTATTGTTGTCGGGCGGATGGGGCACGTGGGTCGGACCAGTCGAAGAGCTCAAGCTGAAATTGTTCAAGTTGCTGATGTCGCTGCTGCTGACATCGCCCACGCCTCGCAGAAGAAATACGCCTCATTGATTTCGACTGAGCTTCGACTGGACTTCGACTGGGGGTCACACACAGTGCACATGACTAGCGCAAATCTCTGGGCTCTCTCGCTCTCTCTATGGTACAATACTTTCTAACTGCCGCCCATTAATCTAGCGCCTGGTTGCTGCCACAAGTGTCCGGCCGTATGACTAAATTAATTTTTGTTCTGGTAGCCACGAACAAGGCAGCAACTTGTAGCCCCGTCGTGATTTATAGTGCACTCATTTAGAAAGTTGCTGAACAAGCAGCTGCCTTTGGCCGCCTTGCAGCATGATGCATGCCACAGCTCTCCGCTCTACCTTCTCCCTTCTCTCTGTTCCCTGCTGCCTGCTGCCTGTTGCCCGTTGTCCGTTGCCTTTTGCCTGCTGCAGAACAGTTCCTTGTTACAGTTTAGTCGTGCTTGTCGCTGTTCGGCCCGGAGCTGCGGAGCTTCGAAGCTGCAACAGTTGCCCGCTTGTTTTGGCCCGCTTTGTCCACGCTCTTGTGGCTTTGGGCCATTTCAAGCTGCTTGTTCGCTCTAATGAATGACATTTGCCGCTCTGGCGTTTGATTGAGTTGTTTTGACTGGCCACGATGGCCTCCAATTGACGATTGCCCACAGTTGGTTGTCAACTTTCGAAAAGATTGCGTTTCGCTCGCCTTTGCGAAAAATTCTAATTAAGCGCTCCGGCGCTTCAGGTGCTTGTTCTTCACCCGGCGAGCCCGGCGAGCCTTGCCCTAGCTGCCTCCTACCTGGAACCCGATACCTGGTGCCTGGCTGGCGCTCATAAATCGTTCGCTTTTATGGTATAGAGCGTTGCCCAGTGGTCTGCTTATCGTGGCTCATAAATTATTTGATGCGCTTAAACGTTTTATCGCACTTTAAAGAGCCAACTCCGATGTTTATGACAACCTTTTGGCACTTACAATATATGACATTTATTGGCAACTGTCCAACTGGCCCAGAGCGGACCAGGCCAACGACAGTATCTCGCCATATGCATGTGCTGGTGTTTTACGAGCTCCAGGGAAAAGCGAACAGCTTTTATGGCCCCACCGACGCCTTGAGAATCGCATAAATAGCATTATAATGCGCAGCTTTAAGGGGAAAGAACGTGTTGCAGCATCATTCCGTGTAAATGAGACTAAACTCTTGGCAGGTGCTTGAAAAAGAGAGACTTTTTGGGATTATCTACGTTTGAAGCAGGCTAACTGAATGGATCAATTGAAGAGGAGGCACAGTCTGTAAATCAACACAGAATAATGCAACGTGCAACGTGTAGTGCAACTGCGGCTGACACTTGTCCCCCGGCAGAGTGTCGAGTAGGCAAAGAGCTGCTAAAACGGATTACAGTTTGGTTTTCTCTTTGACTCGCGGTGCCAGCAACAAATGTCAGTTTGTCGAGCCATCTGCAACAGCAACTCATCTTGCTGCATGTGGCATTAGACAGGTGGAGGAACCTTCTGTGCATTTCAGCTTCAAATTAGGAATGTATCTAGTTCGTACTCTAGAGTTAACTAAACTTTTATCACATTTCTTATCGTGTTATTTTGAAGTCAAAGCCTGTCAATAATATTTTGAGACCCGTCAAAGAACAAGCTGCTCTCGCTTTTAGGTTCTTTGCTGGCATTCTTAGGCTGAAATGCGTCGCCTTTTCCTCAGTTCTAACCCTTCGAATCCTTTTCCAGCACCAAAACGAAATGAAGCGTTGCAGGCAAAGCACCCGTAAGCCCTCAAAGAGTAAGAGTAAATGCCTGTCCTCGCATTCAACTAAGGTAAATAAATTGAGTTGTAAGACGCGCTTTGTCTCTCTCCATTTGCGAGGCTTCGAGTGTCAGCAATCATAATGAAATATGGCCATGTCAGGCCCGGGGTACCTGACAAAACGTGGGTGTTCGGACGTTTATAGCAGAAAATTGCAGGCAAAGCAGCAGCAGGCGGTGGAGCGGGGTGGACGGAGACGGAGTGAGGCAACAATGGACAGTGACAGGATATGATTGCCCCGAAGGATCAAAGCGAACAGCAGCAGTAGCAGCAGGCATGTGTTTCATCAACTCGCAATTGTGCAAATTGAAACGCTGCAAAGGATGCAATAGGCAGTGCGCATCATCCTGTGTGTCCATCCATCTCTCCCTCCATTGGACCCTACATCCGTGGCCGGATTCGTGTCCGTGTTCGTTTTGTGCTGCACCCACGCAACAATATTTGGTTTTTCTGCGCCACGTCGGACACATTTACAATGCCTTTTGTGACTCTGGCTGTGCTCGGACTCGCAGTTGGCCCAGATAACGGCAGAGCTGTTACTGCTGCTGTTGCTCTGGCAAATAACCAATAAACGGCATTGTGCTGCTGCAGCAGGAGGAGGAGTGCCAGACGACTGTTGCACGTTTGCACCCTGATTTGTGGCAACTTTCAAATTGGATAATTACTAAATACTTGCTTATTTTATTGTAATGGCCAAGACGATAAATGTAATCGCAGTCATTAGAGCCAGCAGCTTCCGTGCTACGTATGGGGACAGCTGGCAACCAGTTGCATCCACAGCTCCGGCTGCAGCACCGTCTCCGGCTCGATTGTGTCGACGTCGTACGAGTCTTTGGCTTTGCCTTCGCATTCGCCTTTGCCTCTGCCTCTGCCTCTGCCTCAGTCTTTGCTTTGCTTTTGCATGTTGCCTCTCATTAATGCAGCGCCCCGGGGCGAGTCGAGCTACTAAATTGCAGTTACGTGTGGAGCTCATCGTCAGGGCCCCGAGTTGGGCTCGGACCGGGGATCGGGCTGCTGATCGGAGTCGGGATCGGACTCGGTGTCGAGCCTGGGCTGTGGCCCGTTGTGGTCGTACGCTTTAATAGCTTCGATTGCAATCTGTAAAATTGAATTGAAATCAATTGCCAGCGACGCGATGCGACGCGGTGCGACGCGCTGCGAGCGCTTGCGAGCCTTTGCCAGCGTTTCGCTTGATTGATAAACTGGCATCGGGGGCCATTGACATATTTGCCATAAACAATTTGACATGGGGATCGGAGACGGAGCCGAGGCGCTTAGTTCTTGTCACTCAACTGGGCTCAGCTCGTGTGCTGTATATCAGATTGTAGAGGTTGGCTGTTTGATTGATCGATTGATTGATTGATTGATGGCACACCTTCGCTGCTCAGCTTACAGCGAGCTGACTATGTTTATGAGCTGTGCGGGCAGCCGGACGAACGCGGAGAAATACGGACAAGGGGACACGGCCTGGCGCACCGGACGTCATCTTTATTAAGTTAAAAGGCTTGAGCAAACAAACTTGCCGGCACTTGGCTGGAATTGCGGCTTATTGAAAAAGTTTTCGGGTATGCGCGCGCGTCTGCAGACAAGTGTAAGACAAACTCTGTCTCAAAGGCAGCGAGTTTTTGGCTACTCGCTCGAGTCATGTGCAGAATTTGCTTCTTCGTTTTTTTTTTTTGAGTTCGTCACTTGACTTTAACTTCGGAGACAAGTGCCACGCCTCTGTCAGCCTGTTTGCCAGACGGGGTCGCTCGGGTCGAAGTGCAGAAACTGTCGCCTCCCCGTAGGAGCTTCATTAGGCAAATGGGGGAAAAAAACTGAGAAACTGAGGCAAAGTTGGTAAAGCCGACGGGTCGCATGATTAATATTGAAGCTTTTCCCGAGGAAAAGCTGCTCTACTTTCTAAGCATCATTAATGACGGTGCGTAATGACGGGCGCCTGCTCCAGTTTCCCTCGACTTTTGTGCTATTTTTTGCTCTTTTTTCGCCTCTCCAACCAAATAATTTTACACACAGCTCTCAACTGCTTCATTACACACTGCAATTGAAACCCTTCTGCGTGTGAGTGTGTTGGAATCACCCACTTCATTGCCCACTTGACTTCCTCTTGAATTGAAATGCAGCCTGGGTATCTGTGTGTGTGCGGGTGTGTGTGCCATTTCTCTGCCTGCACACACACTTCAGAGCGCCACTTATTTTGCTAGATTTGCTTGGAATACGTACGTATATTCCACACGTGTGGCCAGTGGTTGTGGATGAATTGCGGGTTAGCCGTTTGGTTGGTCGAGGCGGCCAATCGGGCAGCCGGAGAGCTGGCTGTGCGCCGGAGATAGTCGTCTTGGCCACCGTCCGTTCATCGCTTATCGCTATTTGTACTTTGATTTAAAAACTGTACCCACTGACAGCTCTTATTTATGTATCCCATCGAGAGCTCGGCTGTCTGGCTGGCTTCTGGCACGTGAGGTCCGGACAACTGTTGCCATTAACAGCTGGCCGGGCACACTTGCTCGTGCGCTTAATGCGTCTCCATGGTGTCATTGCGTGTGCTCCTTGGCTTGTTCGGCATGTTCGCTTGGTGTGCGCTCTTCCTGTTGCCGGCTGACAAAGTTTCCGCCATAAATCCAAGAGACGAAAACAACTTTGGAAATTTGAGTGTGATTCGGTTTTGTGGCTGGCAGCAGCTTGAAACCATTTAACAGCCACAGCCGGGAGACCCCCGGTAACTTCCTTGTTCACAATCTTAGTGGGAACTCAAGTGATTTTCTTGCTCTTAGTTTGTTTGAGCTTTGGGAGAAGTGAAGGCTAAGTGAAGGTGTTGATCTTTGTTTCAGGGGCAATAACTCTACATTATATTAAGTGCAGATTATCAGGGAATATAGAAATAAAATATGTGCGCAATCATTCACAGTCAGGCATGCCTTTCCCCCACTGTCATGCCAAGTTTTAACTTCATTTCTCACAGTGCTTTGCGATATGTCCATAAAATTGATTTGGTATACGTATTTATCTTTTACCCATCGCAGTGTATTTAAGATTGGCTTAGTTCGTTTCCATTTCGGGCTGATAAATTCCCGAAAATTCCAGCTGTTATTGCTACTGTTGTAATGCGCCTGAACACTCTAAACTCAAAGCAAACAACTAATCCCCACAACTGCCGCCCCTGTCGTTGCCCTATCCGTGTACTCAGACCCCGAAAGTGCGAGTTCATAGACAAAGTTTTTTTTCTGTCTGTTTTAACGCAAATGCAAACAAACAATGCTCTCAGCAGACTAATTATTTTAGCTCAGCTCCAACTCCAGTCCCGCTGCCAGTCCCGCTGCCAGTCTCGCTGCCAGTCCCAATGCCATTCCCAAACCGAGTCAAGCGAGCAAGGCGAAGCCAGAGACGAAGACAGAAACTAATCAAAATATTTTCGCAACTTTCCATTATGAAGTGAAAAGTTGAAGACGCGACGCAGACGTCTACGTTTGCATTTGCATGAACAATGAAAAGCAAATATTTTCGCCGCTATTGACATTCAACTGCATAGGGATCAGCCGGGGGCAGGCAACGGCAGATGAAAGGGCAGAGCGGGGACTTTTTCGGTGGCGGAGGCGAAGGCGAAGGCGATAAGGGTCCAGAGTCTGTAGCTAAGCTCGAGCAGCATTCAATTAAGACAAATTATGAGCACTATCTCGCATTTCAATAGCTCAGCGAGACATCCACAGGCGGGGGCCGTCAGAGCGACAGACAGACGGACAGATGCAACCCGGTAACGGTATGGACTCCTCGAGCTTCGACATTTTCCATAGAAATCATTGCAAGGTTAGCACAATTCGAGATAAGCAAAAGCATATTTTTTGCAGTCGAAGACGCTGCTTATTTCCCGGGAATCGTCGAGTCTCGCCGAGTTCCACTTCATCTAAGTAGGTATATGTGTATATATTGTGTGAGTGTATATCTGGCTGCCTGGGACAGTGCTGATTTATGAATTGAATTAAAAGCAGCAACACGACAATAATATTGTCGGCCCCGCGCCACAAGGCCAGCGCTTTCTCGGGGATTTATTTTTGGGGAACGCGCTTAAAATGTGTTTACGACCGAAATACAGACAAAGTAGCACAAGGCTAGAGATGGAGTAGAATGGAGAGGGAGCCGGCAGCTGGAGTGGGACCTGCATTTAGGTTTGAGTTATGCGGCCACGTGTTTGTATTTGTATCTGAATCTGCATTCGTATCTGTATCTGAGTTTGTATTTAATTAGCATTAGCATCCACATCCACTGAGCTATTCGCGGGCCTCTCCACCCGACGCGTCGCATCGCGTCTCGCCTCTTCTTGTACAGGGTGCACGCTTTGTTATTTGGCCATATTAAAAATGCGCTTGCAGCAATTATTTTCGCTGTGCTATGCCATTGTGCAACATGAGGCCAACAGAGAACTTTGGCTAACAACATGCTGCTTAAGTAAAAGTTGCCAGGGTAACGTCTGCAGCTGTGGGCGAACCGCAAGTATCTTATTTTGAAAGCGTCTTCTTAGCTGCTGGTGCTGCTGCTGCTGCTGAGAGTCCACATAATCAAGACAAAGCCGAAAGCAGCAGGCAGCACGACGGAATCTAGCAGGCAGTCCGCCCCTTCCTCGCCACTCCCCTGCTCTACTCCTCTGCCTTTGTCTGCGCGCTTCTGGCGTGCCATGTTTATCTTTTAACTAATTTTTTTCATGTTGCCTCCTCGCTTGCATCGTAGTTAACTTTGTTGTGTCTGCACTGAGTGAGTGTGTTAGTGCGTGTGTGTGTGTGTGTATCTGTGTATTCGTTGTGCTGTTGATGTTTAATTTCTTTGCTGGAAGTAATGGCCAAGTCGCCAAGTTGCATGCTGCAAAAGTTTTGCTTGCTCTGCAGCCGCAGCCCAAAATTCTCAGGAACTTCTGTTCTTGCCTTACAAAGCGCGACTCGCTACACGCTGCTCAAAGCCCGCTTCCAGATTCAGAATCATTTACGAAAGAAGTGCGCGCCAAGCGGGAGGAAGTAACTCAATTTGGAATACGTAAAGTAATCGAAAGTACTCCCGACTTGGCAGGAATCCACTCGACCTAAACAAAACTAAACTGTCTGCTCGCAAAAGTGAAATTTTTCTTTGTGATTTCAAAAATTCACTGAATTCACCGACGGGTAGCCCCGTAGGCAGGGTATTCTGCCAGTCGGCTAACCAATGGCGCCATCGACAACTGCTTTGCGGCCTTATCCATGTGGTTGTCTGGCTGCACTTGCTGCGACAACCGCAGCAGGTTGATGTTGAACTCGATTACCATCCGACCAGTAGCTTCTACACCAACTCCTACTCCGACTGCGGTTGGCCTTGTGCTTAGCATGGAATATCGATAACGTGCTTAATTAAAACCGAACCCGAAGTCAATGAGTTCGAGCCCGAACCAGGCCCGGAGTGTGTCCCATGGCAGGTGTTGGCTTAACTCATTGGGCGGGTCAGGGCCGGGCAGGGCAGGGCAGGCCTGGCACATATCGCACCATGATTTGCTCTGTGGGTACCAAGCCATAAATAATGGATGAGCCCAGCATACGAAATATATTGCCCACCTTCGCCTAAGCCAGCGGACTCACAAAGAAGTTAAGATACTGTCACGCTGTCCGATAAGATCGGAACAAGCGACCACGCTGACGTCGTCGTCGTCGTCGTTCTCTTCGTCTTCGTGTTGTTCGGTGCTCGGAAGGGGGCACTCCCCCGCCATATATCTATGACAAATGTAGGAGTCGAGTGCGCCAGCGATAAGCAGATACTAATTAATAACCGCGGCCCGAAGGCGCACACGTAGTCGCGTTTGGCGCTGCTGTCACATGCCCGTGCTGCCCGCTAAGGTATTTGCCAAATTAAATGTCCAGTCAGCTAACTGATCGGCCGATGCATCGGGCAGCCGGCGCTGCTACTAGGTGCAGCAGCAGGCAGCAGCGGCAACCAGTTGCATTTACAGACCGTTTTCATTAATTATGACCGCGAGGCGTGGCGCCGCCTGAGCGGCAGCGGCGGTGGTTGCGGCTTCATTGGAAAAACGTGCAAAACGTTTTGGCCCTGGGCGGCTTAGCCAAGTGAATGATTCGAATCTCTGGCAACATGAGGCGCCACCAGCCGTGCCGGGCCCTGTCCGGGCTGAGCCGAGCCGGGCGAGTCGTTGTTGACGTTGTTGCTACTGCAGCGCCTGTGTTCGCCGTGTTGCATGCACCTAATCGACGGGCGCCATCACCATAATCAACATCAACATCGTCATCATCTCCATCCTCATCGTCGTCATGATCCGGGGCCTAGGTCAAGGCAAGCTGCCCGCTGCAGCGGACGCAAGTGCTTGCCATTAACGCATTGCGTTTACATTCTAAGCGCATTAAATTAGCTGCAAAGGCCTCTCCTTATTAGTCCCGTAATTTAGTATGCACGCCCACTCGGCCGGCTGGTCGACTTGGTCGGGCTTCAGCCCGACTTGCAGCAGCCACTGTGCGGCCAAGTTTTGTTTGCAATTTGTTAATAGGTTGTGGCATGCAGCATGTAAATACCTCAGCCGCACTGGGCAGCCATTGCCACGACATCGCCGGCTCATTAGGCAAGTGCTGCAGCTGGACCGGACAACCTGGCTGGATGTCTGCATGGCTGGCTGTCCACCTGTCCAACTGTCTGTGCATTTGTGGCCAACTGTGTGTGCTGGCTGGCAACTTAATCCTTTGGCGGTTGCAGTAAATTTGCACATGGCTCCTGGTCGAATTAGCCCTTGGTCAGTTATTTAAGGCATCTATTAGTCATAAAGAGTCTGGCCGGCTATTGATTGCATTTGGGGCTAGTCGCCAGCTCCAGCTCCAGCTCCAGCTTCAGCACCAGCTCCAGCTTCGGTTGCGGCTTGAGCTCATTCGCACGCCTCGTCCGAATGGACGGCGTACTTGACTTCTGAACCGGCGACCACAGAGCGTGACTTGATTCGAACCAAACCCAACGCCACACTTAAGATTGGCTAACCAAAACTAACAACAATAAGCAATTGTTGTTGCTGTACTTGTTGTTCTGGTTGTTGTTGCTGTTGTTGTTGTTCTGCTTGCTGTTGTTGCCGGCGTTTCTTGTTCTGGTTACTTGTGCTTGTTTAGATAGGCAATCTGTTGAACGCCACTTGAAATAGAATTTTCCCACCATCTAAAAATATAGCCAAACATGCCATTCGAGAAAATGATCGACTACGAAATGCCCTGCAGCTGTAGCTTAAACCTCTGATATCTTGACGAACATATAAAGAGATGAGCAGACTGACAGACAAATAGAGAAACAGCATATTTGAAGGAAAGGATGGTAAACAGACAGGCAGATAAAGTGTCAGACCGACAGACAGAAGAGAGGGGCAAATGGACAGGCAGACATACGGACAAAGAGAAAGAAAGACAGACCGACATACGTGCAGATTTATTTTATTCATACAAATCCATCTGCATTTCTCGCTCTCTCTCTTGGTCTCTCAAATCTCACGACAGCATACCCCACAGAAGTGCTTAAGCAGCATTTGCGAATGCATTGCGTCTATCTCCAGTTTCTTTCTCCAGTCTTATCTGTATAAACCAGTCGTATACATTCGCTTATTTATACAATAATTTTTGCCAGTGGTCGGCATTTTTTCATGCTTCAAAAGTTGGGGACATGTGGGAGACCGGACCGAGTACTTAACTGCAAATTATACGGCAACCGCAGGGGGCAGATCCAACTACTATAATAATAAATGAAAATGTCTGTAATTCTCATGTGCGGACTGCCCGGCGAAATGAAAGAAAAGAGCAAAAATGAAGAACTCGAGGCACTTGCTTATTATGCAGCTCATTTGCTAGAACGAGGGGCCCACAGTTTCTCACAGCTGCCGCATGGAGAACGAGAGAGAGGGAGCAGATGGAGCTTCTGGAGGTGGAGGGGAGCAAGTCGGGCATCGCAATCGAGAGTCGACTGTTGGGAATCGGAAGCTAAGCCAAGCAAATAGAAGTGTGTTGAGTGTAAACGAACTCTGCATTTGGTAAAGGAGTAGGAAAAGGCAGTAGCCAGAGAATGGTGAAGGGGGAGGGGGGGAGAGTGGAAACTCATCATGTTGACCCATTATTGGCTGGCACAACGAGTGGAAGCAGCCATCAATAAAATTGCTGTTGAAAGTTCATATTTGGGTTATAATTAACGGGTGCCGTTTGATAAGTACACGGCAAACAGCTGTTGCCCGTCATCGAAGGCATCTATCATGCTCGAGGGCTTAGCCGGGTGACATGGGAACATCCGTTGCACGCGAGAGGGTGACTTACCTGACGGTCGCTCGGTCGTTCGGTCGTCCACCTCAGGAATTTCCTTGTGAATGTCTCTCGAGCAGCCCTCGCCCAACTGGAGTTCAATAAACTCGTCGAGCCTCAAAGTTTTCTGCTGCAGACGGCAGCAAAAAGGAACTGCAACTGCAAAGTGGAGCTGCAAACTGGCCCATCAAAATGAAGGTAGGCGGAAAGGCTGGCTGTCGGCTGGAAGTCAGACAGGCGGACAGGCAGGCAGGCAGGCAGGCATGCAGGCAGACTGTCGCTGCAGGCCTCGATACACTTAATTTTGACAGATTACATCTCATTATGTACACCTCGCGGTCAGAAAACAAGTTGCTGCCCGACACAGTTTGGCAGGCACTGGACGAGGCGAGCCGAGCCGAGTGGAGCTGCAACCGTTTCAAGATCGATGGCCAGTTATTGGCTTTGCATAACAAATGCTACTCCAGCTCCTCCTCTGGCCGGAGTAAACGACGCTGACGTCGAAGAAGACGTACGGCCAACTGAGTTATGAGCACTTCAAATCAATTCTCGACCGTGGAGGAGGCTGTTAAAGCGAACTACAGACTGTAGCGGAAAATGTAGCTGAATCTGCGACTGCGTCTGCTTCTGCATCTGTATCTGTATTTGGCAAGTGCAACTTTTCACATTGTTTATGGGCCAGCTGAATTGAAGTTCATTTATAAAGCAATTTAAAAACAATTTACGTGTTGCATGTGCCGTTAATTTATCAAGTAGTCGAGTCGAGGCGAGTCGCAAGTTTAAAACAATTCCCCAACAACAACACCAACAACGACAGCAACAACAGGGACAGGGACGCGAGCAGGCAACAGTGTTTTCAACACACTCATCATAGGCAATTAATTAAAAGTTGAGCAGCAGCATCAGCGGGGGCAGAGACAGCAGCTGCTGCTGCACGAAGAGAGGGGGGAGGGGCGCGGCAGGCAGGAGACTTGAGGAGTGAAATCCGCTGAGCCACTCCAAGTGCCGTTCTCCAGTGTTCGGGGCGTGCTGGCATTATGATTTTTTCATTGATACAAATAGACGAGAGCAGGAGACTCGCTCTGCACTCTCATCCGGCCGCGAGTGTGTGTGTGTGCAACTTGTTGCCTGGCCTGTTCGAGTGGCATTATTTTTATTGCCTTCGACGCCGGCGTTGCGCCCCATCTAATAAGCACAAATTTATCAGTTCTGTACGTGCGTGGGGCCTAAGTCGGAGTGTTGAGGCCCCGCGTCTCGAGTATACAAATCGGCTTTATTAGAGCATACATAAATATGAGTACTATACGACTATATGACACATAACTTTACACGCTAAGGCTAGACTAACCTAAATGCTATGTAGAAAAACTGTTGTTTGCAACATCACAGTGCGGCTTTGGCTTCAGCTCGCTTGAGCCCGATCCCCCAATCCCAATAATGCGACCAATAATCCGTGTTATAGACAGTAAACCAGCGTCCAGAAGAGCGCATTGAACACGATAAAGGCGAGCGGAAAGATGAAGCGCATCTTGCGATCGATCCACAGCGACACCTCCTTGGGTGTCATCGTGGCGAATGTTTGGAGCGGCTTCTCCGCGGGCTTCTCGGTCAGCGCTGCCGTCGAACTGGAGCCAATGCTGGAGTTGCTGTCCTCCAAGCTGAGCGCAGAGTTCTCTCGGCACAGGCTATCGCCAATAATGATGGGTGTCTCGATGGTGATGACCGTGTTCTTCTGGTTGCCACTGCTGCAGACCTTGTTGCAGCTGCTCAACGTGCTGACACTGCGCTTGCAGCTGCGCGAGCTGCGCTTGACTTTGGGCACGAACGTGGAGCGCACGATGTACTTGGTGGTGCGCTTCTTGAGCTCCAGATTGTTGTTGCGTCGCCAAACGGTGTTGACGAAGGCGAACTCTATGAGGCTGCCGAAGATGAAGAACGTGCAGACGAGAAACCACACCTCCGCCATGGTCACATAGCTGACCTTCGACAGGTTGTTCTCCTGCGACAGCGAGAGTGTGATAAAAGACAACAGCGTGGTGCAGCCGAGCGTGGTGCGTGCCGGAGTTTGATCTGCCTGCAGCCAGAAGGACACCCATGATATCATCACAATCATCATGGAGGGCACAAAGTAGTCGATCATATAGTAGCCAATCTCACGCGTGAGCAGCACGCTGAAGCTCAGCGCACTGTAGTTACCCTCAAGGGCGCCATGAGACATGGTGAAGGCATTCGACACGCTGATGGATTCATTGCACACGAATCCATCCAGATCGTATTCCGTCAGCTGCAGTTGGGAGTGAAAGCTGATCGGATTCTCGGGCTCCCAGTGCAGCAGCAGCATCGACGTGTTGTACATCCAACTCTCCAGAACTGTCGTGCAGTTCTGGTTGTCAAACGGAAACTTCTGGAAGTTCATCCAACAGTACAAGGTGGCCTGGATGCGGAATGAGATGAGCACCGTGCCGTCGGGATAGACGCTGGTAAGCATGTCCTTTTCGTTGGTGCCCAGCACATTGGAGCTCTGCTCGTTGGTCAAAAATATGTGTGGCACCCACAACGAGTCTCGCAGGCTCGCCTCACCCACTATAGGCTGTTTGCGGTTCGGGGCGTACTCTGCGAATGCCAAGCGAGGGTCGGAGTAACGCATCTGGAGCAGACCCTGCAGCGTGAACTGCAGGTCACTTGAGTCCAGATCTCTCAGTGAGTGGATATAGAAACGTGCGTAGACATCGACAGGTTCGATCTCGCCACTCGCATTGACTGGGTTGGGCGGCTCCAGACGATCATAGCGACAGCTGTCGGTGAGGCGCGAGATGAGTTCCGTTTGGCTTAATGCACTCGCATCCTTCAACGTGGGACAGATTCTGCTCAGTTCAGATACGTTCATCGCAATGTTGAAGCTAGGGATATCCTTGTTCGAGGTTGTGGACATTGAACCGTTGCCAGCTGTATAAATAGTGCAAAAATATTTAAAGATTATTATTGTGACATTGTTATTAATCACTTAGATAGTAGAGTCCACAAAGTCTAAGAGGTTTCCGCTAAATTGTCCTAGGGCATTCGTATTTCTCTCATTTCAACATTGTACGAGTATGTAAATATTTATTTACCAAGCTTTGGCAAAATAGCACCATATGGAAAATTAATGTAATATGTGCTCTCAATTTATCATGTCAGTTTCCATTAGTAGCAAATGGATATGGAAAGTTTTCATGGACATGTGCTGCTGATAAAAATGAAGTACATTTGTAAGTATGACGCAAAGCGAAATGTGTTGCATAATGCTAATATGATATCAATATTTCAAAAATATATAAATTTTTTTTGTTTTCAGCACTAATTTTTATTTTCTGCTCCAACGTCAGCTAAGGCATAGTAATCTTTGATAAGGAAACCGAAAACTCTTTGTATGCCTAAGTATTCCATTTGAGATAAACTGGATAAATACGGAAGGTTTTCTTGGAACTAACTGTCTGTTTGGGCATTTTATGATTTTTTATGACAATTTATAATTTTTATTAAAATTAAAGTGAATTAAGACCATTTATATTTTCGAAAGGGGTATCCTTTTTGGAGTATCAGGATATTTATCCTTGGAATTAAACTAACCCAGCTGAAACTGTTGTTGTTGGTTGAGCTCCAAAGGGAGACTGGCTGCTGCCACTAACCCGATGCTTAGTATTCCCAGGAGAGCCGCGATCATTTCGATTTAGGATTTTTCCGACTTTTCAATTTCAAAATATTACACTGTAAAATCACAAATTTATTGGGCCTTTCGTATTCCCAATTACACGAGCTTTCACGGCCAGTCGCTTGGCCTCTGCGCAGTCAACTATTTCGCGACAAGTTCGCGGCCGTTCGCCGTACTCCGTATACCGTGTGCCGTATGCCGCATGCCGTGCGCCTCTGGCTAATATCTATTACTAAGTTATTATTTGAATTGTGACGTGCTTTTAATACATTTGCAAAAAGTCGCCGTCGAAGCACTTGCGACAGCTTGTTCAGGCAATTTCGCTAGGCGTTATCATGGGACCGCATAAATCGCAACCGAAAGCAGGGAGGCTTCCAGGCTTCCACTCGCCAACGGGCAACGGGGCTAATTGCCGTTATCTGCGGCAGTGCTGAATGCGAATTGTTTGCTCGTGTCTGTATTTTGATTAAGTGGCCAACGCCACTGTCACTTCTGTCAGTGTTCAGTCTTTCTGTTTTATTTATAACCAAAACATTCTTATTTATGTCACTTTTTGGCCGAACACTAACTGCCTTATAATTGATGATGAGCATGTTGCCAGCCTTATTGAGCGCCGGTCTAAATTCGCGATTGCTCGTTGTTTCTTCGCTTCTTTACTTCGTGGTCACCTGGAGAATTCTGGCGAAATCGAGGCATGAAGTTCAAATCGGACGAATATGAAGATGAATATATGAAAGCTATCTTATAATATTTTTTATTTGGACGTCAGCAATGTGTTTTCAATTTCAAAGGGTCTTTTGATAGTCGATCTAAGGCTAAATATAACTTTCGCCGGCTTTCTATTTATACACGGTAGTCAGCAGAGAGTGTACTCGACGCAAAGTGTTTGAGTCATTAATTAAAGTATGGCAATCGCCTGCCTGATCTTGATAAGTCACTCGAATCTATTTTAAGCCATTTACAAAGGCACCGCAGTAGTTCCAACTTAGGCGGCCTTAGTCACATCGGCAATTGGCAACTCTGTTAAACACTGCAGTCAGTTTACCCAGGTTCGGGTTAAGTTGTGAGTAAATGCAGATAATCACGTGAAACGTGCCGCGAACTTATCAGATGCGCGCTGTGGGTATTTGCCAAACAATGTGGGACCTCAACCTCAAGTGATAAACTTTTGCACTGCAGGCGGGCGTGAAACTATCGCCGATTAGATAACAGAGTTTCAGACCGGCTCTCAGCCTCTTAAATCAGCCAAATTGAAATATGCGAATTTGTGAAAATTCAAATGCAGTTAAGCTACTCGTTTAAGTACCTTGCGTCGAGGCATTTTGTTATTTTAGGTTTTCCTTTTTGCAACGGTCGCGAGTGCTGCATTAATTTAAGCCGTCAGGAAGAGGAAGAGGAAAGCTGCTCGAATAACTAAGCCGATTTGAGAGCACATTTGAATTCAAATGCCGTGAAACGAAATAAAAACTAAATACCATCAAAATTGCCACCGATGTCGGGCTCAAAATGGGGCACAAAAACTGTCTGCAAAGTTTGCGCTTGAAGTTTTTAGTTTTGGCCAATGCAAAAATCATAATCCCTTAAACGGCAAGTGGGGAAGGTTTGAGTCGGGCACGGGTAGTGGGAATTAGTCGGGACTGGGTCCGGGTACGTTGGGCAAACTACTCTTTTCTATACTGTGAACAGGGTTTCTTCTTAACTTTAAGTTCTGGCTAGGTGAAAAGAGAATATTTAATTACGAGTAATTTAACAGTGTGCATACTCTTTAAGAAGGTATATTATTTTTGACCATAGCTTTATTTTTCTTCTATTTGAAATTTAAATGCATTTTTATCTATTTAAAATTTATATTAAATTATTCTGCAAATTCAATTTAAATTATTTTTGGTACCGTTTCTTTGTAGCTAAGGATATGCCTCCTGCTGCAGGTAACGTTACTTTCTAGTTATTATTTTTAAATAAGCTTGAGCATAAGGCCGACTTTATTGCAGCCTTATTAAAGGGCATGCCATAGCCGAGCGCTTCTAGTCCCTGTGAATAATGATAGATGGAACACTGGGAGCAGGCAGTCGCAGCACCAATTAAGCCCGTCCAGACTCACAGCAGACGCAAGTTCAAGGCACAGACGTTGACATGGGCCCATAAATCACTCAGCCGGTCAGAAAGACCAGAGGCGTCTGCTGGCTGCATGTCCTGCATCCTTTGTGCGAGTTTGTTTTAATATTGCTCACTCATTTATTACTTCTTATGGCCCGCTTGCTTTCTATTGCTTTTTCCGCTCGCTCTCGATGCGTTTTTGATTCCAGGCATTTCTTTTTGATGGTTCTTATTCCTTTTTATCAGGTCCATGTTGCTTTCTGCCACAGCGGAAACTGCAATCGCCATTTTCCATTTCCAATGCCACTCCCCCGGCCAAAGGTCCACTCCAGATCGCATGAGTATTACGGACATTTGTTTGCTTTGTTTTTCTCCCATTTTTTCGGTTGCTGCGCCCCATTATTGTTTCCTTTGATTTATTCTCGGTTTCAAGTGATTTCCGCTGGCATTCAACACTTTATGTTTGCTCTTCGGTTTCGACCACGGCGCTTGAGCCAAAGCGAAAGCCAAAGCGAACTTGGCGTGAACATTTGTCATTTGACTTTGGTGCCGCGGTTTGGTTTCGGTTCGCTTTGGGTTTGCGTTCGGTTTCAGTTTCGTTTACGATTACGTCGTTTCTTTTTTTTTTGCTCAGGCTCAGCCTGGAGTTCGGTTTGGGGTTCTGCTTTTGATTTGCGGTGCTTAATCGCTGGCGTCGTCTGCGGTCGCTCTTCGGGGTTCTGTGTTCTTCGTTCTGCGTCCTGCATGCAGCTCCGCAAACGCTTTCGCCCGTGCAGCTCATAAATTCCTTGCAACTTTTTATGTTTCCTCCTGCTACGTTGTTTTTGCTGTTGGTTTTTTGGTTTTATCCTTCGCTCCGCGCGTAATTGAAAGCTGCGGGGGGTGGCTGCTGTGTAAGCCACATTTGTGTGGCATTTGAATTTTGAATTTTCTCAGCTTCAGCTTCAGCTACAGCTTTGGCTGGCGGAATTGATTGCATCGTTGCCAGTGTCCAACTACCGAAATGCAAGGGCCATCGCCTGCCAGCGAGCTATTGATTAAAGTTCCCGCTGCCGGCTTACCCGAAAAACGCAGCCCGGGGCCAGGCAATGCCTTGTAATCTGTCAAAATTAGCAGCCTTGTGCTGGTGCTGCTGCTTCTTCTTCCTCGCCGTCGTCAGCGGAAGTGCGGGCAAAAAGTCAGGGCCAGCATTAAACAGGTTATTTAATGCTACACTTTGGGCTCAGACCGAAAAAGGGCTGCACCCGAGTTCATTGTCCCGCAACCATATTGAAGGCGGGGTTTTTGACTGCAATTTATTGCGTCAGCTTGATCGCCTTTCGAGATTCACATACCCTGTAACTGGTAAAAGGATTAGTAAATTCTGTAAGTGTTATAGTATACAGGGAAAGTGATCTATGGCTATATTAAAATCAGAAATATTTGTTTGGCTTTTAAAGAAAATAAATACAAATAAAAATCTTACTTAAATAAAAAAACCAACTTCCAATTATAACTGGGTATATTCCCGTGCAGCAGTCGATCAGTCATTCGGCCATTCATCAACTTTATCTGTGGCATATTGTGAGATCTTAATACAGGCAACTTATGAATTAATGCATGGAAAGTGAATGAAGAGTGAAATATTCATGCAGATACTCGAGCCAATATCTCGAGCCACTCACATCGCAATCAACTTGAATTACGCCCGACTCCGCGTACGAGAGCGTTGCGAGTCTTGGGTAAATTGAAAGTTTTTGCCACTTACCACAATGGACTTTCACAGGCCCGACAAATTACAATCTCGCGACGATGCCGTTGACATTATCTGCGCCTCGCAAGTCGCAGCTTGCGTGCTGCAAGTTGTGTGTGGTAAGTTCGTCCGTCCTCGGTAATTGATCATGCAGGCTGGCTGCATACAAGAGACAAACAGAAATCGAAACCGGTGCCAGTCTCTCGCAGCGAGTTCAGCCATCTCAGTGAGCTAAGCAAATAAACAACTCGACTGGCCTGGGACAAATTCGTATTAAGCGATCAATAATCATCGCCGGCGGGCGATAAGCAAGAAATATTAACGCACAAGCAGGCGAGAAGCCTTGGCCTGGGATTGGGCTGGGTCCGAGTTTGGGTTAGGTTTCGTTTTGGGCCTGGGCTTGCCTCGGCCTGCACGTCGTTGATAAACAATAGAAAAGCATAGAGAGAACGCAACGGGTCAGCATTGGGAGCCAAACGCTTGCGGCTGTCTGTGCCTGCGTCTGTATCTCGCTCTGAGCTCTGCCCCTGTCCCTGCTCCTGCCTCTGCGCCTACCTCTGCCCCTGTCTTTGACTGGGAAACGATACAAAGTTGGGCGAGCGCTCGCTCGCATTGAATGCAAAACCGAAAAAGCGATGCCGGACACCCGATGATGATGATGATGAGCATAGCAAATACAAATTATGGTTGAAAAGCGCTACGTAAATACTGCAATCATTTTAATAGACCAAAAACGGCGGCGCATAAACCATAAACCAAACGCCAGGCTCGCTCCGGACCCGAGCCCTGGCATCGAGTACCCCCAGCAAGCGGCCAGAGTTCTATGAGAAATTGGAGGCGTTCATGCGAAGACTGCCAAAGTGCAAGAGCAGCGTTCGGGCTAGGGAACCGCAAGATGCGATGCGATGCAATGCGATGGGATGCGATGTGGCAGCGGTGTGGTGCGGTGCGACTTGCATCGGCACGCGAACAGCGAAAATTGCAGTCGATGATGCGGTTTTATTACACAAGTTTAGCTCTGAAATTAGCGTAGATAAATTTCTAGCTGGAATTCCTTTCCCTCAGCTAGTCTGTACGATTCCCTCTGTGTGTGTTTGTGTGTGTGTGTGTGTGTGTGCTAGACGATGACCAATGCTCGATAGTAGGTTGGCAACGGCACGCAAGCTCGCCAGCCTTCTTTTCAGCCATTTGGGCATTCCAAGGCGTTTGGCGCTTGATCTGATCTGCAATCATGCCAAATTATATTGAAAATTCTCTAATTCTGTTTACTCTTGCACTGTGTGTGTGTTGGTGTGTGTGTGTGTGTGCATCAAATGTCGGGTATCAATAGGAATTTGTGTTCGACTTGAATTCAGCTGATTCCCCCCACCGCCAAGACAGCCAGAAGCCCACTCAAGACAATTAGATCTTCAGGCATCAGTTACTTAGCAATGCCTCGCAAGCAGACCATGATATAAAACAGATGCCAATGCTACTGCACCCCGCTCTCCCCTCAGCCACTCAGCGTGCTGCTGCTGCTGCTACTGCTACGTCTCCGTCGCGGAGTGCTGTCGTTCCCTGTGGATGGCAGTTCGAAGCGTTTATTTCTGTGGTCGTTGCCATCGCCGGCTCTGCGACGGTTTCTCTCCAAAGCGCGCACTTCCTCTCTCGCTTTCGCGCTCATTCCTACGCTTGCGCTATCTCTGTTGCTCGTGCAGCAGCGCCGCTCTTGGCGTGCGCATGCGCTCTCCAAGTCTACACAGTTTGCGGTTTGTTTTGCTCGCCACTTTCGTAACATGTGCACTGCAGTTCAGTGAGAGAGCGAGTCGAAGGTGCAGATGCGTTCGCTGTGGAATTTTTAGAGGATTTGTTTATTTAAGTGCATAGAGAGTTTATGTATTGATTAATAGATTATAGCACATTTTTAATGTATATTATTAATAACTATTCTTGGGATTTATTTAAAAAATATTATACATATATTTTTTTGGGTTTAGTTAAAATTAACATGTTTACTTAATTAATTAAAGTGCATTTGTACTATTAAATAATGTTATTCAATTGCTAAATAAAATAGATTATATACAGATAATTGATAATATTCACTCATACTTTAAAGAATTAAAATTTTTTTTTTAAATATAAAAATGTAAAAATTGTTATAGCTTTGCTCGACAGGTTATATAAAATAATTATAATAATCGCATTATATAACCACATGCAATAAAGTTAGATAAAAAGTTGCTTCAATTAATCAAAAATAAATAAATAATCTTTCACTCATGATCTGTAGGTAAAAGATAGACTGGTAGTTGCACGTGCCACTTGCGTCCCACACAAATTCCTCCTTAATGCTGTTCTTTCGCTCGCGCTCTCTCTCTCTCCCTCTGTTCTGCGCTCTCTCTTTATCCGGCTGCCTCTCTCAAAATCAAGCAAGACAGCCGGCATCGAGAAAGTCTCCACAGCTGGCGCCAAAAACTCGCTTGCCACTCGCCGCCAACACCATCCACAACCCACACACGTTCCACACGCGACTGGCTGGCGTGCTGGCTGGCTGGCTCCAACTGCCAGCAGTCAAGTCGGAGCAGTTGCTGATGTCTCGTCGTGGCGAACGCACGCTTGCAGCGCATTCTCTCGTTCTCGTCGTTCGTGCTCGTTGATTAAGCCGGGAGCAGCCTCAGCGTTAGAGTCGCGTATCTTCGTTCGCTCTGCTCGGTTCAGTGTCGGATTCAGTTGTCGGATTCGTTTGCTACGTCGGCTGCGTGTCTGGCTGATCGGTTAGCTGCAACCTCAGCGCTTCTTCTCGGCAATTGCATTCGGGAGTCGCCGTGATTGATGGACTGAACACGGCGTCGCGTCGCATCGCAGCGCCAGCAGTTGCCGACTCGTGCTTGGTCAGTGCAGTTCCATTGGCGCGTGACCAACCGACTGAGAATCCTCATCTCAGAGCTGAGAACTTCACATCGAACTTGAAATCGAGAAAACCTGAAGACAAAGCAAAAAAACATCGCAGAGTGCAATCAAAATTTCCGTAAACGATTCATTTTTACGATATTGCCGCGTTGTGACGCTTTCGCTTTCGTTTTGGCTTTCGGACCCCTGGACGCACTAGATTTTATAGCGGTCCCCGCAGGCGCTTTATTCTAATAACCCTCGAGGCAACAGCAACAACAACAACGGCAGCAACACACGCACACACAAGGCAACTCAGGCAAACCAACACACACTCAGTCCGAATCATTTCGAGCAAGTTCAATTCGCATTCGCAGTCGCATTTCAAAATGTTTATCGAGTTCGCGTTGTGCTCGTCGTCTTCGCCCGCGCCTCCAGCCAACGCCATCGCAGCGGTCCCAGCGTCGTCGTGTGCTTCGCCTTCATAAATTATACAAGCGCATTTTGTGAACGACTTGCAAATAAATAAGCATTTACGCTTTTATTATTGTGCGGAAGTGTGTGTGTGTGTGTGTGTATGCGTACGAGTGTGTGCAATTGTGTGTCTCCCTGTGTTTGTGTGTGTGTGTGTGTGTAAGTGAGTCGCGTTCATTCTGCGAAAATCGGTCCCATGCGGCGCAAAGTTGCCCAAACCCAGCCGAACCAAGCGAAGCCCCAGCAAAACCCTCTCTATCCCTCACACGGCCTCTGCGGCCCGCAACATCATCTTCATCATATTCGGCTGCCCGTCTGCCCTGATTTGTGAGTGCCGATAACAACGCGATCTGCTGAGTATCATATCTGCATACAATACAACACACAGCTACAACTCTAGGTAAGCGAACAAGCGGCGCACATTAAGTATACGCACGCCGGCGAGTGCATTGACATTGTACACGTACTTGATGAGTGCCTACACACACACGCATACATATATACAATTATATACATATACATAAGCATGAGCACTCGCTTGGCATCTATTAAAAGCACACGAGTTGCCCTCGACGTCATTGACATTATGCAAATAGTACATAAACAGCGCTCAGGCCCGAGTCCTGATGCAGCCTCAGCGCCAGCCCCAGTTTCAGCCCAGCCCAGCCCCAGCCTCAGTCTCAGCTTCAGTCTCAGCCCCATCAGCAAGCTGCATAATTGGAGCACTGGCAAATGACTGCTTAACTGTGTATGTGTGTGTGTGTGTGCGTGTGTGTGTTTGTGCTGGGTGTCTCTAACTGCCTCTAATGAATAAATAAGTGCCACTAATAGTTTTCGCACTTCCTGCTGCCATCGATGGAGCTCATCAAAGTGCAAGGCAAATCTGAGCAGCGGCTGCAGCTACAGCCTCGCTTCCCTGTTGACAATATTTAATTATGAAGCAGCAGTCAAGGCTGAACAACAAGCAGCAACAACGACAACAACAACGACAACATAATTGTCGAGACAATTTTCTGGGCTTTTTTGCTGCCATGAATCGCACAAAGTTCTGTGGGCCGTGGCAAACAAGTCAATTGGCCGACGCGACGCTGCCGTCATCGCTGTCGTAATAATTTTATTTGCCTTTCCCACACTAACACACACACACACACAAGTGTACATAATATTATATAGTTATTCCGTTTCTTTTGCACATTTATTTTGCATTTTTATAGTGCAAGTTTGTCACATTTATCGCTATCGCTGGCTGCACCTCAACGTGGCAACGTTTCCTGCCCAGCCATTGCCCCATCGGATGGCGGATGTGTCCCTCAGCCCGGGTGCCTGCTGCCTGCTGCCAGCTGCTTGGTACCTTCGCCAAGCATAGCATAGTAGATGCTAGAGCATCTCAAAGATAAGCATCATCCAGACGGAGACAGCTCAGCGATGACTTGCGCAAATGTTGGAAAAAATAAGAGGAAAATACCGAGTACCAAGTACGAGGGCCGAACATTTTCCATAGAATTTCTGGCCATCAAGCGGTCTGAGTCGCAGTCGCAGTCGCAGTCGGAGCTATTTCCTCATTTGCTTATCAGCCGCGATGAGATGGCAGCGCGGAGAGCGCGAGGGTCGCAACGGGTATGGGAAAGGAATGGCCTGCGCTTGATTTCACTCACGCAGACTCATCAACTTTTAATTAGTTGTAATTTGTAAATTCAACGTCAAACACAAGCCACGAACCACGCACCGTGCCGAGCTGAGAGCGAGCTGTGAGCGAGGGGCGGAGCAGCAGTTGCCGCTTTGATGCTACCGCTGTGTGCTGTGATGATGATGTTGCCGCTTTGTTGCCACACTGACAGATTGCTGATAAAGACGCCACCCCCTTTTCCCACCTCTCATCTAGCTGCTCACCCCCTTGACCCCTTCTCACCCAGCCAAAAGCCCGAGCATAACCGTCTAATCGCGTAAGCTGTGTGCGGCTCCGTCGCGGCAGCTTTAGCTGGCTTTTGCCTTCCGCATCCATCAAGCAGCTGTCAGCGGGGGCTGGCGAACGGATTGCCCCCAGCACCCGGTAACCCGCTTCTCGTCGCTGCCGTCTCCCGGCTTGACAATCAAATTGCCTAAACGCTCGAGCATTTGTTGACACAGTGTTCCAATATAAACGCCATTTTCGGAGCGGGGAGGCGGGCAAACGATATTGAAACAGACTTAAAACTCATTTGAAGTTATCAATCTAAGGGGAAATTACTTTGATTAATGACTGGGGAAACTGCAGAGACCGAGGAAACCGAGGCAACTGAGTGATTTATTTATACTCATTTGCATAGTCGACTTCAATTCGAACTCGAAAGTTTTGCCCAATTAAAGTTGACAGCTTCGAATTCGAATGAAACTCTCGAAACATTTCAAACTTCCCTCCCGGCTGCAACTCAAATCGATTGCGCATCAAAGATGACACGAGTTTTATGGCCGAACTTGGACTTTTATTTGCGCTCATTTAATTAGCAACTTTAACTGTGATAAAATTGTAAACATACGAATGATCCGCGCGGGCAGATAAAAAACTTTATGGGTTAATTTTTATGGCTTTTGCAAATTTATAAACAGTTTTCTGCACGCTTCAAACGGGAGGAGACTAAACTAAATCTCGTGACACACAGAGCACAACAACAACGTCAACGGTTTACAAACAACAACGCACTGAAACACAACTTTGGCAACAAAATCGTATAAATCCCGAGCCAGAGCCAAAGTCGCAGCCGGAGCGAGGGCACTTAATTAATTTCAGCAAAAAACACAGGAGAGCAAAAACTTTAAGAACAAAGGGCCTCAGTCGTTGCACGGGTCCTAGCCTAGTTGCACGTTAATTTCCAATTTGACGCAACGGCAACAGCAGCAGCAGCAGCAACAACAGCAGCAAAAACACTAATGTCATACATAATAGCAACAACAACAACGAGAACAACAAGAGGAAAATCAGAGTGCAGCCCGCACACCGCATCCCGCGCCCAGGCCATGCAACAACAGTAAAACTAACTGCAAACTTGCAGCAGTAAAAAAAGTTGCAACAGAAAAAACAGCACAGAACAGAACTGAGAACAAGAAGCCGAAGCTGCAGGCAGAAGGTAGCAGCTGGAGAGTAGCGGAGGGAGAAGCAAGGAGGCTGCAACGCTTGCACCAGTTTCCCAGTAGTCGGAACAGTTACCTGTGCGCTAAGCAAAAAGACAAAAAAAAAGAGCAGCGCACACTAACCAAGTGAACCGAGCTGGAGGAGACACCGAGCCAGAGCCAGCCGGAGTTGGAGCAGCCGGAGGAGCCGGAGGAGAAGCTGCCAGCCAGGCAGGGAGGCTGTTGTCAGCTTGGCTTTAGAAAGTAGCCAAGGAAAGCCGAAGTCGAAGTCGAAGTCGAAGCCGAAGCTAGATTTAAAGCTAAACCCGTTGCCTTCATCATTGTCGCCGTCGTCAGCGTCAGCTGCAGCCTCGTCTTTGCGTGATGCAATTGCCAGCAGCGCGCCAAAAGATTGAAAGCAACGACAGCCACGTAACTAGAACACTTGACGATGCCGCTGTGCCTGTCGCTGTGACTGTCCATGTGACTATCGATGTGACTCTGCGATTGTGTGAATGTGACTGTGTGCATGTGCATGTGGTTGCTGCTGATGCAACTGCTGCTGCTGCTGCTGCTGCTGCTGCTGTTGCGCTTTTACCTGTCCCCGCAACTATTTCCAATTAAAGCTGCTGCTGCTGCTGCCTGCACTGTTGCTGCTAGCACTGCTGCTGCTGCTGCTTCTGCTGCCGTTGCTTAGTTGCTTTTGTGTCGCTTGCGCAATCATACGGCAACTTCTGGATGCAACATTCATCCATCCAGGCATCCCATGCCATCCCATTCCAGCCCATCACATGCCATGCCATTGGCCGGGTCTTATGTAAGCAGCCGCTGCGACAGGAAGCCATCGGTAATGGCCTTAAAATACACACTTTATGCCCAGGCAGCGTCTCCAATTAGACTTTAGTTAATTGCAGCGTGCGGCGGCGGCGGCGGCGGCATCGCAGCAGCGCCAGCAACAACAGCAGCAGCAGCAGCAGCAGTTGCTCATTTGATTTCTGGGCTGCGGCTGACTGACTAAATGACTGACTGCCTGCCTGCCTGGCATTGCCCTCTGAGCGGCACACCCAGTCGGAAGCTAACGGTACTCCCACAACACCAACCCACTCTCCCTCTCCCTCTCCCCTGCCTCTGCCCCATCAACGTCCACATTTGGCTCTAAACTAATTGATCATTAAGTCTATTTCCGCACCGAAAGATGCCAAGTCGCTGTTGGAGTTGAGGTTGGATTTCAAAGTAAGTCATAAAGTGCCAACTTTTATGACAACAACTAGAACAACAGGCATGTTGCACGCGATCCGCCGAGCAGCAGCAGCAGCAACAACAACAGCAACAACAACAACATCAACAACTATCGCAGTGGCAGGCACGCAAAACACGAGAACGACGATGACAATGCCCGATGACGATGACGATGACGTTGACGTTGGCGCTGCGCGGACAGGGCGGGGCAGTGGCATGTTTGGGAACTGGCAACTGTCGGGGAGTAGTATCTAGTACATTTTCTTTTTCTTTTTGGTGGCAAGCACATTGGAGTTTTATGGCTTTTGAGAACGGACGCACGGTCGGGCGAAAGGGAATGCGGCAAAGTCATAAAAGCAAATGCGCTGCATGAGAAATCTACGGGAAAAGCACTGAGTAAAATCGATTTGTAGTTCTTTATGTTCTTTTTGCTGCTGCTGTTGCTGCTGAAGATTCCAACGGAATCTTCCAGTTGGAGCTGAAAACGAAACAGAACAATCGATCGGAAAAGCTGACGGTTAATTCGGGCAGGCAGAAGTGAAAGGAATGAGATAAGATGCCAAGCGATATGCGAGGCAATCATAAAGTTAGTGAGCGAGTGAGAGTTGTTAGACGGCAGAGAGAAAGAGCGAGAGAGAGAGAGAGAGACTGCGATTAGGCGCTGACTGGGAACACGAGAACCGAATTAGAATTCAGATAGAAGAACTTGAATTTTGTATAGAAAGAAATGATGGGACGTCTTTCACCTCTATCTATCTATCGGCAGAGATAGACGCGACTTTCGAAGCGCTGCTGACCCACTGCCCACATGCAAATGATGTGCCTGCTGCGTGTTGTGTGTGTGTGTGTGTGTGTGTGTGTGTGTATGTGTGTGTGTGTATGGGAGTGTCTGTGTGCAGTAAACACATTTGATAGACAGGAGCCGGGCAGCTGATGAGCTGCAGCATCGGCTGCTCGGACTGGCCAACTGCCTCGGGAGGCACTTGAACGTTGCTGCACGTCTTTCATGTGCTGCACATTTTATGCGTTGGCGTTGACTGCAGTCTGTCTGCAGTCAGTTGTTGTTGCTGCTTGTTGCTGTTGTTGCTGCTTGTTGCCTGCTGCCTTTTTCGGGCAGCTTCGTTTTTGTTGTAGCCAAAAATAAAACGCGCATTCGATTCGTTTCGAAGCTTGTTGCTGCTGCTGCTGCTTGTTCTTTTGTTTACTTGGGGTGTAGCGGAGCCTAAACACATTTGCTTTTCTCTGGCTGTTGCTGTTGCTGTTGCTGTTTTAGTTGTTGTGTGGCTTTCTGTTTTTTGTTTCTAGTCTCCGCTTGGCCGGCAAGAGGAACAAGCGATCTTAATTTACGTTAGCTCGTTAACTTGAATTACCGTTAGGCAGCTCTAAGCCGCCAAGCTGCCGCTCTCGAAGCTCTTTCACTCTCGGGCGTAAGTAAGCATTGCACGCCGTGGCTCACTTCATTGCGGTGCGGTGCGGTGCGGTGGATTCGGTTCTGGTCCACTTTGTTTGGCTGCAACCTTTTTTGGGCATTTACAACGCCTCTGCGGCATTGCGGCCAGAGCTATTCGTATTGTTCGCCTTGTTGTTGTTATGGAGGGCGCGTGAAAATGCCATTGTAACCCCCATACCTACACTCACACACACAGAGCACACACGTAGTACACTCGCGTGTAGTGCGGAACACAAGTATCTGTGTTCTGTATTCGTATCTGCACGCGGTAATCAACATTTTGTGGTCAACGCTTGGCGCAAAGAAACCAACAACAACAGCAGCAGAACAAAAAGCAGAAAAGAAACGAGAAGAAAAGAAAAGAATTGCCATCGGTTTCGCATGCTTTATTGCCAATTGGAAAGTTGGCTAGCCGCAGCGAGCCGCAGCAGCGCGGCTGACCAAGTCGCCGGCATGTCCAACGGAACAGAGCCCAGAGTCCCATTCATGCAGCCTTGCCCGGGTGCTAGAATGCTTTATGTGCCATTGTCTGTGCTAACTGTAATTGGCAAGCGACGCGCAGTGCAGTTACCACAGTTGCAGGCCACCACCACTACGAAGAGGGGTGAGGGGCTTTCCTCTATGCAAAGCAATAAATATGGAAACTAAACAAAACGCCGTTAAGTAATAAATTGTGACCGGGCGCGATTGTGGCCAAGAAATTGATTTAATAACTGCTGCACGAAGCGGCACATCATTAAAAACTCTTAACTAATTGCATTCTTCCGCGTTCGGCCGACTGCGACCTGAGCGAATGCAACGACAGCTAATCACGGCGAATCAAAGCGACTAACTAACTGGTCAACTAGTTGACCAGTTAGCCGATCGACCGGCTAGTTAGTCCAGGCCAAGAGCAACTGGCGATCCATCAAACGATCATCGCTCGATCCGCTGAATGGCAGCGCCATAATTTCGATTCAGTTTGTGTATATATCAGGCGAGCCGTGGGTAGCGGTAGGGGGTGGCAGAGGAAGGGGGTCTGGAGCGTGCACCGTCGACCACAGTCGTCAAGCCAACTCCGTCAAGTCAATCAATTAGGCATTTCAACACATGTTGTTTACAGTTCTAATTCCGGACGCGTTTCGTTTAAATGCCACGATGTCTGCGGTTCAGGATCGCATAGTCCGGGCGTTGGGAAGTCGGGAAGACGGAAAGACGGAAAATCGGATAGTCGTGCCATCGCCTTTACTTTGGCGTGAATTATTTTTAAATCGAGCGTCGGCGCGCTTAATGATTTCCTGTTAAATTATGCGGCATTGACTTTAAACTATGTAAATGGAAAAGTTATGTGCCTGCGTGTGTGTTTTATGATCTCGTGTACAAGTGAAATTCCCATTGGGACAGCGAGTGATCGTAAATTGTGCAGCGTGTAAAAGTCAAAGTGGAATGTTAAATGTCTGGGCATCAATCAGAGAATAACGCAGCTTCGTGAGACTAACAACGCGAGCCGCGCGCGCCTATGACTTGCCGAAAGTCCACACACAAAAATCACATATCAGCTGTGGTGCGACCTCATTCGGGCAACATACTAACCCACAAACAGCTCGCAATTCGCTCGCCCAACGAAACTGAAAAGAAACCAACCCGAAAAAGAGACTAATCAATAATTTCTCAGCTACTCAAAAACTCATTAGGTTATTTTCGTTGAAATCCCGCTAATGGCGCCGAGCTGTGGCTAATCTCTGGCTCAGCGGAGTCTCTGGGAAGCGCAACCGCATCCACTTTCGCTTGCGGCGCGTTGAAATTAAAAGTGTGAACCCGCCAATTTCGGACAGTGCCAAAAGTAGTTATGGCATTACGATCAAGTAGTCCCCGTAGTATCGGGTTTGAAAAATCAATTAGCAGCAGCACATTGGACGTGCCGAGAACAAGCCGAGCCTTATGATTAATGATGTGCCGCGACCAGTGCGACCAGACTAAGTAAACACTGACAGCACATCAAACGGCGGCGTGGCCTCCTCAGCTTCTCCAAGGGGCGGGGCAGTTGGAAGTTATCTGTGTGCCGCCCGATTTGATTAATAGCAAGTGCCCACCCACAGTCGGCGGTTCGAAGTTTGTAATTGTAGAGAATCTGAAAAAGATAGAGTGCAGTGAGAAGTTAGTACAGATTTACTGACTTCGGATACGCTTCAAAAAAAAGCTCTAAGAAGCTTTGAGGGAGTTTAGGCGTTCTGCATAAGAATTAAAATTAGAGATACTCTTTCTGACAACGTTAAAGCGTATTTCAAATAAAAATTCGCTGGGGATTAGCCCACATTGCAATACGCTTCTCAATGACCTTAGTTAACTTCTCTCAGAGATTCCAGGCTTATAAATGGCCTGCCTATAATTTCTATAATTCCCGCTTCATTCAGGTAGATGTAAATGTCCATTTCATAATGAATATAAATCGCGCAATTATCTGCAGCCACGAAAATTCTATTTCGAAATTGATGATAACACATTTGTCAGATCGTTTTTACCTAAGAACATTCGTTCGGGCCGCGGACGGCTTGTCAGGGACCCAGAGGGGACTCGAGGCACCCGCAGCTGACCTGAATTTCGGTTACGCTCGTGCCGAGAAACGCTTAACCTTGACACCGGCGGTGCTGGGGCTCGAGTTTTGGGTTCCAGTGCGGATCCGAGCCGCAGACGCTTTGCGCTAAGTCAAAAGTGAGTTTTGTCAGGCGGTCGAGCATTTGGTCGCTTGGTGCGGGTTGCCGTTAGACTGAAATCATAAAAAACTTTTTTCCTTTTTTGGTTTTTTATGCAATTTTTTGCTGTTTGCTTTTTTGACGCTCAGACAATTGCGTGGCATGACTCAAGCGAAATAAATTGCAAAATCTTTCGCAGCGCTTATGAAAAGTGCGGCGCTTTTTCTTTATTAGTTTTTACGATTTTGTTTTTCGTTTTGTTTTGCGCTGTAGCGCAGTGTAGTTTTATTGTAGTTCGCCATGTCTAGCGACGGGGAGCTATTTTTATTGCGCGCGCGGCCTTTGTGGCAATAGAATAATATGAATACCTCCGCAGAGGCATGTCGTCGATGGAGATGAGTCTCGGGGTCTTAATATTTAATAAGCCCGCCTTGAGGCAGGGCCAAAATGCGGCAGAGAGAGCGGTAGATGGATAAATGGGAGGCGAGCTGAGTGCGAGCGGCAATTGCAGCTGGAGACACATAAATTGCGGCCAATTACTGGATCGCCTCGCAGTGGGCTCTTTAAAAATGTATGTCAATTGGTCAATTTCCGTTTCACCCACCTCCACCCTCCCCACGAGTCGGACTGTCGTTCAGCCCACCAAGTCGAGTGTAGGCCAATTAAATGTCGTTAACCTGCTGCTGCTGCTGTGCCAGTGCACTTCACTTACGACTGCCATTAGCCCAGGCAAATCGCTTTAAATATTTATGAGTCCGGCCAGCGGCAGCTGCCCCAGTCTCCCACATTGTATGTGTATGTTTGTGTGCCACAAATCGTTGCACGGGCCATTTTAATTAGGCAAATGGCAAATGGCGAGTGGAGAGTGCAGAGTAGAGAGTCGGCGAGTCGCGGGTCGCTTTCATAAATGCAGACATGCACGAAATTAGTTAAATTATAGCGCAATATCCGCTGGCGATTGACAGTTCAATCAACTCGAAGCGCAAATTGCACGCTGCAAGTCGTAATAGAAATTGCAAATCAAATATTACGTATACGCCTGGCGGTACCAAATATCATGTTCCCTGCCACAATCTACCCCATTGTTGTGTCAGCAATCGCCAAAAAAAGCAAACAGCATGCCCAAAGGCGACGCGACGGCGACGGCAACGGCGACGGCAACGGCGACGGCAACGGCGACCGCGGCGGCGACTGCAGCGACGACGGCAACAGCAGCTCCAACACCTTTGGAGTGGCAATTTGTTGGCGCTGCCGCCTGCAGCTTGCCCCGGTTTTGGCGACAAGCAAACTGAGCACTCAAAATGGCATACGAATTGTTTGTTGTTGCTGTCGATTGTTGTCGCTGTTGTTGTTGTTGCTGTTGCTGCTGCGCAAACCCGTTGCGCTCGAGTATGACTCAAGCAATCAATTGGCGGCAGCGGCAGCAGCTACTGCCTGAGTGCGAAATCAGCAATCGAGCATCTCAAGAATGACTTAACGGCGTGAAAAACTGCCAGCAACAACAACGACAACAACTGCCTGCAGCAACAACAATAACAACAATAACAACAGCAACAACTGCCTGCCACAACAATAAGAGCTGCTAATAGCTGCCGCCTTTGTTACGCCTTTCAGACTTGTTTGCGTTTCAGTTCCGGCCCAAGTCGCCCGCCCTCGCAGAGTTCAACGCATAGTACTGGTAGTGCTCGTTCCCCGTTCCCTGTTCCCCCCTTCGAGAAGTGTCAAATGCATCCGAATGCATGAAATATCTGTAATTTGAATCCCTCGCTGCCCGCTGCTCGTCGTGTTTTGGGCACTTGCACAATTTTCATTTGCATTGCGCAAAATTGCGAAAATTGCACACGACACACAGCAAATTTGCTGGCAATTTTCGATGGCCATAAATTGTAACAACTGTCGTTTGCATAAAATGCCAAACAACGAGAGCAGCAGCACCAACAACAACAACAACAACAACAACAATGCCGGACAAGCATATAGAAACACTAACTGATCTGAGCGGACAAAATGCAAAAACGTCAATTTCCAATGCGTTCATTGAGTGCGCATAAATTTCAGCGATTTGCCCGTTTTGATTGAAAATTGATACTCCAGAGCAGACGGAGTCGAGAAGCAAAAAACAGCGCATATATATATGGATACATATGTGTATGTATATGCGGTATATGTTGCATTAACCCGATAGCTGGCGAAGGGCATTTGCTGACTTCAATTATGCTGTTTACTCTTCCGCAAACTGCAACACAGTGTGGATTCCTTCTCTATCACACACACTCTATCTCACTCTTTCGGTCGCGTAGTACTCGTAATATATTTCATATCAATAAGCAAATCCGGCGACATCAAACGGACGAGCCGATGATTCGTCCCCGCTTTTAATTAGACACACAAAATAAATTAAATTAACAACTGCCCGCCACAAAAGCAACAACAACAGCAACAACAACTCGAGCAACAACAACGAGTATTTCTCATATAATTGCTACAACGGGCAAAATGTTAAATTTGTTTGTCTTGTTCGCTTGCCTGTGTGTATGTGTGTGTGTGTGTTTGTTTTTTTGTGTGCTTTGCTTCAACAATTTATTAGCAACCGAAAAATTGATTGATCTGCCCCCAGAGCGAGTTGACTATGCCCCACGGACTGTGGCTGCGGGTGTCTGTTCGCCGTCCCCCAGTCCTGGGCCTGGGTTCAATCAAAATTTGTAATGAACAAGCCGGAAAAAATTAAACACACAGAAAAATTCTCAGCAAAGTTCGCGTTGCTCGTTGTTTGCTTTGCTCGCGTTGCTGTTGTTGTTGTTGTTGTTGTTGTTGTTGTTGTTGTTGTTGTTGTTGCTGTGGTTGGTGCTAGTGTCGGTGTTTCATTATGCTGCTGTTTCGGCATGCGGCTGGTTACCCGCTTCGACTGCCTTCTACATTTTAATGATACAATTTAAAATCAACGCAGACTCAACGCAGATGATTTTGCATATTTCGAGCATTAAACCTGCGGCCCCAAACGACGCTGCCTCCGTCTCCAACTCCGTCTCCTTCTCGGTCTCCGTTCTGATTCCATTTCTGCTGGCTGGACGCATAATTCAGGCACGGTTTTCAGTTTTGAACAGCAATCAATGGCCCAAAAGCAAGCAGCCGCCTGCTGTGATTTGACCAAAACTGACGGCCCAACTCGCTGGCCTCAGCTTCAGCTTCAGTTTCAGTTTCAGCCTGAGCCTGGGTCTGGGTCTGGGCCTGGGCATGGCCTGCTGGTTTTCGCTGGCTGCTTGGTTGCCTGCCAAAGCTATCAAATAAATAACCGCGAGACCCGCAGCGTGTACGAAAATAAAAGAATGGCAGCAGAAAATAGCAAAGCTTCTAATGCTGATGGGTGTGCCACCCCAGCAGGCCGGAGGAGTAGTGACAGACGTGGGAGAAGAGGGCAGAGAAGATAAAGAAAACGCGCGTGGTAAGGGAGACAGTGAGGAAAGGCAGGCGGGCGCATTTGAGCTAAACGGCGCGCATTACTTTTAATTAAAAGCAACGCCAGCAACTGCACATGACTTGAACTTGAACTCGCATAACGACCCCAGCAGCCCGGGCAGTCGCTCAGCCGCTCAGTACCCAAGACCCAGACCCAGAGCCACAGTCAGAGCCATGGCACGACCGAGCGAGAGAGAGAGAGAGAGCAGGCCCAAGAGCACGACCACGTCGACCAGCAGTGTGTCTAATTCCGAGTCCGAGCCGCACATGATTACCCATAAGCTGACATCGCTCGTTCCACAGTTCGTTGCACAGAGAGCGTCACAGTTTGACTCTAATCAGTTTGCCACAGCAGCTACAACCTCAACAACAACAACAGCAACAGCAACAACTACAACTACAAGCTCGACAACGACAGCAACTCCGAGCTGACATTTGATGTTAATTTACAGTGAGTGACATTGCGCATACGCAGCGTTGCCTGTCAGCCGCTTAATTACTTGAAACCGAAGTACAATTGTGCTCGCTTTTTACATACAACGCATTAAATCTCTTCGCGCCGGTGTAAATAAACTTTAGTAAGAAATTTATGAAAATTCGTTGAAGCTAAAGAAATCCCCAGCTACGATTGGCAACACAATTGGCAACGCTTCATTAATTGATTGTGCGCTCGCCCTCCTGCCTCCAGCATGGCCAACGAAAGCGTTGGCCCACGCCCAATTCCAAGCAAATAATTAGCATAAAGCACGTGCGCGCGCCTCCTCCTCATTTGTATGCCCAACTGGAGCTGTAGCTGGAGGCAACAGAGCGCGCTACCAGTTCGGCAGCTGGCCGGAGCCTGGCACTAGACTGCCAGACTACCTGTTGGCTAAATACAGTCAGTGCGCTCAGCGCGCTCGGCACAGGTGCGTACCGATAACGCCCCCAGAACGGAGCAATTGGCATTTGCTTTATGGAACATTCGCATGCAACGCGAGGAACAGAAGGCAGAGAGCAGACAGCAGACAGCAGACCTTGCCGCCGACAGTTGCGCATTTCATTTGATTCCAGTGCGAGTGCATTGCATTGAAGTTGTTTTGCGTTAGCTGATTTATGCCCCGAGCGGTTGGGAAAACGAGGGGGAAGGGGAGTTGGCAAATGCATGAATCACAGCACAGCTGAGTGGGACAAGCGTCGTAGATTTTACTATGAACTCGGCAGTACCCTGAAAAAAAAATGGATTTCGAAAGCAAAAAATAATAATTTTAATAATTTCATGATAAAAAAATTCTTAATTTTAAATACGACTTTTAAATAACAACAACGCAACACATAGCATATTTCACAATGGGTAAATGGTATAAAAATTCAGTTTTACTACTGTCATGATTGAAAGAAGAAGAACAATTCTTTTAGCCTGCTCTTACGATTGAAAAAAGAAGAATACCATAGCTCGTTGTCAAAGTTAATATACCATTTTTTTTACCCATTTTCGATGGGTGAAAAGGGCATAAAAAGGGAACGTTAACTGCGCTATCACTCTCTGTAGATTGTTTTTTATAACACTATATATATATGTTCGAAAAGTATCCGACCAGATTTTAAATCTTGGTATATCCAAATCGACAGTTTGGGAAATTTTAAGACTAAAGCTGGCACCGAAAAATAGGTGCAGGTTGTATATATATGTATATATAAATATATATACATATATATATATATATATTTCATTATATATCTCTTCTCTTCTTTTTTGGTGTGGTAATCGCTTATGTTTCCGCTATTTCGTCTTCCGTATCTCCCCAGTATTTAGTGCTTACTCAGCACTGTTGATGGCTTCAGATTCGTTTCCCAGAACTGCCACAAGTCTGTTGTCATAACAGTTAATAGGGCTTCCTATTCCGAGTTGTTCTTATCTCCAGTTACCTATGCTGAATTTGCATATCAACTCACTTTTTGGACTCCTACAAAATTGGGCATATAAACTGTGCGCTTTAGCTGAAATTTAATGCACAAAAGCCGAATACAAACACCTTTGCCGGCCAGTGTAGTGCACTTTATTTACTACACTCTGCACTCCTCTAGTTGTTGCTGTTGTTGTTGTTGTTGTTCTTGTGTTTACTGCTATCCCGCTGAGTATCTGGAGCAGGTTTTCATTTTACATGCGGTCTGCACATTTCACGCTTTGCCAAATTGCCAACTTGACCGGCACAAAAGCAAATCACGAAAATCTTCATGTGTGTGTGTAAGAGGAGGTATCTGTGTGCGTGTGTGTGTGTGTGTGTGTGTGCATGTGTTGGCTTGTGCTCATAACATTTTATTTAATGCACATTTCGTTCACAATTTGTTGCTAATGAATGCAAGCGCAATGCTTGGCTAGCTGCTTGCCCGGCTGCTTTGCTGCCCTGCTCTGGCCCCCAGCCCTCGCTCTTTTCTACGCCTTACCCCTATCAGCCTGGCTAGCTGTTAGTTGCCACAGATTTGCTGCAAATTGCGCCCACAAATGAGGTCAGGCAGCCGCACAATGCGCGCCCCGTTACTTGCATACCTGCAGCCGCCTCACGTGTTGACTTGTGAAAGTAAACGCCCCCAGCTGCCCCTCCCCGCTCCCTCTCTCTCTCGCTCTTGCGTCTATATATTTTGCTTCCTCCTGCTGCTGCTGCTGGCAATTTCGTGTGAGTCTGCAACTAACCTTCACATAAATTATTCCCATCAAAAGCTGCAGCCGAAGCTGAGGCTGCGGCTGAGGCTGCAGCCCAAGCTGTAGCTGGAACTGGCAGTTTAAGACATCGTGATAAGCTGCAAGATATTTATCTGGCTAGCAAATTACACGAGGCAACGCCTAGACAAGTGCCGCAAGACACTAAGTAGAGAGGGAGACGGAGAAAGAGTGAAAAAGGAGAGAGGGAGAGCGCGCATCACGATAGAGAAAGAGGGAACAGGCAGGGAAAGGGGCGACTAGAGAGGGGCATGCTAGAGAAATGAGGTGTCGAAACCATTGTTAGGCGTTGCACATAGACAACGCGCATACGCCTCGTACAACGTGCTGCGTTTGGGCAACTACTGCGCTGTCTTTAGCCTAATGTGGGAAAGAGATAGCGATGGGAATCGATGCAGCTATTGAAAAGTATTACAAGCATTGCGCAATTCAAACTTCTGGCCAGAAGTCTCTCTGTCTGTCTTGGGGGATTTTCAAGTTGGCGCTCAACGGGCTAATGAGCCGCATATAAGTTCATTTTAATTGGCCGCAAGCCCAGACACACACTCGGCACACACATGGCTATATTTACCTACAATATTTCATTGAACCAAGCCCATGTTTTGATATGCACAGAGAGCACAGAGCTGGCCCTGCTGCTGCTGCCAGGAATCTACGTGTACCCGCAATCATTTCGATAACACTTGAATACAAAATGAGGGTCATTAATTTTATAACAAACTATGTTGGCCCGGCCGGGGCACACTTCAATCCGACTTCAAGTCAGGCGCACAGTCAGCCTCGCAGTTGGAGTTGGAGTTGTAGTTGTAGTTGTAGTTGTAGTAGTTGGAGCTGGAGTTGAAGTCGCAGTTGGAGTTGCCGTCACCGTCAACGTTGGCATCGCTTTGGGGCACAGCCAATGTCGCTGGCACACGGCAGTCAGTACGTCTGTCACTCCGTCCGTCTGTCCATCAGACAGTCAATCATAACCCGTTTCGGCTGCTTCGGCGAGTTCAAATCAAACTCGTTATCGTTCCGCAAAGATCTATGGCAGCAATAAAATATACAGCGCACAGCGTCGAGCCGCGAGCCGCGAGCCTGGCCAGACGCCTACCTTGCCATTGGGCTGGAGCTGGAGCTGGAGCACTTCAATCCGCCAGTCGATGGCACAAAAAATTGTCAAGCTCTACGTGTTTGGCCATCAAAATGCTGCACGCCTCAGCTGGCGGAGAGGTGGAAGGCAGACGGACAGACGGACAGGCGGACAGCTGGACAGTCCCGATGGCAGCTGATTTTAATTGCGCTGCCCGCAAATGTCGTTTACATTTGAACTTCGTGGCAAGTCGTGGCCGCAGCTTTTCGCCTCGTCTTTTTGGGTCATGTCTGGCTAATCAGCGACGGATAGACAGATAAACGGATAGACCAGCTGGCCAGCAGCTGGGCGGCAGTGGGCACGCCTACAGGCATTTATCAGCTTCAGCTTCAGCCTCAGCCTCAGCCTCGGCCTTTGGATGCCGCTTTTATTAAACACATTTTCCGCTATGGCAGCCAGGGAAACGTGAGCTTATGGTTTATGGCGACTTAATAAGCCTCGCCAGGCTAACAGCCTGTTGCCTGGTTGCCCTCCTCCTGCCACGCTCCGCCTGCTGCCAGCTTGGACTAACCGGGCCACGACTCTGCAGCCTGGCGGACGTCAACAAATGGTGCTGGCAGCGACCGCGACTGCGGCAGCAGCGCATTAGCCGCAGCACCTAAGTGCTGGGCGGTGGGAGGGGCAGCAGCAGAAGCAGGGGCTTGGGTGTACTGCGGCATGATAAACAACCAAAGCGTTTTAAACGGCTTCATTAATCTTATTCAGCGCTGTGCTGCGTTGTCTATTAGGGCTTGTAACACCGTGTACCATGTCCATGTCCAGATCCTGGATCTGCAGCTCCTGCTCCAGCTGCTACTCCGTCTGCAGCTGATGTGCAGCTGCGGCAAGCGCAATCAGCAGCGCTCACTGCGAGATGTGCTGGCTGTCAGCTTGACGTCATTTCGGCATTTTATGAGCTGCTGCTGTTGCTGTTGCTGCCGCTGTGTCCGCAACTGTCGCTGCCAATGCCAGGGCTGCAACCAGGGCCTGCGTCTGCGTCCTCGTCTCAGTTTCTCTCACTGTCATTGTCAGCGGCCGGAGGAATGTGTCTTGCGGCAGCCTTCTGCTTCCTCTGCTCTGCTCTGCCTCTGCTGCGGGCAGAGTAATCAGAGTTAGAGATGGCAGCGTGATGCACCGCAGCATGCTCCATAGATCACATCGCTAGCTACTCGTTTATCTGCTGCTTTATGGAGATTGCTTGCCAAATGGATTTATGACTGTGCATAATCAGATTTGTTTCACATTTCGCCCTGGCGAAGTCTTTACGAGTGAAGCCTAAGCGCAAGTATGTGCGATGTTTTATGGCTGCGTAGACCAGCGCAGCGCATCGCAGTGTAGCGCATCGCGACACATGAAAGGCCTGCCGCATTTGCTCACGTGACCATCTCTAATCTCTGGCTAATTACGTGCACGAGTCGGCGCAACTTAAGAACCTCCACTCCTATTTGCCCACCCCACGCTCACCCCGTCTGCTGCTCACGAACGAGTTAAGTGTGATTTGCGTGACGGGATTAGCTGTCACGTGTCTAACTTTAGTACGTAACCTTTGTCACGTGCTCATCGTTTGATTTGACTGCCTGCCGAGTGCGTGTGCCTGTCTATGTGTGTGTGTGTGAAGCGTCTGCAACTCCTTTGTGCTGTACTTGCCACATCCGCACATCGCTTTGGTGCGCCGCCTCATCACAGGCATGACAATTCCTCGACTCGCTGCCTTCGCCTTATCATTTCATAATGAATTTGTTTTGTCAGCTAATAAATTATGAGCATCACGCTCCACGTCTGCCCACAAGCTCCCAGCGAGCACATCATAATCAGCATCAGCAACAGCATCGGCATCCCCATCGACTCCATGGGCAAACACTGTTGTCCCCGTTCGCCGAAGTTGCCTAAGATGTTCGAAATGCTCGCCAGGTTTATCGTTGTTGGGCCGTCGGTTGATTTAGTGGCCCGCAGTTTGTTTAGTTATTAGCTCTTTGCCCTTTGCGCAGAACAAATTGCATTTTGATTTATGTGAAGCTCGCTTAGTAGTGGAGTTTATCTGGGCAGGCCGAGCGACACGCGACAGGCAGGAAACGAGCGACAAGCAGCGAGCAACAAGCCACAACTACCGCCCACATCAAAAGAGGGGCACACAAGCAAGCACACACAAACACACACAAACACATACAGACACACACACGCACGCAGCGAGAGTCCAACAGGAAATGACACCCATGTACCTTGAGCTAATGCATCTCCACATACCTCAACATACCTGTGCTCTCTATCTTAGTCTCTCTCCCAGACTTTTTCTCTCTCCTTGTCTGTACCTCTCTGTCTCTCTCATTCACTCTGCCTCGCTCAGGCTTGGCCACATCAAAGGGCATTTAAAATCCAAATTGGTAATTAAGTAAAACGCATAAACCGCAAACTGAGCTGCTCGATTATTTACACTCGCCCCGGGAAGTTACGTCGACCGAGTGTCAATCCCATTGCCGACTGCCTACTGCCGACTGCCGACTCTGCACTTCCTTTCAGCGCAGTGCAACAAAAGCAGCAACAACAACAGAAACTAGAAGAAGAGCAACCACAGCAAAGTGTATTAAATAACCGCAAACGAAACGCTTTACTCAAACACAGGCAGAAACAGGAAGAGTGTAGGCAGGGTGCAGGGACGGGGCTGACCTGCAAGCAAACAGAGCGAGTGTAATTGACTCTTCATCCGATTGCCTGGCAACCCTGGCTGCCTGCGAACAGATGCCTACGCTGAGCTCATTATCGCCAGCCGGCTGCGCATATTTAAATGTGCCTTCCAAAAAAATAAAAAAAACGAGAGGAAGCAAGAAGCAGCAGAGAGCAATTCAAACTCTCGGCAACTTGCTCCACATTTCACTGGGATTTTCGCTCATTAGGGCTAAGCGGGCGCTGCGATTGGCTCTGCTCTGCTGTGCTCTGGTGCCCTGCACATTAATGCAATGCAAATTTGTGGCAAGCGCCGCTGACATTGTCTGCTGACCCGATTCCCCATAGACACCTTTTGGCACCCAAGTGGCCGACTAAAACTGCTGTTGTTGCAGTTGCCGATGGCAGGCGGCGATAGCAGACAGCAGACAGCATACAGCAGAAAGCAAACAGCAGGCGGGCAGCAGTTGCAACGCTTAGCTCGCAAGGCAGTTGCACGCTCGCCCGTTGCCGGAAGTGCAGCCTTCAGCACTTTATTCGCTTACTCAATTTGTTGCATGCCACGCGCGCACTCTGTGAAGTTACTCCTTCGGAAATATCTGATACACTATATGGCAACTCTATAGTGTCGTATATAGTATGCTATAGTAGGCTATGTTACATTCTGTGATGACGTCAGCGGCTGACTGGCATGCAAATCGTCTGTGGCAGTTGCACAATCAGTTTAGCAGCAGCCAGAAAAAGCCTTTGACATCGGACGGTGCTTTCAATTAAATCCGCATTAAGCCTACAAGCCTGATTAACTTTGAACCTGGTCTGCACTCAAAACTGCAAAAACCGTTACAAACAAAAAACGGCACGGAATACAGAAACTTGTTTGGAAAAACTCCCATTGAAAATGCGATTTTCCAGTTGGATTTGTGCAGGCTGCGTGAAGAGCGGCTGAAAAACTGTTTCAGGTATCAAGCGGGCGCCGTGAATCGAATCGGGAACTAGCATAGAGTTGTGTGCGTGTGTATGAGAGTGTTTAATTCTGTTATTTTTTTTTTCGAAATTCCATAAGTTTTTTCATTCAATTCTAAACACGCGATTTGAAACCAGTTTTCCCCACTCGACTTTAAAGATGACGCCGAGTGCTCTACTAATATCTCTCTTGATAAACGGAGAGCCGCGCTTCTCCAATTATCAGTCGAGAGAGTGAGAAATTTATGGATGGTAATTTCGCTATTAGCAATTATGATAATAATATCAAGAGCCTCGCGGAGAGGCGCTGATTAATTATGCAAATTAAAAGCAGAATCTGTCCCACATTTAAGCCGCGTCTTTGGTTCGATGAACCCCGGGAAATGGGTCAATCGAAACCAGTTGGCCCAGCGGGGCCCCCAGGCGGGCCGAGGCGTACCGAGTCTCAGTTTCAGTCTGTTGACGACATTCAGATAATGTGCTTATTAATGTGCAAATGCGGCGCAGGTTGCCCGACATCTGACACTTTTGACATACCCATTGATTTGGCAAAATGTTTTACGTTCCTCTAATGGGACAGCAGCGCGCAGCGAACAGCTAATGGCCAAGGCAGAGCGCAGAGGATGCCACAGAGTTGAAGGGGAGAGTGTATCGTTTTGTGGCATAAATTTTACGAGCTGAAGTTGCGCGGCTGTTGACCAAGAGATAAAAGCCCTTTTGCCCTTGGCCATAAATTTGCTTGCTATAATGCAGACGGAGAAGTGTGAAATTCAATGCAAAACGGGCAGAACAGCCGAAGCGGGCGAATCGGGTGAAACGATGTGTGAGCCGGCCATAAAATGATGACATTAAAAGTGACTCGCAATTCCGCTGGCAGACGCTAATTGAAGTCATATCGCATATTAAGCATACGCCTAGTTGCAGACGGCTTTGAGCGTGCCCCCAAAGGGAGTTAGCTAGGTAGGGGGAGGGAGGGGAACGTATCTTGCAAATAAGTAAATTGGATTTGTTCCCCAACCCGCGCTCAAAGCGACGCAACTTTGCCTGATTGCCTTATGAGATTGGACGGGGACAGGAAGAGGCTCGGAGTAGGGACCGGCACTGGTCGGGGACTGAGCCCAGACCCATCTCCTAAGCTGCACCTTCGGCTGTTTGGCTGCTCAGCTATTCGGCTCTGCGGCAGTTCAGCTGTTGCCTATTGCTGCCACTGCTACTTTTACAGCTCAGCTGACAATGTTGCCAATGTTGTACGGTAATTTTACATAAAAGCACATAAAGTGCAATGTTTGATCGTAAAACTTTTTTACGACATTTTTCCTGTACGCATATATAAAAATGCCAGGCAGCCAGGCAGCCAGGCAGCAGCAGCAGTTTCCCGGGAGCTGCCGCTCTCTATCCTCTCCCTTGCTCGTTTCGTGCAGCTCCTCTGAGTATTTGGCTTTATCTGTTGTGCGTTTATATTATTTCTCCTGCTTTCTTTCTTTTTTCTTCTTCTGCCTCTTCTTTTTTTGGGCGTCATGAAAATTGTTTGCTCATATAAAATTTGTAACACGTGTGCGCCTCTCCTCGGTGAAGCCTTCTCTGGCTCTGGCTCTGGCTCCAGCTCCGGCTCTGGCTCCTGCTCTAGGCAAGGCATAGAAAATTTATGCTCGCTGCCTTTGCCGGGTGGCAATATCAGGTTTATTGTTTGGCGGCAAGTGAAACACTTTGGAGAATTACTCACCAGCAGCGCGATAAATGTCAATCGAAGGCAGCTTCGGGCCGAGAGCGAGCAGCCTTCTTGGCAATTTGGCAGGAATACTTTTGTTGCAGTCGCAAGTCGCAGCAATTGCTGCATCCGTTACCTTGAGCTAGTCCCGCTTCCTAGATGAGGCAGCCCACAACATTTAAGCACTCATAAAGTTAATGACATGCACAGCAGCAGCAAAAGCAGCAGAAGCAGCAGCAGCAGCAACTACAATGGGAGAGGCAACAAAAGCACGAAACGCCCACGCTTTCAACTGTTTTGCCAGCATAATGGCTTCAGCCTGGGACTCCGACTCGCTGCTGCCTGTTTAAGGCATTGTATCTACCAAATGGAAATGCAAATGCAAATGCAGCACGCTGCAACTGTGCCAGTCTCAGTCTCAGCCTCAGCATCAGCTGCAGCTTGGCTCGGTCCCAGTCGCCTCATCTGTCCGCCAGCAACGTTGCCATCCTCATTGCAGTCATTAAGCATAAAGTAATTTTCACGCATGTGCCTTGCCGAATAGAAAATAAAATGTATTTTCCGCAACATGACGAATGAGCTGATTCCATTTTACAGTAACTTCCCGCTCTTGCTCCCCCTTGAAGGAAAGATTTTATATAAAAATACTCTGCTTCCTTTCAGCGCGCAGCGAGAACCTGCAGCAGGCACAACTATCAAATGCCCTAGAATTATGGTGTACACACTTATAATAAAGTATGCTTAATTGTAAGCTTGCTTAATGGCATATAGAGAAATTCGCAAGTAATACGCAAACTGAAATCGGGGCTTTCACACGACCACTCGCATAACATTGAAAAAATACGCGCCTGAGTATTTACCACTTATAGACATGCGCTTGCCATGCCTTGCACGCCCTCCACTTGCAGTGCGAAATAACCGTGGGTAAACGGGCGAACCGGCAGCCTGGCAGCCAGGCAGCAGGGGCAGTCACGCCCCCTCACAGACGACGACGGCGGCAGCGAGTCAAGTTCCTCGCAGACGTGGCTGCGGCGCACTTTAAGCGAATTTCATTTGTCTGCAGCGTCAACCACTTGACAATCACTCACGTGGCCCAGGCCAGGCCAGACCATGCCAGTCCCTGCCAGACCACGCCAGAGCATGCCACACCACGCCAGGCCCTGCCAGGCCCGACCAGTGCAGCAGCCCAGCTTCCTGCACCAACGGCAGCAGCAGCAACAACAACAACAACATTTCCCCCTCGAAATTCCCTTGACGGCGCGTCTGGGCGGTTGCCTGCGTTGTTGTTGCTGTTGTTGCTGCTGTTGGCTTGTTGGTGTTAACAAGTTCCCATGCAGCCGCTTAAATATTAACGCATATACACACGCGCGCGCGCACACACACACACACACATGTCGCGGCTGTCGTCAACGCAGTCGGCAACTGTAAATAAATACTCATAGAGCACACGGGCCCAAGATCTTGTGTGTCATTGCACTCAGCATTTGCCGACAGTCGTCCCTCTGAGAAGGGGCGAGGAGAGTGGAGAGGGGGTTGCCTGTCAGCAGCGAGTGCCTGGTCAAGGCATAGGCCAAATAAGTGGAATATTTGCCAGGAAACCGCTACAAATCATTAAAATCATCGAGATGCCAACTGGGGATAATTAACTGCAACTCAATCAGGCAGGCAGTGGGACTGCAAGGAGACAGAGACAGAGACAGAGAGAGGCAGAGAGGCAGAGGCTGGGGGATGGAGGGTCTGGCGCAATGTCATACCAAAGCGAACGCGTCAATGCAATTAGAGCCAGTTGGGGCAGTCGTCCTGGCTCATTACGTGCCAAAAAAGCCAGAAAAGAGTCGAGTCGAGCCCGAGACCGAGCCCGAGCCAGAGAGCCGAATAGCGCTCTACAGGCGCAAGTGGGCGCCAAGACACGTCGTCGAGCGTGTTAATTGCCGCAAATGCCGGAGGTATGCAACACGCCTCTGCCGCAGCCCCGGTCGCTGCCTCGGCTTCTGCGTCTGCTTCTGCCGACCAGTGTTGCGAACAATTTAATGTTATAAAAGAAGCCAAAAAAAAAACAAAATTGCAGACCATTTTCTAAGTGTATACTACCACAATTATTTGTCAATAAACATAAACAGTAAAAGTATAAGCAGTAAAAATTAAATAACATACTATAAAAAATATACTATGAAAATCTTAAAATACTAAAGAGCTTATAATTTTATTGTTAGTATATATTGTACAATTTTTCGGAATGACTAAACCGATACTTTCCATTGAGCATTAAACTGTACTAACCATACTTTACATGGACAATTGCAAATGTAATGGAATTAAAAAATCGAAATTCGTAATTTATTACCACCAATACTCGAACAATACACTAAAAAATGTACAGATTTGCAGAAAAGAAAGTTTGGGAAAGTGACAAAATCCAGATTTCGCATTGACCGCTGTTTTCAATACTTTCCCGCAGTAAAACTTTTCAATCAGGCCAGTTCTGTCGGGAAACCGCCGACTTGGCAGCACTGCACTGCCGCCACACTCACATGTTGTTGCCTTTGCCTTTGCTGCGAAATTTATGTGCGCCTCTGGCCTCCAATCTACGAAGCGGCGTCGGCTGTGGCTATGCATATTGCCCTGCAGATGTGTGCATGTATGAGTGTATGCCTGTATGTGTATGTGTGCAACCGGCAATATACACTTTCGCCGCTGGACACGTGTGTGTGTGTGTGTGTGTGTGTGTGTGTGTAAATGCTCGAACATAATTGCTCCTGCGGCAGATCGCAGAAAGCCTCGTGAGCAGCGGATCGCGTAGCTTTCCTTGAATTTAAAATGAGATTTTATTACGCGCATTACATCCGTTCCCCTCTTCAGCCTGCCTGCTATCATTTTCCAGCTCATTTGAGTGCCATTGCCAGAGCTCAGTTCAGCTCAGTTTCAGGTTCAGTTTCAGTTACAGCTCGAAGAGCGCCGTCTAAACGATGAGGCAAAAGGTAAATCACAGCCCGGCAAAATGTGTCAGAGCCTGATGCGCGCCAGAGCATCATCTCGGCTACGGCTCTCGCATTTAATCATCATTAAAGTGGGTAGTGGGCGTGGCAGGGCAATCCTTCTGCCCCTTACAGCGCTCGCTACTCTACACGCGCTACACCTTTAGCCATTTGCACTTTTCGATGCTTTCACGTTTTTCATCATCATTACCAACGGCAGCAGCGGCAGCTTTTCGTGCATACCATACGATAGCATCCACCACCACAGCAACAGCAACAGCAACAGCAACAGCAACAACAACAACAACAACAACTATGTATACGGCAACAACAAAAGTAATAAATAATTTCGTTTAGCTGGGTGAGCTCTGGCGCAGACCAAGAACTGGAGCTAGCTCCGACCACCCGCCAGATGTATGGGAATGTGCTAAAAGTTTGTTTGCTTTGGCTGTGGGGTGTGCCTGTGCCTGTGTGTGTGTGTGTGTGTGGGTGTTACTTTCGCAAACATCAAATGCTGGGGCAGCCAAAGAAGCAGGGAAGGGGGCTAGAATGCCCCTGCCCCTCCCCTGATTCATTGAAATATGACAAAATGCTGTTTGAGACATTTTCAGTTATTGATACGCCCGTCAGCAGGCGGCAAATGAATGCAGTCGGGCCAAGGAGTCAACTTTACGACTCGTGTATGTGCGAGTCTGCGTGTGTGTGTGTATGTATGTGTGTGTGTGTACTTATTATTAATAAACCCAACGATGGATGCCCAAGAAAAAAGAGCAGGAAGAAGCAGAAAGAAAGTACTAAAATCCGCATGAAATGGAAAGCAAAGTTTGGGTTTTTTGCTTCCTTCATTTCTGATAAATAGCAGCATGGGATGCGATATGCGTTTGCCAGTGCGAGCTGTAGGAGGCGGAGCAGGGCAAGCCAGAAAGTGGAGGAAAGTGTACTCCAAGATCGAGTCTCGGGGTCTCAGGCGCTCGTTTGCCCACTGCCAATGCCACACGCACTTTATCACAAATCAAGCCAAGTTTTTCTTCTGCTTCGACGGGGGGTTTGGCCAAAAATCACGCCCCGAAACACACACGCACACACACAGACACTTTGCTCGCTGGTGATAAATTTGATGGCAAAAGAAATTATGAGGGTGTCGCTTGGTTGCTGATGATGTCCTGTGCCTAAGCCCTGGCCCAAAGATATGACGCTATAAATATGCCAAAGCGATAAATTTGCTGCGGGGCAGCAGGCTGATGGCGTAGGGTCGGGGGTCGGGGGGAAACCCGCTCAAAAACCGATCAATGTCATATTTATCACATGTCTTCATGTAGCGGGCTTAGCGGGTAGTTTCCAGTTCCCCGACTGCGGTTGAGGTGTCGGCGATTTGCGGGCTTAAAGTGAAAGAGAAGGAAGAAGCGAAACTCTCCCCCAGCTGGAGACCCTGCAGTGCGCTTTACGATCTGAACATTAAAGTAATTTGTACAAGTTGTCATAAAAACGCGATGCACAAATTCAAATTGTAATTTCCGCCGCAATTGCGAGTTGCTCTTGTTGCCGTTGTTGTTGCTGTTGTTGTTGTGGGTGGCACACGCGGCGTTGCTGGCGAAGAGTTGAATGAACTGGCCGCGCTGGCTGCTCGCGTTTGGATGCAATTAAAATTATGTACATGCAGCGACCCATTCATAGACTCAGCCATTCACATGCAATCGAGAATGAATACGCATGTGAATGTGAGTGTTTGTGTGAGTTATTATAGATTTTAATTGAGGCAACTTGCTGCGCCTGCTGTCGCTGCGTTGACAGAGTGACCAAGTTAAAGACACATGTCTGACACATGCCTGTCAGGCAGACAGTCGGCAGTCGGCACATCGGCCGACTTTCCATTAATTAGGCATAATATTTCATTAGCGTAATGAGCGCCTTGAGAGGCGCCTCCGTGAAATGTGCCAGCTGTGCGAATATGAAGGCGGCAGCAGAAACAACAACCACAGCTGCAACAACAACAACAACAACTACAAAGGCAATGGCATCAGCAACAGCAACGGCAACGGCAACTAATGAAAGCCTAAGCGCAAAGCCATGCAAATCTCGCGGCCTCAACTAACACCAGTGAAACCTTCTCTCAGGCCACCTCTCCCACTCTCTCCATCCCTGCTCCCTTCTCTCCAGCGCTCACTATGCAAAAGAACAACAAAAACAAGCAGGCTTGGGCCGCAGCTCACTTGCAGCACTTTTGTGTCATGAGAAATGTGTGAAATGTTGCCGCTGTCGCTGCCTCTGCCTTTTTTATGCTGCTGTTGCCTCTGTCGTCGCCTTTCATTATGCGAATGTGTGTAGATTAATTATTTTGTTGCTGCAACAGACGCTGCCACAAAAGACCGTCAGATGTTGCTCACGTGCACCGCCGCAAAGCTCATTCGTCTGGGCGCATAATTCACAGACTTTGATCCAATCAAATAGAGCGATAGCCTGTCCTTATATGCGAAGGAAATGGAGTACAAAGTATTGTACTATCCTTAGTTGCGGAAGGAGGTTACTCACGTTCTATGATTATATATCGGTAAATTATTTGACATTCTCGCGATTTTCTTATACTTAATACATTTTTGATCTAGGATTTATATGGATTATATTCTCTTCTTAAAAAATGCATCATTATTTTCTGCTTTTTATTTAAAATAAAATAAATCGATTCTGTATTTTTTGTATGGCTATTTTATTAATTGAGCAGTATATTAGTTTTTTAATTAAAGTCACATATTTTGTGTGTGTTACATATTAACCATACTATCTTCAGATTTAAAATTTCTAAAGGTTTTGAAGTACCCGCTCAACGATTCGGGCACATCTCAGCACGCTCTTAAGGCGCATTAAGATTTACAATTTTGACTTAATATTTTCATTAGTATGAGTTGGTTATGTAAATTAAATTTTAATTAAATATACATCTAGGCAAGGGTTGGGGCAGAGGACAGCAAGTAGTTGTTATTAGCTCGTAGTCAACGTTAGTTGCAATCCCCGAAATTGCTTTATTAAAGCGGAAGACTTAAAGCGCCGGCACAGCTGCTGGGCATGGGGAATGGCCCCGTCTTCTGTCGCGCTCTCTCTTCATATATATATACATATATATATATATGTATATATTATATAAGTATCTCTAATGACATAATCTGCTTTTAGGCAACAGGACTGGGGCGCTGACGCTGGCAACTGGCGCTGGCAGAAGCGCCCTTTAACTAATCCGCTTAAGTGACTTTTGTTGCTGCTGCTGTTGTTGCTTTCTTCATGCTGTTGCTGTTGTTGCTGCCGTTTTATTATTATTGTTGTTGTTGCTGCTGTCGCTGTCACCGTCGCTGTAGTTGCTTCGTGCATATTAAACTTATCGCTGGCAACAACCGCAATTATAAAATTATAATGATAATACTCGACTAGGGAGCGGCAACTGCTGACAGTTGGTTTGTCATTGCCTGTCCTGTTGCCTCTGCTGCTCCCTCTGTTGTCGCTGCTGCTGCTGCTGCTGCGCCGCTGACGCTGTTGCCGCGATCTACGGCACAGATAACTGCAGACGACAGCAAAGCCAAAGCTAGCTAAGGCCAAAAGAAGTTATTAAAACAAGGCTCCAGCTAGATTGTCAACGCCAGCTGGCTGTCTTGCTGGCTGGATTGATATGCCGGTTCCGCAGAGAATCGTCTTCTGGTATCTCTCAGTTTGTATCTCGCAGCGAAACCCGTTTACAGTTGGCTAATTGCAACATGCAGCACAGTTGAATGATAACAGAGGCCAGCAAAACTATTTATTAATTATGTGCACAGTTTAATTGCCACTTTCCACACATCTCTCGCAACTCACACGCTTTCCGTCTCTTCTCTTGCAGACACACAAAAATGCTGACTATTCTGAGGGACAACGCGGCGCATACGCAATACGAGGCCTAAACCTAAACGAGTGATAGCTTGCACGCATAGAGCATCAACCCCGGCGACAACATGAATTGCCTATGTCGACCCTCGCGGATTATGTCCGTGCGCATTAATTTGCTGGATGAGACCGACTTCATACACGAGATCAAGGTGAGTGCCTGTGCTTGCGTGCAGCGTCCGCTTCACCCTTCAGTGTCAACATTAGCCACATAAGCAGCGACAAGTGCTGCAAGTCAACAAAGTCAGCCCACACTGCGCTCTCTCACTCTCGCTCTATTTCCTTCCCCCTTCATCAACACTCTCTGTCAGCCTTCTCTGATTTATGTCAATTGACAAAAAGTGTTGCATACTTTGCACGTGCCTGCCATCTGCTAACCGTCATGTGCTTGCCAGCTTTCCAGCCTCCCAGCCCTGCCCAGCCCTGCCCAGCACCCTGTGAGCACCCTCATCAATATTTAGTGCGGAGCCTGAGCCGTTGCTTCGTTGCCTCCGACTTGGCAAACATGCAAAGTGTCATCATTCACACGTCGCCTGCTGCTTGCTGTCTGCTGCCTCCGTTGTCGGCGCCTGTGGTTGCCCCTTGCTTTAAAACTGCGCACGTTTGCCAAATTAAATGGGTCGTCAGCGTCGACGATGGCACCGGCACCGGCACCAGTACCGAGAACTTAGTAGGGGGCTGGAGGGGACCGGAGTCTGCCACGTCGTTGTCGCCTTTTGTCTGTGGCGCTTAGAGAATTCTGCTGATTCTGCACGCCATCTCAAAGTTGGCATCATTGTGCGGACAAATCAAATAAATAGTTCTGATTTTCTCACATTTGTCTATCCTCATTTTAGTGTCTGTGTGTGTGTATACATATGTGTTTGTATCCCACAGGGCGTATATGTTGGCGTGTGGCCTGCTTTCTGCTCTCTGATTTCAGCAAGCCTTTGCAAAAATTACCCGAGCATGCAATATAAATAAATATGAAAAGTGGCCATGAAATCGCAGACGTTGTCCATGGCCAACACTGACGTAGTCTTTTAATTGAAAAATATTTTGATTACAAGACATGCCCAGCGCACCAAAGGCAGTCGTCTCTTTGCATGTTCGCCAGTATCGAAAACATGAATCAGATAACGGCAAGTCGACAGAGAATTCGATTAAAAGAGCATAAAATCAAACATCAAGGCATAGAATAAACAGAAATTGAGCTTGAATTCATTTTATGCCCAATCATTTTGGCTTAATAATAAAATTGAGACTTACAATACTTGACACTGCTCGAAATGCAAATACTCTGTAGGAACATATCAACATATGTATTTGGTAATATTTATTTATAAAGAAAATATATACTCCGATTGGGAAGCTGAAACAGAACTTGATTTACATAATTCTTGATCTTTTGTCTATATGATATCACAATATAAAATATCTCTAAGCTAAATATGCTAGGGTATTTCAACGACTAGCTTAACCCTTGTTTAACACAGCTTGTTCAATTAAGACAGTCTTTCAGAAAACTTTCAATTAATTTACTTGGACAGCCAGTTGGAGTGTCTAGACTCCAAGCTGGAAATTCGAAACTCCCAGGGTATCTGAACTTGTACTTCGGTACATGATACAGGCCATTTCTAAGAACTGGACCCTCCTGGTCTGATGGAGTAACAAGCCCTCCGATGTCGAGTCGAACTCATTGCGTTGCTGCATCTCAGATAAGCCCAATACAATGTGACATGATAAGCATATCTTATGCAAATTCGTGTCATCAAGGTTGCCTGTGGGGTCCCAGACATAATGAGCAGTGACTCGAGGGGCGGGCAGGTAATTATATGGCTGCAGATACAGGTACTCCGTACACGTCGTATGTATCTGCATAATCAGAGCAGTTGCGCGGTTGTGCGGTTGTGCGCTTGTTCGGCTGTTCAGTCGAGCAGTTGATCGGTAAGCGCCCACGGCATAATGTTCCAGTTCATTCCTGATTGATCGGCTCGGGCCTGGGCCAGAGCAACAGCCACAGCCCGAGCCAGACGCAGCGCGAGAGCCAGAGCCAGAGCCAGTCACTGGAACGACAGGCTAGTTAGCATTCCATTTCTCGGAACTGACTAATGACACTTGGCGTCGCGTTGAGCTGCCAAGTTGCATGTTTTGACTCTTTTTGCGCTTTTTCTGCTGTTGCAACTGCAGAATTGAGGCACGTAAACGTTAATAATCACAGCTCATCAACAAGACATTTATAATAATTTTACAAGCACATGCACTTGGCGCGACAACAACAACAACAACAACAACAACAAGAGCAACAGCAACTGCTGCAGCAACCACTGCGATACAAGCCACAACAGCTGTAAATCGATGTAAGCCATCAAATCGACTGAAAACAAGCGGCTCAAAGCGGCTCAAAACGACTTTGCCTGTCCCGTCCCGACTGATGCCCGCCTCCTGCCTGCTGCCGGCTAGCATAAATTGCGCATTAGACATGTGTTCCGATTCAGGCGTTGTGTAGTGGGCGTGTCCACAATTTGACAATGGCAACCTGGGCGGACGGCAACTGGCAACTGGCGGTCGCCGCTGCCGCTGCCGTTGCCGTTGCCGTTGCCGTCGTCTGTGCGGTGCATGCCCCGGGTCATTATTAATGAGTTTAAACTGGCAACAGGGGACAGGGACGGCAGCAACAACGAGAGCAGCAGCAACAACAACTACTGCCGGCAAACTGGGGGGAATTTGTCTCCGGCCTGCACTTGGGCAACTTATCGCATGTAATTATTGGCCGAGAGGCTCACGTACCACGTCAGCCGCATGATTGATAAAAGGCCCGCCGACAAATACCAAAAAAGCAACCATGAATGAAAATACAAAGTGCTGCGACTCAGCGAGATATGCAAAAGCAGCGCACACAACAAAAAAGTACAGTATGAGGACAAGTTCGCAATAGTTGCGACTGACACACACCCTGTAGAAAAGATGCAAAATTTAAATGATTTAAAAAAAAAGAAGCTGTGTAGATTTGATTTTATTTAAAAAGATAAAGCTAAGCAGAACTGACGATTAAAAATTACGGAAATCATTTCAAGCTCTATCTCCATTTATGGAGACTTTACGGCACTTATATACCCCTTAAGATCTGTCAATCGGGGGTATAGAAATGCGTGTGGTCGCCTTGCTTCGAACGTAATTTTATTTACACGCTCTCTTGCCCCAACTGTCTGTCAATGTGGCAACCACGTCGACTGTTGTCTGTCGTCTGTCCACTGCCGCCTGCCGGCGTCCGCGTCGTTGTCTGTGCCGCTTTTGACGGCTGCCGATGGCACTAAGCGCACGCACTTAAAGTCGCCGTCGCCATCGCCATCGCCATCGCACGACTACAGTCGCGTTAATGAAACAGATGGAGGAGTGCCAGGTGCCAGAGGGCGGCAATGTGGCGGCGTGGCAGAGAGGCAGAGAGGCAGGTGCGGGAGCCAGTAGCAGCCTGTGGTTGACTCGTTTTGCATTTCATTGCGACGAACCGACAAAGTGCTGTCGCAGCTTTTATCAGGCAGCAGCTACAGCAACGACAACGGCAACAACAACACCGCGAGCTGCAGATACAGATACAGCTGTAGATACAGATACATCCGCGACATCAGTCAATGTTGTGCGACTGGCTCGACAACGTGTCGTAATCGATATTTCATTGCCATGACGAGCCGAGCACACGTTGCGTATGATTGATTTCTGCTCTCAGCGAGTTGGAGCGACAACACACATACACACACACACACACACAGCAACAACAACGCGCACAGTGCGAGTGCGTGCGGTATCTATGACTGTGGCCATGATACAGAAACATGCATAGCTCAACCTATTGTGTGGCAACAGTTGAAAACGATGCTGATGCTGATGTTGTCGATGTTGTTTCGATGGGCAGACCCAGCTCGGAGGGGCTTCTACTGTACACATTGATTCTTGCTTCATCATCTATAATTAACTGGAAAATGTGGTTGATGCTAGTAAAACATTATCATGGCAACATATTGAGAGAAGCTGCGAACTCGTGTCTTGTTAATTAGTTGCCAAAAATTCAACTCGGGAATTTCAAGTCGAAACTCTAATAGAATCAAGTCTCAACACATTAGTTAGAATTAAAATTCGAGCCGAGAATTTTTAATTTTTTTTATAACATAAATGAATTTTAGTCACATTCCGAGCTGAGTTCTCAACGCTTTCATCATAATACCCGATTTCAAACTCCCAAAAAAATTTGTCGGACAAATGTCGCATAACATTTTTTATCGCCGCCATCAAAGTGCGCACAAGAATCTACAGCAAACTTAAAGCCATTACAATAGAGTAGAGTTATGGCCGAAACCGTCGCGACAGGGTCTTAAAGCTCAGTCAGAGCTCAGTTAGGAGAGCTTGGCAAAACTGTGACAAATGGCTTTGACGACTTCATGCCTAGACGGGCCCAGACACAACATTCTTATGGCCATGCGCTTATAAGGCCAGCTCTCCAGTCTGGCGGTATGAAGGTCCGACGATCTGACGGTCTGCTGGTCTATCCGTCCTGCAGTCCGTCAGTCGGCGAGTCTGCACATTTCGGTCATTTATCATGCTTACATGCTAATGACACTCGGCCAGGGCTCAGGGGTAACATTTCGCGTCGCAAGCTTCATAACTTCAAGTGCTCGCATTGTTGTCGCCGTTACAGCCAACTATAGTTGTCGTAGCCGTGTTGTTGTTGCTTCATAAGGTTATATAATTATATATATTTTACCGGTTCAAATAAAAACACTCGAGTACTGTGCGCTGTGTGGGTTTGTTTGGCCAGCGCTTTATTCTCTCAATACAGGGTGCTGCGGGTGCTGCGCTCCACTGGGCTATTTGAGAATTTATGTAAATCATTCAACACACTTATGGCTGACCACAATGACAAGCCGAAACCGAAAGCCAAAAGCCGAAATGATTGCGTCGAGTATTTCACGAGCAAACACTTCAGCACGCGGCCTGCCGCTGCCGCTGCCGCTGCAGCTAGCTCAAAATGTATCTCTAAGATTCGCAGATACTCGCCAGAATATATATGTATTTCCCTGACTCTGTGTCTGTGTTTCTGAGTTTGCACAGTTTTGGCCACGGCATAGACTCGATGCCTCGGGGGACATTTAATTAGACTCGCCGGGGTCCGAGCGTTCACACGCCAAGCTGGCCAAATAAACCTGCAGTTTATGGCCAACATAATTAAGTTAAAAGCTTTTTTACAGCTCTCGGCCTGCTCGCTCGCTTTTAAATTGATAATGAAAATAAGAAAAACCCGTGAAGCGTATTTAATGGCTAAATAAATGCTTGTCTCTATGCTGCGCCCAGACACCCCCACATACACACACACCCATACACAAAGACACACACACACACACCCGCACCTGGCCAACATTTTGCTCGAGGTCGACAGTTGCCCATCGACAGCTCATTGATTTGACCTGTCAAGGGAAATTGAAAAAGGGTTCGCAAATGGGCAAAACGATATTAAAGTATGCATTTCCGTATTATAATAGAACATATTACCGAACAATTAACGCACCTTACTCTTCAAATTAGTGAATTCCTTAAGCAAAATCGACTTCCCTTTAACCAATTTTAATTACTTTTAATTTTCCCTAAGCGTAACGAAACACATGGAGCTGTTGGGCTACCCTTTCTGTGAGTCTGCAAAGGGTACAATTAATAAAAGGGTTCGACCCAAAAGTTGAGCATTTTACCTTTGGCAAAAGTCAGCGAAGCATCTGTCGGGGTCTGTGGGGCTATGGGGTAATTACTTTATCTGTTGCTGAAGTTGCGCTTTGGTTGCTAATAGGATTATCTAACAAAAAACCAAAGGGAAAAAAGATATAGGAAAACTGAGCGCTGGCAGGGTTAAAAGCCTCGGCATGAATTTTGCGGCCGTCGCTGGCATTTTGCAGCTGTCAGAACCATAACTCAGTGTCATGTCGGGCTTGGGTACGAGCCGAGTCGGAGCGAGGCGAGGCGAGGAGAGGCCCGTCGAGTCTTTGTATGCCACTAAGTATATATTCAGATACGAGTATCTCTGCGTGGCCGCAAAGCCTCCAGACAAGACAAAAAGCAATTGTTCGATGGGGGCCGTAACTGGCAAAAGAATCGAAATCCAAATAGATTTGCAAACAATTTGCAACAATTCAATCAAAAACGTTAAACGCAAATACACTGAGAGCGACGGCTGGAAAGACAAAGGCAGCACAAAGCGACGGGTGACGGGCAGTGGATGGACGCATGGACGCATGGACAGACGGACGGTGGGGGGCACACGGCAACCATCAGATAACTCACTCACTTGGTGGTCTGACCGAAGTCTGGTCTCCGGCCCAGCACAGCACACCACGGACCATGGACCGCGGACTGGACTGGACCAGACAAGACCAATAAAGACCATTTCTAGATTTTTTGCGCCCTATGTCTCTGTCGGCATCTGTAGCTCTAGCTGTAGCTGTAGCTGTATCTGTTTCTCTATCTGTATCTGCGTTTGCCGTTTGTTTATCCAAGCGTTTGAATGGCGCACAAGCCAAAGAAATTCAAGGTGAGCCCGCGCCACAGATCGGGGCGTTTGGCTTTGGCTTTGGCTTCGACTGTGGCTGATTTTTCCCATTTATTTGCTCCTCTTCTGCCCGCGCGCTCTGTTTTTTTCCTCGCTTTTGATGCGCGAGGATAAGCGCAAAATATTTGCCAAGCAGTCGGGCAAACAATGATATCTAACTCCCCTCCCACCATTCATTCTCAATGTCTGTCTGTCTGTTGCAACTTTGCGTGCCGCTGCTGCTGCGGAAAATGCAAGTGATGCCGCAGATGCCGGTGGATGCCCGTGGATACCCGTGGCTGCCCGTAGCTGCCAGCGAAGCAGGTGAGGCGTTGACGACGTCTCGACAGCAGCAGCGGAAGTCGTAGCTCTTGCTTTCCATGCCGGAAAGCGCTCGACAAGTTGGACACTTGGACAGTTGGACAGTTGAACAGTTGAACAGTTGAACAGTTGCATGTGCAATATTTCACAGAAGAACAGCAAATGGGCTGGACAGGCAGAACGTACACATGTTGCCAGCATGTACTTTAATGTACATATGTACATTGATTGCCCGAACCCCAGACGAGCTGGGATCTGGGGGCATCTTCTTCCAGGCAAAGCCAAAAAGATGCGACAAATGTCAACGGGCAAGGAACGAGACGCGAACAGACGAACGCAGTAGCGAACGAGCCCGCGACCGACAACTGACAACTGACAAGCAACAAGCAAAAAGCTACATCCAACAACCGACAACCGGCAACTGGCAACCGACAACCGACATAGCCTAGAAAGCAAAAAGTGCCGCTATGAGATGGTCGAGTGTGCTCTTAACTCATATGGCATTCGAATGGGAGGCTAAAGTCATCGGAATCCGCATGCGGCATTGTCAGGCTTTGTGCCACGGCGTGGCATGCGAAATAAAACTCCCGTAAGCAGACAGCACGCCTCTAAGCTGAGAGCTCAAGCACAACTAGAGGCAGGAGCGTGATGCAGTTGAAGTCGCGTTACTCTCAGAGGAACCTCGGGTTCAAAGACTATCACTAAAGGCTTGTGACGTGGTTAGCTCATTGAAAGCTTATCCCCAGGACCTGGGAACAAACCTATTTTTATTTTTTTTAAATCTTCTAGAGTTGAATTTTTGCATTAACAATACTTTTCTCCACAAATTGACCCCAGCGAAACGACTCCAATTTGAGTAGGGTATACGAAATGCTGAGCCATTGCGACAGCCAGAACAACTGGCAAACAGTAAACCGAGACGAACCTTGACTGAGCTGCAGGAATTACGCAAATCTCGTTTGTTGAATGTGTTTTCAGTTAGGTGAAGATGCGCTAGCATCAATGCGAATGTTCTGAGCTCAGAGATGGAGTTGTGCGGGGTCGCGCAATGCGGGCATGGACATAAATCTGTTTTCAGCATTTTGGCTCCGGTTTGTTTTTTATTTTTGCTTCTGCTGTTGCTGTTGTTGTTTTTATTTTTGCTTGTGCATAACGTCGTCGACTGCGACACGATGTAGCTGCCAGTGGTGCTTCCTCAGCTTCTGCTTCGGCTTTATCACTTCCCTCCGCTGCCAGTCGCCGTTCGGTCTGTGACATTGCGAACGACTGAGTGTTTTTCTCATTTCTCATTTCTCTTTTGCTTTTTATATATTTTTGCCTCTTCTTCAGCTTTGTTTGCTTGCAGCAGCTTAAAACTCATAATGCCGTTACGAACACAAGCGAAAGGGTGTTTGCTTATGTGCGTGTGTGTGTGTGTGCTTGATGTTGTCAAAGGTCAGCGCACGTTTAAGCCAAGCAGCGCAATTAAACGCACAATGCAGTCACAGATACACGGATACAGATACAGATACGCATACTTTTGCAGATACAGATACTTACGTCTACCGAGCTCAGTTTCGGCTTAGAGTCCTGGTCGGGTCTGAGCTGCTTATGAGCAGCTGAGAGCATTGAGTTCTTGTTGCTTCTCTTAGCATAAGTTGAGAAACAAAGATGCGCTTAAGAAGCATCGAGGGGATTCAGCCCCGACTGCTGCTGCATGCGCAGGACAGAAATCACGAGTATGTGTTAATTATATTAAAAGTCAAACACGCTGCACTTCAGCGCCCCGATTCAGATTCAGATTCCCAGTCGAAGAAAACTGGGTTAGTCACGTAACCAAAGTTTGCGGCAACGACAAAGGCAGCGCCGGCAAAGGCGTTGATTAAGTTCCCAAAAGACGCTGCTGGGATTTAGCCATTGCCGGAAAGAAGTGAAGGGACAGCACGAGCGCAAGAGAAAGGCGAAGAAAGAGCCAAAAGTGTCGCCCTCGTTGTCTTAGACAGACAAGCAGCGTATCGAGTGGGGCAAGTTGCCGTTGCTAGGGTAGACCCAGACACATACAACAAACATACACATACAACGGTACATATGTGTGCACATGTGTATGGTGTGTTTTCCTGTTTTCCACTTGCCGCTCACTAATTAAGTTGCATGGCAAAAGTTCTCTGCCGACAGCTGACAAGAAAAGCGCTCAACTGAGTATATGGGACATCTGGAGTGGTCGAAGTGAGAACCGGGAGTGGGTGCAAGGAAGGAGTGGGGTATATGCGACTAAAAATGTAAGCTCATTAAGTGGGCTTGGCTGCCGGCTATGCCGAACTCGACGTGGCTGTCGATGTCGATGCCGATGGATTCGCCGTCAGCCGGCAAAAACATCTCGTAGCGCTCGAAGAGCAACTTCAGAAACATCAAAGTAAGCATAATTTGATTAAGACATTTAAGCCAAAGACCTAATCATCATTAGCATCAACATAATCATGGCACTGGCTCATCGAAAGTCGCCGCTCCGCTGGCACTCCTCTGGCTGGCAGCCTTTGATGCCCAGACTTGTATACGTCATTGATTCTCAGCTAGGCGAATGTAATTTATTGAACTTGGCAACTGATGGACTTGCCGACCGCCAGGGGGAAGGGTCTCTGCAGTGGCCACAGACTGGGTGGAACCCCTCGACAGAGCAGACAGGCAAACCTTTTGGGACTTAAACTGTTTACTTTGGCGCACAAGTTTTTCCGGGTTTGCGTTGAGTTTGTGATTAATTGCAGGCCATTGTGGCCTTTACATGTTACGATGCTTTCGGGCAGGGAGCCCCAAATTGAAGGCTTTTGGGCATGCGAAAGGCGTAGTTCATTAGGATCGAAACGAAGCGTCTACATTAGTTTGAAGTCTTTACTTAGTTCTGGCTGCGGAAGGAGGCAGCACGCTCTACTCAATTATTTGCAGAATTTGTGAAGAGACCCTCTGTTCAATCCTATAGAGTACACATGGATTGAACACTGCAGTTGAGATGAAGTTTAGAATGCTAAGATTAGTTTCTTGCCGTTGTCAACTCATAAACAATGCACTAGAAATAAGGTTTTGACACCAGCAACGTTTAGAAGGCAATGAACTTTCTGATTCGAATAAATACTTTGTCAAGCAGATGAGTTCAAAAGGTTAAATATAAATCAGTCCAACACTTGAGATAGGCCTGACCAAAGCAGCGTGTAGGAGTCCGCAGCATATGCATATGACAGCAGTTTGACCCACGCAATGCAACATTACACATTGTGACCCTAAATATAAATACACACTTATCGCTTAGGGCGCTCATGTAACCCCCCGTAGCTTAATATAGAGATAAGTTAGAATAAGATTTTGATATAAATAAAGGAGCCGTGAAAGCGGCTCATCAGTCTGTTTTGGAACTCGTGTCGCGTACTTCATTTCTGCCGTTTTCATTTTGGTGACCCCGACGTGATCAGTGAACATTGTGAAGTAAAATTTAAATTTTATAAACAATTTCGGTACGCGTGTGTTTAAAAAAAAAAACCCGTGTGTTTGTTTTTTTTTTAAATATATATAAATAAAATATATTTAAAAAAAAAAAAAAAAATTTTTTTCGTGCGTGTTGTGGAAAAATGGAGACAACTATGGAGTTAATAGAAACCCAGAAGGCTCTAGGAGGAGCCCTGGAAATCCTCTACAACACCGCGGCGGCAGAAGCGAGTCGGACAGACTCGGTACAGCTAGGGCTGTACAAGGAGGAACTAACTGCCATCACTGAGCAGTTCGAGCTCAACGACAAGAGGTTGCTCGAACTCTCAGCAGAGGCAAAAAAGACGCCGTACTTCAAGGAGAAGTACGGCGAGCAGGTACGTGGTTTAATTTATAAAACACATGTACTATTAAGTTCCATTAACCCCTCAGGGAAGGCCGTGAAGCCTGACTCTAAGGGTGATAAACGCACGAAAAATGTGTGTAAAAAATTCTCATATTTGCTGGGTGAATATCGGTCAGCCTTAAATAGAGTTAAGGCTGGACATGAACCCATGAGCGAAGTGAGACAAGCAAAGAAAAACTGTCAGGAAATTTTCATCACGTACATGGATGAGTACGATGATGATGATCTGACAGAAACTTTTTTCTCGCTTAACGAGGCCTATGAGGAACTTGCCTCTAGGTCAAGAAGCGAGAGTCTTCCATTCACTCTGCCTAGAGTCGATATTCCGTCGTTCTCTGGCAAATATGAGGAATGGAAGACTTTCAAAGAGTTGTTCCAACAACTGATAGGATCAACTATGATTCCGGACGCACAAAAAATGTGCGTCCTAAAAACAAAGGTACACGGTGACGCAGCTGCCACCATAGCAAGTTTGGCGCCGACTGACGCAAATTACAAACTTGCATGGTCCTTGTTGGATGCTAAATTCAACAACAAAAGAGCAGTGCTGAGTGTGCACTTGAAAAATTTGGTCGATGCACCCCATGTCGGGGATTCAGCATCGACCATTAAGGCTCTTTTGGACACGATCCAAGAAAATGTCCAGGCTATAAAAGCCATGGGCTTGAAGAATGAAGATATTCTTCAGAGCCTATTTAATTTCCTCTTTCTACGGAAATTAAGTGACCCATTGAGGTCAAAATATGAGAGCGGTCTCAGCAACTCTAGGGAAATTCAGTCGCTAGAGCCGCTGCTCAAATTCCTGGAGCACGAATTTTTCGCTCTAGAAGCGAGTCAAATAAGGCCCAGTAGCAATAATAAACTCCGAAAGGACGAAGCATGCATACTGAAATGCAAAGGTGCTCATCCTTTGGAGAATTGCTATAAATTCAAGGCTTTAAATAGCCAAGACAGATGGGAAACGGTGGTTAAGCATAAGGTATGCGGCCGCTGTTTAGGCAGAGACCACCAATACAAAAATTGTAAAAAGGTGTGTTCTGATTGTAAAATGTCCCATCATACTGCATAAGCCTTCTAACAAAAATGCGAAAAATGCCACAGTCAGTAAGTCCAGTAATTTAGATAAAAAAAAGTATATTTTACTGGCCACAGCCATAGTTCAAGTAAAAGATAAGGACGGAAATTGGCATGACTGTCGAGCTCTGCTTGATAGCGGCTCGCAGGTGAATTTTCTTACTGCAGCTATGCAGAAGAAACTGGGCATTAAAGGAAGTAAAATTCAAACTTCCATTGAAGGAATTTCTGGAGGAACAGCACATATAAAAGAGTGCTTAGAAGTTCACATAAGATCCAAAAATTCCAGTTTCAATACACAAATTGAAACGTTAGTAATGAAAAATATTGTCTCTGAGTTACCGGCTCGCCGGTTTGAAATAGGAGAAGTGGCTTCAGACTTAGGCTTAGCTGATCCATCATTTAATATTCCAAAAAGAATAGATATGCTGTTGGGAGTTGAGCAATTCTATGAGACCTTGTTAGAAGGTACAACAACTCTGAATAATGGTCAAATAAGACTAAATAAAACAGAGTTTGGATGGGTAGCCACTGGTCCGTTGGTGATAAAGGAATCACCAGCAGTTTGTGGCACAGTAACCGAAAGGTTAGACAGCTTAGACGAGCAACTTCAGAGATTTTGGCAAGTTGAAGAAGTCAATATAAAGGCTCCGAAATTTACTAAGGAAGAAATCCTATGCGAGGATATCTTTGCGAATAATGTAAGCAAAGGCTCGGATGGGAAGTTCTTAGTTAAATTGCCCTTTAAGTCTAATATGATGCAATTAGGTAGCTCTGAGTCACAAGCCAAACGGAGGTTTTTGACCTTAGAGCGAAAGCTAGAGAAAAATTCGAAGCTGAAAGAACACATGGTTGAGGTTCAGAGCCCAGAAAAAATAAACAGTAAATATTATCTCCCTCATCACTGTGTTTTAAAGCCAGATAGTACGACTACGAAATTAAGGGTAGTTTTTGATGCATCTTGTAAGACATCGAATAACTTAGCCCTTAATGACGTGCTCCTTACTGGACCTAAACTGCAAGAGGATCTTTTCAATATACTGCTGAGATTTCGCAAATATAAATTTGCTATCTCTGCGGATATTGAAAAGATGTATAGACAGATTTGGGTTCAGAAGGAGCACCAAAAGTTTCAGTTGATTTTCTGGCGATGGGACCGAAATGACCCTCTAAAAACATATGCGCTAAAAACAGTGACATATGGCACAGCTGCTGCACCATATTTAGCAGTAAAATGCTTACAACAGGCAGCAGAAGAGATAGAGGATGAAGCTCCTAAAATGGCTAGCATTGTCAAAAACGATTTTTATATGGATGATCTAATGACAGGTGCGAATAGTGTCTCACAAGCACAGGAAATCCAAAAATATATTTCCAGTGAGCTAAGAAAAAGAGGATTCCATTTGCGAAAATGGTGTTCCAACAGCGCACAAGTCTTAGAAAATATTCCAAAAGTCGACAGAGGCATGCGCCTAGAGTTTGATAAGGAGCAGGCAGATAGCATTAAAGCTCTGGGAGTAGCTTGGATGCCAGATATTGACAAGTTTGCAATAAAATGCAATTGGGAATGCAAGCTAAAGCCAACTAAGCGAAATATATTGTCCGATATCTCAAGACTTTTTGATCCATTAGGATTAGTCAACCCAGTTACAGTAACTGCCAAGATTTTAATCCAAGAGCTATGGAAGGAAAAAAAGGATTGGGATGAAGAGATTTCCGGAGATATACTAGAAACATGGGATAGGTTACGATCTGATCTACCCACACTTAATAAGATAATGGTACCAAGAAGACTAATTGGGGATAATGTGGACCGTATTGAGCTACACGGTTTTTGTGACGCATCCACCAAAGCGTATGGAGCCGTCATATACGTAAAATCGTGTAGTGCAGACGGAAGAACTTTTATTAATATAGCGACCTCAAAATCGAGAGTCGCCCCCACAAAAGTCTTATCTTTGCCTCGCTTAGAACTATGTGCGGCAACATTATTGACTGAATTAATAATAAAGGTGAAGGAAAGCTTAAAAATGGAGTTCGACACCATACAATATTACTCTGACTCCAAGATTGTCCTATGCTGGCTAAAACTTGAACCAGCAACACTTAAAACATTTGTTTGCCATAGGGTAAATTATATTCAAGTCAATTCCGAAGTGTCAAGCTGGAATTATGTGGATACAAAACATAATCCAGCTGACATAATATCAAGAGGCGCTTTCCCAAAAGAGCTAGTAGGGAATAAGTTTTGGTTTGAAGGGCCAGACTTTTTACGGCTTAACCTCCCAAGGGCAGCATTAAAGTTTGATGAAACATTTGATGTACCCGAAAGAAAGGGAAATTTAAAGGCATTGGTAAGCAACTCAGCTTCAATGTTCCGGAAAATTGACCACAAAAATAGTTTTGAGTTTCTACAAAATGTTTTAGCCAATGTGCTAAAATTTATAGCTAAATGTAGAAAAATTGACACAACCAATTGGGTGGAATTAAAAAAAAGAGCATTAGTTACTATTGTGAAAATTATTCAAAAAGAACATTTTCACAGTGAATACAAACTCTTGAAAAAAGGAGAATGTTTGCCCGGATCAATAAACATAAAATCATTAGCTCCCATTTTAGATCATAACAATATTATTCGTGTGGGAGGGAGAATTCAGAATGCTCATCTGAGTTTTGACGCGAAACACCCTATTTTATTACCATATAGCGATGAATGGGTATACCTTCTCACTGTGCATTTGCACGGGAAACATTTACATATAGGACCTCAAGGGTTGTTAGCAATAATGCGACAACAATTTTGGCCACTGCGAGGTAAGCAGCTAACGACTCAAGTTGTGAAACGTTGCTACCGATGTTTTAAGGCACAGCCCAGGTCGATTCATCAGATGATGGGTAATCTACCGGAAGATAGGGTAATACAGACCAGACCATTTCTAAATGTAGGAATTGATTTTCTTGGCCCCATAATGGTTCATCATAAAATAAAGGGCAAAAGAATAGATAAAGCTTATGTATGCGTGTTTGTTTGTTTTGCAACTAAAGCTGCACATTTAGAAGTGGTCTCGGATCTGTCAGCAGCCGCGTTCATAGGCGCACTAAAGCGTTTTATAGGTAGACGAAGTTGCCCGAGGAAAATATATAGCGACAATGGCACAAATTTTATTGGGGCAGCAAACTCACTGAAGGAGATTTATGAATGTTTCAAGCAGCAGCAGGGAGACATAGAACAATTTTGTACACAACAACAGATCGAATGGGTGAACATACCAGTTCGATCTCCACATGTAGGAGGATTATGGGAAGCATGTGTTAAATCAGTAAAAAAGCATTTTGATAAGGTGTCAAACGGTGTAATGACGTTCGAAGAACTCACTACGTTAATGACACAAATTGAAGCTATTTTGAATTCTAGACCTTTAACACCGTTGTCCGACAATCCGAATGATTTGCAAGTGTTAACACCTGCCCATTTTATCTTAGGAGAAGCTATGTCAACGATAGTTGACGCAGATAATAATAAAAGTTATAAGGGGTTCCGAGACCACTGGAAGGCAGTCCAAGCAAATTCGGAAGAATTTTGGAAGCGATGGTCCGTGGAATACTTGTCCGAGTTACAAAAAAGGTACAAATGGGCAAATCCAAAAATGAACATCGAACCTGGCACCCTAGTTCTCTTTAAAGATGATAATTTGGTTCAAACCAATTGGAGGAGGGGCAGGGTGACAAAGTCCATCATAGGAAAGGATGGACTTTGTCGAATGGTAGAAGTAAGGACAAGCAATGGAGTGGTTATGAGATCCACACACAATGTTTGTCCTTTTCCTACGGAAGAAAATGAGAAAAACATTTCAAATAAAAACAATAATCGAAACGAGATACCACATAAGGTATCCGCAAGTAGACAAACAAATCCAAGAAAGGTTAAGAATAAAAATTTAATACTTTGTATCTTAGCATTTCTAAGTATTTTTAAGAACACAAATTGTCAAAATGTAACACAAATCAGAGATAAGGCAGGGATATTTTACGAAGATCAGGGAATTGTCGGCCTGTCAAGAACATCGTGGGACATAATTATACATGCGGACATGGAGGACTATGACGCGTTCAAATACCGAGTGGACGAAGCGTTGGCAGCGACACAGGGCATTGGCGAAACACTGAAAAACGATGCACAAGTGAATTCAATGATATCGACATTGGACAGCAAAGCAAAGAGGCTGTTACAACATGACGATATCATTAAACACATAAGGACACCGGGCAAGCAGCGTCTACCAAGGGCGCCGTTGCAGATACTTGGGTCCATCTATAGTGCGGTCTTCGGTCTAATGGATGAAGAGCAGGCCGAAGAGTTAATGCGGAGGGTGGACCAAGGCAGGGAAAATGAAGGATACCTTCTGGACCTACTGCGCAACCGGTCCTCCGTACTAGACGCTACTCTGGAGGTGCTCGACAAGCAGAACAAGGCAATCTGGGGAAATTTCCAGAGGATAGACGACAACATATTGAAAATCAAAGACGCCACGGACAGAGTAGGCGATGAGCAATTATTTCTACAAGCTTTCGAAACGCTGAATCAGGCTATGGATGCCTTCGAACATCTCCAGCAGGGCATCATCAACCTGATGTGGAACAAGAAGGGAAATTTCCTGGACAGCCTATTACCCGTTACCCAGTTCCAGAAGCACATTCAGGAGATTACGCTCAGCATGCCATCTGGACTACAGCTACCTACTTTGGATCCATTAGAGCTTGGAAGGACTGCTAAAGTGAAGGCCCGGACAACAAAGTCAGCCATTCTGTTCCACGTAAAGATTCCGCTGATCAGCCAAAACATTTTGCGAGCATATCAAGTATATCAGCTGCCTGTGGTACACAGTGGGCGCTTCGTCAGCATAAATCCCGTGTATAAATATATACTAGTGGATGAAGCGAGGACTGTTTATTATGGCATGTCTGAAGACAATTGGGAGCACTGCCAGAAGATGGAGGAACTAACCATTTGCGAGCAGCGTCACCCTCTCTTCAATTGTAACAAGGCGACCAAGTGTGAAGTCCTTCTACTTGCGAAAAGGTCACCCATTATCGAAGAATGCTATGTAAACGTAATGATGCCTGAGACAACCTGGCACCAACTACATCAACCGAACTCTTGGTTATTCTCCGCCTCAACCAAAATAATTGCGGATGTGTTCTGTGCAGACAAAACAAGCACATTGGAACTCACTGGCGTAGGAATACTGCAGCTTCAGGCCGGATGTTACCTGCATTCTGAGCATGTCAGTCTATGGGCTTTCGAGGACCGGACGTCAGATGTATCATTTTGGATACCAATGATAAACCTAACGGACCAGCTTCCAGCGATGAACCATATCGAGGTAAAAGGAGGTATCCAGGCATTCAAGATTCCAGAGCTTCCCCGCCAAGGTCGGATTATGGGTTTTCCGGTCGAACTGGAGTGGCACCATGCAGCTCACTATTCTCTTAGCATCACAGCAATGATCTTGATCGCTGGGGTCGTCGTGGGACTTATCATCCTCATCCAGCGAGTATGCCGCATGCCGTCACAATTCTTGCCAGCCACAATTGCCCTGCCCCGCATAGCTTAGAATAATGATATACAATTTAAGATATTTAGAAGAAATGTCATTTTATAAGTAACGGTCGTTTAGCAGGGCCAGATATATTAAGACATAAGAAATATATGACTTATGTAAACAACGGCCATCTAGCAGGGCCAGAAAACAAGACATAAAGAATGTATTTTTTTGAAAGGTACACCTTTCAACAGGGCCAGGATGTTCAATCCTATAGAGTACACATGGATTGAACACTGCAGTTGAGATGAAGTTTAGAATGCTAAGATTAGTTTCTTGCCGTTGTCAACTCATAAACAATGCACTAGAAATAAGGTTTTGACACCAGCAACGTTTAGAAGGCAATGAACTTTCTGATTCGAATAAATACTTTGTCAAGCAGATGAGTTCAAAAGGTTAAATATAAATCAGTCCAACACTTGAGATAGGCCTGACCAAAGCAGCGTGTAGGAGTCCGCAGCATATGCATATGACAGCAGTTTGACCCACGCAATGCAACATTACACATTGTGACCCTAAATATAAATACACACTTATCGCTTAGGGCGCTCATGTAACCCCCCGTAGCTTAATATAGAGATAAGTTAGAATAAGATTTTGATATAAATAAAGGAGCCGTGAAAGCGGCTCATCAGTCTGTTTTGGAACTCGTGTCGCGTACTTCATTTCTGCCGTTTTCACCCTCGCATTAATTTCATATTTTTGTTGGGCAGCAGCGCACAAAATTCGAGAATATACCATACATGCAAGCAGGCTGGGAGGCAAGAGAGGAAGAGAGAGCAGGCTATTATGGCAGATTATTCTTACTCATCAAGTATTCTATTTGGAAATATGCTGGCAAAACTTTCAGTTGCCCTGGAAACCCTGCAGCCAGCCACCCGGCTAAGTAAATGGGAAACCAACAACTTGGAGAGTGCTCATGTTTCCACATGCATTTTTAAAATGCACTTTTCTACTTATGTCCTTGCCATAGTAAAAGCATCGACAACAATGCAACAGCAGCGGCAACAGGCAGCTGCAAGTTGTTGCCAGTTCTTGTTGCGAGTAGTTGTTGCAATCTGGAAATAAGGACAATGAGGACATGTATCTCGTTGCAGTTGAACATTTTACGAGTCATTGTCTAATGTATTTCGTGCGACAGGACATGGCACGTAGCTCTTGTCATCGTCATCGTCGTTGTTGTCGTCAACCTCCTCCTTGTCGTCCTGCTCGTAATGCAATTTTAAAACGACTCGAGGACATTGCATTATGCGTTGAGAACTGCTGCCATTGTCACTGTGTCAGCTGTGCTGGATGCTTTAGCTGTGTCCTTCACTTATCCTCGCACTGCACTTCCAGACGGACAATCTTGCGTTTCACAATTAGTTCTCGGGCATTATTAACATTGCAAACATGGTTTATGGCTCCTCCGGGAGACGCTTTACAGCCTGAGCAGGAGAAGAAGTCGACTCCGTTTGACCTTTGGACCTGCACGTGCTGTCATATAGAGATTATCGCCAGGCAAGCGCATTTTCTTGGGCCTTCAATCCCCAGAAGACAACTTACAAACGGCTTCAACAGTTCATTTCTGTGCGCCAATCCGAGCTGTATTTCTCTCTCTCTTTCTCTCTCTCTCTGTCCATCTGTCTGGCAGTCCCTTTGTTAGTCAGCAAAAGTTTAACATAAATTCAAAGGGCGCTGCCAATACACACACTTCTGGCTTCAAGTTCAGTCCAGTTCCCCGCTCATCCTCGGGTTGTTCACACTTGCCAGCCATTAAGTTTATGACGCAACAACAATAAAACATGGCCAACACAAAGGGATGCGGGATGCGAGTATCTCCTGCCTCTGTCCTGCTCTGCTCTGGTCTGTTATGTTCGGCTCTCTGTGGCCACCAAGGGATGTTTGGTCAAGCAAAATACTATAAATAAAACATGGCAGCAGTCGGTGGCACACCTAACCCGCCCCCGGGCCAGCCCACACTTCTGCCTCGCAGCCCGAAATAAAAATGAGAATAAAAAGCGCAACAAAAAATGTGGCTGCTTCAAAAGTCAGACAAGGGATTGCCTGGGGCCAGATAGTGTCTGGTCAGCGCCAAAAATCAAACATGTCGAGCACCAGCTGTGCCGCAGAAGCAGCCAAAGCAGCAGCCGGAGCCGTGGCAGACAATGAGGCAGCAGCCGTGTGGCATGTGTGGGAATGTGTGGGACTCTGTGGTTAACAATGGTGCGTCTCCTGGCCCAAACATAGTTTGGGTATTTTGCGGTTGCAACTGTGTCCGTTGATGGCCAAGGGATTCGGGCTGGCAACGGCCAGGGAAGGTGCGGGGACTCGCCCTCAGGGAATCAACTCAATTTATTATTGGAGCCAGTCGAAAGGCAAAACAAAAATTGGCTTTTTAAAGTGTTGAAGCCCGCAAAAGCAAACGCAAGCGAATTCAATTAAATCAACAAAAATGTTTGATGACCACCAACTAGGGTGAGAGGAGGAAGAGGCGGCGTCTGTGGCAAGGCGTGGCATTTAGCGCACGTTTTATTTTATCAGCCGGCGTCAACCCAAAAAAAAAGCAGGCGCAATTTTCCAATTGAATAATTGTCGCCGGCAAGTTTTCACTTTTGTCGGCCAGACGCAGCCAAGCAGGAAGATAGCACCAGGCGCAGGGCAGGAAAGAACGGAACAGAAAGGACAGAAAGAAGCAGAAGCAGACGCACAGAGTAGAGAACGTAGAACTGGAGAACGGCCGGTGGCTGTGGCCATTCAACGGCTCAACAGTTTGCCAGTGTTTCAATGTTTCAGCGTTTGAGTCTTTGAGTATTTGAGTGTTTGCTCTGCCATTGAATGGCTTTTGCCAGCTCCTTTCGTTGGCAACGTTTTCTTTGCTCCGCCTCCCCTCTGTCTGTCTTTCATCTCTCTCTCTGTCTGCCTTTCCTCAGCTGCACTGCCTTTTAACAACAATTTTCTTGTCTATTTTCAGGATGATTTGCCGGGCCAAGCGCTGTTGGATGTCGTTTTTGCCAGGCTCAATTTAATCGAGACTTCATACTTTGGCATACGTTATATAGACGACGAGAATCAAACGGTAAGTGGATAAGGGTGGGCAGGGCAGGGCAGGGGTGGAGGAGCCCCTGCCGGATATGGCAGTTGCCTGGCACATCCTGCTCCTTGCTGGTGGGCAAACATATTGGTTTTTGAAATTCATTTTCGTTTTCATTGAAATTCAGTGAGGCACACGAGCAGCGTTAAGTCTAAAGACAAAAAGTCGCCCCCGCTCCATCCTCATCCATGTCCTCGTCGTGGTCCTCGTGCAACTCTTTGAGTTGACGCAGCCGGCGAGACGAAAGCGCCTGCAAGGCAAATTATATAATTTCGCTTTCAGTCGGCCGATGCTGGGGCGTAGGATCGCGGGTTTCTCGCATTGCCGTGGCCTTCATTGAAATTCACTTTTTATGCCTCCAACCGCACGCACATTAGTGCCGACGTGTGCTTCGTGTCCTGCGAGGCTTTTATGCGCGCCATAAAAAACGTTTATAGTTCAAAGTGCACAAGGACTCACCTGTCAACGCGACGCACAAGCTGACGCGCGTGGAATACGCTTACGCTGTGTTATCAATTTGCAATCTATTTTTCCATTTTCTCACTCTCCGCTCCTGCCTTCTCTCTTTCTCACTGCAGCACTGGCTTGACCCCGCGTCACGCATCTCACGCCAACTAAAGCCCAAATCGGATCCCTATGACTTGTACTTCGGCGTCAAGTTCTATGCCGCCGATCCCTGCAAGCTACTGGAGGAGATAACCAGGTGAGTGGCGGAACTGCACGGATTGCACTGCAAAGTGAATGAAATATGCTGTCAATTTCGCTGCAAATGAGCTTCATTTTAAGCCCATTAATAGCGCTTCGATACGTTTCTCTGCAACAATTAAACGCTTCACATTTTATTACAAAAATTCAATTTATTAATTGCCACACGCACACACACAGCCGCACACCCCCCTCGCGATTCGCAATTCAATAAAAGCAAATTAAATGCGATGAGGGCGATTCTCCCCCGACCCGCAGAGAGGACAACTAATGGCTGGTGCATAATGCATTTAATGCACATCGAGCAAAATGAATTGCGAAAATTGCCAATCGTCATGCGAAATGCCCGTAGGGGCAATTATGCGGGCAGCAGGGGGCAGCGGGCGGGATTCATATGCAGATTATGCATATGTATATGTGTGTATGCCAAATGTCGTGCTTCGACTGTATGCAACGAGCATCGAGCATGGAGCAGGGAGCATTTGGTGTGTGCAAATATTTGCGCTTAATACGAGCACGACACGTTGCCGCCATAATCGTCACCAAGTGGACGAAAGAGCGCACAAGCTGCAGAGGAGAGGGGAGTCAGCAGGCCGGGGCAGGGGTTTGGGGCATAAGCTATGCGGAAACGGATGCCAATCGCTGGCCAAACATCATCAAAACTCGCGCACGCGGCGGACCAACTGCTGCTACTGCTGCTGCTGCTGCTGCTGCTGCTGCGAGCTAATATTGGCGCATATAAATGCAATGAAAATGCAGTGAATTGCAGTGGATCTGCGGGGGAGTGGAGCAGGAGAAAGGTCTGCTGCACTGCATGCATATTACTGAAGTGCAGCCCGGCAAAGGGAGCTAGAGAATTTTGTTATTTTAGCTATACAAAGTCTGCGGCGCACAATAAACGGCAATTGACTTTGCATGCATCCACGTTGAGGTGGAACCAGCGATCGGCTTGAAGTGCTGTGCGAGTTCGGGGACAGCTGAAAGTCTGCCATTAACAATATTGATACACGATAATATGGGAGCAACAGCAGGCATGGATGGATTACCCGTTAGGCAAACAGTCCAGTCCACTTCGACGTCAACTTCAACTTGGCTCGCATCAGTTGTGCAAATAATTGTGAAATATGTTGCCAGCCTTCCACACACTTCGTTGCTGTTGCTGTTGCTGTTGTTGTTGCCGTAGAGCGGGCAGTGTCAACAGTTGGGGTGTGCGTGTGTGTGTGCTTAGGCCAAACATCAAAGTCATCGTGCCCAAATCGTTTTATGCGCAGATTTGTTTGTCGACTTGTTAACGACTTCCACAGTGCGTTGCGCTGCGTTGTTGTTGCTGCTGCTGTTGTTGTTGTTGTTCCTGTTGTGCCAACAACTAATTAAATTTGTTGCCTTTATTTACCTGAAACAGATATCAACTTTTCCTGCAAGTCAAACAGGATGTGCTGCAGGGTCGCCTGCCCGTCGCCTTCGAGCTGGCCGCCGAGCTGGCCGCATTTGTTGTGCAGTGTAAGTAGCGTCACACACTCTCCGCCCTGCTTTGTGCTCTTATCTATTTAAGTCTCCCTCTCTCTCTCTCTCTCTGTTTAACTTGCAGCCGAACTGGGGGACTACGATCAGCGACGCCACTCCAAGGGCTACGTCTCGGAGTTTCGCCTGCTGCCCAACCAGAGCAGCGAGCTGGAAGCCCGCGTCTCGGAGCTGCATCAACAGCTCAAGGGCATGTCCCCGTCCAGCGCCGAGCTGAACTACTTGGACAAAGTCAAATGGCACGACATGTACGGCGTGGATCTGCATCCCGTGCTGGTAAGTTCGGAGATACCTTACACACACACACACACTCACACGTATGTGTAACCCGAAACCGCAGTCGGCGCATGGTTGACTGACTCCGTCCCCGTCCCGGGTTCCTTCTCCATCTGTTCCTCCTCCTCAACCACCCACCCGTAAAAGGGGTCAGAGCGAATGCAAAGTTTAATTTCGTTTCATGGCAAATATTATAAATCATTTGCTCACATTTCGGGGACCAACGCAATGATTACTCCAAAGAGACCCACTGGGTCGACCTCCAGCTCCCCTCCCCAAGCCACGACTGGTCTGTCTCGCTCGAGTCTAACCCGATATCCAGAGGGGGCAAGGGTGTTGTGTGGTAGACGCTTTTGTGCTGCGTAAGTTGGCACTTCATTTGCATTTTTTATTGCCCTTTACTTTGATATCAAACCTCAATAAATCACCAGCTGTGTTTGTATACGACTCATGCGTGCGTGTATGTGTGCGGGGTGTGTGTGCTTGCCCTTGTACTGCACATGCCTGTGGTATGTGCCGCCTTCTCCTTTTGTTTGTTTATAGACACAAATCATTGACTATCGCGGCGCCAGTTGCCAGTTGCCAGACCAACCCCGTTCCCCGTCTATGACCCCTTCCCTGCCTCCTACTCCACACGCTTTGGCCATTTGCTTTTTTAATTTAATTAACAGCTTAAATTACATTTTCGTTCTGTTTTTCTTGTTGTATTTGGCGGGGCAAGAGTGGGTTATCACGGACCAGGGCCATAAAGCGTCGCAGCTGCTAATAGGCCAAGTCGGCCGAGAACTTCTCGCCGGCTGAAACACATTTTTTGGCAATAGCCAAAAACTTTTGTCGCGACGCCTGCTAAAGCTTAAGACAAAGACTATTCTTTGTTCCACAAGTTTCTGTAGCTCCATCTCCCGTACCATTCCATGCCCATCCCATCTCCAACTCAAGTCGAACTCGAACTCATTCGCAATTCTTTTTGTTCGCAGGGCGAGGACAGTGTGGAGTACTTTCTGGGCCTGACGCCCAGCGGGATTGTCGTGCTGCGCAACAAGACGACGGTGGCTCATTACTATTGGCCGCGCATTGCCAAAGTTTATTATAAAGGACGCTATTTTATGCTCAGGATAAGCGATAAAAATGTAAATTTTAGCTCGCCCGGCGACAATGCCATGCTACGACGACGGCAACGACGACGACGACGACGAAGAGGACGAAGTATTCGCTCCTAACCATAAATATTTCCCTGTCGAGTGCTTCTCACAATTTGCAGCTCGTTTCCCATTGTGCTCAGCAAGTTTTTAATGCTCTTTGGCGAAAGGGTATGAGCGGGCACATTGTGCAGGCCAAGAGTCAACTGAAAAGGAAAACAATTGTATTTGGGCATACTTTTTCGAGCTCGCGCAAGAGTTATATGGGATGGATCAGCTTTGTGATCAGCATGTCTTTGAAATTACTCTGTCTGTTGATATGACAGTATCTCATATTTACCATAGTTACCTTGTATTATGTTTCATTGCAAGCTCTGAATTACTAGAAAGATAGGATTACCAGTCTGGATAAAAGAATTAGGAATTAAGAATTTGTGTAGAAACTGAAACTTATTTTTTTATGTATACAAAGTCTGCTAATCAATCAATATCTTTTGATATAATAGTAAAAATATTTTCCATAATTTCTTACTTTAGCACCTTACAATTGTAAAGCTAGGACTCAAAATTGTGAGGTGCTCAGCTAATGAGAAAGGATTTAAAGGAACAAATTGCGCTAGGAACTTAAATGATAGATTTAAGCATAAATCCTTTTACTTGGCTTGAAATTCCAGACTGCAGCAGAAAAATATTGCGCATGACTTCACACTGGAGTTTGATAGACAAAGCCCCACGTAGAGTGTATCCAGTGTACGTTACGCCTCGAAACTGTCTACTTTTTACACCCATTTGGCAGTGTCGCCAATTTTTTCGTTGGGTGACAACTTTTAGCTGTCAGCGTTGTCGAGGGGTAAAGGGGCAACGGCGGCTCGTTGGAAACTGAAGCACTCGTTAGACAACAAGTAGCTGGTAGATGGCAGCTCGGCCTGGTTGCTTTTCTAACTTGAACACTTTTTGGTGCTAACGCTTTGATAATCAAAAAACTTTTCCTCACTTGACGCACACAAAAGCGAAACTTTCGCATTTTCTATTTTCCTTTTTTGTGTGCTCCGTTCGCTTTTCGTTCACTTTTCTTTTTTGTCAAGGAATTCACACACTTTACATTCGCAGGGGAAGTTTGCTTCGACGCAGAACCCGCTCGGGCATTCATTCACTCAATTTGCCTTTGCCTGGCAACTGCAGCGCATAGGAGCAAACATAGACATACGCATACAGGCACATACACACACACACACACACACACACACACACACAGCCATACACATTCTCGTCTCCATCCTTCTCGTCGTCGTCGTCATCGTCGTCGTCGTTGTCGTCATCATCGTGACTTGACTTAGTGCTTATCACACTTGCGCTCTTGGCGGCGTCTTCTCTTCTCTCTTCTCTGTTCACTCTCCACAGAATGAGCTCAGCACTTATGGCTTCGAGACTCCACGAAAATCGGCGTGCAAGCATCTGTGGAGATGCTGTGTGGAGCACCATGCGTTCTTCAGGCAGGTGCGCGTCGCGCCTCTGCCCAATTCCCAGTCACATGCAGCGGATTTGTTTCAGCTAGGCTCGCGCTTTCGACACAGGTGAGTACCTCGCGTCCAAGAGTGCTCCAAGCGCTAAGCCAAATCTGCCGGAAGTGTTCTCACATGCGAGTGGGTGACTGCAATGTGAGAATGCCAGGCACGGCCAGGCGCTGCGAGGCATTAAATAAAGTTATTAAGCCGAAGTTATTAGGGCCCAATCCGAGGCGCACAGCCTTGGGACCAGCGCTGCTTGGGGTTCCCGGAGTGCGCGCTGGCCAATTTATTAGCCAGTTTGCCAATTTGCAGCGCCCCAAAAGTGCGCCCAATTAAAATGTAACCAGGCACTTGAAATCCCATTCAATGTGCGGCCAGCCCATGTGATTAGATCATTAAGGGCAGTCCAATCCAGCGCTGCGCTGCGCTGAGCTGAGCTGAGCTCTGTCTCTGTCTCTGCCTCTGCCTCTGTCCGTCTGCGGTTCGTATGTGCATGTGGTTCGTTCAATGAACCAGCTAGTTCAGGCTTCAAGTATTCTATTCCCAGTTGGACTTCCTGCAATTCGAGCTGGTTCCCAAGAAGCGTACGCCATAGGGACGGCAAGGGGGTCGTGTGAGAGAGTGAGAGCATCTCCCATAGATGCACTCACATGCATAGATCAAGTTTACACCAGCACCAGCTCGGCTGACCAGCTAATTGGAAGTCCAATAAAAATGTCGGATCTGCAGGCAGTCCAACAAACCCAAGTCGAGTGCAAAGCCCACTAATGACTTTCTGTGAAATGCCTCGCAGCCCGAGCGGCCCCGGCGAATGCAAGGCAATTGTGCATGACGAATGTGGCAGGGACTAGGCCTGCCTGGCTGCCTGCCTCACTGCCACACTGCCTGCCCCCGGGTGGACGCTGGCCATGTCCAGGTCCATGTTTATGACAGCCATTTGCGGTGACTGTGGCCGACCATTTGCCCTGGGCCTCTGCCTGGGCAAACTTTCTTGCACTTGGTGCTCCAAACTTGACTAAATCGTGTTCACGTGGCCAACCGTAACTCCATGGAACGCAACTATTCGCCCAGCGTCGGGGGTGGTTGGCCAAAAGTTTTGGGGCGCCGCAGCGCCGCAACGCCGCAGCGTTTTACGACTGCGAGTCGACGGCCTACGCGTCGACGGAGTTCTCGAAAACTGTGCGCGGGCGCAGCGTTTTTAATTTGTGAAACAAATGAAAGTTTTTACAACCTTTTTATGGTTCACTGTTCATTATTACCGACCATCAGCGTCTTGTACTATTTCTATTTTTTCCGTTTGTTTCATTTTGCTTTCCATTATACTTCTTGTTTTCCCATTCCCGGTCTCGTTCTCGTTCTCGTACTCGTTGGCCTTGCCGTTTGTTGCTTATTTCTGTTAATATATTTGGACGCCTTCATGCCTACTTTTATGTTGCCCAACAATCGCATGTCTGACCCAACCCACCAACCAAACAACCAACCAACCAACCACTCCAGCCGGACGGACAAGCAGTCGGAGAAGGATGCACTTGCCGCCGGACGAGCGCCGCCCGCCTTTACGCGCGTTCCCTCCAAGCGCCAGCCCCGACGCGTGATTGATGACTTTTTTAACAGCAATGGCGGAGGTGGAGGCGTCGGCGGCGCCGGCATCGTCATGGGCAACAGGCCGCTGCCGCAGCCGTTGCCGCTGCAGAGTTTGGCCAGCAGCAATGGCAACGCCAACGCCAACGCCAAGTGAGTACTCCAAATATCCATCATTTGTTTTCATTTCATGCACAAAACTTTTGATTTACCCGGCGTCACACACACACATGTGTGTGTGTGTGTGTGTGCGTGTACATTTCACCCGCTTGTTCCCACTGTTGTTCACAGTTGTCCTTTTTGGCCATTTTTTCGGTAATAATTTTGAGAGTTGCGTCGCGCCGGAAGTGCTCTCATGTTGCCCGCTGCGGCATCTTCCTTTGATCTGTTTTTAATTTTGAAGGGAAACTCGCTTCGCTCTGCTCCGCTCCGCTCCGCTCCGGAGGCTGTCGGCGGCAGCAGACCCAAGCAAATACCGTTATCCATGGGACAGTTCACATGCAGTTGCCATTTTGTCATAGTGCGGCTCTCTCTCTCTCTCCCTCGCACTCCCTCACTCCCTCTCTCTCTTGCACTCCACTTCTAACTTTCGCTTCAATATAAAAACAATGCAGAAAACACTTCATCATGCTCCGCGTGGGTGTGTGCCAGAGTGTGCGTGTGTGTGAGAGCGTGTGCGTGTGTGTCTGTTGGCTTTGACAGGCCGCCGCCTTCTGCATTGTTCTAGTGTTGCCATTTGTTGTACCGATGTCCTCGCCCAAGTGCTCCGCTCTGGCATGTGTTCCTGTTATTCCGCATTTCCGCGTTTACGTTTTGGCCCTTTTCGATTCCGTGCTCAAAATCCATTTAGTTGCCATTCGATGGCAGTTACTTTGTCTAGACGCAACATTTATTAAATGTTTTATGGTTTTGAACATCAAATTATATATGGACAAATAAAAATCGGCCATTAGAGAGCTTCGCGTTGACGAGGGCCAGGCGGAAGCACTGCCAGGATGTGAATCAGGGAATCAAGAAGCGAGACTTTAATGGAAATTGACTCATTCGTTTGGCAGCACAGAGATTTATGCGGGGTGCGCGGTATTCGCTTATCAGTAGTTTTTCCTTGAGCATAATGTAGCAGTCGCTAGAGAGTAATAGGCAATAAAAATGATGGGGAGGGAAGAAAGAGCCGCTGAAAGAGATAAATGGGTCAGGATACTGCTATAACATTTTCAAATAATTGCCTACTGCTCGATATTTTTTATATTATCGATAGTATAATTGATATAAGCGCGTAAGCTCAACTATTGTCGTTGCCTTATAAATTTTAAACCATTGCCTTATATATAACTGTAATAAAACCAAGTCGAACTCTAGTACAACTCGCCAGGCCACAGTCTTACTTCTTCCACACACTGAGTTGCTCGAAGCCGATCATTATCTGACGTGGTGGCAACGCCGCAGTTGACCCCATCAATGTCGCCCGACGTGATAGGCCACCGTCTGTGCATAAATTACCGAAGCTGGTAGCCGGGCAACGTAATCGCTGGCGCAACAGTTCCTAGGAACAGATCACTGCAGCGAGCCGAACCGAAGCGAAGCGAACCGAACCGCACTGGGATGAGCAAATAGCTCACGTCGTTTATCATTTGCAAACAAAGAAGCCAAGCGTCGGACAGATGGGCTGGGGCAGGCCAGGACAGGCCAATCAAGTTGCCCACACCATGCCAAGCGGGACATAAATCACAAGGCGCGACCAGGCAGCGTGGCACGTCCGGGGTAGTCCGTGTCCGTGTCCGAGTCCATGTCCATGTCCCTGTCCCTGTCCCTGTCCGATGGGGAGCTCGAAATGATTGCCCGCTGATTGCCAGTGCGGCAATTACTCAATTTTACACACGCGCATTATTTGTCTGTGTCTCGATCCGAGGCAGGCCGAGGGCGATCCTCCTGCGGTTGCCCTGTGGATGCCTGCTGCCTGCTGCTCAGCGACAGCCTAAATGCAGCAATGCTGCAGACTTTAATCAACGTTTATGTTAAACAATTTAAATTTATGGCAAAATAATGCGAGAGCGTTGCAATCGCTGACTGATCACACCCGCTTACCCCGCCTTCCTCTTGTCTCGTGTCTCTTTCTCTCTCTCACTCACTCTGTGCAGCAACTACGACAGTCCCTACCGCTCCACGTACAGCATACCCACCAGCCTGGGCGTGCGGCCCAGCGGCCATCAGCAGCAGCAGCAGCAGAACAACAACTCCAGCAGCTACAACAACAATGGCAGCAATTTGCAGACACCTGACTCGCCGCGCAGCACGCGCAGTGCTCCCTGGCCGCGATCGCAGCAGCGCTCGCTGTTCGGCCACAATCCCTCAAGTCCGCGCTCGGTGCGCTCCGTCAGCACCACGGGCGGCGGGCTGCATCATCATCACAGTCATCACAGCCACGGCCATGGTACGAGTCATCATCATCATCATCAGCAGCAGCAGCACCAACAGTCGTCGTCGTCGTCGTCGCATCACCAGCATCGGCAGCAACGCGCCAGCTCCTCATCCGCCTCGCATCAGCAGCAGCAGCGCTATCGCTCCAGCTCTGTGGAGAGTCATTCATCAAACGATTCGCGCTCCACGCGTCGGTAAGTGCGCTCCTCTCGGGCTAAGTTTCCCAGAAATGTGACTCGCTGACCTTTGGCATCTTCACAAGGCACAAGCATCGCCATCGTCGCACCTCGGACAACGAGAGTGAACTGTCGCGTGGCTCGGGTCGTTCGGGTCGCTCGCATCATCGCAAGCATCGGCGCTCGAATCGGCACCGACGTGACTCGGCTGGAGGCTCCGATCACGACAGCACCAGGGGACGCAGCTACTCGGGCCACCGCAGCTCCTCGATGCGCAGCGGCAGCGCGGAGCTCATTGACTCGACCACGCAGTGGCGCGAGGTGCAGCGGCGGCAGGCGGAGGCGAGTCTGGGTCAGAGTTCGGTGCAGCAGGCATCCGTATCCAAGAGCAGCATGGTGGCCCGCAGCCTGCACAGCAACGATAGCCACTCAGACACGCATTCGCATCACAAGTCGCGTCGTCATCGCAAGAACAAGTAAGTGGAGGGCATTGAGAGGGAGGGCTGACGGGTTGGTTGACCTTAAACTTTTCAACCTTCGTGTGCCACAGGTCGCCGTCGGAGTCGCGCAGTCGCATGTGGAACAGCGAGCTGGCCAAGCATCTGCAGTTCGATCTGGTCGACACGGAGGGCATGTCGGAGCAGCAGCTGCGCGAGATACCCTACACCGTGGTGGAGACGAACTCGAAGCGTGCCAACTCCAATCTGAAGATACACAAGAGCAACAGCAAGAGCAGCGTGGGCGCCAAGAGCACCGGCTCCGGCAATACCATCACCAATGGCAGCGGCTCGACCAACACCGGCCAGGCCAAGAACCGTGTGGATCGCATTCGCGGGTGAGTAGCGCCGTCTCCAGACTGCTGCTGGCAGTTCACTCACAGTGCCGCCTTGTAGACTCTACTACCAAAGCTCTCATCCGCATGATAGCAATGTCGGCGGCGCGGCCGGACACGGCGGAGGAGCAGGTGCAGCGCCCAAGAACGGCTCCATACGCTCGGCCAGCACGATATCCTCGCGTGAGTGCGAGCGCAACAACGGACACGGACTGGTTCGGTAGGTGTAGCCACATATACATATATACCTATATACCTATATACCTATATAAAGAAATAATCTACAATCCTCAATGCTTTGCCCTCCCCAGCATGATGTCCAGCATGAGCATGGGCGACTTCATCTCACCCACCGGCTCGAATCTGAGCCCATTGGAGAACTCGGCGTTGCGCGTTTCGCACGAGCACACGGACTCAGGTCTGGGCGCCGATCAGGACTACGCGTACTCCTCGGAAAGGTGAGAAACTCTGACGCTGTGCAGCAATCCCAAGCGAACTGCAACGGGTCTATATTTTATTCCTATATTGTTTCTTCCTTTGCCATCTGTAGATCCAGCGATAGCACCCGCTATGGCACCAACAAGTCCTCTGGCGCCTCTAGCGGCAGCCACCGCAAGTCCGTGGGCAGCGCCGGTGCCGGCGGCGGGGGCAACAACGGCGGCTACAACAGCCTCATGCAGCAGACTGTGAGTAATCAGCAGCAGCAGCAGCGCTCGCTTTTCGCACAACAGCAGCGGCAACAGAAGCCCAATTACAAATACGCCTCGAACTCGAACTCCAACTCCAACTCGTCCACTAACCCCGCTCACAATCCCAATCAGACCCTGGCGCCAGTGCACGGCGCAGCAGGCGCCTCCTCATCCTCTTCAGCTACTAACTCGACGCCGCCGCCAACGCTGTCAACGGGCGGCAGCGGCGGTGGCAGCGGCTCTGGCAACGCCGGCGCCGGCAATCGCTTGCTCAGCTACACCACCTTCGAGAACAATCAGTACAAGTTCAGTCTGAACAATGCGCTGGCCAAGGGATCTGCTGGCGGCGGCGTTGCTGGCGGCAGCAGCAGCAATCTCACGGGCAACATGATGGGTGCAGGTGGTGGTGGTGGTGGTACAGGTGGTGCAGGTGCAGGGGCTTTCAGCCGACAGCGCAGCTTCGTGGAGTGGCCAAATAATCCGGCTGCGCCCTACTACTACCAGGGGCCCTCGACGAGTGCCGCGCAGGTGAAGCGACGCGACGCCAAGTCGGACATTGGCGTGCCGACGCGTCGCCTATCCGGCCAGAGTATGACCAAGACGCAGCTGCTCACCGGCGGAGCGGTGGGCGGCAGCTCCCAGTTGGCCAATGCCAGCTGCTATCCGATGCACTATGCCAGCAGCAGCGTGGCCAACACCAGCTTCAGTCGCGCCTTGGGCCAGCGTGGAGTCGGTGCCTCGCATGGCATCGGCGGCGGAGGCATAGGCGGCGGCGGTCATAGCTTTGGCCTGCAGCCAGCCAAATCAGATCTCTTCTTGTCCTACATACACGGCGGCGAATACGAGCGGCCCTACATCTACAACTACAAGATGCCGCAGATGCCGCCGGGGCTGGCAGGCCCTGCAACTGGCACTGGCACTGGCAATGGCAATGGCTCCGGATCAGGTTCGGGCTCATGCTCCGGCTCGGGCTCGCCTAAGCAACAGCAGGCAAGTGCGTATCACATCTCTGGCGCGCAGACAGCCGATCCGCCGCCACCGCCGCCGCCGCTCTATGGCGGCTCGGCGCCCGCCAACGACGTCATGTACTATCAGTTCGACAAAGGCGCCGCCGTCATGCCCGCCCAGCAGCCGCCCATTGTGCAGCAGCCGAAGCCGGCTGGCGCAGGGCCAGCAGCAGGGCCGTGTGCAGGCGGCGGGGCCAGTGGGCCATTAGTGTATCTGCAGCATGGACAGAATGTCGCGCCATCGAATGTCACCTCGACGCAGCAAACTGTGAGTAAGCCCGGCCTCGTGCCCCCCTCCCGTTCGCATGTTGCGTGAACCTGTCGCATGTCTTTCTTGTTCTTGATGTTGTGTTGTACTTGTGTCTCCCCCCCCCCCCCTGGGTTTCCCGTTTTGTGTTCATCTCAGTTGAATGTCGCATCTGCCGTATCTGTGTAAATGTAAATGTATCTGTATCTGTTTCAGTATGTGCACGTATGTTGTGCCTGCATGTTACTCTCAGTTCCCTCTGTTCTCGCTCTTCCCTCTTTGATTTTCAGTTGCAGCCCGCGCTAAATTGAAGGCCGATTTCATTAGCACAATCGCAATCGAACGCGGCAACTTGCAACTGCAGCAAGTTGCAGTTTACCCCCACCTCCTACACTCTATTCACGTATACTTAATTTACTCTTTGCTTTTCGCTTATAGCTAATAAGGCACATACGTACTCATATCCCATTTCGTGCAATAAGTTACAGAAGCTTTTATGTTGATTACGTACGAGTATTTCGCCAGGCTCATTGTAAACAGAGCTGGCGAGGGGAGCGGGGCAGCTCGGGAGTCGAGTCAAAGGACTCGCCAAGTTACATGCACACTTATCTTTGCATGCACACACTCCTGTGTGTGTGTATCTGTGTGTGCGCTGGTTATCAAAAGCAGAGCAATGTCTGCAAATAAACTTGCTGCTATCTGAGTTTTGTGTCTGGCACATAGACTGGAATTTAATTAACTTAAATAGACTGCGCGAAAATAGGCGTGGTAGAAGGCGCATTACAAGCAGACAGACACAAACACACACACGCACACGGATACACACACTTTAGCTTGCAGTTAAAGCGTTTTCCTCTTTAAATCGCGCACAGCACAAGAGGCTTTTAGTCTTGTAATGAGCTGAAATAAAGTACAAGTAAAATTCAATCGCACTTTACTGCACATTTGCAAGTATATATTACTATTTAGATAGATTTATTTATTTAAGTTAAATGATGGCTCCCGTAACCCCTTAAACAACCGATCTCTCAAGGAAACTCTTAAATTTGCCCCAAAGCATGCTCGCAAACTTGTCGAGTCTTCTGCTCAATTTCACGCATGACTAATTAACAAACTGAAATATGCCAACTAATTTTAGTCGAGGCAGCCCGAAAACAAAAGATATTTCGTACAGGGCGGAGCGAGGCGTGCCGGGGGGCAATAAAGCAGCATAAATAATAAGCAACTATTTGCGCTACATTATCCAAGTTTATGTAACAGCAAAAGTGGGAGTAGGGCAAGGAGCCTGCGGAGCGGGGCTTGGGGTGTGGCACAGTGGGCTGTTCAAGCAAATAATTTCAACTCAAGTTGATGGCACAAATTTCGCAGCTACCACAGCAGAAATTCTCACAATTCTTAAATAAATTTTGTGCGAGCGCAGCTTGAGTTGCTCCCGCTCACACACATGCTACTTTATCAGAATATATTTATGTGTGTGTGTGTGTGTGTGTGTGTGTGTGTGCGTGTGTCGCAAATGGCCTTCATAGCAGGAGCAGCCACTACATAGAAACATTCTCGAAATGTTTGGCATAATTTTGCTATAAAATAAATTTTGCAAAATTGTTTTTCCCTAAGCTGGAGGCAGCTTAGTAAAGCGAAGACAGCGTGAGGAAGCAGCGACAGCGACATGGACAACGCAAGGGGCAGGGGGGAAGGAAGGCAACAGCAGCCAAAGGACATCAAATAAAACAAGCAAATCAAAAATTATGACAGCACACAGCAAGGCACAAGGCGCAAGGAACAAGCAGCAGGACAACTTAACCAGAGGCAAAGTGAGTTGCTGGTAGAGAGGGGGGGGGGGGGGAGCAGACAGACAGAGCGACACACGCCGCAAAAAGATACGGCGAGTTAGCTAGGGCTCGGCCGGGCCGGGCCGGCCAGGCCAAAAAGGCAAACGCCAAGCGTTGAGCAATAGGCGGTGGGCGTGGCGTGTGGCATGTGGCATATCCCAGCCAAAGCAGTTAAGTCAATAAATTTGCTGATTTAATGTGCCAAAAGTTTCGATTGTTGTTGCCACTGGCTTCTGGCCGGGCCAGCACTACGCACTACGCTCGACCGCGCCAAGAGTTACCGCTCCGAGCTGTTTGACTTGTGTCGTTGTCGTTGTTGCTGCTGTTGCTGTTATTGTTATTGTTGGGTGTTGCTGCTGTCGCTAGAGTTGTTCGCCCCGGGCGCACACACACTAATACACGAACAAATGTTAGATTAACACAATTGGTAAACAATAAAAGCAACGACTTATTGCCGGGCTTATTGCGCTTTAAGCGATCTCCTTAAAGCGCTCTGCAAGTTCCGGCGTGCGGTTAGGGCTGCTTAATTAAATGCAATTATTGTAAACATTGTAAATATTTTTCATTTGCCGTAAAGAATTTCATTTCGAATTAATTTTAATACCTTTATGGTATTTTGTCAGCTACGGATTTATTTTGCCAGCATTTTTTTCCTCCGTCAATTCCATCAGAGTTATGAATGCGATTTCCATAAAGTCTGTGTCGGCCGCCCGTCTGTCTGCCAATAAATTGCAAGGCATTAGAATTCCATCAATTTTTTAGCTTGTGCAAACTTTGCGCAAAACAATTGAAAATATTCCGACGAAATATATATATAGGTATATACATATATGCATATTCCGTAGGCAATTGATTCATTGGCGGAAAACAATTTGCGACTCAAATAGTGCGGAAAATGCTGTAAAAAAGTTTATTTAACAATTGACTTTTTCATTTATTTATGTTGCGCACCGCATGATTTAATTATGCAGCACTCGGAACAATAAACGCGGCCAGTTTTTCTTTGTTTTCCGTTCTGTTTCCCTCTAAGCCGTGCTTTTGTTCTCCCGCCGTGCGCAACATCTGTCGCTTTCAATATTTATGCGCACTTTTATTTGCAACAAAAAACTAACTGAATCATTTTTATGCATGTGCATGGGCAGTGTAAAATGCAGACAATAGACATAAGGGGGGATAGGGGGCATTCACCCGTAGGTAATAATTATCAATGCGAGTGTGCCGACACGCCCCCTGGCCCTGACAGTTGACAGTTGACAGTTGCCAGTTGCCAGTTGCCAGACTGACATTGAAAGAGTCCTTTCAGCGGACCCGGCTAACGATGCGCCACTGGCGGGGGGCGTGGTCATGGTGGGCGTGGGCGTATGAAGTTTTATAGTCGCTAACGTTTTGACAGACAATTTGATGCATTTGCGTCTGGGCCAAAAAGCCGCCATTCATGGGGCGTGTTTACTTAAAGACTATGCCTAATTAACAAGCGCGCACACACACACGCACACACTGAGCCGTGCACACCCAGAAAAGTGGAGGAGAATTAATTAAATTTCAACAGGCATTGGCTATACGAAACACAACCACCCTAGACCCCCCTTCACGCCCTTGCGCTGTCTATTTAAGCAATCTCGTACGTGTTTCCATTAGGCTGCAATTCAAGCTTCATTATTGATAGTGCGGCTCAAGCAGCACGCAGCCGTGGAAAGGGACGAGGGGTAGCAGGCTCTAAGCCAGCAGGGATAAGCTTTGTGGGCAACAAATACAATTTTCAAGTTGAATGCAATTTTAATTAATAACAAATCAAACAAACTTCAAAGTACTGGCAAAGTTTTGCTCGCCTGCTAAAAGCATAAGTTATAAGTGGCTCAAGTGCTTGTATCTCCAAGATACAAAGCCATATGCTAACTTCCCTATCCCCACTGCCCTCCCACTTCTTGGCTGTGGTGCACCTTTATGATTTCATTTACAAATGTATGTTTGTATGTGACTAACAGAGTACAACAGAGTTGAGGGCATTCTGTTTGCTTTAAGAAAAACACACACAGGGACAGACACAGGCATCAGACGGTCCTCTGCACGTGTCGCTTTGCGTCTCTCTGTGCGTGTGCGTGTGTGTGTGTCTGTGTGTGTTGTGTATTGATCTCAATCATAATAACAGCAAATGTGCTACAACAAACGTGTCTCTCTGGCCAAATTGAATGAGCTTTTCAATGTATTCAGTCTGAGATTGAGACACAAAGCGTGGCCGAAGCTATTTCCAATTACGAAATTAATTCAATTAGACTGTGCCTATGTGAGTTTAAAAAGATTATATTTAGTCGACTCGATACCTGCACATATCAAGTCGAATAATACTATTATTGAACTGACAATCAATTAGCTAGCACAGTGCTGAAAAACTGATTGTGATTGAGACAAAGTTAAAGAGCAGACGACATAAATCTCAAGTCGAGGAATTAATTCAGTTAGCTCAAGATTAAAGATGACATTGAGTCAATCCAATTTTGAATATTTCTGATAAGGTTTTTACTTATACAAACATATAAATAAAATTAATTTGTCAATCAAATTAGCTTGAACAATTTATTGAAATTAAGATGAAGTCGCCAAAGTATGAAATTTATTCAATTAGACAGCGATTTGAGATTAAGTTCATCCAAATAAATGTCTGAATTATTTATAATATTGAATTGACAATAAAATGTGATACTGGGCAGGAATGCAGCGCTCTACTGTTTTGAAAAATGCGCGATTGGTTGATTTCAAGAGCCGCAAGAGCAACAAACGCGAGAACAATTATCATTCAGTGCCGGGGCAAAGCAATCAATAGAAATCCGCAGGGCTCCCACTTCACCTGACTGTGTGTGTGTGTGTGTGTGTGTGTGTTCTGGGGGTTTCGATTTTGGTCAGGTGTTTAGCCGGCGGTCACTTTATGAACGCAATCAGACGAGCTTTTGTTCCGCCAACCCCTGGGGGGAACCCAACATTGGCCATTGTTGTTCACATTGTTGTTGTTATTGTGGCTCTTGTTGCGGTCGAGTTGCTTGTTGTCGGAGTATTTTGCGCTGCATTTGATTGTCTGTAATTAAAATTGTGTGTGCCTGCGGATCTAATAATAAATGTATGTGCACACAGCGCTAGCTTTGTGTCTGAGTTTTAAATTAATTTCAATTACATTAAAGTACACACTAGCACAACAATACACATACACACACACATACACCTAGTCGACATTTTCGATCTGGCTATAGTGTAACCCTTATATAGTAGTAGAGCGAATAAAGTTGCATATCCCGAACCTTGACCTCTGCATGGCGCATGTTCTGCCTGCCGATTGAAATGCCCGTTTTGGGTTTTAAATTATTGATTTATTTCGTTGAATTAGCATCTAAAATATCGTGTTAAATCTGTGGCTAAACATTAGCTGTAATTGTGCATGCCGCATTGTGCTAAACTGTAGACTAAGCTGATAGTTGCATGTACCTGTCTGTGCGTGTATGAACGTGTTTGTCGCGCTACCCCCGTCTAGCAGACCCTGCAAGAAAGCTAAACCTTGTTTTGTGTTCTCAATACCTTTACCCACTTCAATGAAACCCACCACAACACAACCACCAAACCCACCACAATGCACAGGCAATGCACTCGTCGCACTCCTGCAGCGAGGAGGACGAGGTGATGGCTGTGTTGGAGGCCCTGCAGCCGGATGCGACCACAACTAATGACGAGACCGAAGACACCGATGATGTGTATGACGATGAGGCTGCCGAGGCCGAGGACATGTTTGACGCCGACATCCCTTTGATGTCGCCCACCGGTAGCCACAACAGCAGCAGCAACGGAAATGCCAACAACAATAACAACAACAATGGCCACCGAAATGCTATAACAACAGCAGCAGCAGCAGCAGCAGCAGCAGCGGCAGCGGCAGCGACAAGAGCAGCGGGTGGCGCGTCCATTTCCGCATTGGCCAATATTAATCTAGATAATTGCAATGCGAATGTCTATGGCGGTCAGCAAGTCCACAGCATCGACACCAGTTCACAGCAGCAGCAGCAACAGCAAATATTGCCAATTACCACAGCCAACCAAACGTTAAATTGTCCCACATTGAATGCAAATAGCAATAGCAGTAGCCAAACCAACTCCAACTCCAATACCAATTCCAATTCCAATATCAATAGCAACAACATGAATGCGTCTCCCAGTGACCCCCACACAGCGGCAGCAGCTGCCACAGCTGCAATGAACTCACAACGAACCAATTCCAATACGCACTCGAATTTGCAACAAAATCAAAACATTTCCTCCAGTTTAGAGATAATCCTATCGCCAATTATACAAAGTAGTCGACGGTAAGTTGTTTATTTCTTAGTTTTCCATTACCGTTTTCAGTTTATCCTTCAGCCTACACCCTCTCCCCCGTTGTGTCTACTACACTTCTTGTATCTCGTTGCCTCGTCCGTCTTCTGCTATGCTGCAACTTTGCGCTGGCGTCGGCCATTTAACTGTTTTGCGTTCTGTTTACCTTTACCTTTACCTTTACCTTTAGTTGTGCACCAATTTGTGTGTAGATAACAAGCAGATACTTTTGCAGATACTTTCCCCAAGTTATGCTAACTGAAACTACTAAGTAGGTGCGCCCTTTGACCCGCATGTAGCCACAGCAACCGCAACACGCAACTGCAACCAGTTACCAGTTACCAGTTACAGTTACAGTTACAGTTACCAGTTGAAGCTGCTGCAGCAGTAGATTGCATTTGCCAGTCGCCGTTCGAATGCCCCCTGACCTACCGAGTTTGTGTGTTTGCCCGATTGTTATGCTAACGAGCTTGAGGGACTTTCATACTGTGTCTCTGTCCCTTCCCTTGTCTCTGCCTCTCTTTCTATTCAATTCTGCGTATACGTCTTACATTTTAATTATCTGTTTCTTACTTCAATGCGAGTCACTTACGTTTATCTTCAGTTTAAATTTCTTAATCAAATTGCCTCCCATCTGCCTTCCTAGCAGGGAGCGGGACCCGAACACAAACACAAACAGCATAAAAACATTATAAATTATGTATTAATGTGCCTGTTATGCCTATGCGCTCTGGCTCAGGGCACTCAATGGGAGTGGCAGCCCTGCCTCCATTCCCAGCTGGGACTCTGGGGCGGGAGGCGGGCTCCTCTGGCATTGGTAAAGTCAAAGCACTTTGCCAGCTGCCAATTTTCAATTGCCTGCAAGCGACGCGGGGAACAATGCGTAGCGCCAACGACAATAACAACAACGGCGCAACGACGATGGGAAATGGGAAAATGGAAAAGACGTTTCCGCGAAACACTCGCATCGCATTCACATTCGCATTCGCATTCGCATTCGTATTCGCTTTCATTTCAATTTCACTCGGCGCTTGCTTTCATTTTGGATTTACATTTGATTTGACTGCCGCCCGGCGTTTGTTTCAGTTCGCTTCAGTCTGCCTCGGTCTGCTTCAGTTTGTTTATTTGGCTCCATCTACGATTTCACGCTCGGCAAGGCAAAAGGCACACAAATATTTATGCGGCGCGAAGACAATGCGAATGCCACGAAGAAATTCGACAGCCCATTTACAAATGACTAGGTTAATGTCAGCGGAGAGCGGGGAACGGAGAACGGGGAGCGGGAAGCGAGGTGCGGGCACTGGGGGTGGCCCAGCCTTGTTTATGAGCCAAAGTTCAGGCAGCGCACAAATTGACTTTAAACATGTCAATTTAAATTTGCCTCTGCTCGAGGGAGGATACTTTTTTAGGCGGGGCGGTGCAGCCGGAAAATAGCCATGCTTCGAGTGGAAACCCTTGGCTGACATTCAATTCGACTCCAGCCTCTGTTTGCGCCTCATTAGCGCGCCCCCAAAAGGTCTTCCATTCCCATTTCCATTTGTTTTTGCGTTCCGTCACAAATATTACTCATACGCCGCATTGCACGCAGCCATTGAAGCAACAAAATGACAATTTCACAACAAATTAACTGCGCAGCCAGGCAGGCAAACATTTATTTCAGACATACTACATGAAGATATGATATCACACACACGCAACCACTCCCACACCCACACACACACAGTGAGCTGGCAAAGGGTCGTCCAGTGAGCGAAAGAAAAATTGCAATGAGAGCTAAGCAAATGACCTTCAAACTCGATAAGCGAAAACAAAACAAGCGAAAGTGCTAAAAATATACATAATTTTCGCCAAACACCCAGCAGTACACACACACTCAAATACACACACGCAAACAGCCCGCACACACACACACGCACGCAGACACAGTCTGGTGAAAATATGATGGCCCTGGCAGAAAAGCAGGAAAGCACAAAAGCAAAAACATTAAAATTTACGAGGCTAGGCGAGTGCCGGGCAAATGGCACTACCCGCTCGACAAGTATGTCCTTGTCTATGAGACCCGGCCGTAGCTCAGGGCCAACCCAGGCTCGGGCCTGGGGCTCCAACCGAACATAAATACAAATTTCAACACAAGAGAACAACAGAAAATAAGCGATGAAAGCAAAAAGGCCCAACGTACAGAAATTCCATATCGCACAAATACTTCGTGGGGCCAAATAAACAAAAACGAAAAAAAGTAAAGTAAAAGTATCGCTGGAAAAAGGTTATGACAATGGCAATGTGAACGCTGAAATACTCTATTAGCGAGCGGAAATATATGTTGGAATATAATTTAAAATTTGTTTGGCATTTTGATAGTTGCCGTCAAACTTGATGTTGTTTATCTTTGAAATACTCTATGGGTCTACAGTCTAGACAATGCATTGTTAATAAGCAGCAGAAGGCGATATGTAAGAAGGTGTAAGCCCGCATTATTTTAGGGTATAAACATGGCACTTTCCCTTGTAAACTGCGACAATTTCTGTTTCCTGTTTCTCGTTTTGTTTTGCTTCATTCATCGATTCGCGACTTGAAGTTGGGTCGTGCCACACGCAAAAAGGGGCACGCAACGGAAAACACAAAGGCAACTCAATGAAACTGAAACTGAAAACGCAATTCTCAAGCGGGGAGCAAAAGCGCTGAAAATGTGGAAAGTGTCGCCGTGGCATTCGTAAATTTGACGCCGAGAGATAAGCCCCTGAATGTCTATATAAAAAGTCGACAACGCTGTCTTTAGAATTATGTGTTGGTCATTTCTTGTGTTTGTTTCACTTTCTGCTCTTTGTGCTTATTTTAAGGTTTATGATTAAATTAAGTAATTATTTGTGTTGCTGTGGCGCCACCAGCAGCAACGGCAGCAACCACGGCAACAACAAGGGCAAAGCCCCCATCCAAATATGAAAAAGTACTTGTAAAATATGCAGGAACAAGCAAAAATAAAATATTATTATTTATATAAGTGCTTCGGCGAACAATTTAATGGCTGTCTGGCCACAAAGTTTCTTGTGCTTTAAGTTCACGCATTACGTATACGCACAGTAGTTTGCAAATAAAACTAACATAACCAACCCCATGTTTACGTACACTCGCATTCACTCACACTCCACACACACACACACACACACAGAAATAATATACTTACACTTATACAAACACTCACACAGCACGAGTTAGCGCACTTTGCAACTTAGATTAGCCGCACGGCTTCAACAATCAGAACTTTTTCTAATAAGCGTCTCTATTTCTGCCTTTCTCTCTTTTGCATGCTTCAACAAAAACAACAAACATTGCAACTGCAATGCGAATCGACAACAACAACAACAACAACAACAACGACAACAACAATGCAGAGCGCAATTGTAAGCGAAATGAGCACAGAATTGTGAGAATTAGCTAAATTTAATTTGCAATAGCCAATGCCCGCCCACAACGACCACGCCCACGTCTATGCCCAGGACCACACTGCAGTAGCAGCAGCAGCAGCAGTAGCAGCATCCAGCAACGTTTGCGCTTCGGCGCCACCACCAACAGCATTCTGCAAACTTTGGCTGCAACAACAACAACAACAACAACAACAGCAGCAGCAGCAACAACAACAACAACAGCAGCAGCAACAGCTCTTCGAGCAGCAACAAGCCTGGCTGTAAGCAGCGGCGCAGCAGCGCGTGTGAGTGCAAAGTTAAATGAAACTACATGCGGGGCGCTCGCAGAAAAGTATGCAATGCTGGAAACAAAAGCAGCTACAGCGGAAGCAGCAACTACGACAGCAGCAGCAACTACAACTACGAGCAACATCAACAACAATAAACAACATTTAAAAGCCGCCGAGCCAAAAGTTTAACCAACTTCAGCTCGACGCAACGTTGCGGGCTTTGTCGTTGCAAATTAAATGTACATTATGCCAACATGTAAATAGATAATGTCTACCCCGAATTTCATTGTGTGTGTGTCTCTCTAAGTGTGCGTGCGTGTGTGTGTGTGTGCGTGTATGTAAAATCAAAATGTGCTAAAAACTAATTAGCTAAGCAAAACATTTTCAAATATGCAGAAAACCGAAAAACTGAAAAGCAGCAAAAAGAAAACGAGAACGAGAACGAAAAGGAGACTCGAAATAGCTTAAGATGCGAAGCAAATAATCAAAAAGCCAAAAAAGCAAATGTAGCTCACAGATACAGATACGACTACAGATAAGCAGCAGCAGCAGCAGCAGCACGCAACAAGAAGGAGAAGCAGTGCCAGAAGAGGGACAACAAGAGCAACAATAACATCAACAATGCCGCGTGGCATAAAAGCAAAAATAAATTGTGCGTTAATGATAAGCGGCGCGCATTTCAACGGCATAAAATTTATTAAAATATGCGAAAGGCACGGGCCGAGCCAAGTCGAGCTGAAGCTGAAGCTAAGGCGAGAGCTGCAGGCAGAGCATGGCCAGGCCCGTAGGCAGCACAAAATATTTATGCTTACGAGTGTATTTGTATGTTGAGGCTTAGCCACACAGATACACACACACACACGCACACGCACAGCAAGCGAGAGTGAAAGAGAGGAGACTCGCGCTTCCTGCACAAGGAAATCGTTAGCGATAAATATAAAATTTTATTGTTATGCGTGTGTTGCTCCCGCTCATGTCTGTCTGTATGTGTGTGTACGTGGGTACGTGTGTGTGTGTGTGGCGTGCAAGTAAATTAAATATGCTTTTTTATTAACTACTAAGAACCAATTTGATACGCATTCAAATAATGCCGCACAAGTAGCATGGAAATTATGTAAAATTCAATTTTACTTCGACGGGAAAAATTAAAGAGAAAAGCAAAGCCAAATAAATTTATTTAGTATCGCATAAATGTAATTTTAATAAAATTAAATTATACTATACTACAAACTCAGCTCGTATCTCGTGTATGTCCGCAACAATATGGAACTAGCTATAATAAAAACAAACAACTTACTTACTTATGCCAACAACGTCCAGCAATTTCAATAATATTTATGTAAGCGCAGCCCGAAAAGAACAAATAAATACACACGCACACACAGACGCACACAAATTCTCACAGAGATATTCACAGGCACACACACATACACGCATTTGCAATTTTTGACCATATTTTGAGGTCAATTTAGTATAATCATCTGCAACTAATTTGAGCGCAAAATGTTTGTATAATTTTTAATATGTGTGGCGAGGGCGCATGTGTATGTGTGAGTGAGCTGTTATGTGTGTGCTTGTGTGCGTATTTGTATTTATTATGTAAATAGAAATCTGTTTATCCATTTCCTGTACACTCCTTAGTAGCGAAAACGATTGCTAACGAAACGAAAATTAATTTAACATTTATACACTGCCAGCGTGGAGAATAATTAATATTAAACTTTTTGTGTGTTTTGTCTAGAACTATCTACTAAATATAATTAAAGGCATATTCTATATTTAATAGTACGTGTAACGAAATATTGTACTCTCCTGTTAGTCGATAGATATTCTAGTGCTTAGACTTGATAACTTGATAACATGATAACTAAATCAAACCGAATCCGGTATCAATATGAGGATAACTACGATTAAACTTAATATTATCTCTGTATCTGTGTCTAACAAGATTTTACAATGCGTGTGTCACTTTTATATATCTAATATATACGATATACAATAAACAAATAACTGCGAATAAAAGCATTTTATACAACAACAAGCCCGTCTACCCTTATTACTGTTCTCCTTGCCATCATTCTCAGTGCAGCCCCGAGTTGGCAGTTGGCAGCAATGGCCCCAGGGTCACTTCAGATGCGGGAAGAAGCACTAAAAACTGAAATGCGGAAAGTGGAGACAAAGCCAAGTCCGATAAGCGAGTGGACAAGACAAAGGGCAGCAGCAGACAAAAGCGACAACGTTTCATACGCATTTGAATTGGCAAACTTACACTCCCTTGAGCCACAACTTTATGGGAGATGATAACGCTATAAGTGTTATAATCCTGCAATAATCTACAAGAGGAATTCGCAACATTGTTGAAGTTGAAGGAAATTTATCGAGTGCATATCAAATGATGAGCGATCTATTTTATAGTTTACTTTTATTATGCCATAAAAATTATTTAATTTATTATGTAACAAAAAAGAATCATAGTTGTAGATCCGAGCATCAGTCCCGCAGTCTACGTATTTCGTATGCCAAATAATTCGCACATAAACTGGCTACAAACTGCGAACAATAATTTAGAATACTTTAAGCAACACATCACGAAAATTACTCATATCAGTCTATTACCATCACGGCAGAAACTGCTACAAATCCGATCTTAACTACTTTCCCATAGGTGTGCCATAGATCCTTGAAAACCAACAGGCAGCCCACCTCGTAAGTGTTGGGCGAGTGGCAGAAGGCTTTTGTACTGTAGCCGCAGCATGACGGAGGAACCCTCTCAAATAACTTTCTGTAACTCCTCGGGCCATTCAGTCCGCAACATTTGAACTAAAGGTCGAATTTCCACATATATTTTCACATATGTAATCGGTTATAATTCATGTACTTACATGACTCTCGAGCTTATGGAGAAAAATTGCAGTTTTCTCGTTTGCACTGTGGTCTTCCCATATACGTGTCATAAAATCAGTTAAATAATTTTGAATTATTGTGTATTGAGTGCAAACAAAGATGACTAAAACCAGTTGGCAAATAAAAAGGACCATCATGATGGCCGAATACTTAGGAAAAGAATAAAGAAATCATATCAGCCTTTTCTTAAATTTTAAAATTCAAAACATACCCATCGAAGCGTGCAAAGATTATTACAAAAGGCACCGCAGCAGCCCAACATTGAAATCAAGAAAATTAGAAATCCCATGACGAGAGTCATAATTGTAATATTATACATTCGCCACAAGTCCTCCATGCTGTGAATTTCCTTGATGTCCTTAATCAAATAGACTCCATATGCAAAAATGCAGACACCAGCTACCTACCATACATATATAACACATATTTAACTTAAAACTCATAAAAGAATATAAAATTTTGTTCAATAATCACGCTGGGAAGTTCAGTTTTATGGCTTTAAATTAAATCTATATATTTTTCAAAATAATAAGCCAAAGCATATTTTTCTAAAAGTCCTGTAAGATGCGTATATCATTTCTTTTCACAAGCACTTCGTGATCTGATTCACATGAATTGATACAAATTGTTAAATCGTTTTTCCTGGTAAGCATTTACGACTGATTAAGACTGAGAATACTTGAGATTTTACAACTTTGATGCTTTTTGCTGAATTTAATGAATGGATTGAAGAAAACTTTCAGAATATTTACCACGCACAAAACATTCAACAAGAGAAGCGTAAGTTTCGCAAGCCCCGTACCACACCCCATTTTGGCTGTGTTCGAGCACTACTCGTAAAGACACCGTTAAGCGATCCGACAGTTTACAGCTCCCGATGCTGACTACATTAGCGAACTGATTTCGAATCTCAATATGCTCGGCCCTCATTGCTTTGTGATGCTCAATTTAATTCTTTACGAGTAGCGATAACGTGTATGGTGACCACAGCAGCAGGGATGATGCAATCGTTTTTAATTTTCCCACATATTTTTAATACCAATACTGAAGTAAAATACTTCTAATAGTAAGAGTCATTGAAATGTGGATTCAGGTTTGGAGTGAGGCTTTTACTTTTTTATTTATTTTTCTATTTTCGATGTCATTACTCGAGCTGATATATAGAGTAAAACACTACCAATATTAGTGAGAGCACCAATGCGACAAAATATAGTCATGGTACATTTTCTATTTTCCATGGGGTAACAATGGGCACTAAGTAGGTCTTGACCTATTGCTCCGTGAGGCAATCAAAAATAAAATAGCTTGGTAGAAATTTTTCAAAATATTGAAAACACTTGCCTAAACACTTATGTCTTCAAAGGCCGAAACGTTTGCTTTACCCCGTACATTAGGCCCAAGTCATTTGTCTTTTGTATAAAAACCCCAGAAAACAAATCAAAAAAGGTAAATCCCGATTATTGGAAGGCAGCCAGGTAAGAGATTCGCAGCGATGACAAGTAAGACGCCAAACACAACCAACAAGGTGACCACCGTGGTGGCCACCGTGGGCTACGGACCGGACACAATGGTGGAGATCAGCTACACGGACACCAAAGTCGTGGGTCAGGGCAGTTTCGGAGTCGTCTTTCTCGCTAAGCTGATGCCAGCTGGCGACCAGATTGCCATTAAGAAGGTGCTGCAGGATCGTCGTTTCAAGAATCGCGAGCTGCAGATTATGCGAAAGCTCAAGCACCAGAACATCATCAGCCTAAGGTATTTCTTCTACTCCAGCGGGGAAAAGCGCGAGGAGGTCTTTCTCAACCTGGTCATGGACTATATGCCCGAGACCCTCTACAAAGTGGAGCGGCAATACGCCCGGGCCAAGCAAACCCTGCCAGTCAACTACATCAGATTGTACATGTACCAGATGTTCCGTAGTCTGGCATTCATGCATAGCTACGGATACTGCCATCGGGACATAAAGCCACAGAATATGTTGTTGGATGCCGAAACGGGTGTATTCAAGTTATGTGACTTTGGGAGCGCCAAGCAGCTAATCCCGGGCGAGACGAACGTCTCGTACATCTGCTCCAGGTACTATCGTTCGCCGGAACTGATATTCGGCGCGGTGCACTATACGACCAAAGTGGACATGTGGAGTGCCGGATGTGTGGTAGCCGAGCTGCTGCTGGGCCAGCTCATCTTTCCCGGCGACTCGGGCGTGGATCAGATTGTCGAGATCGTCAAGGTGATGGGCACGCCCACATCTGAGCAGCTACAGGCAATGAATCCGAGTTACAAACAGTTGCAGTTGCCGCAACTGAAGCCGCATCCCTGGGCCAAGGTGTTCCGCATAAGGACTCCACCGGAGGCCATTGATTTGGTCTCCAAGCTGCTCATCTACACGCCCTCAGATCGTCTGTCGCCTCTGATGGCCTGTGCGCATCCGTTCTTCGACGAGCTGCGCCAAGACCCCAATCAGCTGCTGCCCAGCGGACGCCGCATGCCGCCATTGTTCGAGTTCACCGACTACGAGCGAAGCATTGAGCCCAAGGTCATATCGTTGCTGCAACCGAGTATGAGCTTCGAGAACGCCGATGCTTCCGGCGCCTTTGCGAACCGGCGAAAGGCCGGCGAAGATGCCACGCCAAAAAAGGATAGTGCACAACTGAAGACGAAGCCAGCCTCACAGCTCCGCAAGCAGGGCGATAGCATACAGGATCAAAAGGTGACCCCCATTGCCCTGAACTGTGTGCAGCGGCGCGAACTGGGCAACGGAGATCACGTGGAGGCGGTGTTTGTTGGCATGGCCTCATCGCCAGAGATCGTTGCTGGCGAGGATGATACGACGGAAGAAGGCGGCGATGATCTGGTGAACAACTGTGCCGACAGTCCAACCTCGTGCGATGACCTCGACGATGAGGACGACATCGACGACGACGTTGACGACGACGACGACGATGACGACGACGACGACGACGACGACGACGATGATGATGATGATGATGACGACGACGATGACGATGAGGACGACGATATCGATGCAGATATCGATGATGGGGATGATAATGAATTGCGATAAGTGTTGTTTTTGTTCCCATAGCAGATTAATTTAGAACTATCTCATCGCAAACAATTAATGAACGCAATAAAAATTTAAGGTACATACATAAATATGTTGAAATCTGGAATCGTAAATCTCGCAGCTAACCTCGCCACCCGCTGAATCCCGACTCCCCACAGTGAAGGACAAATGAACTGAACGCACATTCGGGCACGTAATTTATAAGGCGGAATGTCGCCACATTAAACAAAAGAGCCGCCAGACACTCGCAACGGACACGAGAACGCCCAAAAGTATGCTTAATTATTAAAATGCCGCCACACTTGGCACGGCCGGAGGGCGGCGCCGGCAAGCTGCCCACTGTCCGGCGTCCAATGTCCCATGTCCCATGTCCGTCGTGCCGTCAATGTCCGCCTCGAAATATACATTTTCGCGTTTTATAGCAACAACAAGAACGCACAACATGAGGCCGAATTAGAGGGCCAACAACATAACACGCCACATGTCCTGCGGGCGGCATCGGCTCACATTTCCTGCCACATCCATCGTCGCTGTGTGTGTGTGTGTGCGTATGTGTGTTAATGTGGTAAAATGAATTTTCAGTTTCATTAGTTAAATTGAATAATGGAAAACTTTGCTCGCCACATTTGCCAGGCTCATTGTTGTTGTTTCGCTTATTGTTGTTGCTGATGGCCTTGCCTTGGTCTGCCGACGAAAGTTACACTTCCGACACACACACACACACACAAACACACACACCCGCACACTCACATACACGCACGCACACACGACAAAACAACAACAAGGATCAGCGGCGAGGCAATAAAGCAAATTTATGCAAACGATAAATTTCGTGAGAGAAAATGTTTGTTTGTTTTCACCAGCTCTCGCCTTCTCTTGCTCCTCCTGCTGCTGCTGCTGCTGCTGCTGTTGTTGTTGTTGTTGTTATTCTATTGGCCCTGGTAAGTGGCAGTGTTGCAAAAGGCGCCAAGTAGAAGTTGCCAATTACACGTTTCAAAAGCTTTCGAAGTTGCTCGGAAAACTTTCAATTATCAAGCGAGCATATAAATAAAGTAAATGGCACGAGGAGCTTATCGGATCCCAATGGGAATCCCATTAATCCCTTGTCTTTAAGCTGCCGTTCGGCCTCCCTCGGTTTAATCAAGTGGTATCTGATTTGACGAGTTCAACTGGCATATACTCGGATATGAACTAGAGCGAGTATCTCCCGGAGGTGTGTGAGGTACTTCAACCCTCGTCGAGCAGCGCAGCATTTCAAGGGCAGACACGGCCTCATAATAAACACGCAAGAGTGTTGCCAGTTTAGAGAGAGAGAGAGACCGCCAGACAGTGAGGGGGAGGGACGAGGAAGTGGTGTAGTGTGTGTTTGGTTCAGTTGGTTTGTAGCAAACCTTTGACTGAATTGAGATTACGCTATGCAACATTCCATATAATGGCAGCCAACGGACGCACAGACGCACAGGCACACGGCAGGAACTGTTCGAGCTGGAGCTGGAACCGAAACTGTAGCTGAAGCTGAAGCTGAGGCTGAGGCTGATGCCGCAGCACCCAAAGCAATGAAACATTTTTCGGCAACAACAGCCATTTGGGGGACTCGGTCCCGGCAGTAACTTGCAGGCATTTTACGGCCTTTTGGGCACCGGAGCAGCAGCAGCACCAGCAGCAGCAGCAGCAGCATAAGCAATAGAAGCAGCAGCTGTAGCTGAAGCTGAAGAGGAAGGCACTGGGCCGTGGCGCGTTGTGGGTGTCTCGACTGATTTCAATAGCTACTAACAAGCATTCGCCCAAGGTGAATGCGGTTAAAGTGTTTTTAGTTAAAGCATCGGGGCCAAACATTTGCATAAACGTTGCCCGCCTCGGGCCCCCCGGGCAAACAGACAAACAGCCAAACAAACAAACAGTCCGACGGACGGGCGGAAGGAGGTGCTGTTGGACGGACGGAGAGCAAGAGGAAGGCAGACACAGAGGCAGAGTTGCCTGTGAGGGATATTAACAGAGTTCCTGTTGCTGCTTCTGTTGCAACTGCCCGCCGACTGTCGAGTGCCAGCAGAATTATTCTATTTCCGTTTCCGGGCACGCACACTTGTAGCTAGCCGAGTGCAAAGTGCGCTTGCGGCTGTTACCTTTCTGCGCACTGATAAATTTTCACTAAATGCAATTTTAATGGGCTTTGTGCGGCAGCCGGCAGGAATGTGTGGTCGGAGTCAGTTCCAGTGGCCCGTGCCAGAGATGAACAGTGCTTAAGCCCAGCTGCAGCTAACAAACTTTCAAGTGAGCTCGAATTAGTTGCAAGGTAATAGAATGTAATTCGGCTTAAATGCCAGTTGACTTCAGTTATTAGCTACAATTATTCAGCAATTTCTATGAGAACTTTCGTATTATTTGTGATTCAAGTTCTAACCAAATTCAGTTTTTTTTTATCAGATTATTCAAATTATTTTAATACAATTTAGAAAACAAGATTTAGCTTTTTAAGAACAAATGATTTCAAATCTTTTAAATTTGAGCTTCGTCTTTGCACGCTAAATATAAATTATTATTTAATTTTGAGAAAAATAAAATGATCATTTAGATCTCATATTATTTTAATTCTCTCTCGTATTATTTAAATTCTCTCTATATCTGTATTCTCTGTGCTGGAGCTCTCTGAGTTTGTCTCAAAAAAATTAAGAAAATACCAATCATCATTTACATTTTCTAACTCTCTATCTCTCAATACTTTGCTGATTATGTTAAAATGCCTGTAGTTCCACTCTACTATGCGTAATGCACACTATTCAATAATTACTCCGCCCTTTTGCTCATCTCTACACATCAAGTTGAAATTATATATGTATGCCAGTGGCAAGGCTCTATCAAAACGAGGGGGGCACAGGTGGGCGGAGCTCCTGCGGTTTGTCCAAATAAAGCAGTTGCAGTTAGTTATGCGCAGCTTGTGGTTTGCTTTGACTATTTTTGCGTGCTCGAATTTCAAATGCATGCGGGGAATGGACAAAGTCAGGAATGCTCCGGGAGGGGACAAGCATGAGAGGCAGGGAGTACTACGGTATGCCGACTGTGTAAATGCCAGACAGACTAATTAGGAAATTGTGCGCGCTTTAATGTTGTCAGCGGAGCCCACATAAATTCGTTATTGAATTTACACCCATTTACACCACCGACACAGAATGAAGGGGTTAGGGGGTTCGGGGGGGCAAGAGTTTTGAACTGCTGCTAGTTTGTGGCGATGTGGAAAATAAAGTCAGGAAAAATGCAAAAACTGTGGCAGCCTGACTGTGGCAGAAGCGGCAACACGTGAACACGAAATCAACGACCGCATGCTGCCCGTTTGCCGTTTTATGCACTTGAACTTTATCAAAAGCGCAAAGTTTCCGCAAAATTGAAGTTTTAATTGGATTCTCGATTCAATTAACAGATTTGTCAGCATGTAACAGTTTTATGAAGCTTACAGCAGCAGCAGCAGCAGCATCAGCAGCAGCAGCAGCATCAGCAGCAACAGTGGCATCAGCAGCATCGTTTTGCTTGTGGGCGTGTCCGGACGCCTTCAATTGCTGTGCATTGCACACTGTGCACACCTTGTGCGCTTTTCAAGCTCAAATGAAATTTATTGAAATTGATTTGCCATTTTAATGGAATTACTGCGCCAAGTCGTAACATTGCCAGCTCGACGTTTAATTGAAATCTTTTAATTAGTTTGATTTTCCAATCAAGTGGCACTGAGACACGCAGAGAGAGAGAGAGAGAGAGAGCGGGAGGGAAAGCGAAAGAGGGAGATATCGAGAGGCGTCTCCACTTTCACGACCATGTCGACGCCCTCTCCTGCCCCCTTTGGGCGTGGCCAAAGCTGTGGTCTTGTTCTAACTCATTGTGTAAACGTTAAGCGAAACCCAATTAGTTGCAGTGCTTCGCTTTCGCCTCGAGTTCCATTATCTACTCGAGCGCACGTCGATTGTCTGTCGATTACAAATTCTGACGGGCCAAGAGGCCGTCGCCCAGACCGCAGCCCCCCTCCCCGGAGAGCGACTAAGTAGGCTACGCAGCCCGCAATGTATGCAAAAGCCACTGTCTAACTGATGCCTCTGCCTCATGCTGCTGTTGCCACCCCTGGTGCCACTCCTTGCGGAACATAATCATTATCCTTGGCTTAAGTCGAGTGCTTGCGCCTGGGCGCTGCGAAAGGATTTCGCCCATTGATACCACCGAAGTGAAAGCCAAATCCACATAATATCAATTTGCTTTCAACGTTTCCCCGTCGGCGTAAATAAACGAGTCAGACAGCTGACGCCGACGTCGAGGCGACAGGAATGTAGCTCAATGTGCAGCTATAAATGCTCTCAAGTACAGAGTAGTAGGAGCAGGAGTATATCCTCCTCCTCGAGAGAGATGGGGCGTGAAAGCTGAGCGATTTCCTGTGCCGCACGCAGTTACCTTAAGATAAAAACAATACCACACAACTTGAAACACGATGCAGAGCGAAATTCGGGTTTAATGAGAAGAAGAATACAGATTTAATGAGGAAGTACACACGGATACAGCTATGCTCTAAGATAATTTCTATAATATCAATGCCTCTTAATGTACAGCTTAACTTTTAAAAATAATTCTTAATTTTAAAATAATTCTTAATTTTAAATACGACTAATAAGCAACAACAACCCATCACATCGCATATTTCATGGGTGAATTTTATACAAATTTTTGCGTGAATAAAATAAAATTTAAGCTTTGTGGTACAGCAATTTCTTGATATTCTTTTCTTTAATAAAGGTTTGCAAATAGTTAAATAAAAATATATATTATAAGTTATATCTTATGAATTACATGACAACTTATATATGAAAATGTGTACGTATGCATATTAAAGATTTATTGATTCCATTTCCCATCACTCTTTAAGTGCTTAATTTTGATCTGCTAGCCGCCAGCTACTTTCTGCCAAGAACACACATACTCGGCTATATGTATAGTCCTAACTCGGAGAAACTTTCTTCACACTTCTCACTTCTATGCAAATGGAGCCCGAGAACACTTAACTGGCGGTCGTTACCCACTCTCCGCTCGCTTTAGAACTATCCGTAATTTACATTAGCTCATCGCTGCGGCTCCAATGAGCAACTCCTTGGCTTACCCGAAGTTGTCGTTGGTTCGCAGCAGCCCGCGGGCCTCATACGAAGTGCTGGCCAAAGAGAACAAATAAAAAAGCTCTTATCAAGCACACTCGACTGTTTGATGCCGTTCAACCAACTACATTTGATATATTTTTCCTTACCAACTCACTTTAAGATCGGACCGACGTATAGGCCATTCTCACATATACAAAGAAGCGTACAAGGAGCAGTTTGTCATTTATTAGTGTTGCCTAATATTCGAGCTTCATTTGCGTATGCCATACAAAAACCTTCATACCAAATTTGGTGGCTTCAGCTCTAACAATAGCTGAGATCTGGTTGACTCAGCTCTTAATGCTTAACAAGAATATATATATTACTCTCCTTTTTCTGCCACTTACATTTCGAAAGAACTAATATACCCCTTTCACTCCATAAAACGGTATAAAAATGAGAAACGCAACAAGCCCGCTGACAAATCCATTATAAGCTTATGCCGAAAGCGCAGTGTAAACTTTTCACACGAATTGCCAGTTTCAGTTTTTGCTCTTGCAGCGCGCCAGAGACAACGCGGGGTGCAATTATTTTAAATGCGCCGCCAACGCCGCCCGCGCAACACAAACTAAGCAGACAAACAGCAGCTCCAACCCCATTCCCAATCCCGACCAGAATTCGGACTGGAGTTGTGGCTGTGGAGTTAAGGCCAAAGCTAAAGCTACAACCAGCAAAAGACTTCCTCGTCGGGGCTAAAGCCTGCGCGACGTACGTGCATAATTAATTCAGTGCATAAATTCAAGACGCCGCGTCGCCAGGAGAAGTCAGCAGAGCGGGAAAAAGTCTATGAAATTATAAACTTTATCCTTTGGCACTTGCGAGCATCCCGCAGATGCTGACAGGCTGCTGCTCCCCTCCAGCAGATGACTAGCTGCACAGTACTCTAAATGAGTTATGAATGCGCCAGAGCAAGTGTAGATTGCTTAATTCCGAATTTAAATATATGCGCTGACCTGCAAAGCGATTTGGATCGAAGTTTGGATTGGGGCAGTGACGTATCGAACGAGGATATAGATCGAGGAGCCGCCGCTACTCATGGCTTTTGAATCGAGTTCCAGTTGCCGCCGGCTGCTGTCGCCAGTTGCCGGCATAAGCTCGGACCCGTTCTCAGCTCTCTTCTCTGTCTCTTTTTCTCTTTCTGCTCTCAAGTGCTTTTGCTCTTTGCATTTTCGCATTGTCAGCAGACGGCGTCCTCCATATCCTTTGATGCCTGGAAGCAGGCTCAACTCAACTCAACTCAACTCAACTCAAGACTCGGGTCCTGGCTCTGGTAATTGAAAACGCAAGTTTATTTCGCACTTCGTTGGGGCGAATTGGAGAAGCTGACAGCGCAGCGGGGAGAGCTGAGGGGAGAGCCACTTTCAGGCACTTGCCGTAACCGGTTGCTATCCATTGTCGCACTTATTGTATTAAGCTGATTTTTCGGCAAGTTTGTAATTAGTAAAGTTTTGATTGTGCCGCGCGGCTTCTTTCATATTTCTCGTATTTCCACTTGCCTTTAATTGATTTCATCAGTCCATGAAAATTAACATAAGCTCGCTCTGGGCGCCAGGCAGCAGGCGCCAGGCTCATGGCGTACTCTGCGTACTCTCTGCATAAATACCAGGACCTCCGACTGAATTGCAGCTGATTGGAATGGCACGCTATCTGAATCCGCTTTGCAGCTCATTGTCAGTCCGAGGAGGAGCCCGAGTGGCCGCCATATATGCTACTCCTACTGGCCAGGAAGTGCATAAATTGTGCAAAAGCCTGGACAAGCGTCTCCATCAGTGTCTGTAACTGTATCTGCACCTGTGCCCGTGCCTGCGTGTGCTTTCGTGGTAAGTAGCTTACTGGCCAGACTTCACTTGTCGGCCAGAAGGGACCAGAAGGCAACTAACTGTGCGCACTTCATCGACTTGATCGACGTGCACTCAGTTAGTCGAAATTTGTTCAGCTGAAAGACGATAACTGGGCAAAGTCTGTAAATGCGAAAAGGCTGCTAGTGCCTTCCTCGTTCTCATTGCTGCATATGAGCTGCTGCTGCTGCTGCCACTACTGTTAGACATTTATGGTCCATTAAAAAATGCAAATCGCAATTGTTCGCATCAAATTTCACCGTCGCCGACAGCTGATAAAAACGCACGTGTGGCGAGAAGTTTTAAGTTAGCATTGGTAGTGCGGCAGATACTCTGGGCGAATACCCGGTAGCTCATTTAAGAACTTTAAATTTGATTTTATATTTTTTTATATAGCTTAAATTTATTCTAACGATAGGTAATAGTAATAATAGTAATAATACATATACTGATATGGAAGTAAATGTATATTTTCCTATATATTTAATTATTTATTTTAATTTATGTCATATTGAATTGAATATGGAGATTAAATACTCCGTAAAATTTGAATAGAATTGATATTATTTTGCAAGCTTTAAAATTGCTAATCAAAATGTATTGAGAATCAAATATACATACAAACAAAATATATGTAGTTCAAGATATAGATACATCTTTTCTCGAATGTGCAGTTTCTTAAAAAATCGAAATATTTTTAAAATATTTATTAAATAGCAACTTGCTTATTAATTAAAAATAATAATAATATTTCGATATTTTTTACCAGTTTTAATATGATTTTTATTGTTAAAGAGATTTAGATATCTTTATATATTCAAAGATATAGGTATACCTACAATTTTTTATTCAAATAGAAAATAATTAGAAAAATTTACGAAATATTAAGGCTTTTTCCCTTCAATATGCTACATCAATATAGATTACTTTGAATTCCTATATACCCGACATTATCAACCAACAACTGCATAGGAGTAGTGACATAGAAGCTGCGCCATTCCGCCTGCACGCTGTCAAAATAATATCACCCAACGACAATTGTCGCCGTAACGTTTGCATCATGTGCGACAGCAAAAAAAGAAAAAGGTGCGAACGCATCAAAGGACTTCTGGAAATATGCGTGGGCGTGGACAGGGGCGTTGAACGCTGGCCTGTGAGCTGATGAAGCGGCGATTGTACAGCGCGGAATTCGTTCATATCCTGCTCTGCTGCTGCTGCTGCTGTCGCAGCTTCCGGGCGTCCGAGTGTCCGAGTGTCCAGGCGCAGCTACGGACAGACTGCGGCAACTAGGGGCATCAGTTGCACGCTGATTGATTTCGCCGTGATGCAGAGCAAACTAATAAGCCGAACACGACAGGCGGTCGACTACAGACGCACAGTGGTTTTATTGTTGTGCGACAGTGCGTAGGTATTGGCAGTGGCACACACACACATACAGGTGGCAACACACCTGCCCACACACCACATATGCAGGTTTGTTTGTGCATGTGTCTTAAGCGCACAACAATGCTGCCTGCCTGCCTGCCTGCCTGCCTGCCTGGCTGCCTGCCTGCCAGCATGCATGACAGGCTTCAAAACAGGATCAAGCGCTGCTGTGCTGCGCACGGTTTGCATAAGTTCACACGTTCTTAGGGACAATAAACACAATGCAATAAGTTAGCATAACATTATTGTCGATTTAAATGCGGCTACAAGCGCACACAATCATTTTCGATAGTGTTGGTGAGGGGTGGCAGTAAGCTGTTGCACTATTAAATGTGACTTGTCTGAGCTGCAGCCCAATATATATTACCTATGCTATAATAAAGATACTAACTAATAATTAAGCATAATTTAATTAATACCTTCAATTCTAAATTAGCGCTAGCTGTTGTCTGGTAGTCAAAACAGTTTAGCACTGCTTTGAAAGCAAATGTAGCAACAAGCAGTGCAACAGAGTTACGGGCTATTAACTGCACTGTATATTAAATATGCTTGATAAATAATTACTAACTTTAGTATATACAAGTATGTCACTGCTTATAAATCTCATAATTTGTATAACTAGAAGCCATAGCTATAAACAACACCTACTGCAATTTGGCGCCATCTGTGTTACAGTAGCAGCACTATGACAGTTTAAAGCAGGCAGTTCACTGCTTAGTCAAGCAGTGTTTTGCTTGCTCGCAGACAGCAGCTCATTGCTGTGATTTTCATTCGCTGCATAACCGTTACTCTAACGAACTTAACCGTTTGGAAATCGATAAGTTCTCAATGATAGAATTTAACCTCTAAACTTTAAAGCAGCGTTTAGTTCAGCACATGCGCAGAGTAACGCTCGCTGACCTCAGGCACAACAAAAACAAAAAGTAATGCTGCTGCAATGAAAAGCACATTGCGATACGCTTTCTGCCCAGCACAAAAGGCGCGAATGTGAACGGAAGACAAAGATAGACTTATACCGAAATATTCCCCCTCCAAAAAAAAAAAAAAAAACAAAACAAAAAAGAATCTGAAGAAATGCCAAAAACGGGTCTGGCATAATTCGTGGACGAAGAACCCTTGATGAATGCCTGCGCGTAGCTAACGAGACATGCAGCGGGGGTAATTCGGACGGCAATGTATAATTTGAAGTACGCAAAGGTTTTCTCAGCCTGCCTGCGAGGACAGCAAGGAACAACAACAACAGCAACAACAGCAACGTGACTGTCCAAAGCACAGACGACCTTTTTCTTAGGTACTTTTTATTCTTGCGTCTGCAAACTGTAAGCTTCATGCTCTCAACGCCCTCTTATCAGACACAGCGAACGTCTGCGAACGCTCACGTTCACGTTCACGTTCTGGTTCTGGTTCTCGTTCCTTTTCCCGTTGCCAACGCCGCGCGCTGATGCTGCGGCCATGCGCTGCCTTTCAGTACACTGTGAACTGTGGGCACGACAGGCGCACAAGTCTCGAAGCTTTATTTGCCGAGCAGCACGACGCGGTTTGGTCGCCTCGACTATGTTTGCCTAGCAGAAAAGTGTGAAAACGAGCGTGGGAAACAGTTGAGAGTACACAGAGCACACGCAACTAAATATCGTATATATATATATCTATATATCTAGTATCTAGTAAAAAGACTCTTCGGCTTTGGAAGTATTACTGTAGCGAAACTATGCTGAGAACTTGACATTGAGCGACGAAAGTGGAACATACGAAAAGTGCAATTAACTGAAAAGTGATTGATTGGAAAACCCGAGTGTAAGTCTGTCTATCCACAAGAAACCCCTCAAACAGGCGGCAGCCCATTTGTCCAGTTGAGAACGCACTCTGCCCTTCCGAATGTCTGCAAAGCTATTTTCGGACAGACACAGCGACGGACAGTGTGCCATACGACAGCGTGCGATAGAGAAAAGCACGTCAGCGCGCGTGTGACGTCACACGCACACCCACACACCCACACCCGCACACAACGTAGGGTAGAGACACGCGCTGCGACCTCTACGTCACAGCGTTGGCGTTTGCAGACACTTTGGCGCCACTTTGCAACACATTATATAAAATACTAGTATAAAATATAGGATATACTCTATAGCTCGCATCTGATGCAATGCAAACACTTGATGTGCGTACGCCCAGCTGGCGATGCGACACTCGAGAGTTTGGCGCATCGGCAACCGCATGAGTCTCGGGATTAGCATCAATCTGGAAATTAATGGGCATTCAATATACCCTGCACCCACAAGGTGTGACGACTTTGCTCGACGACGCGCTGCAAGTATCGCATTTCGGGAAGCTTAAAATTCCGCAAAGGTTCTCTCAGCAATTCGATATACTACTGTGCGAATACAGTATCTAAATACAGTAAATAAATTAAACGCAGCGCGTTATTTATTGTCAGCTTGAGAGGTTCGTCGAAAGCCGACGCCATTAGTCTGAGCACGAAAGTGTCGAGGATTAAGTCGAATTTGAGATTTAATGCAATAAAACTTGGCGAGCGCATGGGCGTAGTCAAAAATGTATCACCTGTTGAGCACTTGAAAAATTTAGTTAGTTAGTTTATTATTTTATTAAGGTAAAAGGGATTACCTAGACACCCCTTTATGACCTTTATAACTTAGCACTGTGCCCTCTTGGGCTCGCCTGCTAGCCTTAGTGTGGGATTAACTTTATCTTGAAAAATGTATTTTCAAAATATTAGAATCTTAGTATTTTTTTTTAGAATTTCTCTTTCACCCCCTTTGCGTCCACGTCTCTGCGCTAATTATTTCGCTTTATTAAGTTCTGCCTACGAGCTTGGTTTATGCAATCGCAAGTGACTCGCAATTTGAATCCATACTAAGTTCCGACTCTCAATCGCCGCATTAGCACATCTATCAGCTGTGCGGTTTAGTCTCGAGATACTGCAAGTATAATGCCCAATACCGGTTATCCCAATGTTAATTGACGAAAGCCAGAATCGGGCAACTGTAACCCGATTTGCAGCCAGATCCAAGTAAATAAATCACGTACAACTTGGTTGAACAGTGTACAGCGCAGAGCTAAATTAGACGCTGCGACTAACTTTAGCATATGCTGCAATCGCCGACTACTAAAATATCTCTACACAGTGTTTCGGGCGTCGCTCGTCAATTGTCGCTAATTCAAGCGTCTACAGAGCGTTATCAACTGGACCCGGAATTTAGCAATATACCGCAACGCACGCATTATGCTGGGGCTTTATTGCATTATATTCACGCGCAGAGTCAATCCTAAGCGAATAATAATAGCATAATAAATTCGAGGCAAAGAAAGGCGTAAGGGGGAGTCGCAAGGGGGAGGTAGGAGCGACTGCAACCGACGCTACTTTGAGACGTTTGCGAGTGCGAATACATTCAATTAGGGGGCAGACTGAGGCGTTTGAATATGCGCGCGAAATCAGATTTGCAGCACTCGACGGATGTCGCCGTGTGAAAGATACTCTCGGTATTGTAGCTCTAATGTGAGGCATGCTTTTGTACAGTTGGGCATGATCACTGCGGCTGCTCCGAAAGATAAAGTATCTAACACGTGTGCAGAGAGCGATAGAGTACTAGGCTAATTAACGTGCTGTTAGATAAAAACAAGGCACAACAACAATTAAAAGCAAACACGCTGGAAGCCGAAGCAGAAGAATAAACAACAGAAACCTTTATTGCGCCAACAGCAGAAATTTTGTTGAAAACCCAAAAAGAAACACACAGTGAAATGCTCGAATCGCCGCGTCGCAAACTCGTTTTTTCGGATACGAAATTAAAAATTCAAAAATGCCGGTTAGAAGCGAACGAGCCTCTCTTCCAGCGCGACCTCTAACAAGTTCGATGTAGCGCACGCCGAGCTTTGCTGACTCACTCGCAAAGCTCGCGAGTCCCAGCAGAGCTTTGCTCGGCTGCTTGCTGCTTGCTGCTTGCTGTTCTACTGTAGGTGATTCCCAGCGCCAGCTATGCCGAGGGCGTGCTCCGACTGAGCAGAGATTGCGCCGCAAAGATGCCTCGCCACAGCCAGCGCTGTTGTCAGTCTGCTGAACTCGTCGACTGCGTGCGGTTCCCCTTTCGGTCTGGAGGCGTTCAACGGACTTCTGGCGCGCCAAGTCGTACGAGTAGAATTCTCTCGCTCAGAAGGTAGCGCCGCTAACACCATAAATGTCGGAATTGTTTTAACAACTGTGTAATCGTGAACAGGGCTAAAGAGACATTGTTTATTCGGTCGTGCTGCCACCGTGCGCCAAGTGAAAATTGGGATAGTAAAAGAAATGCGACGTGTACATTGAAGACAAGCCTGTATAGCCGTGCTGTTCTGGGCACCACATTAAAAGACCATCAAAAACTGCACACCAAAATTCGTAACGTGTCGCAAATAAAATTAAAAATAATTTGTTAACTGCATACGTATTATACGTACTACCATATATAAGAGAGCGATTCGCACCTCGAGATTAAGGCTTAAATGAGCGCGACACAATGAGATCAGCAAAGGCCCAAGAAAAGAAGAAGTCGTAACTCCTGTTCGAATCAACAAAAGTTCACAATTTATTGTGCTAAATACTATAGATCTACAGTTTCGGAATGGCTTTATTAGTTAGTCGAATTTGCCGAGCTAATTTCGACGCGAATCATTTTATCGTTTACCTGCCTGGAAAATAGATGCCTGTGCCGAAAGTCTATTGTTGTTTATGCTATCAAAATTAATGGGTTTTTTCTTGTGTGCGTATTATACATAGAGTCGAAATAATGTACAGTCGATGAATCAATGTGGTATCTGAGGTAAACTGATTTTGGGCCACGCCATGGCCCGAGGGCTGAGTGAAAGGCACACAATGGCGATGGAAAAAACACCATTAGAGCCGAACGAATTGCATCGACACCAACTAAAGGCCAATTACGCGGGCATGTGCCTTTCACACGTTTGCATTAAACAAAATTACTCGAAATTATGACTAAGATATGTTGTAATCGGGCTGGTAATTCTATGATATTACGCTTTTCGCAAGTTTCCGTTCGCGAGAATCGAGAAATCCCCAATTACAATCGGAATTCCAGACTGCAATTTTCGGAGCGCGGTCAGAGAAGTCGACGGTTGCATCAGGAGATCAGTTGGCAATTTGTTTTTTTTTATTTCGGCGTCTCGCTCGATTATCATAATGGTACTAATATTTTCACTCTGTTCCGCTTGGCTGACCAACTATGAAGCCGAAGGAAAGCCCGACCTTAGCTGGCTAATTAGCTGCGCAGCCACAACATGTCCAACAGCAGCGACACACAAAAGCAGTATAGAACTGGCTCTAGGCCGAGTCAGGGGGGTGTGATTTCTGCTACCATTTGATTGCCCTGCACTAGCAGCTCATTAGTTTATTCTCCTGTTTGTGATACCTGTCGCTCAGTAGTTGCCTCACATTTTCTCCACTGTTTGTTGTTTGTTGCTGCTTGTTGGTTGTTTGTGCATCTGTTGTTGTTCTCGCTTTTCATGCTATGCTAATTTATGCAAAGCGTGTGCCCAGTGCCGGTTCTTGCTTTGGAGGAAGTGCCCGGCCTTATACTACACATGTATCTACTACCATATACACACATAGCACTGCCTCGAGTTCAGCCTATGAAAGCAAGCGCTGTGACCTAATCACCAAAGTGGGCGGACAGCGTTTGGGGATGCCAAGCTTTCCCCAGCCTTGAAGAAAATACGTCTGTTTACACATGCCTATTCTACATACATATGTGGTAATCAATCGGCGCATCTATCAAAGTTTACTCAGCCTGTCGTTCTTGTTTTTGGGAATTTCGTGGTTTAACGAACTCTCTGAAAATTCCGTCAGCTTGTGTTTCCTCATCATGTGCCTGTGCCGAGCGATTGATAATGGGGTCAGCTCTGATTACACTAGACAACAATGGTTCTTAGCCGAAAATTGTCCAAGAAACTGTTTCCAGGAAATCAAAAATAATTTTAAATTATCTTTAACCATATCTTGTAAACAGTCAAGCGTATTCCCAACCCAGTTGTCCAGTGTAATGTAAAGGTAACAGTGTACTCGAGTACTCAGTCAGCTGTCGGCTTAGCTTTTTACGAAAGACTGGCAAAATGTAGCAAAAGTTGCGCTTCAAAAAGAAGTACATCTATATATATATATAAATGTGTGTGTATATGAATGGGCAATGACCTTTAATTGCCTTTCACTGAAAGAGTAAAACACAATCCCGAAGTCGCGTCGAGCTGAGATTGACGGCCCCAGATTAGACTCATTTTTACTACGGTTCAGCCTATAGTATTCTGCAGTAAGTCTCGTATTGATGTCGGTATATAAGCGTATAAATCAAATTAGTCTAGCTTTAATTGCTGAGACTAGCAAATAAGTATGCGAATCTCGTTGAATCTCACTCACTCGAGAGTCGTGAATAATTACTCGGATGCAGTGCACGAACGAGTTGATCAACAAGCTTGGCCCGCGCTTTAAGATTATTTACCCTACTAAGCAGCTGCTAAATATAGCCAGAGGCCCAAACAATCGACTTTTAATGAACCATACAAAAAGTACTGCAAACAATACCTCGACGATCACTGGCGCTAAAAATAACGCGGCAGACTTAGCAAATCCGTACAATTTTATTCATATATAATATGAAATACTTGTTTAGAACGCGATATATATATTTTTATATAAAATTATAAATAATTTATATATTAATTAAATAAATGTTTCTCATTTTTGCAGTTAGCTTCATTTAATTGCCGGCTTAAACATGGAAACGGAGGCACTGAATCGCAAGAACTCCTCGAGGAAGAGCTCCATTGTAAATGGAAATGGTGAGGCAACCACCAAGTTGACCAACGGAGATGACAGCGCCGCCAATGGAGGCGGCGACGGTGGTGGCGAGGTGACGCTCAAGGCAAAGATGAGCCTGCTGAACGGCTGCACGGTGATCGTCGGCTCGATCATTGGCTCCGGCATCTTCGTGTCTCCCACCGGAGTCATACAGAACACGGGCAGCGTCAACTTGGCTCTCATTGTGTGGGTCGTTTCCGGTCTCTTTTCGATGGTGAGTCTTCGGGCGGGTCGCGGGTTGCGGGTTGCGGGTTGCGGGTTGCGGGTTGCCGATCGGCGTGTCGACGACTCATAAATATTGATGAAATGCAAATGATGGACTGGTAGAGCGGCCGCCCACCTGTTGCGGGCAGAGCGTGTTGCTGGCATGCGCCAGGGAACAGATGTGCAGCGCGACTAAATGGAGCAATCCGACTAATGGAAATGAAAAAGGGAATGGGAAAGAGAATGAAAATGACAGGGGAGTGCGAGTGGCAGTGGGAGTGGGAGGAGGGAAACGAGTCTGGCTGTGAAGTGGAGCTGTCGAAAGCGAACCAACACTCAATTACGAATGCCGGCAGCGTTTTGTCTTTTAATGAAATTATTGAAATTCCCACACGCACACACAGAGGCAGCGCAAACACACACTCGTGCACACCCACACAAGTACATAGCGCTCTCCCTTCAGCTCTCAGCCCGACACGCCCTTGTCAAACGCACGCGTTCTGCCGCTATTCAATAAAAAGTTGCGTATACGCTGCGTGGTCCCGGCCCATTGATGTTGAAATGGCAATCACTTGGGGGTTGAACCGTACGATTCAAGCAATTCCTTTTAAATTTCAATAATTTCAAGCATCGCATCGATCTGTGTTCTAGGTGGGCGCCTACTGCTACGCCGAGCTGGGCACGATGATAACCAAGTCTGGCGCGGATTACGCCTACATCATGGAGACCTTTGGTCCCTTCATGGCATTCATTCGGCTGTGGATCGAGTGCATGATTGTGCGTCCCTGCTCGCAGGCCATCGTGGCGCTTACGTTCAGCACGTACGTGCTGAAGCCTTTCTTTCCGGAGTGCACACCGCCCGAGGATGCGGCCCGCATGCTCGCCGTCTGTTGCATACGTGAGTACACACACACACACACACACACACACACACACAGACACACTAGGTATCAGTGCTACGTACTTGACCCATAGATTAGACCCCATTCGGATGCCACCAGAGGCGCGTAAACATAAATGCGAAAAGCGAAAAGTGTTTGCCATCGGCTTATCAGCTGCCAGATGGGAGCGTCGCGCTGGGAGGTGCCTCGATTTCCGATTTGTTGATTCGCCGCATGCAAAGTGCAAACAGCGCGTATGACGCGCGTATCTTTCCAGCAGTGGAAATGCCCATGCTATGCTCAGCTATGGGAATCTGGGAAGCACACTGCAACTTTCTTTCCTTCGTCGAACGCAATCCCAATCCCAGTCCCAAGTGGCAGCATGCCACGCATTTAATGAGTGACTGTCCGACTGACAGACTGCTCAATATTGTTATTCAATATTGATGCAATCATGCGGAATCGTGCACTCTCAGTGCAACGCAACAAAGCGCGTTACATTGTGCAAATCTTGGCGTTATTACATCACCCAAATGCCAGGCGATAGTTCAGAGTAACTCTTGGAGTTTGGATTCGCCTTTATTCGCAGCTGCCATTTGTCGTTAACCTTTTTCAATTTCGCGTCTTGCCTTTTCCATGATCCCATGATCCCCTTGGCACAGTTGTGCTGACCTTAATCAACTGCTGGGACATCAAATGGGCCACCGCTGTGCAGGATATTTTCACATACGCCAAAGTAAGTTGCACATTTCTCTGATCTCTAAAGAGATTACACTAACGCCTCTGACGGGTCCATGTGCAGCTGCTGGCCCTGTTTATCATCATTGCGACCGGCATGTACCAACTGTATCTGGGCAATGTGAAGTACTTTACGTTCGACGAGAGCAACACGCAGGTCACATCGCTGTCTCTGTCCTTCTACTCGGGTCTGTTTGCCTACAACGGCTGGTGAGTCTTAAGCGGCTTATGGGCCCCCCTACATGTATATATATATATTGCTTGTTGCACTAATTGGATTTATGGCTGCTGACAGGAATTACTTGAACTTCATCATCGAGGAGCTGAAGGATCCGGTCAAGAATCTGCCACGCGCCATTGCCATCAGCTGTACGCTTGTGACCATCGTCTACGTCATGGCCAATGTGTCGTTCTACACCATTCTGTCGCCGGACGAGGTGCTGGGCTCTGCAGCGGTGGCCGTCACCTACGCTGAGCGTGCCTTTGGCCCGCTCGCCTGGACCATACCGGGTGAGTGGGCGTCTGGGCATCTGCTCCACTGCTTGACACATCTCTATCTTTCTCTCTCTCTCTCTCTCTCTCTCTCTCTCATCCATTTAGTATTTGTCGCACTGTCCACGTTTGGCGCCGTCAACGGCATTCTGCTTACCTCCTCGCGTCTCTTCTATGCCGGCGCCAATGAGGGACAAATGCCCGAAATTCTCACCATGATTCAGATTCAACGCTTCACGCCCACTCCCGCCGTGCTGGCCATGGCGCTGCTCTCCATGCTCTACTTGACGGTATCGGACATCTTTGCGCTCATCAACTACGTGGGCTTTGCCACTTGGGTAGGTGCCACTCCCGCATAGAGTTATCAACCACACTTCAACTTGCTATCACCATTTCAGTTGAGCATCGGTGTGGCAGTGCTCTGCCTGCCCTGGCTGCGCTGGGCCCAGCCCAATTTGCCACGCCCCATTCGTGTGCCGCTGGTGTTCCCGTTTGTCTACCTGCTTGCCACGCTCTTCGTGACTGTCGTGCCGATGTACGCCAGTCCCGTGGAGACGGGCTACGGCATACTGATGATCCTGTCGAGCATACCCGTCTACCTGGTATTCATTGCCTGGAAGAGCAAGCCCATCTGGTTCCAGAAGTGCATGGGTAAGTCATCTGCACCGCTGTGTGATTGAGTTAGCCGGCTGCTGCTTCCTTTCCTGAGTGTTCACCGATCTCTCTGGCCTGTTCGTTGTCTCATATGATTTACGCTATACTCCCAATCGTTGCAATTCTTCTAGGCGGACTTACACAAGCACTACAGAAACTGATGATGGTTGTGCGTCCCAAAGCGGCGTCAAAGGTTTTTAAGTTTGCTCCTTCTCTTAGTTTTCCTAAGTTCCTTTTAACACTCGACTAACCCAAACACACACACACACACACATCTGCCTGCTCTTTGCACTAACTACTACTACTACTACTACTTAACCCATGGTACTTGAACTAAAGCGGGTTTGTGCCCCCTCCGAGCATCCCTTATGTTTGTTTTGCACTCGCACTTGTTGCTCATTTGTAGATCTGAGTAGAGCACTTCTCTAGCATTACGGGGCTCTTCACGACACTGAACTAATGCCGTGTGCCTTCGTCTACTTTGCAGTAAGCCTCACACACTTCCTACAGAAGATGCTCATGGTGGTCGGAAAGCAAGCGAAACCAGCTCAGGTGTAGAGATTAGTGCACGGTTTACCGGATACCACGCCGGGAATCCAAGGAGGATCTAAGGAGACGATGACATGACGTTAGCCAACAGCAAATGATAGCATTTAATATTTCAAATCGCATTGTAAACTCAAAGCTTTTGTGTCGCCAGGCAAATTCCGAACCGGGACACTCTATGAACTACGATGGGCGCCCGGGGAAAGTACTACGGATAGATACGGATACTATGTATATTTTTGTATATGTTTTAAGTTGTCGAAAATTGAACTACACAAAGCTTTGGACTCGAGTGCAAAGACTGGGAAACAAAACGGAAACTACAAGGAAAACCAAACGAGAAGTGGTCCAAAGCCCAATGTTACTTGGAGTTGATGTTCGATCAAGGTCCACAGATTCCAGAAACAGCAGAAAGCTTCATTCGATCCGCAGCACCACATAGAATAGTGCGAAACAAAGTATGTTCCAGTGTTATTAGAAATTCGTTTAATCGATTCGTTCGCGTATTGTTTATGGCAGTGCTTTAAGGTTAATTAAAATTAGTTTAGAAACTACTGCGAATTACGCAACATACTCAGAAATTAACCACATGGCATTTTATGATTTTACTTTTAGCTTAAACTTTATTTTTTAATGTCTCTTAAGTTCGTTGTAGGGGATTAAATTCACGCCGGTTCGATTCGCTCACGGAAATTGCCAAATTTCCAACTGCCGCCGTAAACTAAGTAGAAAGCAAGATATTAATACATGCTACCCAAAACACACACACACACACCGAGATCCTGATACCACACACAGTACATCGCAAGTCGCACATATCCAAATGACAAATTGTTCGAAACATTGCCAAGATATAGACATATTTGCGGAAGCGCAACTGATAAGCAAAGATAACAAATTATACAAATAGAAATTCGATTGTTGTAGCGTTCATTTTTGTGCATTAACTAATTGCATTAACTGTTTGTTGCTTTGAGTGTTTTAGCGTTACCAATGGCAGCAAATCTCATTAGCACACATACACATATAGGTATACAAATATATATATATATATATATATATACATTGCGTTATCGGAACTGTTACACACTGCTCGCAGAGGGGGAGGTGCTGCCTGAGCACTTCGAACTACTACGGGACATATTGTTGACAATAATATTGAGATTTATATAGATGTATATAAAAGTGTGTATTTTACGTATATTATATATTATATATGATATGTATATTCCGCGTTGAAACTACAGAGATACTTCGTGTTTCCCATTCAAAACTTATATACATGTATTATACTACAATAAAAATAAATACTGATGAAAACTTTGGCGAAAGCTGCGCACGCGAGTCCATAATATTGTCTGCTTGCTGACGAGTCCACACGGATGCGCCGGATGCCACTGGCTCGGCAGCAAACAGGCAATCGTCTGAAGCTCGACATTGCCTACAAGACTTAGGTGTTGTTTATGCGGTTCCTTTGATCCTCCAGATTGGCGATCTCCTGCTGCTGCAGCGCCTTCTCGACATTCAGAAGCTCAAAGTTCTTGGTGCTCATGTATGTGGACAGCGTGCAGGCAAAGCAGCACTTGCCCACCTCCTTCTCCAGCTGGCGAAACTGCTTGAGCGCCTCCACGTACCTGGCCGTCACGAGGAGATCGTTGGCGCTATTCTTGAGCAGCACAGCATCGGCATCCCCACCGCTCTTGTCAAGCAGGGGACGGCGGGAGCGCAGTTGCTTGCAGATCTTCATGAATTTCTGGCGATACTGCACATCGTAGTGCCGTTCCATGCACTTCTTCACTTCGCTGAATTTGGTGTCGATGCGGCGATACCAGGACGCCAGCTTGCTGTAGTCCTGCGGCGACAGGCTGCCCGGTCGACAGCGCAGCGAGGAACTCTCAAAGCATCGCGCCGACGAGCAGCGATCCAGCAACTGAATGCTGGATCGCGACTTGGTCGGCAACGACAGGATGGACTCGAATGGCTTCACGTGCAGATCCACCTTGTTGCTGGCCGCATTTATGTTCATGTACACCATATCTGCGAGCTGCAGAAACCGGTGCATCTCCTTCGCGGATCCCCTGTCCAGTGGCAACTCGCACAGGACCATCGTGAAGACGGGGCGCTTGTAGTCGAACGACTCCTTGATGCAGTCCGTCAGCAGCGTGCCCTGCTTAGTCTTGCCGCTGGGCAGTTTCTGAAAGAAATTGGGCACATCCTTGCGCTCAATGCAGTCGAAGATATTGAAGATGGACAGATACAGCCTCATCTGTTTTTGCTTGTCGAACGTCAGCACGAACTCCACATTGATGTAACCGTCGCCGGAGCCACGTGTCCGCATGATGCTGTACTCGTTGTGCAGCCATTGGAACAGATCGCGCGTATTGAGCAACTCCCGCTGACTGGGCTGCTCCTTGATTTTGCTTTGACCGTGACGACTGGGCATGAGCATGTTAATCATGTCGAACTTGCGCACGTCATAGTACTCCACATTGATGGAATCCAGGCTGTAGGGTAACGGGCGCAAGAGCTTCTCCACATCGGTAACGAGGAATCGGGACAGCAGCTTAACGTTGTGACTCCGCCGGGGCGTGAGTCGCATCAGGCAGCCGTTACGCTGGAAGCGGAACATCTGCGCCAACAGGCCATTGAACTCGTCGCGTATGTGCACATCGTCCTCATAGCCGACGGCATCGAATTGCATCTGCTGGTAGTAGCGCGGCGCCTTCAGGCCCTCCGATGCACTCTTCATGTGCAGCAGGAGCGTCGTCTTGTCCAGTACATTGATCTCGCAGTCGCGTTGGCTCTCCCTGATGCAGCTGCTGCTCAACTTGTGTGTCGCGTCCGTTAGTGTTACAACCACCCGATGGATCTTGTCACTCATGTTGTTCTCTTTCTTTCTCTGTTTTCAAAAAAATAAGTAAATTTTACATGAAATTTTGATAACTATTAAAAACAATATGTTTAACCATCTCTGAATTAGTTTAGACGTTACAATGATGAAGTTGAAATCAATGAACAATCGAGATTTATAGACTGCCTTAACTCACATATTTCAAAGGCTAACACAATTCGAAAACAAATAAACATTGTACATGGGATTTCAGTAGATTAAACCTAAGTGTTCGAATTCGAATTTCTAATAGTACAAGAATAATTAAGCCGCCAGCAGTGAGCAGTAAAACATAATATTACATGACTTATAAAAATCCTCACATTGAATAAAAATAACTTATGATATATTATAAATCTTATACAAACTTAAGCTGATATCATTGCCCATACAATCACATGAATTATAAACAAATGATCATAAATAAATAATAAAGGCTTTAAAAACTGAAGAGGTAAAACCCGACATTAGTCCTGCATGCGGCCCATCATCGAGTTCATTAATTGTACAAGCTTTGTTTCGGATGCCAGCAGAGTGGGAAGAAAGTTTGCGCGCTGCTTATCGAGCACTTCGCGCGTGTCCTTCAGCTGCTGCTCCTGCTGAACGTACTGCATCAGGCATTTGTGGACTTGCTTGAAGTTTTCGTGCACCTCCTGGAAACTATGCTCTAACTCCCTGAGCACGCCGTGAGAGTCGAACGTCAGTTTGCCCGACGAAAGCGACGTGTCTTTCTGAAATCAAAGAAATATTTATGAGGATTTGCTCGCCTTCAATTGATTCACTCACGGTCTCAACTCGCTCCTGGCTGCTGTCGCGCTGCTCGCACGCCAAGTGCGCCAAGCCGAGCAGTTGCACGTTGGTGCAATTCACCTCGCAGTCTGCGACCAGCACATGGCACATCATCAGCATGTACAGCGGCTTGGCGGCTTCGGACTCAGCCGCTTGGCGCACATACGATGTCAACTGCGTGACCGACAGGGCGGCTACGATGGGGTCATTGCTGAAGTAGCAGCGGAAACCACACAGCGTGCCCTGGCTGAACTGATCCATGGCCACGAGCAGAATGTGGAACTTGACGCGGAATCGTGTTCCCAGTTGCTTATTGAGCACCTGGTACTCCACTTCCAGCGCCTCATGGCCCGTGGTCAGGGCGGAGCGCATGCGGTATTCGTTCAGCAACCACGTGATGAACTGCTTAGTATCGCTGAAGCTGCTCTCGCTGTCCTGGCTGTTGCAATCGATGCCCTCCACCAGCTGCCGGTAGCGGACGGTGCAGCTCATCAGCTGCATGGACTCCTGGCGAAGCTTCACGTTTGCTTGTATAATGAGTGCATCGACCAGGAACATCAAGTGGTAGCCCCGCTGGGCAGTCAGATGCATGAGCATGCAGTCGCGCTGCTCCACAAAGAGGCAGTGCAGCAGTGCGTTCAGCTCGAGTTCCTTGTGCTCCTCGTTCTTGCAGGCAGTCAGAACATCGAAGCGCAGTTTCTGCGCCACCAACACATGCGGCTTGCTTGTATTTTGGCAGCACAGCAAACGCAGTGTCTTATCGTCCAGCACACTCACCTCGCCGCCATAGCGCAAGTTGTCGCTTTCCACGCTATCAATGCTCTGGTTAAGATAAACAACTACACGCGTCTGTACCATTGTAAAATTTAAAATAATAACTAAAATAAGACAAATAAAACGAAGAACTTGCAAATGGCGGCAAAGCACCGTTACATTTAAGCCAATGTGACCGTAGACTCTAACAGTAACAGAAAATAGCGCAAAATACCAAAGGTACTTAACAGAAAATATGTGCGTTTGGTGTGGAGTAAATTATGTTAGTGGTGGAGTCAGTGTTAAAAGCATATTGAAACTACGCACATGAGACGCAAGTGAAGAAATTTATGAAAAGAGCAACAAGTTGCAGTTTTATGCAATAAAAACAAGTGATAAGATTTCTTGAGTTGGCCCAACGACTGCGTGAAGTCATGCAGCAAAGTAATGCGGCAAGACACTTGCAATGAAACAGCTGCCAGCGCAGAAAAAATACACCGGCTGCAATATTCATAACAAACACACACACACACGCACACCCACACACACACGCATACTCAAGGGGACTCCAGTATTTGCAGCACTGCACCGCGGTGTGTGAGCAACTCGATTGAGATTTAATGCAGAAGTTCGCTGCCAAATGGCGGCGAAAGAATCGTTCCGCGAGAGGCAGACGCAGGAATTGGAGGTTATAAAGGTAATCAGACAGTTCGATCTCGAATTACATAGATGATGAAATCAACACCGGCTTTTTGCAGTCCATTTTCGGCTCCGATGTCGAAGACTTGCGGCCGCAGCGCGACGCGACACAGTGGAAGCCCACGGACATACGCCTGCTGCTGACGCCGCTGCGGGATTCCTCCAATGGCACGCCGCAGGCTTATGTCTCCACCAAGCTGCACGTGACATGCCCCTCGAAGTACCCGAAGCTGTGAGTGCCTGTGAATACTATGATACTCTTTTAGGAATTAAAATCTCTTTTTCAAAGTGCTCCGAAAATTGTGTTGGAGGAGTCTAAGGGCATGTCGGACCAGCTGCTGGAGTCGCTGCTCGGCCAGCTGCAGAATCAATCTCAGGAGCTGCGTGGCGAGGTCATGATCTACGAGCTGGCGCAGACTGTGCAGGCCTTTCTGCTGCAACACAACAAGCCGCCCACGGGCTCATTCTACGACGAGATGCAGCAGGCCAAGCAGAAGCGCGAACAGGAGTTGCTCGACATAAAGAAGCAGAAGGAGACGCTCGAGCGTCAGACGCTTATCGACGAGGTGGAGCGACGCAAGGAGATGTTCAAGACGGAGGCGAAGCGTCGCGGCGAGCCCAGGCGCAGCATGAGCGAGTCCAACAATCGCCATCCCAGCTCGTCCGAAAGCTCGGAGAACTCGTCGCCCTACTATCGCGGTCACATGTACCCCAACAAATGCCTGGACCATCGCAATTCCGAAACGCTATACTTCCACAAGGTGGGCCGACAAGTCCAGCGCGGTTGTTGCTTGGGTAAACCCTGTTGAACCCTGTTCGCATCGAACTCAAACCTAATGAATCTTCTCGTGCAGGACACTCACAACGTGGTTGCATAGCCTACTCGGGCGTGGACATACACAGCGGCCAGTTGCTGTACATAACCGAGTGGAACATTAAGTACTCCCAGCTGGAGCCGCCATGCAGTGGCAACGGCAAGTGCCACTGGAGCGCCGAGCCGAAGTGTGCGGGCAATCATCGAGTAGAGGAGCTGATAGCCTCCATCGAGAAGCAGGTGGCGGCTCTGGCACAACTGCAGCACAAGAATCTAATTCAATACGAGTGCGTGCTGTGCATCAAGCGCAAGGAGGGACTGGTTGTTTACCTGGTGCAGGATTTCCTGCTGGGCACCAGCGTCTTTAGCATATCCTCCACGTTTGGCTGGTGCAAGGACGGCGTTCGCATGGTGGCTCGCGGCGTCCTGGACTCGTTGGTCTTCCTGCACAACAAGGGCGTCTCGCACAGCCACCTGCTGGATAGCACCGTCTTCATGGACAACACGGGCAACATTCGCTGCACAGACTTTTCGCTGGTGCCCAGTCTGTTGGAGTTGATCGGTGGCACCGGACAGAGCAGCAGTCGCGGCGATCTGCCAGCGTTGGGCGCACTCATTGAGGCGCTGATGCCCACCAATTGCTACGAGATTCGCGACTTCGTGGACAAGTGAGTTGATGAATAGGGAAACAAAACAATTAATCGAATATTAAATGCGCTGCAGATGCAATTCGGATCGTACTCTGTCGGCTTCGGAGCTGCTGGAGCATCCCTTTCTACGCTTCTACGTGGACAATACCCAGCAACATACCGCAGTGCTGCAGAGCACACAGCATCGTAACTCCATGGTGCCCCACCTGGCGACGCCGGCTCCAACATCCGTGCAGCGTGCCATGGCGCCCTTCCAAATACCCACGCTGGCGCTGAGTCAATCGCGCCTGCGCACCGAATTTGAGGTACTGATGTACCTGGGAAAAGGAGCCTTTGGCGACGTGCTGAAAGTGCGCAACATTCTGGATAATCGGGAGTATGCCATCAAGCGCATACCATTGCCGGCGCGCAGTCGTCAGCTATACAAGAAGATGACACGCGAGGTGGAGCTCTTGTCGCGCTTGAACCATGAGAATGTTGTGCGGTATTTCAACAGCTGGATAGAGAGCGTAAGCGAAGCGGATGCCGCTGAGATGGACAAGGTGCTGGGCGGCGAATGGTCTCAAAGCCAAGAGCTGAGCACGAATCACAAACCAGCAAAGTCACCGCAGCTGGGAATAGCTGTGCCGGACGAGGAGACAGAGAGCTCATCGAGCATGTGGAATGTCTACATGTAGGTGGAGTATAAACATAGTCTAAAATTCTATAGAGCCTATAATATTGTTTTCGATTTCAGGCCCACCATGGAGGACTCCGACTCGGATGGCATTGAGTTTGTCGATTCCAATGGTCAGGTGGCTAACTACGACGATGACGATGATGATGCTGACAGCGATGGGGAGGATTCGTCCAAACGCAAGACCCACTCGCCTCGTCCCCTGATGCAAGTCATGTACATTCAAATGGAGTTCTGCGAGAAGTGCACGCTGCGGTAGGCATTCAGTAAGCCGAAATGATTCAACGTAGAGTTAACTGGAATGTTCCAACATTTCAGCACGGCTATCGATGACAACCTGTATGAGAATACCGATCGATTGTGGCGTCTGTTCCGGGAAATTGCCGAGGGCTTGTCGCACATACATCAACAAGGCATGATTCATCGCGATCTGAAGCCGGTTAATATATTTCTTGACTCACATGATCAAATTAAAATCGGAGACTTCGGTCTGGCCACTACAAGTTTCTTGGCGTTGCAGTCGCATGGTGTGTAGCATTATAATTCAATTAATTAATTTATAAGTTAATTCATTTTGTGAATTTTTCAGTGGAATATCCATCCCAATCGATTTCGCAGCATGTTACGTCCACGGAGGATGGCACCGGCACTGGCAAAGTGGGCACAACGCTTTACGTGGCTCCCGAACTGACGGGAAATGCCTCGAAGTCCGTTTATAATCAGAAAGTGGACATGTACACGCTTGGCATCATACTCTTCGAGATGGTGCGTCCGCCCTTCGATACGAGCATGGAGCGTGCACAGACCATAATGGCGCTGAGAAGTGCCAACATAGTAATACCCGAGTCCATGCTGCAGGATAGTAAAAATGAGAAGACCGTCAAGGTGAGCATATAATAAATTCGCTTTACTCAATATAAACTAAATTAATTTGTATTTTAATTTAGATTTTGCGCTGGCTTCTCAGCCATGATCCAGCCCAACGACCCACCGCCGAGGAGCTGCTGGTCTCAGACTTGGTACCTCCAGCCGAATTGGAGGCCAACGAACTGCAGGAGATGCTGCGCCATGCACTGGCAAATCCACAGAGCAAGGCGTACAAGAACCTCGTGGCCCGCTGTCTGCAGCAGGAGAGCGACGAGGTGCTGGAGCACACATACCATCTGAGCAGTAGTCGTGCCATGAAGTCCTGGAACTCGGCCATCGTTATCGATGACATTGTCTCCCTCAATCCGCTCATCGAGTTTGTCAAGGGCAAAGTGGTCAACGTCTTCCGCAAACACGGCGCCATCGAAGTAGACTCGCCGCTGTTGTCGCCCCTATCGTCACGCACCTGCAGCGCCAGTGCCAATGCGAACGCAGTGCACCTCATGACCCACTCGGGATGTGTGGTGCTATTGCCGTGCGATCTGCGAACACAGTTTGCCCGCCACGTCGCCATGAATGGCGTCAATCTGATAAGACGTTACTGCGTGGATCGTGTGTACCGCGAGGAGCGTGTCTTCAACTTCCACCCGAAGCAGAACTACGAGTGCTGCTTTGATATCATCTCGCCCAGCACGAATAGCCAGCTGGTGGATGCCGAGCTGCTGTCGCTAGCATTTGAGATAACGAGCGAGCTGCCTCGATTGCGCGAGAGAAATATTGCCATACGCATGAACCACACGAATCTGCTGAGAGCCATTCTTATATCGTGCAACGTGCCCAAGTCGCAATATGGATCTCTTTTCGAGGGCTTCATGGACTTCACCGATGGGCGTATCTCCCGATTTCAGTTCCACTCCAGTATCACGGTCATCATGGAGAAGTCGCGCACCTCGCCGCAGACACTTATGGACATGCTGCTGGCGAACTTCCTGCTGACAGGCTCTCGGAGCAGCGTCGACGAGTCTGCGCTCAAGTCCCTCATGCGTGGGAAGGGCGAGGCCGCTTCTCTGGCGCGCGGAGCATTGCGTGAGCTGGAGACGGTGGGTGGACTCGCCTACAGTCTGGGCGTCAGGGTGAGTACTAAAGTGGGCAAACTGGAAGAGCTTTATCAATCTTTATTTGAAATGTTCTCTTTCAGTGTCCTATTCACATCTGGGCAGGCCTGCCTATCAGCTTCGAGCGTGCCAGCAGCGGCGGCATCGTCTGGCAAATGACTGCGGACCTGAAGCCAAATCGTTCGGGTCGCTCCTCGGTTTTGGCCATGGGCGAACGCTATGATGCCATGTTGCATGAGTTCCAGAAGCAGGCGCAGAGCTTCAACGCAGCCCTGCCGACACGCGGCGTTCTCAGCGGTGCTGGCTTATCCTTCTCGCTGGATAAGCTTGTGGCCGCCGTGGGCATGGAGTATGCCAAGGACTGCCGTGCCATAGACATTGGCATCTGTGTGTGCGGCACAAGACCGCCGCTCATGGATGTGACCTTCATCATGCGACTGCTCTGGTCCGTTGGCATTCGCTGCGGCATTGTGGAGACTGCCGGCAGTTGCGGCGACGAAGCACAGGATTTGGCGCGCCTGGGTGCGCTGCATGTCATTCTCGTGGCGGAGAATGGTGCCTTGCGTGTGCGCTCATTCGATCGAGATCGCTTCCAGGAGCGACATCTGACGCGTGCCGAACTGGTCGAGTTCATACAGAAGATGCAGCGCAGCGAGGCGGTCAACGGAGGAGTAGTCGGCAGTTGTGGGGACTACAACAGCCAGTTGTCCAACATGAGCAGCGGTGGTGGCGGCGGCAGCAGTGGGCGTGGCGAGAACGGGCTAAGCCAGTCGGCCTCGAGCGTGAACATCAAGAACAGCTACAGCCAGTTGCCCAATGTGCAGGTGACGTTCCTCACGCACGACAAGCCGACGGCCAACTATAAACGCCGCCTGGAGAACCAGGTGGCGCAGCAGATGAGCTCCACGCTGGCTCAGTTCATCAAGAAGGAATCGTTTGTGGTGCTGGTGGTGGAGCTGCCGCCGGCTGTACTTAATGCTATCGTCGGTGCCATCAATCCGCGAGAGATTCGCAAAAAAGAGACTGAACCCGAAATAAACTTTGTGATCGAAAGGTGAGCCTGGGGCATTGCTTCAAGTCCTTTTTAAATTAACCCACCGCATTTGCCTTGTCTTACAGATTTCCGAAATATAGACGCTATATATCCGAAATACACGATGAGGTTGTGGACCTTTTGTGTGATGCCAAGACTCCAATTGTGGCCTTGTACAGCATTTCCGATTCCTACTATCGTGTTATAATCTAGCAAAGTCGTCGCAGAGTCACAAGGGAATAGTTAAAACGAATGCATCAAATCTAAATGCTGCTCCAAACTAGTTAAAACTTTAAGTTGTAAGCTAGAACTTTCTTAAGTCAATTTTTCTATTGCTTTAAAAGATATCTCCGTACTTGTTCAATGCGTGCCAAGCTCATTTTTTATTTAGAAATACCCAGAAACCTGAATCGTCATTTGTATCCTATGAATCCCATTTCTGTTCAGTAAGGAATCGCTCCAGTCTCAAAGACTAACTGTAAGTCGAATCATAAGATGTACTGTCCCATACCAAATATTTACCACTTTTGTCAACCCATCCACTTGAAGCTGCAGCTAATCCTATTTATGCTACAACCTACACACAGTTCCACGGCAGTTTTCAGTTCATCAAATCGCATACTACTGTGGGCAAAAAGTAAGGTGAATATTTTTGTTAAGTCAAAATTCTTTATTTATTCTCCTAAATCAATTTCATCCCCTTCAAAGTAATCCCCTTCCGATAAAATACACTTATGCCACCGTTTTTTCAAATCCTTGAAACAGGCCAAATAGTCCCTTTCCGGTATAGCCATGAGCGCCCTCGTCGTTTTTTCTTTTATCTCTTCAATCAACTCGAAACGCGTCTTTGTAACACTTATAAACATTTTTCTGGGACATGCTAGAATCACCAAAGGCCATCCCCAAACTTCCTCAACGTTTCCGCAGCCGAAATTTCATTCCGCAAACAAAATGTGATGGCACTTCTCTGCTCAATTAAATCAGACATTGTAAAAATCGCCAAATGCACTCTTGATCGTTTGGTAAACAAAAGCGTAAATTAGTACTCATACTGACATCGACATGAAATTCCCGCCAAATGTCATCAACAGTCCTGCCAACTCGAGAAAAGAAGAACTAGTTCGCCATTTTAAGCTCGCGAATTTCAAATTGAAAATTCACCTTACTTTTTGCTCACAGTAGTACACCATACATTCAAATGTATTTTTAACACTATTCTACATAATGATTGTTTAATGTACATACACGAAATTTATAACTTAAAGAATATAGTTTCAAGTTTAAAAACAGAGGATTAACAACGTTGACAGCTTACTGTACAGCTGCTGGAGGTATTCCAATTGGTCCACTCCTCTCACGAGGAGCTCTCGCCCGCTGCAGTCTTGTTGAGGCTACGCGGAATGCCCACGGCCGGGCCCTGCAGCACTTTGCGGGAGAGTCGCATGAATCCCGAGACGGGATCGCGACCGAAGTATTTCACCTGGATCTCCTGGCCGACCTCGAGGCCCAGCGCCGAGGGATGTGCGATCTTACGCTGGTCCAGCTGCGAGTTGTGCAGCAGCGCTGGCGGCATGCTGGGATACAGTATGACCATGACGCCGGTGTCCCGCAGTTCGGTGATTTTGGCAGTGTATATTCCGCCGAACTCCAGATCCGGCACGCGTTCCTTGAGCATGTAGCCATCGATGAGCTCCTTGGCCTCATCCATTGCCGATTGGCTCGGTGCGAAGACGCTGAAACTGCTGTCATCGGCCGGAGTTAGCGTGGTGCCCGTCTCCAGGTAAATGCGCTTCATATGCAGCCCACTGGGACCTATCAGCTGGGAGCGCTGGTGCGGCTCCACGGTGAGGCTTTCGCTAACCGGCCAGCACTCCTTGCGGTATTTCCTGGCAGAGCAACAGGTGAGTTGTTAGGGTTATGGCCAGAGGTTGCCGACTTACCGTGGTTCCTTAATGGTCTCCCCCATTATGTCCAGTATCCTTGACTTGGCATCGGTGGCCTTCTGCAGCGACTCCATGACCAGCTTCAGCGGTATGCCCGGTATCTTGAGATCCGCCTGGATAGCCGTAAATCCTTTGCGCGTGCCGGCCACCTTCATGTCCATGTCGCCCATGTAGTCCTCAATGCCCAATATGTCTGTCAGGATGCGGTAGTCCTGCATGTGCTTGGTGTCATTGTTCTCGTACTTGGTGACCAGGCCAATGGCCACTCCGGCAGCGGGCGCAGTGATTGGCACACCCGCATCCATGAGCGCCAGCGAACCACCGCAGACGCTGGCCATGCTGCTGGATCCATTCGATTCCAGCACCTCCGACGTCAATCGCACTGTGAAGGGATAGTCGTGCGGCAGTGTGGGCAGCAGCCCGCGCTCGGCCAGCGCACCATGGCCAAGCTCACGGCGTCCGAGTGGGCCAATGCGGCCCACCTCGCCGGTGGCATACGGTGGGAACTCGTAGTGCAGCATGAAGTTCTTGGCCTTGAGGCCTCCGCTCTCCAGCGCCGCCAGGGAGTCCAGCTTCATGGCGCTCTCGGGCGAGTCCAGGCTGACCGTGCAGAAGACTTGCGTCTGGCCGCGCTGGAACAGCGCCGATCCGTGCAGCGGCTTGTACATGTCCACCTGGCAGTTGATGTTCCGCAGACTGTCGTAGTCGCGTCCATCGCAGCGCCGATTGCTCTCGAAGATGAGATCGCGAAAGATCTGTCTGCAGGCCTTGTTGAACTCCTCGCCAATGAGGCCGGGATCTGTGTCCGGGTAGGAGGACCACACTTTGTCGATGACATTGGCGCGCACCTCGTTGACGGCCGTGTCTCGCGAGATCTTATCGTGCTGTGCATCCTGGAAGATTTCACGCAGTCGCATCTCGCACATGCTCTTCACCGCCTGCACCAGCTCTGGCTCCGTCTCGGGCAGCTCATCCACAGCGCGCTTCTTTCGCCCGTAAGCCTTCTGGAGACGTTCGATTTCGTGTATGATGACCTGAGCCTCACGCGTGCCCTGTTTGATGGCCTTCAGCAGATCCTGCATGAGCACCACGTTGCCCTTGCCCTCCAGCATGACGACCAGGTTCTGCTTGGTGGCCGAGATGACCAAGTCCAGCTGGGAGGATTGCAGCTCGCGGCGCGTCGGGTTTATCAGCACCTCCCCGTCGCACAGGCCCACACTGTGGATTCCAAAGTGAGATATTAACTTATTATGATTATAAAAGGCATGGCCAGACGCACCGCACGGCGCCAATGGGTCCGTTCCAGGGTATGTCACTGAGGGAGAGCGCCATGGACGCCGCATTGATGGCCAGCACATCGGGCGAGTGCACGGCGTCCATGGCCAACATGTTGCACACGAGCTGCGTCTCGTTGCGGTAATCCTTGGCGAACAGCGGTCGCAGCGAGCGGTCGATGAGGCGCGCCGACAGAATCTCCTTCTCCGATGGGCCCAGCTCGCGGCGCATGAAGTTCATGGGAATGCGGCCCGAGGCGGCGTTCTTCATGCGGTAGTCCACGACCAGCGGCATGAAGTTCTGGCCAGGCGTGGGCTTCGCCTTGGCCACGGCCGTGACCATGACCGCCGTGTCGCCCATCTGGCAGACGGCGGTGCCGTTGGCAAAGCGCGCCAACTTGCCGGAGCTGATGGTCATGTTGCGCCTGCGGGGCAAGCGCTGATATTATGAAATGGTCGGTTGGAGGCGTGTGCCGGTCTTACCCGTTGCTAAAGTTGACATCCACGGAGGCGCCATCGATGCTGGCGCCGTTCTGCAGGCAGCGGACACGCGCCGCAGCAATGCATTTCTGGCGATTGTTTAACAATTTCAAAGCTTTTCTCGTGAAAATCATGGCACATGGAACGCAAGTTACATCAAATTTGCCGGTTGTCCGCCGGCTGCAACGAACCGCGTGTTACCTTCTCACAATGTGAACTATGCTCATAAGTTTATGGCAATTTGGACATGCAGAATGCAAATAGTTGCAAATCTACCTAACAATTTATTTTACTCCAATTATATGCCAACTTATTGCTTATTTTATGCACTTTGCTAATCAAAACAATATTTCAAATTGGACTTAACATTACTTTTGTGACGTCAGCTGATCGATAACTCCGCTTAACAGTGTTATGTTAATGCACATACAGCTGTTACTTAACAGCCTGCGAGAGACATTCCCCATTTATCGAAATGCAAACGTGCCCCGTGCATCTGTTACGCTCTTTGGGTGACTGTTGAAAAGCAGCACATTAAACAATTCGCCTGTTAATTAACAGCATTTGTGTTACGAACGGACGTGGGTGTATACCTCTCTTTTGCTAGCGCGGACGTATTAATTGTTTCAAAAGGTTTGCCAATATACACGCGTCTTAGCCGCTTCCCATGCAAAAAGTCGACGTGCGTGCGCTGCAGGCCAATTAGCGAAATAAATAAAAATAAAATTGGCATTTTGTGTCCGATCGTTTCGTTCTTGCTCATCTGTGTGCTTGTAAGTGTAAGTGTGCTGCGCGCGAGTTGGCCTGTGTGTGTGTGTGTGTGCATGTGCCTCTGCCTGTGAATGTGTGCGTCGGTTGTGTTGGCCAAAAGCAAAACGCAAAGAGAGCCGCTTTAGCAGCAGCAGCAACAACAACAACAACAGCAGCAGCAGCAGTAACAACAACAACAACAAAAAGAAAAACCGAAATCGACAAATGCGGTCAAATTAAAAAAAAGAAGAAAAACAACAACAAATAAAGTACATATTGGTGTCGTGCAACAACAACACAGCAAAAGCAGTCGCAGCAGCAGCAGCAACAACAAAGTAAGGCAAACGCAAACGCAAACCCAAATAAAACAAACGCAAAACTTGCCGAGAAAGCGTGCCGCCTGTGCCGCCTGTGCCGACGTCAACATTCAAGCTGACGCTGACGCCGACGCCGACGTCGCCGCCGAGTACGACGCTTACGCGTGTGTGTCTGTGCTTGTGCCTCTGCCCGTGCCCGTGCGTCTGTGCGTGTGCGTGAAAAGCCGGAAAATTGCTTCCCTAGGCGTTGTCAGCGCCAAGACCTCAGCCGCCAGCCCCTGCATTCGCTGTGCTGGCCTTGCAACTGAACTGCGTGCGGTTTCCTTCGCGAATTCCGAACTGCCGGAGCTCTCAGTGGCGCCTTATCATCAACGGCGCTCGCTTATCAGAGCAGTACTACGCACATAACACAAACTGATTCTGATTGCTGTGAAAAATTCCTAAACACATACTAAGCTCGAGCGCACTGGGTGCAAGCGTGTACAGCGACGTAAAACGAGCCCAACAAGGTAAATTGCCAGCCTGCAACGAACTGCCCTCTCACCTCTCCCCTCCCTCGTTCTCCTCCTCCTCCTTTGCCTGGCCAGAACTCGACTGCGCCCATTTGTCTGCCGCCTTTTAATTGTCGCACCTCATTAGCCGCCAGCTCGGGCGAGCGCCGGCTGCATAAGTGCTTTAAAGTATTTACTGTAATTTACACGCCCTGCAGCCCCCCTCCTCCTTCTCCCCTCCCTGCCATACCACTTGCGCACTGACGACGGACACCGCAATTTCATTAACTTAATCGATGCCTTTGATGCTGCTGCTGCTGCTGTTGCTGCACATGCAGTGAGTGCTTTATGGCCTGCCACTTCCACTTTCATAACCTTTGGCCCCAGCCCCAGCTGCAGCCCCGCCCCCGCCCCGTTTCCCTCTGGCACTCAACTCGGTTGCGCCATCGTCAACGAGAGTGAAAGCATCCGCGTTCGCAAGCAAACCGGCGCCGCAGTCGTGTCGGCATTCTTATCACTGCTGCGGCTGCTGTTCATGTTATCGGCGAGGCCTCTTCAACCTCTTCTTGCTGAAACGAGAACAGCAGCAACAGCAACAACAACGGCGACAGCAAGAAAGAGCAGAGCAAAGACAACAGAACACAAAAATAAACAGACAGAATCATTATGCTATGCGCTCTTCCGGTCGCCCGTCCTCGCTCTCGTTCCCGTTCCCGCTCCCGTTCCTGTTCCCATTCTCTTGGCCATTCCTATTCACCCGTTGTCACCCTGTCGCGCTGTGTGTTTGTCTCTCTGTTTCTGCTGCTGTTTCTGTTGCATGGGGCAAATCGATAAAATTCGCATAAATATTATTATTACCCGTTGTCGTTGTCGTTGCTGGGAACTTTCGACCCCAAGTTTTCGCTGCGACCCTTGTTGAATTTAATAGGGCCGACTACTTTGTCGTCGAGTTCGCCTTCGACATGTTGGAAATTAAATTCAAATATGTATCTTGCCTCAAAAAACCAGTTGAATATAGTGCTGATTTGTCTTCGGGAGCGTTTTTTACTGAATCATAGTGGAGTAGTGACGACACAATCTGCTGGGTAGGCGGAAGAAAATGTGTGAGTTGCGGATTATCAGAAATAGAAGGGAAATGGATTGTACATAGTACAGATAATAAAATAGATATATATATAATTTATATTATGCTGATTGTTTATTATTTATTTATTTATCAATTTTGCAAGATATTATTATAGTAGTACAGAAGTTTTGATTTATCTTTAAAAGCGTTTTGACTGAAAGTTCATACAATCGAATGAAGTGAAGATAATCAGAATATATATTAAATTAATAATAAAATCGAGTACAGATCTCTCAAATGAAAGATTAATGATTTAATTTAATCTAATAATGATATAAATGTTTTAAATTATTAATTTGATGTGCCAAGTTGTTTTATGCTAGTAAATTTTTCTTTCAGGTTTTTTCTGTAAATATAGTCGGTCGTAATAGATTAAAGAAGTATGCATAGGTTGATTTCATCAGTTGACCATATAATAATAAGCATATAAAAAACTATAGATTAAAATAGAATGCTTAGTTATTATTATATAAATGCAGTGTTCATATTTATTGATATTTTTCAAAAATGAGAGCCGAAATAAAAGAAATAACGAAACACCGATCGTAATTTTGCATATGTCATATATGATTAATATATAAAATTACATTGAATCAGGAATTAGAAATAAAATATGTGGTAAACATGTTACATGTCCTTTACTATAGTGTAGCTTATAATAGTCAACGGTAGTGCAGTAAAAAATAAAGTCTAAATCAGCTTGAATTTTTTTTCAGTATTTTCGCTGCTAATGCAATTGAACAGTCTCTTTTTGGGGTCTGATTTGAAAATCTAATTAGGATTTAAGTAGCAGAAAATTCCGAAATCGTTTGAGTAATTCGTCGCACAAAGCATTCGATACTTATTTATTTTCTCTGTTGCGTTGCGTTGCGCTGCGTCGTGTCTGTTTGAGTTGTGCTCGGTGCTGTTATCTGCTTTGCATTTGCTTTTGTTGTATGCCATTGTAAGTGACACTGATTGCCGATTGCCAGACGGGGCTGCATAATTAGGGAGCGCTTAGCATTTCGCCGATAGCGTCAGTCGCTTCCGCTTCATCACTCATCAACGGCGTCAGCGGCCGAACTAGCGTCAGCAGCTATGGTATGGCATGGCTGGCCCATAGCCTGCAGCCTACGGGCTACAGCTACGGTCGCAGTTCCGTTTTCAATTTGTAGGAGGAACCAACTGCGACCCGATGACAATGCTCTCAGCTATGAATGAGTCCGAGTCCGAGTCCGAGGCAGACAAGAGTTGGCCACATGTGGCGTCGGATCCTCTGGCATGTCATTAGAGAAGAGCGTAGCCCGGAGGCAGGCGGGCACCCGGGCAGCCGGGCAGAGACTGGCAGGCAAGCAGGCAGGCAGGCAGGCCGTGTATTTTGTGGCACCCATAAAAAGCGCTTCGAGTACCGTTCGCCCGTTCGTCCATGCGTCCGTCCGCGTGTCTGCTCCTTTGTTCGTTTGCGTCACAGTTATAGGACACTCATTCGCACACATGTCGGCCAGAAAATAGAATTCATGATGTGTATATATTGTCTGACTGCAAAGACAATAAACCATCAATGAGCAAGCAGGACGCGCGAGGAGCGTGGAGTGCAGCATGACGAGCGGAGACCAAACCCCAAAGCAAATAAAACCCAATCGAATATTATTATCAACAAGGACAACGACGCGCCCCAAAACTGAACCCATTCCGCGTTTGGCTTAGCTCGACTCGGCTCGATGCGACGCAACTCGATTGGGGATTGGCCACATGCTGCTCATCGTTTGCACGCGTCGTGGCGTTAAAGTGCTAGCATATCGAGCTCGAACCTCCTCCGTCCGCTTCACAACTTCAGTTCCAATCGCAGCCCTCGCCTCCGCCTCTGTCCTGCTTGTCGTTGGCTCTGCTCTAATTTGGCGCGACTTTGACACTTGTTAGCCAATATGTTTTCGGCAATGTTAATGGCCAACGGAATTGATATTAATTGCTGCCCGCCCACTCTACTTTCCTCCTGGCGTGGTGGGCGTGGCTGGCATTAACTCGCAGAGGGCGCGCGGCTCAACGCAACTCAACCTTGTTGTGTTGTGTTGCTAAGCGCGCGTCCATTAGTCAGCCGCAAAAATCGCACGAAATCAGCTTAACTCATTTCTGGGCCAACGCAAAAAAGGCAACGGATTATAAACTTTAGCATCCATTATCTTTTGATCGGCTTTCTGCTGAGCTGCAAGGCTATTGTTGCTGCTGTTGTTGTTCTTTTCTTGGTTCACTTTTGGCATTGCAGAGGGGGAAGCACTTCTTCAATACTATAGATACACGTTTGTGGTTACCTGAAACCGTAGATATGATAGAGAGAGAGACCTTAAACCCATCCCAGGCAGCTCCTGTATCTTAAGAATCCAATTAATCCTTGCCTCTGGGCTTGCAACCCCCTGAAATTGATCTTATTACAGTTATTGTATGAGGCCGTAATTGGATTTGACATTTTCAGATGAACTTATGATTGACGCCTCGCCATAGTTTCTGGTTTCCCATGCCGCCTGAGAACAATGATTTATATGAACGCACACACACACGTTGCCAGAATTCAATTAGGCCTCGGGATAATACTCGATGTGAAATACGAGAAGAGCAATGAAACGGGGTTAGAAGCGAGAAACAATCAGAATTATGGAAGCTATCGATGTTACTTTAAGTAATTACACTGCTAAATTGTGTATCAATTGTTGCTTTATGGCCTGCATATGCTCTCGACTTTCCGAACTGTGAAATTAACATTCAAATGACTCCCGCGTAACAAGTCCAAGTGAAGTTTGGCACAGCATCGTCAGCTCGTCAGCTTAGGTATAATCTTTAAATATATTCTGTGTGTTCTCTAAGAAAACATTAAAAGCGCACAATAAATTCACGCAAATCCCGTTTAATGCCGCATTGTAAACATTCTCTCAGTGCGACAGAGCGGGGGAACTGGGCACATCTCTCTCTCTCTCTTTTTTCCTATCGTTGTTGCCCGGCTGATGAATTAATATTTAAGACCTCATCCACTTGAAGAGCTCTCGGTAAAATGAACTAAAATGGCGCGCTCTGTGTGCTTTACCTAATTTCCTGTCTTCATAGCCAACCACTCGCCGAGCTTATGCTAACTGCCTGCCTGCTGCCTGCTACCTGCTGCCTGGCGCATTTACCTTGCCGTCAGTTTGATAAGAAATTTCAGCTAATCAAGCGGGACAGGCTGGCACGGCAAGTGGCAAGTGGCAAGCAGCAAGCAGCAAGTGGCAAGAGCAACCTGCTGTAATGACCTTGATAAACTTTTGCGTCGCTGCGAGTTACAGTGAGTTCCTTTGCTTTCTTAGGACGTGTTCGTCTTGTTTGGCTTACGGCCATTTTATTTGTTGTTCGGCGTGCATATTTGAAAAACGCTTTACGTGATACATCTACATACTATACACTCCCATCGTATTCGGCCCTATCTGCGGGCCCTACTCCCCGCCCAAGTGCCCGCCATGCGGCCGGGGAAAAACAAGTGAACTGCTGACATGCTGATGAGACGAGAATATTGATCGACGAGCGCATACCATTTGCCCAGTCGATGAACGTTATTATGATTGCGTATTATTTAAAGTATTTAATCAAACACTGTGCCGAGCATCAAGCGCCCGATACATGCAGCACGTTTAATAACAACATTCCAGATTACATCACAAGGAATGTCTCCGTCTGCCCACATTCGCAGTGAATGCAAAATATGCAGGGTATCGTTAAGGTGTTTTATCATCTCTCTGCTTTGTCGTCCTTCGCCTCGACTTAGGCCGCTCGCTCGGCTGCCTTTTGTTGTCCCGCTCCTTTTTTGTTCACTCAATTTTGATTAAAGACAAACCCTCGTCCCTCGTCCCTCGTCTGGCTTTGCTTTGACTGAGTGTTATTGCCACTTTGACACGTGAACCTTTAAACTTGGCCGTTTTTATGGCACATGTTACCTGGTGCCGGCTGGCTGGGCCTGCTGCCAGAACCTTTTTGCCGTTTTGTCTCTCTTTCGTCAGGCTTGAGAGGAATTGAATTTTGGTGTACCACTGTCAACAACAAAATAGGATATTGGATATACGATCCATCAGCCTGACGGACGACGGAGTGTAGCCAAAATTATTCAAAGTGTCATTGAAACTTTGCAACAGGCAAACAGGCGAAACAACAGAGACAACAACACGTGCTTCTCGAAACAGAAGAGCACAGATCCGAGCAAAAAGTCGAACTTAAATCATCAGCAGTGCCCCTCGTGCACTTAAAATCGAATCAATTGTGCATTGAACTCCCAAAGTCCGCGCGCCAACTGGAGATGCCAGTGGCAGCCGCAGTGGCAGGCAGCTGTAAATATGCATGAGCAGCGCCATGTGGCCAACACCTTGACACTGCCACTTGGCAACAGCACCAACTAAATAAAAGTGATAAAGAACAAAGCAGAATCGACAACAGCAACAACAACAGCGCAGCAGCAGCAGCAACAGCAGCAAAAACAACCACAACGACGCACATTTTATGCAAAAAAATCGCCAGGCTGCCAGACCAAACTGGCTCTTGGCTTGCCTCAGGCTCCGGCTCGCGGGGGCTCCTGCTCGGTTAGGGGCAGAGCTTGGCGCGTCCAATCGGCCAGCCCAGCCCAGAGCAGCCCAGACTAGCCAGCCATACGTGTAGAATTCATTAACAATATTGCGCAGCGAGCCGTGGAGCCTGGGAAAGAGGCACAACAGAGGGGCAGGCAGGGCGGAAGGCGAGCAGTCATTGTGGTCGCCGCTTTGTTACCAAGAATTCTCTTTAAGCCAAATCCTGGGTGGTCTTTTTGACTTTGCTGCACTCGGTCGATTATGGCAAGATGTAGCCATAAGCGAATTTATATATTTTTCGTGGCGCGCACAAATAGAACGCACTTTATTTTATCGTATTCCCTGTATACCCTGTGAAAAGTTCGGAATTGAGTTGCGACTAATATATAAATTATGTTCTTTTTTTTTGCAGATATTTGGAAATCTTAACGTCTAAAAGGAGTTCTTGGTAATATATATTCCTGGCTTATATTTTCATAATATTTACAAATTTAAGAATAAGAAATATATATATATTTTTTTTTTAGTTTTTAACTGTATCGGTTTTTCAAGGGGTAATCCTCGTACATAGTCGAATTATGGTCAATATACTGCATTGGATTCCTTGCACATTTCTCTGCTCTAACCTAAGCGTGGTTTTCCCAATTTGTTCTAACTGTGAATCGTTGGCTTTTAGTGCTGTGCAGTTATTAATTGAATTTTGCTGCTGGGGGCAAGCAGACTCAATGTGTAAGGCTAACAGACCTGCCCCTTTGCCACCCCGTTGAAAACGCATTGCAGATTCACATTTTCGGAATATTTAGTGCACCATAAAAAAAAAATCATTTTTGGCAACGAGAGAGAAATAAACGCCAGAGAAGGAGGGCGAGAGCAGCCAAAGGGAATGGCAAATATTTTTGGTGTTTAACATTGTTTTGGCCTTTGCCGTTTGCCATTTGTTTCCCTTTTTTCTTTTTTTTCTTTTGACATTTGCCCGGCTGTGGTGCCCCATAAACCTGTGTCGTTGGTGCTGAAAGAGCCGCAGCAGCACAAACAAAAAAACAAACAATAGAATGTTGCATGTGCTGCTTGTCATGCGCAACTCCGGGCAAGATCATACGCCAACGCCTATTTAAATTGTGGGCGGAGCTGGCTGTCAGTTCTATAATACGCAACATTGTTCGAGACTCGGGACCGCACATGGTCCGCTCTCGCTGGCTGCCTGTGAAAGCCGAGATGTTCGCTCTGGCATTGAATTCGGGAGCAGCAGCAAAGAAAACTTTGGCACTTGCAGCGGGCAGGCAGGCAGACTGGCAGACTGGCAGGCAGGCGGCGCTTGACAGCGCTGAAACAACATGAACTTTAAGCACTCCGCTGCACGGACATGAATGTTGCTGCGCGTTGCACTTGACAACACAAACTTGGCAATTTTATGAGAGAGCAAAACTTGAAAGTTGTTCGCCCACGTTTGTCACTCACTGTAAATTGCACAAGATGAAAACTGGAAACTGGCAACTGGCAACGGGCAACCGGCGAGCTGACGAGCTGGCGAGCTGACGAACTGGCAATTGGCAACTGCGGCAACTGCGGCAAGTGAGGCAACAGTCTCGCACTGCCGCCTGTAAAGTGCAAGAAAAGTATCGAATCGTCCCACAATTGACAACGACATCAGCTGACGGGCACTTTGTCATTATGAGTTTTCGCTTGAAATCTTTATGAGCTCATAAATTTAGCCAATTGCTGGTAGGACGTTTGTGTGTTCGGCTGTGTTTGAGTTCGTGTTTGTGTTTGTATGTTGTGAGTTGTGAGTTGTGTGTTGTGTGTTGTGTGTTGTGCTGCTCGTCTACTTTCGCCTACCTGCCTGCCAAAGTATTTGCAGCTATTTTCCTTGCCGTTTTTTATGCGTCTGACAACTTTTGTCACAGTTGCCGTACATCAAAACGGGCTCGGACTGGGAGACGACGTAGCAAAGATGATTGAACATTTCCATTAGCCAGACAGGCGAAACGAGTCGGGAAATTTGGGTTGCAAAGCGGTAGCAGTAGATTTGCAAACTTTCTGTATGCCATTCTCATTAGGCTAACGGTGTTTGTCTCTTGATATTTTTGCAAAATCGTTGAGCTTAAAGCTAGTCTAGGAAAAATGCCTGCTAACTGAGATATTAAATACTATATGTCGTCTGTCCACATGCGGCTAGAGAATTTAAATATTTAATGTTGTCTGGCCGCCTGCCGACTGTGGCCAATTAAAAAGTGGCCAAAACAACAGCTTGGCAACAACAAAGGTAACGACCACAGCGAAACTTTGAGCAAATATTGTCACAGTGTTCTTCCCCTTCTTTTTTGGATACCCTGTTGTTCTTAGACAACGTAGAATGGATAAGCTAAGCTTTAGCAATCGCTTACAATTGCCAGAAAAAGTTGATTTTTGTGATGTGCTGCTGTAAATTCGTAATATTTTTATAGTCTTCTGGTGGCATCACACTACAGCATATGTCATAGTCGTTGCAGCTTGACTCCTGCTCTACATGTGGCCGGCCACCGGCATTTTCGAGCACGGAGTAAATATAACATTCCCCCTTTATGCATATGCATATGCATATGCACGTCAGCTCAGCTCGACGGGGCTCGGTCCGCTTGAGAGCACCGACACAGTGTCCTCGGAACTGTCTGTTGTCGCCGTCATCATCATCATCGCCGGCTGTGGTCAACGTGGCTCAGTCGCTTGCCTTCGGCCCGTGCGACAGCTTTGGCCTGTCGTTGAAATTTGCTCAGCAGCTTGGCCTGGTCGGATAATGCGACTTGGCCTGTCGCTTACAGCGTCGAGCCAAAGGTAAAGACAGAGGGGGAGATCATATTACGTGTGTTGGCCACAAGTGCTGCATCATAATGTTCATTTTCGTACTCAAGTGCATTTGCGATTGTTCGTGTTGCTGAAGGCTGTTGGCCTCAAGAGTGTTGCCGCGGTTTAATAGTAACCATAATGCACAATTATTTAACATTTAACTTTGACCTCAGCCGGCTGGCAGTTGTCACCTGCAGATTGCACAGTGCTTCCATTCCTTTGTTCTGCTTAGCCTTAAAATCTGAGTTGATAAAAGTATCGTATATAGGTATAGCTATCTGCGTGCGAGATCTATTCAAGGTTTCTCCGCAATCATAATTACTTAACTCTTTCGCCATAATTAGCAAGCATAGGGGCAGTTCGGCTTAAACGCTCCATAGATTACGGTTCCGGGTAAAACACAATCAAATTTGAAATACACAAAAAGCGAAATGCCTGAGGAATACTCTGCGATTAGGCTATGTTTACTTACGTTTCACTTTTGACAACTACGCCTCGCATTGTGTGGCATGGAATTGCGTAGAAAATGCGCTTATGTAATTACTGTGAAGCACGAGCTCCCTATGAATGCCTGTTCACAGGAAAATATTGACTGCAGCAGTGTAATTATTCAGTTTGGGAACTGACAGATTGCCGGATCTGATATCAGATTCGATTTGACATGAGGAAGCAGCAGTCTATTGAATTGGTAACAAATTCGGAAACTATCGACTGTTTGCCCTTGCAATTGCAGTTGATTGATAAATTCGTTAGCGAAAATTCGAGAATATGTAAAACTGAAAGCTGCAACAAATTGAGGCTTTTGCTGGTTCGATTCTCGTCTCTGTTTGTCGATTTGCTGGGCAAATTTACTCGCCGGACGTGCGGGCCAATGCGATTATCGTATTCACACTCCCACATATACGATATGTAATTATATCGATTGATTCGTGTATTACGACATTTGAATGAACAACTTGGGCCGGTCGGCTGTCAGGGCTTTTGGCAGTCTGTTTGTTTTAGCCATCCGCTATTTGCATTATTATGCATTACACGGCTAAAGACTCAAAAGGCTTGACCGACCGAGCGATCCATTCATAAAGCTGCTATATACCAAAATTCGAAACAACAACAACAGCAACAACAACTACAGTAACGGTAACATCAACACTTGTAGGCAGAGCCAGAGGCACGGCAACGAGCCGTGGGCAATCGACGCAATTGCTAGCCTTGTGCCAGAAAGCAAATAATAGTAATAATGCGAATAAAAAAGCAACAACAACAACAAGAACAACAACAACAACAGCCACAGCGAGAGCAATAGCAAAATCAAGAAAAACAGAGGGAAATAAAACACGAATCAGAAATAAGCGCGTCGGGTTTATGAACATTTTCAAAAATCGCCAGCACTTTGTGTGTTGTGTTGGAAATTCAATTAAAATGGCAGCGTCGTCGCCGGGTAATTAATGCAAATGGTCAGAAATAAAACTAAATCAAGAAATCCAGTCGGTTTAGTCGGGTATAGAGACGGGCGGGGCAGGGGGCTGCAAGGAAGGAATCAGAGCGCCACTGCAATGCATTGGAAATGAAATGTAAACACACATAGACACACACACACACACCCACACATACACATTCACACCAAGCCCGGCAGCCAAGTTAATAAAAATATTTTTGATTCCCGACGCAAAAACTACAAAATTGAAATGAGAATCTGAAAAAAGACATGAAACGAAAATATTTGCACAATGTTGTAAGAGATGTAAATACACCGAGAATACAAATGCAATTGAATCAATGAATCTAAATTGAGATTATAATGCAGACAGCAGATACCCTGTATTGGCAGCGGGCGTAACCTGTTTCCCCGACAAGGCAGCTATCACAAGCCGAGACATCGCCGCGACTTTGCCTTTGCTTAGACACCTTTAAACACAATGATTAAGTTAATGTTTATGCCTTGTTATTGCTGTCGATGCGAAATGACGTCACAGTGACGTCAAAGCGATCCGCTTTATTTATAGCAGGTGCGAGCGAACGCATGGGGGACAGCCAGAGAGACAGAGATAGAGAGAGAGCGAGAGAGAGACAGCGAGCGAGCGGGAGGCGAGCGGTCAGCGGTGAAAGGCAAAAGCCAAATTAAAACATACACACAGTGTCAATAAAACATCGTCATAGTATTTAAATGAGGTTTGACAGACAGACACACACACACACATCGATCCATAAATATATACACTACATGTGTGTGCCAATGTGTGTGCAAGCAAATACTTATATTGATACAGGTGGCCTTACTCAGGCGATTCGTAAAGCTTTCGGGCGGGTCAAATGCGGGCCAGCCTTGGCGCAATGCGGGCCTGTTTAGCAGTTGTTGTACCGTTCACGCGTTGATAATGGCTAGGAATGGCGTATTAGTTTTTTGTAAATGTGTGTCACAGGAAGAAGAAGGCGTGGTATAACATGCAAAGTATGTATATTTTTGAATAGCCGAGTCGAATGGATATGTCCGCCTGTCTGTCCGTTTGTATGAACACAACTAGAGGCATAAGGATTTCTGTATGGCATACGCAAATCAAGCTTATTTCAAAATCTCCGTATATTCAGATTTTCAATTTTAAATATTGAATATTAAGATAATTTTAATAACTAAATTATTCTAACTATAATATATCGCTAGTCAGCTATAATGTTGAGCCACACTATTAATTGAAATCTGACACCCTTAATTAAATAAATTTCTAATAGCCAAAGCAGGTCAATGGTATTTTATAGTCGAGTGTGCTCGAATTTAGCTTTCTTTAGTGTTTGTTTTTGTTAGCGCTGCTATTGTTCTTTCTTGTGTTTAAGCTGCTGCTGCTGTTTGTACTGGATACTTAGATAAGTTAAACGGACAGCTTACCGCGAAATGCATACGATTGACTTACGCCCCAGCGTTAGGGCGTGGCCAAATGTGTTCCTAATGGCCACGCGATATGTGCAATTTATCAGTGATTACAGTGGGCAACTGCATTTGATTATAGAGCACGCATTCACATTAAATAAAGAGAGAGATCTATTCATTTTTCACAACGATCTGTCAATAAGTGTGATAATAACAATCCCCATTATTACACGCGCCTACACCTGTCGCACGTTTTTTAGTTCTTCCGCTTGGGGCATTAGTTGAGGCTTTCTGCTTTATGTAAATTAAATTCCAGCGGTAATTATTTATATTTATATTATTTATGCATACAAATATTGATTGCAAAGTTAATGATTTCGACATGACCGCGTTAATTTATTATGCTGATTACACTGGGCCGGTGTGACGCATTCGCGTGTTGTGGTTTTGCGTTGAATCCTATTATGGCATAATTGTAAGTACACGCTCATTAATTAATTACGAGTCGTTCGAAGCGGGTACTTGTTGTGGGATTGACCCACCGAGAATTGCCGCCGCATATCATCAATAGACTTGACTCTGCTGCTGCTACTGCTGCTGTCTGTTGTCTCTCTGCTTCTGTCTCTCTATCGCAATCGCAGTCGTCAAGGCCCGCCATTAGAATACTCCGCCGCCTCATGCTCAATAGAAAACAATTTGAAATCGGAATTTCGTATTTCTCTAAACACTTGACGCACCCGTCTCGAACGTCTCGCTGTTGGCTCGGTCGGTCCGTCTTTCGTCTGTCCGCTCGTTTGTCCGTCTGTCGGCACCGCGGCGCATGCAATGAATGAAGCGCGCCACAGTGGAATGTGCTGTGATCACGAATGAATGAAACAGCTTAGAGAGCTCACGCCAAGAGCGGCACGCCGCGGCACAGCACAGCGCAGCAATAATAACAATAAACATATACAAACTCAAAATCGAATTCAAATTCAAATTCAAATTCCGATGCCATATTGTGGCAATCGAATCAAGCGGGATTACAGTGCGCCCCCTCGAGAGATTCTTGCTCAATAATAAAATTGCAGAGTGTGTGATCCAATTAAATGTCGAATCGATATCCCCCTAATTGTCAATCAAGTTTGAAAAGTTTGGAAACTAAGAAATGATTGAAATGAATTGAAATTGTGAATGTGTCGCAGTAGATTGACAATTGAATTACTTACCCTCAGATTACTCACGCCCGTCCACACCCACGATCTATTTGTGTTATGTTCTCTACATATGATATTTGCGCTTTAGGTTGACTTGTGATAATAAGCACATGCCCATGCCAGTTCCCATTCCTATTCCCATTCCCATTCCCATTCCCATTCCCATTCCCCTGCTATACCTCTTCAATAATGACCCAGTTGCGCTCGGCTTGGCTCTGACTGTCTCTAGTTGTCGTGTCATGATAATTTTCACACCGAGCAAATTGGCCCGCAAGTTTATTGCGCTTTGCAATCGTAGCTTGTCGTCGATTTGCTCTCTACACATACATATATCATATATATGTATGTATACAAATATAAACTATACTCTACAAATATATTTGTATATAGTAGTTTCGTTGTTTCTAATTGTACTTTCCAATAGCCATTGTGGGTCGTCGCGGCTGAGTCAGCGACAAAAAAAAGATCACATGATTATCGTATGAGGTGCTATGTTAGGTGCACACTGATTTGCATGTTATATAAGCAGCGCGTAAATCAACCTCGGTACTCTGACTCTCTCTCTCTCTCTCTGTGGCTCTCTGTGCCTGTCTGCTTTCTCTGTCTTTTCTCCGCTTCTCTGTGATTAAAGTGCAGGCCAAGCAATCAGTCCTAATGGGCCAATGTCGATGGCGTTGGTTTGGGTTCAGGTTTGGCCGCGGGTTCGGGTGCGCCAGGAAGAAAAGGCCAATGACTTCTTCTATTGAGCCCGCTGGCGTCGACGTCGACGTCGACATCATTGCATACGCTGAATATTAACCCCTAGCCGAAAAAAAAAACAGAAAAATCAAATCGACAAGTGCAACGCGCTGGTTCTCCGTTCTCCATTCTCAGCTCTCGGTGCTTGTTTCTCCGTGCTGGCTGGGAAAACTTACTCCAAGTTGTTTACCATGTTCTCCCCCATATTTTTGTGCGCTCGCTCGCTTTTTCTGCTGCTGTCGCTTCTTTTGTGCAGCATACAAAAGATTTTTGCCCGTTGTTGTTTTCGAATGTTGTTGGTTTTTTTTTTTTTTTTTTGTTTTTTTTTCTTTCGTTCGCCCATTCGTTCGCTGGTTTGTTCTGCTTTTGCTGTTGCTGCTTTTTTTGTTCTCCTTGCATTTTTGTGTTCATTTGCAAGATTTCTTCCCTTATTTCTGTCAGGGTGCGGCTAGTGCTGCCAAAGGGCTGGCATGTGTGTGTGGCTTGGCTGTGAATGTGTGTGGGTGTGTGTGGGGATGTTGCATGCTTGGGGTGTGTTTTATGCCATTGAAATGCAACCAAGCATCTCAGCTGCCGGCTCCCAATCCCGGCCTCTATCCCGTCCCAGTGCCGGTCCTCGTCTGCGCTGCGCTGCGCTGCTTCCGCCGCATATAAATATAACGCTACTTGCGCGTGCTGCATTCTCTGCAATTTATTTCGTCTCACCAGAGCGGGTGAACCTCTCGGCTCGCGGCTCTGGGCTTCAGTCGAAAGTTTGTGTCGTGCTAGAAGCGTTTAAATTAAATTTTATGAGAGATTCTTTTTGGCGCAACTTGCAGAATTAATGCGACTAACTTTCACATGCAGCGCCAGGCGAGAGCAGTCTCCATACTCCATACACGCATCGAAGACCGTGTGCTCCGTCTGCAGCTCCTGCCCGCCTGTTCGTCTCCTCGTCTGCTCGTCTTCTGATTAGCAACAACGTGGCACAAGAATTCGCAGCTTCCAGGCAATGCCAAGGTGGAACTGCCATTACAGCTGCAGACAACCAAGAAGCAGGTGTACCACGCCAGATTCGCAGAGCAGGCAGACAGACACACAGATACAAATACAGATGCAGGGGAGAGCCACCTCATGGATGCACAATAACTAGCAAATTTCTGGTTGCTGTAGCCATCAATTTGGCTACGTGCAGTTGCTCTTAATGTGCATTCATTTGAGTTCACTCAGCTCTGGCTAGCTTCGGGCAAGGCATCTTCATTTGCTGTTGCCGCTGTCGCTGCCGTTGCCATGGCCGTTGCCTTTCGGCCAACATAGTTGCCTGCTTTAATTGCGTCTAATTGTCGTGTTGACAAAGCAAACTGCAAATGAATGAACTGTGTGTGCGTAGCCGAAGCAACTATGAATGCTGCACAGTGCTTTCCTTTCCTCATTTGCGCACATGTCTTCAATTTGCGAACTGGATTAATTAGGCTAATTGTGCAACTAGTTAGAAGCAGCAAGTTTTTTATTTCCACTGATTAAAAGCATGCGAATTATGAAATAAATAATTTCATCAAGTTTGCATTGCAATTCCTTTGAAAGTTCAAACGAAGTTACGAAAACTCTGTTGGACTCTTCTTTTGAAAGTGGAAAAGCTAAAACTGCTTTAAGTGCATAATAAAATATCTTGTATTATATAAAGTGCATAAATAATTATTTTCTAGATTGGTATAACGAAATGTTTGTTTATTTCTGTATATAAAAACATGAGCTACAAGTTAGATAAATATATGAAAAACTGTGAGAAGTAGGCTAAAGGCTTCTTGACAACTTTTCTACAATATAAATATTTTCTAGAATTATGGCGATGGCTTTTCGAGAGTATCTTTTAGTCTTAATGTGCAGCAGCAGCTGTCATTTTTTTGAAAAGCACTTTCAACTAGTCATTTCCACATTTTTTGCCGTTCTCTCCTGTTTTTCACACTGGGATTAGCTATGCATTGCTCGACATCCTCTCGTAATCCTCGTTTAAGTGTGATGCACGTTTATCCGCACAGAGAAACATAAGAACAAAAAGTGCTGTAATTGACCAGTGCATCTATATGAATATTGTGAGTATCTCGTTACCAAGGAGTGCTGCAACTAGCAATTAATAATTGAGCAGGCAATTTATTCATATTTTCGTTTTTATTGTTTTGCGCTTTCGTGGCAAATGGAAGACTGCTTGAAAATAAAAACGATTTATGCATGAATAAATAGAGTAAATATGCTGTGTGTCAAAAGCGAATTGCACTTAAACAAAACCAAAATTCGTTATTCGTTATTCGTATTTGGTTTGTTGATCTTTTTTTTTTTTTGCTTTCGTATGGCTCTAGAGTAGTAGTTTGTGCATGCATGGCGGAGATGGCCATGCATATAGAAACAGATTTATGTGCATGCGACACACGAAAATGGTGTGTGTAGTATAGTTTTTATGCCCAGTACCCATGGCGGATGCGCAATGTGGAATGGAGAATGGGAATCACAAAGATGCAACAGCAAAGGCAATAAAAAAAGCTAATAAAAATTTCGATTTCTGCTTTGCATGCTCGAACAAGTTGCCGCACTCGACACCGCCAGACTCGGCGGCGCCGCCAAGTAGGCAACAGAAAGTATACACATACACACACACACACACACACAGCCGCACATGCATACTCTGCGAAGCTGCAATGACCATCACGAGATGCGCTGCTCGCTGTTAGCAGGCACCATTAGCGCTGTCAACGCCGACTGAATTTATGCTCTGCTGTTTTAGCCATGGCCCAATTATGACATGGTTTAGTACAGCTCTCTCTTTGTCTGGGTGTGTGTGTGTGTGTGAGCCTGTGCGTTGCCACAATAATGCAACGTATTTACTCGCCCGAAAGAGTGGCGCCATTTTGCAGGGCGTCCGAGCGCACGGGCGGTCCAGCAAAGCCCTCGGGCCGCGGGCTATTTATAGTGCACATTAATGTTGCAATCGTTGCAAGCGATGCAGGGATGCGGGGCGTGCAACGTGGAATTACAACTGCAACCTTTTACACGCATTTAAATGACTCTGGCAATAACGGTAAATGGGACCACGGGCCAAATCGATTTTGTGCGGCTTGGTTTTGGCATTACACAAGTGCAGACACTACATATTTTATGCGATATATTTGATGCGGTTTTTCGCACCAATTTGGACATCGTTTAATATCGTTTAATGTGAAAATAGTTGTGCTTTCCCTTCCCCTGCTGCCCTCTGGCTGTTGGTTGCATTTGCCAATGCCGGCAACATTAGTAATTTGCAGCTATGGGGATTTCTCGATGCAGCATTCCGAAACCGCAATCTTTAGTTGCAAAGTTTTCGAGAAAACTTTTGTTCAATTCAATAGAACTTGTCAGTCTTTATGGATTTCTAACAAACTACAAACTGCTCTTAACTTTCAACTCTACTTTACACGTTACGTTTATGGCGAGAACTCCCAATCGTACTTGAAAGATGATTTACAATCGCATAATAAAGCGATAACCCAAGGCATAGAGAGCACAGACTCGGAGACCGTCTGCCGTCTTGGTCAGTTGTTTTCACTATTAAATATTCATGTAATACAGAATGCTTGAAACACACCCTGCCCGCAAAACACACACACACACACACACACCAACTCGCACACACGCGCACTACAAGTAGCGCTGGGCATAAAGTCGCGTAATTGAGTTTGTAGAGTTATCAACAAAGTTACGACACGCCGGGGAGCACACGGACCGAAGCAGCTGAAAATTATAGCAGCAGAAGAAGTTTGCCACCGTTGGAGAATGCAACATCAGAAAGCAACAAAACCAACAAAATAGAAATAAAAATGAAAATAAATAAATAAATAAGCAACGGGCGGTGCAAGAGGCGTGTACATATTTCTAGTTTGGGGCCGTCGGAAAAGTTGTAGCAACTTTTTGCTTACGCAATGCATTAAACGATCAACCATTAGGTGCACACATACACAGGGACACACAGACACAGACACAGACACAGAGACACACACGCGCGCGCAAGGGAAGAGCAGAAAAGTCAACTCAAGTTGTTGGCCATTTAAGTGCCCGCACAATTTTGCCAAATTAAATCCAGTTCAATCGTAAACCCCGAGTTGCAAGGGGCAACCGACTGTATGGTAGATGTAGACTGGGACATAGACAACATCAAGAGGCAAACAGGGCAGGCAGGCAAATCCAAGGCAGCATGCCTTGGCTTAAATTGTCTGAAAAAGGGTTTATGGTCATGTCGTTTTATATAGTACTATGCCATGCTATATAGTCCCCCCCAGTCCCCCCGTCCTCGAACGGGGAGGGGCAACCTTAAGCATTTATCTACATAACATTGTGAAAATATTTGCCAGTCGACTCACTCGCTAGTCCCGGGCTCTTTATTGTGATTGCCTGGGCTAAGGCCAAGAACGTTTGGTAATAAGCTCTGCTTGCTGCTCCGTCTATCTGCCATCTGTCCGTCCGCTCACCCGCCCCTCCGTCTCTCTGTCTGTCTACGCATCTCTCACAATTGTTTTCATCGTGTCATACAACTTCCAAATTGTCTGTACTTAGCCTGCAGCGAGCAAAGAACCAAAGTCAATGCTTCTTTTTTATCTCCGACTTTTTTTTGCTTCTTTTTTTTCGGCTTTCTCATCGTTTTGGTTTTTTGCTGCTGCGGCGCCATTCTTTGTTCTGTTGATTACAGCTACATGCCACGTACATTTCAATTAAAATGTCGCCTCCAGCTTCATTTTTTTGGCGCCCATGAAATTAGAATATCTTACACAGTGGAGACTCGGCTGTGCTCTCTTGTCTACTTCCGTTAATTTAAGGGGCCATTCCGCACAGTTTACAATCGAATGCCCGTCACAGATGGAGGGTCACACACACAGACACACGAACACACTCACACACTCACACTGAGTTGTTAAAACACAGATTCAGTTGCTCCCAGAAGCATAAGCAGGAACAGAGCCAGAGACATCCAAACATATTTCCGCTTTTCACAACGTCTGCCTATCCGCCTGACCGTCTCTCTCCTTCTCTCTTGTTGTTGCTGTTGTGCACGTATTGGGCGGACAACTCAATGTTTCTGACATTTACCATTGGAACATGTTTTTCCAATTTTCATATGCGCCTTCGAAATGCCCGACGTTACGTTGAGGTCTTTAAATGCTTTCAATGTCTGCCAACTGGCACAAGGCGGCAGCTGACACTGCCTGACAGCCGTGCATAAGTATCTGTGTATTCTATTCCCTGCTATGTGTGTGTAGGTGCCATGGTGGATCCTTGCTGTGCCACAAGAAAAGTCTGCTAAACGAAACATATTTAAATCTCTTAAAATGTAAATTTAGCTAAATTTATTTTGTGAATTAAGAGTTTAAATAGAACCAGGAAACAACAATAATCTTTGCTCTCAAAGCAAATACAATAACACTGCGAGAAAAGGAAAAAGTAGTCTGCTTAAGCTTCAGTTTAATCAGTGTTCTTAAGTGCTTTTAACTTTAAAGATAAATTCGGTAACTTACATGACCAAGTCACCTGGCATTTTTCTCAGTGTTCGAGAGGGCAAGCACTTCAGGTCTTTGTACAAAGTAAAAGCTGGCACTGTTCGCACAGATCTCTCACTTATGCATGTATTTAAATGTAACTACGTCTGTATACCAAAACAACTGATGGCAATGCCTCCTCTTGGCCGACTCTGCTGTTGTCGTTCCCCTTGTTGCTGTTGTTGCTGTTGTTGCTGTTACTGTTCAGCATTTAGCGTCGTTTTGTGCTTGCTCATGAATAGTTAAATCCGCTTGGCATGCACGCAAAGTTGCCCAGGCCGACGGGGGCCTGGCGGTCTATTGCTATTTTCCATTTTTTATTAATGAAATCTCCTGGCTCAATGAAGCGTAAATTTGGCCCGGCAGCCAGACGAAGTTTTGCTGAAGTACGAGCATATAGCAAACCATTAATGGGGCTCGGCTTAGGCCGCTGCGACGTGTCCGGGCTTTGGGGCGGTCCCAGTAAGTGGCCATAACGTGGCCGCTTCCAGCAGTTGCTCTGTTGCTGTTGCTGTTTTATTGATAGCACTTCATTTGTAGCTGAAGGCTGAGCTAAAGCCTGCAACTGTATTTGTATTTGTATTTGTACTGGTATTTGTATTTGGCGTTGGTATTGCTATTTGTGTGTCTGTTATCTCCCTATCAGCCTTGATACTGAGTGGAAGACTGTGTCACGCGTTCAATTGGTCCTCCATATCCGGCTGGACGTCGCTTCATAATCCCAGCATTAATACGTCGCCCAAAGTGGGATGTCTGGTTCCGTTAATTGAATTTGCTTGTGCTGCCGTCGGGCCCAATTATTGACTGCCACAAGCAATTTATCTAAGCTGACAAGCTAATCAAAACGGTCCAGGAGTTCCACTCCAAAGCCGAAGCTGACCCCGTCAATCCTTTTGCCCGGCGCATTACGTACGAGTCCATGGCAGTGGCAATGGCAATAGCGATGGCGATTAAAGCAAACACTGGACGAATCAACTTCAGTCCTGCCCATTGCCGACTGTCGTCCACACGCACGACTGGCATCAAATAGATTGAATAACTTTGCGGCAGGCAGAATGACGCCATGGAGCGAGCGAACAACCCCAGGACGATAATGGGAGAGAGGGGGAACATGGGGAAACGACGACAGCGCCTGCGGTCTGTATGCGATACACAGGATACACGTGAATGTTTCATTGTCTGCGCTTGCCAATCGTATCGTTCATTTATTCTGCACCGTGCGATGCAGCTCGACTCGAACCGCAGACATTTTTGACGGTTGCCCCCGTGTTGACTGAGTGCCACCAATTTCACAGTTGAGTTCATTACGGCCCGCCGTCGCCTTCAATACACAGACACACACTCACACACACACACATTATACATTTAGATGCGCCGGTCGAAGGTAAGGTGAAAATTTCGACATGATTCGATTTTATAGGCAACCGTAAAGGGAGCCTAGCACAAGACCATTTGCAGACATCTCCTGCCTCTTAATTTTCAGTTTATAAGTTGTCGATAAAAGAGAGAAAGAGATAGAGAAAAGGAGCGAGAGAGAGAGAGAGAGTGACGGCAAGCTGGGACAACACGCGCCGGCAGTCTCACAGTGTACGAGCTTCTTTGTGTCTATCTCGGTCTTTGTGTTCTTAAATATTTAAGATGCAATTGCTTGGGCACACTCTCCTCCTCTCTCTCTCTCTCGCTCTCGCTCTCTCTCTATCTCTGTCGCTCGTTCTTGCCTATCTTGGCCTTTGTAAATCATTTACGCTCGGTGCCCGCCAAATGTTTCGCATGCTAAGCGAAGCAACGCTCCCCAAGGATGGGCTTTAGCTCCTGCTCCTGCTACACCTACAGTGTCGTATCTATGACAAGGTGTTGCGAGGCATCTGTAATTTAAAGAATCTTCCCCACGAGCTGGCAGATTGTGTAAATTATGCTGAAGTGCAGAAGCTTGTTTCAGCTTGAGAAATCCATAAATTCTGCAAAACAGTCAATTTCTTAATTCAGCCAAGTCTAGTCGAGATCTGCGCTCGCACTTGAGTTTCGGTTGAGTTGGCCCATAAATGCCTTTGGCAGACATCAATAATTAATACAGGTATAAATAGAAGGGCGGCCTTAGACCCCGGTGGAATTACAAACAGTGCGGAGGGGAGCGGCACCAGATGGAGCCCATTGCGTATTTGCCTGCAGGTCATTGCAAAAATCGAGCACACTTCACTCGATATTTTCTTGTGTTTTTCGCTCGCATGAATTTTTATTTTATTTTATTTGCTTTCTTCGACGCGGCTGCGGTAATAAATTTTTTATGTTATTTATGCTCGCACGAGTCCTGTTTACTTGGCCCACGGCGAGTGCTCGGCGGCAGCTTAATGCCATTTATATGGCTTAAATGTAATTTGATGGACTTTTAATCTATGTGCTTTATTGCTGCTGTTCCCTCCTGATGCTGATGCTGATGCTGATCAAAGGCAGAGGACAAGAATGTTTATTAAAATGTAAATGTAAATTCTCATTTTTTCTTTAAAATTCCAAAGACGTTCCGCACAGGTCGATAATGCGTGCTTTACTTTTTATACTTTTATATTTTGTTCATCGGCTTTTTCTTGACGCATCTTCCGGGTTCAGAATTTCATTAGCTTAGCCCCGACACTTTAATTGGCTGTCAATTCCCTTTTATGGCGCATAAATCGAGTTTAGAGTAGAGTAAAAATATGCAAATTGCTCGCGTAGACGTTTTAGAGAGCAGCTCCAAAATAAAAATGCAAGTTTAAGCTTTGATCTAAAAAATTTCCATGGAAGAGTTTACCCGACGGTGAAGTGTTGAAGGAATTGCAAGGAATTGTTCGGTTTCGAAGCGAACAATTACTTTTAATTTTAAAATATAATTGAATTTGAGAAGGGAATATATTAAGATGCAATATATGCATGCATACATTTATATTTTCTACATGCGAACGCTGAAAAGTATGCTGCAAATAATTCATTGCGTATACGCCGCGTATCCTCCAAATTAAAAGTTTTATCTTAACTCAAGCGTAAAAAACTGTGCAGATTCAGATGAATAACAGATTAGAGGGTATCTCAACACCGAACTTAGCTTGCTCTCCCCATGTCGGTTGATGTGTGTGAGTCTGAGTGTTTGTTTTATATATTTCACTTTGTGTTGACAGCAATGACCCACAAGCATAAATCATAACTTGTGCGCTTCTTCCCACTATAGACAAATATTGAAAAATTCTCCCAGCGGCAGCTGTGAATTTGTTTGTACTCCTCCCTCGGTCTTACCGTTCTCCTATTCACATCTGCTTTTCTATATACATACATATCTCTTCATATCTCTCTCTCTCTCTCTCGCTCTTTCGGTCGACAAGCCCCAAGATGTTGCTTGAGCTGAAAGCTTTGATGTTTTGTTTAATGAAATAAAATTAAGTGAAACGTGGTGGCGCACGCGTTGAGTTTTCAGTTGAGTCACGGCCTGCCCCGTCAGGCTGGGGCGGGCATGTGTGCGTGTGGGAAGCACAAACAGCAAGTGTATTAATTGAAATGCAATTTAAAAGGCATAAGTTAGTAGACCCGACTCTGAGGGAAGCTCTGGGAATTCGAAAATTCATTTCTGAATGGGGAAAAGGCTTTTCAACAAAGGCCAACAACAAACAGATACTGTGTGTGTACACACTCAGCCTTGCACCCACATAATTGTCTATGGACCCAGCAATGCAAATTATTCTAAAACACAGACCAACGTACACACATACAGACACACACACACAAGCACACACGTTACAGAGCCATACGGGAGCTTTGGAATTGGTAGAAATATATGATATAAGTCGCACGCTGAGCGAAATGCAAAGTCAGAGCGAGCAGCAGGCTCCACAGGACACTGACAATCAGACGCCTCAATGCGTCATGAAGCATGCAACAGCTTTTGAGTGTCTCCGTGTCTGTGTGTCTGTGTGTCTGCGTGTCTAAGTGTCTCATGTGTGCGACAGACCAAGGAATTTGCCACATTCATGTGACTGATGCTCCAGTGCTCCGCTGAGTGGAGACGCCTGACTCGCACTGTGTGTCACAGCTGGTCATTCGTTTATTGGAAACATATGGCAAAATGTCAATGTCAAGAATGAAGAATGCACTTCACAAGCTCCCGTTAGTGATAAGAGCACCGGCTTGAAATATGGCGTTTTGCCATATCTCGCCGTGAACAACGTGGCAAGCCAGCACATCTATTTCTTGGCTGCTTGACAAAAACTACAAAATCTACAGGGGAAAATAAATAGGAAAATGGGGGAAAAAATAGCGCTGGAAATGATGCCGCCTGACAGCTGCAGCCAAGTTTGCCATTGTCCTTGCCGAACTGGGTCAGTTTCGGCACATGCATTGGGTCGAGGCTGTGTGGTGGCCTTATTGATTGCCAGCATGCCGCCGAGTGGCGCTCGGTGCTCGCCGAGGATCTGTGCGGGACACGCCGTGTCCTAGGGCATACTTTACATACTCTCGTGCCAGTTGCAATTGCAGTTGCAGTTGCTGTGATTTCAACCACTCAACACTTAACCACACTTGCCCGGATTAGAAAGAGGCTTGAAAATCCACAAGTGCCTGCAGAACATTCAAGCTAAAGTTGGCTTCGGCTGCAGTTGACATACATATCTGATTATAACAATCTCCGGGTTTCGTTTTAAATCCTCAACGATGGCGATAATGATGCTGATGCTGTTCGGTTGTTCTTTAGTTTTTGTACCCTTTCAAAATGCGTCCGAAAGGGTGTATTCAACTTCTTGCGAATCTAAATAGCCGTTAAAAATATATAGATTCTGGAATCTTAAGAGCTATGTAGTCGTTTCTCTGTCAAACTTATGAATAATTTTTAGCTTTTCATTATCAATACACATTTTCGTTGAAGGGTATCCATCGGTTAAGTACGCTCAATTGAAGCTATCTTAGCTTGTTTTCAAATCAAGCTCTCAAGTCAATTGCATGGCCCAAACGCAACCGCATTTGATTGACAACTGCATAGCTGTGTGGCTGTTCGGGCCGATGCGATATCCCGTCCCTGGTGCTTACACAAGCGTCATCAACACACATTTGCGGTCAACTAACGCTTGCTCAAACACACCGATGCGTAGTAAGAACCCTTCTGCGCATTGCTCTCTTAACTACTAGTATAAATGAGAAAGCACTGCAGGCTATCTGTGAGCTTCCCCAACTGCTGTCTATCGTATGAGTATGAGTGTCTTCTTCTCTGCTTGCTCTCTGCCCTGCCGAAATTCGCTTTCTCCTCGAAATCCCCAGTACTTAGCAGAGCTATTTAATTAGCTTTATGGGGGATTTTCGCTCTCGAAAGTCAAGTTGCAAGCAATTGCAATGATAAAGTCAAACTTATCGCAAACGTTGCAATCTTTGTTTGCATAATAAAACGCATTTAATACTCGGCTGCCAGTGCCAGTGCCAGTGCCAGAGCGATGAGGCAGCCAGAACTGAGCATACCCTTCCGCCTAGTTATCAAATATTTATGCACTTAAGGACACGCTGCCTTCGCAACGTCTCGGACTCCGACTCGGACTCGGACTCGGGCTAGGGCTCGGACTCGTGCAGCAGCGGGTGGCAAGATGGGAACTGATTAAATTTTGCAGCGACTGCAAATTAAAGTGAAAGCAACAACAACAACAACAATAACAGCAACAGTAACAGCAACCATTTCCAGAGCGTCTACAGAATGTGCAAGGCAGACATATGCATGGGGTGCCACGGGGCGCGCACCCAAGTTGATTCTCGGCGCTGCCGCACAGAAACACTGGCACACGCACACACACACAGCCAGACATTGAGTACACACACACACAGACGGAAACGCATACACACACGTACAAGTTTAACGCAAATAAATTGCGCATTCAGAGCAAAATTAACACAAAACGACAAAAAACTGGGCGAGGTCATGGGTTGCGGAGGAGGCGGAGCGACAGCAGAAGGAAGAAAAAATTGGCTGGCAGCAGCATAACGAAGCTTAAACAGAAAAATATGTGAAATCCACAAATGCGGGGGCCGCGCAAAAAGCCGCAGTCGAAACCCCAGACACAGCCACAGCTACAGCCAGAACCAAGTGGCCACTGTAACTAGACCGAGTCAGAGCCGGAGTCGGAGCCGGGACTTGGCTTCTCTTCAGTTCTCTGCGTCCTGCTCTTTGCTCTCTGCCCGCCTCGTTTCTTTTTCTGCCAACATCAGCAACAAAACGCTACTATACTATATGTATATATATAGTGTATTTGTGGGCGGAGGGGCTTGGCCGTTGCAGCAGACCAAGTCCGGGACTAATGCGATAGCGGCGAGTTGCGGATATCCCTTTGGATCACTGGGCTTCTTGATTGGAGTTCTTGGCTTCTCGCTCGTCTCTCGTTTAATATCTGCCACATAATCTTGCACAAGGTATTTGGGCCAGTTTGGGCCTGAGCTATGTGCGATATCTTCGGCTACTTGGCTATGCAGGCAGCGTTCAGCTGACCCAGTGGCGCGACTGGCATTCAAATTGACAGCATTAAACTTGGCAATTTGGCTGCCCCGCTGCTGCAGGGGCTGCTGCTGCTGGGGCTTTCATAAATGTGATAAGGGATGACTGCTTGGCTTGTACCCCCATTGGGGGTGCGCTGAGCGGCGGGCGCCGAGCGCTGTGTGTCTTAATTAATAAGCCAATAGCTGGTTGCTTAAAGCAGCTTAAGCGCACAAGTTGGACCGGAGTTTCGGCCTAATAGAAAATAACTAATGCAATTTAACTGACTACAAAGCAATTTGCTCGGCCAATGTACCACACGTAATTGAGTTGAGAGTGCTTGAGAAGAAGTTATGCTGCAACACGTTGTTCATTAAGCCCTCCAAAGTAGCTTGATTACTTGACTTATACAGTATGTTGCTCTAGGACAAAATATTCATAGCTTTGTGGTAATGATTAATGAAGTGAACGCAAAGGAGAGGAACAACACATGTGCCTATAAATCTGTATACATTTCTATTTTCTTTCTTAAACTTTCGGTTGATAAACTAATAAACAGTTCAACTTTTTTTTTTTATATATTCTGCGACGTTTCAACTAACTTAATTTGCAGCGTTATTCTCTGCCAGACTCTTCTCAATTACAATTGTTTCTCTTTGAGATTAGAGAGAATCTCTAAAATTCTGTGTCGTTCTTTGTGAACTTTTACACAATAACTTTATATTCTGCCGCAGTCCGATTCGCATTGTATGCGTAATCGTCTTGGGTCAGGGTATGACAGAAAGAGAATTTACAATAGCGTAAACGCCGTTTGGCCCATTCTACAGGCCCACTAAAAATGTCAGCCAAAGGCAAAGTCGGCCATCGACTTCGACTGCTCGGTCTTCGTTCGCTTTCAGTTTGTTCTTGTTGCTGTTGCTGTTGCTGCTTAATTTTGTTATGAGCTTTATGCACATTTACGCCATTTCATAAAATTTTCATAATGGCTGCCAGTGTAGAAGTGTACGTGTGCATGTGTGTGTGTGTGTGTGTGTATCACTGAGTGACTGACAACGTCGTTTGAGTTTTTATAACGTCATCGTCACGGGAACTGCTGCGTCCCGTTGCCTGCCCTAATGGCGCAAATGTTCAATAAAGTGGCTTTTAGCGCGTTTGCACACACACACACACACATGCACACTAGCAGACACGTACAACGTGTAGAGAGAGATAGAGAGAGAGAGAGAGGCGCAAGCAGACCGGAAGGCAGAACTCATGGGCTGGTTCAGTTCACTCGTCAATGTGTCGGAATCTGCGCTCATTCTGCTTTTAGTAGGCACTACACGCACTTTATGTGCTTTACCTTTTCAAATAAATTGAATGGGCATATTCGTTTAATGCATAATGTACGACTGAGAGTGTGTGTGTGTGTGTGTATGTGTGAGTGGGCACTTACACTCACATACGAGTACCTGCGGGCGTTGATAAGCAGCTCACACCCAACTCAAGCACAGCACCTTTTTCCACTGCATCGCAGGAGCCGCAACAGAATTGTCTTGCTTGGATCTGTGTGTAGCGCATCTGGAACTCGGCTAGGCTCTGTGCTACACGCCCATCTCTCGTTTGAAAAACAATTAATTTGCCAGGCTGATTGCAAATTTCGTCTGTGCTGAAATTTGTTATGAAAGTAAACACACTCGCTTGGTCCAGACATGACCACAGCTTTATGCTTTGACTGATGTGCGGCGCCTTTTTCAGCTGCAGGCGGGCCGGGCACATGGTGCGGTTGCTCGCCGCTGCCATTATTGACGCGCACACGCACACACACGCACACACACACACACACGCGGATGCATATGTACACATATGTGTAGTATGTATGTAGTAGGCATTCAAACAGCTACATTACCATGAGCTCATTTTTAATTAAAAATTGCCCTTGTGACTGAAAGATCTCTCAATAAATGTTTTCACATGACGCACGGAGGCCGTGCGTTGATAAGTTCAATAAAAATCAGCGGAAATTTAAAAATTTATTGGCAAACTATTCCAGCAAACATATGCATTTATTATGATCATTATTATTATTTCAGAGAGTACATCGAGCGGGCGAGCGAGAGAGTATATATTTTCCGCTTAAGTTGATGGATAACTGCCATAGATGCCCAGCATCACGCACTCTGTCGGGGCTTTAGGAAAACTTGTGTCATTCAATTATTTCGCTATTAGTTATTCGTGACGCGCCACTTGAGCTGGCATGCCATCACGTACGCCCACCCCCCCCTCCCCTCTCTTCCCCCGTCGCTCTTCTATCCTCGCAATACTCGTGGCCAGCTTCAGTTCCAGCTCCAGTTTCAGCTTCTGCTGTTTCTGCTTGTTCTTCTCGTTTCCATATCCATGATTAATAAATGCCGACCGCAACATTACTGACACCTCAACCACAACAACAGCGCGACGTTTGGACAAAATATGTTGTGGCTTTAGCCCCGCTTGCCGCGCTTTCTCCTGGAGCTTCATTCGCAGAGACAGACAACCAGACACACACACACACACACGTACGACACACTCACTAAGTGCACTTTGCATGATACAAACGTACGCAGCTCCTTTGTCACAAACAGGTGACAACAAGTACACGTAGACACAACGTGCAATAACTGCCAAGGTACAGTGGTACAGTGTGCGGGCAGGGGGGAGAGGAGGAGCCGCAATTGAAGTGAAATTTTAGAGCAGCACACAACACATACGTCTGCTCAGGGGCAAGCAAAGGCCATGCCACAGACAGGCTTCCTTGTGGTCTTCTTGTGGTCTGAGCGCCATGAATTGTGCACACCTCGGGGAATGGATAAGGCAACGAAATATGGTATATAGATGTTCCTCCACAGTGGCCCGTATTCACCAAAGGACTGCCAACTGCCGATTGCTGCAGTGACAGTCGTGCCAACTTTGCCTGCATAAGCCCCGCCAGATTAACACTTGGGCCAGCAAATCCTGCTGGATTCACACAGAAGAGGGCAAGGGCAAGCAAACTGAATATGATTATGCCTATTATTCAGTATTAGTTACATGTGGTCATAGGCCAACTACCACTACTACAGTAGTGATGGTAAATATCGACCTTCTGTCAATGTGAATACCATCGCTTTATGCAACTATATGTAAACGCGCCCTCTTTCCGAATTAGCTGATTTAATTATTGATAAGCTGAAATTTCGAATAGTTTCGAAACGCGTGTCAAACGCGAAGTTAACATATTTCTCGCTGTAATTCCTATTAGCTCGCTCATGTTAAAGCCAATTAATTAACGCCGACTATTTACATATTTCCTTTTAGACAAGCAAAGCCAAGCCCAGGCACAACCAACATCGGAGCCCGGAACCCGGATCCAATCAAGCGCACATTTGGCAACATCAAAGGAACTAATTCCGCTTTTCCTGGCGAAACTCAACCTTCGGAACTAAATGAAGCCTGTGCCTGCAACTGTGCCAAATACCGCAACGCTGGATCTTAGACGACGGCCACAAATTAGCCAGCCTGCTGTAGATTTGCAAGTTTGAAAGAGTTTTAGCCGTAGGTTCGTCAATAGCTGAACCCCGAGCCGCCCATAGAGACAGACACAGAGATAGAGAGAGACCCGCAGAGAGGGAGCCAGCGAGTGAGCGAAGAGGAAGCAGCAGCGCAGCAGTAGTTCGAGCCGCAGCGAGCAGCGAAACAGGCTGAGAGCAACTTGTGTTATATTTCGAGAGCGCCAAAGGATTCATTAAAAAACCGCCAACCTGGAACTAATGGAATTAGAGAATATTGTGGCCAATACGGTCTACTTGAAAGCGAGAGAAGGTAAGTAAACGCCACATATCCCAGCGCATACACGCAACACGCCACTCCCTATCTATTCCCAGCCAGCATAAGCCGAGAAACTACCGACGAAAAATACCACAGCATGCTTTTAGGCGGCAAATCCTTAGAGTACTCGCACTTACCCCTCCGCACCACGCGCGCTGAAGTGCTGATGTTGGCACCTTGTCTGCGTCCTGAGCCGCATCGATTTTTGGTTGCCTTCCACTTTCCGTTGTCCGTACGCCTCGCAGGCCTCGTATTAAAGGCGTTTTGCGTTTGTTAATTGTACAGGCTGGAACTACAGCCCCTTTCTAACGGTTCGGTTCGGATTTGGCTCGGGACTGAGAGGGGAAACGGGGGTGGTGCTGTCGTGTCCTGTCTTGTCCTCTGTTGTGGCCAGTGCTGGGTGGCGCCTGGCGCTGCGCTTTATCTAAAGTTAATGAAGCGTTAAATGTTTGCGCTTCAGCAACTTATTCATTTTCATGCTTCATATTACGGCTTTAAGTGCTCTATTTTCCCCAGAACTGTCGCAAAAGCTCTTTCACAGCTCGCTCGCTCGCTTTGAGGGTCACACTTCAATTGCAGCGTGTCTCGAGTCTCGTGTCTCGTGTCTCGTGTCTCGTGTCTCGTGTCTCGTGTCCCGTGGCCAGCGCCCAGTCAAGTTCAGTGTCATTGTCGGACGGCTTATATAACAAAGTCAACCCCAGATGGTGAAATTATGCATAACAGTAGCAGCAGAGCTGAGCTGCTTATCAGCTGTCCGAAGGTCACCTTCACCCTCAGCATACAGAGTCTTACATCTACCATAGAGTCTTATGGAGAAATATGAATGTACGGATTGTATGCCTGATGACTTCTAATGACTGAACACGTGACAAAATCGCAACAATAACAAGACTATGGGACAGACAGCCATCGGCTGGTGCACAATAAAAGTATATTTCATTTTCAGGCTCGGTCCGCAGCGACAGCAAAAGTAAAATAATCAGCGTATCGGGCAGACGATTGAATGTATCCATCAGATACTCTCGCCCGCTCAACAGATTTAAATGACAGAAACGTGCACGAAATTTCAATTTGTAGTAATGTAATATTTGAGAACAGTTTGTCGATCGAACAGGAGTGAAAGAGGAATGGGCAGTTTTTTCTTCGATTCTTTGGCAAGGCTAGAAAGAGAAAATGTGTGTGCCTGTACATTTTCTCACACGAACAGGAGTGAAAGAGGAATGGGCAGTTTTTTCTTCGATTCTTTGGCAAGGCTAGAAAGAGAAAATGTGTGTGCCTGTACACGCACACACTTGCAATAGACTTAACGAGCCAAGAAGTAAGTTTGTATTTGCCCCTGAATTTGTATTTGTATTTGGATTTCAAAGCGGCAACGCGACGACAGCAAAGAAAGAAAAAAAGAATTCGGCAGACGAAAACTTTTATTTCTCTGTTTTTTGATATTCCTTTTTTTTCTGGAAAGTCGCAACTTTCCTTTTGCAGCTGTGAATGTTATTGCAGACCTTTGCACTTCAGTTCGCCGAATGTGAAACAAACTCGAACAACAAACTCAAAGCGACGAATATGTTTCCAAATGATATTTTAGTTTATGCTCGTTAAAGTCGAAGGACTTTTTGCCTCTCTAATGTGAGCACCTGCGAAAGTTTTGCGGCGGGTCACAGAGCCGCCTTATCAGTAGTCTTATCGCCAAGCCAATGCAATTTCCTGGGCTGTGTTTCAAATCAAATGAATGCGAATAGGCATACTCTTACTTCTACTTGAACTGTGCTGCTTTTTGAATTTTAATTTGCATAACATAAATTTCAACTTTCATTTAATTTTATCATGATGCTTTTACTGTACTTTAAATGCTTTGCAAGTGTAAGAAATTGTTCGGCATGCCAGCGATAAACATTCTTTTGCTCTGCCATGTTTTTCTATCTTTTCCCTTTGCATTTTAAAAACGAGGACACATTAAACTGGACGCAGTGAAGGGCGAAAAGACACCGCCTCCGATGGCATAAATTTGCTCTTAATGCGCCGCCATAATGCCGATTATGGCAGACGGCAGCTGAGTTCGCGATTGCGACGGCGACTGCGACGGCGACTGCGGATGCGAGCGTTCGATATTATCATTTTCGACATGCCAAGAAGTAGAAACATTTAATTTTACTCCCAGTCGCAGTAGTAGAAAGTGAAAATTATGCAAGGGATTCAAGCACTAAACTAACGAACACTTATAGCTACTTATATATGATACATATACCTATAAAGATATACATATATTTTCATATATATTGTTCAGCCAGTCGAGTGGCGGCGGCAGCTCTATTCAAACATTCGGTGAATGTAATTAAAATCCGATTCTAATTGAGATTCGCTGGACCGGTAATTGCATCCTGGCGGAGGCTTCTATTGGCCACAGTCTGTGGTCAGTGGCCACTTGAATGTTGCCCCGATCGCGGTGGTTCAATGACCGCCGGTCAAGTCAACAACTTGCGTTGGCCAGAGAAACTCTACATACAATACACGCGAATTCATTACAAGTGGGTGCATGTGTGTGCGCGCGAGAGAGACAGAGGGACAGAGAGAGAGAGTTGCTGGCATTGTACTGTTTATCAGGCTAACAAGTCTCCAGTTATGTTGTATGCTAAGCAGCTGAATGAAAAAACATCGCCAGTTGTTAATTATCGCACGCAATACAATGCCACAAAAGCCGCCGGCGCGAAGGCGTCTCTTGTATTCCTCCCGTCTACCCGCTTTATACCCCATCTGCCCCATCTGCATTATGTCCAAGCTGTGTGTGTGTAGTTTGTTGTGCCTTGTAGCCGTGGTTCTAGTTGGGCGCACATTTCAAACACGCTAATTGCTTGTAGCTGCCAGTCAGACCGTCAGTCCGTCCATTCGTCGTCTATCCGTCAGTCAGTCAGACGTTCGGTGCGTCTGTCCAGCAGTCAGTCAGTCAGTCTGTCCGTCTGCCAGCTATTGAAACGGGCCGCAGTTTTATATTTCGCATGGTGTAGGCATTTTATCAACAAGTGTGGACCTTGTTCCGCTCGCCCAACATGTCCTGGCAATGTTATGGCAGCACGCAACCTTGGGGGCTTAATCAGTGGGTGGCACTCAATGCGGTCTGCGGTGTCTGCGGCGTGGTGTGCCACGGTACCTCTGTCTCTTTATGTGTGCGTGGTGTTTGTGCTTATCTGCAGTTGCAGCACGTAGCAGCCACAACCCAAAGCCATAGCCGTAGCCGTAGCCGAAGCCAAAGCCGGAACTGCATCATTTGCAGTCACCACTGCAGAGTTTTCCCCCTGCACCCATTTTGTATGTGTAATTGCAATCAAAGCGATTGTTGCTCCTTACCAGACGCCCTCGCCTCTCCCTCTCTCTCTCTCTCCCTCCGTCTCTCTCTATCTCTGCCTCTTCAACTGCCACAAAATGTCATCAGCATGTGACACGCTGGAAATCCGTTTTAATTATATGCAAAACGCTGCCAATAAAATCAGCCCGAAACGGCATCGGAAGAGTGCCATGAGCCACTGTATGTAGTGTGTGTTGCCTGTCAGCTTAATGTCGTGCGTTTCCTCTCGCCAGAAACAATCCATTAACACTCGATAATTGCGCAAAAAGTGTATAATAAGCGGTAACTTTGGCGCATGCTCTTCTCAGCGATAATCTCGGCTTCGCTTTGAATCTAATTTCAATATTAATAAGGGTATTTAAGAGTCGAGAAGTCGACAATTGTTCCAGCAGCTCGCAGAGGCTGGCCGTGTTGCCTGTAAAAAACCGGTAGCCCCTTTAGCAGATGTTTTGTTGATGTTGCTCTTGTACTTGAGACAAGTTATTTACTCTCCCGCCTCCTCTCTCTGCCCGTGCCGTGCTCTGTCTTTGCCTAGCTTTTTTGACGTAGACAAATAACAAATAGCAATTCAACGATCGCCAGACTCTTTAAAGTGTGTGTTTTCGAGTGACGCGTTGCTGCGTCAGCAAATGAATATTTAATCGGCATATTTAATCAGCGGCCCGTGGCGTATACGTAATCTACAAATGATGAATATTAACTTGATGGTTAAACAATGCGATTCCATCTGTAAAATGCTCCATACAGCATTCATCAAATTCCAGTCAGCGAGTAGGGGTTAAATAACGTGGTAGAAGTAGGCGTGTGCAGCGAACTTTTTGTACGAACTGTATAATTAAGCTATATACATATGTAGGGAACTAATGATTTACTGTATTTAGAGTCAGTTTCTTGACTCCCTGTGGAGTTAGCTGTTCTCTCAATAAACCGAGAATTAGCACAATTTACATTATATTCCTGCTTTATTTACTAGCAGTTCATTGACTACCGGGTGTCTGCCAGTCGAGACAGCTTTACCATTGTATTTCCTGTAACTCCTTTTGGCATTTTAAGTTCAACATTTAATTTCACGCCCTCCTTGTTGTTGTGGATTCTCTTATTGTTGCCAGTCAATTGATTTTCATAAATATTTTCTGTTTATCTGCTTTCCTTGTTGTTCGTCATTCCGACGTGTCGGTTGTGCGCGCGTGTGTGTGTATATATGTGTGTTTGTGTTTGTGTACATGTCAATTAATTGCATTACTCGCAAATAATTATGAAAGTATTTTTGACTTGGGCACATTGTAAATTACTCGAATTGTATGCCACTAATTAGAGAAAAATATGAATTTATTTGGCAGCGGGCTATGAGTGCTTATCGAGAATTCCAATCATTGTTTCGCCCGAAATAAGCATTTTTGTGACGCAATTGAATTTATATTGCTGTTGCTGTTGCTGTTGCTATTTTTGTGATTAACCCTATCGACAAGACTCATAAAGCAGATTGGGGGAATTTGGAATTCACTATTACTCGGGGGATTTTATAATATGCGTTCAAAAACCCATATTAAATGTCAATTAAAACTCGCTTTGTGGAAATTTCGCAGCAGTTAAAGTACATATTGGTGGGAAACAGAAAGCTGGCGTTTAGGTTCCGATAGTTTCCATGAAACTATGACACTGAATAGAACATTGTATTTAAATTAAGGCTTTATTTATTACAGTACTCCCAAATAAAACCTTAAATAAGGCTAGAGAGTATGACAAAATCAATTTACATAATTATATTACTTGAGCTGCCCACATGCTGCGCACACATGCCAGTTACGGTGCGTGTTGTGGAAAGCATTGCGTACTTTACCCATAACTCCATGCATGTGGAGTATATTCAATATTCACTCACCAAAGGAGCTGCTTCTGTTGCTGCTGCTGGGGTAGATAAGCAAATGAAATTATGCACCATTTGGTTGGCACGAGCCGGCGGCCATAAAGTAAAATTTATCGATTGTTTTGACAATTAAGTTTTTATATTGTGCATTATTTATATGGCGATGCGAAAAACAAACATTTCACGTTTCAAATGCTGCCCGGCCAATATATGAAATGTTTATTTATTTCGATTTAATGCGCTGGCAATAGCGTCGGCTATGGCGACGGCAATGGCTGAACGCGCCCCAAAGCTAACGCTCACGCCCCTGCTGACGCCCACGCCCTCGTCGACGCCCCCAGGCGTACATAAGTCAAATAGGTGATGCGGCAGTTTCAGTCTTTCGGTAGCTGTGATTAATTTTCCGGCAACGCGTCGTATGCGCAATGAGGGCAAATTGTGAGCGACAGTCAGACGCCGACGCCAACGAGACTGACGATGACGACGACGTGCCTTACCGACCTGACTTATTTGTCTTTGTTAAGCAGATACCTTTACTATCTGCAGACTCGCTTACGCTTCGGCTCCAACTCCTGCTCCTGCTGCTGCTCCTGCTGCTGCTGTTCCTGCTTCCGCTGCTGCTCTCAGGCCTCAACTCCAGTCGAAGTCGTTATGATTGATGGCAGAAGGCGCTGCCAGCTTTTAGGCGTTTTACGAGCACTTAAACAAGGCCAACCGGCAGCTGAGTTTAGATAGCGTTAAATAAAAATAACGCCCATGGTTTGCAGCTCGTATAGCAGGAGAATGCTTCATACTATACACACATACCACATCTATTTATACATGCATATTTCGCTATATACAAAAACACTTCTCATCCTCAGTCGAGTTCCGTTCCGTTCAGTTCAGTTCAGTTCGTGTTTTTGCTGTGTTTTATGCTCGGGCATAAAAAGAAAACTTGGCATATTTTATGCTTGTGCCCGTCATGAAAATGTAAGTGATGCTCTAAACAATTTTGCTGATGAAATGAAATTGAGTTATTCCATACGGTACACGGCACTCGGCACACGGCACAAGGCAGAAAGCAACGCGCACGCCCGACAACGCTTCAACATTTTAGTTATGTGCAGTGTGCGCATACAAACTACATTCTAATGTAACCTAAGACCCTCAGAGAGACTGGGTGATAGATAGAGAGAGAGACAGAGAGAGAGAGAGATACAGAGAGATGGAAAGAGCGAGCAGCAGGAACAGACAAAGACCATCGAGCAGCTTGCACTTGGCAAAGCATCGGCAACGTGTCGTATGCGCAATTTTGCAATATAAATAACAAATTTTTTTTTGGGTTTATGACAGTTTCTCGAGTCTCACGCGCGAGTCGCATATCAATTTCAATTCAATTCTATTTCAGCGTTTGACAGCACAACCAACACATGCAACAAACACTATATAACACATCAGCTGCAACAGCAACAACTTTAGCACATTAAACATTCCACATGCAGCAGCAACTAAAAATCTCCAAATGCAGCTAAGGCCCATTTAGTTTGGCTTCACTCGCTGCCAGCTGCTTGAATTGTTGTCAACAGCTCTGGCAGCAGCAGCAGCAGCAGCAGTCGTTACAATTCCCCAGGGCAAATAAATAAATGTCAACGACAAAAGGTAACCACACCAAGCTGCTTGGTTTGGATATTGGTGTTCCTGCCTGCTGTTGCTACTACTATTGCCACAGCTCTGGCTGTTGAGCCTAAAAAGCAATTATAAAATGCAAAGACAGCTTTATTTGCCAGCCTGCGAGTGTGTGTGTGTGACTATAGTCTTTATTTCCATTTGCCAGTTTGCAATTTAGCCATTGAAATTGCATTTCTGCTTCATAAGCATAAACACAATAGTAGTAATGCTATACATACACACACACACACACAGCGCCCATAAGTTCTGAAGTGTTTGCAGCTGTCAAGAGAGAATAACCCAAACAAAAAAAAAAAAAAAAATCTGTTTTAAATTGATTTTATTTATTGATAACAAAAGCTCGGCTCTCAAGCGCTTTGCAAATGCAATTTCAATTAAATTCCTCCTCGCAGCCACGCGCAGCAGCGCAGTTTCCATCGCCAGCGCCATCGCTGCATCGCTGACGCCCCTCTGTGTTGCAACTGCAAATTTCAATTCAGCGACGCGTTGGCGTCCATTGATGATTTGTATAGCTTGCTGGCTGCCTCGCCGGATAGATGATTGCTTGGCTCGCCCTACAACGCCAACAGCAGTTGGTCCCATATGGACGCAGCGCCGTCATATAAATGGCAGCGCGGTTGAAACAAACGACAAATGCTGCAATCGCAAGTGCAACCAACTAAAATGGTAATAAACAATGCCAACAGTGGGGTGGGTAGCAGATGCCACAGTGGGCACAAAACAAATGCAAAGCATATGAATAGTCCCTGGTCAAATTGTTTTCCAAAGTTGCCAGATAAAAAGTGATTATTCTTTAACTAAGGTCGATGGAGATAAAGTATTTTATAGAAACCGGAAATCCAAGTTGTGCTTAAAGTGCCACAACATTTATCGATTGTTGTGCAAGCAAAGTTCATTTCAGTTGTATTTCCAGAGCAAATCTGAAAGGCTTGCCCGTTTCTCTTTTCCCCCGATTTCCCAGGCGTTTCGTCCAGTGTGCATTGCACTTTGCATTTGTCGTGCCATTTTTAATAAAGATAGCAATAATAATTTGTTATAGTTGCTCGCAGCTCCCGACATGCATTAATCTTCCTTTGGTTTCCTGTTCCCTATTCCCTGTGGCATTTGCAAAACCAAATGCACTGAACACGCAATCAAACATGAAATGTTAACACGCCGCAGCGGGAGGTAGCTGAAGGCAGGGAGAAGATGACGGTCTGGCGTCTGTCTTGAGTAGAGCTGCAGCTCTGCAGTAAGCATGAAGGAAGGAGCCACAGCCTGTCCAATCGCCGGGCAATCGTTCACTTGGCTTCGTTCGGGCGCCATATGTGCAGCTTGTGCACTCTGCACTGCTCCACGCTGCTCGACTTGAACTCTGAACTACATGCTCTGCCATATGGTTCTGTTTGTTCGTTTGCTTTATTGTTTTTGCCGCGGGTCGATGTTGCATGCGGTGCATCAAATAGAAGCGTGCGAAATGGACAATGGCTATGCCGTGTAGTAGTTGCCAATTAATATTTCGGGCATTAACAAGGGCCGTAGCTGTGGATAATTGCGGACAGGCTTGCGGGTTGCCAATGGAAACGTTATGGCGATTGGCAATTGGCAACGCCAATTGGCAATTTGCAAATGTGAAAGGCGAGACGAGTAGTGAAGATGTACGTACGTTCAATTACAATGGGAAATTTGTTAGCATGCTTGACCAGGCACAACGTTGCGTATGCGTGATTGCGCATTACGTATACGCCACCATACACATTCGCAATCGCACATGCAGACAGATTATGCGAATTTAATTATAATTGCGCTTAGCACACACTAATGCGCTTGTGTGGCTAATCACACATGCACACACACACACATCGACACACACAGAAAGCGTGTGTAACAACGCAGCATAAGCCAAATTACGTAATTGCTGAACACATTCTTATATATACTTACAGCTGTGCCGATTACACAGGCATACACAAGCGTAAGCGCTGAGAACGCCGCGATAACGCTGTATTGCATTTTGCATTGTCATTCGCCAGCGACAACAGACGTCACACTAAAGACAGAAGTCGCTCGCACTGTCAGATTGTCGCATTGTCGGCTTGTCGGCTTGTCGGCCTGCCGGCTTGTCGGTCTGCCAGATCGCCAGATCTGTCAGTCATCTGTTTGTTTGCACTCTGGCATTATGCTAAATATAGCAGACAATAAGCCGACGCAAGGCAAACAAATGTCAGAGAGCGGACCCGGTCACAGGTTGATAAGCTTCTACCGCCTGCTCTCGTTGTTTTTCCTCTCTCAATGATTTCAACTCTTTGTGCGCCTGGCAACCGTTCATGCGCGGCCGTTGATAAGGCAGTTGCACTCGGTCCTTCAAAATGCTGCCTGATGCCACTTTAATTAGTTTCCATTTCTAGTTTATTCGCTTAGAAATATGAAGAATGCTTTACCATACAATAAACAAGTCAATCGAGGAATTTTCCGAGTATTTTGAATAGCTCTCACACTTTGAGTTGAATAGCCAGTGGAAGTTCTCGTTGGTTTTTCTCCATTATTCGAACATAAAGGCAATACGTTTTTGATTGCACTCACAATCAAGGAAGCTGAAAATATTCTTTTTGAAAGTTGCATGAATTGTTGTGCAAGTGGGCGAAAGTCAAGAAACACAACTTGCCGCTTGCCGCTTGCAGCTTGCAACCTGCTCGGTTGCACAGCAAAGTTGAGGCCATCAATCAAATTGCTGCGAACTGCGTATATATATGTGTGTGTGTGTGTGTGTGTGTCTGTGTGTGTGTGCAGCAAATGTTTGTTTATGATAACGAACGGCAAATGCCGCGCAACAGGCCGAACAGGCAACAGGCCCACAGCTCAGCGGCAAGAGGCAACAGTAAACCGTAAACAGTTAACAGTTAACATCGATCATGTTGTACTGCTGTCAAATGAGCCGCTTGAACAAGGCCAAAGCGCTGCGGCACTGCGCCGCAAATGCGTGAGAATGCGGCATGTGTGTTTTGTTTGTGCTTGTTTGAGAGACTGCACGAGCGCATTTATAACTATCGCCAGTATCTACAATATATATACTATATACACATATCTAGTCAATTGCCCAAGAGTCAACTCAGGCAGGCAGGCAGTCAGTCAGGCAGTCAGTCAGGCAGCCAGCCAGTCAGTCTGTCAGTCGAGCAGCGAGTTGTTCGCTCGCCTAAATTAAATCAAATGTTGTACAAAATGTGGCGCATTTAATTGACTAACAGCTTGGCTGCGTTTTGGCGGCGCCCGGCGCTGCAATTAATGTCAAGTCACTTCATGTTGCCACACTGTGGACACTGATGAGTCGCCAATGAGGGCAACTAATAAAATTCATTCATAAATAATTCAATGGAATGCCGAGCAGCAGCAGCAACAGCAACAGCAGCGGCAGCAGCGGCAATTTATAACAATTTCGCATATGCCGTCAGCTCAGTGGCAACAACAACAGGGAGACTTTTGCAGCTTAATTGATTTGTTTTGCTGGCAATAGAGAGACACTTATACACAACAATAACAACATGTTATATAGTAATGTAGTAAGTTCACATATAAATAGACCATTTAATCGGAGTGCTATTCTGCCTTTTGAATAACTCGCCTGACCATTGACCAAATTGACGTCGATTGCGAATAATTGTAATTGTTCAGTCGTTCGCTCGCTCGTTCCCTCGCTCACTTGCTCGTTCAGTTCATTTCAGTTCGGTTCGGTTCAGTTCAGTTGAGTTTCTTGTTTTTCTCGTTTGCCCGTCAATCGAATGTTATCTCCCGGGTCGATATTTCGGGTGCGAGCTGTTGTGAATTGCTCCGTTATCGCTCTTATTATTGGAATATTATGCACCTGAATCGCAGCTGATAAATTGGTCATAAATCACACTAATTAGAAGCGAGTTGAACGCAATAAGCCAATAACGAACAGTTGCTCTGACAGTTCGACTGCTCTCGGCGATTCTCATAGAGTTGGCGCGCAGCTCTCTAATTGACATCGACTTGAAGAATTTGGTTAACTAACTGACAGCCATGATAACTATGGTAACTGGGTGCGTTCCTATTTTCGATGGAGATAATAAATTTCTATATGTAGAAGGCTCTCCATGCGTATATGTCGCATAGTTCAGAGATTTTTAAAAATTTTGAGAATGCAGCAAACGCATTCAGCTGCAGCACCCACAAACCACAAGAGGCAACTGTCGTGCGTATACTCTAAAATCAATATTGAACAAAGTTTAACTATTTCACGGCAAAAATACTGTGAACTAGTTTTTTCTCTTTCCTTTTCAATGCAACCGAATACTGAGCAAAGACAAAAACACACACACAACGCTTCGCAGCGAAAAGTGCAGCACGAAACTAAAAGCCAATAGCAATTAGATAGCAAACTTGTTGGCCAACGTGCACCGCAAACAAGCCAAGTGTATGTGTACTACAGAATGCCTCTGTGTGTGTGTGTGTGTGTGTGTGTGTGTGTGTGTGTGTGTGTGTGTGATCTGCTAAAGTAACAAGCACGACAACAGGCAAAGGGAAAACACATCTGGGTGTGCGTGGATATTTCTGCAATTCAGTCGCTGACACCGAAATATGCAACATTTTGACAAATGCTCTGACAGCTGCAATGCAAAAAGCTTCCCAGCTGCCGGTTTTGGTTCCACTCGCATTCGATTCGCTGCACCATGGTTATAGCCAAAGCTCCGACTACGGCTGCGACGCTAAGCTGACAGTCAGATTGTTTCTAGTTTCTGGTACGTTGCCTATTGCAAAATTCGAGCATATCAAATCGCAGCCCAGAGCTCGGCACAGCAGCAACAGCAGCAGCACTAGCAGCAGCGTGTTGTGTCGTGCACGTTCACGTTGCGAACTGTCAGCGCTCGGCAAAATTATTTAAATTATGTACAAACTGCACTTGGTGGACGTGGACGCGTTCGCGTTCAGCGTTGAAATGCGAAATGCGAGACACGCGCCATGTGGCAAAGCGTTTAATTTATACGTTTTTCTGCACTCACTCAAAATTCGGTTTTTCGTTTGGCGTTTTCCACTTTTTGTCGTGCTTTCGTGAATTCTCGATTTCTTGTGTTGGCCACAAGAAATTGCTAAATATTTGGAAATTGACGAGAGGAACGTGCAGACTCTTTGATGTAATTTGCAATTCAAAGTTTTGGCATGCCGAAAATATGTGATCCAGTTGCTCCAGTTGTTGTTGTCTCTCTTGTTGTGCTTGTGTGAGTGTGTGTATGCCTGTGGGGATTTTGATCATTTTGGCGCATACGAGAAACGTTTAATTAACAACAACAGCAAGCACCAAGAGCTGCTCCATCGAGAGCAGGCGAGCCCTAGCTGCTCGCATTGTGAAACAAAAGTCATGCTGGCTTTTGGGACCGCCTTTGATGTGCTTCCCACTGGCTGTGCACCTTTTGAGCTCGCTTGACTCCTTCTAGCTACAGCATTCCACTGTGCCTGTGCTCTGCCCATATCCTTTGTCCCTGCTTGTCGCACTGGCAAAAGGTCAAATGCGAGCCCGTGCCATGGCAACAGTTGGCTGAGCCGAATGTCGGAATCACGTTTAGCTCGGTTTGCTTTCAGCGTTCAGCTCTCAATCCCTCATTTTCATTTTACGGCGTCACACGCGTCCTATGATTAATCAAATTTTGCTGAAGCCTGGCAAGGAAAATCTGGAAAAACGTGCTGCGAAATCATTCGGCGTCATTATTGATTTACTATATACGCCGAATTTCAATTGGAAAAATTAATAAAAAGTGCGTGCATTATGGATCAAATTGTAGAGGGCTTCACTCTTGTGCAGGGCATTCGTCCGTCGTGCTGCCCCGTCGACAGAGCTATATTCTTGGGGTTTCGTTTCTTTTTGCGGTTTGGTTTTAAATTTGATGAACGCCGAAGCGGCTTTTGGTTTTTCCTCTTTTCCTTTTTCTGACGAGCTGGCTCGAGCAATAATTTTTCATGTTCACGCCTTCGCAGCATTTTCCGGCTGGGTTTTCTTGCCTTTTATGGCTTTATGCGCGCGAGCTCCGACATTTGCGTTTATTATAAGTTCGTTACTTGCCACATCATTGAGCTGTTGCCGCTGCTGTTGATGCTGCTGTTTTGATGCCTGGTCAAGTCATTCGAGGGCCCCTTCGTGCCCGGACTGATCCCATCGAAACTTGCTGCCTAATTGCCAATTGAAGCTGTCGAACTGAAGGCTAAATATGAAACAATAATACACCCAGCTGGGCCACAGGGAAAGGCTCTGTAGTTTATTCTGGATCTTGGCCAGTTGCCAGTTGGCCAAGCAATTGAACCGGCTAAATCAATATTAACCCTAGGAAAATCAACAAAACTGAAAAGTTCCTCGCCTAATTGAGGCAATAAACTGCAGCTTTCGCTGTTATTATTATTGGTTCGATGGGCAGAGTGCTCAAAGGCTTAACTCATGGGTACTTAAGGCTGAGCACAATATGATGCCAAGTTCTTGAAGCTGCATACTGGCCTGAATGTTTTCCAGAATTTATGAATATGTAACAAAAATGATGAGGCGCCTTCCAAAATATTGATAGAACAAATCTCTGAGGCCCTTCCAGCACTTTAATACGACAGTTTCTATTTAAGTAAAGCGAATATGATTTTTGAGCTCTGCTTTAAAAGCTTCTACTAACTGTAACTTTGTACTGGATTCTCATTATGAGAAGTGGGAATGGGTGAGAACACGGCAGAATGACCAGAAAGCGGTGGCAACTGAATGCTTGGCTATAATTTCCGTTCCCGCAATCAAAATCGAGATGTGAAAAACGTTTGTATAGAGCAGATTCAAAACTGCAAAAGAAGAGAAGTGAAATGGAACGACTGAGTTGAAAGCAAGAAAAAACCGAAATTCTTTAGCTGACATTCAACAGAGTTTGCTGCCATGGAGACTTTTGATTGCTTTTGCTCTGCGCCTTGCCTGCTTTGGGTAGATTCTGGTCGATGAGGCTGCGACAAGCGGGACAAGCTCTACAGAGCGATTACTTCGGAAGTTAGTCAAGACCTTTGCTGGCACTCACAAATAACGTTGTGCAATAAAATAAATTTACATTACAGATGTCAATGGGATGGGCATAATGGCATGAGATGTGGGGGAAGTGTATTTGCAGCTGCAAGTGATTTCCCATTGCTAACGATACAAATCACGAGAGCGTCAGTTGCAGTTGCTCGTACGAGTGCTGTAAAACGTACAAGTATGGACTCGTAAGTCGCTGTAATTGCACTGAAAGTGCCATTAAATACAATCACATTGTGCACACGCTCGCACACCCACACACAAACACACGCACAAAGTTGCACCTGATTTACTTTTAAAGTTTGGCAACTGCAGCTGGCAGCGCATTTGGCCTGTCGCAGCACAATACAATTTATGAAACTATTCGCCGTTTGGGAGGAAATTGGAAAACTTCTCTGCACTTTCCATTTGCCAGCAAATGCACTGCAAGACACCAGAAACGCAGAAATCCAAAACGATGTGTAGGAGAAGCAAAAAAAAAAACAGGGAAAACGGAAGTAGTTCGAATGAAATAAAAGCGTTTGCTCAAGAAACATTCGAGGGAATGAACAAAGCAATTAAAACGAGCTGAGAAAAATGCTAGGCGGAGAACTTGGACATAGAATACCCCGTACTAAGATCTAAATTTAGTTCTCAGAAGAGCAGTCCGTAATTAAATCTAAATTAATTATCTGAGTTTTTGGTTTTTGGTATCGATGGTTCATCTATGTTTTTCCATCTCTATAATCAAAATGACAGCAATAAAAAAAGAAAATCGCACACACACTTTCAATTAATACAGGGTACAAGTAGCAGATGCTTTGCCCTAAAGTTTCAAATTGTTAGACTTAGCTTAAGTCAAGGTGTGTGTGTGTTTGTGCTTGGTGTGAGTGCCACTAGCTGTCGTCGAATACTTTCGAATGAGCTAAACAGCTTTCCTGTGCCATGTTGCCGCCTTGAGCTTTTCTTACACGTGCACACAAACCCAAGTGCGCTGAGTCTTGAGTCGATGTCGACCCCACAAACATGCAGCGACAATTTTCCTGAGTGGAAAATGAGTTGCGTTCACTTTTTTCCATCCACTCGTGCAATTTTTATAAAAACACAAAGTAGAAACGTGGAAGAATCCGCAAGGGGTGCCACAAGCCGTCTCTGCACGACGTGATACCCTTTAGCCAGCTATAAGGGAATAGTTATAACTTAGCACATACAACCCCATCGTACCTAAAGCAGCTCAGGGTATAGAAAACAGCATGGAATTATAACGTGAAATGCACTTGAATGTTGCCATAACCATAACGCGACTGGAGGCGTGGCTTGCAGACTGAGACAGAGGCAGGCGAGGACGATGTGGGCCCCGTCCAGGATGGGGGTAAACGTTTGGTGCGAAGCATCGCGCTTATAATACTAATTGAATAAATTAAAAACTTCAGAGCTGTGCTGGAAAAACTGTAAGTTTTTTTTCCCGTTACTTCCCGCGCGTGAAAGGCGAATGTCAGTTGATGGAAATGGAAAATGGAATGGAAGAAGGGGAGCACAAAGTTAAGGTGAACAACCTGCGGGTCATCGGGGAGGGCTACTCACTAACTGGACTGACGGCAGGAGATTAGCTTGGGTAAAAAGTGGACGCGAATCGGGCAGACAGGGCCAAGACAGCAGCGTAATAAGCGGGTAAGAAAAGCAATTAATAATGGATAAAAAATGTAATTAAAAGTTTTATAAGCATTAGTTATTACATTAGACAGCAATATGAATCGGGGCTGTGTTTAAGTTCGCGTAGTTACGTGGGAAACGAATCCGAACCGCAGACACTGCATATTCATACATGTATTCATATATTCATTCTGTTAGTTTGCGTGTTGTGCTGCAAATGAATCGTAAATCCGAGCTACGCTTCTTTTTTATATGACATTCGAGTCGGCCGTTGCTTTGATACCATCCACACAATGCCTTGGTGGCTTCTCGGCTCGCTCTTTTAGAGCGCATTGGAGCCATGTTTACAGCCCGGTGCGCCATGCGTGTCGCTTGTGTCAATACCTATTTAGATTGTACTCGTACGATGTGTGCGGATTGCTTAGTTAAATGCGACACATGGAGAAACTTGCCCTGGCGCAACATAATCGCGTGCGCTTCACTGCGCACAGGATGCTCCGTGGCATGATGATGTTTTTAAAGTCCTCGAGCAGTGCTTCTGCTGGGACAGTTGACATTCGAGTTGGTCTGCAGTTGACCCCAAAACACGCACACACACACACCCACACACGTACAAGCACATATCTGTTGTTTATCTGCTATGCATTGTCTTAAGTCCGTGCCGGGGTCAGATGTCGTTAAATGATGTTATGAGCTCCTGCTGCCGTCGACTACTCTCAGGTAACTCACATGGGAGCCATAACGCATACGCCGCGTTGTGCTCGCTTTTGTGCTCGCTTGTTTGCGCTTGCGTCTGCGTTTACGTTTACGTTTAGTTTATTGTGAGTTTTACGACAACCAGTGCAGCATATAAAAGACGAGTTTGCTTTGAGCCACTTAACGCACATTTATTGAGCGAATAGCGAAATCAACTTTTGTGCGAAAGCAAACAGAATGGAACGAATCGAAGCGAAACGAAACGAAACGAAGCTTGTAGCTACTAAATAGCATGGTAGAATTGTTTATCAAGCTTACAGCTCTTGAGAAATGATTATTGAATTGGGCGAATTCGTGCTTTGGTGCTCACCTGAAAGGGTTGCGTTCACCCCAGACACAGCATGCAGCTCAGAAATAAATATGATTTGCTTGTGAGCACAACTTGTTTGCGCAAATTGAATGGAGAACAGAGCACAATAAATATTCGACAACATTATTGCGAAGGCAAAGTCTCAATTCCCCCTGCCTTCGTGACGCGGCTTGAGCGGCTCATTCATCAGGCTGGTTGCTGGAAGGCTGTTGAGTCGCTGTGCCTGCCGCCATTGTCACCATTATGAAACCGACACGAGACGCCGTTATTGTGTCTCGCAGGCAAATGAAGCATAAAAAACAAGGCGAACGCAGCTGCAGACGGTTAAGAGTCCACGAGCCGAAGACACTGAACAGAACGAATTAATAATGCCAAGGCAAGTTGGCAATAAAACGTTTTATAACGGCTGGAGCGAACATCCCGCTGTTTTATGGCCAGCCTGACTAATTTCACTATTGTTCTGACGCTCTCACTCCTCTTCCTCTCTCCTCTTGCTGTCTGCCAATTTGCATATGAACAAAGGCGAGTGAGCGTAAGCTCTTAATATCCTGTGCCCAGGAAAGTGTATGGCTGGGGGGTTCTTCTTTTCTGAGGAGTTGAGCAAATTAATGAAACAGTCACGAGGTGACAGCATCAGAATGCAATTCATTCTCTCTAGGCCTCACTGCCCTTCCCCGCCTACTGCAGGGTATCTACATATCGAACTAGAAGTTTGTGCGTTTGTTTTCTCTCTCTGCGATTTTTATAGATTTCTCTCTTTCTCTCTTAGAGGTCTGCGCGTGGAATTTTAATGAAAAACAGGCCCACAAAATGAATTTGAATTTCGTTTCTCGTTCTCGTCGCGTTAATTCTGCATTTGTTTTATGTGTTTGCTGTGTTTTATTGACCACGCCCCTGCCTTCGAACAATACGTTAATATCTATGTAAAAGTTAATTAATTTGGGCAGGCGTCAGGCAGGCATCTTCATCTTCGTCTTCGAGCTCTACTCACATTTCCGTTCTATTGCGTAATAAATTGCACTCTGCGCTGTTGCCGTCCATTAATTGCTTTCATAAGAGCCTGTACACGTGGCGTATACGCAACGCGCGTGTGTGTGTGTGTGTATGCGTGCAGACCCAGCCAATTAAATCTGCCAATCTATAGTTATTCAATGGTGCGTTCAGAGCAATAAATACATATTTAAATCGCGGCATTTGATGGCTCTTCACACATGACATTATCATGTTGTGGGAGTTGTCATTTATACTGGGCGATTGCCAGCACAATCGCTGGGCGTGGCCAGCAAGTTGTCCACTCACAGTTTTAAATGAAACGTGCATTTCCACGGGGACCACCTACACGTCGGGCTGGGGGTGTTTCGGTTTGGGGAGTTGAGGTTAACGGGCTGCGGGTTGCGGGTTGCGGGTGTTCATTCGCCGACAGCCCGGAACGTTTTGCGACTGCCAATCAACTTGTTCAACTTTTTCGATAGCTTGCGGCGTAACTTTTACGGCTTTTTATTGATATTCGCATTTTTATGGATTTTTAACAGTAATAATTATTTTAATGTCGGCTTCGCTGTAGGTAAATGGACGCTGTGACGTCGGTGCCGCACAGCCCGGTGCAGCCCTGCCCTGCTTCCGCCGTGCCCGCTCAGTGCTTGTTGTTATTTCTCTTGCTCTCTTCTTGTTCTTGTTTATTTGTTCACCAGTCTCAACATTTTCATGAAAGTTTGCCAAGTTTTCTGTACGCCAATTGTTTTCATTTTAATTGCAAAGCAAACGGCCAACGATTCCCGAGAAAAACAGGAAAACAGCACTAAATGGGCAATTAAAGGGAAATAAAAGAGTTTCCTCGCCCAGAAGCGTGCATTGATAGATAATTGGTAAAATAATCAGATGGTATATTACCTTTTTTCGGGTTGGAATGCTCGGAACGGTCGGTATTTATATATTAAGTCTTCACTTAAATATATTTTTATGCTGGCAACAAAGTAATAAAGTACAGCATTTATTTGTGCTTGGCCCCCACTTAATTAAGCGAAGCTCACGCGCAGCATTTTAATTTCTGCCGTTTTTCTTTCAACTTTTTCGTTTTTATTTCTGGCCGTTTGCTTAATTATTCTTATCCGTTCATTGTAGATGCTATTGTAATTTGATTCTTTTATCGTTAGCTGTGTTCCTTTGGAGACAGCAGGCAGGCAGCCGGCAGAATCCAACTCCCTGAGCGTCTGCAGCTGCTTTATCACAGTTCGGACATTGCGTATACGCACTGTGGCCCGCACGGCATCGACATAGACATCGACATCGACATGGACATGGACTGCGGCGTCGTCTTGCAGCCTCAGACACAATTGAAGACTGCCATTGGCCTCTGGGCCAGTGCTTATTAACGCGCATTTAACCTCGGGCCGCGTCTTGTCTGACTGAATAACGAGCTGGCCATAAATAATTGCAGCTAACTGTTGTTGCCTCTCACTGCGAACGGCCGGGCCAACTGGACCGACTAGTCCTCATCATGCTGAAAAATGGCATAAAATTATACAAAAAAGCACCGACTGTAACGGAGACCAAGTCAGAGATGGAGCTGGAGACGGTGCGACTTTGGCGACTCGACGGCAATTTGACACTTATAAATTATGTCACATGCTTCTTGCCGTTCAGCGGGAAAATTGATCAAATTGCGGAATGGCGACCGACGACTGCGGACTGCCAAAGTTGGCGGCTAAAGTTTTAATGCTTGTCGATAAATTTGCAAACTCTTGGGGCTAGTCACAGCCCTGGGATCTATGGGGGTTTGTCCAGCGCTAATCTAGTGACAACTTGTTGGGCTATAAATAAAATGCCGTCTCCTTCCGGAGTGCATATCCCAGTAGCGTGTGGCGAACGTGTGTGTCTGTGTGTTTTTCTCCTTTAGTTTTCCTTTATTTTAGTTCAGCTTGTCGCCAGACGAACTACTCAATTAGCCGCTGCCAGTGGCAGCGCCAGCGCCAGTGCCAGTGCCGTTGTGGCCATTGCAGCTGCCTGGCGACGGTGCTGACAAATTGCATTAGCTGCCAGTTGACATGCAGACAGCTTGGGGGCGGAAGGCGTGTCAGGGGGCAGCATGTCAAATGGCCAACGGAAGCAGACACAATTTTTCCCATTGATTGGTTTTAATTAGAGAAACCATCAACCGCAAATTAGCCTTGCGTCTTCATTAATACATTTTTATGGCCCACACGACTGGCACGTCTGGCAAGTACCCAGAGCGCAGTTCCCAAGTGGCATCAGTTCGTATTCGCATTCTGTTGCGAGCGGGCGAACGCGTCTTCGAGATTTGCATAGCACAGTTTATTGTTGTTGTTAAAACGGGGAAAAACTTCATTGAAATGTGGCGCTGTTGCGCTTTTCCGCTTCGTCTAATAATTGCAAAAAAGTTTGCAGAGTTTTTCTTGTTGTTGTGTGTGTGTTTTCTGTTTTTTTTTTTTTTTTTTTTTTTTTTTTGGCATTCAACGACGCTTTTTACTGTGGCCATCAGAGCAGCTGTCTGAACTTTGTATTCTGCTCTTGGCTGTCAGAGGCAAGTAGAAGCAAGAAGAAAGTGGCAAGTAGCGAGCGGCAAGTGCAACTCAACTGTTTAACTGACAGCGCCATCCGCCATCCGATAAGGTCATAAAAATAGCTCACAATGGGGCAACTATGTGTGTGGAGCGCGATGTGCGATGCGCTACGCGCTTTTACACCCGACAAGCCTCCTTCCCCCTTTTAGCCTGCTCCACACTCTGCCACCCGCATTCGCAGTGTGTTTGCAGCAATTTCCTGAAATTGCCGCTGCTCAACCAACCGCCAGATAGCGTTGCTGGCATTTCCCATTTTCCCCATTTTCACTCGGCATATAAATCATTCATCAGAGCCAGCGAATGCGTTGGCTTTTGGGCTGGAAACTTTGCTTTTTCGCAAGCCTCCCTCAGCGCGCTGGCAGCAATCCCCGAGCGCATTGAGTCCGCTTCCCTCTCATTTGGCACAGACTATACACACCATTCACATTCAAGATCTGCTTTAGTTTTATCTGTGTCAGCTAATTGTTATTTGTCAAACTTTACTTGTCCCTTTCAATGATATATCCCTCCCGCGCTCGACTTAAACTTTATCATCTCCGCCTTTCACTCTCTGCTCTGCTTTGATTTCCTCCCACCGCGTGTTAAACTTTTCGTTGGCATTTTCATTTTGGCCAAGACATTTCAGCCCTGACTGCTGTAAATGAAAAGCCAAATCAGAAGCCAAGCGCCTGTCCGCCCCGTTTCCTTCATCAGCTGTTGCTGTTGCTGTTGTTCGCTGACCAGTTCCCCCCTCGCTCCCCACTGCCTTCGAATAAGTTTCGCAAGTTTATTTTGCATAATTGCACGGGCACTAAATTAAACGCATACGCACAGAGGGCAGACTGCTGGCCCGTACCCCCGCTCCCCACACACCCAACGTGTGCCGAGCAGCTTAGCAGAAAAGTTAAGCGCAACTTTAAAGCGCCCAAAAAGTTTACGAGCAGTCGCTCGTTAACCGACACAAGTACCCAATGCTCGCTGAGGGTTAATCCCTGCACATGTGTGTGTCTCTGTGTAAGCGTGTGTGTGTGTGTGAATGTCGAGTGTAGACATTCATTCGAGTGGGCGTGTGGGTGCAGGCAGAGATGGTCGTTTGCAGCGGAATTTACGAATTGTGTCACGAGCCACTCATGAAAATTGAATGGAAACCCGAGAAAGCTATTTGTCAATTATTATTAACAACAGTATTTTTAGCAATACTAAATAATAATAGAAAGAATTTATAGATCGAGCACGAGTGCCGAAATATTGATTTTTCAGTTAACGCATTGCAAGCGAATTTCCTGCGATATATTGAAACTGGCTTCCACTCTACACATATAAGTGTACACAGCATATAGTAACATCGATCATTATTTACGATCAATAGAAATATTTTCAGAAATTTAAGCGTGTCTTTTTAGAGAAACGGGGAATGTTTTACCATCCCTAATTGCATGTAAATTGCTCACTCAACTGCGAAAAATGCTGGATTCATGCATGTGTTTGAATATGGCTGTACGTTGGGGCTGTGTGTGTGGGTGTGGTTGTATCTGTGAGTGCAAGTAACATTCAAAATGCACACACATCAGATTATGTGCTCCATGATGAGCTGTATGGGTTTTATGGCACAGCCACGCCCAGCCAGGCGCACCGAACCGGACCGGACGATGGTCAGCGTGTGTTGAAAGCAATGTGAATAATGTACTCGAGCATGTGTGTGCGTGTGTGTGTGTGTGTGCATGTATGAAAGTGTGTGCCTGTGTGTAGTATACTTTTGAGCGCTCCAAAATGAAATGCCGTCCAATTGGGTTCTGATCGTTTTTGTTTTTAGCCTGGGGCCTTGTCGCCCTCCCCATTGTTGCCAATCACACGCTCCACACTCACGCACACACACACACACATACACACACTCGTACAGAGCCAACGCATTGAGTGTGATTTGACTGCTCTTGACATTTATGCCCTTGCGTCAAAGTGCTGCCTCTGCTGCTGCTGCTGCTGCTGCTCGGCGCCAAAGCCAACGTCAGCGCCATTGCCAGCGACGTTGTGCGTCCTTGCTATCCACTTAATTTTCTTGTTTCATTTTATGGCTCTACTATTATGAAGCGGCCACTCTCCAGTCGCCACTCGCTACTTGCTGCTTGCTGCTTGCCACTTGCCACTGGCTGCTGGCCGTGAGCGCTGTGCAGCACTTGATTTAGTGATTTGCCCATTGTAATGAGGCTTTTGTGTGGTCACTTGTTCAAAAATGAAATGGAATCAATTGACAGGTCAAGCAAGCGTTTAACTTGCACTCCGCACAGACCCCATAAGAATCTCCGTCATGCATTTAATCATACAGTCAGTCTGTCCACTGATTGAGTTTTTATGCAGTCGCTGCAAGTATCGCCAGAGCTGTCAGTCAGTAACCTGCCATTAAATAGTCCATCGATAACACGTCCAACTCTCCGCCTCTCGCCCCTCTCCCCGTGCGAAAATATTGTTTAATTGTCCGTTGCGAATAGAATCCAATTGCAAGTAGAGTCGTTAAGCCTACCAGAGGTGTTGACCCCACCACGCCACTACTACGTGCTACTACGTGTCCAAGCTGTGACACATTTAGGCACCTGCAGGCACCCAAAGTGTCAAGTGTCCCTGAGAACAGGCAGCTGTTGGCCAGAGCTTGAAGTGCAATTCGGACCAGAAAGCACGCCCCCCGCCTGGGGGACTATCCCCGATTTAATTATTTAATAATATGCAATTATTTGGTATTTGCATAAATGCTTCCATTGCCCGATTCAGGGCTTTGTTTGCCTTCATGTTCTGCTGGCTGGCCGACAACAGTAGGTGTTCATCGAACTTCTTCCGGTCATTGGTCCGAATTCGTTTTCACATTTCAAATTTCATATTATGCAATTACTCCCGGTTGGCAATTGAGCAATTTGCTGGCTAATCGGCTTAGCTAGTCAGTAGCAGCAGTATCAAGAGCTGAAAACAAGCTAAGTGCTGGCTAAAAATGGTACTAACAATACTCTCTCCATTTCGTTCATTTATTTATTGCAGGTGGTTCGGACAGCAACAAGGGAAAGAGTAAAAAATGGCGCAAAATATTGCAATTTCCACACATATCGCAGTGCATCCACCTGAAAGACAAATTAGGTAAGAGATCAAGTAATTTGCCCCTGGTTAACGCACTAATCGCTTGTCTATCGATGACACAGACATAAGCTATGGCTACGTGATAGATCAACAGCCCATTGGTCGGGAGCTCTTCCGTCAGTTCTGCGAGAACAAGCGGCCCGTGTACTTTCGCTACATTAGTTTTCTGGATCAGGTGGTGAAGTAAGTGGAGTCGAGACTGGAGTTAATGGAAAATAATGACAATTGATAACAATTCGCAGATATGAAATCGAGTACATTGTAAATCGCATATTCATTGGTCATGACATTGGGCGGCGCTTCCTGGACGTTGAGCCGCAGCAGGAGCTGCGCAACGGCGGCGAGGGCGATGGCGAGGGCCTCGACCTGGAGCTGGAGGCGCGGGAGGAGCTGCTGCTGAACAACAGCAGCAATGCCAATCCAACTGAAACAGCTGAGACTGAAAATAGCAACAATACCACCGCCAACAACTGCAACAACATCAAGAACAGCAATCACACGAAGCTGCAGCACGACACGCACCATCACAATGGCGAGGATGCGGCGCTGGCGCTGAATGGCGGAAGCGGAGGCGCAGGTGGCGACGGAAGCGCTGAGAACGACGGCGACGAGGGCGTCGTCTGCGATGGCAGCCAGGATGCGGAGAAGGGACATGGCGGTGCTACGGGAATGGGAACGGGAACGGGAACAGGAACGGCGACGGGATCGGGATCGGCATCGGACGAACTGGTACTAGACGTGCTCAACGATGATCTCATTGCACAAGTGCGCAACAAACTGAACAGCGGCGGCAAGGATCTCTTTGCCCACTGTGTGAAGGCTGTGAAGGCCTTCCTGGCCGGCGAACCGTTTCGCGAGTTCGAGAACTCCATGTACTTTCATCGGTGAGTTGTGCGTCCGAAATTAATGAACCAAGCGAATCGAATTGCGTTGCCGCATCGCATCGAATCACAGGGCCTCGCATCGCGTCGAACCCAATCCAATAGAATCCCATTAATTAATTGCAATCCCCTTGCAGTTACTTGCAGTGGAAGTGGCTGGAAGCGCAGCCAATCACATACAAAACGTTTCGCATGTACCGTGTGCTGGGCAAAGGCGGATTCGGCGAGGTCTGCGCCTGTCAGGTAAATTGGCAATTGGATAACATGTGCGATAACTGGATCTCTGTGCAGTCCGTGCTCATTCCCATCTCTCTGCCCCCGTTTCCCGTTTCTATCGTCGTTGCAGGTGCGCGCCACGGGCAAAATGTACGCGTGCAAAAAGCTGGAGAAAAAACGAATAAAGAAGCGCAAGGGCGAGTCCATGGTGCTCATCGAGAAGCAAATACTGCAAAAAATCAACTCGCCGTTCGTTGTCAATCTGGCCTATGCGTACGAGACAAAGGATGCCCTCTGCCTGGTGCTGACCATAATGAATGGTGTGTATTACGCTGTTAGCTGTTAGCTGTTAGCGTTAGCGTTGCCATTGGAATTTTTATTCCCAGCTGCCGTCTACCAGTCAGTTGGTCGGCGAGGATTGCGCACATTCCATGTGGTGTGGGCTAGGGGGGGTTGGGTGCTGTGTTAGTGTATAGTATGACAACGATAGAACTCGCTCGATAAGCAGCAGCTTGACTCCTGCTCTTGGCTCTGTTGCTGTTGCTATTGCAGTTGTTGTTGTGATTGTTGCTTTCTGTTTAATCCAATGTACTGTGCTAATTGGGTTTGTAGACTGGACAGTAACACGCACACACATACACTAACGTACGTACATGTTGGAGCAGGAGCAGGAGCAGGAGCTGCTGCCGGACAGGCAGTCATTACGTCTAACGGGCAGACATCAATATTAATTTAAGCGCATTCACTCGTTCATTAAAGTGATAACGAAGCCAATGTGAATGTGTAATCCGCATGCATTTTGAATTTTCCAATTAAATCTCTGTGGGACACTGGCGAGCTCAATGCATCCATAGCTCATTAGACTTGAAATTCGCACTGCAATTGAAATTGAACACAAAGAACTTTGGCAGGAGCTGCTGCTGGGAGCAAAGTCAATAACAATGCCATGGGTTCTGTACTTTCAGGCGGAGATTTGAAATTCCACATCTATAACATGGGCGGCGAGCCGGGCTTTGAGCTGGAGCGCGCTCGGTTCTACGCCGCCGAAGTGGCGTGTGGCCTGCAGCATTTGCACAAGCAGGCCATTGTCTACAGAGACTGCAAGCCGGAGAACATCCTGCTGGACGATCATGGCCATGTGCGCATCTCTGACCTGGGTCTGGCCGTGGAGATACCCGAGGGCGATATGGTGCGTGGGCGTGTCGGTACTGTGGGTGAGTTTCTCATCGAATTGCATAACTGTTTGCTTTTCTCTATCATTTGCAATTGTTTTCTCTTGCTTTCTGTAGGCTACATGGCGCCGGAGGTGATTGACAACGAGAAGTATGCTTTCTCCCCGGATTGGTTCAGTTTCGGGTGCCTGCTCTACGAAATGATCGAGGGTCAAGCGCCGTTTCGTATGCGCAAGGAGAAGGTCAAGCGCGAGGAGGTGGACAGGCGCGTCAAGGTGCGTTGGCGTTGGAGGGTAGAGAGATTTGCCAGCCAAATATGTTTACTAACTCTTTGTGCTTTTTGGTCTGCAGGAGGATGCCGAAAAGTATTCGAGCAAGTTTAGTGATGAAGCCAAATCAATGTGCCAACAGCTCTTAGCTAAATCGATAAAGCAACGATTGGGTTGCCGCAATGGACGCCTGGGTGCCCAGGATGTGATGGCGCATCCATTTTTCCACTCCACGCAGCTGAACTGGCGGCGCCTGGAAGCCGGCATGCTGGAGCCACCCTTTGTGCCAGACGTAAGCAAGCGCTGACCGCGTAATCCGATGCGTTTCCACTTCACACACCCCTCCTCTCTGACTGGTTTTCTCTTTTTCACCTTGACAGCCGCACGCCGTTTACGCCAAAGATGTGCTCGATATTGAACAGTTCTCGACGGTTAAGGGCGTCAATATCGATGAATCCGACACGAATTTCTACACGAAATTCAATACCGGATCAGTGTCGATTTCGTGGCAAAACGAAATGATGGAAACCGAATGTTTCCGCGAACTGAACGTTTTCGGTCCCGAGGAGTGCCCCACGCCCGATTTGCTGATCAACGCCATACCGGAACCGGAAAAGGCTGGCTGCTTCCCATTCAAACGCAAGGTAAGGCAGACCAGCGGTATGCGGTGCGGTGCTGCTCACATTTGACATTTTTCATTTTCCATTGCAGAAGAAGCTGCCCGCTCGCACTCAGCCCATTCCCATTCCCGAGCACCTGCTTACCACTAGTCACAGCGTGTCCTCCACGACGGTCGAGAGCTGATAGCATAGATTAAGTAAAGTTCAAACGCCTAACGCACACACATAGCACGAATGGCGCCCCACCCGCACCGCTGCTACCACCACTTAGGGGGTAGAGCGTAAAGCACAACTGAAACTCATTGCAATACACGAACAAGAGAACAAGAGAGAGACACAAAGAGAGAGAGAAAGAGAGAGAGGGAGAAGGAGTACAGAGACAGATGGGGCAAGGAGCGTTTTTAATAATTCTGAATGTATTTTTACAAGATTTTCTAATGGAAAATACCGTAATGAGATGGTACTGGAGATGGATGGAGATAGAGACGGAGAAGGCAAACCGAATGTCTCGCAACTAAATACACATACGTACACAATATATTCATGAATGTTTGCGAAAAAGACTCACACACTCTTAACTGATTAATAAACGTTAGGTCGTTACTTAATTGATGGTATGAGCACACAATACCATAACCATAGCATATACATACATATACATATGTCGTACATACTTATAATGCGAGTAGGATTATGTGGTAATTAAATAGCTGCAGAGCGCATACTAAAGGCTAACGTAAGCACGTAAACTAAACGTAACGTAACGTGAACGTAAACGTAAACGTACAACAAATGCCGTAAGCCAAATTGGCCGTCAGTTTGTCATAGCACCTAAAGTATGGTTACTTAAAGACGACGAACAGAAACTACTTATATTAAATACAGACGCACACACGCATACACACACACAGAGACGCACACAGACACACACAGACGGCAATCTAGAGGCAATGCCAGAGTAACAATGTAATATTTGTAAAGTAGTTCGTGCTCAACGTGTTTTTGCAGGGGGAGAGCCTCAAGTGTTTTAGCTAGCAAGTGTAGGGCAAGTTAAGCAAATGACAGAATACTCGAAAACTTTAATGCATTTCTATTAAAATACTTAACATAATACTACATACACATATACACATACGCATAATACATACGCACGTACAGACGTGCATAGAAAGCTATAAACCCACATGCATACTATAACATAGTAACTCGATGTAAGTGTATGTAATTGAATTGAATCAAATGGAATAATAATACGAATCAATGTACATTTCTTACATTATTGCCGCACACTTTTCCTACGCTTCTCGATATTTTCTGTTGCCTAAGTTTAAGTTGACTGCAATCGACGGCGTCGTAGGGTCTTGATAACGTGATTACTGATATTCGTTTGGTCATGCAATAAGTATACATAAAAAAAAAATATATATATATATACACAATACAATACATCAAACTTACACACATACATAATATACATAGTGCAGAGTGCATAATGCACGAGATGCGTCAGTTAGGGTCTAGGAGTTCTGTGTACCATAAATGTGTAGAGTAGGCATTTTTGTAATTAGCGACTGGAAAGCGAACGATTTGAGAATTTATTATATGATGTCATTCAGTGCTGCTATCTGCCACGCGCGACTTTTAGTTACAATTCAATTCCACTCTTGGCACCACTAGCAACAATTGTAAGGCATGCAAAACTACATAGCAATCGACAGCAGCACAACAGAAGCGAACAAGCACACAAGCTCGACGAAGCATAATTGAATTTTAAGCACAAAGCAAACGCAAAAGCGAAAACAAAAACTAAAACAAATACAAAAAGAAAAACTTAAACAAAAACAAAAGCAACAACCCAAGCGCCGAAATATTAATCTATAGTAATTAAAGGCATATTTATAGATCATAATGCATCATGAATACCAGAAATACATACATAAAGCCTATTGAATAAGAGCAATTAAATGCAGAAGCGAAACAAAACACAAGAAAAACATTCAACAACAATAAACGTATTTAACTACAACCGTCTACATGGGTATTTTTTTATTTAGGGGAAACTAAACTAAACTAATATGCTGCTCTAAATGTTAGTATTAAATCCACAACGGCTTCCGCCTGCAGTCGGTGACTTTCGTAGTGTTGGTATTGCCCGTGTATCGCAGCACGCACTCGGCCCCGTTGTTCTCGTAGGAGATCTCGCCCAGCATGTACTCCGGATTGAGGGCCACGCGCAGTATGTATACTCGGTTAACGGGCACCGTGGTCACATCCACCCACTGGCAGTCGAGCGAGCTGGTGTAGACATCGGAGCAGCCCATGCTGATGCCTATGAGTTGGCCATGATTAAGGGAACTTCAAGTCAATAGAGAGATTGAGGGCAGCTTACCCTGCGTGGTGTTGCCACAGGTGTATCTTGGCTGCACGCCCGGCCTGCACTCCGTGTCCATTAGACAGAATGAGGCCTTGTGTCCCTGGGCGACCTTCTGGTAGCGCTGATTGTACACATCGAACGTGGCAAAGACATTCATGCTGTGGTAGTGATTGTGGCACTGATGCCACACCCAGTCCCTATAGTTGGCATACGGACTGATGTCGGCAGTGCCCACATTGGAGGCCTTGAGCGAGAAGCGCAGCAGCTTGCGCACTCCGGCCGGATTCGTGCGCCGGATGACATATGCATCTCTGGACAAGCAGTTCTCCTCCATGGCGCAGGTCAGCTCAGTCATTGGCACCTCTGCCAGGACCGCACTCACTTCAATGTCCCGTAGACCGATCTCCAGATCGGGTGACTTGCTCACACAGGCCACGACACTGACGTTGCGGTTCGTGGCATTGCATACGGCCGGGTATTTTGGCTCCCGATAACATTCCGAGAGCTTGCGCTCAGTGCCACGACAGCGTGTACCTACCATGCCCCAGGGGAACGTCCTACTGTTGCCGTGCCTGGTGTTCTGCGTGGCAACGTAGGCATAGCCCATTCCCAGCTGGCGGCAGACAACGTTTCCCTCCCGCTTGGTCCACGTGCTGCTGCAAATGGTGCCCCATGTGGCGCCAAAGTCAAAGCTGACCTCGACGCGACCCTCACGCAGCGTGCGTGGTGCACCTCTACCCCTATTTACGGTCGTCGCCAGGCGCACCTGCATATTGTGAGCGTTGTTGTGCAGGTTGCGCCTGCCCGCGCCCAGCACCTGGCTCCATCCCAGGCACAACAGAAGCAGCGCCAGCACGTGTGACTTCATTTTGGCCCTATCAGCGACTTGTTGGAGCGCCGCATTCGCACCACAGCTTTAAAGCCAACAGCAAAAGGAAGTGAACAGAAGAAATGAAAACACCTGGCCGCAGCCGACACCCTGGCGAATTGTCATCGTATGGAGGTATAGAGGTGTAGAGGTAGGTATAATGTGCATTGTATTCTCGCTCACAGCCGCCCCACATATACAAAAGCCCGTCGTGTACTGTGCTCGCCTCGTTGCACGTGTGTGTGTTTGTCTGTGTGTGTCTGTGTTGTGGTTTCTTTGAAAACTGGAGTGCATTCATTTAACGCAAATATAAACAAGAACTCGCGCGGCGGCGGCCGTTATAACTGTAGGAGCTTGGTAATCTCAGCCTTCAGCGCCGACGGCTTGAACACGCCGTGCTCCGTGATGATTCCCGTGATGAGCGAGGCGGGCGTGACGTCGAAGGCGGGATTCCAGCAGTTGATGCCCGGCGCGGCAATGCGATGTTCGCCCACGTGCGTCATTTCGCGATCGGGGCGTACCTCAATTATGATGTGGTCACCGCTGGGAATCTGCAGATCGATCGATGTCAGCGGCGCAGCAACATAGAACGGCACACCATGATGCTTGGCTACCACGGCAATTTGGTATGTGCCGATTTTGTTGGCCGTGTCGCCGTTGGCGGCCACCTGGGGGAACGTGATTGATTAGTTAACCAACAAGTACGGTTAATGTGTCAGTGCAGACAACTTACCCGGTCAGCGCCGACCACAACAGCGGCCACGTTTTTGACACGGAACAGTGCCGCCACCATGCTGTCCAGCACCAGGGTGGCGGGTAGCTTCTCGTGCACCAGTTCGTAGGCGGTGAGGCGCGCCCCCTGATTGTAGGGCCGTGTCTCAGTGCAGTACACATGCTCTGCAGGCACAGAAAGACAGAGGAGAGTGAGGTTAATTCGCGTACGACGACCAATCGTAGCAGAGATGTGAGCTTACCCAGCTTGCCCAACTCGCTCAGGTGACGCACCACGCCCAGCGCCGTGCCGTAACCCGCGGTGGCCAGAGAGCCGGTGTTACAGTGCGTGAGCACACGCACGGGACCAGCTCCGGCTGCGCCAGCCGTCTCCGCGACGTGTGCGAGTATGGCCTTAGCCCCATTGGCCCCGATCGCCCGATTGTCCGAGATGTCCTTCTCCAGCATGGCCTCGGTGGCGTTCAGGAATCTTGAATTACATTGGAATTGTTGGCTGCGCCCTGTGCTGGCAAAGTATTTGTTTACCTTTGCTTCATTTCGGCAACCGAGACGGCATCATCCTTGGTCAGCTCATTGGCCAGCGTGATTAGCTCGTCGGCAGATATTTTCATGTTTACCGCCGTGGGGCGAGCGGAAACCAAATAGTTGAGCTTGCCCTCAATTTCCTGGCGTAGAGATTTCTTGCTCTCGAATTCCTCCGGATGGACTTCGACAGCCAGCGAGAGGCAGCCCACAATAGCAATGGCCGGCGCTCCCCGCACCTACAGGGAGAGTGATAAAACAGAGACGCAACTGTAGAGAGAGAGAGAAAGAGATAAACGGAGCGGCAGGGGCATAGGCAGAGGAAGCTGTGGCGGGTGCGAGACTGTGGCTGCCTGCGAGTGGTGGGTGGAAATATGCTTAAGTATCGTTTACTGCTTCTGCTGGCTGCTGCCGCTGTGTCAATGCTCTTATCTCTGGTCATAAACACTCTGTAGTAACATTATATAATGCCTCGCAGTCCACGTGATGAGCCGGAGGCGTGCTTTTTGCACAGGCGGCAAGCGTTTCAGTAAACAACATCGAAATTATCTCTCTCGCGGATTTTATTTGTTGAACAAAAAAAAAGAAACAAGGGAAAAGTGAACACAGTCTAGCTTAGAAGAGTCGACTGAAATATACCCGGCATGCAGATCCTTCTATTTCAAATGGGATGATTGATTGTCCCAATTTCTACTTTCATACTTCTTAAAGCAAAGTAATTTATGCCTCGTTTCATATCATATAGATGCCCCTACAAAGACCGAGCATACCCCACTTAATGCGTTACCAATTAGTGCGGGGTATCAAAGAGAGCCGGCGGGTGCCAACGAACCTATGTAATCTTGGTAATAAGTCGAGGCTAATCCACTTAAACGGGCAAAGCAACAAATTTCGGGAGATGCAATTAATTTTGATGATGATGTGTAAGCATTTTGCACTTGGCAAGCGCAGTGCAGAATTTATAGGACTTATATGCAATTTGAAATGCGTTATTTATAGAGGGAGAGAAATGTGCGCGGACTGCGGAGACTGCGGGGACTGCGATTCTCGCGGGCTTCGCATTCTCTAGACGGCACTTTAATGGGAGAGTGATTGATTGATGGATTGCCCCTGATGGGGCAGCAACCGGGGCAGGGTTCTACCATATGCTGCTGCAGCGCTGCTCACCTGCATCTTGTTGATGACCTTCCAGCCATCCTCGACGCCCCGCACCGTCACATACTTGGAGACGACGGGCAGCAGCAGCTGATCGAGAATCTCCAGGCTGCCGCGCTGGTACTTGATGGACTGCAGGCTCATGCTCTACGCTTTGTACTACTCTCCTCTGTGAGTGTGTATGTGTGTGTGTGTGTGTGTGTGTGTGTGTAACTGAAAAAGGTAAAAGGAAAACTGTTAGCAAGTCTGCAGATCAAAAGGATGCAAAGACAGAGCGATGTACTTAGTGGACTTTGTATGCTTTGGCAGCTACTCGGCGGCGTCGGCTGGCGTCAGAGCTCCAACGTTTACGGAACTGTCAGAAATGTGTGGCCAGGGCCAAGCGAATGTACATATATATGTATATATATTTGTCAATTGATCAATATTAATCAAATGAAACGACAAGCAGATAGCCGAAAATCGCTGAGGCAGGCCCGAACCTAGACGCAGACGCAGACCCAGACGTAGTCCCAGACGTCTGACAGCCCAATGCTTCCCTTTGCAACTGAACGATTGCGATGGGAATGGACCGCGACCAATTCGAAGCACATTTGGCAGAAGAGCGACACTGAGAGCGGGATCAGAGAGCGGCTGGGAGATGGGAGCCAGATAAGGAATGCCAATGAGAATCGCAGAGAGAGGCAGACAGGCAGGCAGAGCGAGAGAGAGCAAGTGAGAGAGAGAGAGGGGAGAGAGCGATTAATCCAAGTTGTCACAATGCGTTGCCGTCGCAAATTGATAAAGGTGTTCGCGACGCTGACGCTGACGCAGACGTTGATGCCGGCGTCGCGCTGCCCCCTTTGACGCTGGCCCTCAGCACGTTGTCGCGAATGAGCGCCGTGTGAATGAATGTGTGCCTGATATATTTTTGTAATATTGTGACAGACGACAGCGCTGATTATCTTGTGAACAGATTATCTTGTGAGGCTCAGAGGAATAAGGAATTTGAATTCATAGGGTAGCGTAATTTATGGGCCTGCGATTTGTTGGGCGCGCTGTAAGTGTCAAGCAAGAACTTGGAGCTGGTGCGCTGCCAAATTATACACACACATGCACATGTAGACATATTAACATGCACCTACACATGTGTACATGCGGAATTATGTTAATGCATGCCGCATGCAACCGGTGGTTGCTGCACTTGACACGGAGTCAACCACTGCCACTGGCTTACCCTGGCACGCGGGCGGATAGTGCTGCTACGGCAATGCTCGATTTTCAGCGAATTCTAATTCAACTCGATGCGTTGGCAATTATATTCGCTTGAAACGCATCGAAAATGTAAACAGGCAAAAAGGTAAACAAACACGAGCGAAATGTAAAACGAGCGCAGTGTGACCAGAGGCGGGCGGGAAACTGGCAACAGGCATGTTAAGTTGCCGATGACGAACAGAACATCTGATTGTCGCCAAGTCGAGGGAAAGCCTAAATGAATTGTGCGAAACGTTATGAAACACGCCGGCGGTTTCCACTTACCACAATTTGTTTACTTTATCTAACGGCCTCTCCGCAACTCATCTACTTGGTTAGCCGGCAGGAACTCTGTTCTAAATTCTTTATAAATTCGTTTGACTTTTATTGTGGCAGTGAGTGGTGTGACTTTGACTTAACCGTTAACTAAAGTTTTAATTTTTGCAGTTGTAGTCGGTTATCGCGTGCAAAAAATATACAATAATTTACGCACAAAAGTTGTGCTTGCAAAAAATCGCAACGCTTAGTCAAATACACTAATAGCACGCAACATTGAGTTAACAGAGCGCGTTTTTCCACTGCAAACGTTAACAGTGGTATCGATAACGATTACTGAACATTGCATACCCGCTGTTACGTGTAGTTCTCGAAATTGCCGCTAGAGGCTGATTGCTTTGCGGGAATTTTCAAAAGTTTAAATTTGCGCCACTGATAAATTTATATTCTAAATTGTAAATTCATCAATATAATTGAAATGTCGAGTAAAGCTTTGCATAGTCTCTATCGGCTGATGCCAAAAAACACATTGTTCATGCTCTGCGACATGCAGGAGAAGTTTAAGCCGGCAATCCCCTTGCTCGGAGCCGTCATTGAGAACACAACGAAATTGGTCAGTGTCTGGAGAATGTTGTGTAGTTTACACGCTAATTGCATAACTTCCGACCACAGCTAAGTGCTGGGAAGATTATCAATGTGCCGCTTGTAGTCACCGAACAGTATCCGGAGAAACTGGGCGCCACCGTCCGCGAACTGGACGTGCAACATGCCTGCGCCGTCGTGCCGAAGACCAGATTCAGCATGCTGGTGCCGCCCATCGAGCAGAAGATGAAGGATATATTCGGCGACAAGCCCAAGACGGCAGTTCTGTTTGGCATTGAGGCAAGTGGACATATATGATTTTCTATTACTCCATAATTTATGCCATACAATTTATACGCGCAGACACACGTGTGCATCGAGCAAACCGCCTTTGACCTGATCAACAGCGGCATCAACGTGTGGCTTGTCGCGGACTGCTGTGCCTCACGTCTCAACCAGGACCGGGACCTGGCATTGGAGCGGCTGCGCAGCATTGGCTGCACCATCACCAGCAGCGAGAGCGTTATCTTCAACCTGCTGGCAGATAAGGACCACAAGTCGTTCCGAGACATCGCCGCGCTCGTGAAGAAGGTGTCAGCCGATGTGAAGCTTTGAGTTGTCCCAACAGCAGCAGCAGCAGGAGGAGCAGCTGCCAATAAACGATGCCTGCCAGCGGCGACTTGCAAGTCTTTTCATTTGGCCTCGCCTGTTCGGCCATGTACCATTAAGGCAGCATATTTGTGTAGCTCATAGAAATTATGAGAGAAGCGCCCGAGCTAGGGCCGGCGGCGCTGGGCAGGCAGGCTTCGTCTCATCTCATAAACATTCTGCCCAGCGGACAGCTGAATGGAGCAGTGCCTCAGCGGCGCCTTATAAGCCCAGTGCAGAAGCTCGGGCTCGATTCGTGGCGCAGCAGCGCGCTGCTAGAATTGACGCCATGGCTGCTTGCTGCCAATTTATGCGAGGCACTCGCATCGCAGCGAGCGCCCCTTGTATGCCGGGCTCGGGCAGCAGTTAAAATTCATGATGCAATCGCAACAATCTCCGCGTGTTGTTTACCTACGCGCCCCGGGCAGCTGCCGGGTGACGGTGACAGTGTGTTTCCAGCCTCTGATTGACTCATAACAGGCCACGATCGCAATCTCATCTGCATGCCAGATCGCTGCGGCCTCGCTGCTCCGCGCTGCTCCTCTCTGCCCCCCCCGCGCTGGATATTTATTTGCCGAAGCCCTGCCAGCTGAGTGCCAGCTCCATTGCGCGCAAGTGAAACTGATGGCGACGGTCTGCTGGCACGCGATATGCGATTCGCGATACGCAGGCAGCATTCCGAAGACTTGGCCAATTATGCGCCGGCATCGCTTATCTAATCCTACCTAAATACTTAAGCGCGTCTAAGCCTCTAACGAGGCGTTGCGAGCGATGCTGTCGGGCGAACTGGGCCAACGGTAACGTGCGTAAGTGTTAGCAGCTCTGGGCCAGCGTTGCCAACACCCAAAAGAGCTTGCAGTTGGCTCAAGACTGGGCTTCAGGCTCGGGGCTCCACTGCCTGCGGCCATAAATCTGCAGTCGGAAGATGGAAACAGGTTTGCGGGCATGGCGCGCACTTGGCATATTAATAAATTTCGTTCCTGCAAAACGATAAAAATGATAAATCTGTGAAATTGCCCCGGCCATGTGCAAATGAACAGGCGATCAGGACTCAATGGCTTCATGGTGGATCTGTGCGAGGCTGCCAAAGGCTACCAGGGATTTATGTGGCTGCTCCCAGGCAAGTGGCAACCGCGACGGCGCGCATAGATCACTGGCAGCAGCAGCGGGAGCACTAACCGTCGGGCCAATACCCTGCTCGAGTGCTTCTCCCTCTTAGCTGCATTTTGTCAAGCTCATAACAGTACCCTGTACCTATTCTCCGGCCCAGCCATGTGTTGACAAGTGTGGGAATCCCGAGCGGCGCTTCAAAGGGCTGCGATTCAGTTGCATAATTTATGGAGCTGCTGCAGCCTGCCCAAATTAGCCAAATTTCGCTTCGGGGCAGCGAGTCTGTGTAATGAGCTAAGAACAAAGTTGGACTGAGCCGCAGATCACTTGCATTTCCCACAACGCGCTGAAGCTGTGGCAGGGGCAAGAACTCTGCTTATAGCCATATCCATGGCCTGCACTCGTTCATTTAGTCATTTAGTCATTCACATGCTGCAATTAGTTCAATGATTTTATGCTAATTATGCGCTCGAACCTCGTTGGCTCTCGGTTCTCGGGCAACGCCTGCGAGTTACTTGAGCCTGGGCGTGGCCGCTTTGCCAGCGGTCATAGGGAGTTCTCAGTGCCCTCTAAGTAAGCCATTTCCGCGTCACCTGTTAACCCACTAAGGCTAAACGGGCGCCGCCGACCATCGACCGGCAATTAGTGGGCTGTCCGGAGATCGTATCTCCGCAGGGAGTAGGTACTGCGAGCACCCTGGGAGTACCGAGTACCGCCGCGTACCGAGCACCGTCTAATTAACATATGAGTTATATTTGTTCCTATTCGCTTTGAGTGGGCCAGTTTCAAGATTGTAGCCTCTTGGCCACGGGCGGAGTTGGGTGTGTGAATGTTTGCATACCTTGTACGAGTATATTATAATTAGATTAGAAACGCAGCTGCAAGCCACGCTAATTGCTCTCAGGCACACAAAGCGATGCGATGGTATGCGGCATAGGCACAGTTAAGTGATTAGCAAGGATCTAATGGCTTACGGGAAATGCTCTCGGAATCAATAGAAAGGTAGAAGATAACGCGTGACTCCAATGCATGCATTATTTTAACAGTTTGTTTGTGTTGCTTCCGAACTCTCTGAAATATCTGCGAGCATCTTGAAGAAGTCTAAGTCTAAGATACATTTGAAATAACTAGTAGTAGCTGTAGTTCTTCAATTTAAAATTTAAGTTTATTCAGTATTAATTAAATTCTTAAGGTTTCAGGTCTGCCATTTTTATGAGTATTTAGTCAGAGATTCCCTGATATCATCAACAATAAAGTAAAAATTGAAATTTAAAATATTTAGCATTATGTTTAATTCTTAATTTAAGCTCTAACTTTAAGTTTCAGACTACTTGTTTAATGTTAAATAAATCAGAATTTGTCTCACAGCGTCATCAAAACCAAACAAGTCTGACTTGCTGGCATTCTGGTGTACAACAAGCTCTTCTCTGCCTTCGTGGTGGTCTCTGCCGATTGAGATCTCTTCAATTTGCATCGACCAAGTGCCGAGACCAGATCCGTTAGATCTCTGCTCGCCGTTAACAGCGAAACTTTTCCACACTGCTCAGAGATATCTTCATCTATCTCAGAACGGAATAAAAACAACACACAGCAGGCACAGCGCTGTGAAAGGTTGCCGTGTTCCAGCTGGCGTCTGGACCATCCGTATATGTGCATTTGGTATAGTACTGCTCGCATCTGTATTTACATTTGTAGCCAACTAATTTGCTTAAAAGCGCAGACAATAAAAATTTGTATTTTGGCTGCGACAAGTTGCCGCAAATGCGTCGAGTGGCTGACACACAAAAAAGCGAGGAAAGCACAGCAAGCAAAGGGGAAAGAAGGAAAGACAAAAAGCGAACACCAAAATAAACTTGCAAAGATTTACAAATTTATGCTGGAAATTCGCTGCTGTGGCAGTATTTATATGGGCAATTGGCCAAAATGTTGGCCAACTTTAACACATTTGCGTGCTTTATCTCTCTCTCTCCGTCAACGTCGCTGTCTGCGCCTCCTTTTCCATCTCCGGACTGCGCTGCTCTCGGCCTCCGTTGCACACATCAAAGTGACTCGAGTCCCATTTGACTTGCAGTTTGTGCAGTTACAGTTGCCAAATTTGGCCAGTTTCACTTGTTCAGTCCGAAATTTATGCCGTCTTGGGTATGCGACCAGTTGTAGTGGGGAGCTGCAAGCAGGGGGCTCTGGACACTAGGCTGGGGTGGGCGCCTCCACTAGGCGAATTAAATATGCATCCATTGTCCGTTTACTTTCTACGACAATTTGCATATTAACAAGTGTCATTTCACCATAGAAAATACCTAGAAACATATATGCAAGCGATTTGCATATTGGTATCTTTCTACGTATTAGTTTTCGATTTTATTCTGTTCCTTGGGGTAAAGCTTTCCTTGCAGCCACGATCATCCGCCGAATCGTAAAACTCATAATGCGAATTATAATGAATTCGTTTTATGATAATTTGAGGCACAGCATATTAGTTTTTCTCTGGGAAGAAAAATTATATAAAGAATATTGTTATTACAACTTACTGCTGTTTAGGCCATTTTAATTTTTTAGCAAAAATTGAGACGAATTAGGAAAAGGCTTAGTCAGATTGGGCTCCCATCACTTAGCTATTGTTAGTCTTGAGGACAAGCTGCAAAAAACTATTTAACTTCTTAGCCAGATATTATCTGTCAATGCGATCAGCCTTGTCACCCCCTTGTCACCAGGCTAAAAGAAACCGTCGCTACTCTGAAAATTGTCGGTGATATTTTGACACTTCAACCGGGCAATTTGAAATTAATCGAAGTCTGTTTGGCAGAGCATTAAAAGAAAATCGAGAAAAGTTTTCCCTGGCACTTAACAGTGTTGACTTTCATCGCCCAACCCAGGTGCAGACCCAGGCGCAGACCCGGGCGCTTTTCCACCTCGCCAATATGTCAAACGGAGCAGCCGCCGAGGATGTTCAATCAGAGATCCGTTTGCTGTTTTGCCGACCGGCTCATTGCACCGATTTGTCAGTGCAGTCAAAGCATTTTGTCACGATCTGCCATAAACACCTTGTAGAACTGGTAAAACGGTTTTCTCCCCGTCGATTATTGTTATTAAATCGAAGCGATTTGTGCACAGGTCACAAAAGAAGCCGCCGCTGCTCATTGCCCTCTGCTGGCTGCCAACGCCGCCACCACCACCGCCACCACCACCGCCACCGCAGCCGCAGCCATCGCCTGCATTAGGTAAATAGAAAGTGAAGTTGTGTGCCAAGATCTTCTCCAGCAGGTCAATCGATGGCCCCCAGCCAGCCCTGGCTCTGGGCCAGACCCGGCCAGGCCAAGCGAATACATTGTAGATTCACTTTTCAGCCAGACAATAAGAAACGGCCAAGAAAAGTGCTCGAGTGAGAAACGAGACGAGACGAGACGAGACGAGAGAAAACAACAACGAACAACGGGCTAATGATAATGTTGGAATTATCCCATTGCACTTGAAGCATCAGCTCGACATAATGAACGCCATTACGGAGAGCGAGTCGCTCTCAGGTGCTCCTCGGGCCTGCTACAATTTATAGCTGCCTGCTCCCACAATGGCCCTGCTGTCAAATGCAATCAATTAAGGTTAATTAGAAGCCACTTCCCAAATTACGAGTACAAATGGAGCCAGTTCCAGCTGGAGCTGTGGCTCTGGCCGTAGCTGAAGGTGGAGCTGGAGCTGCGGCTGCGGCTGCGGGCACCTTCTGCAGCGTTCGCTATATGTGTCAGTGGCATTTGCGAAAATTCTGCGGTTATGATTTCGGAAATTTGTAGGTCATTGTCCCAGAGCCGAGCACAGGCTGACCGCACGCCGACGCCAACACTTTCTGGCCCTGATTAATGGCGTGTGGAGCATGAATTTGGCACAGGTTTCGTGGATCGCGGGTTGTGGATCGCACTTCGCGGAGCCGACAATTGGCATGCCAGAGAGCCTTGTGGTCCGCTCTTGGCCAGATCATCTTGTATGCATCGTGCATGCTCCAGCGGCATTGATTCTCACAGAAGCAATGGGCCAGTTAGACAAGTTGGCCCAGGCCGGCGGCTTGTAGGCCTGTCAGCGCGCCTGACAAAACTGACAGGCAACATTGACAACGACGACGACAGCGGAGCATGGACAAAGCCAGCGTCAGAGTCCGCGTCAGCTGCGCCGTGCGCGACATTGGACAACGGTAGCGCATGTTCGAGACAATCAAATATGGGAACGGAGCGTTGTACCTACCTGCAACGAGTGACCCATATCTGTCGTTGTTTTTGTCCCAGCCGGCAAAGTTCAGGAGGTTGCGGCCGGGCATTTAGCATATGGCATAAGACAAATGGTCAATGGCAGACGCGACATGATATATGGCAACTGGCATATGGTAGATGTAGCTGCATGCCCAAAGAAAAGTGAAATTCTGATGGCAGAGCGACAGCGACAGAGAGTGAGACAGAGTGAGAGAGTGAGAGAGAGAGAGAGAGAGTGAGACAGTGTGCAGCATGCAACTGACTGACCCCATTGAACGACGGGCCCACGCTCCGATTGAGTGCTTGAGTGAGCGAATGAATGATACCCTGCCAGAGAGCCACTTGCCGAATTGCCAGTTGGAGTTTTGATTATCTGGCGCGGCTGCAACAGCAGCCGGTTTCGCTGGCACATAAAATGTGTTGACACGAAAGCGCAGCCAAACTGTGGATTCTGCGAAATGGGAAATAAAAAGCAGCAACCACAACAACAACAACAACAACAGCAAGTGAAATGCTGGAATCTTATGCTGATTGGCGGTCGCAGCAGCTGCTCGGGTAATTTGCGCCAGAAAAAAAGTGAAGGCGTCTCCAGCCGAGCATCTCTCGAGCCATCGATGGCAAGCGGAGCTGCAGCAGCAGCAGCAGCAGCAGCATCAGCCTCAGCACTTTCATTAAAAGTTCCAGCCGATTCGGGATCATTAAATCGCCGCCAGAATGAATCAATGTTTTGGCCATGCATCAACTTCCTGACTGCAATGCCAAAGCAAGAGCAGAGAACGAGTCGAGCTCAAAGTCGCTGGCAAAGCAAAAGCAGCGGCAAAATTCACTCAAACTCAGCTGCGAGCTCATTTCTTTTGAGTTTGCTGTGGCCACAGCTTTTGTCTTTGCAGCTGCAGCTCAAACGGGTTTCTTTGAGTGCAAACCCAAGCCGGAGCCCCGAGACTGAGCCTAGGCCTGGGCCGCAGACTGGACTCTGGCCAGGGCCCGACTAAGCTAAGCTTTCCATCAAGCATCGTGGCGCTGCACAGTGCTCTTTATTTTAATTTGCGCACCTAAGTAAATGCCCGAGTGGTGCTAATGAGACATAACGACATGCCCGTCGCCAAGGCCAGCGCCTCATTTGTTATTTTCAGCAAGCAGGCAGTGGTGTGCAGCTGCCTCCTCGCCGGCCGGTAGGTTGGCTGGTTGGTTGCTTGGCTGCTGCCTAGGCCTGCCCAGCATTTGGCATGCCAATATTTTCTAATATTCGCAATCATTTAACTTAATGCGCGCTCATTTGTTTTGCGTGCAGCTGATGCAGCTGCGCTTGCGAGTTCGGGCTCGGGCTCGGGTTCGCTCCATGGCCGATCGCACTGCGCTCATCGCTGGGCAAACAACAACAACAACAACAACTGCAACAACAGCAAAAATGACGTTCAATCCCACGATATTCGCTAATGAGCCTGGGCAACGCAATGTGGGCGTGTCGATCGCGCTGCCTTCGTGAGCCAACAACAAACAATTCAATTTTCATGGCCGCCGGGCGGGTCGGCCGAAAACATTTGCAATTTATTACCTAATGCAGGCAGCGTGCGTTAGATTGCCCCGCCGATTGGCAGGGACGCCTGCCAGCGGGATTTATGAACACGCTGCAGCAGCAGCAGCAGGAGCAGCAGGCACTGCCTGCACCGGAGCCATCGCCACCGCCGTCACACTCGCCCACCTCGTCCAGCCCCTGCAGGCGCTTGCAATTTGTCACTCAGCGCACAGCATTGTACATATATACAGAGCCGTGTACTGCCATTATGTCTCATTGCGGGCACAGGAGTGGGAGCTGAGTGCGAGGTAAATGTGAGAACTGAGAGGCCCAACGCTAAGTGGCGGCTTCTGACGACTTCCCAATGCCACTTGCTGTGACTTTTCAACCCAAATACAAAAGTCAAACGCGAATGAAAATGAAACCGGCGTCGGCGTGAAAATGAAAACGTTACCGAGAAAAGAGAAAACGATGTCAGTGTGTGTGTGTGTGTGTGTGTGTGTGTGTGCATGTGGGCAGCGTTTGGGTTCGTTTCCAGTGCGCTGGCTGTCAGTCACTCTGGACTTCTTTGGTATTCAGGGCTGTCCGCACCACAGTGGGTCAACCATTTGCAGCCGCCGCAGCAGACGAGCTGCAGCTCCAGCGAAGCTCAGCTCAGCTCAGCTCAACGTAGCAATTGCCAATTGTTGCGAAAAAAAAGTGCGTCTCAACGAAACGAAAGACTTAAGACACGAACTGGCCCCAAACGCACTTGCAACAACGAGTCTTTTTGGCGACTTCAAAGTCGCCGCCGTCGAACATCGTAGCCCACTTCTAACAACCGAAAATCAACATTAAATTATGGCAACAATAGCAAAAGCTACACAAGAGCAACAACAGCGCCAACTGCAACAACAGCAAAGGCAACATCGTTCGTCACCGAGTTTTTGCTCTACGCGTCTCCGCCTCCTCCACGCCGCCCCACGCACCCCGCACCACTACCCGCTGGCATTCTGAGAGCGTGCGCACGCTGTGAAAGTCGAGATACGCTCGACTCAATGACAAGAAATTCTGGTCTTCATAATGAGACTTATAAATGTTTTTATGGCAGCAGCTCAGCCGTCAGAACAACAAAATAATAACAACAATAAAACCAACAGCGACAGCAACAACTACAATTTGGCATGTGCACATTTATTAAAGCCAAGCGGAGATTTATTTAGTGTGTTGTTCGTGGCTGTGTGGCAAATTGGTTTTTTAATTGCTCGCCTTCATCTCTGTTCTCCACTTGCCGACTGCAGCTCTGATGGAATTCATATCCCGACAATTATGCAGCTGTACGCACACAAAATTGCCTTCGATCTAATAGCAGAGAAATCGAAAACGGTGTAGGTAACAGCAAAGAGATCAATATCGCTTATCGCTACATAGCAGCATCTGTATCTGTATCTGTATCTGTATCTCGACGGGGCATTCCAACTGTCAATCGGCAGTTGGCACTTGGCAGTTGGCAGTTTGTCTGTGTGTGTGTGGTCACGTTTGATTGGACGAGTGGTTCCCAGTGGCCGAAACAGTTAGTTTCCCTTGACCACAGCTGACTTCTTCCGCATGTGTGAACACACATCCAAGATATCAAAATGAGCAGATAATGCGAGTTGATTTCCAGCAGCGACGGCAGCGATGCCAGCGATGGCTTCCTGGGTTATGACTTTTGCGGCTGTCGGGCTGCGATCAACTGCTGCTAACTACAAACTAGCAGGCGAATAATGCCAAGAATTAGTTGTGGAAAAATTAACACCACCCAGCAACAGCAGTGGCAGCAGCAGCAGCAGCGGCAACGGCATTGACCACAAGGCTGTCGGCTGCAGCTGATGGCTAAGGCTGATGGCTGCGGCTGAGGCTGCGGCTGAGGCTGAGGCTGAGCCAGAGACTGAGGCTGTTGCTGTGACTGAGAGCTGCCGGCTAAGCGCTGAGGCCTGTTGCACAACGGCAAGTGGAAACTGAAAACAATTTACGCAAACCGTACAATGTTCTGGCTGAGATTGACTCGGCTTGGTGGGCCAGCAGGTGGCCAATGGTGGCCAGTGCAATCTGAAGTGCATTGACTGCCGAGCAGCTACAGTGTAATCACAATTGGAATTGGACTTTCTGCTTCTCTGCCTCGCACTCTGTCCCGCTCTCACTCTGCAGCTCTGCCTCCCTCTCGTTTAGCACTATGCAGATTGATTTGTTTTGCAGTTCCGTTCTGAATGGATTCTATTATTCAGCTTTGGCTGCTGAATCGCAATTTGCAATTGAGCATTTACCATTTGCCATTGACCATTTGGTATTTGTGTTTACTGTTAGCTGCTGCAGCTCATCCCGAATTGATTTCTAATCCGGCTGCTGTCACCTTTGACACGTTACGTAACGGGTTCGTTTGCTCATCAGATCGATTTCCACGAGCAGGCGAGTTCTGCATGGATTGAATAAGAAAACTTGCAGAGCGTAAGCTGGGGAGAATCCGCAAGATGTTGAAAGCTTAAAGGCATCGCTCTATATATGTAAGATTCGATTTTCAGATCTATGGCATTGGCAGCCTAAGCTAAATAAGAAGATCGATTAAATAAGACTAACGAAGAATAAAGCGTTGAGCAATCTCTGTATGCTCTGGCTAGATATTCAGTTGCACATCTATCCGAGTAGTTCTGCTTCGTTGGAATTGACATATTTGCAATTTGCACAAGTTCCTGCACAAGAAACCTTCTGGAGCTTTGTGTGCTGTGATGCTGCGCCTGAGCCGCAGCTGAGGAGCAGCTCAAGGAGGTCGACAGTTGAAGCGTTTACAGCTTCGTCACACGATTTGTAACAGTCGCTCGCCTTGGCCACACAGCTGCTTGAGCCAATCGGCCCAATCGACATGTAAGGCCCTTAAAAGTCATGTTGTGCCTCTGGTCTCCTGCGGCTGGTGGGTGTGTCTTCGGCATGGGCATGGGCATGGGCATGGGCATGGCCAGGGCAGGGCTGGACCGCACAGCGCAAACGTTTTTGGCAATTATCAAGATCATGGGGCCGCTTGTTGACTCTTGTCTGCGATAGTCGTTCGTTAGACGTTTGCGTAGGCCTTGCAGGCCCGGGCGCGCCCTTGTCTCCCGCCTACCGACCAACGCCTCCTTCGCTGCCTGTAGACTCGCAGCCTCGCAGCCTCTCTGGGGTCTTATCGAGTGGCCATTAGTGTGAAATCGTTAAAGTTTTAAATGCCACCGCATTTTGTATCTGTTTTGCGGCTGACTGGCTGCTGGCTGGCTGGCTGGTTGGCTGACTGGATGTTGGTCTAGTTCTCGACAGTGCAAATATCGTTCCAATTAAAGTGGCCAAAACCAACTGGCAGATACATGGCTCTAATCACATTTGGAGTAGATTTCTCGGTGCCTTTTTTACGGCCTAAACACGCTGTGCTATGCGATTAATTAGGCAATTAGAGAGTGAGATCGAGAGCGCCTCGTATAAATCAGCAGAATTATAAAGCAATCGAAAGGCGATGCTTCCTATCGCACTGCCCGCCACAGCGAGCATAAAAAATAATTGTGTGGCCATAAACAATCGAGTCGGGAGCACGGCTGACCACGCAAATGGCCGCGTCAACTGCAGGCAACAGTCAACAGTCAACAGTTGAGAGTCAACAGTCGGCGGGTAACAATGTTGCCAGAAAATGTTTAGGCCAATTTGCTCGACCTGCCAGTGTCTGTCAACGGCTGCTGTCGGCCCTTAGCTCGTTGACTTTGACTCTGCCATTGGCATTGACATTGCCTATGGCTGTGGCTGCTGCTGCGGCTGTGGCTGTAGCTGAGGCTGAGGCTGTGGCATTGGCATTGGCATCGCCTTTGCCATTGGCAATTACATGCAGCTCACGTGCTGTCAAAGTTGAAAGATGACAAATCAACTTGACAGCGGCAGCGCGCCAATTTGCATGGCAAAATGGCCAAGTCAGAGATTCAGCCGAATGATGCTGAAGCTGAATGCAAAACGGGAGCAATGCACCCAGATCTCGCCTCCCGGCTAAGTGTGTAAGTGTCGTGTGTGTGCCTGACGCCTGACATTGTGTAATAATTGGCAGTTCGTGGAAAGCTCGAATTTGATAGCGATTAATTGGCTCCTCTTGTTGTGGCTATGGCTATGGCTCTGACTGTGGCATGTGGCATGTGCTTGCCGAGGAATGCAGCTAAGTAAGTTGCCCCATCGCAACTCAAATTAGCATATACGCTTATGGCAATTGCATTAATTTCACTTCTTATTCGCTACATCAACCGCCCGCCCTCTTTTTCTCTCTCTCTCTCTCTGTCTCTCTGACGCTCCTCCCCTGGAGCTCTTCTTCTGGTTTGACAATCTGCAGCTTTGTAATTGCAATTTGATGGTTCCATCATAGTTAAAACTTATGACACCCATATAAAAGCGAATTGAAATGGTCCACCGCAGTGCAATGCAGAGCAGCGCAGCTCGATGAGGACAGCTTCCGTCAATTATATGGCCGATCGTAAGTCCTCAGGCTACGGGGACCCAGCAGCAGTAGCCTCACCCGCTGCGAGCAGCTGCTGCTTTTCTGGCAACTTTCCGAGCTGCCCTCTGCGATGACGAAAATTCATTTTGCCTATCGTTGCTGCAAATTGTAATTGCCACTATAACCACATATAGAGTCTCGACTATGGCGGACGGCAGACAGGAAGGCAGGCGGACTGGCAGGCGTTTTATGGCGTTAGCTATTTAAAGAAGCCTCGATTACTGCTAGGTATCGGGTTTTCCTTTTTGCCTTTAACTGTCCACATGCTAGATTTATTTCACATTACTACATTTCTACAGACGTTGGTGATCCGCATTTGCTGGGCGAAAACTTTCTTGTTTGTATAGCTGCTGCCTTTTACTAGACTCAGACCGTCCGACTGTCTCTATGCCTAACTGTCGCACTGTCCGACTGTCTGACTGTCTGGCTGCCAGACGCTTTGTTCCTTTGCCAGTTGTTCACACGACTTTCATGTTAACAACTTGCTTTCATAACAGTAAAAATCAATAAGTACCTGCAGTTTATTACGTAGCTGGCACTGAGCTAAATAACTCTGGCATACAACATGCAGCAATCATCATTTAGTGGAGCTCTCCCCCAGACCCCACTCTCTCGCCCGCTCGCCCGCTTGTCGCCGCTGTTGTTGCTGCCTCTTCTAACGAGCCATTTGGCATTAATTTCTGCCCATATGCAATGGCAGCTCATACACCAGGGACTGTCTCTGACTGAGCAAATATGTCGCACTACAAGCACAACACGAGACGGACAGCAGCAACGACCACAGAGAGGAACTAGAGACACGACAACGGCAGCAAATTAGTGACATAACTTGGGCGCTGAACACGATTCGCATGAGGATCAAGTTGGGAGGCCGCTGCAAAGAGGACTTCAATCGAGTGCACTAATTTCGCAGTATTATGGAATAGTAATAACGTCGCTCGTGCACTCTCATATTTGTCTGACCTTTGCCAGGCGCAGACCTTTCACCAGGCTCAGCAGCAACAGCAGCAGCAGCAACCAGAGCAAGCAGCAACAACAACAGCCGCAACGAATAGGGATCAAGTTTTAAGTTATGTAAGCACGGCAGAACCTTTTCGGGGTTAAATGCCCATTACGGACAATTTCGTAATGGCCAGTTAAATAACAGTGCTGAAATTTGTTTTCAAATTATTTAAGTCGAGCAGCGGCCACAGCGGTTGCTGCTGCAACTGCAGCAGCAGAAATGCAATCCCAATTTAGCCAAATTAAAGTAACATAATGCAAGACGTGTGGGTGGTTCGGGGTCAGTCAACGACCAGCCTGGACTCAGCTGCTTCTCAGTTATGCTCTGGTTTTGGTTGAGGTTTTGGTTTAGGTTTTGGGAAATTGCTCAAATTGAGCTGTTCCTGAAACAACGATGCATCGGTCAGTCGCAATCTCACGTGATGGCGGTTGGCTGGGTTAACATGGGAACTGGCCGAGCACATCATGCATCCGGCTCGTGTGCTCGTAGGTGGGCATAGCGATGATTTGCTTTACAGTTACAGAGGTTTCTTGGAACCTACGAAGCGCTTCACGGCTCATAAAAGTGCATAATTATTGAATGATGAGGCAGGCGCTTGTCAAACAACGAGACCCAAGTACGGCAAGTGCTGAGAGAACCTGGCAATGCACTGGGATCGAACAGGGCAAGCGTCATTTGCGATGGGAACAATAATGACAATAATAGCGAAGTGAAAGGTTCCACTGATCGACTGCAAGATACCCAAATTTAACACTTTCGATTCTCCCTCGTGTTGACTTTCGATACAGAAGCTGAAGCTGAGAGGAAGATGTTCCCATTTGATTACGACCTTGCATATGACATAAATAGACTATCGACTTTCCCTGGAGTGTGCAGCTTAACTGCAGCACAAAAACAGGTTTCCGGTCATATTTCAAAACTGCTATCCTATGCACCGAGTTGAGATCTTCACTCTCTCTATTTAGCTGTCCTCTCTTATTGCGTTAGCTTCAACTTCAACCCCATTACTGTGTACAAAAGTGAATTGAAACGTGATGGACAGATTTCGGTAAATATGTTCTATGGGAAGTCTACATTAAAAATTAATCGATTCGTGTTGTATCGATTTTGGAAAATTTACTCTTCTGGGTGGGAAGTTAATGGAAGACTGTGATGAAGATTTGGTGTATCTTCACAGCAGCTATTGGAGTTCAAAAACAATTGTTTTTGAGAGTAATAATAAATTGGAAAAATTCCAGGGAATCTACACCTATATTTAATAGGTTTACCTTGAGTATATTAAAGTTTCCAATACACTTTACTTAAGTTTTTGCCTTGACTGGCTCTGAGCTTTTAAATTGAGTGAATGATTGCAGTCAATCTTAGAAATGGCACACAGAAGTCCAAATGTTGAACAACTGCAGAATATCAAAAGACCTTTCTACTTGCATGTATATTTCACACTTGACAGGCACCCACGGGACTTGGCACCTTCTTAACGGACAGTTCATTATGTGGAATTGCTGACGGGCATATCCATAGGTCCATTCACTTTTTGTGGGCAGCAGCCCAACCAACGGAAGCTAACTAAATACTTAAGCTCTTAATTAAGCACCTCTGTCATGTTGTGGTCGAAATCCTTTTTGAGCTCGCGCCAGTTCGTTGCTTGAGTCTTTCGTTTTGGCTGCGCTCCAAGTGGGTCAGTTGGGAAATTTATGCTTGGCAAATTCTCTTGAAAACTGGTGCCGTACCAATAGTTGCATATGAGTGTACATTTGTGTGTACATATGTGTGCGTGTGTTTGTGCGCATGTGCGCATGCATAAATAAATATCATATTCGCAAATTCGAATTTGGCCACTGACCAAGAGCTGGACTGCAACTGCGACTGCGACTGCGACTGTGAGTGAGACTGAAACTGAGACCAGGCACTGAGACTGAAGCTGGGGATCGGGATTGGGACTTGGACTGGGAAGCCGCGCGGCGGCCGTTGCATGCTCATGGTCTCCAGTAAGAGCGCCAAGGCAATGCAAATATAAATAAATTTTCCCGCTGTTTGTTTTGCCAAGCGCGAAATTTACAATTCGCACACATGCTGCGCCAGAAGGTTATCTGATGCCAACGAAAATGAAAATAAATGCACTTTAAGCCGCGACTCCTGTCATCGGTCAACTGTGGCCCCAGTTGCTTGATATGCCAGCCACAGCGTCAGCAGCTACAGCAATAGCAGCAACAACAGTAACAGCAGCCATTGGCCCGTTGTAACTACACGAATTTTGGCTGTTTTTACTTTCAAAATACATTGCAGCGGTCGCTTTGTTTGCCTTTCAGCTCCAGAGTGAGCTCGGGCTTTAGCTTTAGTTTCAGCATTTTATTGCGGCAATTTCACGGGCATGCGAAAATCATTAGCCGAAATCATTAGGGTCAATCAAGTTCGTGGCAGAGATTTGCGTAAGCTTTCCGAGTGAAATGCCAAATGACTTCTGTGCGCATGTGTGACAAATTTGAGATGGAACTTTCGAACTGATCGTCCGCCTGTCAGATTGTTCGCTCAACATTTCGCCAAAATGAAAGCGAAGCACTTCTGTGGCAGCATATTAGCATAGGTTCAATCGCAATCACTCACAAAGACATAATACCGAGTGCTAGACATTATCTACATAGAAGGCTGTCACTCCGCGCTGCGAGCTCCACTTGCAGGCCTTTTACTTTTTGTTTGTGAGCTATGCAAATTGAGGTGAATCAGCAGGTTTGCGTGCGGCCCAAAAGCGGACCAGAGGCCCTCGCTCTCTGCCCAACAAAAGCCGGCAGCGTGTTAAATTGTTTAAGACTTTGTAGTAGTTGGTAACCGGTAAAATGTTGACGAATTTCTCTTTTTACGTTCTTAATGTGAGAGCTGTGAGCATTCTTTGGGTGCTTTTCATTTGATATCCACACGCAGTGGTGTGCTCAAGTGTGGTGCTTTCGTTTCAAGGTTATTTTGGGCGTCTGCTTCCCATGATGTGACACTTTCATTTCGAAAGCCGCCTTCGACATTCGCTTGTCTTCTCGGCTCATTCCTATCGGCCCGCCCATTCTGATCTCTGATCTCATGCGTAGGTTCCGCATCGGTAGCTGCCGCTCATCCTTTCACTTTCGACCAATAGAAGACGATGCCTAACGGTACGCGTAGCGATAAGCATATTGATTATTCAGTCGAATACATAAAAATTAATCAAGAAACAATAATCACGGGGAACAATAGGCAATGTCGCAGGCGTTAATCGAGTCTTTTGAATGCTATTATCATTTTAATTTCCTCGAGAATCATGAGGCTTATCGTTCATTTAGCCGACAATCATCGAGCTCCCAGCTACCTGAGCGGCACAATGAGCTGCTGTCTATTTCTGTCCGCGGTGGGCGTCGCATTCGTCTCTCAACAACGTCTTACAAATTAATCAACACGTAAACGAGGCTGTCCGCAGGTCTGTGGTGTGGCGTGCCGTGTAGTCTGGTCTGGGGCCTAACCCAGGCAGATCGAATCGCACCCAAGCCGACCTTTGTGCCAGTTTGAGGAGCACGCCGCAGAGCACACATGCCGCACACGGTCGTCCAATGGGCTTTTTATTGGGTCACCAGGCGACGCAATTCACACAAAACACCCACTCCAGACAGTAGAAGAGGAAGGGGAAAGAGGGTCTGCCAGACACCTGCCGGAGACCCTCATTTCATTAATGGCCTTTTAGCGTTGCGAATCGTGAGACGTGCCACGATCCACGTCGGTCAGAGTTTAAGGTGCAACCGAGTCAAGAAGCGGACCTAACTCAGCTAAACGGGCGAGGTCAATGCGGGACCGAATTTGTCAGGTAATAAAAGACGGAAACCAGACCTAAAATATTAGTCTTTGAAGCGATTAAGCTGATGAGAAAATCTCGCTTCGAATGACTTTTTACTCCTGTGAGTCTCAGTCTAATTATGGAACAGGTTTCCCGACGCAATTAACAGAACGGCACTTGTCCAATGCCTTTTTAGCTCGGTTGCCCGATATGGTGTGAGGACATTAAATGTTTAATGATTTCCAATCCGACTACTGCGCCAATTTGCTATGAAAACTCAATCATCAGTCGATGACAGATGTGGGACTGCTTCAAAGCCACCAGATGACATCTTGGAGCCACTTAATCAGCAGAAACCCTGTATTCATTCGTTTTATTGCCTGTTTAACATTTGACTTTCATTACACGCATTTTCACGAGCGCGAATGACCCGACTTGGGGTAAGCTTAATGATGGCATACAATGGGCATACAGTTCGATCGCTGAACCCATCAATCGCAGTGATTCACTCAATCACTCAGCATACGGGACAACTCTCACTTTTAATCATTCACGAATAGATACTAGATAATAGATACTCGGATTACGCTCGAATGTTTCGACTGAGCGTTAAAATTCCAAATGCCCAAGACATAAAATAGCCATAAATCTCTGGGCAAATGTTAACAGGCGAAACGTGCTCGCGTTGCCGTCTAAATGAAGACATTTGCGAGTCGGCCAGATGCGAATCAATAATGAAATGGCCATGCAAAATTCTAGACTCAACAAACGGTCAAAAGTTGCCGAGGGGAATGCCGCCGCACGGCGTAACGGTAAATCAGACTCTAGACTTGGGACTACAGACTCCAGTCCAGACTTGAGCTCAGGCTGGGACTTGGACGTTTCAGGCTCGACTCATGACTGCAGATACTCGACTTTAGATTAGAATGAATCATTTGCAGGCATCCTAATTGAGTTGACTGCGCGGCGGGCAGCTGGCAGCTTCAGCTACAGCTAACAGCTAAAAGGCCAAAATATTAGCAACCGCCTTGCCGAGGTGTGAGACTATTTAGCCAACTCGGACCGAGGCCTGGCCCGACTCTGAATCTTAGGCCAAGTAGCGGCGATTAGTCGCGGTTGGAAGTTGGAAGTTTGTTACTGTAGAAAGAGGAGCAGAAGGAGGAGGAGGAGGACGGGGCTAGAACGATGACGAAGGGCCATTTATCAAGTAGACAAACGCGAACTGCTCGTGTCTCGTGTCTCGTCTCTGGGCAAGTTAACCGTTCCTTGACTGACTGACTGACTAACTGGCCAAATGGCCAACTGACTAACGGCCTGCAAGGCATCCCGACTCCGACTCCTACTCCGCCGCGGACTCGACTCCTCCACTTTAATTACTCATTTAATGCCAAAGAGCTGATCTCACACTCGCAGTGCTATTAAAAGTCTCGCCCGCTCCTCCTTCATCTCGGCGCGCGGTCGGAGAAATGTAGTTCTCTGGGTCAATGCGAGCACCTTAACTAATCAAAGCCGCGGCGAGAGAAGTACGCGTTGTCTTCCCTCGTGTACGGTCCGACTCAGTCTGTCTGTCCGTCTCAGTTTGTCAATCACTCAGACATTCGCATTGTCAATAAACACAATGTTTTGCTTTTGCTGCGGCAGCTTTCACAAGAGCCTGACAAAAAAAGCATTAGTTGCAAGTGCTAAAGAACCATTTTTGGGAGTCCCAATGAAAGCCGAAGAACCGCATAGAATTTATTGAGAAGTTGCAGAAACTGAATTACCAATGATTTCGATCTGTTGCCAGGGAACTTGTAATAGGCGTGTGACAACTTGAGGATGCACTCGATACGATACATTCGGTTATCTTATTTGCCAGAAGATGTAGCTAAGAGATGGGAGCTGGGAGTGAGAAGATGTTGCGAGGTTGAACCTCACGTTCTGGGTACCATAAAATACAATGGAGCGTTACGAGCTCGACCAGACCCAACTCTGCCTGCCTCGGCCCGGCTGGCTAACAAATGTCGCTGTTCTATTGTTCAATGACCATGGCTGGAAAAATTTCGGCTGCTTTTATGTTTATGCATGAATTCCAACATGAAAATGCAACTAGGAAGGAAACCCGATGCCCATAAATCAAATTGGCCAAAATGCTCCTAGATCCAGCACGCAGTCATGGCCAACTGATTGAGTTGTCGCGTATTTGGGTGAGATCGCCCAGTGTCTAAATGTCCACGAGTCGAAGCTCCGGTCCCAGTCCCAGCCCAAGCTGCACTCAGTGCCAGTTGCAGTCATTGAGCTGCTGCCATTGGGTATGTCATTTGAATTTCGTGCTTGTTCTTGCCTTTCTGGCCAACCTGGCCAACTGTTTTGGAGGCAAATCTTTTTTTGGCCAAAATTGAAAAGGAAATTTCCATAGAACGATAGTCTGAGCCGGGCCTATTGTCACCTTGTGATCCTATAAGGCGCAAGATCGCTTCCATATTATGCGAGATGTTTGTCATATTTACAGGAGCAGCCCGCCCACAGATTTAATGCAGCAGACTAGTATCTCGTCTCTGTGGCAAGTAGGTCAGCTTCGAGATCGGTCCAGTAACAGGAAAAGTGCATCAGAAAATTCTAACGGAAGCGTCGGACTCGACCGCGATTATCCATATTTTATTAATGGTCTTTAGACCAGTTAAAGGCTTTGGTGATGGCATGATGGTTGCTAGGGGAGAGGGAGAGTGGAAATCGCCGAAAGGCGAAATCTGAAATGATTTCCTTGTACGGCTCGTCGGCCAGAGAGTTCATTCTTATTCTATTACAAATTTTATTACACTTAAGTGCAGTGAATAAACCCAAATGTGTGCCATGAATGCAACTGCTGCAGCAGAGCTGGGCCATGTCTAATCCCTGGCGGGCGCTTTCTTTGATGCTTTGATGCCGAATGATGCGCGGACCCGAGAGCCGAGCTGAGAGCTGAGAGCTGCGAGATGGGAGCCCAGAGCCGAGAGCCGAGGCTGATGTAATGTTTGCTCGATCTGGTCACGTTGCACGTAACCGCAGCGCCTTTTATTTAACGCGCGGTAATTGCATTAATGAAAACTTAATATCGTAGATTATATTGTACAAATTGAGCTGCGTACAATGAAAGCGAAATTGTTTGATTTGTTGCGATTGCGCGAGGGCACAAATTGGGCCCAGCCCAGGTGATTTTCGATCGGTTCACGGAAAAGACTTGCACGCCAAAACGTGTCAAGTCGGGCTGGAAAATCATATAGTTTTCGTCTTGGGCATTTGTTACTGCTGAGCGATTGCTTGCGGGTGGGAGCTTATGTCGGGCTTGCCCACTTTAATTAGAAGGAAAACGTGGATGAGCAAGTTCTTCACCTGAGTTTGCAGCAGATGCGCTCGCCATGTGGTACGCTAATGTATGCTCTTGATGGCGGAGCAGGTAATTCCATTTTATATGCGCTCCCATTACACGATGAAAAATGCTCTTGATTCTTAAGTAGCCATAAGCTTCTGCCCACCGAACTTTAGTTTGTTACAGTTGCAGCTCCATTAAATTCCGAATACGCTCTATGCATAACTGTTCAGTGAGTCGCGGCAATTGCGAGTACGAGTAACCAACTGGTTGCACCTGTTCCTTATGAGCCTTTTGACTGTCGGACATCCATCACAGCATTTTAAAGTTGCACACTTTGCTCTCAAGACGAGAACAACTCGAACTGGAAGCGGATGCAGCTCGGTATGTGGCCCAGCACTATCAGGCCGACAAGCGGGCATCCATTTCCATGTTCATATTCAAGCGGTGCAATTTGATGGCCTTATGCATTTTAAACGCTCTTTTCTCGCTAAAAGGATATGTAGTATAATGCAGTGAGGGACCTTTGGGAAGTTTGTTGCTTTCGGCTATTATTTTTAACACGTTAATTAAGACTAAAAGAAACCTGTCTTTCCAAATACAGATGGTGGCTCACTCTTGTAGATACTTCTATTGGCTATATACTTGATTGATCATATCGTATGGCTGTAGATAAAATTAATCAGTTGGTCCCCCTGACAGGTACTTTATTACCCACAAAAATCGCTGCATTATTTATTCTGCAAATTTTCATTAAACTAGTTTGAAGCTTACTTATTTAAAGTTGAGATCAACGATAAATTATTTTAAAACTAATTAAATAATTAATAACTGTATATTTAAGAAGTACCAATTACATTCCTACCATATACAGTTTGGCTTGCGACGCATCAGTCGAATTTTGTAAATTGTTAGCAGGGGTAAAAAGTATTTCAAGCCGCTGGGGGAATGTCGGATCACGCTAAGGCCCCGCTTGTATTGAGTCGAATAAATGCCATGTAGTCGCATATCCATGTCCATGCATATTAATAATCACGCATTGAAAAGCGTTGAAAGGCATCGCAGAGCATTCGCAGTGGAATGCTGCGGGTCGACTCGACTCCAGGTTTGATGGGGCCGCCCGAAAGTGAGAGTCGATAGTCCAACATTGTGGAGTCGAGAGTTGCCGCCGCCGGCTGCTGCCGACTGCTTGGATGGCAGATGAATCGATTTGAATCGACAACAAACAAATGATTTATGTGCATTGAAAGCATTGAAAGAATCATGTGAAAATTGTGCAGTCGCCTGCCTGCTAAACTGACGAAGTTCGCTTCACTTTCATTGGCCGCTCGTGAACCGTGTGGGAAAGTCATCGGGCGACGCAGGTCCAATTTCATTTCACGATATTGCAGCCCGTAGTCCAACGGACGAGCCGCATTCGATCGACGCAAGACTCCTGCGCAATTACCAGTTGCCTATTCTGACCCACATTAATCAGCAAATCGCTGTGCTCTGGGCCAAAGCGGAAATTAACTGAGCCAAAGATACGAATGGGGCAGAAACCGCAGAGCCGAAACCCGCAAGAACAGAAGAACTCAGTTGAAGAACACAAGACTCTGACTGGCGAGGGGCGATCGCTGAGGCTGCCGCGCACGCGCACGCGCCATCGAGTCGACTTCATAACTCACAACGGTGGTATCGATTTTGTTACATATTATTTATTGTGTCGGCTGCGCCAGTTGCCACGGTTGCCACAGTTGCCGCAGTTGCCACAGATGCTGCGACTGCTGCGGCGGCTCCGACGGTCCCGTGGGCGGTTAACGGCACTTGTGTGTTGCATATTTTGCGCCAAGTGGAAGTCGATGGCATGGCCATGTTTTCCCTGCGAAACAAGAGTCGTGTGTTGAACTTGAACAGCAGCAGTCAATGGCTGGTGCATGAGGGGGACGTCGCAGGGGAGCAGTGGGTGTAAATGCCTGAGAACTGGTACTTGTTGCCGCTTGCCGCTTGCCACTTGCCCCTTTCCGCTTTCCGCTTGCAGTCGCACAGCAGCGAAATTATGTAAAAATTTGACGTCTAGACAAGTGGGTGGCTCCAGAAGTGGGCGAAGTTACACAAGTGCAGGCAGCATCTGCCTGAATGCATAAATTAAGATTCTCGGCTTTCTATTAGCTCGACGGCTCGACGGTTGTTTGGCTATTTGGCAATTCCATCGCAGCCCGCGGCAGTTGAGCAAATAAAACTTGTCGAAAACAAAACTACTTAGGCGCATGAGCAGCTCTTCCTTGGGCCGTCATAACGGTCCTCTCTTTCCGGAATATTAATCAGAGTGCAGTGGACTTTCTGAATAGTTTTATTTTGTTGGTTCATTCCAACACAACGACTTTATGTTTATCGCTAATAAGTATAAGTTATGATCGCCGCAGGCGAAACTGAATCGTGGAGGAAACCAGTTGTGGACAGCGATGGACTGAGCCCAAAAGGTCAGTTCTGGCGCCTTCCAGTTCTCATGCGACATTTCGGTGGGCTCGTTAAGAACCTGCGAGAATGGTGGGTCTGTGCCTGGGTCTGGTTTTGTGAAAAACCGAAAGTCTTAATTGAAAGTTGGAAAGAAAGTTGAGTTGCATACGCGATAGGGCTCTAATAGGGCCATGCATATTAGAAAAGCGTGTGGAGTGCTCAGAGGTCGCACAGTTGCGTGCCACTATCGCATGGATCTGTTTTGACCATTAGCCCTAACGGTTAATAAGCTGAATGGGTTTCGTATCAAATTTATTCATTTATTCTATTCAGAAACTGCAGAAGCAGCAAAGCCGCACAGCCAAAACATACTTCTCTTGGCAGCCTAAATGATCACATTAGCTAATCGTGTCTGTTTTGTTGCCTCCCAGGGGGTTTTAATTATAATAATTAAGTGTTCTGCTTAGGAGTCATTGAGATTGTATGAAGAATTAATTTCATGTTTGTTATCAAATTAATGGTGCATTTTCATGTTCACAATGTGCTTTTTATGATTTTTCACACCGTTCAGTTAAAGGTCGATTAGATAGCGTTAAGAACCTAACGAACTTTTGATGGGAACTGCGAAATAATTGCACGGTAAGGTCGCCCACAATCTTAGCTTTGTCCGACTGAAATCCTTTAGGGTTTTTAAGATCTCATTACATGGAATATTATCCCATTACGCTTGACCGATGTGGGTCATTGAACCCGTGTTTCCATTGCTCTTCGGCCACGTCTGTAATGACAATTTAAGCGGTAAATTGCCTTTTGATGATGAGATTGGATTGGTTTTCCTAGCATCGAAACAAGTCGCTGACTTAGGATTAACTGCAGTTTTCACCCTCACCCTCATTTGTATTTAGTACGTAATTTCATCATGCGATTTCGCATTCGATGGAGAGATCCAGTTGGGTCCACCATTGTGTGGATGGCTTCTGGAACAGCCTTAGCTTAGTTAGTTAGTTCTTCGCAGCGCTAACTGGCACAGCTAAGACAACGTAGACGGCTTTGGCCGCGATTAACAGGCAAGCGAAGCGGGGGCCGCCAGACGGCAAGACGTATTCGGTTCGCATCGTATGGCTACGAGTATTCATACTCATACTCATAGTCGTAAGTAGGTAAACAAGCGTAGCGTACATCCATTTGCTCAATAACTCATTTAAAAGCGACGTATGCCTTGGCCAATAATGAACAAATAAAAGCCGAAATCTGCCGCTGGAAAGGCGCATTGAACAATGAAAGCAGCAAATGCCAATGGGCTGCCGAGCGGACGGACATGGACAGACAGACGCATCGAGGCCTGGGCCGAACAGACTAGCGGATTCGATAGATTGTGCACATGTGTGGAGATGCCAAAGTTGTAGCTATGACTGTGGCTGCAGCTCTGGCTGGCCAATTGACCGCATTTGGGCCCAAAAAACAATGCAGGAAAAGCGAAAAGGATGTCAGTCATAAGCGAAGATACATTGCTGCGACTTGTAGGAGTAGGTAATATGATATGGCCAAGATACTGCCCCAAACATAAATCACATGCTCGAGCCAGTCATTCCACCAGTCCGCCAGTCTGCCAGTCTGCCAGTCTGACAGTCCCCCAGTCAGTGCGCGGCAGAAGAGTTATGTCTGGCTTGGCCGCACGTCCAAATGAAAATGTGCCTGCGCAATGTCCGCAGATTGCATGCCAAATTGAAAAGTTGATTATGTCGATTTACATAGGAGTACAATTCAATTGAGTTGGCAGTCACATGACCAGCCAGGCAACTAGTCTCATGGCTAGTCGCCGAATCTCCCCAGAATGCGCCCTTAACCCACTTTCCACTTTCGTCTCCGAGGAGCGCAGAGTCAACCGCCATTTATTTATGACGACTCGCTCAACTCTAGCTCGAGCTGTAACTCAACCTGGCTTGGCTGCTCGGCTCGACTCTCATGCATGACACCCACAAATAATGTACAAAACGACAGGCAGCTCGTGCTTTAAATGATGTTGTTCCCCCTGGGACCAACCCGAGCCCGACAACATCGACTACAGCCACGCTGGACCCTACCGTTCGCGTTTCGGCATTTCTTGCATAAATTTCCCAAACGCTATCAAAAGTGTGCATCTTACGCCAGTTGTAAATGGTTTGTAGCACTGCGAGTTACGAGCTCTCGGTTCACCCACATTAGAACTATAGCTGAACCTAATCTCAGTTCAGGTCTAAAGTTTTCGGCGACTACTCCTCCTCCGCCCGTTGGTCACCCGTTGCATGTCTACTTAAGCTTGTACATGTCGCTGACAAAATGCTCAACAATGAAGACAACAGCAATAAAAACAGCCAAAGCAACGGGAAAGACCGCTGCCTGCCTGTCTGTCTGTCCAAAGGTCTGTCGCCTGCCGTCTGTTCTTTAGGAACTGTGCCAGTAGTGTAAAACAGTCAGCATCTCGGCTCTTCTAACAGGAGCAGCAGGATCAACTCTTGTTAGTACTCTCCATCATTTGTTGCATGTTGCCAGTTGGCTATGGCCTGTTGCCTGTTGCTGTGTAGACGATGTCAGCGCTGATAGGCGACGCTTGCCGGGATTGCGGCTGGGTCATGCAGCGTCGGCGGTATTGACATTGTGCAACGCGCTCCCAACGGGGCACAAAGTTCACGACACTTTTCGTCCGTCTGTCCGTCTGCGTGCGCTGTTTTGGCTCTGACAACGACAACATCGTTGTAAGTTGTGCCTGTATGATGTTCTCTTGCCGCAGATGCAAGATTAGCGAATTTGTGTAAGCTGATTGTGAGCATTCTCAGAGAACACATCATTAATCTTCCGGCGAACCTTTCGTTTATTTAATTGTTACCCGTAGACTGCTGCGGGGGAACCCCTCGCAACATTTACAGCTATTGCTAATTGTTGGTTTGATACTGCGTTGCGCATACGCCTCGTTTACCATTCGACATAGTTTCGATTTCAAGAGCACTGCGAGTCCCCCAGCTCTCTACTCTCGAATCTGCACTCTCCACGCGTGTATTACTTGCTTCGCTTACCATTTATCATAAATCATTAGACGGATAATTGAAAAGGCCGCAATCCGAACCAAAAGAAAGAAAAGCAAAAGTTCTCGGCCACAGTCTCTCGCTGTGGGTCATTGTGGGTCAAAGCAATTTGCACTGCCGCCGATTCGCACAGAGTATATGGCACAGAGTATAGATCTTGACAGGCAGGTCGCGTGGAGAGTGCCAACTGAGCGCGTGAACTGGAATTTCAAGCAGCTGCACAACCTGTTGATGGCACCGGGTCGAAAGCTGCGTCCAAGCAAATGACATCGTGGGGTGTTAATGATACCAGGCATTCGGCGAAGAGAGTGTAACTCGTGCCTCTCCAGTTCTTCAAGCCTCGGACGATTATTGGTTATTAGTGGTTTCACTTTTAGGCAAAGACTTCGACGTCGATCGATCGCATTAATGCGGAATCCAATGCGGAATTCTTTCGAGCTTGCCAACTAGCCCAACTTTCAGTTATGGTAATATGCACTACGGTTAAAGATATGCGAATCCAATATCACCGGATTTAAGTGATGCATCGCCGAGGCTGACGAGCCTCATCTCTCATCTTCTGGCTCTGGTCAAATTCGTGACATGAATGTGCAAAATGGGAACATCGGAGCCGCTGCCGACTGCTGACTGCCGACTGCCAACTGCCAAGGATGCCACTTCTCCTTTGCCTCTGCTACTGCCGCTGCCGCTTTTGCTTCTGCTTCCGTCTTTGCCTCTGGCAAGAGGAGACCTTGAAGACAAGCCAAATGTGTGTCGATGAGAGGTTTTGATTTAGCTGAGAGCCTTGTTCGTTTGACACCCGACATGAGTGAAATGTCGACTGGGATGGCACATAGACTGCCGACACAACAGGCAAAGACTTCGACCAGGTGGAGATTCTACTTGCGGTACGTTCTCCTCTTCGCTTGGCATTATTTCATTAAGCTCGTATGATTAGAATCACTTTCGAGTTCGCTGTGAAGTGAAAACGCAGCACGACGCACTCTCGATGGCACGTGAGACAGTCGGAGGTTCAGAGAAAGAAACAAAGTGCACGAGATGGCCAGATGAACGGATGACCAGAGCCAGAGTCAGAGTCAGAGCTTAAGCCAGAGCTGGAGTCATGTGAGAGAACCACTGGCGATGGCATGTGGAACGTTTTATTGCCCAACAATGAAATAATATGGGAAAGGCCCTGAAACAGTGGGTTGAGCACTTGGCGGGCAGCAAAGCAGCAGCAGTTGGCGAAGACTGCAGCAACAACAACAATAAAGACAAATAAATAAAATGAAAATTGCAATAAATTTCACTCTTGTGTGAAGACGAGCGACTCTCCAATCAGAGAGTTTGCCGTGGAAGGGCAACTGCAAAAGGCAACAGGCAACCACAACTTCAACTGCAACTGGAAATGTTGCCAAAATGCAACGTGAGCCACATGCGACATGAAAGCGAAGTGGAAACAGAAACCGACTGAGGAGGGCAGTCCCAAGTGCCAACGGCCTGGGAAGTGGGCTAATTGATGCTTAGTTGCACTTTTACCTAAACCGTTTACGTTTCCAGACCACAGCCAAGTTGGCTGAGCCAACGAACTGCAGCAGATGAGGCTTCAGCTGATCCTCAGCATGGAATTCACCCATCACCCATGGATAAAGCTGTAGTAACTTTAATCGAAGGCAGCTTAGTTGTTCCCCGCTGACCTTCCTGTTGTCAGTCAGATGCGACACGGATGCATCTTAATTAGCTCGAGGAGCGGCTTCTTTTCTGCGAGGCAGAGCGAACAGTGGTTCCGCATCGTGTGTTAATTGAATACAATTAATTATTGACACATTTCGCGAGGAATTCCAAGTGGGTTCTGGTCTTATTGCCAGGGGGTAACGAAATCGTGAGCAGCGCTTAAGGCGCTCTGCCCATTTCCCTAGTCTCATATGGAAATGCGCTTTCTAGGCCGCTTTGAGGTGACTCCGCGCTGCCGCTCCTACATTTTCCTAATTTAATGGAAATTGAAAATGCAACCCAGTTCGGTGAGGCATTCACCCACTGACACAGAGGGAAATCGAACGGGCTAGCAAGGGACATCAACGTATTCGACTTCCCTACGAGTCACATGTGCTGAGACGGGTTCTGTCTGGTCAGCTAATTGTAGAGGAAGATCGGTCTGCTGGAGATTGAGCAGCTGTCTTCTAGAGTTTTCAACCCAACGGTACCAGAAATGTTTTCCTCTGCGTACAAACACGCATCGCATCTGCTGACAGGTGCCGCACACATTTTTCACTCCATTCAATTGGAAAAGATCCGACAGAGGAAGAGAAAGAGAGATAGAGAGAGGCAGAACGGTTTACGTATTGCCTCGTTGACTACGGCTGGCAAACATTTGAAGCATCTGCTGAGAGGAGATTGAGGCAGTATCGGCACCAGCTCCAGGTGGAACAACTCAAACGGTTTACTTTTCTCACCCATCCACGACCAGAGCCGACCACAGGCATCCACCGACATGGCCAACAATCGATTGGAATGCCAGTTGCGGGTGTTGGTGGATCGAGCCACGACTGCTTGCAGGTCCGGGCAAGGCTTTGACAAAAGTCCAACGAGTGGCGGACGTCACTCCGCCATCCTCCTTCCTTCGCCCTCTGCCCGCATCCACCGCCCACAACAGTGTCATTTGAATATCAACATTTGTCATCGTGTGTCGTGTCGCATTCCGCGAGCCGTCGTCAGTTGCGCTCCCCGAAATGTGCCCAAAAATAAACAAAATCCAATTAAAGTCAAGTGGAACATGGACAGGGGGAAACAACGACAGCAACTGCAACAGCAACAGCAATAGTTGCTCTTGTGGCTTGAGCTGCTGCTGCCGCTGCTATTGTTGCTGCGGTTGTTTCCAGTCTTTTAATTGAGCATCGCTCTGTCCAATGCAAATGTGTGCCAGGTGGACAGACGGACAGCTAACTAAGTACTTAGAAGGATTGCAGCGAGCAGCCTGGAAATGCAATTACTTAGCGAAGCGATTTCCGACACTTTCTCTGCAACAGAGAGAACAAGAAGAAGAGAGGGAAAGAGAGCAAGGAAAAACTGTAGAGTATCTCAATGCGATCACATTTTGCGTATCTCAGAAAGCGGAGCAGTCCCATGAAACTCGGGCATGTAATTGAAACGCATTACTGCCAAATGGCAAGAACTGGCAAGCCAACTCGGCTTTGTCTGCGCTCTTTGTCTCTTTGTCCATTTGGCTTTAATGGGCGTTGGCAAGAGATCTGCAACAGGACAACAGCAGCAGCAGCAGCGACAGCCGCAGCGACAGCTCAACAGCAGCGACACGACGACAATGTAGGCGATGTAGGCGATGACAGCGTCGCAAAATTCGAAATTGGAAATTGGAAACCAGCGCGAGTACGCACAGGGGCCAACTCGGCCGATCTGCGACATGGCAGCTCCGAAAAGTAGGTGAGGCAGCCGCTAACGAACTGCAGGCTATCCAAGTGCAGGACGGTATCAATGAAAGCCAATCGGACATGGGCGACGCATTGGCAGCCAGCTTGTGGGGCAGGCAGTGGGAGGTTGGAGGTAGGCAGCTCACGCACTCGCTTAGGAGACGTAGCAGGCGGAGTAGGCCTTCCTACGAGCTGAGGCTTAAAAGGCAGTTCGGGCAACACAATGTACCTCGATTTGTTTGCGATTTGGTGTACGCAAATTGACGGTAGCCCACAAGTGCGTGGTATGCGTGGAATTCTCTCAGCTCCTTCACACCACTTGGTGGTCCGATGCTGACCGGTCTTCCAGCTGCTCAATGAGATGCTTAGCTACGTAGATAGGTGCTGAACCTCTCTTACATTTCACCCATGGAGTTGAACGAGCGATTAGCCAGGCAAGGCTAATGAAGCACGTTTACACTTCTCCTTGGACACCCATTTGTCATGTGTACGGTCGTCATAATGCTATCCCTAACGGTTCCTCTGTCGTTATAAATATGCACCATGGGAATAATTGCCATTAGAGAGGCGATCCCCAGTCACAACGACGGCTATGGTCACGCTCGAGGAGGAGCGAACGACTTAACCTTGCGTGGCACTTGACAAGCAAAGCAGAATATTAGCAAAAACGTGGACACATCGATGAACGATCGACGATCGTAGATCAAAGTCCTAAGGGAGATCTCTAAGCTCATCTTATAATCAGCCAGTTGCTAACGCCGACGAGAGCATGAGCAATTAGTTTATAAGGATAATGAACCCAAGATAGCACGAGGAGGAGCTGTCGTGACACCCTGTAAGTGACGATAACGGTAACAGGATTGGCAATGCTGATGGGCACGACTATAGTACATTAACGGATGAAGAAATAAATCATGGCGCGGCAGGCAGTGCATTCCACACTTCACCTAGTTCTTTAGTAAGCTTTGTCTCCAGTTCACTCAAAGCCGTTAAATGAAAAGACTTTACAGCACTTTTCGGTCCCACGAAAAACAAATTAAGAAGCACAACAACCGAAACCAAATCCGAAACAGACTTCATAAATGGAATCAGAATTTAATTCGCAATTATTCTGACCCCCGCAATTCGTCTGCTTTGTCTTTGGTAAGCAGAAGAAACAGAGATCTCATCAGCGAAGTCGCCGACATCTGAGTCCATCTACAACTAAGGAAAAACACAAATGAGTTTCCCCCGCCGTTGCTCGAGAGATGACCCAAATTCTGCATAATTGTTTCTCCGATGCTGCTGCAGTTTTCTTGGTTAGCTGCTGGACCACTTCGCCTTGTTTGCCTCGTTCCCACAAGAGCCACAAGAGCCTCTAAAGCCACTCGCTCCACTAGACTAACCCAGACCAACCACCAGACCGAACATATTGCACTAACCACTGCGAATTCGCCCCAAAAGCGAGAAAGTTCATTAAGTCCGCCGATCATTTCATGCGGATCATTTGCGTGGCGTCGGCGTCTGCTGAGATGGTCGAATCGGGAGAAGTGGGAGGCTAGGGGATTGATAGTCTGGTCGGCGCTAGCTGCAAATTATCCTGACACCCGGCCCCAGCAGTCTGGACTGGTGCGACCCGGTTCGACTCGCAATAGACGCACAAGTGGCACTTGACCATCCGCCTGGCCGCTTGCGTGTGTCTCATATTTCTCTGCTCTTTTCGGTGTCTGCTCTCGCTTATGGCCTCCTCTTGAGACGACAAAGGCGTTAGGCATTATCTCGGCTTTGATACTGTAGCCGCAATTAGTCGACGTGATCTCGAGTGCTGCTATCACAGGCATCTGCACTTGTCAGTCCACAGTCCCAGTCAACTATACTCAGTCCGCCTTCGCCTCTGCTGGATGAGCGAAGTGAGAGTTTGACTTGATTTGAGTTTCTTGCATTCTACAAACTCTCGAATATCTCGAGTGTCAGGTGATTAGACACAAAACATTTGCACGTGGACCGGCCCAGGAGAGTGACTAGGCCTGCATCACGACAAGGAAACTTTCGATTGCACTTGAGATATGCTCTCTGTTTCGTGTAAATAGCATTCAAAACGGTAACTTATCGCAGTGAAGACTGAGCAAGCCAGTGAACCTATCCAAGCTAACAAGCTTCGCTGTCTGAAATGGAAACTCTTAATCGAACAAGCTGAGTTCCAAGCTGTGCTAAAAGTAACTCACAGATCTGCAGAGAATACCACGAACAGTTAGACGCCGATAGGTTGCGTTCATAACAATTTCCTGTCAATCAGGGCAACGACTGAGACGACGGCCACACCCATTTCATCATCCGCCGTTTGTAGCCTCCTCTGCGACTGGTGGCAGAATTAGCGGCTTCAGGGCCCTTGGAGTGCGACCGAGTCAAGACACGCAATTAATTAGTGGATCTCCAGACTGACCATGGCACTGGAGCTGTGCAACCGTGGGGCAGTCTCCGTCTCTAGGCTGCCCAAGCGAGCAGAATAACTGCCCAGCAGAATAACTGACCCAACGACCGATCTACAAAACGGCAGCAGAACTCATCAAGCCTCCTACGCTTACGGTACTTCCAAGCTCGAGACGACGGCTGCAAATTAATCGGGCTGTGCACTGTCTCGGAATAATGACAGACCCGAATGTGACTGAGGCGCAGTCTAAGACTCAGACTGGGAATGGGACGGGGACGGGGACGGGAACGGTTGGCAGCTCCGCCGCGGGCTTGCCACACTTTTGAAGTCATTTTCGAAATGTTTCGCAATTTATCATCACGTTCTATTCGAGTCATTTTTATGCTCGTCAAATAGGAGAACAGGAGATCTTGAGTTGGAAGTGTTAAAGCAGATGTGAAGGGAGAGGGAGAGGAACAGATAAAGATGTCAATGGACAGTCCTGGAAATGGGTCAGTTGTAGTTGAGTTTTAATTAATTTGGATTAAAATGTTGGAAATGCTGAGAGGTATTCGAGGGAGCTGCCTGATACGCCAAAGAAGGCGTTGGCGGTTTACCGTTGGCTGGACTCACCTGAGCGCTTCCATGGCGGCTCCACGTTTCCACTGTGGTTTCCGCAGCGGACCAAAGGCCAGGCGAATTTTGATATTGAAATTGCTACCTTGGCTCGGAGAACACGGAGAACCAACACTGAGGAAAGCTTCTGCCGGAGGCAGGGCCTTGATAACATCAGCTGAAGTGGTTGAATGGGAGTTCGTGGTGGAGGAGAGTGAGAGTGTGGGGGAGTGCGAGCTCCCACAACAGAACAGAACAAAGACAACAATTCCATTTGGTAAACGTTTGCCCGGCGAGGAGGCGGGTAAATGCAACGCCAAGACGTTTTCTGCGAGAAAAAATAAACCGAATGAAAAATAATCTAAACTAAGCGTAACTTTGTGCTCGGCTTGTGTTCGGTTTCGTTTGGTTTGGTTCGGTTTGAATTTGAGTTTGGGCAAATGTAACTACAATTTAAATGCTAATCTGGCATCTGCTGGCGGTCGCGGACAAAGCGGACAAGCGGGCGATCGGACAGGCGGCGCATGCGCAAACAACTGCGCCCAGAGTTCGCTGCGAACTGCTCCGAGTGAGGGTGGAGACTGTGTAACCAAACGGTTTGCAAATGTGGTAGCAGTGGGCGAAGGGGAAAGATGAGGAGACTGCACTTAGTGGTTAGACCATTTGCTCATTAGTCTTACGAATATCCACCGAAAAAGTACTGGGACCGGGGAACTCGACGAATGTCTCTCGCCCTTCACGGTCTCTTATTTATTGTGTAACCCTGGCTCCTGGCCGACTTTTGGCGGTGCTCAGGCTGCCTGACTTCGGTCTCGGACTGTCTAATTAATGCTCACGCCTATAAAGAGCCGACTTTGTGTGCAGCGGAAGCCTGCTCTGCATTCCTCACCCAGAGACTCTCTGCAAAAACGTTAGAGCTGCTTCCAGACGGAGCTCATAAGTTCAACGGAACAAAGTACCGCTATGCCCTCCCCTTTCGGAAACCGCGACAGTCCAGCTGCAGCCATAATACCATAATACGGGCAAGTAGAAATGGAAGCCAAATCAAAACCAAAAGAACATTTGTAAGCTGCCAATTATTATGAAATGAACAGACAGAAACAACAGCAACACTAACAACAACAACAGCAGCGGCGACAAGAGAGCTGAAGAAACAGCAGCAAAGACAACAGCGACATTCGAACCCAAAGCAGAAAAAGTCTCGGCCAGAACCCCCGATTCGTAGTTCTTAGTTCAGAGTTGTGAGTTCTGGAAACGAAAAGCGCGTCACGCCGAAATCCGCTGGCTCGTTACCATTTGGAAGTTAGAGCGCCGGCAATCGGAAGAATGGTCCCTGTCTCTTGGGCGCTGGTCTCTTACTTTCCCAGTCCCCTGTCTCCAGTTCGCCAGCTCCCCATCCCTCATCCACCATCCCCAGGCCCTGTTCTAGTGTTGTGGCGGCCGCCTCGCGTGCTGCCAAACCGCCAATTACCGAACATCAAAAAGCAGTTTCCCTCAGCTTGTCTGCCTGCCTGCTTAGCCTGCTTTGCTTGGTTTGCCTGGTTGCCTGCCTAATAATTTGCTCTCTGAATTTGTGTGGCTTTGTTTGTACTTTTTGAGATCGGCAGCCCTCCAAGTCACCTCGACCCTCTCTCTCCTAGAGCCCTATCGGCTGGACACCCAAAAAGGTGTTCGAAATGTTAAGAATCTTTTGCCGAATCACGCAATGTTGGAGTTCTAAGGTCTCAGCTCTGGGGACGGAGGTCTCAGGTTCGAGAGAAGGAAATGCAAATGGCAAATGCTCTCGGAGATCTCTCGTGGCTCACGCTTTGATACAGTTCTCGGCCAAGTGCCCCGCCCACAAGCATAACTCACTCGTGAGCTACGTTTTCGGCGGAGAATTAATTTAATTATATTGGTCATAATAAATAAAGAGAGTTACCCAACACGCTGCCTTCTTTGGCTACTTTGACATTGTAATCACGTCAGTCAGTGGCCTATTTACGAGGTGTTTGAGCTGCCCTCGGGCATTCTTTCCGAGTCAGCAAAACAACGAAGCGTGACAACAAACTGCTGGTGTCGGTGACTGGTGTCGGTTCTTGGATTCCCCAAAGACAATTAAGACTAAGGAAACGTAATGGTATTATTATGTATTCTACGCATTATACAGTTATTATTGGCAGCTCTTCAAACCAAATGCAACTCGTGTTTCAGTAACTGCAGTTGATCTCTGAGTCTGAAGACAAACTCCTCCGCTGGTCTCCCACTGATCCAATAAAGCTAAGTGCTGTAAATCATCATCGAAATGGTGCTTCTATATCTCGTTAGATCAGACACTTTTAGTAGTCAATCAAGGAGACATTCAGATGTTGCTGCTGCTTCTGCACTTCCTTCTCTCGAGGAACGTCCTTTTATGACCCCGCTGCTTTCATCTGGTCCGCCTCTGCGTAGGCTCCACGCAAATTGCCGTCCAATTGAAGTGACAAACACGTTCCAGCTGGAGCAGAAGCTGCTGCCTCGCCATCGCCATCTCTCACGCCTGTGGTGCATCTGCCGCTGCGATCTGGAGAGCGTTCCGCTTGCTAATGTGTGAAGCAGAGTCTAGGATAGGGGAATCTGGAGATCGCGTGGGCCGGCGAGTGGCAACAATGTTGAGGCAACAAGTCGCTGATTATCACTCTGAGCGCTTGATTAGAGCAGGCTCGGAAACGAGTAAATGAGCTCTGCCCAGAACTACTGCAAATTATGCCGCTATCCCCATTGTCCCGCATAACGACGTCGAATTCGCAGTGAATCCGGCAGTGAGACCATTGTTGGGGCCCAACTAGATCTTCCTGGTGCAAATTATTGGCGCTGAATGGGAATGAGATATTCTAGGCATCCTGTTTCGATCGGGGCGATCGACGGGGCTCCGTTTTATTGCTACCTTGATTTATGCAACATTTTCCGCAATAAAACTGCCATCGTCTTGAAGAATTATTACATCATCACGTAATAGGCCTCGTCTTCAGCCATTTCGTTCAGACTCTGCCTCAAACTCTGCCTCGGCGCCACGCCCGACCTCAGCCAGTTGGCAATGCCATAGCCGTAGCCATGACCAGTGCCAAATTGCCCTCGGATGCATGCAGCGCTCTGGCGATCCTCAGTCCGATCTCTCGCGCTGTCATAAATCAGTCGCCAGCCTCGAGTTACCGCGAGAGCAGCGTGTCGGTGGCGGGGAAGATTGAGGGGCAGAGGTATAGGTATTAAATACTCGTAGTCTCCTCTTAAATTGCAGGGCACGAACAGAGCAACAGCTGGTAGAGCAACAACAGCGACTCTCGCAAGCATCTCCACCATCTCGTGGCTCCAACAAAAGAAGCGAACAACGCGACTATTAAGTGTCGTGTCATCCTCAGCGATCCATCATAGCGTACTCGTACAAGATATCTTCACTCCGCCGCAGAATGGAGAAATGAACTTGGCACGTGTCCATCATCTTAAGCAGGAGTGCTTCCTGTGGGGGAGGTGGAAGGTGCTAATGTGGTAATGGGGAGGGAATTCACCGAAATGTTGTAATAACTTGCCAAATTAGGACTTCGAAGGCGCGGGAGATTGCATCATGGTCGGTGCAGCGACATTCCTTGAGTGTCTACACTTCAAATTGCCCATTGTCCGGCTAGGTACAGTGGCCGATCCGTGGCCAAAGCCACAGACACAGCAACAACGACCAAACACGGAAGTCCATTTCATATAATTTCTATTATTTCTGGCAGCTTTGCCAACTGCCACCAGGTGACAGTTACAATGCAGAAACAATATACAACGACTGCTAATGCCAGCTCCAGCTACGATCGCACTGATCGCGAGTCGGATTCGAGTTGGAATAAACAGGCTGAGTGGAGGCTGGGCGGGCTGTGTTTTGAAGCCTGCGCTGCGCTGCTTGTGCTTGTGTGGGGACATTGCCACCGTCCGCAACCTGGCACTGTCGCAGCCATAATCGCCGAAATGATCATCATAATCGTGATCGTTTTCGGGCTTCGGCTTCGGCTTCAGCTTGGCTTTGGGCAGGCGTCCGTCCAGGGTTGTCTTGTCCTGGGGGAGCCATTTTTGGCATGCGTTCGGCAGCGAACACTTCCTGTGGGAACTGCTCGAAAACTTGTTCCACTCTGAATGTTGCTCTGTGCCTTGCAGATGCTCTGAGCATTCCATGTTCCACGTCATGTTGCCTGGCCATTCGCTAGCTGCTGGCTGCTGGCTGCTCTTCGAGAAGGCTGCACCCACAAGGAGGTTACTCAAGTGGAGCAGCCGGAATGAAACTCACCTCTCCGCACTATCGAAATTGCATTTCGATCGCCTGGCAAGCACCCCAAATACCCGTTGACCATAAATCAATTAGTTTGTGTAACAGTTTCGAATGCATCATCAACAGGCGCGCGACTCTGGTTCTGCTCTCGGCCAATTTGCACTGCATGCTGAACGCGAAGATAGCATAAATAATAAAGTCGATAATGCCCCTTTTATGTTGGAGCAAATTGGAGCAGATTCTTGAGGAAGTAACAAGTACTGCGAGTGCAAGCTGAAGGGAGTTTACCACAGGCAAGCATCAAAGCAGCCTGTTAGCACCTGACGATCTTCTCGATAAGTGGGGAAAATAGCACTCGAGGATGTTATCTCCTAGAAGAGGATCCAACAGTTTAGCAGCCTCAGTAATTGCTTCAATTCATCAGTTCGCACTCCCGCAAAGGAAATTGATCACTGTGCCGCAGAAGAGTAGATCTATCGCCGATAGGTCTACCCGTTCTCAAGGTCGCACCTGGCGAGTAGAGCTTGAAAACGGTAAAATGAAGCGACACTTGAGTAGAAACAGGTGTTGCCGCTATTGACAGTTGCCTTGATTGGCTTCTCCACCTCGCAACTTCTGTAGTATATGGCGGGCACGCCCCTGCATAGGGGCTAAACTGGGCAAGACAACTGCATTTTGGACTCTGTAGAGGGATTCCTCTCGATCTCGGGTCTCTCTGCAAACGCCCAGAGCAAACACCGCCTGATTTATCCCTGCTCCTCCCTCCGAGTCCACATTTGAGCATAAATCGCAGCGACGATGTTGCTAATAGCAGGGTCTTGGTCTTCTTAGTCTTCGTCTTGGGCTTGCTTGGCAAATTTTAACTGGAGGAACGAGAGTGGATGGCGCAGAGATTGCATCACCGACGCTGACAATGCAAAGGCATCAATTTGCGAATGTGTCCGGCATGGAATTGACCAGGAACTGATGAGTGCCAATTTGCCTACATGGAAGCAGTTATGAATGGGGAGGCGGACGCTGTTTGTGCTCTCGAGCTGAGGAGCCCTACAAGGCCAGAGGCTTTCTATCCGTCTTCTTTTGGGCGAAGTACCTGACCCAATCGATCCCCAATACACATGACACCTCTGCATACCCATAACTCATAATGTTCCTATCGAACCGGACTGATACTCCACAAGAACAAAAACATCTGCAATTAGAAGAGGCTGCCGATGGCTGTTGGCCGTTGTCTGTTCCCGGTGTCCGTTGGCTGGTGGATGGTGCCTAGTGGCTGGTGGTTGGTGATTGAGTTGCAGCTCAGGTGGCTCCGCTCCGCGGTCCCGGCTGTAATTGATGGCGAGACGCTCCTCTGACGCGACCAACAGCCAGGCAGGCAGGCAGGCAACAAACAGGAAAATTCATATTACGAAAAAACTGCATCGTTTAAGTGTCATTATTGGGACCAGAATCTCAACAAGTCGCTGCTTCGCTGCTTTGGTGCCGTTGCCGTGTCTTTGGATGAAGATGGGTTGGCGATGGCGACGATGATGGAGATGGAGATGACTACTTTCACCGCGCACAGAATTCCTTTCTGCGCAGCAGAAAAGAAAGAACCGAGCGTGGTTCCAGTCAGACAGCAGACATCGGTCAATCTGCTACCTTCCCGCCTTTTGCACCTCACCCTCTTGAACAGCTTCGATATCCGCTGGCCACAGTCAACACCTCCGCGCCGCCCACCACCACTCCACCTGAGGTGGGGCCATCACTCAGCTTTGGCTCGCCTGCTGCCCGAGTGCACCTTACTGGATTTTGGTTAGCGGCCTCCGCTCTCCGCTGTCTTCTCTTCCTCATCCACCTCATTGCTCATGTGCAGCTCGTTCGCCTCTCGAACCTGCGCTGCTTGTGGTTTTTACACCTTGCTCGCTTTCTGTTTTTCTGTTTTTGTTTGACTTAGCTCAGCCGGGCTGGTATTGGAGGGATCGGGTAGCAAAGCAGGGAATTCAGAACTGAACTAAGACGGGCTGTGCAAAACTGAAATGAACTGAGTTGTGCAGACGCTGTCTTTGGTTTAGGGCGTTAACTGGGTTAAACGCTCGTTGACAGTTTTATGCTGAGACAAGAGACGTCAAGACCTCGACAGACCTCCACAAACCTCGACAGACCACAAGGCGTGGACGACAGTCAGTCAGTGGCACAAACCAAACGAGAAACTTATTAAGAGTGAAAATTCTTGTTGCCTGTTGCCTTCTGTCTATTGCCGTGTTGTCGTGTCGCCGTGTTGCCGTGTGTTGTGGCTAGAATGAGTTTTTGTTTTGCATGGAAAGCTGAAAAGCTGAAAAAACTGAATCGAAGAAATGCGGCAGCTGCAATTAGTGATGGCCCTGGGCCTGCGATGAAGATTGAGCTGGGAATGGGCATGAGGGAGAGGAGACGGAAGGGCCCATCGAAAAGTGAAACACTGGCACTTCAAACAGATCAAAGCGGTGTAATCAAGCGAAAGGTTGTTACATTTACAGCTCCCAGTTCCAGTTCCAGTTCTAAAGACAGTCATAAAGTTCGTCGCCTCAGTCTTTTGTTGTTGGTGCTTGTTCGCCCTTCGGATTTAGGTCGAGTCTGCGCTGCACTTTCAACTGGCGCTACTCAGACGCCTTTGATGATGATTGTACCTTCCTCATGTGTGCGATTCTTATCAGCAATCAAGCGCCAATTGCAGTGAGATGTTCCCTTCGGATTTACCCAATCCGAGAACACGCATGCATCCCAAGCATCTCAAGCAGAAATCCAAGTCGAATTGCCTTCTCTGAGTTAGCGAATTCACAGCTGGGCGTGCTTATTTACCTGAGATTCGTTCGATTCCTTTCTCCGAAAACTCTCTCGATGCATTCCAAGCGAAAGTACTTTGGCAGCCTCGGGCCGACTGAGTGCCGATTGCCGAGCTGTCGAGTGTCGAGTGCGGAGATCGATCCACTTCTAATGAACATGGCAACAACAGTCCAGAATACGAGGCTGAGCCTGCAGTGAGGCTGAAGCTGGCTGAAGAGCAAACAATCCAGACATAGTCGATCAATTTGCAAACAATTGCAGCAATGAACGAGAGTTCGAGACGATTGATTGCCGGAAATATAAACAGTCTCCAGTCCCCAGTCCCCTGTCCCCTGTCCACGATCCTCAGGCAACAACGAACAACCTGCACATAACTCCTCTGCCTTCCGCTCGACCTTCTCAGGGGCGGCAATCAGCACGAAAGCAATAGAGCGACAAAGCGACGGAGCGACAGAGCAACGGAGAATGTGCGAAAATCGAAAGGAAATTTGCATGTCACTCAATTGACCAAATCACCGAGAACAGAGCGACACAAATCAGCAGAGTTTTGGGGTCTGTTTGCTCTGCAAACGAGCCGGCGATGTCGACGCTGTGGCCGCTAGTTGTTGTTGCTGCTGATGTTGTTGCTGTTGTTGTTTCTGTTGCTGTTGCTGTTGTTGTCGCCACTTTCGGCCTAGAGCTTGGCACAGTTCCCGAGTTTTAGAATGGCAACCAATATTTGAATATCGAATGACACCAAAAGCCAGCGATGGCCTATTGAGTTCACTTATTGACTTCCTCATAACGGTTGAGCGCCGAAGATAAGATAAGCGAGAGCAACAAACTCGTCACCCGACCCAGCTGACCTGCGAGATGGGAACTGAGAACTGCGAACTGCGAACTAAGAACTGTAAACGTTGGCCATAATCGCCGAGCAAATATTTAAGCGGAGACCGAATTAATTCTTGGGAAGAACATAATTTCGGCAGCGATCGGCGCAGAAGATTGCAATTAGAGCACAACTTTTGCGAGCTACAATTACTCAATCACGAGCAAGACGAAGGAGTTCCAGAGGAGGAGGAGGAGATATACCATAGCGGCAGTCGCTGTCGTTGTCTCGTGGCTGGGAATCAGTTGGTTAATCAATCTATGGGCGACTACAGGCCGAGAACCGTAACTGAATTAGAAGATCAAGGCCTTTCATTCACACGGCAAACGGACAAGCGAACACACGGACAACTGGACAAACGGATGGCGATTGCAGACTTCCTGCTCCAAAAGCTTTTCCGAAAGACAAAATTTATATAATTTCTTTATCAGATTCATCAGATTCAGCGCTTATTGTTGGAAAAAATTGTGTAATTCACTTGACGGCGCTGATTGAACAGAGGCGTCAATTATGAGCACAAAGCGACAAAAGCTGACGACGTTGTTGTTGCTCTTGCTGTTTCTCTAGTTGTTGTTGTTGTTGTCATCGGCATCGTCATCGTCATCGTCGATTTATCGCCGATGGAGAAGCGAAGCGTCGAGCCCCATTCGAACCAAATGCAATTGCAAGTGTAACTAAAGCGCATGAAAATAGGAAAATGGGGAAAAGTGCGACGAGTGCAGTTCGCTGTGCTTTCGGTGAGTCTTCGATAATATTTAATTGCATCATCAGCGTCTGCACCTGCCTCTGCGCCTGCCCCTGCCTCTCTCTCCATCCCTGCCACCGCCTCCGTCTCGGTGCCTGCTCAGAGTGACGAACAGATTCAATCATGTTTGACACATGTGCGGACTTGGGCTTTCTTCGTGGCGCAAGTTCGGGCTGGCAGTTGCGTAAGTTGCATGAGACGCCTCCCAACTCCCATGCCACAATCGGTGGCCTCATTCGGAGCTGGCTTGGCTCAGATTTGTTATCTCGCATTTAATTAGGCGTGCGTCGAGTTGATGATCATCGCAGTTGTTGCTGTGGTTGTTCGTATTGTTCTTAGTGTTGTTAATGCTGTAGTTGCTGTAGTTGTTCTTGTGGGCTCAGCTTTGGTCATTAGAAAGCTGCAATGTTCTTTTTAGGCAGCAGAGTAGAGGGAAGAGCGTCTCTTCTGCCGTGAGGAGAGAGGCTCTCTTTGGTGATCAATGCACCTGCCTGTATGCCATGCTTGAAGACTTCAATTAGCGATTATACAGCGCCTCTGAGTGCCATTCTCGAGCAGAGATGAGGCTGCGTGTGGCAGCCGCATTAGAAAATCATTTAGCTCGCAGTCCATAATTGCATTTTATTGTTTCCGACCAGCTGCCCGTTACAATGTTTGCAGAGAAAAGCTACGGCTGAAGAAAGTGCCACAGCGAAGAGCGTGGTCGAAGAGAGCAGGCGAAGAGCGCGTACCATTAGCTTTCTGGTCGCTGCTTTTACCGGTTTGTGCGGCTGAAGACACACTCGCACACACAGAGAGTGAGAGAGTGTGTGAGAGAGAGAGCGAGAGGGAGAGGGAGAGGGAGAGTCGGCATTAGTTAGTCGAAGCAGCAGCTGGCCGCGTCGCTGGCTTCCAACTTGTAAAGTTTTCCGCGGCCTTCGCAGCAAGCATTCAGTGTCAAGGTGCTCGATCTGGCAGTCGCAGTCGCGGTCGCCGAGTCATAGAAGCTAACGAACTTTGAGAGCGATTCAATTTTCCCAGCGCAGCATCTGTAGTTCTGGAGCCGCAGACCCGCAGACAAGCTCCCATAAGAACCTATAGCCGTGGTGTATGTGCGGCAGTTAGGCGCTCCACTTTCTAGAGTGCAGACGGCGAGCATCGAGCGGTCCATCGGTTCAACAGTTTCATATTTTGCGGCCAAAAAATATTCAATAACTGAAAACATTTTGTGTGTCCTTCGTGCGCAGTGTCGAAAAGCAGTTGCAGTTATTTTAACGAAAATTCAATAAACGCAAACTCAATTGATTTGTTCAAGTGGAAATAAAGTAACAAGGATTAAGTGCAATTTACAACAAAATACCAACAACAATTGAAGGTAAACTGAAATTGAACACAATCGAATACAATGACAATTGACAAGCGATCGGGTCTACAGAAACGGGATGAATTGAATTCCTTTTATGTCGATTCGTGTCGAGCTCTGAAAACCGTATCATATGCAAGCCATCAATGTCTGCCAAGGTGTCAATGGTTGACTGCGGCTGAACAGGATGTCCACATGTCCATCAATTAAACGAAAATGGTCAATGGACCATTAGAGAAAGCCTTGGGTGAATGTCAAGGCGATCGCCGAATGATCTGCGCCAGCCGAATCGCAAGTTGAACAAGCAACGTCATCCTCTAGTTGGAGACGAGTCAACTAGAGTCTAGTCGAGGCTAGCTGAACCGTTAGCGATTCGTGTGACCGAACTTAGCGAGCAGCTTTGTTAGCAAATGTCTTGCTCCCGGAAAAACTTTTGTCATCTCGCAGACGCTGATGAAACATTTTCCAAATGCGCAGAATTCAGAGACAATTAACTTCTGCGACTGTCGCAGTAGAATGACGAAAATTATTCAACTGCGAACATTTTCATTGCTCATTCCACTTGCGAATCGCTAACTCGCCTGGGATAGCTGACCGTTTGTCCGACCAGCGATTTGGGTCACTTGGGTTGGGTCATGCAACGGGTATGATACAATTGAAGACAATTAACCGAGTGCTGCTCGGCGCTGTGTGCTATGCAGATAATCGCGTTAGACGTCGGCTAAACAATCCGACTCAGTTAGAATCTTAATTGTTGGAGCGCAGCCGACTGCATCTCTGGAAAACTTTCGCTGCATTTGAACCTTTGGCATTATCAGCGCAAACAAAGGCGATTTGTATCCATTTTCCGAGTGATCTCCTCTGCGGTTGAGAGTTTTTCTTCGTTGCTTCAACAAGGGCGGCAGCTGTCTGGGGGCCTATTTGCATATCCTAAGCATTTCTTATCGCTCTATTTGGACTGCCAACCTTCTGTTTTCTTCGTTCTCTTTCTCCTTCTCTGGCTCGCTTTTCTATTGACTGACTGACAAATTCGTTTGCTACGTGCGCACGACAATAAAGTCAAGCTGTAATAGAAGTGATATATAAGCCGACATTATTTCGTTGGCTTAGCCCCATATTATGACTATTACCACATCAGCGGGCATAGAAGATCTTCGAATTCCAGTCTAACCGAAAGTTCATTATTATGCTGAGAGCAGCTCGACTCAGCTCGGCTCGGCTTGGGTCGGAGCATTGCTTTGTGCACTGCATCTGCGCGTATGTTGATTTCCATTATACCAATTCATTCACAGTTAAATCTCGGCCGACTGCGGTAGCATTTCAACGAAGCGTGAACCGAAAATCATGTTTTCGTTTCGTTTTATATATTGGCCCAATAGATTACACTTGGAAATGGCTTTCAAATGGTGCGGTCAATTCGCCGTTAGGTTTCGGTGTGGCACCGTCTGTCAAATGAAAAGCTGAGCCCAGCAAGTTTGTCGTCTAAGTCTTTTGATCGTGATATCAACAATAGCTCGAACACGTTTGCCGCTTAAGTCTTTTGATATGATTCGGGTTGAATGCGAGCAATTTCACCACCAATCCACGAGCTATTAATTGGGCATTTGTCGTCAACAGCAACGAATACAAACAGACTGAGTCTATTCACACACAGACACACAGTGAATAGTGCATGCCCATATAAAAATCGGCGCAAATTGCTGAAATTTCAATAAAAATAACTCCGGCATACACTCGATGTGGGTCAGCTCCTGTGCCAATGGCCTGCGGGTGCGCTTCGAATTGCAAGCCAGTGGAATGAAGATAGCCCGTCCAGGCCGGGCTAAAGCTGAAGCTGCTGCTGCTGCTGCTGCCACTGTTGCAGCAGCTTTATGGTTGCCTGACTGGCTTCATCCGCAGCTCGCACATTGCTTACAGTTACAATGACTCGCGCCTCAATTGAGATAAGCGTTCGCCAGGTAGCCCGAGTCGAGCCTACGCCTCGTCGGTTATGTCATTTTTATGGCAATCTGTTGCTTCGGGCGCATGCTGGCACAGTTTCCTGCCGGCGGCACTCAATGGAAATGAAATATTTTCTGATTACTTGCAATTTTAATTAAGAAACAACATGAGCTGCAGTGTGCCAGCCCAACTATGAAACGATGTCATATCAGCGAAGCTGCATTGACAGCTGACACCTGCCGGCGCTGGCGGGCTTCCATTTGGGATTAGCCCAAATTTCAAACGACTAAGTGCCATTCAGATGCATTCAAAGAGTCTGCATACAATCGCGGCTGTCCAACTTTATGGCTAGAAAGTATTCCTCCCGGACATTAAGAGCACTCTCGAGTGGGCCACAAACATTCTGCGCTGTCCAAATAGAACAAAAACTGAAAAAAAACAGACAACCGGCTATAATTTATAAAAAGCCTCATATTCGCAAATGGATCGGTTCGCAATGAACACAATGCCGACTCCGTTCTAAACAAACTTGCTAATTTGACTTTGAATACGCAAAACCATCAAGCATAAAGCGAGCAGCAGAGCAACAGGTTTCCACTGCAGTCCGGAGGCAGCAAATAAATGTATTTATACCCATCCATACATGTGAATACATAAATAAATCTCCATCGGACTCGAATTCAAATGCCAGCAAATCCTCTGCAACAGCAACGGCAACAAATGAGACTGCGATTGCAACTGCAGAAGCAGCAGTAACAACAACAGCAACAGCAACAGTAACAGCAGCAGCAGCAGCAGCAACTGCAACTGCAATGCCAAATGGAAATTTATGTGCATGGCAACTGACCGCGATTACTACGCTTGTCTTGTCCATCGATGGGGATTTAGTTTATTGGCCCACTTAAGTGGTTGACCCACAACATTAAATTGTAATTTGAGTGGGCAAACATTTTAACTGAATTTCTTTCTTTTCGATGCTTGCTGCGACTTGTCCACAAGCATGTAAGTCAGCCGAGTCGAACCGTGTTGGCAGCTGGATTAATTAGTGAAATTAGTGTACTTTGTGTCCTGGGCAAGTGCTGTCTATGTATGTGTTGTTGTTATTACACGGCCCGTGTCATTGGCCCCGACAATGCTTGAAAATCAATTTGCGAGCAAACAATTGCATAATCGTTGATTATGACTTGTTCCCCGACCTGACCATTAGCCACCAAAATGGCGCACAGCTGCTCGGCCTTTGCATCTCTTGGCTCGCTTCAATGTTGTCCATTTCAATTCGATTAGCGCGGAAATCAATCTGGTCGTCAGCATGTGGAAAACTCATGGATCGCAACTCGTCTCGCAGCTCGGGCAGCTGCTGCTATGCTGCTGAGCTATGTCTATGGCTATGGCTGTGGCTCTGGCTGCTCTGTGATTTAACGCATATTACTCGTAATGCATTTTCCATGCTGCTTTCGACGCCGTTAAGAACCGCAAAGCCACTAACAATTCAAGCAGCTCTATCGATGTATCGCGGCATGGAAGTATCGATCACATGATCATAGAGGCGCAATAGGGGCAATCGGAATGCCAATCAATGTCTCGGCTTTGCAGCTCGTACGCCTTTCGCCCTGCGAATGCCTAGAATTTTGCGTGCGTTTCACCCAAGTGGCGTTATTTTAATTCCCCTGGGTGTGCGTGCTCAGTGCCCAGAATCATGGGATCATCATCAGGGGAATTGATTTTGCATCGGACCTGTGGTTTCTGCAATTTTTCCGCAATTAATCAAGTGCACTTCGTGCCAGTGGGCGTTGCCGTGCTGGGCTCAGCTCAGCATAGGCGGAGGCACAGGCAGAGGTTTGGTTGGGCCTGAGCCGCAACGGAGCTGCCATTAAACCCATTATTAGGGCTTAACTGTAACTGCAGCTGCAATTAATCATGAGATAAGCATGCAGAGAAACTAAAATGCTAATTAAAAAGCAAGCCACCAAATCATTTTACCAACTTGCTTTCTTGCCTTCTTGCCACCTTACAGCTAGCAACTGCAAGAACAATCGCAAGCACAAAATGCAGCTACGGTCATTGACAACCAGAAAGAGGCGAGTCAGCATGATGACGACAACGTCGCTGGCGCTACTGTTGCTGGTGGTGCTGCTGGTGGATAACGCAGCAGCGGCCCGCAAGCTGCCCAAGCGGCCGGCAAAACCGTTGAAGACATTTCCGCGCAACAATGCCACGCCGTCAATTGCAGCAGCAGCGGCAGCACCGGCCCCAGTCGCAGCCGCAATCGCAGCGGAGGGAACGCAAGCAGCGAGCGGAAGCGAGCTACCAAAACCGTTGACACCACATGCGAGCGAGCAGCCGGCGGAAGCTGCTGTAGCGGAACCTGGAGCAACACCTGTCAACGGCGAGACCAAGAGCGATGATCTCAGCGCGACGGCCGCGCCACAAGGCAGTAGCCAGATCGATGAGGACTGCGAGCCGGATATGATTGGCTTCGAGCTTATTACAGGGTATGTGCCACGTTGAACGCCTCGTAAATCTTGATTTGCGACAATTAGGTGCACGTGCGTCCATGGAGCAGGGACATCGCGCCCTGCTCGACGGCTGGCATTAATTATGGAACCGCCTGTTCGCACATCGTAAAAGGTTGCCACGCAGTTGCCTGCCCGCAACGAGGGCCGCCCGACGAGTTGTGGCGAACTGGCGGGGCCTTGACCGCATCCGCATGAAAACCTGTTGCAATGCACACCGAAATTTATGTGTGGCATTTTGTCTTATCCCAACCCCTTGGCAGGTACGTGCTATCGGCGCCATCGAAGCAATTGGAGACTCTGCCCGGCACACTGATGCTGACCGACTGCTTGGAGGCCTGCCAGGCCAATGAATCTTGCAGCGCTGTTAACTACGAGACAGGCCTCTGCGTTATGTTCCGCAGCACCGCCGATCAGTTGCCAGGTGAGTGGGGCACGAATGCAATTTGGTGTGTGGCTCTGTGGTCTCTAAAGAACGATGCCTTTGTCTCTCCCCAACCGCAACCTGTTGCTGCTGCACCTCGACCTCCTCCATTGTGCAGGTTCACTTTCGCGCTCGCAGTATCCCGTTTTCACAATTTACGCACAGAAATCCTGCTTCGGCGTGCGTCCCTGCTCCAAGGCCTGGTGCATTGATCGTGTGCAGGGCTACCGTCTGCCGGAGCACGCCAAGTCCAGCCAGAGTGTGGCCACACGACGTGACTGCATCGAGCTGTGTCTGGGCGAAACGGAATTCACCTGCCGGTAAGTGGAAGTCCCGTTAAAAACATTCCAGTTGCAGCTCGCAGCTCACAGCTCATTCATCTGCCCCCCTTCAAAGCTCGGCCAACTTCTACGCGCACTCTGGCCTGTGTGAACTGTCGGACATGGATCGCATTACGCTGTCCGAGGAGGCCAACATTGCAGCCTACGATGGCGCCGAGTATCTGGAGAACAACTGTGCCGAGGAGCCCAGCAAGCTGTGCGAATTCAAGCGCATCTCGGGACGCATTCTGAAGACCGTCGACTCGGTGCACCAGAACGTGCAGAGCATCGACGACTGCCGCGACCTCTGTCTGACCGCCCCCTTCCGCTGCCACTCCTACGACTTCAATGAAACGGGTGAGCATGTCTGCCGTCTCTCGCACCACAGCCGCGCCACGCTCAGCGATCTCTCGGAGCCCTACCTGAACATCGAAGAGGCGGCAACCTATGAGCAGTCCGCCTGCTACAATGTCTCCATTGACTGTCGCTCCGGCGAGATGATCACCAAGATTCGCACCTCCAAGCTCTTCGATGGCAAGGTCTACGCCAAGGGTGCACCCAAATCCTGTGCCGTAAATGTCAACAACTCGCTGGAGTTTGATCTGCGCATGCGCTACAATGACCTCGAGTGCAACGTGCGCCAGAGCGCCTACGGTCGCTACATGAACGACATTGTCATCCAGCATCACGACATGATTGTGACCTCCTCCGATCTGGGCCTGGCCGTCAGCTGCCAGTATGATTTGACCAACAAGACGGTGGTGAACAATGTTGATCTGGGCGTCACCGGCGAGATCGAGTCTACGCTGAGCGAGGAAATCATTGTGGACTCTCCGAATGTTATAATGAAGATCACCGCACGCGATGGCAGCGATATGAAGCGCATTGCCGAAGTTGGCGATCCGCTGGCGTTGCGATTTGAGATCGTTGATGCGAACAGTCCGTATGAGATCTTTGTGCGCGAACTGGTCGCCATGGACGGCACGGACAGTGCCGAAATCACGCTGATCGATGCCAACGGCTGTCCCACGGATCAATACATTATGAGCGCGATGCAGAAGATGGCCAGCAATCGCAAGGTGCTGCTCTCACAGTTCGACGCCTTCAAGTTCCCCTCCTCTGAGCTGGTGCAGTTCCGCGCCCTGGTCACGCCCTGCATACCGCGCTGCGAACCGGTTATCTGCGACAACGATGAGAACGGTGAGCTCAAGTCGCTACTCTCCTATGGACGTCGCAAGCGCTCCGTGCTCAATGGCACCGATGGCGGTAAGTAAACGCTGGCCAAGCGACCAAGCGGCCATGTAGCCACATAGCCACATAGCCACATAGCCATAACGGTAGAGATGGGCCAAGCACCATTGAATCACTGTCTGGTGATGTATCGCTGTGATAGTGAAGTGACTTGCACATTTGCATAATCAAAAATTGCGAATTTCCAACAAATTCCGTTCTTTCTCTCTGCGGAACACAGAGTAAACAAACATTAATACACTCCACAGCTGATAGCGCAGTGCCCCCGGTGCTCGGCTCATTTTGTCAGCCAGAGGCATGCGAACAATGTTGGGCTGAGTTGGTGCTGCTGTCGGCTGCAGTCACACAGTCACAGCTTCAATCATCTCCTGCCACTTGGCTGGCTGTGGCTCCCACACACCGTACACAATACATACGAGGAGAACTTATTTCATATTCATCACTTGCTACTTGCTACTTGCTACTCCTTTCCACAGTTGAGCTGGCCATTAAGTCGGAACGCCAAAAACGTGATGTGAGTCATCAGACGACCGATGAGAACATTTTGCTGGTGCAGTCGATACAAATCACCGATAAGTTCGCCTTCAATGGCGCCGATGCGAACAACGGCGAGCCCGGGGACGGCCTGGCCAAGCTGCAGTTGGATCTGGGCAACAAAACGGACACATGCATAAACGGCTATGGTAAGTTGTTCACCGGGATGCCACTTCCCAACCCTTGCCTGCACATGCCCGCCAAATTTATGAACGCTAATCGCGTGCCGTCCCGCCATAGTACTAAAGTTCCACAGAACAGAACAGAACAGAACGATAGTGCGATAGTTCCATAGCTCCGCACAGTGCCATTGCTCGACGCGCCGGCTCTCTCGCTGGCTGAGTGAGCAGCTAATTAAATAAGCCCATAAATATCTCCTGCATTACAACTCTATTTGCAGGCTTCATAATTGCCGGGGCGCTCTTCTTGCTGCTGCAGCTGACGGTTATTGCAGTCTGGGACAACATGCAGAAGCGCGCGTTACACAAGCGATAAACAGCGACTGACTAAGGCGAAGAGCAGGCATAAGCGAAGAACAGAGACGAGATGAAATGAAATGAAATGAAATGAAAGACGGAGATGAAGATCTGGAGATGAAGAGAGAGCCCCTTAGGAAACTAGCATGTAATTCTATCTTTAGCTCAAAAACTTAGCACCGCTCATAATCTAGTTAGTAGCTGTACGTAAGGGTCCTCCACTGTGGATGCACTTCAAAGTCATTGCGCGCAACGTAGAGCTGGACTTCTCTGCACCCAAATGGCCAATGGAAATGTGAGGCAGTGACTGTCTGCGCCACACACACATACAGACATCTAAATACACAACTCTCTCACACGCACACAAACACAAACACAAACACGAGCGAGGGCTCAGAAATGTAGCTTAATATTTATGCTCATATATATGCTTACTCTATAAGACTTACCACTTAGACTACTCTGAATATGTCGACATACTATCAGCTTAAGACTTGAAAGCTCCTTAGTTGTAGTGCGAACCATTCAAACCTCTTAACTGAGCTCGTAGCTGGAACTCAAACTCAAACTGAAACTGAAACGCAACGGTGCATGCCTCATTTAAGAGGTTTGACTGTCTAAATACCTAATAAATCTTAATTACTTATGCGCACCTTTGCCGTGTGTGTACGTACGTACGAGTATATAATACTAGATCTAGAAACGCAATGTAACAAGAGACAAACTTCAGATGCTATAACGAGAGAAAAGTAAATAAACGTATTAGAAATAACATACACACATTCGCCTTTTCATTTTCCCCTCGTTTTCGTTGGCAATTTTCCTGTCAATTGGGCCGTCGCCCGTCGGTTCGTCGTCCGATCGGCGATCTAACAAGGCCAACCTCAAGTGGGGTTCACGCCGCGGCCACGGCTCTGATTGTTGGTTTTGGCCTAATCAACGTTGATACAAATCAATCAGAGCAACGTTTAGGCGGGCCAGAGAGCAACACTTACCAGGTGGAAAATTGGCCAGTGAAACCGAATCGGAGCTCGAGCTGTAGCTGGAGTAGGAATCGGGGCTGGAGCTAGAGCTGGAGCTTAGCCAAACGACACCAAGTAAAAGTGACAAACTAATTGGGCGATCAAAGCGGCCTGCAAATTGCGAAAAAACAACTTCATTAACTTGATTTCACCAGCTCACAGATTGAAGGACTTTTCCGAATGTGTTAGCGTAGGTGTCCAGAAAACGAATAAAAGTATATAAATGCGATACAATACATAGTTATAGCTTAGAATAAAAATCGAAAAAATCTTGCCAAGTCGCAAAGTTAATGCCGAAATCCAATGGCACCAACACTTTCTTTTACTATATTATTCGTTCGTTTCGTTGACTTTTACTCTTCGTATTTAAATTAAAGTTAATGAAAACTATTATTATTTTCTGCGTGTGTTTTTTTAGTTTCTCATAATTATTTTTGACTTTTGCGAGGCTTCAGCGACGTCAAACTTCAGTCACAAATTTGAAAGGAAATGTTTAACATTATCTCTAATCTGATGCTTTGAACTCTGCGCCACTTGCAACGACTCGCAAAAGCTGGCAAGTCAACGCTGGCTGTCACCGACATGACCGTCCAAATTTAGACAAAGCCTCATTGCTGGCCTCCAGAGGAGCAGCCGCACGGCCTGCCAAGGAGCCCCCAGCGAAAGTCACTGGACACTTTCCGCGGAGAAGTTTGGTTTCTGTTTTTTCTGGTCGTTGGTCTCGGCCTCGGGCTCGGGCTCGGGTTTGGGTCTTGCGTCTGGGCTTGGGTTTTGACATTGCCGCGGCAAACGGCCTCCGACTGTGGCACGCATAACATAAATTCTGCAATGCGTATTTCAAATATTGCTGGCGCTGCATGACGAGGACAAGCAGCAGGTGAGGCAGCAGGAGCAGCAGCAGGAGAGACACCCGAAGAGGCAGCAGGAGAGGCGGCGACTGCAGCGGCTTGTCGCGCTCTCTGTTCCTTGGCGTGTCGTGTGGGCTTATAAGGAGCCACAGAGATGCCGTGGCCATTCAGATGTCCGTGGGGCAAATGTTTATGTCAAACGCGCAGCAAATAAAGTGCTTGGCTTGACAATGTCCGCGGCAATGTCATCGGCTGCGGCTGCGGCTACGGTTGCGGCTGCCGTTCGGCGGCATTTGCCACAGTATCGGCTTCGGCTGTGGCGGCGTCTAAGCGACCAGCCCTTGGGGACCAATCTGGGTGGGTTTTTCATAATTTTTATGAATTACATACACGGCGCAACATGTCTCGGCTGCCATTGAAGTTGCGACGGGCTGCTGTCAGTTCCCTTGACCGACCTGACGGAAGTGCTCCCCAAAGGAACATTTGCAAATCGCTTCTCACGCGGCCACGTCTCGCACTGAAAGCTAATCGGGCGGTGGCAACAATGTAACTGTCTAATTGGGAAACTTGCCACAGCTGAGAGCAGCACGAATAACGCCACTTCGGAGGCGCACGCACACGCACATGAGTCAGGCCCCAAATCACGAGATCATTCGGAAGAAATGGAAAAACTGATTGGCTCCACTCACACATGTGATCCGAACGCCGGCGGTTGGCGAATTGTTAGTGGCTTTGCGGTTCTTAACGGCGTCGAAAGCAGCATGGAAAATGCATTACGGATAATATGCGTTAAATAACAGAGCAGCCAGAGCTATAGCCATACCCATAGCCATTGCTCAGCAGCAGCTGCCCGAGCTGCGAGACGAGCTGCGTTCCATGAGTTTTCCACATGCTGACGACCAGATTGATTTCCGCGCTAATCGAATTGAAATGGACAACGTCGGAGCCGGGCGAGCAGCTGTGCCGTGCCGTGCCATGCCGTGCCGAGTCTAGAACTCTGTGCCGTGCCAGCAAGGTGTGCTCATAATCAACGATTATGCAATTGTGTGCTCGCAAATTGATTTCCAAGCATTGCGCTGGTCAATGACACGGCCGGCCACAACCGCACGGTGCAACATTGGACACGCCGCAGCGACATGGATCGCAATATCAACACTAGCACTACACTAACACCAACACACCAACACCACACCACACCGAGACCAGGTCCAATTCCAATTCCTACTAATAGCGGTACCGTATGGTCGCATACCGCACTGGGGCGTCAGAAGTCGCAGCAACAATTGCAGCAAGCATTCTAATTATCCCAGTTGGCAACACGGGCTGACTGGGGCGACTCTGGCGACTCGGGCGGCTCGGGCGGCTCGGGCGGCTCGACTGACTTACATGCACGTGAACAAGCTGCAGAGCTGGCGGGAATAGAAATTCAGTTAAAATGTTTGCCCACTCAAATTACAATTTAATGTTGTGGGTCAGCCGCCTCAGTGGGCCAATAAACTAAGCTCTGCTTAAATCTCAGGCATGGGAGTCGCATTGGCCCAGCTCCAGCCGCAGTCGCAGTCGCAGTCACAGTCGCCACATAAATTGGCGGGCGCACAGAATGTCCATTTGATTGTGCGCTTGATTTTCAATTGGTTGCGCGGTAGCTTTTGGGGCGCTTTGTAGGCATTTGAATTCGACTGCGACTGCGACTGCGACTGCGACTGCAACTGCGACTGCGAGTTCGAATTCGATGGCGATTTATTTAGGCAAATAAACAAATGGCATGTGCACAGTGTTAATTTATCAAGTCGGCGGCCGATTCCATTGAAATTGAGTGCGAGAAAATCACTTTGCAACGGCGCATTCCGCTGCAGCAGTTTTCGCCAATGTCTATGGCATATTTATGGCCCGCTTGCCCATTTTGTCAGCCCAAACTGCCTGCCATATATCAGCCGTGCATATCTTATTATTTGAGAGCGGTTAATGTATAGCCGGTCATGCATTCTGTCTGACCCAGCAGATACCTACGTTTCTGGAGGAGTACAAGCTTGAGTGCGCTTAACAGTACGCTGCAGCAGCGAGAATTAAATTCGCGTAAATAATTTGCCTTGCGATTGAATTACGACTTCTGAGTTTCTGCACTTTTCAATAATACTCCCGTAATATTTTTATGGAAATCCAATCGAAACTCCTCATCAAATATCGCGAACAAAGCCTCAAAAGCGTTGGCAGACCTTATCGCACCCAGCCAGCAGACGGCGGAGATTGCAGAAAACAAAAGCAAATGCAAATACCCGGCCGCAAGTTATTATGGAAATGCATTCAGAGCTGCGCTAGGTTAGCCGGGTTCAATGACGACCGCAGGCTGATAAAATGCTTGCAAAAGGCTTTAGTTTGACGGCTATTGTTCCGGCATTTAGATTGCAAAATTTTTATTGCTCGCCTCTCAGTTATTCAGTTATTCTTCAGACATTTTTGTGTGTGGCGACACCTCGGCAATTGCTGCTCCAGACTTTTACAGCTGGCACTGGTAACTGTGCGTAACGGCATCCATTAAACCATGCCTTGAGGAATGTGCTCGCAAAACTCTCGCTGATAAGTTATAAGACCTTATCTGCCAGCGAAATGTCTGCAATTGTTTCATAACTGTTGTGCGACCCGAGCCCCAACGCAAACCCAAGCCAGATGACCCAAATCGCTGTCAGCCAAATGGGTAGCCTTCCCCTCGGGGTCTCTTCGAATGAGAAATGAATTTGCGGCGTGCTTGCAATAGTTGCCGCCGCATTCTGTCATTGTGCGCACTGCGTGTGAGGCAATGGGCAAAAGTTAATTATCTCAAACTCCGCGCATTCGGAAGAGAACAGTTTTCCGGGGGATAAACAATACGCGTGTGCATTGCAGTTTTGTCGCACGAAATGTCAACGGTTCTGGCATCCGTTGTCGAACTGAGAGATGACACTGCTCTTCTGGCCCGCCAAGAGGCATTCACCCGTGGCCATAGCCAAAGTTGAAGTCAAAGATGAAGTCGAATGCGTTCTGCTGCTTTCTCTATGCATTCTGCTTCTGCAGACGTTGCCAAAGCCACAGCCACTGACACGGCCCAAGCTTCGGCCACTTTTCAGATGGACGAGCTGCTGATCTGCAATCCCGCCTGATGCCGTCGCATTCTCATCCATATACGAGATCCTACTCATCGGCTAGTTGAGGCACGTACGCGGCATGTCAGTCTAATTTGCTGACATGATTATGATTTTGTAGCCAAACCAGGCGGGAGTTGAAGATGCCGATGTAATTGTGATGCAGCTGCCGGCAAGTGAACGGCTCTGACCAATTCCTGATGTGCCTGCGAGAGTTGCGAGAGTTGCGAGAGTTGCTCGCAACGTTTATGGAAAATACCACCTATGGACTTTGATCCCGACCAGATAACAGATAGCACATAGCATGCGGCATGCGGCTGTGCTCGGTCGCGGCAATACTAGTTGAGATCTTCGAAAAACGCAAAAATCAGAAGATAAACGATCACATCTAATGCCTTGTTTGATTGTTTCTTTTTTCGCTATCCGAAGACCGATTGGACTTAACCATGTAATAAATTTAAAACTTGTAGCTACCTTTTACCGTATTGTTTGAAGTGAGTCTTAAACTGTAATTTACTTAACTCGAGAAATTGTGATGAAGCACAATTGCAATCGGTCTTCCATTGAAATTATATACTAGTATTACATTCTGATTGTGCACTTCATCTAAATTTCCACAAGCCAGCGACCGAAAGAACCCCCCAGAGCAAGTGCTCTGCGATTCTTGGCAAGGATGCTACACTCTCGGCTCTGGCGAAGGCCCCATGCTGCTAAGATTGTTTGTTTTTGCGCGATTTGATGCCGGCAATCTTGCCGCTGATGTTGCCGGTTCTGCAGACGCTGTTGAAGCGCTCAAAACATTTGAACCATTTTCAAGTTGCTGACGCTGCCGCTACCGTCGCCCTCGCCCCCTCCGCCTCCGACTCCGGCTCTTGGAAAACCGTATGCCAAGTGAGGCAAGCGGAAATCGCTGTCACATGAGCCGCTGACTTGGGCGTGACATAGTTGCATTTATTAATGCAAATACTTATTCCGTTTGGCTTCAACTTTGGCTATAGCTCTCTAGCGGGAGCTAGACCTGCAGCTGGAGCTGAAGCTATAGCCGCACATTCCTCTTTTATGAAAATGTGTAACCATTCCATGGTCGAGTGGCAAAGGCAAAGGCAAGCCGTCAGCAGCCACGTCTCGATTCGTCAAGCACCAAATGCTTGTAGCGAAGGCCGCGAAGACTCCGCCAAGTCTCTGAGAGCACGAGGCGACTGAACCACGACGCAGCGCGCTCTACCTCCCTCTCCCTCCCTCTTACACCCGCTGTCTCTTTTGTTCTCTCTTACTGCCTCTTTTCAATGCATTAAGAGTCTGCTCTTAGCTTGCGCTCTTCGATTCTGCCTGTTCACTCTTACAGAATATTTCTTGGGTTAAAACGCTGCCGTAGCTTTGGCTGCAGCTTTGATTCTGGCTCTAATCGCCTGTCGGAAGCAATAAAAAGCAATTAAAGCAGTCAAAGCAAATGCTTTTCTAATGCGATTGCATGCAGCTTCATCTCTGCTCGAGAATGGCACTCAGAGGCGCTGTATAATCGCTAATTGAAGTCTTCAAGCATGGCATACAGGCAGGTGCATTGATCACCAAAGAGAGCCTCTCTCCTCACGGCAGAAGAGACGCTCTTCCCTCTACTCTGCTGCCTAAAAAGAACATTGCAACTTTCTAATGACCAAAGCTGAGCCCACAAGAACAACTACAGCATAAACAATACGAACAACCACAGCAACAACTGCGATGATCATCAACTCGACGCACGCCTAATTAAATGCGAGATAACAAATCTGAGCCAAGCCAGCTCCGAATGAGGCCACCGATTGTGGCATGGGAGTTGGGAGGCGTCTCATGCAACTTACGCAACTGCCAGCCCGAACTTGCGCCACGAAGAAAGCCCAAGTCCGCACATGTGTCAAATATGATTGAATCTGTTCGTCACTCTGAGCAGGCACCGAGACGGAGGCGGTGGTAGGGATGGAGAAAGAGGCAGGGGCAGGGCCAGAGGCAGGTGCAGACGCTGATGATGCAATTAAATATTATCGAAGACTCACCGAAAGCACAGCGAACTGCACTCGTCGCACTTTTCCCCATTTTCCTATTTTCATGCGCTTTAGTTACACTTGCAATTGCATTTGGTTCGAATGGGGCTCGACGTTTCGCTTCTCCATCGGCGATAAATCGACGATGACGATGACGATGCCGATGACAACAACAACAACAACAACAACTAGAGAAACAGCAAGAGCAACAACAACGTCGTCAGCTTTTGTCGCTTTGTGCTCATAATTGACGCCTCTGTTCAATCAGCGCCGTCAAGTGAATTACACAATTTTTTCCAACAATAAGCGCTGAATCTGATGAATCTGATAAAGAAATTATATAAATTTTGTCTTTCGGAAAAGCTTTTGGAGCAGGAAGTCTGCAATCGCCATCCGTTTGTCCAGTTGTCCGTGTGTTCGCTTGTCCGTTTGCCGTGTGAATGAAAGGCCTTGATCTTCTAATTCAGTTACGGTTCTCGGCCTGTAGTCGCCCATAGATTGATTAACCAACTGATTCCCAGCCACGAGACAACGTCTGCGACTGCCGCTATGGTATATCTCCTCCTCCTCTGGAACTCCTTCGTCTTGCTCGTGATTGAGTAATTGTAGCTCGCAAAAGTTGTGCTCTAATTGCAATCTTCTGCGCCGATCGCTGCCGAAATTATGTTCTTCCCAAGAATTAATTCGGTCTCCGCTTAAATATTTGCTCGGCGATTATGGCCATCGTTTACAGTTCTTAGTTCGCAGTTCGCAGTTCTCAGTTCCCATCTCGCAGGTCAGCTGGGTCGGGTGACGAGTTTGTTGCTCTCGCTTATCTTATCTTCGGCGCTCAACCGTTATGAGGAAGTCAATAAGTGAACTCAATAGGCCATCGCTGGCTTTTGGTGTCATTCGATATTCAAATATTGGTTGCCATTCTAAAACTCGGGAACTGTGCCAAGCTCTAGGCCGAAAGTGGCGACAACAACAGCAACAGCAACAGAAACAACAACAGCAACAACATCAGCAGCAACAACAACTAGCGGCCACAGCGTCGACATTGCCGGCTCGTTTGCAGAGCAAACAGACCCCAAAACTCTGCTGATTTGTGTCGCTCTGTTCTCGGTGATTTGGTCAATTGAGTGACATGCAAATTTCCTTTCGATTTTCGCACATTCTCCGTTGCTCTGTCGCTCCGTCGCTTTGTCGCTCCATAGCTTTCGTGCTGATTGCCGCCCCTGAGAAGGTCGAGCGGAAGGCAGAGGAGTTATGTGCAGGTTGTTCGTTCGTTGGACAGGGGACTGGGGACTGGAGACTGTTTATATTTCCGGCAATCAATCGTCTCGAACTCTCGTTCATTGCTGCAATTGTTTGCAAATTGATCGACTATGTCTGGATTGTTTGCTCTTCAGCCAGCTTCAGCCTCACTGCAGGCTCAGCCTCGTATTCTGGACTGTTGTTGCCATGTTCATTAGAAGTGGATCGATCTCCGCACTCGACACTCGACAGCTCGGCAATCGGCACTCAGTCGGCCCGAGGCTGCCAAAGTACTTTCGCTTGGAATGCATCGAGAGAGTTTTCGGAGAAAGGAATCGAACGAATCTCAGGTAAATAAGCACGCCCAGCTGTGAATTCGCTAACTCAGAGAAGGCAATTCGACTTGGATTTCTGCTTGAGATGCTTGGGATGCATGCGTGTTCTCGGATTGGGTAAATCCGAAGGGAACATCTCACTGCAATTGGCGCTTGATTGCTGATAAGAATCGCACACATGAGGAAGGTACAATCATCATCAAAGGCGTCTGAGTAGCGCCAGTTGAAAGTGCAGCGCAGACTCGACCTAAATCCGAAGGGCGAACAAGCACCAACAACAAAAGACTGAGGCGACGAACTTTATGACTGTCTTTAGAACTGGAACTGGAACTGGGAGCTGTAAATGTAACAACCTTTCGCTTGATTACACCGCTTTGATCTGTTTGAAGTGCCAGTGTTTCACTTTTCGATGGGCCCTTCCGTCTCCTCTCCCTCATGCCCATTCCCAGCTCAATCTTCATCGCAGGCCCAGGGCCATCACTAATTGCAGCTGCCGCATTTCTTCGATTCAGTTTTTTCAGCTTTTCAGCTTTCCATGCAAAACAAAAACTCATTCTAGCCACAACACACGGCAACACGGCGACACGACAACACGGCAATAGACAGAAGGCAACAGGCAACAAGAATTTTCACTCTTAATAAGTTTCTCGTTTGGTTTGTGCCACTGACTGACTGTCGTCCACGCCTTGTGGTCTGTCGAGGTTTGTGGAGGTCTGTCGAGGTCTTGACGTCTCTTGTCTCAGCATAAAACTGTCAACGAGCGTTTAACCCAGTTAACGCCCTAAACCAAAGACAGCGTCTGCACAACTCAGTTCATTTGAGTTTTGCACAGCCCGTCTTAGTTCAGTTCTGAATTCCCTGCTTTGCTACCCGATCCATCCAATACCAGCTCGGCTGAGCTAAGTCAAACAAAAACAGAAAAACAGAAAGCGAGCAAGGTGTAAAAACCACAAGCAGCCCAGGTTCGAGAGGCGAACGAGCTGCACATGAGCAATGAGGTGGATGAGGATGAGAAGACAGCGGAGAGCGGAGGCCGCTAACCAAAATCCAGTAAGGTGCACTCGGGCAGCAGGCGAGCCAAAGCTGAGTGATGGCCCCACCTCAGGTGGAGTGGTGGTGGGCGGTGCGGAGGTGTTGACTGTGGCCAGCGGATATCGAAGCTGTTCAAGAGGGTGAGGTGCAAAAGGCGGGAAGGTAGCAGATTGACCGATGGCTGCTGTCTGACTGGAACCACGCTCGGTTCTTTCTTTTCTGCTGCGCAGAAAGGAATTCTGTGCGCGGTGAAAGTAGTCATCTCCATCTCCATCATCGTCGCCATCGCCAACCCATCTTCATCCAAAGACTCGGCAACGGCACCAAAGCAGCGACTTGTTGAGATTCTGGTCCCAATAATGACACTTAAACGATACAGTTTTTTCGTAATATGAATTTTCCTGTTTGTTGCCTGCCTGCCTGCCTGGCTGTTGGTCGCGTCAGAGGAGCGTCTCGCCATCAATTACAGCTGGGACCGCGGAGCGGAGCCACCTGAGCTGCAACTCAATCACCAACCACCAGTCACTAGGCACCATCCACCAGCCAACGGACACCGGGAACAGACAACGGCCAACAGCCATCGGCAGCCTCTTCTAATTGCAAATGTTTTTGTTCTTGTGGAGTATCAGTCCGGTTCGATAGGAACATTATGAGTTATGGGTATGCAGAGGTGTCATGTGTATTGGGGATCGATTGGGTCAGGTAGTTCGCCCAAAAGAAGACGGATAGAAAGCCTCTGGCCTTGTAGGGCTCCTCAGCTCGAGAGCACAAACAGCGTCCGCCTCCCCATTCATAACTGCTTCCATGTAGGCAAATTGGCACTCATCAGTTCCTGGTCAATTCCATGCCGGACACATTCGCAAATTGATGCCTTTGCATTGTCAGCGTCGGTGATGCAATCTCTGCGCCATCCACTCTCGTTCCTCCAGTTCAAATTTGCCAAGCAAGCCCAAGACGAAGACTAAGAAGAAGACCAAGACCCTGCTATTAGCAACATCGTCGCTGCGATTTATGCTCAAATGTGGACTCGGAGGGAGGAGCAGGGATAAATCAGGCGGTGTTTGCTCTGGGCGTTTGCAGAGAGACCCGAGATCGAGAGGAATCCCTCTACAGAGTCCAAAATGCAGTTGTCTTGCCCAGTTTAGCCCCTATGCAGGGGCGTGCCCTCCATATACTACAGAAGTTGCGAGGTGGAGAAGCCAATCAAGGCAACTGTCAATAGCGGCAACACCTGTTTCTACTCAAGTGTCGCTCCGTTTTACCGTTTTCAAGCTCTACTCGCCAGGTGCGACCTTGAGAACGGGTAGACCTATCGGCGATAGATCTACTCTCCTGCGGCACAGTGATCAATTTCCTTTGCGGGAGTGCGAACTGATGAATTGAAGCAATTACTGAGGCTGCTAAACTGTTGGATCCTCTTCTAGGAGATAACATCCTCGAGTGCTATTTTCCCCACTTATCGAGAAGATCGTCAGGTGCTAACAGGCTGCTTTGATGCTTGCCTGTGGTAAACTCCCTTCAGCTTGCACTCGCAGTACCTGTTACTTCTTCAAGAATCTGCTCCAATTTGCTCCAACATAAAAGGGGCATTATCGACTTTATTATTTATGCTATCTTCGCGTTCAGCATGCAGTGCAAATTGGCCGAGAGCAGAACCAGAGTCGCGCGCCTGTTGATGATGCATTCGAAACTGTTACACAAACTAATTGATTTATGGTCAACGGGTATTTGGGGTGCTTGCCAGGCGATCGAAATGCAATTTCGATAGTGCGGAGAGGTGAGTTTCATTCAGGCTGCTCCACTTGAGTAACCTCCTTGTGGGTGCAGCCTTCTCGAAGAGCAGCCAGCAGCTAGCGAATGGCCAGGCAACATGACGTGGAACATGGTATGCTCAGAGCATCTGCAAGGCACAGAGCAACATTCAGAGTGGAACAAGTTTTCGAGCAGTTCCCACAGGAAGTGTTCGCTGCCGAACGCATGCCAAAAATGGCTCCCCCAGGACAAGACAACCCTGGACGGACGCCTGCCCAAAGCCAAGCTGAAGCCGAAGCCGAAGCCCGAAAACGATCACGATTATGATGATCATTTCGGCGATTATGGCTGCGACAGTGCCAGGTTGCGGACGGTGGCAATGTCCCCACACAAGCACAAGCAGCGCAGCGCAGGCTTCAAAACACAGCCCGCCCAGCCTCCACTCAGCCTGTTTATTCCAACTCGAATCCGACTCGCGATCAGTGCGATCGTAGCTGGAGCTGGCATTAGCAGTCGTTGTATATTGTTTCTGCATTGTAACTGTCACCTGGTGGCAGTTGGCAAGGCTGCCAGAAATAATAGAAATTATATGAAATGGGCATTCGGAGAGTGTGCTTGGACTTCCGTGTTTGGTCGTTGTTGCTGTGCCTGTGGCTTTGGCCACGGATCGGCCACTGTACCTAGCCGGACAATGGGCAATTTGAAGTGTAGACACTCAAGGAATGTCGCTGCACCGACCATGATGCAATCTCCCGCGCCTTCGAAGTCCTAATTTGGCAAGTTATTACAACATTTCGGTGAATTCCCTCCCCTTTACCACATTAGCACCTTCCACCTCCCCCACAGGAAGCACTCCTGCTTAAGATGATGGACACGTGCCAAGTTCATTTCTCCATTCTGCGGCGGAGTGAAGATATCTTGTACGAGTACGCTATGATGGATCGCTGAGGATGACACGACACTTAATAGTCGCGTTGTTGGCTTCTTTTGTTGGAGCCACGAGATGGTGGAGATGCTTGCGAGAGTCGCTGTTGTTGCTCTACCAGCTGTTGCTCTGTTCGTGCCCTGCAATTTAAGAGGAGACTACGAGTATTTAATGCCTATACCTCTGCCCCTCAATCTTCCCCGCCACCGACACGCTGCTCTCGCGGTAACTCGAGGCTGGCGACTGATTTATGACAGCGCGAGAGATCGGACTGAGGATCGCCAGAGCGCTGCATGCATCCGAGGCAATTTGGCACTGGCCATGGCTATGGCTATGGCATTGCCAACTGGCTGAGGTCGGGCGTGGCGCCGAGGCAGAGTTTGAGGCAGAGACTGAACGAAATGGCTGAAGACGAGGCCTATTACGTGATGATGTAATAATTCTTCAAGACGATGGCAGTTTTATTGCGGAAAATGTTGCATAAATCAAGGTAGCAATAAAACGGAGCCCCGTCGATCGCCCCGATCGAAACAGGATGCCTAGAATATCTCATTCCCATTCAGCGCCAATAATTTGCACCAGGAAAATCGAGGCCCCAACAAAGGTTTCACTGCCGGATTCACTGCGAATTCGACGTCGTCATGCGGGACAATGGGGATAGCGGCATAATTTGCAGTAGTTCTGGGCAGAGCTCATTTACTCGTTTCCGAGCCTGCTCTAATCAAGCGCTCAGAGTGATAATCAGCGACTTGTTGCCTCAACATTGTTGCCACTCGCCGGCCCACGCGATCTCCAGATTCCCCTATCCTAGACTCTGCTTCACACATTAGCAAGCGGAACGCTCTCCAGATCGCAGCGGCAGATGCACCACAGGCGTGAGAGATGGCGATGGCGAGGCAGCAGCTTCTGCTCCAGCTGGAACGTGTTTGTCACTTCAATTGGACGGCAATTTGCGTGGAGCCTACGCAGAGGCGGACCAGATGAAAGCAGCGGGGTCATAAAAGGACGTTCCTCGAGAGAAGGAAGTGCAGAAGCAGCAGCAACATCTGAATGTCTCCTTGATTGACTACTAAAAGTGTCTGATCTAACGAGACATAGAAGCACCATTTCGATGATGATTTACAGCACTTAGCTTTATTGGATCAGTGGGAGACCAGCGGAGGAGTTTGTCTTCAGACTCAGAGATCAACTGCAGTTACTGAAACACGAGTTGCGTTTGGTTTGAAGAGCTGCCAATAATAACTGTATAATGCGTAGAATACATAATAATACCATTACGTTTCCTTAGTCTAAATTGTCTTTGGGGAATCCAAGAACCGACACCAGTCACCGACACCAGCAGTTTGTTGTCACGCTTCGTTGTTTTGCTGACTCGGAAAGAATGCCCGAGGGCAGCTCAAACACCTCGTAAATAGGCCACTGACTGACGTGATTACAATGTCAAAGTAGCCAAAGAAGGCAGCGTGTTGGGTAACTCTCTTTATTTATTATGCCCAATATAATTAAATTAATTCTCCGCCGAATACGTAGCTCACGAGTAAGTTATGTTTGTGGGCGGGGCACTTGGCCGAGAACTGTATCAAAGCGTGAGCCACGAGAGATCTCCGAGAGCATTTGCCATTTGCATTTCCTTCTCTCGAACCTGAGACCTCCGTCCTCAGAGCTGAGACCTTAGAACTCCAACATTGCGTGATTCGGCAAATGATTCTTAACATTTCGAACACCTTTTTGGGTGTCCAGCCGGTAGGGCTCTAGGAGAGAGAGGGTCGAGGTGACTTGGAGGGCTGCCGATCTCGAAAAGTACAAACAAAGCCACACAAATTCAGAGAGCAAATTATTAGGCAGGCAACCAGGCAAACCAAGCAAAGCAGGCTAAGCAGGCAGGCAGACAAGCTGAGGGAAACTGCTTTTTGATGTTCGGTAATTGGCGGTTTGGCAGCACGCGAGGCGGCCGCCACAACACTAGAACAGGGCCTGGGGATGGTGGATGAGGGATGGGGAGCTGGCGAACTGGAGACAGGGGACTGGGAAAGTAAGAGACCAGCGCCCAAGAGACAGGGACCATTCTTCCGATTGCCGGCGCTCTAACTTCCAAATGGTAACGAGCCAGCGGATTTCGGCGTGACGCGCTTTTCGTTTCCAGAACTCACAACTCTGAACTAAGAACTACGAATCGGGGGTTCTGGCCGAGACTTTTTCTGCTTTGGGTTCGAATGTCGCTGTTGTCTTTGCTGCTGTTTCTTCAGCTCTCTTGTCGCCGCTGCTGTTGTTGTTGTTAGTGTTGCTGTTGTTTCTGTCTGTTCATTTCATAATAATTGGCAGCTTACAAATGTTCTTTTGGTTTTGATTTGGCTTCCATTTCTACTTGCCCGTATTATGGTATTATGGCTGCAGCTGGACTGTCGCGGTTTCCGAAAGGGGAGGGCATAGCGGTACTTTGTTCCGTTGAACTTATGAGCTCCGTCTGGAAGCAGCTCTAACGTTTTTGCAGAGAGTCTCTGGGTGAGGAATGCAGAGCAGGCTTCCGCTGCACACAAAGTCGGCTCTTTATAGGCGTGAGCATTAATTAGACAGTCCGAGACAGAAGTCAGGCAGCCTGAGCACCGCCAAAAGTCGGCCAGGAGCCAGGGTTACACAATAAATAAGAGACCGTGAAGGGCGAGAGACATTCGTCGAGTTCCCCGGTCCCAGTACTTTTTCGGTGGATATTCGCAGTCTCCTCATCTTTCCCCTTCGCCCACTGTTTCCACATTTGCAAACCTTTTGGTTACACAGTCTCCACCCTCACTCGGAGCAGTTCGCAGCGAACTCTGGGCGGAGTTGTTTGCGCATGCGCCGCCTGTCCGATCGTCCGCCTGTCCGCTTGTCCGCTTTGTCCGCGACCGCCAGCAGATGCCAGATTAGCATTTAAATTGTAGTTACATTTGCCCAAACTCAAATTCAAACCGAACTAAACCAAACGAAACCGAACACAAGCCGAGCACAAAGTTACGCTTAGTTTAGATTATTTTTCATTCGGTTTATTTTTTCTCGCAGAAAACGTCTTGGCGTTGCATTTACCCGCCTCCTCGCCGGGCAAACGTTTACCAAATGGAATTGTTGTCTTTGTTCTGTTCTGTTGTGGGAGCTGGCACTCCCCCACACTCCCACTCTCCTCCACCACGAACTCCCATTCAACCACTTCAGCTGATGTTATCAAGGCCCTGCCTCCGGCAGAAGCTTTCCTCAGTGTTGGTTCTCCGTGTTCTCCGAGCCAAGGTAGCAATTTCAATATCAAAATTCGCCTGGCCTTTGGTCCGCTGCGGAAACCACAGTGGAAACGTGGAGCCGCCATGGAAGCGCTCAGGTGAGTCCAGCCAACGGTAAACCGCCAACGCCTTCTTTGGCGTATCAGGCAGCTCCCTCCGATACCTCTCAGCGTTTCCAACATTTTAATCCAAATTAATTAAAACTCAACTAGAATTGACCCATTTCCAGGACTGTCCATTGACATCTTTATCTGTTCCTCTGCCTCTCCCTCCACATCTGCTCTACCACTTCCAACTGAAGATCTCCTATTCTCCTATTTGACGAGCATAAAAATGACTCGAATAGAACGCGATGATAAATTGCAAAACATTTCGAAAATGACTTTAAAAGTGTGGCAAGCCTGCGGCAGAGCTGCCAACCGTCCCCGTCCCCGTCCCATTCCCAGTCTGAGTCTTAGACTGCGCCTCAGTCACATTCGGGTCTGTCATTATTCCGAGACAGTGCACAGCCCGATTAATTTGCAGCCGTCGTCTCGAGCTTGGAAGTACCGTAAGCGTAGGAGGCTTGATGAGTTCTGCTGCCGTTTTGTAGATCGGTCGTTGGGTCAGTTATTCTGCTGGGCAGTTATTCTGCTCGCTTGGACAGCCTAGAGACAGAGACTGCCCCACGGTTGCACAGCTCCAGTGCCATGGTCAGTCTGGAGATCCACTAATTAATTGCGTGTCTTGACTCGGTCGCACTCCAAGGGCCCTGAAGCCGCTAATTCTGCCACCAGTCGCAGAGGAGGCTACAAACGGCGGATGATGAAATGGGTGTGGCCGTCGTCTCAGTCGTTGCCCTGATTGACAGGAAATTGTTATGAACGCAACCTATCGGCGTCTAACTGTTCGTGGTATTCTCTGCAGATCTGTGAGTTATTTTTAGCACAGCTTGGAACTCAGCTTGTTCGATTAAGAGTTTCCATTTCAGACAGCGAAGCTTGTTAGCTTGGATAGGTTCACTGGCTTGGTCAGTCTTCACTGCGATAAGTTCCCGTTTTGAATGCTATTTACACGAAACAGAGAGCATATCTCAAGTGCAATCGAAAGTTTCCTTGTCGCGATGCAGGCCTAGTCACTCTCCTGGGTCTGTTCACGTGCAAATGTTTTGTGTCTAATCATCTGACACTCGAGGTATTCGAGAGTTTGTAGAATGCAAGAAACTCAAATCAAGCCAAACTCTCACTTCGCTCATCCAGCAGAGGCGAAGGCGGACTAAGTATAGTTGACTGGGATTGTGGACTGACAAGTGCAGATGCCTGTGATAGCAGCACTCGAGATCACGTCGACTAATTGCGGCTACAGTATCAAAGCCGAGATAATGCCTAACGCCTTTGTCGTCTCAAGAGGAGGCCATAAGCGAGAGCAGACACCGAAAAGAGCAGAGAAATATGAGACACACGCAAGCGGCCAGGCGGATGGTCAAGTGCCACTTGTGCGTCTATTGCGAGTCGAACCGGGTCGCACCAGTCCAGACTGCTGGGGCCGGGTGTCAGGATAATTTGCAGCTAGCGCCGACCAGACTATCAATCCCCTAGCCTCCCACTTCTCCCGATTCGACCATCTCAGCAGACGCCGACGCCACGCAAATGATCCGCATGAAATGATCGGCGGACTTAATGAACTTTCTCGCTTTTGGGGCGAATTCGCAGTGGTTAGTGCGATATGTTCCGTCTGGTGGTTGGTCTGGGTTAGTCTAGTGGAGCGAGTGGCTTTAGAGGCTCTTGTGGCTCTTGTGGGAACGAGGCAAACAAGGCGAAGTGGTCCAGCAAGAAACCAAGAAAACTGCAGCAGCATCGGAGAAACAATTATGCAGAATTTGGGTCATCTCTCGAGCATCGGCGGGGGAAACTCATTTGTGTTTTTCCTTAGTTGTAGATGGACTCAGATGTCGGCGACTTCGCTGATGAGATCTCTGTTTCTTCTGCTCACCAAAGACAAAGCGGACGAATTACGGAGGGGTCAGAATAATTGCGAATTAAATTCTGATTCCATTTATGAAGTCTGTTTCGGATTTGGTTTCGGTTGTTGTGCTTCTTAATTTGCTATTCGTGGGACCGAAAAGTGCTGTAAAGTCTTTTCATTTAACGGCTTTGAGTGAACTGGAGACAAAGCTTACTAAAGAACTAGGTGAAGTGAGGAATGTACCGCCAGCCGCGCCATGATTTGTTTCTTCATCCGTTAATGTACTATAGTCGTGCCCATCAGCATTGCCAATCCTGTTACCGTTATCGTCACCTACAGGGTGTCACGACAGCTCCTCCTCGTGCTATCTTGGGTTCATTATCCTTATAAACTAATTGCTCATGCTCTCGTCGGCGTTAGCAACTGGCTGATTATAAGATGAGCTTAGAGATCTGCCTTAGGACTTTGATCTACGATCGTCGATCGTTCATCGATGTGTCCACGTTTTTGCTAATATTCTGCTTTGCTTGTCAAGTGCCACGCAAGGTTAAGTCGTTCGCTCCTCCTCGAGCGTGACCATAGCCGTCGTTGTGACTGGGGATCGCCTCTCTAATGGCAATTATTCCCATGGTGCATATTTATTACGACAGAGGAACCGTTAGGGATAGCATTATGACGACCGTACACATGACAAATGGGCGGCCAGGGAGAAGTGTAAACGTGCTTCATTAGCCTCGCCTGGCTAATCGCTCGTTCAACTCCATGGGTGAAATGTAAGAGAGGTTCAGCACCTATCTACGTAGCTAAGCATCTCATTGAGCAGCTGGAAGACCGGTCAGCCTCGGACCACCAAGGAGCTGAGAGAATTCCACGCATACCACGCACTTGTGGGCTACCGTCAATTTGCGTACACCAAATCGCAAACAAATCGAGGTACATTGTGTTGCCGAGCTGCCTTTTAAGCCTCAGCTCGTAGGAAGGCCTACTCCGCCTGCTACGTCTCCTAAGCGAGTGCGTGAGCTGCCTACCTCCAACCTCCCACTGCCTGCCCCACAAGCTGGCTGCCAATGCGTTGCCATGTCCGATTGGCTTTCATTGATACCGTCCTGCACTTGGATAGCCTGCAGTTCGTTAGCGGCTGCCTCACCTACTTTTCGGAGCTGCCATGTCGCAGATCGGCCGAGTTGGCCCCTGTGCGTACTCGCGCTGGTTTCCAATTTCCAATTTTGCGACGCTGTCATCGCCTACATCGCCTACATTGTCGTCGTGTCGCTGCTGTTGAGCTGTCGCTGCGGCTGTCGCTGCTGCTGCAGTTGTCCTGTTGCAGATCTTTTGCCAACGCCCATTAGAGCCAAATGGACAAAGAGACAAAGAGCGCAGACAAAGCCGAGTTGGCTTGCCAGTTCTTGCCATTTGGCAGTAATGCGTTTCAATTACATGCCCGAGTTTCATGGGACTGCTCCGATCTCTGAGATACGCAAAATGTGATCGCATTGAGATACTCTACAGTTTTTCCTTGCTCTCTTTCCTTCCCTCTCTTCTTCTTTTTCTCTCTGTTGCAGAGAAAGTGTCGGAAATCGCTCCGCTAAGTAATTGCATTTCCAGGCTGCTCGCTGCAATCCTTCTAAGTACTTAGTAGGCTGTCCGTCTGTCTGCCTGGCACACATTTGCATTGGACAGAGCAATGCTCAATTAAAAGACTGGAAACAACCGCAGCAACAATAGCAGCGGCAGCAGCAGCTCAAGCCACAACAGCAACTATTGCTGTTGCTGTTGCAGTTGCTTTCGTTGTTTCCCCCTGACCATGTTCCACTTGACTTTAATTGGATTTTGTTTATTTTTGGGCACATTTCGGGGAGCGCAACTGACGACGGCTCGCGGAATGCGACACGACACACGATGACAAATGTTGATATTCAAATGACACTGTTGTGGGCGGTGGATGCGGGCAGAGGGCGAAGGAAGGAGGATGGCGGAGTGACGTCCGCCACTTGTTGGACTTTTGTCAAAGCCTTGCCCGGACCTGCAAGCAGTCGTGGCTCGATCCAGCGACACCCGCAACTGGCATTCCAATCGATTGTTGGCCATGTCGCTGAATGCCTGTGGTCGTGGATGGGTGAGAAAAGTAAACCGTTTGAGTTGTTTCACCTGGAGCTGGTGCCGATACTGCCTCAATCTCCTCTCAGCAGATACTTCAAATGTTTGCCAGCCGTAGTCAACGAGGCAATACGTAAACCGTTCTGCCTCTCTCTATCTCTCTTTCTCTTCCTCTGTCGGATCTTTTCCAATTGAATGGAGTGAAAAATGTGTACGGCACCTGTCAGCAGATGCGATGCGTGTTTGTACGCAGAGGAAAACATTTCTGGTACCGTTGGGTTGAAAACTCTAGAAGACAGCTGCTCAATCTCCAGCAGACCGATCTTCCTCTACAATTAGCTGACCAGACAGAACCCGTCTCAGCACATGTGACTCGTAGGGAAGTCGAATACGTTGATGTCCCTTGCTAGCCCCTTCGATTTCCCTCTGTGTCAGTGGGTGAATGCCTCACCGAACTGGGTTGCATTTTCAATTTCCATTAAATTAGGAAAATGTAGGAGCGGCAGCGCGGAGTCACCTCAAAGCGGCCTAGAAAGCACATTTCCATATGAGACTAGGGAAATGGGCAGAGCGCCTTAAGCGCTGCTCACGATTTCGTTACCCCCTGGCAATAAGACCAGAACCCACTTGGAATTCCTCGCGAAATGTGTCAATAATTAATTGTATTCAATTAATACACGATGCGGAACCACTGTTCGCTCTGCCTCGCAGAAAAGAAGCCGCTCCTCGAGCTAATTAAGATGCATCCGTGTCGCATCTGACTGACAACAGGAAGGTCAGCGGGGAACAACTAAGCTGCCTTCGATTAAAGTTACTACAGCTTTATCCATGGGTGATGGGTGAATTCCATGCTGAGGATCAGCTGAAGCCTCATCTGCTGCAGTTCGTTGGCTCAGCCAACTTGGCTGTGGTCTGGAAACGTAAACGGTTTGGGTAAAAGTGCAACTAAGCATCAATTAGCCCACTTCCCAGGCCGTTGGCACTTGGGACTGCCCTCCTCAGTCGGTTTCTGTTTCCACTTCGCTTTCATGTCGCATGTGGCTCACGTTGCATTTTGGCAACATTTCCAGTTGCAGTTGCAGTTGTGGTTGCCTGTTGCCTTTTGCAGTTGCCCTTCCACGGCAAACTCTCTGATTGGAGAGTCGCTCGTCTTCACACAAGAGTGAAATTTATTGCAATTTTCATTTTATTTATTTGTCTTTATTGTTGTTGTTGCTGCAGTCTTCCCCAACTGCTGCTGCTTTGCTGCCCCCCAAGTGCTCAACCCACTGTTTCAGGGCCTTTCCCATATTATTTCATTGTTGGGCAATAAAACGTTCCACATGCCATCGCCAGTGGTTCTCTCACATGACTCCAGCTCTGGCTTAAGCTCTGACTCTGACTCTGGCTCTGGTCATCCGTTCATCTGGCCATCTCGTGCACTTTGTTTCTTTCTCTGAACCTCCGACTGTCTCACGTGCCATCGAGAGTGCGTCGTGCTGCGTTTTCACTTCACAGCGAACTCGAAAGTGATTCTAATCACACGAGCTTAATGAAATAATGCCAAGCGAAGAGGAGAATGTACCGCAAGTAGAATCTCCACCTGGTCGAAGTCGTTGCCTGTTGTGTCGGCAGTCCATGTGCCATCCCAGTCGACATTTCACTCATGTCGGGTGTCAAACGAACAAGGCTCTCAGCTAAATCAAAACCTCTCATCGACACACATTTGGCCTGTCTTCAAGGTCTCCTCTTGCCAGAGGCAAAGACGGAAGCAGAAGCAGAAGCGGCAGCGGCAGTAGCAGACGCAGAAGCAGAAGTGGCATCCTTGGCAGTTGGCAGTCGGCAGCAGCAGTCGGCAGCTGCTCCGATGTTCCCATTTTGCACATTCATGTCACGAATTTGACCAGAGCCAGAAGATGAGAGATGAGGCTCGTCAGCCTCGGCGATGCATCACTTAAATCCGGTGATATTGGATTCGCATATCTTTAACCGTACTGCATATTACCATAACTGAAAGTTGGGCTAGTTGGCAAGCTCGAAAGAATTCCGCATTGGATTCCGCATTAATGCGATCGATCGACGTCAAAGTCTTTGCCTAAAAGTGAAACCACTAATAACCAATAATCGTCCGAGGCTTGAAGAACTGGAGAGGCACGAGTTACACTCTCTTCGCCGAATGCCTGGTATCATTAACACCCCACGATGTCATTTGCTTGGACGCAGCTTTCGACCCGGTGCCATCAACAGGTTGTGCAGCTGCTTGAAATTCCAGTTCACGCGCTCAGTTGGCGCTCTCCACGCGACCTGCCTGTCAAGATCTATGAAAATAGCCATATACTCTGTGCGAATCGGCGGCAGTGCAAATTGCTTTGACCCACAATGACCCACAGCGAGAGACTGTGGCCGAGAACTTTTGCTTTTCTTTCTTTTGGTTCGGATTGCGGCCTTTTCAATTATCCGTCTAATGATTTATGATAAATGGTAAGCGAAGCAAGTAATACACGCGTGGAGAGTGCAGATTCGAGAGTAGAGAGCTGGGGACTCGCAGTGCTCTTGAAATCGAAACTATGTCGAATGGTAAACGAGGCGTATGCGCAACGCAGTATCAAGCCAACAATTAGCAATAGCTGTAAATGTTGCGAGGGGTTCCCCCGCAGCAGTCTACGGGTAACAATTAAATAAACGAAAGGTTCGCGGGAAGATTAATGATGTGTTCTCCGAGAATGCTCACAATCAGCTTACTCAATTTCGCTAGTCTTGCATCTGCGGCAAGAGAACATCATACAGGCACAACTTAAAGCCATGTTTCTTTAGTTCAAGTCGTGAACTTTGTACTCTCTTGGGAGCTCGTTGCACAATGTCAATACCGCCAACGCTGCATGAGCCAGTCGCTATCCCGGCAAGCGTCGCCTATCAGCGCTGACATCGTCTACATAGCAACAGGCAACAGGCAATAGGTAACTGGGTACATACAACAAATGATGGAGAGCACTAACAAGACTTGATCCTGCTGCTCCTGTTAGAAGTCTCGACTCTTTTTGACTGCCTTACACTACTGGCACAATTCCTAAAGAACAGACGACAAACAACGGACTCAGGCGGACAGACACTGGTCTTCCCGTTGATTGCATTGTGGGGCAGTCGAATGGGCGTTGCCCCAGACTATTGCAGACATTAGTAGCTAGACCAGATTTACAGTGGGTGCATTCGCAAACAGCACGAACCATTTGCAACTGGCGTGCGATGCACACTTTCGATAACATTGGGCAAATTTATGCAAGTCAAAAAACAGAACAAAATTTTGGCCTGAGATTTGGCAAGACAACAACATTATTTAAAGCGCAGGCGGGGCAGACAAATGCAAATCGCATTGGGTATGGCCGACGGCTTTAAGGGCCACAGATGATTTGGCAATTTGTGCTCTTGGTTTTTGCCCACAATTCATGGTAAGAGTCTAATGCGATTCTTACTTGCTTCTCTTGCTTGCTTGCTTGCTTTTGTACACATTAAGCGACTAAGCGGATTTCGGTAATTGCCAGTTCTGGCTTTTAGAATAATTCCTGTCAGTGGCTGGAACTGGCGGACCACCCGGGTGGCTTAACGACACAATAAATGCCGGGGGCATTGCTGGGTTCACAAATTCACATTGTTCCCCACCCGACTAACGGAATCCTAAGCGAACAAAAAAGCAATCTTCGAATGTCCAACGATTTATTATATGTTTGCCTCTAACTATCTGCAATTGCAGTTTCAACTTGCCTAACATTCAGCCACTCTTTCGGCCAAGTTAAATGGCAATTAAATATTCTACAAGTTGCCAGATATACATGTGCACCACAATTAAGTCCACTTTAAAAGTCTACATTAGGCTTATTGCTCTCACTTCACTAGCGAAAATATGGCCAAATGCCAGAAAATATTTTCCCATGCGTTCTGAGGGCCGCTCTCGCTGCCAAATGGGAAATTTCCCCGGCAGCTACTCCAGTTACTTTGCCGGCAAGTGCATATATTAGATCGTCCACTATATTATATTAAAGCTAACTCTTCAGCATAAATCAGTTAAGCATCAATGTTTTGGAATATCTTACTAGGTATCTGGAAGTCGAGTGCGACCTGTACTCGAGCCTTTTCAGTTCCCAGAAATTTGAAAACTAGTAGTGAGGATTTCATATAGGCAATTCCTAATCGCTTTAGATGAGTATCATTCGCCGCGAATATCTTAACAAAAGTGCCAAAAACTTTTCAAGTCGCCGCCTCGTCTGAGCTGGGAGTACGATGCGGGCTTTTGTCTCATCATTAGGAGACTCGCGAGGTGGTCGCCGATCTCGCGATGGACACGGCACAAAAGCCCAGTAATTAAAATTGCGTTTGTTTGCAGTACTAAGCTCCAAGCAGAACCTAAACAATCCGCTGGGCTGCCCGTGTGCGATTCGCAACGGCAGGCTCACGCCTCCCATGAAGGTGCCAACATGCCCTCGACGTCTATTCATCTCGCGCGACTTGAGAGGTTAGTAAGCGCGTAAAAGTTACGTACCATAAACTTGAGTAGGACGCTGGGAGTCGATCGTTTAGACTCAGACAGCGGCTATAAACGGCATAGAATCGATCTTTACTGTCCATCTGGGCAATGAAGTTGCTGCCGCTACTGCTGCTACTGCGATGTGGCCGTGAGATGCCGCCGCAGCCATTGGAGGAGATAAGACCTGAAATATGTATTTGATGATGTTGACAATCGATCAATAGATCTTCGGCCGGAGCACATAAACTACTGAATGAGCTCAGCTGCACGTGGCCGGGCCATCAATTCGAAAGGCGGTCGTTCAGTCAGATGAGAATCAATAACAATTTGTTCGAACTGCTCCAAGAGGCTGCAAGACCTACTTAGTGGGGCCAACGGAAGTGAATGCCATTAAGAGGGGGCTGCATAAATGACTGAATTAGAGTGCGTCGTCTGAAGAATCGACATCGAGTGTCCCTTATTCAAAACTCGTCAGCTTGTCACATGAGTGCTAAAGAAAACATATTCGGAGAACATTAGGCTGTCGGGTGATGACACTAATGACTTTATGGTTTAGCTTTCATTTTCATAATTAAACTTGGAATTTCTGCTGGCTGTGGGAAAAGCTTGCAAACACTTTCCAACTTTCAATTTTCGACAGCCGGCGATTCTAGTTGACAAAATAGATTCTAAAATGTTGTCTACGCACTAAATGAGAATATCGGAGTAGGTTGCTCCACCAACCTGCTTGACAACTCCGGCGAAACTGGTCAGCCCTGGCCGGGAGTGACCTTCAGTGCCTCGTCGTGCAGTTGACGAGCAAAAGCATGAAAAATGAAAGTTTCTTGGAGTTGCGCGGGGCAATCGCTGTTAGTATTTTTAGATCGCCTCTCCGCTGGGTTACGCAATGATTAATAGTAGGTGAAAATCTGTACTATTATTGCGAATCAAAGCTTCTAAATTTATGAAGAGGACAAAGACCCATGCTAACCGTACAAATGAAAGTTGTTGCTCGCCTCGAAAGTCGCACGAGCAGCCGGGCACAGCTCTCTAACCAAGTGCATTCATATTCAAATCGATACGCATTCAAAGTGATCCACAGCACATTTCACAGTTTCATAGCTGGCGGTCGGATGGGGCCCCTTTGTTTACTGGAGAGTTCCAGTCGGAACTCTCACTTTCATTGATGCCTAATGCGCCAGCATTGAACTCGCCCCTCTAACATGATTAGTTATTAATGCCATTTGTGCAGGTTCAGTTGCAGCAGTTTCAGCAACTGCAACAGTCGCAGGCACAACAGAGCCAGCAACTGCCGGAGCAACTGCAACAAGCCGTTAACGTGTTCAAATAATTTGTTGAAAAGAAAAGCCCCGTCCAGCTGCGAGGAGGCAGCACGCCATTGTCGGACCGAAGCATTTTTGTAATTTTTCCCTCTATTTGATTTATGATAAACAAATTGGAATACATGCTGTCAACAGCCTGGTACCACGGAGGGACAGTGGGGAGCAGAGACGGGCGACCTGGCCGACCATTTAGCTGTTCGGCTATGAGTTAATCAAGATGCAGACAAGCAGACGTCAATTGCATCACTCAGCGCACTCAGCACACTTAACACACTCCGCAATTGTTGTTGTTGATTTCGTCTTCTTCTTCTCATGCCTGTCTATTGACACAAATCGCAGCGGACGCAAGTTTGACACCTCGGCCGAAAACTGTATACTCTACGTTCGACAGCTCGCTGAATTATATATAACATATGCTAACGAATTCAAGACACTTTCCTCGTAAATGATTAAATTATACGGAATTAAAAGTGAATAAAATTACTCAATCTTGGGGCAATCGCTCTAATGCATACCTTCCCGCGGGTTCTAGTTAACTGCTTGCACGACGAGCTGTACTGTATAGTAGTACTTAGGCTGGGCTAAGTATACATTGTCAGCAGGCGGCATAACATAGTTATTATGCCGCATGCTTAGCTAAACTGCTAAAGCATAATATGCAGAGTCATGGAGCGCTGCATCCTCTCATCGTGTGCGAAGATGAGTTGCACTCTGGAAATTGGCGTAGGCAACGCCAGCGAACAACACCAGCAACAGCAACAACAACACCGGCAACATTAGCAACAACATCTTGAACAACCTACCGTTTGGCAGTGCAGATCGTGAGTGGCAAAGCTCGCAGAGGTATGCAAATGAATTGTTTATTGACAAGAGTGTCACTCGCAGCTTGTTGCATAAACATTGCACAATAATTTTGACTAATTGCAAGACAAATTGGCAAGACATCGCAGGAGCAGGAGCAAGAGTCGGAGCCCGAGTGGCAGGAGGAGAGGGAATTAGGAGTAGGAGAACGACTTCGAGCTGAGCTGACCGGACTGGCGATCCGCTATATAGTTACAGGCTGCATTTCCTTGTGCTATTCCACTTTTTATTTTATGGCCGACAGACGGCGTCGCTTTAGTCGCTTTGGTGGGCGTTTCGGCCTGGCTAGATTTGTTGGCTACACTTTTTTCAGTTTTATTTGAATTATGGAACGTATCGATGCCCGCGGTCAGAGCTAACTGTGCGCAGCGCAGCGCTGGCCGCAAAATATTATAATCTTTATGCATAAATTCACACACCGGCTGAGGCTGAAGCTGGGGCTGCGACTGGGACTGGGGCAAGTTCGCCGCTTGAGTCTTTTGTTTGCGCTCGTCGGCTATAAATAGCCATGGACCATTGAATTTTGTGCACCAGAAACCCAATTTCTAGCTATGCTCAAAAAGCTCTAATGGAACATTTAATTAGCTACAGATCACTTAGTCTCTCTTGATTATCCAGAGATTTCTTTCTGCCCGCGTGCACGAGGCACAGCGCACACGCTGTGAGTGTTTTTTATGCGTTATTAAAATAACCATGTATGTCCGGCAATTGGCGAAATTTCACAAGTGATTTTACTGCACGCAGCGGTGACCCAAATACCCGATAGAAATTCAGGCAGTTGGTGAGTTGTTAACGCGTTTACGATCATTTTCCCCAATGCAGCTGCTTATCTTGGCTTGGCTTTTCGCTTTCATCAGCTGCACATTTGGTTGCAGCTACTTTTCCAATCTAACTTCTGAGTCGCAAAACCGCCAACGCACAATAATCATATACGAAAATTAACTTTTATAGTATCTGAGGCCGCGGGATGCAACACTGCCCACAATGAAAACCCCATCTAAGATTAGCCACGGCTCAAGATTGTTGCAGCTGCTGCATTTATGACCCACATTCCGGTTTATTCACTGCACTTAAGTGTTATAAAATTCGTAATAGATTAAGACCAGACCGACTCTTACATGTAAAATCAGTTTTGATAAGGCCTCTGGACTGCGCTGAAAATCATTATGATATGAAAAATCACGGGCGAAATCCGTTAGAATTCGCTGATACATTTCTCCTGTTACTGGCCCGATCTCGAAGCTGAAGTACTTGCCACACAGACAAGATATGAGTCTGCTAAATTAAATCTGTGGGCGGGCTGCACCTACATATAGTAAATGACAAACATCTCGGATAATATGTTAGCGATATTGCGCCTTATAGGATCTCAAGGTGAAAAAAGTCCTGGCTCAGAAATAGTCGTACTATGGAAATTTCCTTTTCAATTTTGGCCAAAAGAAGATTTGCCTCCAAAACAGTTGGCCAGGTTGGCCAGAAAGGCAAGAACAAGCACGAAATTCAAATGACATACCCAATGGCAGCAGCTCAATGACTGCAACTGGCACTGAGTGCAGCTTGGGCTGGGACTGGGACCGGAGCTTCGACTCGTGGACATTTAGACACTGGGCGATCTCACCCAAATACGCGACAGCTCAATCAGTTGGCCATGACTGCGTGCTGGATCTAGGAGCATTTTGGCCAATTTGATTTATGGGCATCGGGTTTCCTTCCTTGTTGCATTTTCATGTTGGAATTCATGCATAAACATAAAAGCAGCCGAAATTTTTCCAGCCATGGTCATTGAACAATAGAACAGCGACATTTGTGAGCCAGCCGGGCCGAGGCAGGCAGAGTTGGGTCTGGTCGAACTCGTAACGCTCCATTGTGTTTTATGGTACCCAGAACGTGAGGTTCAACCTCGCAACATCTTCTCGCTCCCAGCTCCCATCTCTTAGCTACATCTTCTGGCAAATAAGATAACCGAATGTATCGTACATCCGAGTGCATCCACAAGTTGTCAGACGCTTATTACAAGTTTCCTGGCAACAGATCGAATTCATTTAGCGCACTTTGTAATCCACTTTGCAGATAATAAATAAATTCTTTGCGATTCTTCGGCTTTCATTGGGTCTGCCAAAAATGGTTCTTTAGCACTTGCAACTAATGCTTTTTTTGTCAGACTCTTGTGAAAGCTGCCGCAGCAAAAGCAAAACATTGTGTTTATTGACAATGCGAATGACTGAGTGATTGACAAACTGAGACGGACAGACAGACTGAGTCGGACCGTACACGAGGGAAGACAACGCGTGCTTCTCTCGCCGCGGCTTTGATTAGTTAAGGTGCTCGCATTGACCCAGAGAACTACATTTCTCCGACCGCGCGCCGAGATGAAGGAGGAGCGGGCGAGACTTTTAATAGCACTCCGAGTGTGAGATCAGCTCTTTGGCATTAAATGAGTAATTAAAGTGGAGGAGTCGAGTCCGCGGCGGAGTAGGAGTCGGAGTCGGGATGCCTTGCAGGCCGTTAGTCAGTTGGCCATTTGGCCAGTTAGTCAGTCAGTCAGTCAAGGAACGGTTAACTTGCCCAGAGACGAGACACGAGACACGAGCAGTTCGCGTTTGTCTACTTGATAAATGGCCCTTCGTCATCGTTCTAGCCCCGTCCTCCTCCTCCTCCTTCTGCTCCTCTTTCTACAGTAACAAACTTCCAACTTCCAACCGCGACTAATCGCCGCTACTTGGCCTAAGATTCAGAGTCGGGCCAGGCCTCGGTCCGAGTTGGCTAAATAGTCTCACACCTCGGCAAGGCGGTTGCTAATATTTTGGCCTTTTAGCTGTAGCTGAAGCTGCCAGCTGCCCGCCGCGCAGTCAACTCAATTAGGATGCCTGCAAATGATTCATTCTAATCTAAAGTCGAGTATCTGCAGTCATGAGTCGAGCCTGAAACGTTCAAGTCACAGTCCGAGCTCAAGTCTGGGCTCTCCAGTCTGAAGTCTGGAGTCTGGGCTTTGGTCGGATTTTCCGTTACGCCGTGCGGCGGCATTCCCCGCGGCGGCTTTTGACCGTTTGTTGAGTCTAGAATTTTGCATGGCCATTTCATTATTGATTCGCATCTGGCCGACTCGCAAATGTCTTCATTTAGCCGCTGTCTCGACACGTTTCCACTTTTACCGTTCGTATTGAAATTTATGACGGTTTCATGTGCCGGCAGTCAGGATTTCCAATTGACCAGACTCGTGAATACACTCACTGCATATGGCAGCAATTCACAATTTCAAGTGAGAGTTTCCCGTATGATCTTTTCGGGGGGAACGCGCATCGCTCGAGTGAACGACTAATTGATGAGTTCGATAAGTGACCTGTATACTCATAAGACGCCATCATTAAGTGGACTTCAATGAAAGGGAAAAGTGAAATAGGTGAAGAAATCAAGGCGAATCTGTGCGCTTTCATTGCATCTGCGGCGTCTGCTGATGAGACCTGAGCGACAGGTAAATTTGTATCTTTTAGTGCAGAGTTCAGCGATTCGCCTATCGGACACATCGATGGTTAATTGAGTTTTTATTGCGAATTAGTGCAAATCAAATGAAACTGGTCTACGATGGACGCTTTTGTCAGGCAATTAATTTACTCATTAGACCATTTCTGCCGCATTCATGATCCAGAAACGGCACTCGTAGTTGTCGTCGTGATCGCCGCGGCACGCAGCCTTCATGTCCAATCGGAGAGATTCTCGGAAATGCCAGAGGAACATGTTGCAATAAGGCGACCCAGAATCCACTGCGAATTCCCAGGAGCTTGTTGTCTCCTCTAAGGTTTTGGTCAGTTAAATGGCCATCGAACACTCTTCATCCACATGCAGGTCTTATAACTCAATTAAGGCCCAAACCTAAACTGGTTGCGGCAAATATACATAAGTCTAACTGTAACTGACTCATCAGCGTCATCTTTCTCATCCTTCAGCTGGCCGTATGTCACTGGTTAGTTGAGCTGCCGCCAAGCCTCAATAGTCTGCCCACTCCCCACCCCCCTCGTACCATTAGACGACATATCAACTTGCAGCTCATCCAAATGCAATTGGACGTTGCGCTAATGAACAAGTGGACAGTAGCAGTGGCACAGCGTCGGCGGGAGGCGGTTGGAGCGGCAGCCGCATTTCGCACCACATATCCAACTAAGTCGCCGCCATATCCATTTCCATGTACATGTCCATATCGGTGAGCATGAGTGTGCAATTGATTGCGCGACAACATGTGTTAATTACGCTGTTAAATGGCGTTGATGCAACGACGGGCAGTCGTTCTGGCAGTTGCAGTGGCAGTGGCAGGTGGCAGGTGGCAAGTGGCAAGTAGCCAGTGCGTTGCATAGGCAGGTTATCAAATGGAAAAGCTTATGAAATACACATGAAGCTACTAAAGACAGCGAAGATTGTAGAGATACTGTAACTTTCATACTTTACACTCTAATTATGTGTTGTCCGAGTGCTTATCAAACAATATTTATCGGAAAGATATCGGTAATTCATATCTTGCAAGTATTAGTGTTAGAAAACTTTCAACTTATCGAGTGATCGTAAGGAAGTATAATTTCATTACATTCTAGATTTTGTCATAATGCTTAGACCTTTTAAAATAATACACTTTTCCCGTATGGCCCCTTATACAAAACTCCATGATGTTTCGAAAAGTGTCACATCATTTTGAGTTACTCTGGGCTAACCTTGAAAAAGTGTACTTAACGTATCACTTTTAATGCCGTTTATGGACTGTCGAAAAGTCGACCCTCCATTAGCTTTGCTTTTGGCACACGAAAGAGAAACTTAAGCACACGCTGTTGCCTTTTGGCAGAGCGTCCGAAAAGAAAGCCAACAACAATTCGATACAATTTCAGGCTTAGGCTTTGCTTTAGTTCTACGCTACTTTATTTCGCATCGACATTCGTAAAGTGACAGTAGAAAATGCGATATTAATTGTGTTATCGAGTGTGATTTACGCGTCTTCGGAAATCGCTGTGTGCATATCGAACATCGCACATGTCTCGAGCGAAATGCGCTGAGTCATTGCGGGTCGTGTTAGGTTCAACCCGGTTCGGTAGCGAGCTCTCAATGAAAATCTACCAACAACAACTTGAACCATAACAACAATAACGACAGCAACTCAGACAACAAACAGCGAATCGAGCTGAAATCGAATTAAATACAATCCAACCGAAAGTAAAAGATCCATTAGTCTGAACAAAAGAATTTTAATTGCGGTGCGAAGAAGACACGAGCGATTCTAAACGGATTTTGGGTTGATCTCTCGCCGGTAAGATGATATGCTACAGTTTCTCGAATTGGTTCGCCTCAAACGAGCTGATAACTTTCATTTTATTCACTTTCATTCACACCTTGTTGTTATTTTGGCATTAGCAAATCGCTGTTAAAATCTTATTTATCACCGTAAAGTCGGGCCATTCATTATGCATGATGCTGTCTCGGTTTCGGGTTGCAAATCTGATGGAACCACATGTGATCTCATATATACTTGTACTATGTGTATGTATATGTTTGGTGAGTATGCTGGGTACCCTGCGTGACAAACTCTTTTGAAGCCCGTACTTAAGGGCTCCCGAATGAGGAGAGTCAACATTTTCGTTTCGGGGACAAGTACACAGCTGACATTTGTCGGCTACTTTTCAATTGGGCTCTCAGCATTCTATTTGAATTGGATTTCCGGCAGAGTTTGTTAACATGCGTAAAACATTTTCACTTTTTCCACTCTGCCGGCCACTCGAGGGTCTAATGAGACCCTCAGAACCCACCATTGGAGCCGAAGATCTTGTTTGCCTTTGACAGCTGTCATGCTGCATTGTAATGCAATTTACATCTGTATCACAAATACTTGCATTCAAGTTTACTTTTATGCTTTGCTATTAGGTACGTGAGAGAATTTACAACTATAATGTAATTGTTTAATCGAAACTCGAACTTCTGTAAGTAATTTCTATTTTGGACAACATATTAATTCTCATTTTTTATAAAAATTCCTCCGAAACAAATTCACCTTATGACAAATGGGTTCAATGATATTTCAGGCAACTTCGAGCTGATCCATTCACACTTATGAGCCGATAACTGGATTCCGCACAACACAAAACAAATTGAAAACATGCCAATTATATCAACATCTCAATCTCTGCTCAGCTTCAATGAATCCGAATCAGTGTATTCAAATTGGCTTTTAAGTGCCCACTTAAAGCCGAAAAGCGCCAAAATGATTCAGCGATTCTTTGGCTCAAGCGGAGCGTGCAAAGATTTGATTAATGCCAGAAAAACTCGAGGCCATTAAATGAAATTAAACCACCATTCAATTGAAGCGGAGTTCAATTTTGAAAATCTCCTCGAATTAAGTGCCCGAAGAGTGTTTATAATTAACGCGTTTAATATACTTTTTGGCAGTTGCACAACACTTTTCAGTTGTCTTATATAATCGAGAGGCGAGAAAAAAAAAAAAACAAAAACACGCACTCCAAGCAATTTTGACAATCGTAAATTTAATGCCCAACGGTGGAAAACAAAAACAACGCAGACACACACACACATACACACAGAGAGACGCATGGAAAATATGCAAGTTAAATATTTTCTATAATGTTTTGTATATATGAGTTTACGAGAGACGTCGGACTATCGGACAGACACACTTAAGCCAAATTGCGTGTACAGTCCGACGACACTCTTTAATCTTTTATGGCGACATGGTCGACATGGCCAACTCAGACGGGCTAATTGCAGCGGCCGTTTCGGTTTTGTTTTAGAAGAAAGTGCAGAGCTTGAGCCAAGCAAATAATGTCAGCCAGTCATGACCAGGTACTACACTCGCTATATACCCAGCCCGATCTATCCACAATTCGTACGAGTCTCGAGTCTTAAGTCTCGGATCCGAAACCCTTTTTGCCACGCTCAAGTCGAAGCCGCGTGCCACGACGCGCCGGCGCTTAATAATCGTAAATAAATTTTGTGTTATTTTGTTTACTTTCTTTTGACTGACGTGAGAAGTGGACGAGTTGTTTGGACAGAGTGTGTGTGCCATGGCACTTATAATAATTCCACAGATACTTGCATAGCCTCAGAAAGCCACAGGGACAAAAGGCAAAGGCCCGTTGCAGTGTGAAATCTCTTTAATCATTGGCCAAACAACAAGTTCGTTTCGTCTTTGATCCGATGAAACATATAGATTTCGATGTGAAAGTTTAATGACAGGCCTACAAAATCTCCACAGACTTGCACACACTCACACTCACACACACACACTGACACATGCACGACAGCCGATTATTATTATCGCCTTGATGAACATCCAACTAATCCAGATGCAGCTGTGGCGATCTGCCACTTGTTATACCGTTTATGCCCTGTATTTAGCGTGGTCCATTCAATGATATGTTCCCACATCCGAGAGGGTTTACCTTGTGGTCGTGCACTTGCAATGCTTTTCTCACATACCAGCACAAGTGCCCCATTGAGCCTGGAATGCCCACAGCTATTGTCTTTTATAAGGTATTGCCTAGTCGATTACTCTCGATCGAACCATAGACTTCTTACTTGCTTTTTAATTGAAAAATGTTAGCGGCTCTCGGCCACTTTGCACATAACTGACAAAACACCGCGGGTCTGGTCCGGGTCTGGCACCGGCTCCAAGCCTCAGTCCCAGTCCGTTCCTCTTGGCTCTGGCTCCTGCTTCTAATCTTAATCGCTGCTAATCACAGGCGATCAATTTTTTTATACTCGAGGAGAGATGTGGTCGTAATTTGAAAAACGATAGAACAGTGCAGAGCAGAGCAGAACAAAGCGGAGCAGAGCCTTCTGCTCCATATCGAGGTGAGAAGCGTTCAATTGGATGCTGCGGCCGTTGCATGTTGCCCGACTGTTGCAACGAGTTGCTAACACGTCTGGCCGGGGCGAGGCACCTTGCAGTTGTTGCCGTTGATTGCTGCAGCTTGATTTGATGCATGCGAGGCACAGGCTGACCTTGACTATGACTTTGACTATGACTCCGCACGGGAGGCTTGGCAGCAAGGCAGCACAGCAGATGTGGCTGCATGGCACAAGTGGCAGGTAATGGCACTGGCTTCACCCATGCCCAGAAGCCACACACGACACGCCAAATTCTGACATTTGCATGGCACGCAAAACGATCTGCCGCCGCCTCGACGATCCGATTGTCTCCCAAGTGTGTGTTGGCTTTTGATTTATGTGCCACAAGTGTGACTGCCGTTAGCCGGGGCGTTGCACCGCAACACAGCACACTGCGCCCGAACATCGCTGCACCGCCCAGATTATGCAATATTGATTGCACAATAATTGGCGAAAGGGCGCAATCGCGCAATACCCAATACCCCTACAAGGTGTCGACTCACTAACGAGCTGTGATCCAAAAATCGCCAAACAGATGCTGCCATAAACCTCAAACATTCTCGAACTCGCACTAACACTCACACTCACACTTACACTCACACTCACACTCGCGATTATGCACAGGCAGTGGCAATAACTGTGGCTATTGACTATTGGGCAATGGGTAACTGGTAACTTGTAACTGGTAGATGGTAACTGCTCGCTGCTACTCGTATCTAGTGCTGGGTACAACTTCCGCCATTGTGCATTGGAATCGCCTCGAAATCGGGCCGCACTGCGACTGTATGTTAACTGTGCCTCGGCACTTGGTCTTCCTGTTGCACCTTAATATGATAACAAATTATGGCCGGGCCACAGTGCAGCATAGTGCAGTGCACAGTGCGGCGCTTTTAATACTCATGTAGTTGCATGTGTCCACTGCCAGTTGGTGCCCGAGTCCGCCACATATGGGAGAGCAACAGGCCGTTTGGCTTTTATGATTATCATGATATACGAGTGCCCATTGTTTTCGGGAGCACAGGCTGCCATAGCAGTCCGAGTACATACTGCTGCCACTGTGCAGCGACTCACCAAAAATGGCCAAGAGAGCTGTGTGCGCTGTGTAAAATTTAAATGAGCATCAACAGTTTCACACAACTTGGCAGGCAACAATTTGTTGCCCTCTACATGCCGCATGCTGCTCCAATATTCCAATAGCAACTGCAGCAGCAATAGCAACTGCAGGAACAACCACTGTTACGGTGCATTTCACTGGGCTTATCAGGCCACATTAGGTGAGAATTGTGTCACCTAATTAGCGTAAATGTATCAAAAAGGCAGCGAGCACTTGCCAAGCGCCTAACCCGCCAATCTCGGCTGCCAGAAACGTGACTTCAACTGGAGCTTCTTTTTCAGACCCTTGCGCAGAGCACACTAAGTTTCCGGCCAATATCTTCAAACCATCTAGAACTTTTTCTTTCCCTAACTGGAACTCTTTCTCTCCCCTAAGTATTTCACCATACAGCTATCTCCTTTTCATGTATCTTTATTTATTTATTTATTATTTCATTTATCTTTACCTTTCCGCGCCAGATATCTGTCAACATGAATCTTTGGCAAGCATGTGCAAGGGTATGCAACCTTCGACACGGTACAGGTTGCTTTCTTGTTCCGTCCAAGATGCATTGAAGTGAATCAAGCCAAAAGCAAGCTGACGTCCCAGACTCGCACATCAATTGCAGTCATGAATACTGAACAGCATGGAAGAAGAACGCCCTGTTCGCTCAGGCTTTTGCATGATTTATTGAATAAAATACTCAAACTTCTTTGTCCGAATAATGTCTCGGATATGAGGTGTTTACTCCATGTGAATTACCTACGTTTCGGGCATAAAACTTTGCAAAAAGCGAGCAAAGTCAAGGTACTAAATCATAAGAACTATCCCTGTGCACAACGAATAGTGTATTCACTTACATGGAAGTTAAGCAGCATTTAAGGTTTGCTAAACGTTGGAAACTTAATGGAAACAATAAAATACAACAACTTGCCCAGTCAGTTCTATGTATCTCTAGCATTGGGAAGTGTGCATAAAAGTGTTTTATTGTTGTTGTCTCATTGTTGTTCTTGGATTTCCTTTGTAAGTACGCCACGAATTATTGCCATTATTACTATTATTATTTCTGTGTTAAGCTACGCGACGACAGCCTCGCGCATGCCACACTGTAGTTAGTTACACGTGCGACGCTCGATACTGGATGCTCGCTGATGATCGCGACCAGCACGATGATCATGATCATGATGGCGACGACGTCGACGATGATGCTGATGATGCTGATGATGATGATGATGATCAGCCGTGGTCTGCCAAAGCAAAGGCATTTGTCGCCGTATTGAGCACAGAAGTTCTTGTCATTGGCAAAACGACTTTCACCGAGCTTAGAATGCTGTGCAATGACATCTTTTGGCCGCAAATTTCTTTTATGAGTATTTATGGTTTTTGCAGAATGCCGAGAGAGGCCTAAAGATGTACGCCAGATATGCCATGGTGGACGAGCGAAGCGGCGGGGGCAGCCAAAGAATTTCTAATTTAAAGCACTTAAAACTCGAGTAGAACCGTCTCAGAGTATGGCTCTTGCCGTTGGCCAAGTACCAAGTACCAATGTAATCAACTAAGACACTCTACAGTTAAACGACTAATAATCGCAGGCCCCGGGCAGACCCCGCCAGTCCACAGAATTGCATCATTTATCTGGATAAAGTTTCTCTCCAAAAAGGGCCAGTACATGTTTCCGGGTCACACGCATACCGACACAGCCAGGGCAGGCAGCAAAGGCAGCCTCGCATTCCTCGAATTCCCCCACCGCGTATTCAATTTCATTTCTGGTACGACAATAAAAATTTGCAGCGCAGCCCACGGCAAACGAATGCAGCGCGCGTCTCTCCCGCGACGGCCTGAGGACACAAACAAATTACACGCAGTAATCAGGTTTAATTAACGCATCGTTTTATCTCTGCAGACCCCAAAGGGTCGCATGCCAGCTGGCCCCGGGGACGGGGGCGTTGAACTTATTTGGCAAAAGGCGTTGCCGCGGCCACAGCTCGTTCAAATGGAATCTCCGCACTCAAAGACAAATTTATGATCGACCCGAAGATTCCGATCTTCAATTATGAGCCACTACAACAACAACGAAAACAACAATGAATGCTGCCGGCCCTCGCGGGTAAAAGCGGCGCGCACAGAACATGTGCTAAATGCTTACACAAAATTATAAACGCTCTCGATTAATGCTGGACGCTCGATCGGAGAACACAATGCACATTAGCTATAGTCGCATACGTATGTGGGGTATGGCAAATAGTTGCCATACACTAAGCATTTATCTGGCAAAACGATTTCATGCCTCTCAAATCGCTGCTGTCCGCAACAATTGTTAATCAAGCCTCAGTGATCATTCACAATTGTTAACGAAAGTTCAAAGTCTGCCCTGATATGTGCTTTGATAATTGCCGCCCTTGTAATTCTCGAGCAGTGCCAATCGAATCCGGTGTTTTGGTGTAGCAAACAGCGTTCTTATGTGCCTATTCGAAAAGAGTTCACAGCTCTAAGCGACTGCTTTATGTATCTTCCAAACGGTTTCGCACTGCAATTGATTTGGTAAAGAGCCCAAATGCTGGTTTACATACTTGGCCATAACACTTTGGCAATAGGCTCTCGGGGCTCTTTCGCAATATTGGCACAACAAAGCCGAAATAAAATTTTCTCAGCTCATATTTCACCCAGCCTGGGCATAATATTACGCCCAATTTGGCGCTGGCAACGGTGCTGCAGCCTGGAACATGTCTTGGGCCGGGGACCCTTGTTAACAACAGGCAGTTACAATGGAACAACGCTAACTGTGTTTGTACGTTATACCCTGCCAGGCAGGCAAGTTGGGTATGCGTGCCCTCTTGGAAATATTAGTTATAAATTAATTGTAATTTCGTGGAGGGTAAAACTTAAAAATACTCAATTTTCAGATGGACTCCTTTCGTAAAGTTTTTAAAATTTCGATGCTCACACTCCATTTATAAGAAATCACAAGAGGTATGCATTCGTCGGAGCGTTCGGCTTATTCTCAGTCTCATTTTGTATGTTTTTGGCAACTTAATCAGCAGGCAGGCAAACGTTAACGGATGCCTTTAGAATGTGCAGAGTTGGCCAAGAACCGCAGGCACGGCCAAGACCGCGGTCCACGACCTGAGCGAGCTACCAGCGGGCAACCATTGCGGGCAACGGGCTGGCGAAATGGACCGGCAACAATTCAGATCTCGCGGCCAAAGAGTTATTGGAAGCGACAGTTTTTGGGGTTTCGCTGCACGTTAATTGCACAAGGCAAAGCAGCAAGACAACAAGACAGCGGGACAGCGGGACAGCACGACAGCAAGGAGGCAAAGCAAAGCAGAGCACGGCATGGCACGGCACGGCAAACATACATACGCGAGGTAATTAAAAGTATTTTCGGTTAATTATTTGGCCAAGTTGCTCTCGTTGTGCCAACAAAACAAATGACTTAGGCAACAAACTGAGCGAAGCTCGCCGCATTTATCGGTCATTAGATTCTGCAGCTGCTAACGAAAGCGTCGTAATTTTCATTTTCACCCCAAAACGAAAGTGAGCGATTCTTTTTGGCGAACAGCAAAGCAGCAAATAACAAAAAAAAAAAAAAACTGTGAACCCGCTGGAAATGCACCTGTTGGCAAATCTGGCCGCTGTCAAATCTTCGGAACTCATCAACGAAATCGCCGCTGCTTAAAGCAGATGCCTTTCGTCATTGTCACAGCGCTTTGCGCGGTGAAATGCAAATTGCCTTTCCCATTCGCGCGTTTGTATTTTCGGCGCTTTGTGCTTCCGGTGGAACAACTCGAGCGCTTGATTGAAGATCATCGAGAGCTGTGAATACCCGAAATTTGCACTTCCTTGCACGACATTTTCATTCGCCGTCACATTCGCCGTCACATTCGCATTCGCATTTCCACTTCCATCTCCATTTCGATTTCATTCAGCGATTCTCGCCCTGCTGCTACTTTCTCCAGGCCGTGATGAGCATCAGTGCTCTATGGGGTATGCGGTGTGGGGTACCGGGTATACTCGTACTACATAGTCGAGCTCAGCTCAGCTCATCAGTATGCGGGGCCATTGTCGTGGTCATTCATTGAAAGCGAAAGGTCTCCATGTGATGGGGCACACACATCTGACAGATCGGACAGATCTCACACAACGACTTCAAATTGATTCACTCTTGGGTTTTATGGACACCTCTTGATTCGATGCTCTCGATGTTTGTTTACACTCGGATTTACGAGTTCGTTACAACTGGCTGGGCTAATCGCTTAATTTATGAGCCGCACATGCAAATGCCCTAATTGAAATGTTCGATGGGCAAATAAAACATGAATTATTAGTCCGAACCGAAACAATTGAACTTTCGTTTTCCAACGGAGGGATCCGACAATGTCTTGGCAACTTTCTTCTGCATTGGCATCTCTCGCCAAGATACTCGCAGATCCGCGAAAATTGTGCGCCAGTTAGCGCGGCCAGCTGCCCCTTCCCTGCCGTCTGGCTGGCTTCGTTTTGGGCTCCTAATTCACTTAAACTCCACTCGGCCGGACAAAATCGGCGCAGTTTTGTAACTTTGTGGAGCATAAAACGCACGACACAATCGCCCGGCCCAGCCCAGCCCAGCCCGGCCCGGCCCGGCCCGGGAGGCCTGTGCTGACCACAAGCCGTGGGCCTAATAGAATATGTGCAAAAATATGGAAAATGTGGAGGGGGAAGTAAGCAAACCGAAATGCATAATTATGATTTTCATGTACCAATAACTCGACTAAGTGCTCCAGCTCGCCCGGCATCTTGAGAAATTGATTTTCCTGCTGTCTCTTCTGGGATTCTCGAAGCGGCGACCATGCACTGCTCTCAATCTAATTAATGATTTCGAGCGTCGTGTACCCGTTTTGAACTCTTCCAAGTGGATTTTGTAATCATTTGATGGACTTCAAAATTATGAATGAAAACGTCGAGAGAGCGAGCAGGAGAGGCAGAGGGACCCACAGCAACATTGAGAGACAGAGAGAGAGAGAGAGAGAGAGAGAGAGAAAGCCAACACTCACTCTCGCCTCGCGTGAGAGCGCGAGTGCAAAAGAGTGGACCAAACAGCTTTTTGCTGCCCGCTTCGAGTGAAAAGTGGCTCAGGCTTTTCCTCACTCAAGCGCAAAGACAGAGGCAAACGCAGAGGCAAACACAATGTGCAGCAATCGCACTCGCACTCGCACTCAGGCACTTTGAGCGCTTTGAGCACTTCGCGTGTGCGCGCTCATTTCTTTGGCTTTCTTTGTTTGGTTTCTTTTGTGGCTTTCTTTCGCTGCGGCCAAAAGCAGCGCTCGCCGCTCAGCAGCAACTCACAACGCTTGCCATTGTCAAGGCGAACGCACGGCCAGCACGGAGCAACTTTCAACAGCGGCAACAGCGCCAGAGCAGAGCAGAGCAGAAGCAGCGCAGCAGCAGAGGCAGCAGCAGTAGCAGCAGCAGCAGCAGCAGCACTAACTGCATCAAAGCCTTCAAACTTATATAACGAGCGATTAGGCCGACGTTTACTTTAGTTATTCGGTCAACTCTCGACGGTCAAGTTCGCAGCGCGACTCGACAGGTCCGCAAAAAAAGCAAAGCAAATAAAAAACCGCGCACACACACGTACGCACATGCATCGCCTACTGCCAGGAAGTGCGACATAACTCTCGAGTGCAATAAATCCTAACCGAAGTGAGCAAAGTGAGAAAGCAACCAACTGAAACTAAGCAAACAAACAGTGCAAACGACGCGTTTGTCAAGTGAAGCGCAAATTGAAATCAATCCGCAAAAATATCTCGAGGATATTTCGCATTTGTGGCCCGATTTTTGTGAATATCAAGTGAGTGCTTAATAGTTATAATATACTCATAGACCTTAAAGGACCTTATAGGCAAAGTGTGCTAAGATTTCTATAAAGGATTCTATTTTTTTTTTTTTTTAGTTAAGAAAATGCAAATATTTTATTATTTTCTCAAATTTGTAGTATTAGTTTTAATTCTTTTTTTCGACGCTTTCATCTTCAAGTATTTCTGAAAAACCTTGAACCATTCAAAGAGCTAGCAGAGACACCTAAGCTGCCGCCCCTTTCTCAGCTGCATTTTCATGCCAATTATCAGCTCATCCTAGAGCACCCTCCAGAGGTAGGAGGATGGTCTCAGTATCAGTCTCAGTCTCGGTTTCTCACACTCCATAATTAAAACAACACAACTCGAGGGCAATTAAAATAATCAAGAGCTGGCAGACCTTCCACTTCAGCTACTTCTTCCTCTTTTTCTTCTTCTTGTTGTTGTTGATGTGGTGTGAAATCTGCAGACGAAACGTGTCAAAATCCCAGAGCCCAGAGACGCGCCAGACCACCAGCCGAAATGATGCATTGAGTGTCAGCTGGGAGCAGCTACTGTCTCTGCTAGGGTTCCATTACCTGGTGGCACTCCGCGCCACTCCTCGCCACTCTGGCATGCCACAGCCCCCAAACAGCGCTCAGGTATTTAAATTTGCTCACATAATTGCACTGGCCATGACTGGGCTGTGCTGGCGCAGAGGCAGGCGCATCATCGTCATGATGACATGACAGTTACAACACAAACCGATGGGTAATCTTATCTGGCTGGTATGCCATGCCGCATGGTTCCTGGCCAGCAGCTCAGTTCGCTTAGTTCGCTCGGGTACTCGGGTGCTCGGTTGCTCGGTTGCTCGGTTTGGTTGCCTGCCTGGCAGCTATTAATTTACGCAGCCTGCCACTCGCTGTTGATTAGACGAAGCGTGCGCTTTAATTGCCGCCAAATGGGCAAATCTGCAACACGCTTGCAACACGGGGCCCTGGCTTGCAATTTGTCATGTGCATTTAATATTTGCCCAGCTCAGCTCAGGCTCGAGCTGCAAGGAGCATCTGCCTGGGCCTCTATCTCAGCCTCTGCCTCTCTGGTAAAACAATTTGCGTTTGTTTGTCCAGCTTGTTTGTTGCAGTTAGCGTTGATTAGCGTGCTGAGGGGCTCAATCGCAGTGCAGGCTGCACTTGCAATTACAGCAGCAGCAACAGCAGCAGCAACAGCAGCAACAGTTGCAGCTGTGCGCGTTGCGCTTGCTGTGGGCTGTGGCACGCCCATTGGGCAGCGTTTAACGCAGCTGCTGTCAGTCAGCAAAACAATTTCAAATGTCCGCACACATACACGCACACATTTCGGAGTAGACCCACCGCATTTGGGCGTTCTGCTGTGAATGATTTGGCATTAGGCACAAGAATCTGCCCCTTCTCGCCTCTCTGCTCTCCCTCTCGCTCCCCTCAGTTTTGAGCCGCTTTTCAATAATAATTCTGCCATCGATAATTTACTTTTGCGGCTACAGCGACTGCTGCTGTGGCTGTCGCCAACTAATAACGCTCATGATGACAATCGGCGGACTAATCAAGTTGTCGTCAGAAGAAATCGGCATGGATTCTGAGTAAGCGGCAGCCGCAAATAGTGAAGCGTACGGTGTGCGGCAATTGTCATGATTGGTCAAATTATGAAGCGAAATAAAGAAAAAAGAAAAAAAAACCGCTTCCGTTTCAGTTTATCAAAGAAAATTGATTGACTCGCCGGTTGAATCGGGTTTGAGTCTTCGACAAGAATCGCCAGGTCTTCTGGCGGCTTACAAACTTTTCACCGCAGCTCCAAGTCATCTTCTTCGACGGCTTCTATTGTTGTTGTTTGCCCTCATCTTTTACAGTTGGGCTCGTTTGGTCGTTTGCCGAATTTCCGTTTCGTTTATTTGAATACTGCGCAGAATTGTGGGTCAGTTGAGCGCTGTTTGCTCGGGCAATTAGCCAAGATTGTCAACAGCAGATGGCCGAGTTAACTGTCCAGATCCGAGGGAGTATTCAAGATCTGTCGCCAAATGGGTTAATGCTGATTTCGCCCATTGCGGCCATTTCGGCCAGCAGCTAATTTATGTACAAGAAGTTGGCAGGAAACTGTCTGTCGATTCCAAATTGTTGCTCATTTATATGCGAGACTTTCGTTTCGTTTGGAAGGAAGCGTATAAGACGACAATTAGGCCTGGGCCTGCGCAGAGGTCTCGTGGCAAGAGAAAGCCCAAGGCAACGGGCAACGGGGCCCTGCTGCGATCTGTAGTTAAACGCGAGTTCCCAGATAATTGGAAAAACATGTAAATATTGCAGCATCCGTTTTCCGACTGTCCTTGTGCCGCTGCGCGCAGCGAGGTTCAAGTGATATGACCCACAGCACCCGACAAGATCATGATAAGGCGGCATCGCTGAATCATCATAAAACACAAACGCTATGCAAAAGTCAAGCGCCTGGCGCTGCCCCCGACCGCCCACCAATGAGGCTCAATGAGGTCACACGGGTTCGTTGCCGCTGCTTAAGGCAATCAGATGGCCGGCTCGATTCGAGCCATGGCCGAGAAACCAACCCACATTTCAGCTGTCACTCGCGACTGGAGGCTGGCAGGAGAAGCTCAGCCGAGAAGCTGAGAAACTGAGAAGCCAAGAAGCTGAGCCCGAATCTCGCCACTGAGAGTGAGTGAGAAGCTCGTGAAGCTGCTCGTTTGCCACTTGATTGGTTTGGCTTCGCTTTCGTTGCCGAATGCCGAATGCCAAATGTCGGGATGCTCGACTGCAGCTTCACTTGCTCGACTTGACGTGCAGTTTGGCTAATTCATCCAGAAGTGCTGCCCGAAATAATTTGAGGCTGTGTGAAAGTATTTTTTGGCTTTCGTTTTGCTTCGAGTTCGAGTATTTTAATTGAATATTAATTGAAAAAAAAAAAACCAAAAGAAAAAAGTTGCATGTGCACAGCTGGGGGCACTTCCATATCCATATGCACATCCACATGCACATTCGTGTCCATGTCCATGTCCAAGTTCACGTTCGGTTCCGTGAGTTTCACTTTTCAAATATCAATGAACTCTGCCTCTGAACTGCTTCTCCCCGTTCCATACACACAATGCCAGGAGTTGGCACTACACGCCCCCAACCCGACCCGCCTGTCCCACCCAACTCGGCTGCGGTTGCAATGACACAAAACTTCAGCGCGCCATCACGACAATTTGGGCAGAAGCTGCCGCCAGAAATTACAAAGAAATAATCGACGAAGAATTTGACTTTCGCTTGTTGCAGCGGCCCGAGCAGCGGCCCGGCCATAAATAAAAAGCCCCAAAGGATTTGTGATTGTCGCCGATTAAATGCGCGAAAAATAGCCAAACAAAAAGCACACAACAGCAACAACAACAACATCAACAAAACACAAACAACAGCCGCCTAAATGCTTTGGGTGCAACAGACAAATGGCACGACGCGCTGGCAATGGCAATGGCAATGGCCAAGACAGAGGTTGAGGCCGAGGCTGCAGCTGAAGCTATGTCTGACTGCAGATGATGGTAATAATGATGCCCGGCCGTTTGTGTTTGCCTAAACTTTGACATTTGCCAACATCTGGCATCGCATATGCTCGGAAAGTAAAAGCAGAAACGAAGCTGCCTGTGAGCTGGCCAAAAGCAAGTTACACTTTATGTGAGAAAATCGGCTGAGGTAGTTGGATTGGTATGAGAGATAGGCATAGCTTGGAGGCTTGATAATATTCTCATATAAATACATATGCTTAACACCTTGAGTAATCTACACGGCTGCACTGTGGGAGAAATTTTGTAGCTTCAAGCAAAGCCTTTAAAAAATTTATAATTTATTTTGCGGGGATCTCTTGGCATATTTTATTTATAGTTGTTATAAACTATTTTTGTTATATGCATTATGATAACCTAAGCTAACCCCCAAGGGTAAGAAAATATTTTCTGGAACAGCTATAAATTTTCAAATTCCAATCCCAGCAATCAACCTACATTCTCGACTATTTCTTCTTGTCAATTTACCTAGTTACAAGATCTTGCATCGCCGTGCAGTGTTATCCAGCAATATCTTAATGGGTGTTAATTTCAAAACTGGTAGCAGCTACTTGCGCGCGTAACCTGTGACTCACCTCTGGGGGAACTCTCCGGCCTTATGGTGTTTCACCTCTCGGCGCGACGACATGCAATTTCGCTTTCAAAATGTTGACTCTGTTCACGTTATAATGATTATAATGACAATAATCCAATAAACGTTAAATGCGCCAGAGTCGTGACAAAAATTCGATGTTACGGTGTGAAAGCGCCAGTGCGGAGAGAGAGAAATCCCCCTTCTCCGCGCCACTCTCTGCCCTATTCTCCGGTTAGCTCTTGCTCCAAAGTCGCTTTAAAGAGCCGGTAACATTTTGACATCGACGCGTTCCACTAAAACTGCTGCTTCTACCACTGCTTCTTCTTCTACTTCTTTTTCTCTCGCCTGACCCGAAGTGCACATTAATAAGCTCGACTTTTGGCGCAGCGTTTAATGCGCCCGCTCAGCTCGCTTGAGCCAATAGTTAATGCTTCTTCTTGAGCGCAGCTTTGGAATTCAAGCAACAACTACCAAGTGGCAACTACCAACTGGCAACTGCCAACTGGCAACGTGCCTGGCTGGCTGAGACGGGTATTTTGGTATGCTTTGTTGGTGCCCATGCATGTTGGCACTTGGCCGCTTTTTATGACTTCAGCTTTTCATTGTGGTCTCGCCGTACTCTTCTTTCGCCCCATTCTACGCCCATTCAATGGCATTTCGAGCAGTCTTCTTCTCTTACACTGCTATTACTTTATTTGTGACCCCAATAGAAAGTGTTACAGTTCAATGTCTGCCGCTTCCGCCGCGTCTCCAATAGTTTCCCAATACTTCGCCGCCAAGTTGGACCCAATTGAAAGTGCAAATCTGCTAGGCTGCTAGGCTGCTAAGCAGCTCGTTAGAATGCCGGACACCCAGCGATTTGGCAATTGCCAGTCGGCAATTTGCATTCGTAAGCACAATAGAAAGTTGCCGAAATAAAACTGAAAAAAAAGCGCTAAGAAAAAGATACTAAAAAGTCGCCAAGAAAAACACCAAAATCATGGGAGACATCATGGATTGCCGGCGGCGCGTGCGTTGCATCTTTAATTGTCTGAAGCCGGCGTTATTTAGCCCGAAAAACTGGCGGCGAACTGGCCAGAGGAGAAACTGGCCAAGAAGTCCTCTCGCAAATGTGTTCAAATTGGCAGCCTTTTAAAGGCAAGTGGCGTTCGCATTGCCCGCTGCTGTTGTTGCAACTGTTGCTGCTGCTGGTGCTGCTGCAACTGCTGCTGCCGCTGCTGGCCATATTTAATTTCGTTATTTATAAGCAAATTTGCTGCGCTGAGTTATGCCCCGACCAAGGCCTAGCGACACCGACGACTAGGTCAACTTTCGCTAGCATGGAATGCGAAATGCAACAACTGCAACAGCAACAGCAACAGCAACAACTGCAGCGGCAACAACTACCACCACTACACCACTACAGCAGCAACAACAAGCGGTGCCAGCGACATTGCCAGCCAATAATAAAGCAAAAGAAGTGCTCTGGCTGACTGACATTGTCTGACTCGGCTGACTTGGCTGACTTGGCTGAGACTTGGCTGAGACTTGGCTGAGAGCTGCCACAGGGAGCTAATAATACTCTGGCTCCGGCCTTTTTTGTCCGGCACGAAGTCTCCAAAGCCGCTGCATGCAGCCGGAGTTTACCAGAGTTTCCTCATCGCCAGCTTCGTTTAAATAGTTGCAAATAAATTGTGTGGGTAGCAGCGACGAGAGATGTGCAGCAGCAGCAGCAGCAGCAACAACAACAACAGCAACAGCAGCAACATCAGCATCTGCAACAGCAACAGCAGCAAGTAAATTACTTCAATGTCACCTGCTGATGATTCAAAGTCGAGATAAGCGTTCCAAAAGAAAGAACGTTGTCGTCTTCGGTTCGGATCGTCTCTCTGGCCTCGTCGACGTCGTCGTCTCCATCTACAGCTCCAGCTCCGTCTCCGTCTACGTCTCGGGCGTCATGACGGATATTTTCAGCATTGCAATTGCCTTAAGTTTTCTCTTATAATGAAATTATCGCTGCATCTCATTGTTTGGCTCTTGTTGTTCAGTTGTTGTGCCTGCTGTTGCAGTTGTTGCTCGCTTGTTGTTGCTGCTGTCTTATCTGAGATTTTGTCTGTTGCAGTGGTAAAATTATTTATTTAGTTCTCGTTTTCACGTTAAACGTTGTCACACTAAACTCAATTGCCAAGCGGAGCCAAGGCGAGCAGATACCTATCGCCGTCGGGCCTCGCTCGACTGATAACAGCAGACACTTGAAGTGTCTCAGCCCCTCCCCCACTTCCCACTCTCTGTGCTGCTCTTCGTCCCCTCCCGCAACTCTCTATTCTTTTCGTGCAGCTGAAACTCTTAAGTGGGTTTCTGGCTCAGAATGTAGTCGCAGGCACACACGAGTCTGTCTCTGTGGTTGTGTAAGGTATGTGAGTGTTGGTATTGGTTTTACACTATATATGTGTGTGTGTGTGTGTGTGTGCAGTGTGTGCTGTGTGTCTCCCCCTATTGTTGGCTTCCAGCAAATATTTATTCAATTTTCATTTGTTTGCTTACAGATCGCACGGCAAGGGGAAGAGTGGGTAGTCCCAGATCCGAGAAACGTTTATTTGGCAAACAACAACAGCAAGAACAACAATAGCTCAGGTAAGGATTACGGGGTTATCTACAGGTTAAAATATGAGCTGCCATCAGATGTGGCGTTGCGAACGTGCTGCCAACTTAGCATAAAAAGCACAAGGCAAATGCGATTCGAACTACTCCAGTTTGCGGAGGCGCACTTAACGGTTAATATTTCATGTTCCACGGCCGATCAGCTCTGTTATATCTATGCCTAATAGATGCCTTGATGAAACTCTCAAGCTCGATAACAACCTTTTATGCTCGTCCATAAATATTAAGCAATTTGCAGGCGAACTCAGTCAATGTAGACACAGATACAGACACAGACACAGACAGAGGCGCGCTCAGCTGGGAGTGAGATCTGCACAGAGATCAGAGATGAGCTGGGGGTAATTCAAGCTGTGCTCGAAACGTTTCTGTCCAATCTGCGGGCCATCGACAATGTTTATTAAATGCAAACAAAGTGAAATCCGTTTGGCTAACTTCTTTATCCAGACAGGAAATGTGCGCCGGCTGCCCCCTCCCACAACCTCTCGCCTGTTGCTGCTGTTGCTGTTGCTGTTGCTGTTGCTGCTACAGCATTCCACTTGGCTCCGGTGCATATCATCGACCCAGTTTTTTTTTCGGCCAGTTCTCGTGCTAACTGGGCGCTGAGCACTGTCTTTAGTTAAATAGAAAATAATTTGGCGTGGGCCGCAGCAAACAAACACAACGGGGGCAGACTGGGGTAATTTCTCCGCGCTGCTCACACTGCATAAATTAGCGGGCTATATAGACAATATGTACCATACGAACTGATATATAAGGCAAGGCAAGGTAATTGTGCAATGCATATTGGCAAAGACTGCGGCTGAGGCTGGGACTTTAGCTGGAGCTGGAACTGGAGCTGGTGCTGGTGCTGGAGAGCTGCAGATTGCATGCGCCTGCAGAGCCGTTGGCTGTCCCAGTTGTGCGCGGCCTTCGCCTCGTCTCGTCTGCCACAATAAACAGCACGCAGCGTCGGGGAGCAGCAGCAGCAGCAGAGGCAGCAGCACAGCGACTTTTATATTTATTGCGAGACGCATCGAGAACGCTCGCTTTGGGTGCCCACAAATGGGCAATTGTTGTTGCCTGCCTGCTGCTGCCTGCTGCTCTTGCTGCTGTTGCCACCGCCGCCGCCTGTTGCTGGCCATAAATCTCAGCTTTGGCTTTTTATGTGCAAATTATATAATGAGTGCTGCACTTATCCGGCCACTGCAATTGGGCTACCGTTGGCCATTTTTGGGCCGCTGCCAACTCGTGTTCCAGTTGACCAAACATTTTATCGCTTTTGGCATTGCATTTCGCTCTTCCGCCAGATGCAACACCTGCAACAGGAAGTGCAGCCTGCAACTGCGACTTATTGATTCTCAGAGATAGTCTGTCTGTCTGTCTGTCTGTCTGTGCTTGTGTGTATGTGTGTGTCTGTTTGCGAGCTTGTGTGTGTAATGATGGCTAATAAATCAACAGAGATTGCCAGGAATCTGCGCCGTCATCGGCGTCTTTTGTCTGGCATTCAGCAGCGCCTGCGTTTCCTGCGCCGCGTTGCCAACGCCAACAAATTAGCGGCGAGAGGCGAAATCATAAGGCTGCTGCCTAGTCAGCCAGCCAGCCAGGCAGTCAGCCAGGCTGGCAGGCAGGCAAACAGACAGGCAGACGGACAGACAGGCAAGCAGACGGTGCAGCAAGCGCTACGCGACTCAGTCTATCAATCAGTCAATGCAACTGGTAAACAAACAGATGCAACAACCGCAATTGTTGTCGTTGTTGTTGTTGTTATTGTTGTTGTTGTTAATGTTCGCTATTTCCAATTGCTGTTGCTGTTGTTCGCCGGGGCCAATCGTAATGTTTGTGCAAGCAAGTGGACACGACAAAAAACCAACATGTTGCGCCTCCAGACGCGTTGTGGCTGTTGTTGTTGTTGTCGTTGCTGTTGCTGCCGCTTAACCCGTCAAATGCCGCAAACAGAAATATTTTTTTTGTCAAAGCAAAACCGATTGAAAAGAGATTTCGATTGAAAGTCGAAAAGCCATTACAGGCGATTTCAAAATGGCGGCGGGCGATCAAACGAGAGATTCTTGGAGCTAAGAACTTGAGATCGATGATATGAGTACGTGATGATGGCAAAGTGTGGGTAGTAGCAGGACACACAGCACACTGGAGATTGAAGATATGAGTGCTAGTTGCTACGAAGCTAGATAAGAGCTGTGGCTGAAGTATACAAGCAGACATAGATACAATGATAGCGTGGGTGAATAAAGTACGCACATGAAGTTAGATACATGCAATAAGCTGGAGTTAAACTCAAATAAAAACTTGTTTTTGATTGAAATAAAGCTCATTAAAGGAGCTTCATGCATAGCTGTGGACTGTAAGCAGTTGGTAGCTAGAGTTCAATAAAGCCAGTACCAAATGAAAAATTCTTATGGCTACTAAAAGGACGCAGAATCACACATTCATCCTCTCGATGGTCCACTGCAGCTTTATGTCGATTGCAATTTGCCTGACGACTTGACAAGTCGTAATGCCTTCCGCTTCCAATGAAATATCGCTCGGTAAATTGTCGAAAACAATCTGGGGAAGTTGGCTGTGCGGTGTCGCATCGGCTGTCAAATGGCCGAGGCCAAAAACGAGTATGCAATTTGAAAGTTATGTCGCCTGTTTGTTTTTGTAGGCGCAGAGGCAGACACAGAGACAGCACAGGCACAGCGCACATCTCAGAGTGCACACAGAGTGTGCATCTTCTGTGCCGGCCTCAAGTCGAGTCCGAAATGGGTTAATGGCACATTCTAATGGTTCGGGCCAGGAAAGTAGGCAGGCCGCCGTCATTTGAGCTAACAAATTTATTAGTCAGCCAACAATTCAGCTTTAGCTTCAGCTACAAGTTCAGCTGCAACTTCTACAACAACTTCTGCTTCGGGTCGACTCTGTATTCTGGCCGTGAATATTGCGCTCAAATTGGCTTAAATGCCGAGCGCTGGCAATTAGCTGCGCACTGCGCTGTCGGTGGGTGGGTGGTTCAGAGCAACAGTTTACAGTTAGTTTGCGCCATGTTGACAGTTACGTGCTCCGCTGCTGCTGCTGCTGCTGTTGCTGCTTCTGCTGCTAGCTGCTTGCTGCCACCTGCGACTCGACAGTGTTGCATAAATTAGCCAACAATGTAGAGCAAGTCAGGCAGCCGCATTGTTGTGCTGGCATTTGCGTCGGGGGAGGGGCAAACCGGCAAACTGGCGGGTGGGGTCTCTGGTGTGAGCTAGCGGTGTTCTCTTCTTCGCAGCGCTGCCACCATTCACAGCCTTTTGTACTTGCGTAATGCATTTTCACGCAATTTATAACAGTTTTCCGCGCAGAATGCAGAAATGGGTCAGCAGCAGGTGGCCGCCCAAGTGAATGTGCTTAAAAATGCATTTGCATTTGATTGAGTCGCAAATTGGCAACGCAGCACACACAAACACTGGCACACACACAGACACACACACACGCACACACCTGAGTCAGACATAAATCTTTGGCTGTGGGAGTCGCCACTTGCCTCGCCGACTTGAAAACATTTATGGCTGCAACTTTGCCGCTCCGACCTGGTTTCGACAGCATCATTTCCAGAAACCGGAGCCGGTCTCAGCCGCAGTCGCTGCCCCTCCCGCCTGTTCTGCTTCTGCTGCTGCTGAGGCTGATGATGATGCGGCTTTGGCGTGCGCTTTTCAATTTGTTGGCCGCCGTTTCCTTTTTTTGTGCAGCTCTGGGATTTATGTGTGCTGTCGGCTTTTCGGTTATTCCAGCTTTATGAATTTTACTTTTAGGCCAAGAATTTAGAATTATCTGCCTGGCACGTGCTCGGCCAGCGCCAGCGCCGCCACCACAATCTCGAGACTGGGAAAATCCGACTGTGTTTCGCCAACAATTTCCAGAGCAACAGTCTAATTAGCTGTCCGTTTGTCGGCTTTCTAAATATGCATATAGACACGGGTATACCATATACGTACGATATAGTATAATAACAACAAATCAGCCATCGGCTCTGAGCTACTTTTCTAGAATCTTAATTGCGAATAAACGACTTTAAACGGTTTTTTATTGACTCGAATTAGCGCTCAAGTAGAATTCGATGCCAAAGAGAAAGAATGCAAGAAGCGGACGAAGAAGAAACCCCACAGCGTACAACGAAAGTGTCAACGCGACGAGAGTTTTCGGAAAACCGCTCGAAACTAGGCTGAAACTTTCTTAAGCCGACCCCAGGGTCGTCGAAAGGAAAGCGAAATGTGCGTCGGCCCTCGGCACACGCTACACGCTAGAGACTGCACGACGCGCTACGCTTCTTCTGCCCCGAGTTAGCCAGAAGAATGCAGGTTGAAGATCGCAGAACCCTCTCTAAAAACGCGCGTCATAAAGTTCTCTGTCACGTACCTCGAATAAAATGTGTTTTTATGGCGCGATTAGTGCTGCGTTTTATAGTGCCCAAAGCGTATCGCAAACAACAAACAACAACAGCGATGGCAACAACAACCACAACAACAACAGCAACATTGCCCAGAAAAAGTGAAAAGAATGTCAAGTGTTAATTGCCTTCGCATGGACGTGTCTTCTGTCTTATGTCTTCTGTCTGGGGCGGCTTTCGTTGGTGGCTGATGGAGATTAAGTTGTAGCCGGTGTCTTTTTATGGGTTTCTAAGTGCTATGTTTACGGGCAAGCGAGTCGCGAGTCGCGAGAAGCCGACGTTTCTGTGTCATAAGATAAATAAGATAAACGATCATAAGAGATCGTAAACGATCACAAATGATTGTAAATGGCGAACGTCAATTGATGACAAAGGGAAAAGCAAAGAACTCATTTTCTCCCCATCGATTCTCGATTCAATCGCAAAAAGACATAACCGTTGCTTTTCTATATAATAAACCCAATACTCCATGGCTGAGAGTGAGAGATAATGGCATGAAAAGTCGCTTATGATTATAAATCCATCTTCCAATTCAAATTCAACTCTTTTATTGCAATATTAATTTTCATAGCCATAAAAGCAAACAGTAATCGAATTGAAGAATTAAACCAACTGCGCATCGAAATTCTCACCGGATCTAATTGAGTTGTGGTAAACTCCTGCTTAATTGCGAGTCCCAAGTTAATTAAATCCCCGCACATCAGCAGAAGAGCCATGGCAAGGCAGCAGGATCAGGGTTCTTGTCCAGAGCGATGTCCGTGTGCAATCAATTTGCATGCTGCAGGCCGAAGGGCTTTAAATTTAAATGAACATTAATTTAATGCCAAATGTTAATTGAGTTTTGCGCCATAAAATGCACACTGTAACATACGCCTATAAATGCGAGAGAAAAAAACACTTTCTCAGGCCAAAAAGAACTGCATGTCCGGCAGCACAAAGCGAATTCGGGCTGAGATATTGGCCAAGTCGATGATAATAAATACGAGCAGTAGCAAGGGGGGTGTCCGCAGAAGCGAGGCAGTTGGGCAGGAAGCAGCGCATTACTCGAGCCGAGTGCAAGAAGTCGGCGGCATTATCATAAACTAAATATAGCAGCAAATATCAATTTGATTGTGCGGCAGTTGCGCTCTGCCCGCCAGCAAATTGAGTGCAGAACGGCGACGACGACGACGACGACGACGGCGTCGACGAGTGCAACTGCCACATTGTGCGGCAAGTACCGTTTGCTGTGCGCTTGACCGTTGAAGTCAGCAGCAGTTCACGTTCATGTCCGGCTGCCGGCCAGTGATAAATTATCACTCTTGGCTGGCCATTAGTTTTCGGAAATGTACGAGGTGCAACAGCGGCAGCAGGAGGGGCAGAGGGGAGTGCCGTGTTACCATTTCACTTGACGCTAAACTTATTGCCGGCAATGAGAGTGCGCTTTGGCCCGCTCGGGCGAGCTGCAGCGTAGAGGCGACTTGGCCGCGATCATGGCCATGGCCAAGCATGACCAAGGCGTTGGCGTTTATTATGCAAATATTTCAGCCTTAACTCGCACAGGTAAATTAATACGCTGGGCTGACTTACCTGCTGGGCTGCAGCAACGCTCCACTCGAGTCCACACTGCTTGGTTCTATTGGACTTTGGCTGGCCTGGCTCGGCTGCCGGCGCACAATGTCGCATTCATTTAACGGCACTTGGCTGATTGTTATTTAAAGTTCAGTTCATAACAATTGTTGCTGCTGCTGCTGCTGCTGTTGCTGCTGTTGCTGTTGCTGCAATTTATTGCTGTGCATAGTTAACAACTTGATTGGTAGCACTGGGCACTTGGCTGACATTGAAATGTAGGCCTGGCATTGATGCCCGCCAATGATTGTCCTCCATGATGTTGCTGCGGCTGTTGTCGGCGATGTTGCAGTTGTCATGCTGCATAAGTGGACTCCAGCTGTTCGCTGTTCAGCAGTTGCTGTTCACTGCTGTTGCATAACTTACAGTGTATGCAGCGCATAAATACATAGCGCGATTGGCCAACAACAACAGCAACAACTACAACAACTACAGCAACTTCTTGGCCAGAGTAACGGGAGCCCCACACAAATGCGCTTGACATGCAAAAGAATTTTAGCTATGCGGCGCGATTATGCGGGGAGACCGTAACAGGGACACAGACACAAAGCGAGAAAAGCGCGAGCGATCGTGGAGGGGCAGAGAGAGGGACGGAGGCAGGGAGGCAGACCCATTTAGCAATGCAAATAGCGCTGTTTAGCCCGCAGATAATGTCATTCACAATGGCAGAAACTATGGCAAATATGGTTAAAGAACTCGAACATGTTTGCGCTCCGGAGTTCGCTCAGTCTGAAGCTGTGATAAGGCGATCGACTCCACTCACACACACACACACACTCACACACAGACACGCGAAAACAATTAGTTGGCAAGAGTTGTAGAAACGAGTTCTCGTTGTCTAAGTCTTTCGATTTGATAAACAAAACACATTCGAAATTGATTTCTAATTGAATTTCCATTCAAACGAGCTCACATGGGCCTTTAGTTGGAATTGAAATTGGAATTGGGTTAATGGTCGCACACGGCCAGGAACATTGCGTGTAGCATGTACACTCCTATTGCCAGTTCGTTGACTGGGCCTACGGACTGCGAATCGAATGTGCCCGGGAACAGGCCGTAAAACCCATTAGCGATGTAATGGAAGAGCGCGTAGCGCAACCCTTCACTTAGTTCACTCTATGATTACATCGTTGCCAATGCCTAAAACTTCTTGGAACTTCTCACTTTTCTCACCTAGTAACTGCGGCAACTGGGAACAGGCCTACCAGAGGCCTGCAGCCCACCCCAATTGGCCAGTTAACATGATTGATAGATGCGTCGAACGGAATCCGTTGCTTGCAGCTACCAACGGCTCCCAAGGCGAGCGGGACTTGTTAACGTTCAATTAGTGAAATTGATAGACATATCTATGGAGCAACATCGGCGGAAAGCATAACAGAATCCAGACCCACATGCAGATACAGATACAGCTACAGATACAGCTGCAGAGAGGGTTCCCGAAAGAACCATAACGCATAACCCGAAATTACTTACGTACTAATTAAAATGTTTTGGCTCTTTGAGACTCTTCGATATGCTCACTCGCATGGAAATTCTGAGCTCTGAGTTCTGAATTGTGAATGCAGTCGCTGCGCGGTGCCGCCAGCAGCAGCGTTGCGGCCAATGCTGAGGCCAGTGCTGCAGCTGTGGAGCTGGGGCAACCGCAAGATTCGATTCTAACCGCATGCCACACACACGCCACGCATGTGTACCGTTCGTTTCTTATTCTCTTCTCGTTGTTTTTTAATTCCTGCTTCTTTTGTAGTGGTTTTTGATAGTTGTGCCCGCTTTCCAGCCGTTCGGTCAATGGCTCATTATATTTGTGGGTTAGCAGGTGAAGCCGCCGCCGCCGCCGCCGCCGCCGCCGCCGCTGTCGAACAAAGAAACTTTTACGATTGCTGCCCAAAATGCTTCCAAACGCTGCCAGTGGCTTATTAAAAGCGTGTCGGGGGAAGGGTGCGGGCGAAGGGACGCCTGCCTGGCAGCCTATAATTAGCATAAATTCATTCATAGAACTAATTGCAAGTGGAAGTGAGTGTTCCCGTAATGAAGCGAGTGCCGGCTGAGTTTACTTGCCGCAGCCCGCACTTTTTTTTCCCCCTATTTTCCTTTTTTTTTCGTTTGAAATTGTCTTGCTTGATTTTTTTTTAGTTTTTTGTTTTTTTTTGTACTTCTGGATTTTCTTTTTGTTTTTTCTGGGCTTTTTTCGTGTTGTTTTTCTTGGTTTTCAGTGCAGCTCCTAAAGCGTGTTATTAACTTAACGGTACTCGCTCTGCTTGTTTGGCTTTCATAATTTATGTGTGAGCGCGGCAGGCGGTGCACTTGTTTTGCATGCCACGCCGCCAGTTGGCGCACCGAACGCACCCCCGTAATTAATTATGTAACGAACCGAACCGAGTGCCGGGCCTGGCCTGGCATAATCAGTAAATTCTAGCAAAAATCTTTCTCACGCCACCCACTTATTAACAGCAGCAGCAGCAGCAACAACAACAACAGCAACAACATCAACAGCAACAGTTGCTGCTGCAAATAATGAGCCGAGATTATCTCACAGATGTGGCTGGAGCTGCTGCTGCTGTTGCCGGTGTTGCTGCCAAAGTGTTTGTTTCTTCTCCACACTCGACACACAATTGGCAGTTAAATAAGTGCTGCCCATAAAGCCGAACACATTTCCACCTGCAACAACAGCAACAGCAACAACACGAATATGGAGTATTCCACTCTGGCAGCAGCTCGAGTGCTCGTCCGACTTCACTTTCACACCACGGCGATTTGCCAGATTGCGCTGCCAGCAGCACATAAAGACTCTTGCATAATCCGGCAATTTCAGTTGAAGAAAGTCTTGCAGTCTCTCGATTGAGAAATGCGCTCAAAGTTTACGGCCTTTCTGAGTGCCTGCCCGAATGCGTTTTATGTACGTTCCCGAACTGCCTGCCTGCCTGCCTGCCTGCCACACAGCGGGCCATCATTACCGACGCCTACAAGAGCAGGCCAAAGGCGAAGCAGGAGGCGGCAAGCGGCTAGCGGAAAGAAATCAACCTTTTCCCAGTCGTCAGCACTTTTCACACATACTACAGCTGAGCCGCGCTGCTGCTGCGTTTTCTTTGATTGTTGTACAATAACAAGGAGAACATCGCTTTTCCAGCTGTTGCTTTAATTAAACTCTGCAGACCTTACAAGCCAAGCAATTAATGCCTGCTCACAACGTGCAACATCTCGCGGAAGAGCTACAGAAGTGAACTTGTTAGGGAGCGGGGAAGGGTGAGGGGGAAGTTGAAGTGGACAGACAGTGGCATAGAGCAGGAACAGAAAGTGCCGTTCCAGCTGCTGCTGCTACATCTTTTGACGCTGCTGCATATTGCAGCTAATAAAATGCAGAACAGGAATTACATAAATTACGCGTAACGTGAAATTAGTTCGCCTAATTAACATTTCACTAACGCGCCGCCCTAACTCTCTCGCTCTCTCTCTCTCTTTCTCACTCTCTCTCGCAGGCAAAATGTTTCTACGCCGCTGCACCTTTCTGCTCTTGCTTTGCCTAATTGCGAGTGACGCCAGCGCCGCACGCAAAACCAAGCGTCCTGTCAAGCCGGCCAAGCAGACGATTCCACGCACCAATGTGACGCCAGCGCCAGCAGCTCTGGCAGCCACAACGAGCAGCAGCTCCAGCACCACGACGGCCACCAGCGAGCAGAGCATGGAGGCAGCTCCACTGCTGACCACCAGCAGCAACAGCGAACTGCCCAAGCCGCTCGCATCACAGAATGACGCACAGCCCGAGCCGAAGACAGACAAAGCACCCGACATGGACGAGGAGTGCGATCCAGATATGATTGGATTCGAGATCATCACCGGGTGAGTAGTGCTCGATTCTCTTACGCAACTCTCGAAAGCTTCCATTCCATTAATTTCACTTTTGCTCATCTTCTCGCTGGTTCTCCCCAGTCGAGTTTGAGAAAAATGCAAATCGCATTTCGTTCAATTCGGCGATTTGCATAGTAGCATTTGTGAGTGTGAGTGTGAGTGCCACCTAACGGTAATCCAGTGGAGCGCTCGAGAGTGGGGCGTGTCAAATGGGCGAAACGAGGCTTGTCTAATCGTATGGTTTGTTTTGATGCTGGACAACGAACACACCGACACAGCGCCGACAGCGGCCGCTTACGAGCTTTCTTCAGCTGGCCTGCCTGACGGCAAGTTCGTTGTCTGAGTCTTTTGTTTATCCGCTTACTCACGAGCCAGTTATGCGGGGGCCCCCATGACACTGTAGCCGAAATTCGTCCGAAATTGACTGGCACTCACTTTCGTTTTTGTTTTCGACGCGCTTCGTCCATTGTTTATCAATTAATTGGACCCAACGAAGCTAATGAATAAATCAATTAATATGGTCTGCAGATCAGATCGAAAATAATGCGTTTAAGACAGGCAGATAAAAGCGAGTTTCTACCATTTAGTTAATTCGATAGGTGATTCGATTTTCTAATTTCTCGCTTCACTCTTGCAGCTATGTGCTGTCGGCTCCCTCGAAAATGCTGGACACGCTGCCCGGCACGCTGATGCTGACGGACTGCTTGGAGGCCTGCCAGAGCAACGAGTCCTGCAGTTCTGTCAACTACGAAACCGGATTGTGTGTGCTGTTCAAGACGACCGCCGATAAATTGCCAGGTGAGTTAGAAAGTGTGAGAATTTCGTTGGCAGTGGCTGCTGCTTCTTCCTCTTCCACTTCCACTGCAGCTGCAGCTGCAACTGCAACTGTTGCTGCAGTTGTAGCTGTTGCTCTTGCTGTTTTGTGTGCCAAAGAAAGTTCAATAATTTAGTTGGACGCTCATTCATTCAATTATTGAGTTCTAGTTCGCTGTGGCAGCGGCACAGCGCGGTGCGGCGCATAAATCACCAGTGGCAGCCGGTGCGAAACACGCCTTTGGTTTTACGCATGATTTGGCAGGCAGGCTCAATGACGACGACAGCAGCAACGGCAACAGCAACAACACTGCGACAGCAACGGCAACCGACGACGGGCTCCAAGTCGGCCTGGGCCCAGGCAAACTAGATTTTGCCTATTCTGCAAACTGGCTTTTGGCATTGGCGTTGCGGTAACGCATAATTTTCCAGCCTGCCTCGCAGTGTTGTTGCTGTTGCAGTTGTCGCTGTCGCTGTCGTTGCCGTTGTCGTTGCGGCTGCGCCTGCAACTGTTGCTGTTGCTGTTGCAGGTAGAGCCGGTGCGGCTGCTGCTGCCTCGGCTGGTGCTGCGTTTCTCAACGCCTGTTACTTTGCAGTGAAGGGGCGTGTGCGTAAAACGCACCGCACGCACGCACGCACCACAACATGCACCACGACACGCACCACACCGTACACCGTACAGCGCACAGCGTACACCGAGTACCGTTTAATGGATCTGTTTTGGTTTTCTTTGGCGTTTTGCAGGTTCACTTTCGCGCTCGCAATTTCCGGTTTTCACGATCTACGCACAGAAATCGTGTTTGGGCGTGCGTCCTTGCTCCAAGGCCTGGTGCATTGATCGCGTTCAAGGTTACCGCCTGCCCGAACATGTCAAATCTAGTCAGACGGTCTTGTCGCGCCGCGACTGCCTGGAACTCTGCCTGGGCGAAACGGAATTCACGTGCCGGTGAGTGAACTTGACGATGGCCCGTCAGGACCATCAGCTGTTGCTTCTGCTTCTCTCGTAGTTGTTGCTCTTGTGATTAGCATTGCGTAATGTGTATTCAAGTTGATCCAGTTATGGCATGGCACACGATATCGTAGGCACCTGCTACTCGGCTCGAAACTGGTTCACAGCGCCAGGCGAAGATGAACAGTTAACACTGATGCCAGCTGTTGTTGCACCGATTTGTGACACAAAGTGTGGCAGATGCAGCCGTCGAGTAGATTTAGTCACAGCTCCGCGAGTGGATATGATTGCAGACACGTACGGACTATTTGTAGATCGCTGAACGAGTTCAAGCAGCCAGAGAGATAGCAAGATAACAGATAATAGGTGGGAAGAACACAACAGAACAGAAGAGAACAGTTAGGCAGGAGCTTCTGCAGACTACAGCGTTTTGTGATATGAAATCTTGCAGAAGAATCCATCAAATTAGTTTAGTTTTCTCGCGTGAAAAGTTGCCTGCGCTCAAGTGAAAAGCGAACGGACTGAACAAGTTTGCAGCTGACGGAACGGAAACAGACTAGACAGCCAGAGTCATGGGGCATTAAATGATATTCAGATAATTGAAGCTTGTGCTAGAGATCAATTGAGAGTGCGGTAGACCTCAACTAAAGGCGACTCTTCCACTGCTTCGAGCTATCTACGCAACTTGCTCTATTCTATATGCTGTACCTAATGCTATGTCTCTTCCGTTCTCTTCCTTCTCCTGCTCTCTGAACACCTTCAACCTTTCCTGCTTTGTCAATCAATGCCTTCCCCTCTGCCGCTCATAACTCTCGCCCCGCGCAGCTCCGCCAACTTCTATCGCCACTCGGGACTGTGCGAGCTCTCGGACATGGATCGTATCACCCTGTCGGCAGGCGGCAGCGTCGAGGCCTACGAAGGTGCCGACTATCTGGAGAACAACTGTGCCGAAGAGCCCAGCAAGCTGTGCGAATTCAAGCGCATCTCTGGCAAGATTCTTAAGACCGTGGACTCCGTCTACCAGGACATCAACACCATCGACGAGTGCCGCGATCTCTGCCTGAACTCACCGTACAGGTAAGCACCATGCCCTGCACCAGCGATCGTCGATCGGTTCTCACACTTCCCGTCCGACAGATGCCACTCGTACGACTACAACGACACTGGCGACATGGTCTGTCGTCTGTCACATCACAGCCGCGCCACACTGACGGATGTGATGGATCCCTATCTGGATGTGCCCGAAGCAGCCACCTACGAGCTTTCCGCCTGCTACAATGTGTCTATTGAGTGCCGTTCCGGTGAGATGATCACCAAGATACGCACCTCCAAGCTCTTCGACGGCAAGGTCTACGCGAAGGGAGCACCCAAGTCTTGCGCTGTGAATGTGAACAACTCGCTGGAGTTTGACTTCCGCATGGGCTACAATGATCTCGAGTGTAATGTGCGCCAGAGCGCCTATGGTCGCTATATGAACGACATTGTGATCCAGCATCACGATATGATTGTCACCTCCTCCGATCTGGGCCTGGCTGTCAGCTGCCAATATGATCTGACCAACAAGACTGTGCTCAACGATGTGGATCTGGGTGTCACCGGCGAGATCGAATCATCGCTCAGCGAGGAGATCACCATCGATTCACCCAATGTCGTTATGAAGATCACCTCGCGCGACGGCAGCGATATGAAGCGCATTGCCGAGGTCGGTGATCCGCTGGCGCTGCGCTTCGAGATCGTCGAGCAGAACAGCCCGTACGAGATCTTTGTGCGCGAACTGGTCGCCATGGACGGCTCGGACAGTGCCGAGATTACGCTGATCGATGCTAATGGCTGCCCCACCGACCAATACATCATGGGCACCATACAGAAGCTGTCGCACAATCGCAAGGTGCTGCTCTCTCAGTTCGATGCCTTCAAGTTCCCATCCAGCGAGGTGGTTCAGTTCCGCGCCCTCGTCACGCCCTGCATTCCGCGCTGCGAGCCCGTCATTTGCGATAGCGAGGATGGCGCCAGCGGCGAACTCAAGTCCCTGGTCTCCTATGGCCGCAGGAAGCGCTCCGTGCTGAATGGCACCGATGGTGGTAAGTGTGTGGCCAGCTGCAGCAGCTCGCTGCTCACTGCTAGCTGCTGGCTTCTTTGGCTTCTGGCCGTGGCTCATTACGTTGCTAACTGCTTGCAAATTCACAGCCGAGTTCATGGTCAGCACACGCCAGCGCCGCGATGTGAGTGCAGCCGCCGCCACCGCCACCGCCCCAGCCACAGCCGCAGCCACCGCCCCGGCCGATGATAACATACTGCTCGTGCAGTCCATACAAATCACAGACAAGTTTGGCTTCCAGGCCGAGGATGGCAGCGATGCCAGCATGAACCTTGGCGGCGGCGGAGGGTCCGAGCCGCACGAGAAGGCCTACGCGGGCGTTGCTCAGGACAAGCTCACTTGTCTTAATGGCTATGGTAAGTTCTGCTCCCTGCTCTGTGAAAATGCCCAATCAAGAGCGAATCAAAGCAAGCAACTCGCCTGCTGCTCCACCTCCACCTCCGACTCCGACTCCCTTGCCTGCTGCTGCTCCTGCTGCTGTTCCAGCTCCGACTGCTCGCTGATTTGCATAGACAAGACGTAGAACGTTGTTGACGTCGTGCTGCTGCAGCCAGCGGGTGGCGGATGGATGCAACTGCAGATGCGAATGCGTTCGCAGCAGCAGCTGGTTCTGCCTGCTGTCTGCCGCCTACCGCCTGCCGCCTGCTGCCTGCTGCCTCCTGTCTGCTGGCAGCTGCCTGCTGCGTCGTGAGCCAGCGGCTTGTTCTGGCCATTGTTGACTGCTCGCTAATTTTGATAATGAATCAATTTTTCATCATTGCCACTGACGACTGCATGAGAAATAAATTGGATTCTCTTGGACTCCAGATGGGGCTGCAGCTACTACTACTCCGGCAACAACTCAGCGGCTGCTCCGGCTCATGTCCAGAGCATGTTCCGCTCCGCTCGCCAAACAAGTTATGATGGCAAAACTGACGCCGTGTCGTCGCGCGGCTCACGACCAGGTCACTGGTTCAATGTGATGTGCCTCGCCAGCTGTGAGCAGGATGAGATGCTGCCGCGGTGCTGCCGCTGCTGCTGCTGCATTTCTGCACGCCTCATTTTCGTGCGGCGCGAAAAGTTTACACAGTTAGTTGCACAGGCTGCGAGCAGCTGTAGCTGTAGCTTTGGATGTAGCCCCTACCCCTGCACTCGCTCCGCCGGCCCAAGTGCATGTGTCATTGCTTTGTGGAGCAATTGCCATGCACATTGGCCACGGCGCATTAAAACGAATGCAGCGTTGAAGCGTTAAATTTACAGCTTGTTAGACGGCAGCAGGTCCAGTTGCTGCCGCTGCCGCTGGCGCTGCAGTCGCTGCTGCATTAGGTCCACTTGGTCCCAGGTGGAATGCAGCCCGCATCAGCAGCCGCATCAGTTTCTGTTGCAATTACGACGCGCTGCACAGCAAAGCGAAGCGCGTCGAGCTCATTGTCCGCAATTAGAGCAACGGTTTCTCCCCAGTTTAAGCTCATTTGCCACACACATTGAAGATCGAGAGCGAGAGCCGCAGCTCAGCTCTGCCCAGCCTAAGTCTCGGCTGCGGCTAGGAATCGTAATGCGTGTGGCATGTGGCATGAGCCATGAGGCAATCAATCTAGCGGCCAGCAGCCGCTCTGCTACTCCGTAATCTATCCGAATTTATTTGAATTATGCATTTTCATAACTTCATCTAAGCGATTTCGGTTGCTCCTCTCACCGCAGGCAATTAGACTTGAAGCCATCAAATTAAACGGATCAATTTCCAACACTGCAATTAGAGAACGCTCCAGTTAGGCTTAAACTACTGTAGAGTAAACAGTTGGGAATGCAGTTGAATTGAAAAAGTAACCCAAGCTAGATTAGACTCTCAGTAGCGCGTATATGAAATTTTATAACTCAAGCTCTACTGATCTCAGAGTTCTAGTGGGTCGTACTATATTATTAATTTCTTCAGTTACTCTAATGAAGTTATTTGAAATTAAAACATAATGAGTTAAGTAAGACTCTCGGTAGTCTCTGTAGGCAATTTCATAACTTTAGCTTCTCTAATCCCAGAGATTTAGCCGATCTTACGGTTCGTTGATTAAAATTCGTAATTTGCATACTACTCTATCTGTCTAATGCGATTTATGATCACATTTATGCGCATATCTTTGTCTTTGCTCGTCTCGCTGCAATTGATCAGTCTGGATTTTGATATATTTAGATCATACCCAAAAGTGACCTAGAATCTGTTTCTGTTCGTGCCACGGCGAGCGTCTCTTTCACTTTCCGAAACGGAGCTCCTCAAGATGACCAATCGGTTTTCTTCGCTTTCATCTGAGATGCACATGCACATCCGAGCAGAGCCGAGTGGACCAGTTCCCATGGCGTTACCTCTGTATATGTGGCATATCCAAAACACTTCGTGCCATAACAACTGTTTGTTCATTGTTCTATGTTGTTGCTGTTGTTTTGGTTGTTGTTGTTGTTGTTCGGGGTCTATTTGGAAATTGTTTACCATTTGATTGCTTTGCTTTGTGGGTGCCCCCAGCGCGGCGACCTACCGTTTATCGTAATTGTAATAATTTCGTGTATTTTTGTAGCTCGACCGCTCTACGCACGGGCAGGCGGGCAGACCGGCAAACTCGCAGACTGACTGACAGGCGGGTAGACGGGTCGACGAGTCGACGGGCAGGTCGAGTGAGACGGGGCAACTGAGGGCGACTGAGAGGCAAACAGGCAAACAGATAAACAGATAAAAGGCAAAGTAAGCACATAAATAAAAGCTCAAGTGCGTGCGCTTTGTTATTGAGACTCGTTAAAGTCATTGCCAACGGACCACGACAACGATGACGACCACGACAACAAAATGCTGCAGTTGTTGTTGTCGTCGATGTTGCTGTTGCTGGTGCTCGTCGCTGTTGTTGTTGCTGTTGCTCGTTGGCTGTTGTGTTAGTTTCGGCTGTTTGTGTTTCTGTCGGCGCTTACTTTTTATGGGCATTTGATGTACAACAACAGCAACAACACGAGAGACAGCAAACAACTTGCATATGGAGTGCGCTGTAATCTGCGATAGTCATCAGCAACGCCGTCATCATCGTCGACGTCGACGTCGTCGTTGCTGTTGCTGTTGCTGTTGCTCTTAAATTCTGATTTCGTGAACTGGACTGGACGACGACGCATGCGAGTGAATCGCTGCACTTTGGCGGCACTTTCACCCGATTTCTACCATTGGCATTGGCATTCGAATTTCCTCTGTCCATTGGCCCCTCCATCCGTCCGCGCCGTCTCCGGCTTGCGGCTTATTTATGCGGCATGCCGCACAGGCGCAACAGGCGAACGCAGTCGGGCAAGTGAGGCGCAAGCCAGGCGAGAGAATATGCAACTCATGCACTAAATTGTCGCTGTTTTATTTCTCATTGTTTTTGTTTATCTTGAACTTGTTGCTGTCAAACTTGGTCACTTGGTCGGTCGTTGGGTTCGTTTTGCCTACCGACTGATCGCTGCTCGCTGCTGCCGCGGGCCATCTCGTTGGCCAGCTAGAGCTATGGTAACTGGGTCAAGTGCCGGTCCACTCTTGTTTTCTTTGATAACTAAGTCGATTCGTCGCTTCCTTTGCGCTCCAGTTCCTCATTATCTCTCATTCGCTCTCGTTTCCCCGCTCAATTTATCTACTCATTTCTGGTTTTCCCTCTCACTCACTCACTCTCTCCGGCTCTCTCTCCCTCTCTTTCTCCTCGTGCAGGCCTCATTTTCGCCGGCTCTCTGTTTCTGCTGGCCCAGCTGAGCATTTTTGGCATCTGGAAGACTGTGCAGCGACGCACGCGCAAGGAACGCTATCTGTACCAGCAGGAGCCCACGCCCACCATCACATACGGTGCGCCCACCATGCTCTATGGACCGCCCCCGTCAACGGCATCTGCTGCCGCGTCGCACGCCAGCAGCGCCCAGGACACGCTGAGCAAGCTCTACGACAGCGGCATGAACGGACGCTACGGCCAGCAGTACTAGACGCGGACGGACAGCTCGCACAGTTAGCTGGGAAACAAGTAACGCAATATGCCTCGAAAGCTTCAAAAGATTCGATGAGACTTGAATACACACGCACACGTAACACCCACACACACACACATACACACACGCGCACAGTTATCCCCAAGCTGCAGATGGAGATCAATTGGAAGACCCTAGCGTAATTTACTTAACTCTAGACTAAGCATAATTTAACTTAATTTAATCGCAAGCAGCGAATTTTCCCCCAGTCGAGAAAAACCATTCGAATGCGCGCTTTTAAATGTCCTGGATGTGGGTTGCCCTCCAAGCCCCCTTGCAACGCTCCAGCATTTCCAGCATTCTAAAACTGCGCATTCCATAGCCAAATCGAGCGACAATTCTAGCTAATTAATTTCTAGTTTCCGTTTCCTCCCTAGCGAAAATTAGGCTAATTTTGTGTGTAGTGAGAGAATCCCCTGACCGAGGCGAACGATGTGCATTTATAACTGTATCTTTAAACTCTATGCGGATTGCACCAGTCCCAGATGCATGCAGCGCGCAGATTTCCGCAGATTTGCCAAATAATTTTGTATCAAAATGTTTGTGCCAAATTCGCTGCAGGCGACTGCCCTCCCGCCTTACCTTCGTACCTCGACTAACTCGACTCGACTATTTATTTATTGTACCTACTACTGTAACTGTAACTAACTAACTAACTAACTAGCTAACTAGCTGACTAGCTGACTACTGCTATTTATTGCTAATTTAAATACAATATTTATTGCTAATTTATTTGCCGACACGCAGAGGGTGCTGAGTTTTAGGTGCTTTGCGGGGCTTCGACGCGCGAGGCCCGCAAGAGCCTTAAGATCGTAGATTAAGCGAAACATGCATACGGACAAGCATATATTCTTCTAAACAAATTGTACTGATTAAGTAAAGCAATAAACTCTACGCAAAATAAACTCTATAAACATATACACATACGACTTCATTTTTATTATATTTGTAGGAGAATTCTAATTTTCAGTTGGGCTGCAAATTCGACACTAGCTTTTCTTTAAGTGAGCGACAAATAGTTAAAACTAGTCTTAAGAACATTGAGACTTCACTCTATCCAGATTAAATAAGTTAAGTTGTCTAAAAGTATTTGGAATTTAAACAGTTTTGAACTTTTTCCCATTTGCTCCAAATTCTTCTCAGCTGACATCAAGATTTTATGTCATCTCGAAGCATAAATAGAGAATCTAAACCAAGCTATGGAACTGTAGCACGAGAAGAATTTGCCTAGGCGGAAACCGGTAGCACTTAGTGCATAAACTGGCTAATAATACTGGGTAAAAACATATGGTTAAGCGAGCTTCCGCAAATTGTGCAATGGCTGTGACATAATACGAGTTATGTCACAGCAAAACAACTTGTTCTATCAACTAGTTGATACGAGCTCTGCCGTAGCTCTAGTTCCACTCGATCAGTCCATCAATTACGATATTATATTATGGTATATACGCAGTGCATAATTGCAGACGCCAAACTGTGGTTACAACGTCGAAACACACAAACAGATATACAGCTATGCACTTAGCACAGCTGATGGATCGTTATAGCGAGGGCAGACAGTAGCGCACGCCGGGCGCCCACAGAGCCCGCAGCCCCATTAGCAGCTGACGCCGGGCCCGAGCATTGTTTGTCAAAGCTGTTAGGCCTGATGTATGACAAGTGTGCGACGCGGCTCGAAGCAGCTCGGAGCGGGTTAAGCGAAATGCTAAAACGGCAACAAATTATAATAATTTCACGGCTTCGTAAGCATTCGGACACACTTCGAGCCGTGCAGAATTGCCATATCAGCAGCTCAAACACACATGCAGATACAGACGCACACACAGAAGAGCGTGGCGCGGCTGCTGGCCCGGTCCAGCGCAGACAAAAGTGTTAATCAAATTATGAGGCAAAGCAACAAGTTTACCGAGGCGTTTTACGATCTCTTTAACGCTTCAGCTACGCACGCCATTAAGTCTGGCAGCTCGTGGAGCGCAGACTAGTAGTAGTAGTGGTAGTGGTAGTGGTAGTAGTAGTGGTAGTGCTAGAGCCCAGAGTGATCAAAAATTCAGCGTGGAATCACTTAGAGACTGAGGCGGGCGTCGGCATTCATTAATCATGCGAAAAGACGAGCAAAAGACGCGTGCCGCAGCCGCCAATGAAGATGTCTGGAGCAGCAGCAGCTGCAGACAGCCAAGCTGGAGGCAGGAGAGAGGAGGAAGGAGAGAATGACAGCACGACGCATGTGCGTCGCGCGTTGCCTTGAATAAAACGCCGCCATTAAGGAACCATCGTTGGCCATGACAATTTTTATGGGCGAGTCTGGTGCGTATTTGGCATCGAGGAGCAGAGCAGAGCAGAGCAGCGCCACATGGGGCTCTGGCCGGGCACACTCGCGTCGCGTCGCGTCGTGGCCAAGTGTGGGCATTAGCGCTGACAGCTATGCAAATACCTGGCCATTAAGTCTTTGTCATTTAGCAATGTCTTTTAATTAACGCTGTGGCCTGTGGCCCGAGAATGCGACTGCAACGACGACGACGACAATGGCCAGGACGACTGGCTTTCCAAAGACAATAGGCGCAGCGGGTGGGGGCGGGGCGGCATGGACTAACACCCACACTGCTTGACACTCTGACCGTTGACAAACGCCTGCTCGCATTTGGCCCACATCGCTGCATATAAAGCTCGCATTGCACACCCTCACGCTTTATGGCCATTTGCATTTGCATTTAAATGCCGCAGTTGGAGCTGAAGCTGGAGCTGGAGCTGGAGCTAGAGCTGGAGCTGATTCGGCACTTCCCTGACATCCGCCAGAGCTTGCCTTGTTGGCTGCATCACGATTTTCCGGACCGCGCCGGGCCGCCTGTTGTTTGCCACGGCTCTCTTGATTTCCTCTGGCCTGCCGCTGCCGCTGCCTCCGTCTCTGCCTCTGTCTCTGCCTCTGTCCCTGTCCCTGTGTTTGTTTACAGCTGCTCGCATTGATTGAAAAATTATGCACTTGCCATGACGATGGGCAATGCCAAATGCCAAACTGCAAACGAAACGAAAACGAGCATTGGCCGTGGGAGGAGCGGGGTGAGGGGTGAGTTGCAACGCCAACAGAGAAATCCGCGCAATCGGCACACCGAACCTTATATGCCCAATCTGGCCTAGATGCATAACTATTCGGCGGCAAAAAGAACTGATTCATGGCGATTCTTTACCTTGTTCTCTTATCAGCTGCAAACTGCACTGGCAGAAGAATGTTTAAATACTAAATAATATTATTAAATATTAATTAATATTAAATATTATTATTACTAACTGCGTGCTCTCATATAGAATTATTATTTTTCTTATTGCTGGAAGATTTTTTTAATAATTATTATTTGTTTAGAAATAATTTCCTGCTTGCATGAGTTCTTTTATCAACTGAAAGCTTAACTGAGAAAATACTAATTGATTTATTATTATAATTGCTTACATACTTTGTTGTAATAATAATAAAAAAGTTAAATTTTTTATTATTGAATTGCATTTATAAAAAAGCTCACTTTTGTGGTGTGTTAATATTTTATGTAGTTTTTAAATAATTGTTCACATTCGATAGTTCGACTGTGTGGCAGCACCGTATACATGAGATCGAGTTGGCAGCGTCAGTTCTGCACAAAAACAATGCTATTGAGCGAAAAATGCAGCTGGCAAAATAAAGGTAAGTAATAATAAAAGTAAATTTAATTATTATTATTTTATAAAAATGATCACTTTTGTGGTATATTAGTATTATATACGTTAGATTTTAAGTAATTGTTCCCATACGATAGTTCGACTGTGTGGCAACACCGTGTACATGAGATCGAGTTGGCAGCGTCAATTGTGCAAAAAAAAAAACAAACAAAATGTCATTGAGCGTAACCTGCATCAAGCAGCTGACATACCCCGTTGCTGCCGGTTAGAGCATCGTGCAGGCAATAATTGCTGGAATTTTAGCACTTCGAAGTTCGAACCGAAAACGTTTTCTATTTGGGCAACCTGAAAGCGAGGACGGGCTCGTTACTTTTCTTTTCGCCAGCTTGTCCTGCTCATTAGCCCGGCCGGGCCAGGCAGCGGTCTCTTTGGCCTGCAAGCCACGGCGACAGCTGTTAGCCAGTTTTCACCTAATTAAGCAAACAAACGTGTGGGAAATCGACTCGGCCGACCCCCAAGTCCCCCCACGCAGATAACTTTCGCCCAGTTGAAGCCAAAGCCGAAGCCGAAGCTGGAGCTGAAGCTGGGGTTGGGCCAAACTAATTGCCTCGAACATGGGGTTTAAATAGCACGAGGAATGCACCCAAAACATTTGTCTCTAATTGCAGCATTGCCCAATTGGGCAGGCCAAATTAAATTAAATGCAGCCCGCGCGGAAGGCAACGGCAATGGCAACGGCAACGGCATCTCGCAATGGCAACCCGCAACGGCGGCAGCCTCATCCCAACCACCAACAACAACAACAGCAGCAGCAGCAGCAATAAGAAGAAGAAGAGGAACTGCAGCTTCTACAACAATTTGTTGCAAAAATACAAATTGGAACATTTGTAGAGGCCTCAGTCTGCGTCTCCATCTGCGCCTCCGTCGCACTGTGAGAATTTATGGCCCTGCCGGGGTCACTGCCAAGTGGGATAACATCTGTTTACGCGTCGTGCGCGCAATGCGCATGCAAGGCGCTTGCACTGCCAAAGGACATTGACCAGGCAGGGCCGCTGCCAGTGCCAGTGCCAGTGCCAGAGCCGGTGCCAGTGCCGGTGCCGCTGCCAATGCCAGCCCAAACAGCCAACCAAGCGAGCAGACGGACGCACGAACAGACGGACGGACGGACAGACAGACAGACAACCGTTGGCAGAGCACAGTTGGAAAACCATTAGAAATTGTAAAATGGTTCACTTTGCCGGCGCGCGCTTCTGGCCAATGCGACGTCGTGCGAAAACGGTTTCAAAATTCCACTGTGAACAGATTCAATGACGCCGATCAGCGGCAGCAGACGCGTCGATAGAGTCATGACTGAGTAGAAGTTCCCTTCCTTGTGACTGCATCAGAATGATTTGAGATTGATTCTGTTTACCCCTTTCCATTTCATGTATTGAATATCATATTTAAACGATTAACGTTTGTAAACTCAAATTCTTCTCTTTCCAATTTTACATTTGAATGTTTCTTGTAGATTTCAATATTAGAAAATTAATTTTTCGTAACATTCTACATTGCATTTACAAAGCTACCTTAACTTGTCTTTCTACTCCTTTCCCTAACTTTCTTAGTAAACTATTTATTTCCGTTTGAATATAAATTTTGATCTTAAAATTTGTCATATTTCGAACTTTTATTTAATTTTCCATAACTAATTTTTCGAGTATTTTCTTAACTTTATTTTGTACTTTTGGTTTTTAGCTTTCATATTTTTTTATCTTAAAATTTGCCTTCTTTCAGTTTTTAATTCATTTTCTAGAACCCATTTTCCGAGCATTTTTGTAATTTTATTTCATACTTCCGGTTTTTGCTTTCTTATTTCAACTTTTTATTAATTTTCCATAACTCATTTTTTGTTTAGTTTTGCAATTTTATACTTTTTGTTTTTATATCTTTTTTTTTAAATCAAAACTTTTGTAATTGTAGTATCATTAGAGTTTTTGAATTTTCTTATTTCGGGTCTTATAAATTACTTAAATTACACTAATTTTGCCATAATACTCCATTTTTTAGCAAGTTACATAATTTCATTTCCATTTCCGGATTTTCTTCTATTTTTCGATACCATTCCCTATATTGGCTATATTAAATATTTTTTTCAAACCGGAAATTAGCGCATTTAGCTTATGCAAGCAGCTGTATCTGGGTTTATTAAGCGTTTTTATTATTTCAAAGCAAATTGAAAGATGAAAACTTCAGCGAGCAGCACTTGTGAGTAGCCTCTGCATTTGCCATTGCTCTAGAGTAACTTGGACTAATTGAAAGTCATGTAGAAGTCATGAATCTGTTTGGTAATAAAAAGATACAAGCTTTTTACGGCAATTGAACTACTAACCACAGAATGGCCAACAAGAATACCATAAGTATTTCCTAATAACCTGCAATCTTGAGCTCTCGCTCAGCTCTAACGGTTGTGGGGATACCAGTGCACTGCTCTGTCAGGTCGTAAAACACCAGGATGAATCGTCGGGCTGAGTTACGAGCACTTCCGTTGGCTGTCCAGGTTCTCCCTTTTGGCCCAAGTCTGCGTAATCAATTTGGCCCTGCGTTCGGGCTCTTCCTCTGCGGCGAGGGCGAGGGCGAGGGCGTGCAAGGGGGGAAAAGTGCATGAGATTCACAAGGAAGGCCGCTGGCTGTGCGCTCTCACGAGGAGCTGCAGTCGGACTGTGTGCAGCGCTGCGCAGGCCTGGCCAGGTCCAAGTTCGTCTGCGTCTGCGCCTGCGCGTTCAGGACAACAATCGCAGTAAGTGATTACGTAACCGGCGCATTGTTCTCTGTTCTCGGTTCTCTGCAGCGTTGCCTCGTATCGCTTGGCGTTCGTTTCGTCGATTCGTTTATTTCATTGAACAACGCAACGAACGCAACACGGAGGAGTCGCGCCGTGGCTTATCAGCATCGCGCGGCGCGAGGAAGCGGCAGCCAGCAGAAATAATTTATTCACAGCCATTATGCGCTGCGAATTTATGCCACTTCCTGGTGCAACAACTACAAATAGCCATTTAAAATGCGATAAAAATAGCGCCAACGGGCCCGAGAGACTCGAGACTCGAGACTCGCTGCAGCGCGATTGGAAGATGCTGCACACAATGCACTGCGCTGCACTGGCACCACACTAAACTGGGGCGTGGCCTGCACGAGGGCGGCAGGGCGGCAAGGCGGGCATGCAGGCGACGAGGCGGCGTTGGCGCAATGACTGCCAAGCATGAAACCGTAAAATGCTTTTTCAATAAACAGACCGCAGTCTCGAGCTGCAGTCGCAGTCCGAGTTCGACTCCGAGACCGAGTCCGAGTCGCAGCTCTGGCTGCAGCCCAAGCAGCAGCAGCAGGAGCAAACAATGCGACAAATATTTGAATATGTTAATTAGTTTAGCAATGTTGCAGCCAGCGTCGCCGGCGCAGTCGGCGTCGCAGTCGCCGTTTGCTGGGCACGATCAGTTCTATCGGCGGACGTGCATCGAGGCAGTCTAATTTCATGTGTTGCCATCTTGTTAGCACAGCCAGCAGCAACAGCAACAGCAGCGGCAACAGCAGTTAGTGGTGCAGGCCCAAGCGTTTTGCATCTTCGCACCACCAGACTAACGAGCTGCCCACCGCCCGCCGCCTGCTGCCAGCCTGCCCCTCGCCTGCTGTGTGTGTGCCGCCTGCTGCAAGTGCAATGCGATTCATATTTACGAGTACAAGCTCGTACAATACGTATTTATGATTGGTATGCAGAGTGTGTGCTTCCCACTCCCCACCCCCCCTAACACCCTCTCTCCATCTTCTTGCCCGACCACACACATACAGCCTTGCAGCCTGGCAGCCTGGCAGCCTCGCAGCGCGTGCAGCCATTGCAGCCGTGGCCAATAAAGCTGCCAATGAGGCTGACTAAAAACAACTGACAGTTGACAGGCAACAGCCTTATAAAGTCACAGGCCACAGCAGAGCGCGCACAGCGCCGAGCAAAACGAAAAATTAAACGAATAGAAACGGTGCAGCGTTTTCGCCATTTGCACGCAAAGAGTCAAGGCTAAGGAAAGCCACCATCTCCGCTTGCTGCGCTGGTGTGAGTGTGTGCGCTAGAGATGGCTGCGTGCCTGCATCTGGTAGAAACAGTATTTCGGGAATTTTCCAGGTTAATTGTGTTTACTGATGTATTTAACAATGCATTGGCTTATTGCGGTTATTATATAACATTTTAATTAGTTATTTATATTATAGAATATTTATATAAAATACTGTGAAACTTATTACTTTAATAATATTTTTACATATTTTAAATAATATTTAGTTCATTACTGGGCATCTATATATGTATACTGCATAAATATAACATTTTAGATTTTATTTAAAGTATTTTGAGAGATACTTTAAATACCCTCTGTATTGGTTAATTCCTACAATAGAAAAATTAAACTAATACATTAATATTGTTTTGTATCAAACTATGCACTTTTCTCCACTGTATTTAGTCTATATTACATATGTATATATCTTAGAAAATATTTTCCCATAAATCTAAAAGAGCAATCCTTTTTTCCATTTTTGCTTTATACGCATCGTATTGACTACCTTGTATAGTACATTATTATCTAGTTTGAGTATATATAATGCAATCAGATCTACTTAGATGCAAATACACGTGCACGTGCTTTTAACTAATTGAAACGAGCACTATATCACATACTTTCCATTATCACCCACCTATTGTATTTGTTGTATACATATACTCTATAATTTCAGTATGTGTTATGCAATTAATAATTTAAATAATACAATATAATACATAAATAAATATTGCTAATGATATATAATAATAAATAAATATAATAAATAAAATAATAATAACAAAAAAGCAGTTAAAATTATATTTTTAGTTACTTCTCAATTCATTCAATAATAATACTATAATACTAATACTATAATTACGCATAATTGTATAACAGTTTCTATATTTATTACACAGTGCGTTATCCTTCGTTACTCACGCCAACAGTCACGACTCACGCGGCCAGCTCCAGCGCGTGCAATCACTTGTCGCATTCCTCGCGTGCTGCTGCTGTAGGTGTTGCCCGGCACCAGCTGATGGCTTTGACAGCTACTAAATTCAGCTTTGGGAGAGCGCGCGCTCGCGCCGCGCGACGCTCGTTCCTTGTCCAATTTTGGGCAGCGCTTGCCTGCTCGCTTGGCCGGCGCTTATCGTTTGCCCATAAATTTATTTACGCTGTTGTTGTTGCTGCTGCCGTTGCTGTTGCTGTGGCTGTTGCCAAATATTGCCAAGTTGGAGGTCCTAGGCCAATAACTTGCCGTGACACGCAATGAAGTTGTTTGCCTTTGCCTTTGCCTGCGCCTTCGCCTTGGCCTGTTACCCGCGCCCGGAATTTCGTTTAGTATGAAAATGCAATTAACGGCACTTGTTGGCCGGCGCTTGTGTTTGTTGTTTGCTGCGACGAGGCCAATGCAACGCGACACCGCACACCCTGCAAAATACATGCATACTTAACTTGTTCAGCTTTAAAATAAACAAGCTAAGAAAATTATTCGCTAAAAAGCCGTTGGTATTTGAAAGACCAGTGCTGCAAAGTGCCCACACAGCGCACAACAGCATGCTGCTGGTTTGTGTCTTTGCTAAGCATAATGTTGCCAGATTGTTGCTAGTATCAACATTTAAGCGATCTATTTTTATGCTGCATGACATAATTTTTAATTAAATTAAAAAAAATAAAGCATTTAGTTAAATATTTAGCTACATCTAACTATGTAACTATGTATGCAAAACGCAAACTGCAAAATTCTCAGACCAGTTCACAATTGCGTGCCACGAGTGACCATATCTCGCGACAATTTCGTGGCATTTTTTAGCTCTTTTGCACGCTACCACAGATTTTTTTCCATTATTTTGAATGTGTATTACAGTGAAAGTGAAACCTGCGCCATTGCAAGCCAAGAAATTAGCTAAATTGTTAGTTTAAGAATCAAAGTGCAAGCAAAGCGACAGCCCGAGGGTATAGCAAAATGTGTGGTGGTTTTACCTGCTCGAAGAATGCGCTCATTGCGCTTAACATTTTGTATGTGGTAAGCAGCAACAACAAAAAGAACAACAACAACAGCAGCGACAACAACAACAACAACTGGAAATTTTGCGTTGAATATACTAAAAAACAAGCAAACAAGACTAAAAACACTTGCAACTTTGTCGAAGCTGTTAAATTGCCCTGCGACTATTTTTACTAACCAGAGGCGTCTTCGGCTCACCCTCGCCCCTGCTGCCGCCCTCGCCCTCGTCCTCGTTTCCGTTTCCGTTTCTGCTTTGCATTATTTTCCAGATGATTGGCTTCTTGCTGATTGGCGTCGGCGTCTATGCACGGGCCGCGTCCGTCGTCACGAACCTGCCGATTGTCGGGGGCATCTTGGCCTGCGGCGTGATTCTCATCGCCATCTCCATGCTGGGCCTTGCCGGCGCTGTCAAGCATCATCAAGTGATGCTCTTCTTCGTATCCTTTGCACAAACACACAGCCAGCACAATGCGCTGAGTACACGGACACACACACACACACACACAGGCATGCATTCATGCACACACGTAGGATGCACGCATAAGTGAGTCCTGTGTGTGTGTGTGTGTGTGTGTACATTGCTCTGCAGCCACGGTCGAAGGTCAACGCAAGTCGTTGTCGCTCGACTGACGATACTCTCTCTAAGTACACATTTTCGCACGTACTGCTGAGGTGCAGGCACAGTGAGACCTCCCCTTGAGGAACTATGGAGGCAGCCTCTTATTTACAGGTTGTTCCTAGCCAGTAGCTGCATTTCAAATTATATTTTATATTTGTATTATATATTCCCCTTTTTTTGTAGAAATATACTACTTTCTGTGCTGCCTGCCTTAGGGATCTTTCACTGTACCTGCATATAAGCTGCTCACCAGGCCATAGAAACTGAAGAAGGCGCTCCATAAAATATACTTAGCAAGCACTCAGCACGGTTCTTGTTCCTTGTCCGCAAAAGGAAAATTATCCTATAGTATACAGAGTCTGTCTGAGAGATCGTTCACTGTACCTGACATTACTGTGCTCTTGGCCGTAGTTACTATAAGAAACCTCTAGCTCTTATGCCTAAAACTGAACCAGATTGACTAGTATATATATTATTTATTATTATTACTTACTGTAGAAATATACAACTGTATATTAGGTCAGCCACAGGGCTATTTACTGCACCTGCCTCAAAGGCAGACTGCAGCTAAATCAGGTATATTTAATTATATACTTATACTTTCTGTTTTGGCTAGTTGAATAGAGCAACTTTAGGCAGAGTGTCCGTCTTAGGGCGCCTTTACTGTACATGCCAGCAAGCACGCACGCTGCTTAAACTTTGTTTAAAGCCACAGGGACAAGAAAACCCCCTTTCTCAAGCCTTCATCTTAGTTTATTTCTAGCCACGATTGACTAGTAGATATATTATTCATATTAGTATATTACTTTCCGTAAGAGTATTCAACTTTTAGTAGAGTGAGGAGTCTCTCACAGTACCTGCAAACAAGCACACAAGCTGCTCGCCAGTCATGGCTTTGTGCTCGTCCATAATTGCTCTATGCAATTATGTCCGTGTTGGCCTTCTAATGACGCAATGCTCGCAGCGCGAAGCGAGTGACTGTGCCGGCCATAAGCTGTCGCCTACTTCCGCACTTTGGCAATTGCGTCATGCGTTTGGGGGGGCAGGTTATCGTCTGGCGAGTGAGCAAAATAATACGATTATTGGCTGATAACGAACCTGTTACACTTGTTTGTGTGTGGCGCACTGATAACGAACCTTTTATGTATTGGTTGCCCTTAACTTGGCCATGTGCGTCGCTGCAGTACATGATCATTCTGTTCATCCTGTTCCTGGTGCAGTTCTCCATTGCCAGCTCCTGCCTGGCCGTCAATGCCGAGCAGCAGCAGGAGTTCGCCGAGCAGGGCTGGAAGACGGTGCCGCTGAAGCTGCGTGAACAGGTGCAGGACACGTTCCTCTGCTGCGGCTTCAATGCCACCACCAGCAGCAGCGTTGTCAACGCCAACGAGCCCAGCTGCGATGTGGTCAACAAGCGATGCTGTGCCCAGTCGCAGGATCCACTTTGCCACTGCGGTCCGTGCGGCCCTTTGCTGGAGGACAAAATCGACTACGCCTTCAAGCTGTGCGGCGGCCTGGGAATCTTCTTCAGCTTCACCGAGGTAAGTGCCCGCATGGAGTAACTGGAGTCTCTAAATCCGTAATCTCAACAATCTGCAATTGTATCTCCTCATTCACGCATGCGCTCAGTTCGTTGGTGTGTGGCTAACAGTGCGCTATCGCAATCAGAAGGATCCGCGCGGCCTGCCCAGCGCCTTCCTCTAAATTGTCCACTAACACTCGAAAAGAGCACAGCAAACCCGAAAAAGAAACAGTAACAGTAACAGCAAGCGCGAGGACATGTTTTATCTTCTTGTTGTGTCTCCCAGAAAGTTGATGTCAATGTGTAAACTTCATACTCTACAGTAATCGTGGGTCTGGATCTAGATCGACGTTGTGGCTAGCTGCTCTCCTTCGGCACACATACTAGTCAAACACGAACACGAACACACACACACACACGCATATTTATATTTATACAAGCATCTCTACTTATATACATATATACGTATACATATAGGATCGTAGGCGGACAGTAGGCAGGAGTACGTAATGCATTAGGCCATACCTACATACATTTACATTTACAACTCTAGAAATACTATATACTTATAGACATAACTATATACAAGATATAGCGACGAGTTTAAAATCCTTTTAACGAACGCAAGCAATCAAGTGTTTTCGAACTGAACCATACACCACACACACACACACACACACACACACATACATATGAACTTCTCGAATACTTCCCATTCCAACTACTAACAATGTCTTTGGCGACATAACCCCTAGAGAGTTTCAAGTCGGCTTTCGCACATGGTGAGAAATATTCCAAAGTTGTTCAGCTTATGTTGTGCTTTTCTTTGATTCAATTATCGTTTCTTGGCTTTAGTTCTGTTAGTAGATACCCCTTAATGCTACCACAGCTTGACGAATCCTTCACTAATCGTTGCTCTCGCACTGTCCACAGGTTTTGGCCGTTTTCCTGGCGCGTCGCTATCGCAACCAGCACGATCCCTGCTACCTACCCGCTCGTGCCATCTTTCCACACAATTATCAGTACTAGGTGGAACTGGAACTGGACCTGGAACTGGGACCGCAACTGCTACTGGAAGCTGAACAGATCAAAGAGCCACGGCGCAGGCAAATTTTAGTCAAAGGGACGAAGGCTGATTTATAATTTTTAGGGAAACTTCCTGGCACGAACTGAAACAGGAGGACAGCAGGCTCTCAAGTGGAATTCATCACAGGGTTTTATTCGGGCTTAGAGGGGAAGAGCATGTGCGAATTGCCTCGAATCAGTTCTTAGTTTTAGCTGTGCAACGAGATTAGGTAACGCCCACTGAGATTACGTTAGGTTTATGTGGTGTGTTCATTTGCTGTAAACAATTCGTGTATATTTTTCACCCATTGTAATTGTACCATTTTTACCATACCTTAGTTAGCCTATTAGTAGTAGTATAATTTCGTTTTTAATTTGCAACTGGCAACAATCATAAAACTCAACTCAACAGAACACAAAGCGAGAAGGGAAAAACATTTCGAACCTGATCTAAACGTAGAACCAAGTCAAATGTAACTAGAAACGGTAACTGTGTTTTAAAAGCGTAACTTGCATACATATATACCATATACATTAAACATTATATACAATACATATATATATATATATACATATAAATATACATATACATGCGTAATTAACTCAAAATAACAACAAGAACGAACAACAAGTCAAGAAAGAATATAAATCTAAACAATCTATAGATGTTAGATGTGTGTTAAACCTTCGAAATAAGCACTTGAAAGCAACCTACGTAACCTAAGATACATGTCAACAGAAATATCTCAAATCTCTTACAATATCAAAGCCCCCTCAACTGCTGCTTTGCTTTGTTTGCTTTCATTTCCGATTTTCCTCTTTTTTCCACTATTCCATCTGCATGAGTTCCATCAATTTTCCAATTACTCAGCAGCGGCTGCTGTTGCCCCGACTTGCACCCACGCAAGTAACCGCACTCTGTACACTCTCTCAATCCACTCTTTGCTGCACACACAGACACACACGCCACACACTAGTACAAGCAAGATGTGGAAGCAGTTTTCCCTATGTTTTCGTTTCGTTTCGTATTTCCTTTCAAGCGACAAAGAAACCACTAACTAAAATTCTCTGTATTCTGTGCTGTGATTGAAGTAAATATGATCTTTAAAAACCAAAAGCAACTAAAGTCTCGGCTTTCATTTCGCCTCCAATTTGCTTAAAGCGTAATTAAGAAAACCGTTATCTGCGGCTTGCTAAGAACCTAAAGTTTCAGGTTTCCGAAAGGCCGATAGACGCCGCATCCGTTCGGCTGCAACAGTGGGTCGAACTGCATAAACTGGGAAAAGTCTAAAAATAATTAATATTTTGTTATTATACTTTTTTAAGAGTAATGAATATTCGTATAACAATTATGGATAAAGCAAAACTCCAACTGAGCAAGAACTGCCATAATTTCCGACAGTAAGTGGAAGTAAACCAAAAAAGCTTTAGAAAATAATAATTTTATATAATTATTTACTAATGTGTGAAATTACTGTCTTCATTCGCGTTGCTCTCCTGCAATTTTCTAATTTAGAAAATCCGTCGGATCTGCGATAAATATGCGCACAGAATGGAGCAGATAATCGCCAATTAAGCTGAGCGCAAAGTCTTGCCCGCTTAGGCGAATCCCCAGTTAAGTCTACAGGGGAGCTGCTTTTCAACAGGTAGACCCACCGTGCGCATTATAGGCCCAGCCACAACCAACTCCTACGCTCCCGATACCCTCACCCTGCCGGTAGATTAACGCACGCACTTTGCTTGACACGTCCCCGGGGAGTCAGCGGGGCGCGACGTGTAAATAATATTTTGACAGACACGCGCAGGATGCGGTGCGGGGAGCAGAGGCCAGGCAAATACCCAACAAATTTTCAGTAAGCCCAGCCAACTGCTGGTGAAAAGCTGGTAAAAGTTTTCCACTCAAACTCCTGGCGGAGTCGACTCAAACGGGGCCAAGTTCAATGGACGCGCGAGACTCGACTAGAAATGGTCGTGCGCTCGGAGAGGAAGGAAGAGAGCAGCGCGGCAGAGAGAGAGAGAGTGAGAGTGAGAGAACCTTAGTGGAGAGAGCGAGCTGTGGGCAGGTTGGGCAGGAGATGTCTGGGTTATGTAACGGATGCGCAGACGGGTGCAAGGGAGAGTCTGCTTCCGTTTCTGCGTGCAGAGACGTGGGCGTGGTGGCGTCGTGGCGTCGTCCCCAGCTGTCCCGCTGCGGGCGGAGCGCTTTGACGAATTTGTATGCCCAGCAACGCAACGGAAACGGTCAACAATGCTCTGTTTGGGGCTACATTTTTGTCGAGCTCGAGCTCGTGCCCGAGCCCTTGCCCGTTGGCACAAACGAAACGCTCTTGATATGTCATTTGGGCCCAGTGGACATGCAAATGCATGTATAGCTACAACTTGGGCTAGGGATACGTCTATAGTTACAGATACACACACACGCACAACGTCGAGCATGTGTATCTGCTCAAATTTATTCCGTATCCTGGGGCTGTGAATCTATTATGCACAGCCTTTGTGGACGCATGTGGCTCGAGCGTTATTAAATTCAATTGCCGCGCCGTAAGAGCTCCGTGGCTGTAGTCAGATTTCCACACCTCAAATAGCCACCTGAGTCCCCGTGTTCAACAGTGCGTGCTATTGATTTCAAAAGTTCTGCTGGCTGAATGGGAAGCGTATAGGGAACAAGACTGGGAAGGAAACAGGGAGCAAGATTGGGAGAGAGACTGGCAACAAGACGGAATGAGTACAAGGAAGCAACAATGAGTGCTCAAGTCCCACACACTCAATGCTCGTAGACATGTGCCATTTGTTGTCGCAATGAAAATTCCCACACGCTTTGCCTGCTGCTCGCTGCTGCTGAATTATTGATAAAAGCATTAGCTGCCGGAATGCCTGGCTCTATCCTTAAAGCTCCTTGTCGGTTTATTGCTGGCTTATGCGTGCCCCGTCGCGGAGCCAACGCTGCGTATGAGCAATGCTCGTGTGATTGAACGCGTACACGCGCCCCTCATGCTATGACACACTCAAGCAGTTAGCGTAGGCGTGGCCGTGGGCGGGACACTTGTCGGCGCTCTCAAAACGAAATTGAAAACAATAATAAAACAATTATGCTGGGCTAAGAGCTGCGCAGTGCGAACATCGACCGAAGCTTAATTCGCCTGCTGTAGATTATATACTGGCGCATACATATATAGGCCTAGGCATAGGTCCAGCCTTCGAGTTAATTAGTATTTACATATATAAAGGGTCAGTCAGTCGCTTTATAAGTATGCTCCCCTCCCAATTTGCTAACTCTCCGAAAATCGTCTCCGTCGCACTTGCTGTTGGACCTGGACAGCCTCTGTCTTTGTGTCTGTATGCCTGTGTGTGTCAACAAGTTTGTGTGTGTGTGTGCATGTGCCATTAGTACTCACTGTCCATGACGGTGTCAATGTACGTCGCGAGGCCTGTGAAGCGTGACAAATGTGTGTGGAAATCCAGAAGCTAAGCAATAAATAACAGCGAGTCTAGGAAAATTTGAATGTCAATGTCAAATTAAAGTCATGCGGTTAATTAAGCGCGATTAGACGAGCGCTCAAAATGAAGCTGAGGGTCACGAGTCCACACCACCCCCCAACACTCCCTCAATCAAACTAATAAAACACAAGATTCTTAAAAGAACTTAAGCTGAAAGTAGAATACTTCATCTAACGCTATCACACAGGGTATACAGCCGTCCATCAGTTTTAGTCAGGCTGAGCGCGCGCTAATGAAATGCCAAAGCAGGCGCAGCGAATGTTTGTCTGTAAACACGCCTGAACAAGCTTATCTGCTATAGGAACCCGGAATGCGCATTTGAAATGCGTGCGAAATGAATGTTTACCGTTTTATGGGCCGTAAAAATTGAAATTGCTTTTGTCTTATGAGCTGTAAGAAAAATGCAAGAATTCGTAATTAAGAAATTTCTGAATTAAATCACTCGGCGAATGCGCAACGCCCGCATTCGGCCGTCCTGCTTGCGCGCTCACATTACGCATACGCCCGAGTCACCAGAGTTGGTAGAGTCGCGGTGGCCATGGGCTGTCGCCGTGCGTAATTCAATAAGCTGCCGGCAGCGGTGATAAAACATTTAAAAATTAACGGTCAACAGCATAGCCGTGTAGCAGCTCCAGGTTCAGCATACCGCACCTCGGCAACTCCTCGAGCATGCGAGCGAAATTCGAAACTCGAGCGGAAGCTAAATGCTGTTTCGACTCGCTAATTGCCTGCTTGTCTCTGCGATTGTCTATCCCCGTTCGTCTGCCTGTCTGTTCGTCTGCCTGTCCGCTGTGTTTGTACATTCTAATTAAATTTTCACTGGCACATACCAGCAATTATTTTGGCAATTGGCGTCGTTTGAGTGAGTTTCACGAGCAACAATCGAGTGAGAGCGCGCCTCCTTCGGAAAGTTGAGTGCTTGCGTGCAGAGCAGAGCCGAGCAGAGCAGAGCAGCGCAGCGCAGCGCTGTCGGTAACAGCAGCACTTTGGCTCTGCCTCTCCGTCAGTTAACGGTGAACTGCGCGCCGTAGCGGACGTCAACATCTCTGCAAAAGTCTCTGTGCCAGTGTGTGCGTGTGCGTGTTGCCAACAAACCCAGAGAGTGCGAGAACGAGAACGAGGACGAGCAGGGAACGGGAACGGCAGACAGAGAGAGGCAGAGAGTCGCACGTGAGTCGCAGCAGACCTGCAGATAAACAAAACAGTCAGCACAGGCAGCTAAAGAGCAGCGCGCTGCTTTGTTGGTGCCGCGGAGGGCCGAAAGGGAGCGCGATATCTAGGAAACCGTTGCGACGCGCGATTTGCGCGCGTTTTTCCGCCTAACCCAGAGCAGCGAAACGCTGCAAGCAGCAGCAGCAGCAGCAGCAGCAGTGGCAGCTCCTCCTCGACCAGTTTTACCTTTTACGTAAGCGTCGAGCGGAAAACAATTGTTACGTCCATTTCCAGGCAGTGCTCCACTTTTCGACTAGTCTATTTAACTTGGCCCGCCCAGACAAACAATAGCTGGAGCCACACTTGTGTTCTCTTCAACTAAGAAAATCAATAGCTCATTATCCAGGCAGTGTGTGCGAGTGTTGTGTGTGTGTGTGTGTTGATTATTTGTCTGCTTTCCTCCTGCCATTAGAGAGCAAGTTTTTTCCTCCACTTTATTGCTGCCCATCGAATTAATTGAAAAAGTTCGTTCTCGCTGGCGGAGGGGAAAGCAAATGCGTTCTCATGCGAAAAACAGAATTCGCAAACAGAATTTGCATTTTGCTGATGAGTCTGCATTGTCCGCCGAACGGTTCGGTAGACGCGTTCAAGGCCCTTTCCCATTTATTGGGTCACCCAGGCTTAAATGAGCTTTCTTTGTTTACTTGCCACAGGCAGGGGCACGGCAACGGGGGCAGCTTGTTGTTGAGCAACAGGACTTGGCACTGTGTACAAGCTGTAAAATATGCAAGTTAATTCCAGCTAATGAAACTGAATATCACACTATCATTAACCTTCATTAACGGGCGCCGCAAAGTATGCAATGCTTTTTCGGACTCCACACAAAAAAGCATTCAGAGACCGCAGCATAAGTAATCGGGGGCTAAGCTAATATTGTTTTGGGAAAAATCCACAGAAGGAAAATGGCCGCCGGCAGCGAGGCAAACGAGCAGAAAAGCGCCAGTCAAAGACCCTCTATTTCCGGCTCTGCGTTGCCCAAGCTAATTGCAGCCTTGAACTTAAGACAGGCGCGTGGTAACTGCACAAGCAACACGAGAGCAAGGCCAAGCACTATCTTATCACACCCTGTAATTTTCATTTACTGCTTTGGAATAACATTAACAAACTCAATTACTCTGAACTACTTTAGCTACTCAAATGCTATGGCAGCATAATACCCTCTAATATATGTTTTACTGTCGAATACTTGCTGTGTGCTTAGTACTCAAATACCCGTCACATCTGCAGCTGCAGGGTACAAGCGCGACTCTAAAACCGTAGCATAGCTCAAGGCGCCTGGCACTAAGTTTCCGCTGACACACATTGGACGTGTTCAATCTAACGAAATCTTGTTTGCACAGCGACTTAATACGAAATGTGTCAGGGAATAAGCCGCAAAATAAATCGCCCCAACAATTTGGACGGCGAACAGTGGACGTTCGCCGACTGCCGGTGGGGAGAGCCTGGCGCAGCAGCTGTCATACTCTACACTAGTGCCCGCTGCTGCGCTCCTACGCGTGCCACTCATCATCATATAACCCAACACTCACACACATACACACACTCTTTGGAAGACCTACTCTCCTTAGCCCGCATGGCACGTGACGCGCTCCATCGTTGCTTTTTAATTAAAAGCTGTCAAAATGCTTTGTGCGCACTTCTCCGTTTTCCCTTTTCTCTATGCCGTAGCTCATTAAGATTTTTCACAGCGCCCCTGCCCTTTGCCATTCCCCCTCCCCCCTCTCTCTACTGACGCAGCAAAGTTTGCAAGTTTTTAGTATATTTTGCATGCATATAAACCATAGAAAAATAAAGTTTTCCCTCGTATTTTCTCAATTTCAGTGACCACCGCAAGATGTCGCTGCTCACGGCCAACAGTCATTCGCTCTCCGAGGAGGAGCTCGACGAGTAAGTAGAAAGCTGAAACTGAACTGAAACTAGCCCCACTCCCCTCCACTGCAAAGGCAATTCGATTGCATGACACGAATTGCATTGTTCGATTCCATAGATACAAAAACGAATACAAATACAAGAATAACAAAGCCAATTTGCACTTTCGAATTCGAGCTGAACGTGAGAAGGCTTGAGAATGAAAGGCAAAAGTTATACGCAAAGAACAAACTTGATATTGGCACAGTGGTAAAGCTGCAGTCGATATGTATGGTATATTTTCAATCGAAATACTAAACAAGAAATCGTTTGTTTCGACCAATTTTTCGCAACAGCATGAAAGTGCAGTTAATTTGCAATTGGCCACATCGAGTTAAGCGCGTTACAAGCCGCAAATATGATTAAATTAATTACTCGAACAACGCTCAAGGTCGCACGTTACGCGACCGCGTCAATGCGCGCCTCAAAATAGGCCAATCTAATTTTGCCAACATTTATTACAGCTAGCGTGGGCGTGTGTATGGATAAAAGTGGGTGTGTGAGGGGGCGTGCTGCGTATAGGAAGCGTCAGCATGCCCCACGCACCAAACTGACACATAAATGTACATAATGACGCTTATATTGCTCATACGCACAGTAGCCCGGAGGGTGCCGTAAGTACAAACGGGAGAATGCGTTATAAGCCTACATACTGTACACATGCGGAACTTCAATTCGAACTACCCCATTCAGGCACTCGCACTGACAGCGCCTATGTCAATCCGACATCTGAGTGTTATCGATTAAATATTTGAATTTCGTCCACGTCGACGTCTGGCTGTCAACCAACATTTTGTTTTCAATTTGGCAGCAGTCATGCGTGGGTAATGCGATTTCGCCTGAAGGGATTAGGAAGAGTCGGTGACACTTGCCTTCTGATGGCATCCCATGCCTTCCCCTTGCGTGAAACAATTGCTCGGGATTTCCTTTGTTGTCCGGCAACTCATTTCGGTTCTTTCAAACCCACTTACGTTTTCCATTTCCAATTGCGACCTTTGCCACCGATATTCTCTGTTTATAATTTCAACTGACAGAGCTGACCTTTACCTTTGGCTTATGTTGTGCAATACACCACAAGCACTGGCAGTGAAAGCTTGCGCCGTATTATAACTTAGTAAAAGGAAGAAGTAAAGAAAGTTACAGTCAAGTGCAATTGACGATAAGAAATTTACTTATTATTACAGCTCAAAATCAAAAATATCGATTTTAAGAGACAGTGGGCGTGGCACTCAACATTTAACTATGTGCGTGTGCTATTAACTAACCTTCGTGTCAAATTTGGTAACTGTAGCTTTTGGAGTACATGAGTTCTGTATTCAGAAAGACAGACGGACAGACCGTTACGTAAGCAGGCGGGCAGATTCTCAGACTCATAGTCAGACAAACGGACAGACAGTCAGAAAGATAGACAGACGAAAGGACAGACGGACAGACAGACGGATAGACACACATGTCTTTCCGGACAGACATACGGGCAGACAGACGGACATACAGAGAGTCCGACAGACTGACGAACAACCAGATCAAGTATGGTATATACTTTGTGTATATTTTTTATCACGCCTCGTCCATCTGCAACATCCCATTTTCAATGGGTAAATGGAATAATGAAAACTGCTGCATAACTCTTGCTAAGCACTTAGATTTGCAGTTAAAGGAGCAGGAAATGCTGTAAATTTCCCTCCCCAATCTTACTTATGCAATAGGCGTGACTGGCATATGTTTCACAAAATGGCGTATATCAGTTAAACGAGGCATTGCTTGCCCTGCGTTAAATATGATTTATGCGATGCCAAGCAGATTATAGAAATCCCAAGGAAATGGCTTTCTGCTCATCCGCTCGGCCAGTGATAAATTTGATTTCCATTTTCAATGTCAGCTGCCTTGAAGCAACGAGTAAAGAGCATTACATGCTGCATATGTGTTTGTGGATGTGGCACAAAATGGCAGAAGTCAAGGACAAAACCATCAAGTCGTCGCCCGACAATTTCTCAAGCAGCTCACACACACGCACTCCCACACAATGGACAGTACTTTGCCACTGCAGCGTTTCAACGACAAGAAAGAAGCGTCAAGTGCATATCAAACGGACAAACAGTTAAAGTGCGCACACACTACAACAATTAAGTACTTTGCGGGAGGGGGACGGGGGTAGGAGTAGTGGAGTAGGTAAGGGCAGTAAGTTTCAGTACATTGTTACGAGCATTTTATTATGTTTCGCTGTAACGCTATCAGTAGGCAGCTTTTTAATTGGATTTCGCTATCAGATTGCCTTTTGATTAGATCGTGACGGATCGAAGTGCCTTGGGTAGGAACAATCTATTTCCCGGGAAGCCCCGAAATAGAAAACAATTGCGAGCACTACAAGTGCATTCCTAGCTACAGCTGCTTTCGGTTTTGGCGCCTCAACTCAAGCGTGCAGTTTGCATTGTGAAGGTTGTGTACCTAGTATACATAGTCTACAGACGATTGCTACGATTCTCTTCAAATTATAAAAAGGGGGTTTTCACATTTAACTGCTGTTCTTCAAGGCGTTTTTCGTACGTTGACTGTGAAAAAACTATGAGATATTTCCAAGTATTTGTGCGATAATTACAAACACAGCACATAGAATGTAAGATTGCAAAAAGCAACAGAATTATGTTCAATTTTTGAAAGTGTTACATGAGAAGAAACTTTTCAAAGGCACAGCAAAGGAACACAGTCATTGTTTACAGAGAAATCGTATCATTTCATGGAAATACCACAATATGAGTGCAGTTACACTTATTTCCACACGTAATCCGCCGTAGCGGGTGAGTGAAACAAACTGCCCGTTACGAAGTGCTGACCATGCGCAACTGCCATAGAGCGATTGGTGTGCGCAGACCTCAGTAAATACCGCCGTACCGCCGGCTTAGGTGCACCTCTGGAAGCTGAGTGCCGAGAGCCGCACGTACATAGTTGTGGGCAATGCTCGCGAGAGCATTATGTGCACACAAAACCATATGTACACACAACCTTATATACATATATATGTACATTTGTTTCGTTTGACGCCGTCCGACTTTTTCATGAACAAGCTTGTTCGTGTTGCGGCATTCTTCTACCGTCTTTCGCTATACCGAAATAAACACAAATACGTATGTTTGTATATAACTATGTATACGTAGACATAATGTGCTGGTTTCAGTTTGGCTTGAGCTCAATTTCTCGGCTTTAATCAAATTTAACGCCAAGGGGTAATGCAATGAACTCCCGGTTATTCAAGACACTCGAAAGTTTGACTGCCAATGTTGCTGATGTCAGCAATTAAGCCGATACAAGGTGCTCGGGGGCTGGACCCGAAACCAAGTAAAATCAAGAATTCGTAGAAAAGACTGTCTCCGACCATTATTTATGCAAAAATGCGAAAATGCTAAAATACTAATACTAAATATAAAGTGCAAATGATGTTTGCTTTCGAACAAGCTCTTCGAAATATCAAAGTTGAGTATGTTAATCCAACTCCTAATCGAAAACCGGTTAAAATACGTTTTAAAATTGATTCAATTCGCGTCTACGTATATGTACAGAGCCAAGCCTGCTATCGGCACATGCAAATACATATGCATGTAAACAAACATCCATGCTGCACACCCTGTATGCGTAACAGTTCGCGTCGCTCTGTAAGATTGCACTTTCAACTGCAATTGAGCAAGTCGCTCGTGACAGTTACGCAAATGAGTTATGCAGGATGCGCTGTTATCTAGTTTCAACTGCAATCAATTGCACCAGATTGATATAGAGAAGGAATTCTATGTGAATATATGCTATCAGCCGATCCATTGTAGCATTGCGATTCACGTAAGTCCCATGCAAATTACTCACATTGACATTCAAATTTAACATTGTGATACTCTGCTATCGATTTGCGCTATATGTTGGCATTTGAACTGCTGTTAGCGCCGTATCGCAAACCCAAAACATCGCACGCTAACAGTGCTGCCAGTGAACTGCTGTTAACATTATCTGTTAAGCTTAAAATTAGCATTCAAATGTAACATTTGTATACTCTGCTAACGAATAGCGAATTACTTTCAGCTGTTTACGTTATGTTAAGCAATTAATTACCATACAAGTTCAAGTACATTTGGCTTAAGTGCAGAGCGCGCGTAATACCCTAGACTTTCTCTTTGGAATTAATTATTTGTAGCCCAACGAAATTACTTTTGGGCCGAATGAAATCGTTCATAAGTTACCGGTAAACATTTCAGCCGATAACATACACAAACATTCGTATGTTAATAACAGTGTGTCAGAAGTAGTTTAGGCTGGGCTTGTGTTGGTGGCCGTCGCCTAGAAAAGAGCGTCGACAGACCCAAACGCCTTTTAGTTTCCCGCCATCCGTTGACGTGTACGTTTAGTTCGGAATATTTTTTTCCATTTCTGTTCGTTTCTCTTGTTGTGCGTCTTTGCGTGCCAACAAGACTCCACTCCACCACTAGCTGTGAAACCGGTGGTGCGATTAATCAGGATTCAAGGACAAATGCCTATGCTGACATCATGTCTCCTGGCTTAAAAACACATGGCAGGACTCTGCAGCAAGACGGCGAGCTGGACGAAGAGGACCAAGGTTTGCGCCGGGTCACGCGGTAAGGATAATTTCGTGCAAATCCAGTTTAGCAGCTGTCGTCCTCGGGGGTTGCTAGCATTCTTTGTGTTCCTTCCGTTCTCGTTTTTGTTCTTCAGCTGGGTCAATTTTCGCGGGTGTCAAACGCGTTCTGGGTACCCATCAATCTTGCGTGGTTGGAAAGCAATACTGCGAGCGTGTATACCTAAGCTCCAGAGCTTAGAATCGTGATAGCCTGTGAATTGCTGCTTCTTTTCTAAACAGCATGAATTTATTGTGGAGTCATTCGTAGTCCTGTGGCAAAAATTCCCTGTTGGAATGCAATGTGCTTGACACTAAACCAAATCAATCAATACAATTTTTTAAAAAATTTTAATAATATCGAAATTAATCTTTAATACTATATTATAATATTTGGAATTTTGTGAACCCAAAAAGGTATCACAAGATTGAAATATGCCCAGGATGCTTTGCGAAAAATGGAATTGTTTTTATTTGCATCTTTTGGCCAGCAATACATTTACAGGCATGTGCACGTAAATAAGAACACATCTCTACGTCTGACATTGTTTTGACTATGTTATGTGTATTAAAGATCGCGTAGATTTCACTAATTATTGAGTGCTTAGCGAAATATGTTGATAAACTCGACACCTCTGGTAGTACAAACTTTGCACTGAGCAGCGCATAAATCACATGTTTATGAAATCAAATCATTCATTAGCTTACGTTATCAATGTTAGCTCGGCCAGCATTCTTATATGAATATGTATTTGTATACCATATTCTTTTTATTTTTGAAATGTTCCGTTGTCCTAGCTTCTGACGCAATTGATAACGCTAATCGAACTCTGCTTCGGTTGGGGGCCTGTGCGCAAATCTGCCTGCCGATTCGTTGGCTTCGCGTCGATTTTTAGAGGCTTCCGCCCATGAGAATTTGATATGCCTTAACAAACTGCTGTCTTAGTTTGAAGGTCTGATTAAAAGGTCTATTTACTTGTTGGTTTAAATTACCTATTGTTCTGTTATTTTGTTTGCTCACACCTTCCATTCTTGGAACTGAGTATCTTATCAGTAGCAGATATGAACACATTTGCAGTTTCAGCTTCGATATACTAATTGAAAAAGTATTAGTCATTAAAAAATGTGTGAAAGGGGACAGCAGGGGGCGTTACACACGGCGTTTTTCTTGACCAGTATCAATATCCAAGCCGGTTTAGCCACATATTTGTTTTATTTTTCAAATTAGCTAAAAGGTTTTCGATAATTTTCGACTGAAACCCCATCTACATATACCTAAACATAAGCCTTAAAGCCTCAGGTGCTCTGACTACTTCTACATTTCACTATAAAATTTATTTCGTTTGACAAAAAAACAGTCAGACCTTACTCGGTCCGACTTATTTTAAGCTTCATTTTCTGTGTAGCAAACTTCCAAACATCTTATACCCTCTATAAGGGTCTTAATATATAAAAACACCCAAATATGTACTGGAAATATTTGTTGAAACTGAACATTTACCTGCAGGTACTCAGATGGAACCGTCAAGTTGCGTAACCCCAACATCGAGCTAATGGATCAGGATATTCTATATCATTTGGGCTTGGGCAGTGAGAGTCACGATCTGCCAGAGATGTTTGGTGATATTGAGGTGAGTAAATATACATGTACAGAAATTTTAGTTCGTTTTAACGAAATTATATCATACTTTTTAAACTCTGCTCCCATTGAAAATGAATGAAATCTATTTGTTACACCAATCAGTTCGTTTGCATGGGCGGGACACCAAAGCGCATGGAGAACTTTGCACACTTTATCATGGACGAGATTGGCTATAAGCTGCCCGCTGGCACCCAGCTGCAGGACATTAGCGCTTACTCGTACCGCTACTCCATGTACAAAGTTGGTCCAGTGCTTTGCGTCAGTCACGGCATGGGAACGCCCTCGGTTGGCATCCTGCTGCACGAGTTGATCAAGCTGATGTACCACGCCAAATGTAGGGATCCCTTATTCATTCGCATTGGTACCTGTGGCGGCATCGGCGTCGATGGCGGCACCGTCATCATCACTGAGGAAGCTCTGGACGGTCAGCTGCGCAACTCTCACGAGTTTGTAAGTGGATTGAACAAATTCAGTTTGCCAAACCCATGCTAATGACTTGCTCTTTACAGACAATTCTTGGCGAGACAGTGCATCGTCCAGCCAAGCTGGATAAGAAACTGGCACGGGAGCTCAAATCGCTAGCCAGTCCCGATGATCCCTATGACACGCTCATTGGCAAGACGCAGTGCACCAACGACTTCTATGAGGGCCAGGGACGCCTGGACGGCGCCTTCTGCGAGTTCGGCGAAGCCGACAAGATGGCCTACCTGCAGAGGCTGCACGACATCGGCGTGATCAACATTGAAATGGAGAGCACCATCTTTGCAGCGCTAACCCATCATGCAGGCATTAAGGCTGCAGTTGTCTGTGTCGCAATGCTAAATCGCCTCAATGGCGACCAGGTCAATGCGCCCAAAGAGGTGATGCACGAGTGGCAGCAGCGTCCACAGATTCTCGTCTCGAGGTACATACGCAAGGTTCTCGCACAACATGGACAGCTCAAGTCGGCCTTCGGACAGCAGGGCTCTATAAAGTCGCCAAGGCGCTTCAAGCTGGTGCAGCAGGAATCTCAAGCCCACGAGTAAGCTAGTAGCTAGGAAGCCGGCGGAAAGGATCGGCGCTTATTCGATATATTCATAAATAAATATATTAAAAATTATAATTTAAAGTTAAATTTGGCCTAGACCTCTATGTATACAAAATGTTTCAACATTCCATAATTTAGTTCGCTCTAAGTTAGCTTGTTACCCCAGTGTGTGTATTCAAATTTCCTTGAATATGCAGGTCTGGCACCTCATTAGCTTATTTAAACCCCAACGTAAATATATTACATACATAATGGTATCTTAAGGCCAATGCTGAAGGAACTACATAAGTGTTACAATATTTATTAATATAGAACTCAACGGAACGCGTTTCAAATAATAAGTTTCAAGTGCACACAAGTTGAGATTGCCGATTGCATCACTGTTTGTAAAACAATTTAATACTAAAAATAAATGTTGTTAACTGTTATGTTGCGAGGCTAACCAAATATTAATGTTTATGTACTTGTCTCTGATCATAAAATAAGATTTCATCAATTGTTCCATTCACATACTCGGTCGTAATTCCAGAACATTTGTTAATGTTGCTAATCACACACTATAACACTATATCAACAAATGTTACTCTTCTTCTATTCTAAATATAAAAGCAAAACTGATAAAAATGATATGAAAAAGGTTTAAACAAATTTTATGAAATTACATAATTGGTAAATTATAACGAAATGATTTAAAACACAATTCTACTGTTTTTCTCTTTGGAACTCATCGCAAACAAAGATCATTGCTTAATTTAATCTTTATATTGTTTCTATTATTTTATGTCGTTATAATTGTTTTTATTTAAGATTGAAAACTTTGGCAAGACAAATTGTCTATTTTATGAAATAATAAAGTAAATTGAAATAATAAAATTAAATAATAACAGTAATAATAACAATAATAACATATCAAACAACAAAATTGATCGAGAGCCGTAGGCACAAGAAAAAAAACCATTTGCTCTGCTCTCATCTCGCTCTCACTTTTTTACTCTCGCTATGGCTACGCAGAGCACCGAATATTTTTTTTGCTATTGCTATTGCTATAGCTCGCGACTCGAAGAAACTCCGAGCAGAGCAGAGCACGCAATATTTCGTTGTTCTGCTATGGCTCTGCTTCGGCTCTCGTCAAAGTGAGAGCGGTAGCAGTAGCATAGTAATATGTATATTTGTGAATCTCGCTGCTACGGAGTAGTAAATGCAAACCCTGATGACAATCAAAGTGTCAGCCGAAATCATGCTGAGTAAAAATGCTCAAATTTCAACTTTATCTCGTAAACAAATTTTGGGTATTTTACAGTTTTTGGACAAAATTTAAAAATTTATTTCCGCAGAACTTATCAAAATGTCGGATCAATGTGCAAGGGGAATTTCCAAGGAAATCAGTGAGCTTAAGGGTGAGTTTTGATAAAGCGGTACTGAGTTCCAGTTATGTCCATATTGCCGGCACACAGAAATTGTGAAAGCGCAAAACAAACGCATCGATCAGCTCATTAAGCATGTCACGGAAGGCAGCAAGAAGGAAGAGGAGCGGGAGCCTCAGAGCACAATTCAAAATATGAACCCTTACCTTGAGTGCCTTAACCCAGACGTGTTGTATCACCTGGGAATGAGCACGGACACCACGGACTTTCCCAAGGTTTTCGGTGATGTTCGCGTAAGTTTTGCAAATTTAACCGAAAATGTTATATTTAATTGCATTATGTACACCTACAGTTCGTTGTCATGGGCGGCACGGCACAGCGCATGGAGCAGTTCGCCAACACTATCATGGGCGATATCGGTCTGAAAATGAGCTCTGGTGTTCAACTCAAGAACATGTCGGAGCAAGCCAAGCGCTACGCCATGTACAAGGTGGGGCCCGTCCTTTGCGTCAGCCATGGCATAGGCGGACCATCAATTAGCATAGTTCTGCACGAGGTTATCAAGATCATGCATTACGCCAAATGCCAGGATCCGGTCTTTTTCCGCATTGGAACTTCTGGTGGTATCGGCATTGAACCTGGTACAGTGGTTGTTACAAAAGAAGCTGTCGACGGTCAGTTGCGACCCTCGCATGAAGTAGTTGTTCACACAAGTCCTCAGTTACGATCCACCAAGCTAAACGAAGAGCTGGTGGACGAACTCATTTCACTATCGAATGAATGTAGAGATTGTTATAAGACCGTAAGCGGCAAGACACTATGCGCAAATGACTTCTATGAGGGTCAGTCGCGTCTGGACGGCGCTTTTTGTGATTATGGGCCCGATCAAAAGAAATCATTTCTGAAGAAGATCGCCGGAGAGGGTGTTGTCAACATGGAAATGGAGAGCACAGCATTTGCAGCCCTCACAAATCAAGCCGGCATTAAGTCTGCCGTCATTTGTGTGACACTACTCGATCGTCAGGAGGGTGATCAGGTATGTACTTTATGTGCAATGTATGTATTGGGATTTCATCTATTCTCACCTGGATCGAACTCACAGATAAATGTGCCGCCTGAAAAGCTTAAGGAGTGGGAAGGACGACCGCAGGCTTTGGTAGCTCGTTACATGAAAAAAGTTATGTATGGAGATGAAGACGATGAAGGCAGTGAAGAGTGCAATTGCCCCGCTGCTCAAGCCGATAAAGAGGCGGCCTGTAAGGCGGCCGAGGAAGAACAATCATAACCATATGTACATATCTGTATTTTGATTGATCCATTATGTCGTTTATATAAGTTAACCATTAAGCTAATCGAGATCCGACACCCTGGTGAATGCTCTGCACACAAGGCCCAGTGTCAGTGTTCAGTTACTTTATGCTTTATATATGCTTTTACTAGATATGCATAATTTTAGTCATTATTACGGGCTCCAGCGAGAACTTGTCGTTCTAAATATTTCAACTTAACTAAGTTCTGTTTCTTTTCGGAATGTATAAGGTCGCAAGAGATTATTTAATTCTTAGAAACCCGTCCATGGTTTCAACTAGAAAGAATTTGAAAAATGTATTTCCCATTTGAAATGGAAAAACATGGTTTATTAGCTCTGTAAAAATATATATGTACAACAGACAGACGGGAGCGTGGCTGTCGCCCTAATGTAAACATAATATAAATATGATGTGACCTTTGTATGTGGTCTGATCGAGTGTGGAAACTAGAGGGGATTACCTTATTTACATACATATATACACTGCCGCTCAACTGAATAGGTTCACATAAATCCGCTTGCATTTTCAAGATTTGTTCATCACATATTGATCGTACGCATGTTTTTTTAAATACTTTTCATTATTGTATTTGTGTCAATCAGTCTGTGCTAGTAAAGAACCGTTTGCGTTGTACCGTTACTTTGCATTTTCTGTTTTGCTAATTCTTTCGCCAATTTCTGTAAAATTTTAAGTTTCAACTGAATAGGTTTAGCTGAAAGATTTTTAGTTTGCAATCAAACTTGGCGGTTTAGTGACACATTTTTTATGCAAAATTTTAATTTCACGTATTTTCTTTAAATTATCAAAAGGAATTATAGATAAATTCCTATCACTGAGATGATGAACCTATTCAGTTGAGCGGCAGTGTACATAAGAACGTGGTAAAACGGTACAAATGTACATACATATGTACGTTTTTGTGCGTACATACTGTTCTCGTGAGCTTTGCCCACATGCTGCAACAAAGTCGTGTTACGTATGTACATACATACATGCATCTTGCAGCGACGCAGCAGTAGGTGTAGGTGTGATCGGCAGCGTGCACACAGTCCGTGTGCGATAATGTTCGATGTTAGGCGTTGTGGTGAATTCGTTGATATGCGCAATCGAACAAAAATAATGTTCAGTCGAGTCGCAGCCACCAACGAGCAAGCAACTCGTGTTTGTTTATTCACTTAGTGATTGTGAGCTGGTGGGTATAAATATAGTAAATAATATATATATATTATATAGATACTGTATAGTTTATTCCCGCTTTTTTGCTATGGATTTTGGCGGCAAAATGTCATATCAACCTGCAAATGATACAATCATGTATTCCTTATGTTTATTAGACATTGCAGTATACCAAACACTTTCCAGATGTCCAAGATGTAAGTTAAGCGTGCACTAAAGTGACACCCTCATCTATTATTATATTATTCTACCCGTAGTGTTGAACTGAGAAACCCGACTCTGGACAAGATTTCCTCTGATTATTTATACCACCTGGACATAAATGTGGCAGACACCAAGAGCTCGACCGAAATCCAACTTAAATTTGGCGATGTTCGGGTAAGCTTACAACGCGCACCAGTCGAACTATGAATGTATATCAACCTCTAAACTTATCTGTCTAACCCCCTGCTGTTACTATCTTGCTAGGCTATCTGTATGGGCGGAACTGCTTCGCGTATGCGAGAACTCGCTCTTTATCTGCACAAGGAATTAAACGTGCCGGAAAGTGGCGAACTGATTGATCAGAGTGCTGCGGGCCACCGCTACGCTCTTTTTAAAGTGGGCCCAGTACTGTGCGTGAGCCACGGCGTGGGCTCCTCAACGTTTTCCGTGGTTCTGCACGAACTGCTCAAGTTGGTCAGGTATGCCAAGTGTCAGAATCCGGTGTTCATACGCATAGGAACTTGTGGCGGCGTGGGCGTTGCACCAGGTACTGTTGTGGTCACCAAAGATGCCTACAACGGGTACTTGAGGAACGAGCACGAGATCGTAAGTACACAACATGATATCGAGCTTCAAAATTAACTCGTTCAAAATGCTCAATAACCATGTAATCTTTTCACATACTTTCTTCCGGCAGCCAATTTTGGGAAAGCGTGTCATCCGGCCGGCCAGTTTTCCAACGGATATAATCGATAATATTTTGGGGCTATGCAAGGAAGCTGGCTTTTCCTTTGATATCATAAGTGCCAACACGATGTCCACGGACTGTTTCTACGAGGGCAAGTGCAGTCTCTGAGGATCAAGAAATTCATAAGTCCTAACTGGCATCTACTATTGATTCAGGTCAAGGTCGCACCGATGGTGCCTCATGTGACTACACCGAGGACGAGAAAATGAAATTTCTGAATGAGTGCCATAAGAAGGGCATACGGAACATCGAAATGGAGGCCACAATGTTTGCCTCGCTCACCAGTCATGTTGGCGTGAAGGCTGCAGACATATGTGTCACTCTCGTTAATCGCCTAAACGGCGATCAGGTAACTGCTCGTGAGACTTACCAATCACCCTGCTTACCAATCATCCCTGTTCCCTATTGTTCTAGATTCAAATCACCAAGGAGACCAAAAGCGAATACGAACACCGACCCTTTCTCGTTGTCGGGTGTTACCTTAAGAAACTACTCTCGAACTGATTATATTACACTCAACTTCTATATTCAGTTTCACATACATATGGTATATGTTATAAATAAAAATTGAAGAACATAGCATTTTACAACTCTTGTATCAAAAGCTTATTGCTCTGCACTTTGTTGTTCTGAGGCAAACGCATGATCGGCTGATTCGGATTTGGGGACATCCCCTGCATCATGGGCAGCAGTGGCTGCCCCTTGGAGTTATCATTTTGAGTGCCGCCTTTGATCTTGCCACCCAAGGCCTCCGCTGCACTGACTATTTTACTTTTGACTACGCGGTTTGGCTTTATCAATTCAGCCAAGTCATATTCCTTTGGCGGCTTTATTGGCTTCACGGGCACTGGCTGAGTCTTAGGCTTTGGCTTTGGCTTTGTTGTTATTTTCTCTTCTTCCTTCTCCTGTGTTTTATGCTCCTCAATGGCCATACGCGTGGCGTGAGCCGGAGCCAGTTCTCCCAGCTGGGAACGCAATAGATCAAGCGACTTTAGAGCGCTCACATTGTCGGGCTCAAGGTCTAGCACACGTTGGTATATGCCATAGGACTGCAAGTCTTGAGAAACGTAAAGAAAGATACTTATTGGCTTCTATAATTATTTCTACTGACCTCGCGACGCCTTCCCTGCGCATAGTTGGCCTCAGCCAAACGGAAAAGTGCCTTCACATTGTCCGGTTCCAACTGCAGACAGGCCTCACAGTCTTCTATGGCCGCCAAATAGTTCTTCAGCTTAATATCTATAAAGAAAGGCAGTTGCGAAAAAATGTGATGTCTAAATTCAATAGAGGTAACTCACTAGTCACAGCACGATTGTTGTAGGAGCGGGCAGCCTGCTCGGGATCGTAGACTATTGCCCGATCATACTCCTTCAGGGCATTGTCATACTCCTTGGCCTTGAAGTACTCGTTGCCACGGATGCGGTATCTGCGAAGATAGAAGGAAAATTAACTCAGACTTGTCAGTCCGAAAGGTTACACTCACTTCTCGGCATATTGCTCGCGTTCCATTTGACTCAGACGCTTTAGCTGAGCATTCAAGCGCAGTTTCTCTGCCTCCTGCTCACAGATCTTGATGTGCTCTTGCTGGGACATCTTCTCGATCTGCCGACCTTTCGCTTGTGCTTGCTCCTTCGTGCGCTCCTCTTCCAGATCCATGCGCAGTATTTCCTCGTCCGGGTCATACTTATCCCACTTGCCGTAGTCCGTGGACTTGATGCGTTGCTCGTTCGCTTTCGTTTTCGACATTGCACTTGTGTTCAACTGCGCTTCGCCCGGTTTTGCCTTTCCATCTGCAGCCTGCTGCATCGCCATATCGATCTTAGATGGCGTCCGTATCGGCGGCAAGCCGTCTTCGGTATCTGCAGGCGTCTCTTGCTTCAGTTCATTGAGTTGGCTATCCTTGCTCTTGATGTCGTTTGTCCAGTCCTAAATTCAGACAAGTATTTTAGCAAGGTCAAGTCAGGGCTGCACACACGATGCTTACGTATATGGGCTTCAGCTCCTGCTTATCCAGAAATCTGGTGCTGCTGATTGGCTCCTCGACACGAAATAATTTGCTGTCCGGCTTGAGCTTCTTCAGTTTTTCCTCTGCACAGCGTGTCAGATCTGGATAGAAGCCTTCTTCGCCAGAACGAAGTATCTTTACGATTCTCTCCATTTCGCGAGCATTTTCACAGGTCTCAATGTAAGCAAAGTCCAAATGGCTCAAAGGTATGTCGTATTTTTTCAAAAGCGTTTTCTCCATGCTTGCAGAGAGGAGTAAGTTCTGAAACTGAACGCTGAAATTGTTGTGACATGCGGTTCTCAACTGTTATTGATCAAACAAATTGTGTTTTGAAATTTTTACGGTGCCTGACAACCGACTTGGCATTTAAAAAAATTGTCAAAAAGTATATTTTTACCTTTGCTTTTAGATTGCAGGATGAAGAAAACAAAACAAACGCAAACGAATTGAACATATTTTAAAGCTGCGATAACATTTAAATTTGTTCATTCGTTAAATATAAATAAGTGAATTATACAACACTGTAATAAAACCGTCAATGACAAAAGTATCTTTTAGCAGCCCGTTTTCAAAGAGGTTCTATGGTGTAATGGTTAGCACTCTGGACTTTGAATCCAGCGATCCGAGTTCAAATCTCGGTAGAACCTTGTGCCTTTGGCGCGAAGTTCTTTTTATTTATTTGTTTTTTCAGCTTATTGTGTAAGTTGTTAAAATATTTTTTTAAATTTTATTAATGCAAGCCAATGCTTGAATTGTTTTTAAATATTTACAACTCATGTATTTTGTGTTTTTATGTTAAACTACCTTTCACCAATTGTACTTATTATACTAATCTGTGCCCTGTCAGCACGGTTCTATGGTGTAATGGTTAGCACTCTGGACTTTGAATCCAGCGATCCGAGTTCAAATCTCGGTAGAACCTGCGAGTTTCGATTTTTTGTTTTTTTTTTTTTTTTTATATTAAATATTTTGGTAAATTTATTAGGCTGTCGAAAATATATTATTTAAATTTAAAATTTATCGAGAATAAAAAAATTGATTTCGCCCAACGTGGGGCTCGAACCCACGACCCTGAGATTAAGAGTCTCATGCTCTACCGACTGAGCTAGCCGGGCACTTGGACAAAGTGGGACAAAACGTCTATAAGGAGGCATTATTAGAGAGAAACTCAGCATAGTATTTGAAAACGCACAATTTTTTTTTTATTTATATCTAAGCATAGCATTAGATACACAGATACAATTAAATTACAGAACCAACAAATTTTAATGTATGCAAAAATATATATATTTCTCAGAAAGAGTTTTAAAAATATTTTTTAACAGTTTAGTTTTAGTACAGATGTTTGCCAAACTTTTACACTCAAAACATGAAATTAATAACTAGCCAGTAAAACTAAAGGTGTCTTCTCTTATGACTAAAGATAAACAATCAAACGAATCAATCGCCCTCGTTAACTTTCTCCAAAACTGTGTACACAATTCCATAACGATGAATTTGCTCGAAGATGTCAGCGTCGCTCCCGCTGGAACTCGAAGAGTCCAAATCAACGGACTTGTCATCTGCGCTCAGAAAAGAAGCTATCTTCGGTGTGGGACGATAATAAACGGAGTATCGGCTATCAAAGCTGCGACTACCTATATGGTGCTTGAGGTACTTTCGTGCCCGGCGCTGTCCGATAATGGGACTCAAGCTGTGCTCCGTGAGCGTGAAATTAGCTTGGCTGGAATTGATGCTCTGGGTTTGATCTCCGGCTGCTATCGGCTGCGGTGGTGCATACAACAGAATACCTTTTTTCGTTAGCGTGAACTGTGGGCGTGGCACAGCCACTGGTTCCTCAGCTGGAGCCGCTGCCGCCTCGCAGCCCGTTGTGGATGTGACCATGGTGCAATCGGCGTCGCGTTCAGACTGCATTCCCTTTAGGGTTTTGGATGAACCACAGCTCTCATCGGAAGAATTTAAATCGATTTGAGCTACAACCGGTGGAGCTTTTAGTGTGGTGTTCCCACTACGAACACTGGACATGTTCTTGTTGGACACTACTGTAGAGTTACATGCTACACTGCAATTGCTGAAAGTTGATTTCTCCGGCAGTTGCAGTGAAGTGGATGCTTCATCGCTTACTTTCGACATATTCTGCCGTTGCCTACTTTTCTCCTGCTCCTCCAGGAATGTTTTTTTCGAGAGCTCCAGAACCTTTTGCAGCTCATCCTCGGACTCCTCGGATTGCACTGCGGCCTTCTTTTTCTGTTTGGCCTTTGATATTGGATTCTTCGCAGTGGTTTTCTTGGTTTCTGCGTTCCGCTTCTTACTGCCTATTTTTTCCTTTGCTGTTGCAGTCGGTGGTTTATTCTTGTCAACAGTTGCCTTTGCCACCACCACTTCATCACTGCTGGGCGCCAGCACGGGTTCTTCTCTCACTGTTGGCAGCCTCGTAACACTCGATGCAGCAGCCTTGGGAGGGCAGTCGGTTGTAGTGATGGGCTCGACATCCTTGGCTTTGGAAGTCGCTTTCTGCTTGCGAGCTGTTGACTTGGAAGACGCATTCTCCACACCGGTAAACTTGACCAAAGCCTGACTCGCTTTCTTTCCGCTTTCAGATACTTTTTTCTTATTGCTAGCTATTTTCTTGACAGCCTGCTCTTCTTCTTCTTGGGATTCGTCTTCTTCGGATAAGGCTACACTTTTCTGTCGGTCAATACAGCGCTGCGTATCTTGTATTTTCTCCTTTAGATTCGATTGCGTCTTGCAACGCGTCTTGGGCACAGGCGTTGGATGAGTTTTTGGCGTTTCCAACTGGGGATCAGGGCTGCTCTTGTTCTCCACGTACCACTCCTCGGTCGAACTGTTGGCAATGTGCACCACATTGGAGCAGAGCCGATCGTTGTTGCAGCAATTGCATTCGCTCTCCAGCATCCGTGGACGCATATCCTCCTCGAAGGCATGCTGACGCCGCAGCTTGCAGACGCTGCGCTTAAAGTTAAGCATGCTGTGCGTAGATCTCGAGTTCGATTCCAGCCGCTGATGATGGTAGTCGCGGTAACTGTGACTGTGGCTATGACCGTGGCCGTGGCTGTGGCTGTGACTGTAGCTGCGATAGGAGTAGTATGGATGCACCGTCTGGGAAATGGAGCGCCTCAGGCAGGGGCTGCACTCGCAGCGGCTGTGCATACGATCGTCCTCACTGGACGAAGATGATGAATATAAAAGGGAGGCGTCACGGCGCTTGCGCAGATGCTTGCGTCGATGCGGTCCGTTGAGGCTAAGCTCATGACCATATGGATAGTGCCTGGTAGTCGGATGGTATCTGAGGTGCCTCTCATGCTCCCGGTTGCGCCGGTGCAGCTGATCGCGGCGATGCAGCAGCGCCTGCATGTGGTGATGCTCCTGCTCCTCACTGAACTCATCACAGGCATACTTGGCGCGCAGCTCGGCGCGCTTGCGGGGCACCGTGCGGTACGTCTTGATTGTCGTCATGGGGCTACTGCATTTGCTGGTGGTGGACACCGTGCACTTGCGACTCTCGCGTATGTACCGTGCCGTGTCCACGGAGTGCATAGACTCAGTCTCGCTGTCGTTGCTGTCCCTCGCCGGAAATGGATCATGGGCCACATTTTGCTTGTGGCGTTTTTGAGACGGCTTCAGGGGCGACACCTGCTGCTGCAAGCTCTTGTCGCCGTAGGCGCTATTGTGCCGTCGCAGCCAATCGCCCACATGCTGCTCTATCTTTTGCGCATCGAACGTGTTGAGTATGCGATCCAGGCCAGCCTCCTTCCACTTGCGTACATGCTCCTCCACGATGGGCAGCGTCTGGTCCAAGATCTCTTTGTTGTCGCCGCTGCAGAGCATCAGCGTCAGCTCAGCTTTGCTCATGCACTGCGTTGTGTTGCCTATGTCCTCCTCCGTGCTGTCCTCTTCTGCTTCTTCGATATCATTCAGATCTTCTTCATGTTCGTCTGCGTACAGTTCTTCCATCTTATCTAGCGGAATGTCTTCACCTTCTTCCTGCTCCTCGCATTTCTACAAGAAAAAAAGATGGAAGCGTCGAAATTTGTTTGACTTGCTCAAGCCACTTGGACCCCTACTCTGCACTTGCCTTTAGAAAATTTGACCAGGTTTTGGAACGCTCGTACGTTAGTGTCTCCAAGATCTCCTCGTCCAACAAATGTGACATTTTTACAATTTAGTAATTTGTCAAAGCCAGCTTGAATGAGTTTAGCTTGTTTTAATTCTTTTACTGAGAGTTGCCAGACAGGTAAATTATTCGCATTTGGTCTTGTCATGCCTCTTGCCCATCGCTCAACCGCCACAATTCCAGCATCTATCGATAACGCATCGCCAGGGCGCAAAGTTTCAAATCGATACTATCAGAATGGAAGTAGTCGGTATTGTGGATTTTTGTTTTTGTTTTATTTTTTTAATGTTGCATATGTTTTACATTATATATTAATAATATTAATATTGCAGATAAACAAACGAATACATATTTTATGCCTAAATAACTGTTGAATAAACATTTGCCAAATGGCTCAGTTGAAATACGTACATATACAACTACATATATATATTTAAATATATATATACCATATATATTATTTTTAAATAAACTTTCGTTTCTGTTTTTTGTTTTGTTTAGTTTTTTCTCATAAGTCTAACGCTGCTTGCTCCATTGGCCACTAAGTCGGAATATGTTGCTGCTGGTGTTGGTGTCGCTCCTTGTCGGGTTCTCATTAACATGTATAGTAAGTATATAGAATATATATTTATATATGTATGCATGTATGTATATGTATATTTTGTTTTGGAATTCGGCTACCGCGGCCTATTTGCGATTGCGTATGGCGCGTTCCATGATATGGTTGATGCGCGTCTCCGAGTAGCCCGGCACCAGCATATGGATGAGCTCCTTCATGAACAGATCGCTCACACCGGGGCTGGAGCGCTCGGCCAGCTCGAACACGGACTTCAGATCGCCAATATCACTGCCCACACCGACGCCGTGCATACTCTGCAAATTCTTGCTGCTGTTGTTGTACTTGCGCTGAATGTCGCTCAGCACCGGGAACAGCACGTTGTTCAGGCAGGCGCTGTTCGTATGGTGCACCAGACGGCCCTGACCCTGCGCCTGGCCGGGCGCCAGCTTGCCGTGATTGGACTGGTTGGAAACAGAGGAATCGTTGTGTTCGGCATACGCGTTGCTGCTGCTGCTGCTGCTGTTGTTGCTCACGTTGTTGGCGGTCGATGTTGCATGGAATGATTCACGGTTGCTGCTGCGACGCTGTTGCTGCTGCTGCTGCTGTTGCTGCAACTGCTGCTGCAGCTGCAGCTGCTGCTGGTGATGATGGTGATGGTCAAGGCTCAGGGGCAGACCTAGCGAGGCACGTCGCTCCTCCACCTGATCGAGTGTCGCAACGGAGCGCGTCTGCCGCAGCTCCGGCTTGGAGCTGGCGCGCTTCTGCATCAGCTCGCTGGCCGAGGCGGAGGTGCTCACTGGCAGCATCTTGCCCGCTGCTCCCGCTCCACTGCCAGCTGCCCCCGGAGCTCCGCCTCCGGTCAGCGAAGCGTTCAGCATGGTCGTTGTGGCGTGTTTGTTAGTCAAGTTATTGTTGTTGCTGTTATTGTTGTTGTTGTTGTTATTGCTGCTGCTGCTGCCGCTGCTGCTGCTGTTGCTGTTGCTCGAAATCACTTGTGAGTCGCTGGCTCCGGCCGTCGATCCTGTTGCTGCGCTGCCCGACGCTGTCTTGGCGGCGCCTCCAATACTGTTGCTGCTGCTGTTGCTGCCAGAGGCAGATTGGCTGCCGGCGCTGCTGGTGCCGGAGGGCGAGTGTGTGGTGGCCATGAGCTTCTGCATGGTGAGCTCGTGCTCCTGCAGCTGGAAGCTGTTCACGCCGGCACGCGGTGCACTGTTGATGTGCAGCCCCTTGACCGTCATGATCCACGGCTCGTCGTGGCTGTTGCCGCCGCCGCTCTGCTTGGCATCCGAGTCGGAGTCGGAGTTCTCGGACTCGGTCTCGCTCTCGTCGCCCTTTGAGAGCTTCCATTTCTTGAAGCGATCGATCAGGTCGATCAGGTAGGCATTCTTCTTGGCCTTCTTGATGAACGGATACTTGAGCAGCTCCTTGGCTGTCGGCCGGTTCTCGGGATCCTTGTTAAGGCACGCTTCGACAAAGTCCTTGAACGACTTGGTGTAGTTGCCGGTCAGCTGGGGCGGATTGTTCTTGGGTATGAGGAAGAGCACTCGCATCGGATGCAGCTCCGAGTTGGGCGGCTCGCCCTTGGCCAGCTCGATGGCTGTAATGCCCAGCGACCAGATGTCCGCCTTCGAGTCGTACTGCGACTGCTTGATGACCTCCGGTGCCATCCAGAAGGGTGTGCCCACGAAGGTGTTGCGCTTGGATGTCGTGTTGGTCAGCTGGCCGGCAACACCGAAATCGGCCAGCTTGACGTCGCCCAGCTCGCTGAGCAGCACGTTGGCTGCCTTGATGTCGCGATGCAGCTTGCGCTCCGAGTGCAAGTAGTCGAGACCCTTGAGTACCTCGCGCAGTATGATGCCGATGTGCATCTCCTCGAAGGAGCCCGCTTTCATCAGATCCAACGCGGAGCCGCCGCCCAGGTACTCCATGATGATCCACAGCTTGGTGCCCTTCAGGAAGGAGCCATAGTACTTGGTCACGTACGGTGAGTCACACTGCGACAGCACCATGATCTCCTGCTGTATGTCGTCGATCTCATCCTCGGCCTCCTCCAGGTCGATTATCTTGATGGCCACCACCTGCTGCGTGCGATTGTCGATGCCCTTGAAGACCTCGCCGAAGGACCCTTTGCCGATGCGCTCCTGCTTGGTGAAGATCAGCTCCGGGTCCACTTTCTCCGTCCAGGACATGTTTGCTACTGTTTTTCCGTCCAGCCACCGGACTGTAATTTCTCCGTTCGAATGTGTTCAAGATATTCCAGTCAAATGCAAAGGCGAGAGAAACGGAAAAGCGAGCAAAGCAGAATCCCAAAGCAAAGTGAGCTACGGCTCTCGCTCTACGCTCTACGCTCTGCGCTCTCTTCTGCCGTTGTTGTTGTTGTTGCTTCTGCACGCACTTGAAGTTGGTTGCGTTGCACTATTGAGGAACTGGAACTTTGATTGGATCTTCTACACACTAACACACACACACACGCAAATCAGCAACTTTTTCTCTTTGTTGTCCTGTGCGTTCACATTTAGAAGCATTTGTCCATCCGTCTGTGGTGTGTGCAGTGCTGGAAGAAACTCGTGGCGCACGAAAAACACACAAATTTTTCGCAGTTCGATTTCGTTGGCTTTTCTTTCGTGTTTGCTTCTTCTTGCCTATTCTCTCCCCTGCCTGCTGCCTGCTGCTTGTTGTTGCTGTTGCTGTTGTTGTTGCTGTTGCTCTTCGCCAGTGGTGTACGCTGGCGAACATCGATAGGTTTGTTTTTCCCTCAACTATGACAAATATCGATAGGCAGATGGAAAATGTCATCGCCAGTCACATAACAAACATAATAAACATCTTAAACAATTTGTCCCCTACTTCAAATCTATTTTTGTACTCTATTTTTATGTCCTTGACTTTAACTTAATATAGCTTTAATTCTGTTCAGTTCCTCTTCGTTTTACCCAACTAACAGTAGAAATAATTCGCATTAGCTGCGAACGGGCTCAACTTATCGATAGATTCGCTCAAATCCCTAACATCAACACGTAATTTTGATATGATTTTGTAGAAAAGTCCAGTTTATTCAAAACAAATTGCCGAAACAGAAACCAATGAATGAAAACGGCATCTCAGCAACAGCTAACACTGCCACAGAGGCCGAGGAGGCCACCGAACAGTAAGCAATAAACGCACAACACTGTCTCCACCCAAAATGATGTACCTCCGCCGCCTGTTCACCCAAGAGCTGTGTCCCGCCACGCAGAGCGACTTGCTCGGCTGCCTGCAGCACTCGCCGCAGCAGTTGCTGAGCGGCGGATTCGCGGGTGCTCCCGGCCTCGAGAGCCTATCGTGGCTGTACAACCTGGCGCCATGCTTTCCCCTGCGCGGCGACCAGATCCAGGTGATACACGAGCCCCAGCACTTCTACCAGACGCTGCTGCAGCGCGTCGGCAAGGCCAAGCGGCGCATTGTGCTCGCCAGCCTTTACCTCGGCACCGGCCAGCTGGAGAACTCGTTCGTGCAGTCGTTGCGTCACAGCCTGCAGGCACAGTCATCGCTGCGACTCAACGTGCTGCTGGACTTCACGCGCGGGACACGTGGTGTGGCCAACTCCAAGACGATGCTGCTGCCTCTGGTGCGCGAGTTCGGAGAGCAAGTGCAGCTCTCGCTCTATCACACCCCCGACTTGCGCGGCATGACTAAGCGGCTGGCGCCGCCGCGTTGGAACGAGCTGCTGGGACTTCAGCATATGAAGGTGTATCTGTTTGACGATACGGTCATCATATCGGGCGCAAATTTGTCCAATGACTACTTCACCAACCGCCAGGATCGCTATATTCTGATCGAGGACAAGCCGCTCGCCGACTTCTATGCGGAGTTCATTGAGCGCGTGCAGGAATTCAGCCTGGCCGTGGGCTCCGATTCGACGGAGAGACTGCATCGCAATTGGCGCATACTGCCCTACGAGGGAACCAAGGAGCAATTCATTCGTCTGGCCAAGGAGCGCATTACGAACTTCGTGCAGGAGGCGTATCAGCGACAGCTGAAGCTCAGGGAAGAGAACACGCAGGCGGACACCTGGGTGTTTCCTCTGCTGGAAATGGGACAGATCGGCATACATCATGACAGTGTGGTGACCAAGCAACTGCTGTCCAACTGCATTGCCGGCTCACGCCTGAAGCTGGCCACGGGCTACTTCAATCTGACGCAGGAGTACATGGACACAATCACGCACAAATGCATGGCGCAGTGCAGCATCCTGATGGCACATCCGAACGTAAGCACCTCATTGACACTCCGCTGATATCTATCTAATACTCCTGATTTTCCGCAGGCCAATGGATTCCAGGGCGCCAAGGGTCCGGCTGGTGGTATTCCCGCAGCGTACACACTGATCGCCAAGCGTTTCTACGAGAGTCTGGTGCGGCGCAAGCAGAATCATCGCGTCAACTTCTTTGAGTACGAGAAACCCGGCTGGACGTACCACGCCAAGGGTCTGTGGTACTACCTGCCCGAGGCGCGACTGCCCAACTTGACGCTGATTGGATCCTCCAACTTTGGCGAACGGTCCGTCAATCGGGACCTGGAGACGCAGGTGTGCCTGGTGACGGACAACAAGGAGCTGAGTCAGCGGCTGCAGGCCGAGGCGGATCGTCTCTACGACATGTCCAAGACGGCAGAGCGGGAGATTGTGCAGAGACAGGTGCCGCATTGGGTCCAGGCCGTAGTACGCATATTTCGAACGTTCTTCTAGCTGATCAACCGAAACCTTGAGGCCATAGTTAAATTGTTGATTTTAAGTGGAAGCAACTTTAAGTTCTTAGTTCGTGTATCCTTTCGAGTTGTGTTTTTGTATATTGCTGTAAACCCATTTTGTACCCAGTAGTGCAGTAATAATTAGCCCAAAAATCAAATATTGTTATCTTGTTGTATATGGATAAGTGACGCGAATTAAAATGACAAAATATAAAGTACAATTAAAAGTGTGATGATGTCAAGGGGATTTCCGAAATTCGGCTGGAAAAAACATTTAATATTGAAAAAATCTCTAGTTCTAGTAGTCGCAGAGGTATTATAGCCTGCCTTCCTTAAGATAATTGCAGTTGGAGCTTTGCCTTAATCGAACGAAAGTCAAAACTGTGTATTTGGCATGGAAAAGAGCTTCAGCAGCAGCTTTGGGCTAGCGTAAAAAATATTTTCAAATATTTTCCGATTGCAACTATTTGCTATTATAAGCAGAAAATGCTCGAAATACTCTGAAAGCTCGTTTTGCTGTTAACCGATGGCCTTAACAGACCTCTGTTTATGGCGCCATACATCATATTTTATGGCAAACATTTTTCTGTTTGGAATTCTCGTACTAGGATTATTTATGGCAAAATGTGAATTGAGTGGCAACTCTGTATAACGGCGTTGACTTTGGCATTTGTCTTGTTCTTGAAATTCGTTTCGAAGGGAAATTGACAAAAACAAAATACGAATTGCAATTGGAATCGCGGATCCACTTACGGGCTGAGCGTACGTAGCTCCACTATAGACACGCTGCTCATCTCCATTTAAGCCCAACTAATTAGGATTTTTGTTTCTAATTTTCGGAAGGCAGTACTATGACAACAGCAACAACAACAACGACTACGACAACAACAGGCACTATAGCAGATCAGCAAGAGCCTTGGTTCTTGCCCGACTTTGACTATGGCTGTGGGGTAGTAGCGTTGCACCGGGAGATCGAGCACTTCTACAACTACATAACGTGCACGCCCACGGAATATATGATGCGTGTGAAGGCCATATACAGAATCGAGAAGGTCGTGCTCAGCACCTGGCCCGAAGCCTGCATCGAGGTCTTCGGCTCGTTCCGCACCGGCCTCAATCTGCCTATCTCGGACATTGACATTGTGGTGAACGGCTTCTACTGGCACGGCGCCCCCTTCCAGGAGCTAAAGAACGTGCTGATTGCCCAAGGCGTTGCAGAGAGTGTCAGTGTGCTGGACAAGGCGTCGGTGCCGGTCGTCAAGTTCACGGACCGCGTATCGCAGGTCAAGTTCGACATCTCGTTCAATACGTCGACGGGTGTGAAGGCGGCCGAGCTGGTGAAGAGGTTCATCAAGCAGTTCCCCGAGCTGCCCAAGCTGGTGATGGTGCTCAAGCAGTTCCTCATGCTGCAAGGCCTCAACGAGGTCTACAGCTCGGGCGGCATCTCGTCCTATGCCCTCACGCTCATGTGCATCAGCTTCCTGCAGCTACAGACGCCCGAGGCGAAGGCCATCAAGAACGACAGCAGACTGGGCAAGCTGCTGCTCAAGTTCCTCGACTACTACGGCCGCAAGTTCGACTACTTCAAGTACGGCATTTCGGTGCGTGACAAGGGCGGCATTGTGGAGAAGAGCCAGCTCCAGGCCAGCTTCGGCGACGAGAACTGGCTGTCGGTGCTGACCATCGAGGATCCCATCACGCCCACTAACGACATTGGCCGCAGCTCCTTCGGGGCACTGGATGTGAAACAGAGCTTCGAAATGGCCTTCCTCAAGCTCTCGAAGCTGGTCGACCTGGACGCCTCGAAGCTGAGCGCCTCCATACTGGGCAGCATTATCACTTTGCCGCAATCGGTAATCGCCTATCGCCATTGGGTGCACTACACGTTCCCGCACCTGCAGCCGATCGCAGGGCACTTGGACTTCGCCGTCAAACTGCAGTTGAACGTGTCCAAGGACGAACAGGAGCAGAAGGAGATCGAAAACAAGATGACGTGCCATTAACTCCCACTGGCGGTCAGTGCAAAGACTTTGAATGTTAGTTTAAGTTATTTTATTTGAGATTCATTATCATCTACTCACACACACGCACACGCACACACATTTCATTATTTTTATTTTTTTTTTGCTGCTCGCTTCAATGTGTACTCATTATCCATTTGTCCTTAACTTTTAATTATATCTTATGTACATACGAATATAATATAATGCAGGTAGCAGCAGACTGTGGCTACCAAAATCATCACAATTCAAAGTTCTCAACTGGCGCATTTGATCGATAACATATCGATATGCTTCCAGCTGAATGCGAGTTGAAGCCAACTTTTTACGCTCTCAACAAGTTGTAGATAATTTAAGTTAATAATTCATCACACATAGCATAGATAGCGAAGGCTTTACATCAACATTAAATATCTAATTAAATAAACGATAACAAACATCGCATGGTGCAGTAGCAACAACAGCTGTTCGCAGTGATGCCAACCTGAGCAGCCAAAAAAGGCTAGTTTTAGAGCAGTTTGTATTTATGGGTTGTTTGTGGTGTAATTTGATATTTCAATTAAATAAATAATAATCGTAATTCGTTTTTATACCAATAAAAAATATATATTGATATTTTTGAATAAAACTCGTATATAAATAACATATAAGCAGCTGCCTCCCGCTGCGAACCTAGCCAGATTTAGCTGTGAACAGACGCAATTGGCAACACTGGCTATGAGTGTTGTGTAAACGCTGGCCGTCAAAAAATTAGGCCGCACGCATTTTCAGAATTGTAAATAATCGTAGTATTTAATAAGTATACTTAACATGTTGAACATATTGCGTCAGCGGCATGGAGCAGTCGCCACAACCGCCAAGCGCCTCCTTCACACCACGCCCTGCCGGCCAGGCTACATTGTGCTGTAAGTACGCCGTACGCCGGCTCACTGCACGCGGTGCAGGGATTACGTTCCGTGTTATGCATTCACATGTGCTGCCTGCTCTTGCAGGGTACCTGAAATCGGCGAAGAGGGTCAGCTGGGCGAGGGTCTGCTGAACCCGAATGGCCTGCCCGCCTTCAGCGACATCACCATCGAGATGTGCCTCGGCGCCATTGGCCAGCAGGCGTCGGCCGTCGAGAAGGCAGTGAAGGCGCTGGAGCAGGACATCATTAGCGGCAAGCAGCTGAACAGCGCCGACATCTACAGCGAACTGGACGCAGTCACCGGTCCGCTGGAGACCACCTGGGGCGTGGCCAAGGCGCTGTATCTGGGCAACAGCACGCTGATACCGACCAAGTCATACATGAACATACACGAACGGGCGCGCAACGCCCGCGCCGCCAAGTTCTGCAACAAGACTGTCTATACGGCGTTGCTGCAGCAGGACGAAAAGGTGACATCGACGTCGGGCGAGGCGGAGGAGCGTCTGCGTCAGAAGTTCCTGCTCGAGGGCAAACTGAATGGCTTGGCCCTGACGAAGGACGAGCAGGATGGCATGAAGGAGCTGCTCATGCAGCTGGGACGGGAGCGTGGCAACTTCAAGAACAAGGTCAACATGGCCGTGCATGCATTCGCCCATGTGGTCAACGATTTCCAGCTGGTACGCGACTTTCCGCCCACGCTGCTGGAGGCAACGTCGCGCGATCCTGTCCAGTCTCTGGAGGGTCCCTGGAAAATAACACTGCAGCCACAGATCGTCGAGGGATTCCTGAAATACTGTCCCGATCGCCTGCAGCGATGGAACGTGTGGCGCGCCAATGCGCTGAAGGCCTCGCAGTATCAGGACAAGTCCCTGGAGAACAGCACACATCTGGAGAAGATTCGCGGCCTGCGCAGGCGTCAGGCAAACCTGCTGGGCTATGCCAACTTCGCGGACATGTCCATGCAGACCAAAATGATCGGCAGTGTGGACAATCTGAAGCAAATCTTTGCCAAGTTGCTCAAGTTTGCCGGACCCGCGCAGAGTGTGCAGCTCGAGGCGCTGCAAAAGTTCGCCGAAGACAGTGGAGCGGATCACAAGCTCGAGGCCTATGACGTCAGCTACTGGCGACGCAAGCAACTCATCGCCGAGCATCAACTGCTCGAGGACAAGCTGAGTGAATTCTTCCCACTACCCCGCGTACTCTCCGGTCTCTTCGCGCTGAGCGAGAAACTCTTCAACATTCGTATTTTGGAGCAGCCCAAGACGGAGGTCTGGCATCCAGCCGTCAAGTTCTACAACGTGTACGACGGCGACAGTGGCAACAGCTCCACACCGGTTGGCGGCTTCTATATCGACTGCTTCTCCAAGGAGCACAAGTTCGGCAGGAACAACGGCTGGATGGTCGGCATACGGAACAGCAATAAGTCGGCAGGTCTCACGCCGCTCTGCGCACTCATCTTCAACTTTACGGAGCCGACGCTGGGGAAACCGCCGCTCCTGGGCTATGATGATTTGCAGATGGTGTTCAAGACTTTTGGCACAGGACTGCAGCATCTGCTGACGCAGGCCGGCTACAGCGATCTGGCCGGGCTTTCCAACATCGAGTGGGACGCCTCTCAGGTCTCGGGCTATGTGATGAGCAACTTCCTCGACGACGCTGCAGTGCTGCAGACCTTGTCCGGACATTATAGCACTGACCAAATAATCGATGCTGAGCTGGCACAGAAGACGCGCCTGCTTAAGACCCAGCTGGCTGGCTACAATCTTTGCCAGGAACTGTACTTGGCCGACCTGGATGTCGAGTTACATCGCTCTAGTAAATTCTGGTTGGACATTGTGCGCAAGCTGTGGCCGGTCTATCAGTGCATGCCGCTTGAGAAGAAGGACTCGCATCCCTGCTCCATGACCGACATCTTTGCCGGCGACTGGGCAGCCGCCCACTTCAGTCATTTGTATTCCAAGCTCATTGCGGCGGACATTTCAAGCAGCTTCGCAGAGCAGCGCAGCGACGAGCACTACGCGGCGGTGGGGAAGCGGTACAAGCAAACGTTCCTCAGCTATGGCGGTTCCGTGCCCACAGCCGAAGTGTTCCGACGTTTTCAGGGTCGTGATCCGTCTGTGGAGGCGCTGCTCAAATCGCTGGACATTTACACACCGTCACAGACCACCGAGAACAATTAAAGTGGGCCGGAAAACTATCGATCTTACTATCGAGAAGCATCAGGAATCAAAAGATTTAGGATGGAATCTTGTACCATAGAACAACACTCTGTAAACCGCAGAAATATATAACGTTATTTAATATAATGTCGTGCCTATTCGAGATGTCATAAGCTAGGTATTTTCCTTGGACGGGGGTTATACGATAATTTAATTTAAAACAATTAGTATAATTATCAAGGAGCGACGTTTCGGATAGAAACTTGTACAAGAGATTTGTAGTCAGTTAACCTCATAAATATATTACGTTATTATAATATCATGCCCTAATCGGGACTATCTAGATATTTACCTTAGACGATAGTTCTTAGATAGTTACAAAGCTCCACTGACAAATACATTTCTTCAGTGATCTGTCAGAACAATTGCACTAGACTGAGCTGGAAACCTATCGCTATTACTATCGAAAAATATAGAAAGCCCATCGTTTTCGGAAGGCATATTTCGCCATAGAACAAAGCAGTGTAAATCCCAGAAATGTTCAGCGTTAAATTGACATGCTTATTCACGGGACTATCAATGTGTTTTCCTTGAACGATAGTTGCTCGATAGTTGGCATGGCTTCAATGACTAGCATTTCTTACTATTATCTACACTTCGCTCAGTAATAACCGAGATAGCATTGGCATTAATAAATTGAAGAGTGGTTGGCTGTGTGTGATGGATTAACTGATTAGTGAGTCTCATAGTATTGTTAAAACGAATTTCTAGATGGATGACGTCAGAGTTGGCTTGCTCAACTAAGCGATTGTTGCTTTATTTTACAAATATTTAACTAATAAATTGTATATGTATATGTTCCACTTTCCCCGCCCTGTTGCTGGCGACGACGATCGGCAACGCAGGCAGAGGAAAGAGCCATTGCCCTATGCCTCAAGTCGAGGCCTGATTAGATACTGTAAAAGATTGTCGATTGTCTACACTGTAGCTGCTAGTAGATATCCGGACACCCCCGCCAGTCCTGCGCAGCCTTGGCCTCCCAATACTTGTTATTGTAGGCATGATTGGAGTCAGCTCCGTCGGCCTTCTCACGCGTAAACCACATCGGTTCGTAGTCCGGAAGTGATTGCCCCTTGGCTGCTGCCTCTTTGGCCTCGGCCTCGCGCTGTCTACGTACCGCGCGCTGCTTCTCCTCAAGGCGCAACTTCTCCTGGTTGCTCTCGTCCCAGGCACCTTCCTCCATGAGTCGTTGATCGGGTCGAAGCCGACAATCTGTGGGCGCCACTCCCTCTTCCATCTCGTTGAGCTGGCAAGCCAACGTGGTGAAGTTGTAGAACTTGTCCGACTCGGCGGGCTCAAGGCGACGTTTCCATGCGACCTTGTACTCGCCAGTGACATACGAAGGATTGTCCGGAGTGCCATTCGTCTTCAGCACCGGAGCTATTTCGATCTGCTCGTCCCAGGTGCCACGCACCAGCCACTTGACCTCGTTATTGCGATTGATTACACGGCCCTTAACACAGCGCTGAACCTCCCTGCTGAAGTACGAGTAGGGTATGTAGTTGAGGATGCACTTGTTGCCCTGCGCCGTATTGCTGCCCACTATCTCCATCTCGCCGTGCTGATCCACCCACAGCTTGCCGACGATGATGTTGTGCACCGTCGTTATGACCTTCCGCCAGGAATATTTGTGCCCGCTGTTGCGGAACAATACGTAGGCGAGGCCGTGCGGAATTATCTATCAATCAACAGGGCGGATGAGCAAAGTCCAGCGGATAAATAAATGTAGTTATCTCTCACCTGACAGTACTTGCCGCGGAACTTGCTGGTCATGGTGAACTCCTGCCAACTCACCCACTCCCTTCCCTCGCAGTGCAGTGCGGATACGGGCGGATGATGCGAGACCTGCTCGGCCACGCAGCGCCAGCCGAGATCGTCCATGCGATCGCACTCGTAGGTCTCGCCCAGCAGGGGATTGAAGGGTTTGCCCGTGCGCACCGTTGTCGTCGCATAGGAGGAGACTGTAAAGGCGGCCAAGTAGGCCAACTGCTCGCACTCGTCCGTGCACAAGGCGGCGACGTCTAGAATTTCCGCGTATTCGTAGTTCTCGACCAGGCGCTGCAGCATGGAAAGCGGCTCGTTGAAGTTGACGGGCATGGGTATTTTGGACAGATCCTTTCCGATGCAGTTCTTCATGATCGACCACAGGTTGAGCGGATAGTTGGGCTTGTCCGGCACACGGGAGCGTCGTCGCCTGACCTGCACATGATTGCTTTGTTCAGTCTCGGAGACTGCGCTGCTCTTCGGTGTCTCAATGGCGCTCTTGGCCAGCTCCAGTGATGTTATCCACGACTGGCGCTCCGCCTCGTTGGCCGCCTTGATGCGGAAGGTTACGGACTTGTCGCCATTGGAAACGACAAATGTGGATGAGTCCACGTCCTCGATTTGCGCCCCCTTCAGTGCAATCGAACCGCGAGACCTCTGCCCGATTTCGGCCTGGTCAAGGTAGTAGCTCAGCACGCCGTTGGAGAGCACAAACCAGCGTCGCTGGTAGCCCTTCACCATGTTAGCCCACTTGTGGAGCCAGCCCTGCATGTCGGTGTCGCTGGCCGTTTGGCTTGTCGCTCGATCCCGTCTGCGTACCTTTAGCGACAATTTCGCCTCGGTGCCTGTGCCCTCGGTGGCCGAGCTGCGGCCCTGCTCATGCTGCGTGCTCGCGTTCGTCTCACTCGACATAGTCAATCGTCAATCCCTTGCGAATAATTAGGCACTGCTCGAGCGAGCGCTAACGCTCCGGTTTCAATTGTTGCCACAGTTGGCTCTTATCGCAGACTGCGCGCTCAGATAAGCAGCCGGACGGGCAGGCAGGCAGGCAAGTAGGCAGCAGCAGCAGGCAGGCAGGCAGGCAAGCAGCGCTAGTCTCACTTTTGGGCAGTGAGTCAGTAGATTGCGCATTATCGCCGTCGCTGAGAAAGGTGGTGCGATTGGTTACTTGTTTATTACGGAGCGCGAGCAAGCGAGCGAACCCTAGGTTAGTGCTCGTGAACGTGAGTGGGTAATCACCATGCCCAGTACCGGTAAGCAGCGACCAGTGGCGTCGTCGGGGGGGATGCACAACAAAGGCAATTAGAGCTTCCGGCATTCATCATGATTCGCGCATTTAAAAATACGCACCGAATCAATCGATGTTGTATTTACACAATAACTTTGCGGGAAAAATGGTCAGCAGTGATAAGGTGCGTGATTAATCTGGAACCCCTCTCGGAGCGGAAGCAGGCTACGCCGCTGAGTGCCGCCGTCACGGGCAAATTGAAGCACACATGTGTTGCTTTATTTAAAATAATACTTTAATAATAAATTGCATAAATTTATAACATTTAACATATTCTCGTTGCATTGTTTAGCTCCTTTCTATGTACACAACAAAGGCAAAACAATTCGCGGCGAAAGGAAAACTTCTGTTTTGTTGCTTCTTTTTTCGTTCGTTTTCGTTTTTTGTTTTTTTTTTTGTATGTGTTCTTGCTGTTTTTGTTTAGAGTGAAATCTTGGATCGCTTTTCACTTGCACATGTGTCTACATATTCATATAGATTAGATATAGTATGTATATAGTGTAGGTATGTTTGCATGTATGCTCGATGGTAAGGTCTATGTGCCAGAATTAATTGATAAAAGCATAGATTAAATAAGAATAAAAACCAATGAAAAACAATGTGATAAACGCTCCCAGTGCGCCACAGGGACTCGAGGACTCGAGCCGTAACTCGCCTAAAAACATCTCAGTTCCAACACTTGTAGCTACTTTACAATAATTAATTTATATAAATATATATATATATGTATAATATATATGTACTAAGTAGTCGAAAAATGTTATTAAATTGATTAGTTGATAGTTCGGTAATAGTTAGTTGACTGTGAGTGCGCTCGGGTGGTTCTTCCTTCGGGTTGAGAGCGGGTTTCGAGAAAAACACTAGCATAGCATGAAGCTCCTTAAAAGATTTCCGGACAGCCGCTCCAGTCCTGCGCCGCCTTCGCCTCCCAATATGTGTTCTTGTAGACGTGCACATACTCGTCGCTATTCTCCTCCTTCTCCCGCTTGAACCACATCGGCTCGTAAGCGGGATATGGTCGTCCCTCGGCCGCCGCTTCCTCGGCCTCGGCCTCGCGCTCCCTTCGCACCGTTCGCTGCTTCTCCTCGAGGCGCAGCTTCTCCTGGTTGCTCTCGTCCCAGGCACCGTCCTCCATGAGGCGTTGATCGGGTCGACGGCGAGAGTCTGTGGGCGCCACACCCTCCTCCCATTCATTAAGCTGACAGGCCAACGTGGTGAAGTTGTAAAACTTTTCCGAGTCTTGCGGTGCCGGGCGACGTTTCCATGCCACCCGATATTCGCCAGTGATATAGGTAGGACTCTCAGCAGTACCATTCGTCCTCAGGACAGGTGCTATCTCTATCTTGTCGTCCCAGGTGCCACGGACTACCCACTTGACCTCCTTGTCGCGATTTATTACAAAGCCTTTCACACTGCGCTGCACCTCCCTGCTGAAGTACGAGTAGGGTATGTAGTTGAGGATGCACTTGTTGCCCTGTGCCGCATTGCTGCCCACTATCTCCATCTCGCCGTGCTGATCCACCCACAGCTTGCCGACGATGATGTTGTTCACAGTGGTCGTCACCTTGTGCCAGGTATATCGGTGTCCCGTCTTGCGGAACAATATGTACGCACCGCCAAGTGGATTTATCTGAGTATGGAAAAGATTTTAATGACACACGAATGGAAGGCGGAAGCATTAGGAATACTCACCTGGACGTACTTGCCGCGAAACTTGCTAGTCATAGAGAACTCCTGCCAGCTCACCCAGTCTTTTCCCTCGCAGTGCAGAGCGGCAATGGGCGGATGATGCGAGACCTGCTCGGCCAGGCAGCGCCAGCCGAGATCGTCCGTGCGATCGCACTCGTAGGTCTCGCCCAGCAGGGGATTGAAGGGCTTGCCGGTGCGATTCGTTGTCGTCGCGTAGGCAGACGCGGTAAAGGCGGCCAGGTAGGCCAACTGCTCGCACTCGTCCGTGCATGAAGCGGCAATGTCGAGGATGTCGGCGTATTCGTAGTCCTCGACCAGACGCTGCAGCATGGAGAGCGGCTCGTTGAAGTTGACGGGCATGGGTATTTTGGACAGATCCTTGCCGATGCAGTTCTTCATGATTGACCACAGGCTAAGCGGATAGTTGGGCTTCTCAGGCACACAGGTTCGCCGTTGTCGAGCCGGCGCTTGGGGTTCTTCATCGCTGGCTGCGCTCTTGTTGGAAACTGAGACGGAGGGTCTTTCCACATTGTCTTCATCCTTGCCGGAGTGCATGCGTGCGGCGCTCACAAGGCAAACTTGCTGCACGGTCTTTACGGTGCGCTTCTGCTCGTCGCTCTCCGAAGAGCTGCCGGTCTGGCCCTCTGAGCCGACGTGATCCTCGGAGCTGCTGCGTCGCTTGTGGAGCTTCATTATGAACGTGCCCTCTGGCGGCGACTCGCCAGGGCGACCCGTGTACCCGTGCTCCTCCGCATCGAAGAACTCGGTTTCGTCGTCGGATGTTAGAATTGTTCCCGGATTGATGCCGGCTTGATGCATTGTTAACTGTTTGCTGCGGCGCACCATGACGGCCGCCTGTTCCATTTGCGATTGCTGCTTAGCCATCTGCTCGATGATCTCCTCCAGCCGCTGGCGCTGTTCCCGTTCGTGATGCAGCATCTTGGACCACTTATGGCCCTGCGACTCGGCCGAGCGGAGATAATCGTTGCCCGCATTGATCATCGCGTTCGATGTGATCCTGAAGAGCGTGGCCCGCTCATTGACGATCTTTGTGCGACTGGCCAGAGACTCCTCCTCGTTGGACTCCAGATCGTTTAAGGCACGCTGCAAGGCCGCACCATGTTTGGTTATCAGATCATAGCAGGTGCGCATGTTCTCGAGACGTTCGGTTAGATCGCGCACCACCGTGTTGATCTCCTGACTTGGCACCACCTGCGCCGTCTCCTCGGCCTCCTCCTCCTCGCTCTCGATGGCACGTATGGCCTTCACCTTGGCTAGCTCCAATGATGTCACCCACGACTGGCGCTCCACCTCGTTGGCCGCCTTGATGTGAAACGTCTGGGTGCCGCCGTTCGAGATGACAAACGTGCACGAGTCCACCGTGTGGATCAAGGCCCCGTGCAGCGATATTGTGCCACGACATGTGTGATTGATCTCCGTCTGGTTGCGATAGTAGCTGAGCACGCCCTTGGAGAGCACGAACCAGCGCCGCTGGTAGCCCTTGATGTAGTTCGTCCACTTGAGCAGCCAGCCCTTCATCTCGGGTTCGCCTCCGCCCTTCTCGACCGCTGGCGCTGGCTTTGCCGGTGCGTCCGCCATGCTAGCAATCGTGCGCCTCCGTACCCGAGCCCACCGTGGCAATGTTAATCAATTAGCACACGCTTGGCTTGGCTGTGACCTCGACGACCTGGACCGCTTGTCAACCGCGTCAGATTCGGAATGAGAATCTGTTTCGGTCTCGGTTTCGGTTTCGCAAACGCCACGTACGACTACGGCTGCGGGGGGATGGGTATGACAACAACTCGCAGACTCGAAATGGAAATCGGCAACGAAATGTTTCATTAGCTGCTGTTCGCTGCAGCTGCTCGCATTATTTATTGCTTGCACTCTGGCGGCGTTTCGCAATCGCGTTCACAGTGAATTTCGTTGCTTTAACGGCAATTCTTTTACCTTTTTTCTTAGTGCACAAAATAAAGAAACTATGGAAGTCAAGTGCGCGTTTGTGTGCGTGTGTATCGTTGTGTGTGTCGGTGTGTGAATTTGCGGTGTGACCGGCTCTGGCAAGGCTGGAAATGTTGCCATTCCGTTAAATTGCATCCTCTGCGTGCTAGTTCAACTAACTAAGCTAGTATATAGATTATAATGTATTTGTATTGGTCGAACTCCAGCTAAAATGAGCGCAACAACCGTTTTGTATGTCTGCTTTTATTGATTTTATGCAACAAATGTCGGGGCTGCCAACCTGTTTTTAAAATACTAGACAGGCGAAAGGGCGCGAACTTTGAATATTTTATTTGTTTCGTTTGTTTATTATTTACAGATAATTAAATTTTGTCAATTGAAAACGCAAGTCCGCCTTCGGTCTTCGACTGCACGCTCGGCAAAGTCCAAAGTCTCTCAGAGATGGCCACTTTGTACAGTCTCTGCAAGCTGTATTCGTACGAGCACATTTGTTTAATTGATGACTGCCCGATTGGGGGCCTCAGCCCGTTTAATTTTAATTTATAACTCGCTTTTGTTGTTGCTTTCGCCCTTCAAGGTGGCAGGTGGCAGGTGGCTAGCACACATACGACTCGAGCCCGATACCATGCGATGCGATGACTCACCTCGGCGGGGGCCATAAAAGAAGTCTATAGGTTTTGCTTTCCAGTATAATTATATATATTTAGATTAATTAATTAGTTAATATGTGTGTCGGATGAAGAGCACATCGGGGAATGGTCGTGTGGCCTCTCGGGGGGGTCTCTCACTCCTTGCACTCGGCCCAGGAGTAGCGGAACGTGGCTATCATGCGGTAAAGGCTGCAAATACAAACTCGGTCATAAAGGCTGGCTGGCGGTAGAGTTTCTGGGACGACACAATCGGCACAAACACTTCGAGAACAACAAAAACACACAGAGTACATATAGGATTGAGTCAGCTGCATGGGTAGAATCACACAGGCGTACAGACATATGGACGGACAGACGGTCGACCAGGCGAACAAACAACGGAACGAGGCACAAGTCACCACATAGAATATGTATGTACATATGTGTATACATATGCTCGTATATATATATACAATAAATCATTTATTCGTAGGCAGTTCTTGCATAATATAAATTAAATATATATGTATATAGTACAAGTAATTTAAAAATACAAAATACAGTTTCATTTCATAGTTCTTCTTAGTCCCTGACGGCACTTTTCACAAAACATTCTGAGATTGGACGTGGTTGAAATGGATATGGATGCGGATGGGTATGGGGTATGGGGCGATGGGGATCGAAATAATGTATAGAGGATCAAATGCTGAAACAAAACACAGTACAAGCGAACAAACCAACGATTAATGAAAGCCTGAACAAATCGATCTTCATAGATATGTGCACACGGGTAGGTGTTTCTGGAGAGAACTCAACGAGAACAATCGCAATAAAAGCAAAATGTATAAAGTAAAATAAATACAGAATAATAGGCAAGTGGCGAGCTAAAACAAAATGTGTATCTTTAGGATTGCTTATTTACTATTATGAGCGGGTGTGTGTCTGTGTGTGTGTGTGTGTATATATGTGTGTGTGTGTGCGAAAGAGTATATAGTAGAAAGATCATTCCTTTACATGGTATTGTATGCAGCGGTGTTGAAGCTTTGCTTTGGTAAACTTAGCCTAGTGAGTGGATGGGTCTTTCCATGCTGCGCTAGACGGCGATGCTGCACTTGTTGCTGCTCAGATTGTTGCTGCAGATGCTGATGCTGCTGCTGTTGGTTTTGTTGGTTCAGATTGTTGGCATTGTTGCGGGCAGGCGCGGGCGGTGGTCTGTTCTCGCTGTAGTCGTGCGTTCTGTTCGACAGCGAGCGATCGTAGTAGGAGCGAGGCCGTTGTCTAAAGCTCGCCGCGATGGTGGTTGTTGTCGTTGTGGTATTGGTGGTATTGGGGGGATTGGTGGGTGGCGGCGGCAGTGTTGCGGCGGTCATAGGCGTGCCCGCAGCGGGATTGTTACTACAGGAAGTGGTTTGATATTTATGCACTAGACCTTTTACATTACGATCACAATTTTCGCTTACGCTGGAGTCGGATGAGTTGGTGGATGTGCTCGAGGAGCAACTCGACGCTGTGGCCGTGCTCGCGGCCACGTTCTCCACCAGCACATGATCCGCATGCTGAGCAACCGGAGACGAGGGCAGAGACTGATGTGTCGCTTTCTTAGTTGTTGCACTTGCAATTGTGGTTGTCGTTCCACTGGCAGCTGCCGGCGTCGCTCCAGGCAATGCGCCGGCAGCTGTGCCGCCCAAGCCCGCCACACCCACCACAGCCGCTTTGGCCTCGAAGTTCTGCTTGAGTATTTGCACATTGCCCGAAATACGCTGGTCCTCGGCGACAGCCTGACTCTGTGTGCGCATCACCACCACGAGATCGGCTGCTGTGTTCTTGTTCTCGATGTCGCTGGTGTGCATCAGCTCCTCGCTGTTGCAGCGCAGCGGCTGCCTCTGGCGCGTGCTGCCCACTGAGGATGCGCTGCGGAACAGATTGGCACACTTCTTCTCGCCCGCTGCCACTGTCTCTGCCTCTGCTGCTGCCAAATCGTCGTCGTTCAACTCATTTTCCTGGCAGCGCTTCTTGAGCGAAGTATTCTCCTCCAGCTTCTGCTTGGTGCGCTTCACGGTGCCCAACTGTGAGGCTGTCACATCGCTTGCATTGCAGTTGCTTGCAGTTGTACTGCAGCTGCTGCTGCTGCTGCGCTTCAGATCCTGGATTTCGCCCTCGAAAATGGCTGTGGTGTTGCGGTTGCTGTCGTAGTAGCTGCAGGAACTGGTGCGCAGAGGCAAGCTGCTGCGATTGTCACCCGATCCCCAGCTGGCATGGCGGGACGGCAGTTCACGCTGACGTTGGCCACGTGTGCGCATCACGGCACTGGGCGTAACATTGGACTGGTGGGGCAGGGAAGGGGCGTCCAGTATGATGCCACCGCTGGGACCAAACGATTCCGTCCACGACTGCGTCTTACGACGTTGTCGTTTCTCCAAATCTTCCAGTTGAGTCACGGATGTGAAAACCTCCGAAGATCCGGTCTCTCTGGGCGAAAAGGATGTTTGCGTAATCAGCTTGGACAGCGAAGTCCACACGGGACCTTGCGGTTGCGGCGGCGCCTGGGCAGAAGTCTGCGTTTGTGACTGGGACAATTGCCGGCTGCGACGCGGAGGCTCCTGATGCGCCTCGAGATCATGAACACGGGTACGTACCGATAACGGCGTGTGTTTCTGAATATGCAGCACCTGATTCTGTGTGACGCTGTAGTTCTCACCATTGCTGCCTGGAAACCGCATGTTTTTTGGCTCCTCGGCCACACTGCGCTCTGGAGTCAGATTCTCCATGGACTGACTCTGCTGCTTGGTGACTTCCACGGCGCTCTGTGTCTTGGGGGAAGTGCTGCTTGAGCGACGCATGAGACGCCGTTGTTTTTGTGCGCTGCTTCGGCGGTGTTGGCCATGACTGCTGCCACCGCTATTGTCCTGGTGCTCTGCAGCCGTCTCGCCGCTAGACTTTGACTTGGCCTGATTTAGCGCCTGTATTAATGGCGTTGGCTCGCTGCCCGGCAGGAGGCGTGCATCCTTTGTGCTCTTCAGATTCGTCTCACTCTTGCTGCGCTGCAGCTTCTCCTTGTTCTTCATGGCATCCAGCATGCCGCTGTATGTCTCCAGCTGATTAAGAAAGTTCTTGTTTGGCTTGATGCAGCTTCGGCGCTCCTTCACATGCTGCAGAGCGCGCTGGAACTCCCACTTGTAGGCTTTCATTGCATACGCAATGACCACGGAAGCAGAGCGACTTACTCCCATTTTGCAGTGCACTAGCACCTTGGAGCCCTCAGCTTTGGCCCGCGATATATAGCGAAATGTGTCATCCCAGTACTTGAGAAGATTGGTTTTCTCATCGTCATAGACACGCACATTGAAATACTCAAAGGTCCCCGGAAAAAAGTTGTCGATTTCCCGCGTCACATTTAGAATGTGACGAACTCTGTGTGGATTGGAAAATTTTGATTAATTTTGAATCAGCAGTACGTTAGGTACAACGAACCCATTCTTCTGCAGTTCCTCTAGATTACTTGCATTCCATTCCGAGCCCAAGTAGACGTGCTCAAATATCTTAGTCGGCGCGTCCATTTGTCCCAAAATCAGCAGCATTTCCGCATCAATAAACGACTTGTATTCGCCCAGATCCATATCTAATATATCCTCCAGGCGACCGCGTATATATTTGGAGGTAACCTCATCCAAATCCACCGACATCATGATAGCTTTGAGCTTCATTTTAATGACACTTTCAGTTTCCTCCTTGGCGGTTGGCCTAAAAGCAAAAATAGCATTGGTATTACATTGTCTATAAATACCCTAAACCATTTATTTAAAGAATCAGAAGGCAATCAGAGATAGTCAGTACTTCAGACGAAATGGCTTAATTACTTAGACAATTGGCAGCTGTAGCTATGTTAATTAAGTCGGCCACCTACTTGTTTCTTATGGCATCTGGTGACGGGGGGCGGCGGCTCTCGAGCGCATCCATGGCATTCCATTCGTTTAAACACGACTGGTCGGACTCAATTCGACTTTCGTAGCTGGATAACCAATCGTGCGATGGGCCGCTTGGATAGAAATTGTTTTCACGAGCCTTTCGAGATACTTTGTGTAGCGTTTGCAGCGCCGACCTGTATATTATTAAGGGATCATCGAGTTAGTTTAGTATATAATAGCATTATTCTATCGAGAAAACACATACCACATCGCTTGAACCGACACAGGCTTAAATATGTGGGTCTTCTCATACACGGCGACGCTAAAGCCGCTGTAGCGAAATACAATTTAAAAGAATTTTAAATTTGGATAACTATTTAATTATCTGATAATTATGCGCTTACCCGTCTCCGTCGAGGTGGATTGTAGTATCGGCGAGTATAGGCACAACCAGGCCAATCGTCGTGCGCTCGTTGCAGTCAATGCCCAACAGACAGGACTCCTCCATGCCCGCCGAGGTATTCTTGTTGCCATCGCCGGTGCCAGTAGGAACGCCCTCCTGGCCTTCAGCATCACATTTAAGGTTTTGTCGACTGGCGGCGCTCCCCGTCAGACGCTTCGCAGTCTCCTCTTGAGCTGCCTGCTGTTGCTGCTGATGTGCCCTGTGGCTATCAACTGACAATTGCCGCTGTGCAACAGGTGTGCCGGGTGGCGCCGATGCTACGCTTGCCACCGACTTAACCGAGTTGTGACGCATGATTTTGGTGCGTCGCTCGCCGGAAGCCGCCGTGCGGCAACAGCTGCGCGAGGCAATCACAAGGTAGCGAGTTCGGTTCGATCGCTGCGACTCCAGTTTAACAGCCTGAAAAGAAACTGATGCGTCTGAGTAACTGGATCTCTGCTGATTCAAACCAGAGAGCTTACCATTTTCAAGGTATCCTCACGTTGCAGCAAGTAGAACATGGACTGTAAATGCAGCTGAATGTCCGAGTTGTTGCTCTGCGTGCTGTTGCTCGAGCGTGTCGAGTCCGTGCTGAGGCGCCGCTCTGCGTGCTGCGGTATATCCTTCAGGGCCAATGCCAACGCGGTGCCTTTGCCCGCAAAGTAGCATTCGCTCCTGTCGTTTTTGTTATTGGTGTTTCCATTATTATTACTGTTGCCTTCGTCGTCATCGGCTTCGCCGTCCTGCAAGAGATAACCATAAATTGTACATTACGACCATTTCTCTTAACTGGACTATGCCCGAAGATGAGCCGTGTCCCGCTTACCCAGCGTTGTATACAAAATATAATATCGAATTTTGACATTGTGGAGTCAAATGAAATTATCAATCAAACAAATTTGATATTAAAATGAAAAATAAAAAGTACTGAGAGAGGTAGTAAGATGAGAGCTGGTCGAAGTGAGAGAGACAGAGAGCAGGATTGATAAATAGAGAAATGAACGCCAATGTTTACATTATTTGCCTGATGAATAAATATTCCAAGGGCAGCCCCCGCGTCCCAAGGTCTTGAGAACTATTTTTGGGGGCGGGACATGGCCGACGTCGACACCGTCGCCACCGTCGCTACCGCTAACGGAATCAACAAGAAAAATCGCATCGTCGTTGACAAAACTACAAATAAGGCAATGCAAAAATTTCAATTTATTGGAAATAGGAGAGCGCGGCGCACGAGGCGACACGGCGCGGCAGCTGCGACGTCGCGGCGTCTGCTCGGATTTGCTTGAGTTACAACAATAAATAACAACAACAACAACAAGCAGAGCGAACAATAAACAGATGCGCGAATCGTGGCGCGACTGATGATGATGATGACGATGACGCTGACAAAACGCCCACAACAACAAGACGGAACGAACAAGCTCAAAGAGAGGAGCGCAGAGGCAGACACTGCTCCAGTCTTTGCCTGCATTTATGGCAATAATTATTATTAGTATTTTTTCCGTTGATTAAATTGGCCATATGCAATGCCCGCTAACACGACAAAGGATCAATCGACAGAACGGAACACGCACAGGAAGTGCTTGTGGACGGTGGTCAACAACAACAACAATAACAGCAGTAGCAGCAACCCACCCCCCACGGCCCCTTACTTCCAGTGGGCTCCAGTAACAACGCGTAACCAAAACAAAGCAAAAGCACGGAGTGAGAGCGACCGAGCCAGAGAGAGAGAGTAAGAGCGAGAGCGAGAGAGGGAGAATGATAGAGAGCAATCATACGCACACATACAGCCGCACTGGCAAACAAATTCGTAGCTGTTGCAGCTGTAAATATGCACCTTACATAGAAATGGGCCTATGGCGTATTTTGCAGGCTCACTTCCTGTATTTATGTGCTCGTACACCCAAGAATAACTCACCGAATTTGAGCATGAGCCCGCCACACTGGGCGAGCGTTGCACTGTCACTAGCGCCATTGTATTCTGTTTCTGTTGGGTGTTGTTGTTGGTGGTGGTGCTGGTGGTGCTACTGCTGCTGCTGCTACTTCGTATCCAAGGCCTTCGTTGTGGCCCAGAGTGGCCGCCGCGTGTTTTCTCCTATCCTTTGCTGGGTTCGTTGGGCCTATGCGTGTCTGCGAGTGTGTATTGGTGTCTGTTGAGTCAAGTGTTGGGCGAAAATTCACAAATGCATTTTCATTTTGTCGACGTCGTTTCCTCTCTCTCTCCGTTGTTTTTGCACTCGGCACTTTGTCTTGTCTAACTTAAAATTCTATGAATATGGCGGCACGTTCAATCAGAGGGCAAAAACACCACGCGACCGTTCACACGATTGACAGCGCACAACGTTTACAAACAAGTACGATAAATGTTATTACAAAAAGTTTTGACCAAGAGCCAGAGCCAGAGCCAGAGCCAGAGACCGTTCAACACGACGCCATATTTAATTTTGTAGTCGATAACTGCTACCAGTTGTTCTGAAACTTATCGGATATCGAGTACTGTCAAAGCCTTGAACGAGTTGGCAGCACGATATTTGTAATTTCTTATCGATTAGTCGCTAAAAATATGAGGCTGCGGTGCGGCGCAGACATATGGTGAAATTAACATAAATAAATTAGAGGTTGGCAAAATTTCAGTTTACCGCACGACTAATCAAATGTCGGCTTTCATTGAGGAAACAAGTTGCATGTTGCCACGCATTGCGTTCATAGCGTGTGGCTGTTTCAGTCCGCCCACGCCTATGCATCTAAGACTGTTTGGTGAGTGCACTGTTTATTTCCGTCCGGCGAGAATCGATACTTGACATTGACATTGACTCCCCCCCATTGTAAACAGAGATAGCACGAGATCACTTCGAGGTAAATGGAACGCACAAAGTTGTGGGCGGTATTATATCGCCCACGCATGATTCATATGGGAAGAAGGGACTGGCACCTTCGCTGGACCGCTGCGCCATGGTAAAGCTGGCGCTGCAGACCTCCAACTGGATACGCCTCTCAGACTGGGAGCTGCATCAGCCGCAATGGATGCGCACCCAATCCGTGCTGCAGTATCACCAGAACTTCATGAACAATTTCATTAACTCACCGGGCGATGAGGAGCAATCAGGCATACTACCCGGCTGGCTTCCAGCTGGTCTGCGCGATCGTTGCGATCCCGTACGCTTGAAGCTGCTGTGTGGAGCTGATTTACTGGAATCCTTCGCCGTGCCCGGACTGTGGGCCAACGAAGACGTAAGCTAAGCTGCAGGTGCATTGACAGCACATCCACTAGTAATGCATCTCTCACTCAGATCGAGGAAATAGTGTCCAACTACGGATTGGTGGTCATCTCACGCTGTGGGTCCCACCCTGAGAAGTTCATATTTGAGTCGGACATCCTAAGCAAATATCAAGTGAGTTAGCCCAATACTGTGTTTGGCTTCCTCTGCTAATTGCGAACGGGAATCTGTTTTCAGAGCAACATAACGTTAATTACCAACTGGGTGCCCAATGAGGTCAGCTCATCCTTGATACGGCGTCTTCTAAACCGCGGCGAGTCCGTCAAATATCTGCTGGACGAACTGGTGCTCAATTATATAATGCGCCAGGGGCTGTACAATGTTAAACCGTAAGTGCAGTGCTTCATCCAACACACTGGTCATTCATACTTGGCACATACGCTTCACACCTGATACGTACACTGATGGGGCTTGGCTAGGGCCATTCGTTGCTGCATCCGACACTCGACACTGCCCACTCCCCACTCGCGACACGACACTCGCCAGATTCATACAGATTCAGAGCTGTGGCACCACATCCAACTATTGTATATATCTCTCTTTTGCTAACCGAAGGCCTAAGAGCGTCGCTTGACAATGCCCCCAATGCACTCTGCACCAGATAGATGTAGGTGTGGCAGCAAGTACTTCACACTTCCAGAAGCAGATGCAGAAGCAGGGTCACTCAAGCAACCAAGAGCAGTTCCATCACCACCAGCACCACTACCACCAGAAGCACCAGATTCAGCAGCCCAATCCGCAAGCATCCTACCACTACCAGCAATCAAGCCAAAGCCTTCTGGTCGAGTGGCGCCTTTTCATGGAGTGTGAGTGCTCGAAATACATTGAAAACGCATTGAGAAACGCTCCAACTGTTTTTGCCAAGCTTCTTGCTCCCGCATGTTATTACATACTATATATAGTGTATTTATACATATATAACTTTATATAGACGTATATACATACATATTTTTTTTTTCTGAAAGAGCCTTTCGTAGACTTTTTTTGCTCATGGTGTTGTTTAGTTTCCAGTGTACGTATCACATCACAGTTCGCACCCCCCTTTTAACCTAAAACTTGTTTGGTAACCCATTTACCGCTATAACTTGTTGTCGTTGTTGTTGTACTGACACGCTCACACTTTGTTGCGGACTGTAGTAAGTATATAACGGATGCACTGCGTCCAAATCATTTGAATTTCAATCGCGCGTACATGGACAACAATAAGAACGCAGTTAAGCTGGACAATGCGCAGTCGGAACAGGAAATGGACGAGTCGGACAGTCCTGTGAGTGGACAGCAGACGACAGCGCGAGTCTTCTGCTGCGGCGAGACGCCGCGTGCCGCCAGCAAGTTGCTGTTGAATCGCTCCGGGCCGGGACAAGCGGTGCAGGTCATCACAGTGCAGGGCAAAGGCAACTGCACCGTTGATTCACATGAGGTATGTGCTCTCTCCTTGATTCCTGTATTTGCACTATGAACTAATCGAAGTCATCTCAACTCTTTTGCAGCAGTCGCAGGCGAAGAAACCGAAGATAGCTCAGGTGCAACAAATCTAAGCTGGGAATCTCGGACGGAGCAGTTTCGGAAAGACACAGGATGGTACCTAACCCAACAGGAATAGCTTTGTAGATATTGTAGCAGCTGTAGATATCGCAGCGAACGTTATATTAATTATATATATTATTCAATAAATGTTATCAACTAGTTAAACTGACGCTGCTTGCAGCTTCTGGGTTAGTCCAGCAGCGCGAAGGCATTGAACTTGCAACCGCCGCTGGAACGTGCATTGACACAGCAGCGACAAGGCTTCCCAGTTGCGCTCGCCTGGCGTATCGCATGTCACACCTGCCCCTTCCTGCTGCAGCGTTGCACCGTTGCATGTCATTGCAGTCTTCGATTCTGCGTTAGAACATTAGAAGTCAGTTGTGTGCTCCGTGTCGCCGCGTCAAGTTCATCCTCACAGGCTGCGCGTATGTTTTTCTTTCGCCGTTCGAATGTCAAGCCAGCGCCACGCCCCTCGCGCGCACCGTCCTTCGCGTTGCCCAAGCGTCGTTCGCCCGTGCTGCTGACCCCCTCGCATCAGCACGATCAATTGCCGTTCCTGTCGCGCTCCCGCTTCAGTGCTCTGCCGCACTTCCGTGCCTACGAGGATGAGCCGGAGAGCCTCTCGCTGTTCATCGCCATACTCTATGTGGTGGATCTCTTTGGCATCTTCCCCTTTCTGACACTCCCCTCGCTGCTGGTGAGCCTGGGCTACTTTGGCGTGCTGCTGGTGCTCTCCATCATCTTCCTGCAGATGTACACGTCGTTTCTGCTGTCGCAGTGCTGGATCATGGCCGAGTACCTGGACCCATCGATACTGCAGAAGCGCAACTACCCGTATGCAGCGCTCGCCGAGCTCGCATTTGGACCCTACGTCAGCCTGTTGGTGTCCGTGCTGCTGGACCTAAGCATCTTCGCCCTGGCTGTGCCCAGCATTGTGATGGCAGCCGAGAATCTGGAGCACGTTGTGCTGCGCATGAGTGCAGGCCACTACAACTTCTCCTACTGCTACTGGGCCATTATTGTGGGCCTAGTCATCTGTCCCCTGATGTGGCTGGGCAGCCCCAAGCACATGCGGTAGGCCAAGCTGCATTTAATTGGAATACACATTCCGCCTAATTGCCGTCAAAAATCTCTGTTCTCAGGGGCCTGGCCATTATTGCGGTTTGTGTCATGATTGTCATTGTGGCGTTGCTCTGGTATTGCCTCTTCGATGCGCCGGCCATAGGCACACCCTTCCAAGGAGTCTCAATGGGTTAGTTTAAATTGGAACAGATTGTAAAAGAACTGCATACCATTCACCCATGAAAATGGGAAAAATTGAAGTTTTCAGCAAACGTAAAGGATTGATAGACAATATAATGTATATATTCTTGATTAGAGTTAGTCCGTCCGTCCTTTTGTCTATTTCTTCTCGTGTTTATCCAGCTAACTGTCCGTCTGCCTATCCGTCTATATTTCTGTCCTTTGATCTTTCTCTGCTAACACACAGATCTCAGCTATTGCCTGCTTGGTTGCATGTATTTGTAAGAATGGCCAGTACATGTGAAACCGATTTTATTTGAAACTTCAGAAACAGAAGTATTTAAGATATTGAAGATATTGATATTGTATGGTTAAAGTTGGTGAATGGTATCTAACAGTCGGGTACGCTCGACAGTAGCTTTTCTTACTTCTATTTAACGATTTTGTCTCTTGCCGTCAGAGTTTCCCGGCTTTCTGAGCATCCTCAAGAGCTACAGCATTCTGGCCTTCCAGTTCGATATACATCCTGTGCTGCTTACACTGCAGATCGACATGAAGCGCAAGTCGCAGGTGTCCTGGGCGGCGTTCAGTGGAATTGCCAGTAAGTCCTCACAGAGTGGAGTCTCTTCCCGTTCCCCTCCACAGCTCTTTTATTTCACTCTGTGCAGTCACTTGCAGCGTGGCCATTGTCGGTGCCATCATCGCCGCCTACAAGTTCGGCTCGATGATAGCCAGCAACCTGCTGCAGTCGCTGCCCACCAGCGTGCCCTTCTACGTGATGCTCATCCTGATGTCGCTGCAGCTCTGCTTCTCGGTGACCGTCGCCAGCTCGGCCATGTTTCTGCAGATCGAGAACTACTTCAAGCTGCCCGAGTGTAAGTTGCCATTGCTTATTATGAGTATAAGTCTTCCTATAGAGAGTCTGTTCCTTCTACTAGCGTTCTGCTGCAAGCGTGTGCTCATCCGCTCCAGCGTGCTGGCTCTGGAGGTGCTTGTGGCCGAGTTTGTGCCGAGCTTCGATGCACTGATGAATGTGGTTGGTGGCACCATTACGGGGCCACTGGTCTTCATACTGCCTCCCCTGCTGTACCGCCGCATTCGACGCATGGAGCTGGTGCATCAACGCATTGCCGCCGAGGCTAGTTACGGCAGCCTGCCGCTGGATCTGAACTACGATCCAGTTGAGCTGGAAATGGAGCCGCTTCTGGTGGCAGCCAAGCCGCATACACCGCGTGGTCTTTGGCTGCGCTTGCTGCGCCTGCTGCATTGCCTGCACTGCGACATCTCCTGTACGATGGGCGTGCTGATCTTCGGCCTGCTGGCCACGTTCCTCTCGACGTATCTGAATATCTTCACCATTGGTGATCTGTTCAAGAACAACTCGCCCTGCCTGGGCAATGCGACGGCACACTAGGCGATTGGGCGCATTTCCGAGTAACCATGCGCAGTTTCACCCTGAGATCGACGACGATTGAGCCATCTCTATAAATACGCGGATCATCAAAGTTGATTCGACGCAATCGGTTCTCTTCAATTTCCGTCCTTCGGCAGTTCAAGCACCCGGCGAATTCGCAATGCAATATTTACTTAATTAAGTGTTTTATATAACATAAACTACAAACTTAATAAATTTATTATATTAGACGAAATCACGCGAACTCGCACTCCCAAGCGTGTCGGCCGGCGTGTCCGTCCCTCTTTTTCTGTATGTGTGTGTGTGTGTGTGTGAGTGTTTAATTTGTTAAGCTTTATTAAAACATACGTAAACACAACTATTTGCTGGGCAACTGCACAACTACGCATCATTTATCATCTTTTGCCGCGTCGCAAATGTTTTGTTTGCCAAAATTCAGCTGGGGCAATAAGCACTACGAAGTATCATAGAAGTAGAAATACAAATTGGAAACTACGAAACGCTCTCTAGTAATTTGAGACCAGTTGAGTTCGGTTGGGCTGAGTTCAGTTCGAGTGGAAAGTGGTAGTGGGCCCCCATCGAAGCCCCTGGAAGCCATACACTGATAACGCCTTGCGCAAGTTATCGTCGCTCTGGCTCCGTCTCGGCCTCCAGTCTACCATAGACTCTCGACTCTAGACTCTTCTTCTGGAATGCCAGAGGAGCTGAGCTCAGTGTTTAAATTTAAACACAGCCGCAGCCGCAGCATCGCGCCGGCGACGGTGTGTAAAGACTCTTTCTCAGAGATTCTTGTGCCTGGGCCTGTGCTCTGACACACACACACAGCCGCTGGCACACACACATGCAGAGCATATACATAAATTTAATTTATTCTTTGGCAGATGTTTACCTCCATGCATAACGTTTTTATTTGCGTATTTGTATACAATATTCTTGATTTTTTTCCTGGCATTCATTTCCGTCTTCAATAATACGTTTTTAACCATGTTCCGAGCCGGGCCGAGGCGAGATGCGATGAGATGAGTGGAGATGAGATGAGATGAGATGACTCAAGCGCTGTCTATAGTTAACCTCCCCAATCAGGCAATGCAAAACCACAACAACAACAACGGCCACAAATCGTATAAGTAATATTTTTAATGTGATTATTTATTAAAATTAATACTCATTGTTCATTGATAGCGCAGTTGTTGTCGCGTCATCGGCCGCCACAAATTTAATGTGCCAAGCGGCCCTTTCAGCACTTAAACACTCATCTACACTCGCACACACACACCACATACACACAGTGGCATGCTCGCACACACACTCGCACCTGTTGCTGCCAAGCTTTTATTAGCTCGTTATTTTTAGTTTTACTCATAACAACAACAACAATGTTTGTTGTTGCTGTTGTTGTTGTTGTTGTTGTGCTTCTGATTTTATGAGCTTGCCGTGTAACGACAGCGTCGCTCTACGCACCCCTTTTAATTACGTCGAGCTCGACTCGGACTTTACATAGCTTGACGCTTTACTCATGGGTTTATTCAGCTTCGGCTTGTACTTGGCGTTAAGGTTCTTAATGCCCTCGTTGAGGTTGTTGTTGCTGTACGTCTCTCGCGGCTGAGTCGCAGGTTCCAATGCGTCAACCCGAACTGCAGAAGGTCTCGTTTGGCACGAACTTGTGTTTCAGCTACATCTATTTCTGCCGCTGTTGCCCATGGATGCTGCGCACAGATGAGTCACGCTTGAGGCCAGTCTCAGCTTAAGCTTCGACTTCGGATCTGGAGACGGAACTGCCGCCGGGGCAAGCGGTCACTTGGCGACGCGCTGCCTTGCAGCAAGTGCAGCATAAATCGTGCTAATCGATTCTATCGCTAGACATTTGACAAACATTTTAACAATTTACTCAAAACATGCATAATTAATAGTTATTAAGTTTTATTGCTTATTGAAATAAGCCGGGACAGCCTTGTCGCAATGCCGACATTCAAACGATGGTAGTAGCCGTTGCTGAGCATCGATGGAAGTTCTACGATGGTTAATGCTAAGCAATTATGGAAAAATACCAATTAAAATTGTAGGTATTTCCTAAGAGCCTCCTATACGAATTTTCCCATTAAAAATGCTTAAAAATAGTATATTAGCTTTGTTTTATTTTTGATTTTGAAGTGAGCTCGAGTTGGAATCGGGTCGAGTAGTCTGGGCTATTTTTATACGAACTTACCTTCTGTACGCCTCTTTATTGTTGCTTTGACATGTCAGAAATGATTACACAGTCGAAACATGCAATTCGGCTGAGCTGAGTGCGGATTCTCTCTACACGATTCATTGGTTATTAACGTGGCCAACAGATGAACGGAGCCAATGCCTCGGGGCGGCAACTGCTGCTGTCAAAGACTGATTACACGGTGGCAATTTTCAAGTACCCGCCACAAAGGCTTAACCCAGAAATTAATGATATTTAAATAGCAAGTTCCTTTTGGCCAATACTCAAAATGTGCTCAGGTGTGTGTGTGTGTGTGTGTGTGTTGGACACAACAAAAGGCAATCGATGGCTGGCAAGCTTTAACTCAACGAAATTTCACTTTTCATTTCCTATTGACCCCGTTTCATTGGCGCACTTCTTTCTAATTTCGCTGAGCATGCTTCTTCAAGTGCCCCGCAGTTCTTCAATGATCGTTGTGGTCTTTGGTCTTGGCTTCTCTCTGCCCAACTTTTCGCTGCTAATCGAATTTCGAATCTGGCGCTCTATTGAACTGTACACTGCGCTGTAATGTCTTTCCGCACACAATTTCTGCATGGCGTACCGACGACTTTCTGCACCAATTGAATACTCATTAGGCACATTCACACGTGCAGGTTCGTCCAGATCCCCCATCGAAACTGGGTGGCTGCTCGGTCATCGTTGCTCGCGCGATGATGACTTTTTGATTTCACAGAATCGGCACACCAGAGGCTTAGCTCGGTATTTTCGGGTATTTTTTTTTTTTGCATAAAATGCTAATAACTAACAATTACGGAGAGGTCATCCGAGCAGTGCAAGAATTTAATTGCCGCCTCGCTGCGTCCTTGCTGCCAAACCGAGCTGGCCTATTTACAGTCGCCGGCAATTATCGGACTCCATACTAATAAACATACATAATCGAGAGACTAATGTGTCGGGGCGTTAATAATATTGTTTATAAATAAATCGATGACGTTAGAGATGATTAACTATCAGACAATACAAATTGTTTGCTAATAGGCGAGCGAGCGTCTGAGAGATTCGCATCGCATTATTCACATAAATTACAATATTTGGCGAGCGCAGAAAACGTGAGCTGCAGCAGCAGCAACAAATAAAACAACAACAAAACCAATAACAACTATAGAGAGGCTCGATAATAAGCAAATAAATATAATTACAGACCCGTGCGCTGGCTAAATGTACCGTCAAGGACGTTGAAGGCCACTCAACGGCTCTTTTTGGGGGTTGCTGACCCGAGCCTGCTCCTCTGCTGCCTCCTCTGCAACCGGCAGGCCATGCTAATCAAGACACAGTGTTTTAAGCCAACAGATTGATGCTGGCCCATAAATTTGCCCGGGGGCAGCCGAAGAGGCGGCAGCTGCTGCAAGGCCGCAGTCGAACTGTAAACAGCCTGCAGCTCATTACCATTAGCCGTTGCTAGTTGCTGATGCTGATGATGTTGTTGGCCGTTGCTGTTCCTGGCTGTTGTTGCTGCTGTTGCTGCTGTTGCTTCTTGTTGCTTGTTGCAGTGCCACATCGTCAGTTTAATGTCTAAAAATAAAGCTGCATTGAGTGTGCATAGGGCAGTTGCAGCCGCGTCTTCCCGCTCAACGTTCGGTTTTTTATTATTAATTAGCACGGCTCATTGGCTTGGCTTGGCTTGGCCTGGACGTGGCCAGAAATCTGACAGGAATGCTGAGTACCCGTGCGTGCGACGGAGCCAGGCATATGCCGGCCATGCACTCGTCCCATATGGCATACTGCATGGCACACTGTATGGCAAGGGGTGTTGGCGCTTTGGCGCCTCTCATCAAGGATCCCAGACAGAGTAGCTGCAGCAGCAGCAGCAGCAACAGCAGCAGCATTTGGACAAAGCCTGTTGCGAAATAATTGGCAATGTCTTCTTACCAAACACTCGGGCGGACGGACGGGCGAGCGGATGGGCGGCTGGCAGTGCGGCCCTGAAAGCTTTTAATGGCAACACTTAGCTGATGCTATAAATAAAACTTCTACGGGCAGTCGACCTGGCCAGCCGAGCACGGCTTCTAGTTTGTACCTCATTTTCATTGTCAATCCCTCTGTGTGTTCTAAAATGAAGAATTTTTCGCTGCTCATTAAAAGCAATGAACGGTGAATGGCGATGGAGATGGAGATGACGATGAGAATGGAAAATGAAGAATTACGTGCTGTGGGATGGGAGGGGGTTGGGGCGTTGTGAGGATCGGGTTCGGAGCTGGAGCTGGATGCAGAGACTTTTATTGAAGCAATCAAATTGTGGGATTGAAAGAAATAGCATCTTATAAAAACGCTTTCAAAATGCAGCCAACGGCAATGGATCTTCCTGAAACTCGAAACGCATATATTGGCCGTCTAGGAATTGGCCAAAGCACAAACGATATGCTTGTCGTCTAGTGTTTATGTGGCCAGGATCCATAAAACTCTAAGCTCTTTCCACCTATCGCTGGCTATTTGCTTTTAATGGTGTTGATGATGAAGAAGACAGGAAATGCCTATTCTTTGGCTTAAGTGCTCTGGCCAACGCGACGATGTGGCTAAGATCAAGAGATTCTTATCGAACGGCTTATAGAAATTGCAGAAAGCAAATATCAATGTTTAAAAGAGAATTGTTTTCGATATATTTTCAGTATTTAGAACTTAGTTTATCCCTCAACTTTCTCGAACAGAACTCGATTTTCTATTGGCATCGTTTTGCTTTTTTTGAATTTGTGAAAAATTGTTTTTCGTTAGAGGTAAGAAACGCGAATCGATAATTTTAGTTGCTGTCCAGCTTTCTACTTAGTATAGCTTATAGATTAAGAAGAAAAATCACTCTTTACTAATCTTCAGATTCTCTTTGGTATTGGATCTTATAAGACAGTTTGATCAGACACAAAATGACTGGGATAAACGACTCGAAAAGTGCGTTTAGCCAGCCGACAGCAGATACTGCGTATAATTTACTGTCAAGCGTTCCGTCAATGATTTATATTTACCTGCTGTGATAAAAAAAGATCCACGGCGTCATCGGCGTGCAAATCCAAAGTGGGATGGGAATAGAGCGAGGGAAAAGCACAAGCATAAGCAGAAGCTGAAGCTGAAGCAGAAGAATAGAATAGAACACTTGCCAACTTAACTGCCACCTGGGTTTAAGGTTTATGGTGGCTTGAATAAACTATAAACGCGCTTCTGGGGAGTTCTCCAAATCAAGCCCGCTTATTCATAGCGTTTATAGCTGGCCGGAGGAGGGTCTGTCCGTCTGGTGCGGTCACTTGGCGGTCACATGCAGATGATTAGATAAAACGACGACGCACGGTGACCGCGACGAACGCAACAAGTCCAGACCCAAGCTCAAGTCCAAGCCCAAGCCCAAGCCCAACCCCGAACCAAGCCGGACCTAGAGTCGACCCGACTGTTTGCACACACGCAGCAACTGAACTGTGGCCTGGGTTCACTTTTCTCAGCACTGGAGACTTGTAATTAAAAGTAACAGACACTCCCGGCCTTCCAAATGGGATTCCGAGCTGGGATTGGAATTAGAATCAGAATTAGAATTATGTTTCCTTAATGAGTGCCACCAGCAGCTGCTGCTGCTGCTAAACATCTTTCGATACGAGCGAGCGAGAGGTTCACTGAACTTCGTGCTCGGCTTTGGGCACTTTCCCAACCCAATGCAAAAAGTCTAAGATAGAACAAAAAAGAAAAAAAAATAAAGCGAAAACAAAAACATTCGACGATGCCGCCTTTAACTGTAAATATATTTTAAGATTTATTTTTCACCGGGCTTGTTCTGTCCGCTGTTTCTGCTGTTTGCTCTTGCTGGAAATTTGCATAAATTTTGATTTGGATTTTGCATTTGAAAAGGGGACGGGTAGGAAGAACAGAACAAACCAAGAGCTGAAAACAAAAACCAAAGCAAGCGAATGCTCTGTGCGAATCTGGAGCTGCGAGTCGAGTGTTTACATAACACTACAGCCTCGTAGTCCATCGTTCATCGTCCATCGCCAATCGCCCATCGTCCATTCCATGAATGAACCTGAACCGTAAAGCAAATAGCTCCGGGTTTACTACGCCGTTGGCCAAACAAAAAAATTTGCATCAGTTTCGACAAGCCAAATTAATCAAATGCCGCGGGTTGTTGCCAAGAGCTGGAGATGGATGTGGCCCCCACAGAGCGAGCGCACTGAAGATCACGGGCCAGAGCTGAGGCCCGGTAGCCGGGCCCAGTTTACGCCCAATTACTCAAACGACCCAGCCAAGGGTTATCCACGTCGCGTCGCACTGACATATTTACTCAACAATCCAGCCCCAAGCGACGCTCCAGAGTTCTCGAGTCTCGGTTCTCAGGTTCGCAGTGCTCAGCGCTAATCAAAAACTTTTACCCATTTGCAGTGTGTGTGTGTGCGAGTGTATGTGTGTGTGCTAAATGCCCAAATAGCTTCGTGAAATTCTCGCGGCGCCATAAATCAGGCGAGTGGCAACTGGCGACTACCGGCTGTAATTGTCGCATTAGAAACGCCAGCAAAACGCGCGAATAAATCAGGTAACACCTACGAGCGAGCGCGGGAGCTGCGCTGTGGACTACTCTGTGGTACGTGGACGGGCGGGCACTACCGTTTAGCAATTTAACGCCGCTCAGAGCATTTCCAAGGCAGGCCAAACGAGCATAAATGCCACAGCGGTCACGCCTCTTTTCATTTGGCATAATTTGTCGCCCATTTGCCACAGTCTCGTAAATTTTGTCGTCGACGTTGCGCGTGCGCAAATGTCGCCCGAACTGAAATGAAGTCCAACTCGTACTGGAAGTCGAAGTCGCCCCCAAACAGGCCGACGCGGCGGCAGGCCGCACGTCACGTACCAGGGGAGTATGCCGCAGTGCTGTGTGCTCTGTGCTGTGGGTAGCACCAGCTGCACTTCCGACTTCCGCCTGCACGCTGCGAGCCCGTCCGCCCCTCTCATTACACTCGCTCAAGGAAGCAATTAGCTGCGCTGGAACCGCACACAAAAGCCAAAAAAATGACGACGACGACGATGATGATGATCGGCGTTCGAATTGAACTTCGATTTCGACGGTCGGTCGATCGGTCGCTTGGTCGCTTGGTCGCTCGGCCGAGTGTAGACAAATAAACCTGGCTCAATGCAAAACAAATACGGGGTAAGTGTGTTTAAAAGTAGAAAAACTTTTGAGGCAAATTGATTCGACAAGTATTTAAGTTTAATTGAATTTGACGATATTTTCTGCAAAACGCTTCAAGGCTGTCCGCGGACACGTCGATTCGCCTATTCGTCTATTCACATGATAATCATCGGCACGACTCGCGCACGACTTCGCTCTCGCGCACAATTAGTCGAAACAGCAATATTTCTGCCTGCTTATGTTCCAGCATGCGATTATTGGAGATCTATGAAATCTGCTTTGGCATCGGCGGCCTTAAGGTAGAATTCGGTCTCGGTCTGGGTCTGTGCAAGAAGCCGCTGGGATTACGTCGCTGTCGGGTTACCCAAGCAAACTTCAGCGCTGACTCTGTTCTGTCTCTTACCATACTCCGTCTCTAGTCGGGGTTAAGGCGATTTTCGATATTTCCGTTTGCCAGACGCCACTAGAATCCGCTTTGGTGATTCCCATAATGATTACACGGTATTCGAGTGGCATTAAGTTGTCAAGTGTAAGGTGAGTGCGAAGGGCATGGCAGTTCTCTCGGCGGTCTTGACAACCTCGAGAGAGACAGCGCTGACAGTGCTGTATGACAATATTCTGAAACTGAAATTATAATTTTAAGAAAGTTTCGCAATGGGGAATTTCCCTTTTCTTCTTTCTAATTCACGCAAATTTATGCAGTGGCAGAACCTTGACTCACATCATATAATGACATGCGATTATGTTAATTTCCAAATTTGGCTTCTTCGCTTTAAGTTAAATTCCCCCGAAATATGACCGCGGAATTCTGGTTCTTTGTTGACGGAATCTCGAAATAATTTACTTGAATTTTATGAAAATTCTCGATTTACACACTCTCCAGAGTTTTCGACAGCGCACTGGGACTCCGCATAGATCCAACTAGCGCAGTTTTGATATATTCTCCTATGACTTTTTTTGCTGTTTGTTATTAATATGAGTAAGAGTTGTTTTGTTAGATGATTTAGGGTTCTAAGTTCGCCAAATCCAAACCAGTTTTCATTTGTAACTTATTTTCGTGTGTTTCACATCGCCTTTTCATGGCGTGTGTTCGCTGTGTGTTTTTCTCTTTCGTTGAGGTCTATTTCAAGGTTCAACGGCCGCATCAAAAGCCGAAGCCAGCGCTTAATGGATCTCTTGGCATGCTTCCTCCTCCCCCTGCTCCACAGCCACTTCTGCCTCTTCGTCCGAGCTGAGCTCCTTTGAATGCCACAGAATGATCTGTGTCTGCTTTCGGGTCTCATTAAGAGCTTAAGCCGAGCCGAACAAACTGCAGGCGCTGCGCTTGGATGTTTGGATGTCGAATCGCTTTCCAAACTCCAACTCTAAACTCCAAATCAAATCCGTTTCAAGTGCAGCTGTCAATGTGCCTCGCAGTCATTGGCTCTTCCTCAGTGTCAGGGCCAAAGTCGCTTCGCGTCGCGGCGCGCGAGTCAACAACATTTGACAGCCGCTAATTGGCTAACACGTCGGACAAACGGTCTGCGGCACCCACGCACATTTCTGGAGGAGATGTAGGGGCCAGAAGCGACGGGGAGGAGCACTCATGCCTCTGGCCCCCGCCCGGCTTATTAATGACTATTCCATTGACATGATTTTTACGCACGCCGTCAAGTTAAGTCTCGATTCGCGGCACATTTTGCGGCTGTCAAGGCCAATTGCATTCATCTCATAATTTCATAATCGTACATGGTCGTACAACATGGCTTGGAGCCCCCAACGGACTGCATTGTCTTCCGAATACCGAATTCCAAATTTGAAATTTCGCTCACGCCTCGCGACGGGCACTCGAAAATAGATTGGGACGACGGCGTATGCCTCGCTCGGGCTACGTTCTGGCTGCCATTCACTTTTCACCTAGTGAGACGCTCGTAAAATCGAATCCATTCCATTCCCCATTCCCCATGCCATTCCAGAGACTACGCGCTGTAGTTTTGCACTTTTCAAAAGTTCTTCAGCAATTGTAACGGCACTTTTGTTACCATGCGCTGGGCAATTTGTTATTTGTGCGCAAGTATCTGCTCTAATTTGTATGTTGCGAGCTGTGAGCTGCCAGCTGCGGGCTGGCGTCGCGTCGGCCACAGCTGACATTTTTGGCTGGCCGTGCACAAAGCAAATACTTGCCAAGCTGTGCCTCGCATTGCTAATTAGAACTGGGCTAAGCGTGCGCACAAATACACAGTAACGCCATAGCTACAGATGCAGATACAGATACAGATACAAATGTATCTTGGGCGTTGGAAGTGGGTTTTTGTTTGACCCACGCATCGTGTTCATTGTTTATACCATTGCACGAGCTATAGGCAATCTATTTGAGAATTTTGCAGGTCGGAAATATGTCCGCTATACAGAGAAGAGAGAGAAGGTGAGAGTGGGAGAAAGAGAGAGGGAGAGGTAGAGGCGAGGCAAAAGGATAGGATTAGGGAGGGGGAGCGAGGGGGATAGAGAGGGGAAGAGGGAGTGGAAGAGGGAGGGGAAGAGAGAGGGGAAGAGAGAGGGGAAGAGGAAGGGGAAGAGGGAGATGCAAGGCAAATGGAAATGGATAGGGAGTTGGAGTGGGAGTGGGAGTGGGAGTGGGAGTGGGAGTGGGAGAGGGAGAGGGAGAGGGAGAGGGAGAGGGAGAGGGAGAGGGAGAGGGAGAGGGAGAGGGAGAGGGAGAGGGAGAGGGAGAGGGAGAGGGAGAGGGAGAGGGAGAGGGAGAGGGAGAGGGAGAGGGAGAGGGAGAGGGAGAGGGAGAGGGAGAGGGAGAGGGAGAGGGAGAGGGAGAGGGAGAGGGAGAGGGAGAGGGAGAGGGAGAGGGAGAGGGAGAGGGAGAGGGAGAGGGAGAGGGAGAGGGAGAGGGAGAGGGAGAGGGAGAGGGAGAGGGAGAGGGAGAGGGAGAGGGAGAGGGAGAGGGAGAGGGAGAGGGAGAGGGAGAGGGAGATGCAAGGCAAATGGAATAGGATAGGGTGTGGGAGTGGGATAGAGAGGGGGAGAGGGATAGGGAGAGGGTGGGGAAAGGGAGAGGATGCTGGGTAGAGATGGAGAGATGGCTCGAGCAAGTGAGAGAGAGGGATACACAGACAGAAAGATACTAGAATTAAACAGGGCGAGTTACCATAGAAAAGAAATGGAGCAGAAGGCAGAAGACAGGAAACTTGGGAAAGTCAAGCAAGTCTGCCAGAATGGACAGATAATTTAGCCAGAACGAGAAGGGCACATACGACAGCCAGAACATGTATGCTTGACCAGCTTTAGGTAGATCAAATAGGACAGACAAGGCAAACAAATACACGGTTAGGCCGACAGACAGACAGACAAACAGATAGACAACTTTGCCTTAGTTAAACCCAATATCTAGGAACATAGGTTTAACTATGTCAATTGTGCTTTTAGCTTACCTGGGGTCAAGGAAAATATACTGGCACTGGCCATGGCATTGGCATTGGCAGCTCTCGTCTAGGCACGCCTGGAACACCTGGCGACTTAATTAACGTAAAGTCGCATAAAACGATGCGTTTCATGGTCAGTCGAAGCGCATCACGAGGCCACAACGGGACGCCGACGCTGGAGCGAGAAGGCAACACTCGCCGGCGGGCAGTGTAAAATTGTGTCCGTCTGACGTAGACGAATTGCCATCCGCAAAAGGGGCGTAACGACCATTTCGAAGTAATTAAAAATGCACAGTTTTATTGGCTGGCCAAGATTACGAAGAAACGGGAATCGCTGCCGAAAAGAATCTTGCCGCACGCCTGTAAAACAGTTCAACGTAATACTAGAAATTGCATGTCGATGTTCCAATCGCTATAAAAACTGTTTTAATGCATATACTCGACTTGTTTGCGAACATAAATAACTATGCAGAGTCCTTTTTCCCTGCTGTAGATTGAGGCAAATATGCATGGTAAATGTATGCACAAGAAGTTAAGACAGAACTTTACTCTCTTGTTTCATTTATGAATATTTAACGCATGACATCAGTTGTTTTTGTGGAAGATTCTGGCTTCTGCGCAGTTCTCAAGAACTTGTCTGGAGACAATTCTTCCTTTATGTGCCATGCGCAACTTACTGTGATAATTCTTTAATTCTTCTTCCATTGGGTCCATTAGAAGAATTGAATTTGCGATTGTCTTCGAGCTGCAACCCCTTTCTACCACTGTCACTTTAGAAAGTCTTCGCAAAGAAGTATATGATTGCTTTCTTTGTTCCAAGTGAGTTATTAAACTGTAATTAATAGCATTTTAAATTAATTAATTCTGCATATTTATAAAACAATTAATGAAGTTCGCGGAGCATTCTGCGTCATTAGTGCGAAATAGAAACAAAAGTTCCAAGCACAAATCCAAAAAACCACAGCAAAACATAAGCCATAGTGGGAAGAAGAAGACGTTGAGGATGGAAGAGGTATGTGGAGGTGGAGGATGAGGGGGGGGGGGACAGCAGCTGATGCTTATTGAGCACCGAAATTGGCGTGCGTTGAAAGTTATTTCTGATTGATGACAAAATATTAGAATCGAAGAAATTAATGAATTCCTTGTAAGCCGACAAAAAAGAAACGAACACAGCACACTGAGCACAGAAATAACCAGCGAATCACTTCGCGGACTTTCAGAACGCTGCGCCGCTGCCTTATCCGACTACTTATGAGATATGTGTGTTGTTTCTTTAGTATTTGCCTAATTGTTATTATGTAAAATCTCGTTTTATTTGTCGCCGCGTCCGACCTACCTTGGCGGGGGATTTGCACGAGAAACCTGACTGCGACTGAGCTGTGACTGAACTGTGACTGAACTCAGACAGGGCGACTAGAACGCTGCGTGAGTCAGCGGCATTTGCGTGCTACGTTTAACCTCCCCTCTCCCTCTCTGAGGCTGCGGCTGCTGCTGCTGCTGCTGTTTGTATAGAGATTACGAAATGAATTTGCATTACAAAACAGCTGCTGGCAGGCGACAGATCTATTAGCGGCCCTTAAACGACATTTGTGGATCGCCGCGCCCCAGCCGCAAGTCAACGGACTTGAGCGATGACCAGGGGTCCCAGCACCGTTCAACTAGATGCTTATCCGTGCCAAAGCTCACGAGCGGCTCAGACCGGCAGATGCCGCAGATAAACGCGACGGGCTAACGACCTGCAAAAGGTTGCCAACTGACAACTGCCAGTGGGAAACTGCCAACTTCCAGCTTTTAATAGCGCTCCACGGAAGGCAGGTAGGTCGCTGTTCTACGCACACACGCACTACGATATATATGATACAGAGGTATACCTAAATTAAAGTGCTCAGCATATTGATTTGAGTCACAGAAGTCGGGCAAGAGGCGCGCGCAAAAAACGCTACTGGCCAAGTTCGTGTCCTAAGTCTTTTGTTCCGTCGCATATACTTTACAGCATCTTCGGCAGTTAACACCCCAAAAAGACCATCCAACCGCACCAGCCGGCCATAAAACCAAATTTATTACTAACAACAAAGCCGACAATAAAATAAGACCCGAAATTGTCACCAACAGCAGCAGCAGCGGCAAGCACAACGCGCTGCTTGGGTTAACGAACTGCCCGCCCAGCGTTTATTAATTAATGTATAAAGCCGAGTCGAGACAACCCGAGTCGACTCGAGTCGGGCCGGGCCTGGCCTGGCCGATCTGAAGAAGCATTAAACATATTCACAGCATATTCACAACATTGATAAGGCGCACCAAGTGAATGCCGCATCGCACGGGCCTGTATCAGGTGCCATGCGCGACGATCGATTCACATGCAAATCGCGTGAAATTTCTCAAAAAGCAAGAAAAAAGGCATCGCCACATCGGACAGCATCGCGCTGCGCCTCGCAGATTTGCATACGGCTCTTGCCGGGGCTCTGCGCGTCTCTCTTTATGGATGGTGTCCGTTTATGCTGTGCACACTTTGCTAAGTGGATGCCTCGGATTGAGATTTTCATTTAAATAAAATTTGATTGAGATAAATTAGCCAGCCAGAAGAATCGACGAAGAATCTCCGAAGAATCGCCGAGGAACCGGCGAAGAGGCCCCGTCGAATTGAGCCCCCAAAAGCGCGCGCGGCTTCGTCTCGAGTCTTTTGTTCGGCTGCGTGAAAGCTTTTTCATCGGCATTTTAGCCAAAGCGCGTAGAAGCAGCGCCTTTCTTTTCTTTCTCGACGCTGTTTTGTCAGCCAGAATTGGGCGCAAGCGCTCAAACAATTGCACGGCTAAAAGGCTTACGGACTTATGGACCGACAGAATGATGGACTGACGGATCGATGGATCGATTGGCGATGGAAAGCGCTCTCAGCTTTCGCCGCAGCGCTGCTGCTGAAGGTCGTCTTCGTCGTCGGAGTGTGCCGGATTGTCGTCGGAAGAATTCGATCTGGTTCTTGGTGTGACACCAAATCTCGCTGCACAAAAAAAGCGAGCGTTCCAAGCCGGGGGTATCAATTGGGGCTATTGATAATTGTTTGCAAATTGCAAGTCGCCTAGTCTCACCACAAAAATGTCAAATTACTTTACAGCTGCCTGATTAACGGCAATTTAGCGGCACACAGTCTGCTGCCACTCGACAGATTGTGAAATGATGGAATGACAGTGTTGACGCTGTGATGTTCACAGAGTGACGGCGCTGCAATTGAATGGGCCTGAGCTTAGCCCGGCTGAGTGCGCCTGGTGCAGGTGAGTGCGTGCTAACAATAAGGGTAAATTTGCGCTTGGGCTTAGCTGCAATTTGCTAACGAACTCTTGCCGAAAATCCGCTTTCAATCGATTGTGCAACTGGGGGCGGATTGGTGCGAAAACGACGCGCAACGTGCCAGCGCATGATTATCGCAGATTTCCATGATCCCAGGGCAAATTTGCGTGAATTTAGTGCCACCGTTTGCGCGGCAATTGAAACATTAGCGATATTGTGGACGGCCAAGACGGCGGAGCGTTTGTGTTGACCCATTTCCAAAGTGCACACGAGGCGAAGCCAGTGACCCGTTCCCTGACGCAGGCAGAGGCAAAGACTGTGGAAGGGAAAGGGGCAGAGGCAGAGGCAGAGGCTGCGGAGTCTCTGCACTTCACTCTATGGCGCAGACAAGTGTTTGTGTTTTTGTGTTGTGGGTCTTAGCCTGGTCAACGGCAGCAGCAACAACATAACAACAACAATGACTGCCATTGGAACTGGCCGCTCAAGTGGCGCTTAGGCGGTTTTTCGCTGCTTTTTGGCTGCTTTTCGGGCTCGTTTTGTATGTCAATTGCTGCCCGTTGGATGTGGCCGCAGGCACTGGCTGTTCGCACGGCTTCTCCTGCCAAATGAAACAATTTGAATGCGCATAAATTTCAAGCAGAAGAAAGACAACACACACACACACACACACACACACATGTATAAAGGCAGGCAGGCAGGCGATTCAATTAACCGATCTCGCAGCATCCGCAGCAATTGTCGTTGCCATTGTCAGCAATTTGGGCACCAATTGAATCACGCTTCTGCTATTTTGCAACTGATCACACGGATTTGCATTGCGCACACACACACATCAACACACACTTGCACACACCTTTCACACAATCATTAATTACGCGCTGAAAGGCGGATCTAAGTACCGAGTACACTGAGCACTGCCTGCCGTAATTTGGGCAGAAGCAGAACCTTTGCACGAGCAGACGGGGCAGAGTTTATAGAGTTGCGCTTCATGAATGAGTCGATGAATCAGTGATAATGCCTGGCGCATCTCGCTATTTATAGATATGATTCCATGAATCCAATTGCCTAGTTCAGCGGCGCTGCGATTAGATGTTATCTCCAGCTATTTCCCTTCGCTCGAAAGGGAGTTTTATCTGAAGGGTCTTTGGGTACACGGATTGATCTTAGATATAGTCATTTTTAATTAAGTGATCTAGCTATAGGCAACTCTTTATACTAATAAATATAACAAATTAAAGTATACAAATAAAATTTAAAACTTACGTTGTTGAACAGCTTTTAGATTAAGCATAATTTTAATGGGAATTTCTAAGTTTCCTAAAATCTTAAATTGCATAATTTGAATAGTAATCTTTATTCAAAACTGATCTTTATTACAATCTATTGAACAGCAAGACTATGAAAAATATTTTAAATATGTTAAATATGTCATAGTTTTTTGGAATTATAAAAACAACTACAGCGTATCTGCTCGTTGATCAGTCTGCTCGAAAGCCCATGCTAAATTGTTTTGCATTGAGATAATTGTGCATAACTATAGACCGCATGCGTCCTGTACTTGGCTAATACTTCCGTCACAAGCTGTAGCTGAAGTAAGACTGGAGAGGGGCAGGAGGGCGGGGCCAACGTTCTGTAGATACGCAACGCATGTTGCTGGCAACATGTTGGCAACCTGTGCAGCAACATTTTAGCAGCTGGTCGAGCTATTTTTAGCCGCATGTTGCATTTATTAAAATGAAAAATTATGCAGACAGCGCAAGAGCGCGTCTTGCCTCTCGCTCGCTCTCAATAACGCTCTCTCTATCTGTTGCTCGCTCTGTCGATGGGCTCTGGCCACAGCGTTTATTTGTCTGTTTGTGTATAATTTAATTTCTTTTTATTTATATTTTATGCATTAATGTGCAGCAGCGGACAGTGGACAGCAGGCAGCAGGCAGCAGGCAGCAGGCAGCGGGCAGCATGCAGTCCCGTGCATTACATCATTTCAACTGCGCGCGCGCCTCTGATGCAATCCGCGAAAACTTGTCTTACCGGCTCCGCGGTGGAGCGGCTGCGCGGCTCAGTTACAATTCGATACGCGAGCGCCACAATTTAAATCCTCAGTGTCAATGTCGCACGATGGCGGCAACAAATCCGCAACTGCAACACCGCTCGATCCCCTGATCCGCGACTCCAGCAGGCCGACCCCGGCTAACTGGACTTTAAGTTTGAGCTGAGGCGCGCTGCGTGCTTGTAATTTAAGCGTTCTGCCTGGCAATGTCATTTGGCCGTTGATAAGGCAGCCGTCGCAGCTCGGCTGTACTTGCAACAGCCGCAAGTTGCCACATAAATTCATTAGAAATTTTGCCTGGTGTGGCATATCTGATAACCGAGAGCCGCAACACAACAGCAACAGCAACAGCAACAACTGCAGCCACTTGATATATCGCCTTTATTTCCTGTTTATGCTGATGAGCTCTCGGCTAATCCTGGCCAGCGCGCAGGGTCAGCGGCAACCCGAGACTGGGAACGGGCAACGGGCAACGGGCAAATGGGAAAACGAATTGTTGGATATGTAAAATGTAATTTGGTAGAATTTCATGCATATGACTCCTATGACCCAAATTGCACTGCAAACAACAACGACGGCAACAACCACACGGGCAATGTGTGTAATGTTGTTGTTTGAATTTGGCAAACAACAACAAGCACTTGTCGTGGAACAAGACGTTTAAAGGGGTGAAGGGGGCAGGCGGAGGGGAGCAGATGATGATGACGAGGCAGAACCTGTTTGCTATTAAGTTTAGCACATAAACAGAACAGACTGCCCCAGAAGAGAGGCCCAACAATTTGGTGGGTCTCAATAAAAACGCTGTAAATTCCTAGAAGAAATGATTAATAAAAATGCACGCAGCCCACGAGGTGTCAGTGCTGGCACCCTGTAAGCGGCACTGCTGCGAGGTGGTTTAGCTGGCAGTCAAGTTACGTTTCTTACTTTCATCATTTGTTTGTTCGATCAGAACTTTCGTAGCACTCTCTCCCATTCTTTTTGTTGCTCTACAGGGTATCTTCTAGTCAAACACACTTTGGCTTACACGTAGTTAGTGTTATTGTTGCTGTAAGCTGCACCCACTTGAAAGCTGTAAAAAAAGGCGCAAATGTTTTGGAATTTCTTGTGGCGACGTCTTGAACTTACCACTTGTTGCTGCCGCCGCAGTTGTTGTTGTTGTTGCTATTGTTGTTTTTATTTGCCTGCAGTGAGAGTCGCTTGTTTGCCAGCCGCATGTTTGTTAGAGAAATCGATTAGAACCAACAACAGCAGCGGCAGCAGCAGCAACAGCAGCAGCAGCAACTCGGCAGCAACAACAAAGCGAACGATTGTGTTTGGCCACTTGCTGCTGCAGCCTGTAACCTGCACCCAGTGCGCAACTTGCAACCTGCATGCTGGGAACATTCTGCCAAGTCATCATCAGGCCAGTCAGCACTTTGATGAGCTGCGTATGCAGCGCTGCGAAAAGGTGTCAATTTTAGCGCACACTTGCCATTTGCCATTGCCATTGCCATTTGCCAGTGGAGCTGCGCTGCAGAACCATTTGCCAGCGTCCAATTAGCAGTAGCAAGAACCGACAAACCGCACAGCACCGCACCACACCGCATCTCCCAGACAATAGCCCACCCCACCCCACCGCAGCACCACCCCTGGGGGCGAAACTACGCAATGTTTGCACATCAATCAAGTGAAATCAAAATTGGCTAACAAATAAGACTCTGTGTGTGTGTGTGCACTATGCGAATGCGAATTTTATTCAAATGTCTTCGATCTGCGATCGAAGATCTTCGATTTTCGACGATGATTGAAAGCCATGGGGCGAGAACAAAGCGCAGATGGGGAACGTCAGCATCGCTTTAATTGCAGGCTCTTCAGCCGCTCGCACTGAGGACCCGCAGTGGCCCACCTCTCGAACTTATGCAAATTGCAGGCAAGTCGACAAAGTGCCCAAAAAAATACCGAAAAAATTCGAAAACATTATGCGACGTTTGTTCATTATTTCCGAATTAATTGTCGGGGCCCGAAACACGTTTGGGGCGCGTCATTGCGCGTGTGCACAATTTCCGCAGAAGCACAATAAACCGCATTAATCGGGGAATAGATTCGGTCTGCAGTTCGATTGAGAAATTCCCCTCGAAGACCCTTTCACCGATTAGAATAAGAACAAAGGCCCCTCGCGACTAATGAACGAAAGTGAAGTGAAAGTAATTTGCATAGCTCTCAGCTAGACATGCGCGGTGTGTGTGTGTGTGCGAGTGTGTGTGCCTATCAAAAATGTTGAATGTTTGATGTTTGATGACACCGGTTCGACGTCGCTTTGCTAAAACCATCGCACATCGTAAACAATTCGCGAGCACTTTGCGTTTTTAGTGCAGCGAAAGCGTCTATGAAAAATGCAGTGGAACTCCAACAAACAACAACAACAGCAACAGAAACAACAACAGCAGCAGCAGCAGCAGCGGCTACGAGCCAAGTTGATATTCTAAAATAAAAATAAAATCGGACAGCCTATAAAGCTGTGAAACAGAAAGTAAATCGTAATCCAGAGAAAGTCGCCAGCAATTTGTTAGTTGTTTTTGGCTTTTTGGTCTTTTAGGTTTTTAGCTTTTTTCTGGCAACAGCTTCTGCTGGTCGTCGTCGCGCTTCATTTGTCTATGCCGTAACTCTTGAGCCGACGCGCCGGCGAGTTGCTGGCTTCATTTGGGCCTGCCCCATTAATCATGCATCAGAACCGAAAGACGGCATAAAAACATGTTAATGGCGGAGGGGGAGGAGAGAGAGAGAGAGAGACGGGGGCCAAGCGGGCCAAGTTGTAACTGGCGTTCTGGTGAGAAGCGCTGGCGGGCGAGGCGCACGGCACTGGCACGTCAAAAGGAAGTGCCAAAAGATCGCGGAAAACCTTGAACCCGCGACGACCGAGCGACAGGTTGATTCGGCGGAGCATCTCAAAAGCTCGAGACCTTTCCCGCTGGCCAGCCTTCACTTTATTACAGTTATAAAGCCGCAGCTGATGGAAAGTGCTGCAGCGATGGCCGAAAACGTTTGCCAACTCGCCAGATCATTTGTTTTTACTTTCTAAATTGGCATTTGCTACACATGGGCAAGAGATGAACTCGCTTGAACTTCCGTGCCAAGTGCCAAGAAACTTGTGGCACTCGGTGGCATGCTGCTCCGCGGGCCAGGAAAGGTGAATCACACTTTCTCCCTGGGCAGCATGCGCAGCATGAATTATGCGACGCGATCAGAACATGCAACATATGCTACAACAGGCGGCAGGCAGCAGGCAGCAGGCAGCAAGCAACAGGCAGCAGGCAGCGTCAATAATCAAGATAAATGTCGGCCAGCGCATGGGTGCGTTGCAAAAAGCCCCCAGAGATTCCAGAGAGCTCGGCCTGATGATGACTAATGGCACAGTTCTTGGCCTTAGTCAGCGGATTCTCCAGCTTATCAGAGGCGCTGCAGCAGCAGCCACAGCAGCAGCCGGCAGTGATTTGTCTGTCACGCTGATCGGCGCTTCGGCCATTTTCCAGATTGTTAGGGGAGAGCGGAGATCTCATATATCACTGGCAAATCGGGGAATTTATCATGGAAATACGCGTCGACTTTTCGAAACTTTCATTATCATTTCGAAGCTCGTCGGAGCACTTCTATATCTGGTCCTATCTTAATGGCTTTAATTAGACGCTGCGCTCCATAATGACTTGGCCCGTCGCTGGGGCTGCGGGTTTATTTATAGAACTGGCCAACTATCTGCACATCATTTAGCCCCCGTTTTGTGTCACTTAAGCGCGCAACTCATAAAGCAACCCATGGACGCGACGCGACTCGTACATGTGTATGGACATGGGTGCATCTGTATCTGGCGCGTGTATCTCTGTGGCCGCGCGACTCGCCATTGGTCGGCCTAATGGCCGCACATGTGCCATGTGCTCTGCGCAGTTCGAGTTCGACTTTGAGTCGGCATCCGAATCCGAAACCGAATCCGAGCTGGAGACGGAGACTGACTCTGAGGCGGGAGACTGCGACTGAGAGCGACTTTCGAGCCATGATTTTGTCGTGCGCTTGTCGCACAAACCGTTTTCGTTTTCAATGCCGGCCCTAAAGGCGGTCAGTCTAAGCCGTCGATGGGTGGCAAGGGTACGAAGGCGCGGGGTGGGGCAGCCGGGGGCACTGACTATGCATGGCATGCATTCAACACACGATACTTGGCATTCTTGGCAGGCCGCCGCCGCCGCCGCTGTCGCCGTCGCCGTCGCCTGCTGCCTGCGTGAGTTTGTGTCCAAAGTCTTTTGTTTCGCTTTGGCTGCACAGTGTGGCAGCGTCTACTATCGATCGCGCATGATCATCATCATCATCATCGTCGTCGTCGTAGTCGTCGTCGTCATGCCTGGACTCTGGCCGGGTAATGCCTGGCATGCTATTTTTATTACATTATGCTGCAAAATAGTAACAACAAGGGACGTATCCTCTTTGCCAGTTCCCCTGCCCAGCCCCATTCTGTTGCTGCCTCCGCCTCTCCTCCTCCCATTGCATGTGTTGTCAACGCGCTGCGCTTCTTGCATTGTTTTTCATGCGCAGTCCATTACATGATTTTATTATGTTCCCGGCATTCGCAGCGTCATGTAGAAAATGCGGCTGCGCTTTTGTTTTAGTGGTTGTCACTTTTTGTTTGGCTTGCGGCGAGTCCCAGTCCCAGTCCCAGTCCCAGTCGAAGTCCCAAGTCCCAAGTCTCTGGTCCCTAGTCCCAGTGCGAGTCCCTGTGCCAAGTCCCATCTCGCAGTCTCGCCAATGATCGGCGGCAACACGCACGCTCTAATGAGCAAAAATCATTTAAGACGCTGCTATTTATAGCTGGCATTTGCTATATATAGATACGAGTGCGGGCTGCAACCCGAGGCCATCGGCGAGTCCGATGCGCGATGCCGCTTTATTCTGGCTTCCAGCAGGCAACTCCCGCCCGACCAGCAACTGGCAACTGGTAGAGTCTCTGCTGGCAAGCGGTAGACTGGTTTCCATGCGGTTGCTGCGGATACGGGTAATGCGATCTAATGCATGCAGGAATTTGCATTCTACAGCCCAGAGAGCCCAAAATGCAGCAGAGAGCCACAGTCGAGCGGCATTCGAGCAGCATCCGAGCAGGCGATGGGGAGTTCATTAAACAGACTATCGGTCAAGTACCTATGACGGCGTCTGCTTTGGCTAATTGCGCGTGCGCAGCCAACGGAAGCGACGCCAGCCCCACTTCAAGCACATGCCCAAGTCCGAGTCCAGCTCCAGCTCCAGCTCCAGCTCTAAGTCCAAGTCGAGGCCGAATCTCCGTCGCGTACGCGAATGCGGACATCGTGTTTAAGCAGCTGTGGCGGGCACTTCTCATGCTAATTAAACCGAATTGGGCAAGTGCGGAGTCGGAGTGGTGCTTGCGGTGGTGACGCGAGACTCTGCAAAGAGACCACAGAACGGTTCTTAAATCCTAAATCGTTGCAGACAACAACAGCAGCAGCAGAAGCAGCGGCAGCAACAACAACTGTAGCAACAGCGGCAACATGTTAATTTTAACTTATGCCGGCGTTTTTCGTGGAAGAGTTAAGAGCACGAAAGTATGAATTACAACTGATGCGAAAAATTGAAGAACCGCCAAAGCGGAGCAACGGACGAATGAGCAAACAAAAGGAACCGTTCTACAGAGCAGCGTGCTTGCTATCCCCCCGCTATCCCTACCTCCCTCTGCTGCCCTGACACTCACTCTGCAAGAAGTCGTTGCACTTTCGCATCTCCGCCGAATTTCGTCGCGCGATGGGACTGCCCCGATAAGCTAATGACGCTCCGACGACGAGAATGACGGCGGCCCTTGGCGTTAGTCACCCAACCGCAGAGCCGCCGACCCGCCGAGCTGCAGAACGTAGTCCCCGCCTTATGGACACTTGGCAAGTGCATGCTAAGAGGCATCTTTTTCTGACGAACTGCTATTGGAGCTACAAATTACGGTTATGCACACACACACACACACACACATACACTCGCACACTCAGACAGTGTTTGCTAAAGAGGTTGAGCACTGAGCAGAGGAGTGCACAGGGAGGTGCTGCTGCTGCTGCTGCTGCTGCAGCGTGCAAATATGAAGCGATAAATTGAAATTTCAAAGCTGCAGCCAGTGCAAACACTGCGAATGATAACACAATTCGCAGCGAGGAGATGATAACTCTCGCCGGCAGAGCCGCCCCCTCAGACAGCGAAGGGGGAGGGGCTGTGCTGTGCGCTTAATGCATGGCACGTTAAATGCTTTTATCAAGGATTTGACGCCCAAATCCAAGGCAAAACGGGCCACTAGACGAGGGACCAGACAACAACAATGTCGTGAAAAACGATTCAGCGCCTGAAGGAGGAGGAGGAGGCGGGAAAAGCCGGGAAAGATGCAGACCGAAAGCGAGACTGAGCCCGGGAACGGGACTGAGGCTGGAGCTGCCGGCGTTGCCAGTTGGCGACTCTCGTGCGACATTGAAATTGATGATGTGCTGCCTGCCTGCCGCTTGCCGCCTGCTGCCTGCTGCCTGCCCGCCGCCTGCCACTTTGCTAGTTTTTACTGCTTTCACTTTTTTCTTTCTTTCCGCAGAGATTCTCGTTTGCGTTGTTGTTGCTGCTGTGCTCCAGCATTTTGGCCAGACACGCAAAAACTTCCCTTCGTCGCGTAGTTTGTTATTGTTGTCCCACTCCTCAGGACCGGCAGAGGGCGCCAGAGCGTGAGCTGAGACTTCGCTGTCTGCTGTCTGCCCTCTGCGCGTGTTTGCATAGCGCTCAGAGCCGGGCGAGCTGGCTGCACTTGATCCCCCAAAGTGAAATTAGGAAGAATTTCAATTAAAAAGCATTTAAGTAATCCACAGTTAATGCCAGTGCAGAGTAAGTGAGGCAGAGTGGGACACGGAGGCAGGAGCTGCGCTTAGGGGTGGCTTCATACGCCCCACTTGCAATCGATTGTCGCCGCTGCTCATTGGGGGATGGGAGCAGGCTACTGCCTGCCTGGCAGCCAGGCACTGGGAGCCAGAAAGTGGCAACTGGATACTGCGAGCGCGCCACTTTACTGCAACATTGCGACAAGTGGCGCTTCCTTTCCGTGGCCTTTTTTCAGCGGGGTCAGTGCAATTTACTGGGGAATTCGCTAATGAAGCGCGCGCTATGGCGCTATGGCGCTATGGCGCTATGGCGCTATGGCGCTCTCTGAAGATGTGTTGACAGCTCGCTGTAAAGTTAATTGAATTGTAAATTGGATGCATTCACTCGGGCTAATTGGCGTTTCAATTGACTGAGGCAACCTGTTCGTACTCCGTAGTCGGGAGTAATTTGTTATATCTGCAAAGTGTGCCAGCAGAGGAATTAGACGCGAGTGCTGCGAGAATGTTTGATTGAGCTCAATGTAAATTATAAAACTTTGCTGAGTATGCAGGAAGAATCTACTATGGAATGTTGTATCAACTATCTAGCTATCTGGGTACCTATAACTGAATAAATATGCAGAAATGTTTAAATTCCATTATGCTATTCTCTTGAATATTATATTATAGTTAAGTTGTTTAGCAAGTAGTTTGATTGAGATTATTGCTTGAAATTGATAAAAAATATGTTGGTAAATAAAGTATTGAAATAAGATGTAAAACAAAATTAAAACCTGTTTCCACTTAAAAATCTGTTGAAGAAAAAATTAGGAAAGCTATACAATCTTCTTAAATAAATGAATAAAATAAATAAGAATTAAATAAAAAATTAATTTCTAACGTAAGTGATGATCCAAATAAAAGATTGGTATTTTCAGAAATATAAAGAAAAAAAAAAAACAAATTATCAAAGCTTAATAAAATCTGAAAGGTCAAGGTACGGGATTTTCAGAAGTGCAAATGCTATAGATGAAATGAGAAAGGTGCAAACTGGGGTCTCTGCTGAGGGGTAGGGGTACTCGTGCTGCCTGCGACAAGTCGACACGCATATTTAATTATTTTAATTACATTTCTTACTGCATCGGGCGGAGTAAGCATCTGCCAACTGCCGGCTGAACTGTTTGGCATTAACTGTACTTGATCCTCCGGCTATGCATTCGACTCAGACTCCGACTGCGACTGCGACTGCGACTCGGCGAGATACCCATCGCAGTGCAGTCGGAGAGTGCAGCGTAGAATTTCCCAAGCATTCAGCTCGGCTGACTCGGTTGCCCTTTTCCGCAAACGAATTTCCAAACAAATGCTGCAGGGTAATTGAAAACGCACGCATTCATTTCAGCGTTGGGTTCTGCGTGCAAGCGTGGGCAGAGGAGTGGGCAGAGCAGGGGGGCGAACACAGTGGAAAAATTGAAAACCAAAACAGTCGACGAGCATAAATTCCCCCGACGAAAATGAATACTGGCCGAGGTCTGGCCGAGGCGGAGGCGCGATTCCGGGCCCTATGGGCCAGCTATAAGGCTATAACGCAGGCAAGTGCAGTCTGAGCATACCGCGTGCAACATTGCCACAAACATTGCAACATGAGCAAGTGAAACAGGCGCATTAGAAATGCAACAAATCACAGTCGTCGTGGTGCGGCATTCGAGCGTGGCAGGGGGGGATGGGGGAGGTGTACAGGAAAGAAGAACCAGAACCAGAACCAGAATCGACACGGGCAGGCAGCAGACATATGAGTACAAGTACGCACTATGGTTGCACCCAGTCAACAAGCCGCAACACAACAGCAGCAGCGGCAACAGCAACAACAACAACAGCAACAACAAAAGTCACAAATAAACGAGGGAGACTGAAACGACGACGTCTGCATTGAGTTGCCCGGCAGCGATTTTCCTTCCTGCAATAAGTCAACGCGACGGCGACGCCGTCGACGGGAGCAGCAGAGGCAACAGCAACAGCAGCAGCAACAGCAGCAGCAACAGCAGCAGCAAACAAAGCGACGCACACAAACTGTGCTACAAATTGTATCTAGTTACAATTTGCAAACTACAAACAGAGTCGCGTCGAGTTGAGTTCAGTCTGGAAGACTGGAAGCGACTCGAGGCGGGCCGGGGGCGGGGCAAGTCAAAGTCAAAGTCGCAGTCAGCGCACACACGCAACGCAATCGGAGTAGGAGCAGCGGCAGCTGGGCAGGGGGATACGGAGAGCGGGTGCTGCTGCTGTGCGTGTTGAAGCGGAGTTTTTGTTTGCACGTTGCGTGGCAGATGAAAGCAGTTGCGCTGTGCGTTCAACGTGGCGAACGCGTCGTATGCGCAATTTTCCAACCAATGCAATCGTCATTTGCAACGGCAGTTGTTAAGACTTCTTTGGCTGCTTCTGTGGCTGTTCCTTCTACTGCTTGCTCTGCAGCTGCTCTGCTGGCCAATTCCCCAAACAGCCTTGCCAAATTGGCCGCTGACGGACTGCCGACTGCCGACTGCCACTCGGTTCTGAGCGCGCTCCTCGCCGGCATTTCTAATGCGCTTGTTAACGCCAAGCCAACTGTCCGCCAACTGTCCGCCAACTGTGCAACGCGTTCCTTGTGCCGCCTGGCAATTTGGCCAACGGTAGCGCGTTTAATGTCCAATTCGTTATGCGCTCCGCTCGAGCTGCGCGCCAAGTCAAGCGGGCAAATCAACTTGTCGCCGCAGCGTGCAGAAATTTCAATTAAAGTGCGCGAAAACGGGGCGACGGGACTAGTTAAAGTCGCACCAAAAACGCGCTAACAAAAGCTGTCACGCGCAGCTGCAGCAGCCGCAGGCACAGGAAGCGGGCAGAGGCAGCAGGCAGCAGGCAGCAGGCAGCAGGCAGACGCACTCAAGCAGTAGTAGACAGATCCTAGCCAGGCCCAAAATTGTTAATGGGCTCTGCCAAGTGAAGTGAAGTGTGCGCCTGGCTTTGAGGCGCGTCAGACTGTGAACGTGAAAAAGCCAAAAATTTCAGCATTAAATGTAAGTTGGCCAGACGACAGAACGGACAGAGAGACGGACGGACAGTGAGACAGATGAGCGAACGGAGGAGGATAGCGAGCACACACACACACAAATACACACACAGGCAGGCACAGACAGCGCGGCAGACAGAGTGCGACTGTCTGGCGATATGGATAGACTCGACTGCTATCTCTGCTTGGGCAAAGCAGTTGAAGCGGTTGAAAAATAGCCGCCAGTCATTTGGCGCGAAATTCAATTCCCGCCTGCGCTGACATGGAAATCCGCTCTGCTCTCCATTTCGTTTTCCCGGCCCCGACTGCAGTCGCACTGATGTTGATGATGATGTTGATGCTGATGCCGAATGACGCTGCTTGTGGGTTTTTGGCTGTTTGTCCGTCTGGCCGCCACTCTGTCTGTCTGTCCGCCCGTTTGTTGGCTCATTCTGCCGGTTATCGAAGCCATTGCGACTCGCATCTGTGATATGCTTTATGCGTAAATATGTATGGCAAACATGGCGTATGCGCAATCTGCGCTGTGCTCTGTTCTGCATGTGGCGAAACGTGACTGTCGCGACGGGAGCTCAGCTGCCTCTACTGTTGCTCTTCCTTCTGCTGCTCTCCCGGCTCTTTGGGCCCTTTTGCAAATATTTATGCTTTACATTTCGTTCGGCACATTGTTTGAATTTATTTGTTTGGGTCGCTGTTGCGATTCTGTTTGTGCGAGCGATGATTCTTTTTGTTGTTGTACGTTTAGGGTATATTAGCTTTTTGCAAATGTATGTAACAGGCAGAAGGAGGTGTGGCAAACCATACAATATATACTTTGAATTTTTGATTATTATCGATAGGCTGAAATCCTGCTCTGTTTGGCTGTTTCTTTGTCCGTTTATGTGTCCGTGTGTATGTAAGAACACGCAGAACTCAGTTATTTTAAGAGCTTCAAATACTAAATTCAGTATACAGTTTTCTTGATTATAATTAGTTGAATAATTCGAAGATTTTTTAGATTTTAAAAATGGAATGAAGTTTTACGGCTGATGTGGATGAATGGTATCTAGCAGTCGAGTTGGCTTGTCGGTGGCCTTCTTTACTCATTGTTACTGGTGTCGCAGTTACAGTTATTTGGTTGTTTAAGTTACTTCCCGAGGCTGCCAGACGTGCCCATATGACGACTCTGCGCACACAGTGCAGGTCAAAGAGTCCAGATTAATTTCGGCCATGTTTTTCAAGCTGTAGCGCATTTGCCTTTTCGCATTACTCGCATTTGGCGCTTCACTCAATTAAAATTCTTGTTTGAAATCTCGTGGTTAATGACTTTTTCATTTCGACAGGCTTCACTCTCGACTTTTGGCTTGTAATGCAAATTAATGCAGACTCAATGAACTGCGTCGACTGCGAGTCCTGACGGCGCAACTCGACCTTGAACCTTAGATATGTAAATAGCCAATTAGTTGGCTGCCAAATTTTCACGCCAATTGCCCTGTTACTCTATGTGCATAGCTTATACTATATTTTTAACATGTTTGCCCGGACATACTTCAGCTTATAAATAGCAGCTATGTCTCTTTCGGGCTATGACAAATGTTTGCATAAAATTCGAATTGACGTGCTCGCAAATGTTGGCGAAAATAATAATAATAATAAGACAAAGCAGCCCGCTAAATAACTTCTAATTGTTGTGCAAATAGACAAGTTGAATTAGCATCGGGGTGTCGGCTAACGGGCAGGTAGGTGCCAACAACAACAACAACAACAGCAACAGCAACAACATGATATAAACGACCAAAATATGTGTTAAAGCGTCAAACAATGGATTGAAAAATTATACAAAATGCTGTGCAGCTCGCTCCGTTGGCTGGGAAAGGGAAAGGGGCACCGGCGATTTACAAGCTTATAAATTTCTGGGGAAAAAAACAAAAAAAAAAAAACACGCGACAATCATCAATCATCGATTGAACGCCGATTTACAGTTGCTTTTGGGCGACAAACTTGACCCTGAAATGCATATGGTAATTATTCGTGGTACTCCAATAAACACCCCGCTATAGACACCTCCCTACCCCTCCAAACATGACGTGGGACAAGTTGTGTTGCAATTTGCATTTGACCCTCACATTGCTACCTGCAATTGTTGCCATTGTTTTTGCTGCTGCTCTTGTGGTTGTTGTTGTTGCTGTTGTCTTGCCGGCTTTGCTTTTTGGTTGCTTTCATTACACGCTTCGACTTTGCAGGCCGAACGTGCCTTTTCGTTTGGTTTATTAATTTTTCGCCATTATTTTGTGTGTCTTTTCAGGGGAGAGGGGAGAGAGTAGATAGAGGAGGGGAGGAGCCCCTTAACACCTCGTTTGTTCACAGTCGGCTATCGCGGTGCCTGCATCTGGGCGAGGAGTCAGTCAACGAGCCGTGTAAACAGCGTGAGAATTTTACTTAAGATTATCGAAATGATGTTGTTGCGCTTCCCCTCTCCGCTCTACTATACCATAGCGCTACACTACCCCCCTCTCCCACAACGCTATCTTGATTCGCTGCTTCGCGCTTTCTTGTATTTGTTCTGGCGATTTCCGCAGTTTTGAGCTCTGATTGTTCTACTCGGCCGACCGCCCTCGCAATGAGGCAAACTTATTACAGCAGACAAATAAGCAAACAGACAAACAAACAAACAAACAAACAAACAGACAGACATACAGCTTGACGGACAGGCGGACGGACAGTCGGCAATAAGAACTAAACAAACTGCGAGACACGAGTGCAATTATGTTAGTTGTCCAGTTGGGAGCGTGTGTTCCAATTCCGATTCCGATTCCGACTCGACGCTGGGGAGAGAGAAAGCAGAAGGGTCCCCCGTTTGCGTTTACATTCCCGTTCGGTTATCGGGCGGGGGCAATCGCTTGTCGGAGTTTTATGAGTAACTCACTCCGTCCTAATTGGGTCACCGACTTCCAACATATTTTCAAATCAAAGATGCTAATTTCAGTCAGTCTGTCTCTCAGTCTCAGTCTGAGTCTCAGTTTCAGTCGGTCTGTGCTCTGCGGCGGGCCATAAACGCTGGCTAAACTGTCCATAAACGGGGCTCATTAATTTAGTTAGCCATAATACATACAGCTCGGGCAGTTGCGGACCGATTTCCAGTCCAGCACTAATTTATAGCAAGGCGTGGTGCCATTTTAACGACTTTGCTTGCAATTGAGATTAACTTTTTTTTGACAAATGCAAAGCGGGCGTTTGATTTGATTTATGCCGGGCCACGCGTCTGCCCCTCTCTCCCTTCCTTTATGCATAAATAGTAGTAGGAGTATGACTGTATCTGCTTCGCCCTTACAAGTCCTGCGCAGTGTTGCGAAACTATCTGTACCCCGTCCGGGACCATCCGCGCGCGCCTCTCTAGGCGGGCAGCCATTCATTAAAAAACTGACTGGGCGCCTGCTTTATATGCATTTCGCATTGCAGCACCCCCACCACCCGCGCTTCAAGCAGTTGTTGCGGTTTTGTTATTGTTATTGTGCTTATCCGATCTGTTTTGCTAATTCGTAGCACATTCGAGGCGCCAAACCGAAACTTCTCCCGTCGCCCGAACGTGTAAGAAATTAACAAGTTACCAAAGACTGCCGAGGAGGAGGACGAGGAGGGGAGTTGGTTGCATGGAAAAGTGTTTTGCCGCTGGAAAAATCGTTTTTCCCAGTAGTTATAACCATGCTAACAACTGTTAAATAGCAACAGTTAATACGGCAGTAAAGTGAACTGTGATCACAGGCGCAGGGAGTATTGAATGAGATGCCAAGGATTCCCTTTTCAATTAACACGAAAATGGAGTAGATGCAAGTACTCAGTGGAGTTCCAGCAGAGCTCGATATGTTATAGAAAACTTGAACTTTTATAGCACAGATTAAAGTGATCGATGTATTGATTGGGTTCAATAATTAGCTGAACTTGAGGCCTAAGGCTAGAAAGAGTTTCGCTTTTGTGGGGAATTATTCCTCTGGCTGTATCGAAATGTACTTCGATTGCAGTTCAATAAAGGAAAATACTCGTTAGACGATAGTTTTTATGGCTGTGATTAAAGTAATATAATATATACACGTATGTGTATCGATTGCTTTCGATAGTTAGCGTTATTGGAGGCTTGAGGGTAGAATAGAATGCTATGTTAGCCAAGTTTAAAGGTAGTACTAGCAAATCGAAGAAAGTTATCGAAAACTTGTATGGCCGCTCAAGATCTATTTTATCGCTAATCGATTGCCTTCGATAATAAGCTCAAGTAATTTAATCGCTGAATTCGTAACGATTTTCCTCAATTGCACTTCTGCACTTTGCAAGCTAATTGCATTTTCGCATGGTTCCCAGACGAGTTAAGACTCGGTTCTAGCTTGGACAGGGGTTGGGGCAGGAGGCGTGTTTTCGGTTGTGGTGTGGGGGCACTCATAAGCAATGCAATCGGCGTAGGCCAGTTAGATGTTTCGCTGCGTGGCTTAGAGAACACGACGGGGCAGCCAGCAGCTCGCCTTGCTTTTGTTATGCACGGGCTGTGGCGCTTGTCTGGGGCACATTAAAGGCGCATGGATCGCCTGGCAATAAATATTGCGAGAGAAATTCGCCTTTGTGGCATGCTAAACGTGCTGTAACAACAGCAGCAGCAACAACAACAACAGCAACAATAACAGCAACTGCGACACTAAGCCACCATAAGCCTATTATTTAATTTGCAGAAAGCAGACAAAGCAACTGTGCGCCATGCCAGTGTGGGAGTGTGGCAGGGGGGGAGGGGGCGTGGCGGGTCGTGCAAATGAACTTTTAAAGCGCCCGTAAAGTAGACAACGAAAAAGTTTTCGAGCAAGTTCGCGAAATGTTGCATCGACGCGAGCGGTAGAGACGGACATGGATGTGGACAGAGCGGAGCAGAGCAGAGCAGAGCAGAGACTATATAGTACTAGCATGTATACTACTATATAGCCTGTATGGCCGGGCATCATCAGTCATCACCCTCGCTGCCATTTCGAGGGTTGCAAAGCGACAACGACGGCGGCAACGGCAACGGCAAGAAAGTTGGCAAATAGACGGGTAACTCGCTACAGATACTTTTGGCAAACAACAAAAACAACGGCAACAACAGGGAAAACAACATCGAGCACAAAAACAACAGACAAGAGCAATTCGTTACGGTCAGCTACAGATACAGATACAGCACTAGATACAGATACAGATACGAATAGAGATGCGAGTACAAACACATACACACATCCTGCCCCCAAGCCGCTGCCCCGGACACGGACACTTGGCAACAGCATAAAACTTTGATGAGTCGTAGTTGTTGTTGTTGTTGTTGTTGTTGTTGCTGCAGTTGCTGTTGTTGTTGTTGCTGTAGTTGTTGTCGTTGGCGACTTCAAGTATGCCAAACGAAAAGTTGAGAATTTTCACAAAAATCAATTTACCGAGCTACACTTTCATGTTAAATCAATTGAACTCAGGCGTGCGAGGACTGTCATTGTCAAGCCTCAACCCAGAGACAAAGTCAAAGAGCAAGAGCCAGAGAGAGAGAGAGAGCGAGCCAGGTAGAGACAGAGCGAGAGCGAACAATACCTGCCAGATACCGTTAGCGCAGCTGGCCCATTGCCGTGCCCATAGTTTATCTCACTAACAAGGCTAATTGGTCATGATGCTTGATTCGGCGCGGCACGTAGCCTCCATTGCCTGACATTGCCACACGCCACGGTTGCCGCTGCCGTCGCTGCCCCCGCAGCAACCTCAGCTACTGCTTCTGCCATCTCTGCCGCTGTCTCTGCCTCTGCGTCTGCCTCTGCTCCTGTGCACATCTCTTCGTCTTCGTTCGCACATCTAGGCACATCCTCGTCCAGAGCCACAGCCACGTCCACGTCCACGTCCATTTCCACGTCCACCCACCGACGACACGCGGTGACACCTGTCACATCACACAATGAAAATCACTCGACGTTACCGTTCCCGTTCCCGTTCCCGCTGCTGCTCCTGCTCCGCCAGCGAAATATTTTCGCTTCACATTTGCCGACGAACCTGGCTATTTATTTAGCTGGACGCGTTGGTCGAGCTGTTCTGGCGTTCTTGCCTGGTTAGTTGGCCAGTTGACTGAATGGCACTGGACATTCAGCTGACTACCCACTCTCCGCAACCACCACTCCCCACACTATCATCATCATTGTCATACAGGGACAGTCGGCGTGCAATGCAATTTGAGTATTCAATCAGCTGGGATAACTGTTCGAGTGATTTCGCAACATGTCGCAGTTTCAATGGTTCATAAAATACAATCGTGATTTCGCAGTTAAAACAACTGAGGGAACGAGACAGAGAGAGAGAGAGAAAGATATATGCTGCTCAGTAAGTCACAGTTCCAGGTAATTTCTGTGAGTTTCACCGGGAATGTGCGAGAAAGAAACATTTGATCTAAGGAATCTACGTATATACATATACGTTAATATATCTGAGTAATATATTGTGAAATTTCCGAACATTTACATATTTTTTTAAATCTTTATTGAGTATCAACTATATTGAAAATTTTTATCATAATAAATACCTTTAAAATATATTTTTAAAATGAAATTAAATATTAGAAGTACTATTCTACAGTTGATTTCCTTAGTACTTCATAGATTTTCTGGGCTTAACTTCTTATGAAAAAATAACTCTAACAATTTCATAAAGTAAGATCCATAAACTATTTAAAAGAACATGCAGAGAGTCTGTTTGTGTCTAGTAGAAACCCTATGAATAGCTTACAGAATCAAAGTAGATGCATATTATGAAATTCCATAACCTGAAAGCCAGACAAAAGGGAGCGAATAATAAGAAAATTTCCAATATTGCCGAGTTCAATTAAAATTCCATTTTCTTTTACCAACGGAATTCAATTCAAGAATCTACATAAAGTATTTTCGAGATCTTGAAGTGTTCGCGAGAGGTATGAAAAGCATGTTAACACTTTGAAAGGCTTCGCTCGCTTCGAGTTCAGCTGAGAAGTTTTCGATTCAATCAATTAGCCACGTTGCGAGTGGCCTCTTCAGCTTCGAGGGCTTCGTCGCACCTGGTGGCGATGGGACTCGACAATCGGACCCTGTTTCAGAGCAGCAGCAGCAGCAGCAACAGCAGCAGCAAGCGCTGCAACTCAATTCAGCTGGCAAACACAGCAGCAACAGCAGCAACAATAAAACACTAGAAATGCACTAACCAAGCGGGCAACCAGCCAACAACAACAGCAACTACAACAACGATAAGAGTTGCAACAACAACAATTCGTGTATATAAGCCACCCAACCACTCGAGCATCCATCGTCGGTGGCAGCTGACCCATCTCCTGCTTGCATGTTGCCGTTGCTGTTGCTGTTGTTGCTGTTGCTGTTGCTGTCGTTTCTGTTGCTGTTGCTGTTGCTGATGCTGCTGTCGTTCATTCTCTGCTCTCTTTTGCATGTCCGGCATTTCGCACCAATTGTTGCCATTAAATTTGCACGTATAAAGCGAAAATGCCAAAAAAATATTGCACGACAACGAGACCAGAGCCAGAGCCACAGCCAGAGCACAGAAACAGAAGAAAGACACACATACACAAGCAGACCCACACACACACTCAGACACACATAAAGCAAGCACGACAAGCGACAAATGCCGGCAACACGTAGCCGGCAATCACTGGAATTGGCAACGCCAGCAGGAGGAGGAGGATGCTGCAAGAAGGCGAAGGAGGAGAAGCTGGCATTGGGACTGAAGTCTGTGCGGCTGCGAGGGCAGCCGCGGACTGCGAGTGCGGGTGCGGGTGCGGGTGGCTGCTCTTGCTCTTTCAGACTGCGACAAATTGTCGCGCTCAAATGTTTGACGCGCGCCGGCGCACTGCGCGCTGCCAGCATCCACCAAGGACGAGCCTGAGCAGCGGTCCAGAGCTGCAGCGCTTCAGTGCTTCGGCGGTGCAAAGGATGCCGGCAAAGCGGAAATGTTCAGTTCATTAGCGAAGCGTGCGCGTCGTGTTGCGGACGTGCTGGTTCTGTCCTCTCTCTGCGGAGCTCATTTCGAGTTGTAAGTCGCGTACTGTGTGCGCCTCCTGCTCGGTTCGCTGTGTGGCGTGTGTCTCGTCTGGTTGCAAGCTGCTTTGTTCCTGCCACGCCGTCGCCACGCCAGATTCCCGGTGTGTGAGTTGAGGAGCGCGCGCGCGCAACTTCTGCCTCGTCTGCGGATGTGTCTCGGGCCAAAAGCGGACAAAGTCACACTCAGAGTCGGCGACGGAGACGGAGACGGAGCCGGAGACGGAGTCAAAGCCAAGTGCAAAAACCCGCAAAATTGCCAGCCCGAGCTCAAGTGTAGCGTAATTAAATAATTAATTAAATCAAACAAAAGGCGGCAAAAAGAATTTCGCAAACAATTAAGCAGCGTCCGCGTGGTCGCAAGAGTCTGACTGGTTTGCTGCTTGGCTGCCTCCTGTCCCTGCTGCCAGCAAACCCCAACACCTCCCCCTCTCCCACCATCCCACCATCCATCGGCCGATTGTCTGCTTAGGCTGTTTACTAGCCAGAGGAAAGGTCAATAATCAGCTTGGAGTTGCCGCCAGCGAGCCACACACAAAAGTACTACAAGAGCGCAGTGTACAATGGGTACACCCCAAAGTGCCAAACAAGGCAGGGGCAGGGGCGGAGGGGGTGTTGGCGGGATGGGACGTAGGCTCAAACCGGTTGCTGCTGCTCGTCTGCTCGTCTGCGCGTCTCTGCCCATATTTGTCGTCCAAGTGCGTGCGATGCGACTGGACTGGACGCCGAATCGGACAGCGACGAGTGCTGCTTAATTAGAAACGCCGCTGCCCAACACCTGTATACGCCGCAAGAACAACAAATTACACGCACACACACGCACACACACATATATTGCCTGTGTGTGTGTGTGAGTGCGTATGGCAATCGCAGTCGGAGCAGCAGCATTAGCGCGCAACAGAAACCGCAAAGCGCCGCTTAATGGCCAACTGACTGACTGACTCTCGTCTGGCCCAAGCTCGAGCATCTGCAGGCAGAGCAAACGCAGCAGCAGCAGCAGCAGCAGCAGAAGAAGCAACAGCAGCAGCAGCAGCAGCAGCATCAGCATACCGTCATCATCATCTCCATATCAATCAACATCATCATGAGCAGCAGCTCAGCGGCTCAGCAGCTCGCGAATTCTTCTTCGTGGCCATGGCCAAGAACTTGCCATGAGCTGTAGCCTCCGCCGCCGACGCCGCCGCCAATACGAGCATTGGCCAAAGAGCGTGGCGAGAGCTGCACGCCGAGCAAGTTGGCCAAAGTTACATTGCTCCGACTCAGTCTTCGGCTTCGTCTCGTTCTCAGTCTCGGTCTCAGTCTCAGTCTACGCCTCAGTCGCAGTCTCGGTCTCAGTCTCGGTCTCGGTCTCAGCAGCAAAGCCGGCTTACGCTCTCACGACGTCACGCAACGTCGCTGCGCTGCTGGCGTCGTGTGCTGGGGCTGCCAACTTGCTGGCAATTGCTTCTGCGAAATTGCTGTGCTTAACCGTGGGGAATTCTTGCAATGCATTGAAAATACCAGAGCTTATTCATTGACCACAGTGCAGTCGACGTCACAGCGAGCAGCAGTAGCAGCATAGCGCACAGTGGGCACAAAGCAATAACTGGAAATATTTAAGATCAACAGCAGTTGTTAAATGTTGCTTGCAAAAAAAGAGCTTAAACAGTTTGTTTAGCTAAAGAAATCATTTTTAAAAGGGGGAAAATAATACTAAATAATAGTAATAATTTAAAATCATAAATAAGGCATTTAGATTTTATTAATGATTTTATTTTGTATTTAAAGCAGCATTAATGTCTTTGGCTCCATGCAATCATCAATTACAGTGCCGCATTTCAATTAGTATTTCCGTTATGACCACTGTGCGCGGGCGTCGCTGCCGACACCGACGCCGACGCCGACGACGGCCTGCGAGATCCAAATGATGAGCAACTTTGTTGCCGTCGCTGAGCATTTGAGTGTGTTTGCTGCGCGTGTGTGCGCGAGTCTGAGTATGAGTTCGCGTTCACGTGTCTCAGTCGCCGTGCGCGTCGACGTCGACGTCGCTGTTGCTGTCGCTGCCTCTGCCTCTGCTTCTGTCTCTTTGTGTGTGCCTCTGGCTCGGTCGCTGTGGCTGTGACTGCGTGTGTGTGTGTGTGCGAAGTTCTTTTGCGCTCTCAGCGCTTGACGGCGCTCTCAGCGTTTGGTTTGGACCGGGCCGGCTTCACTTGGCATGTTCGTTTGCTGTTCGACGCTGCGCTGTCGCTGCGGCTGCTGTTGCTGCCTCTGCTGCAGCCGCTGCTGGCGTCGCAGTCGACGTTGGCGCGATGTTGGTTCGTTCGTTTCGTTTGATTTTCACCAAAAGCCGCGCGACGTAGGCTATATAAATAAGCGCTGAGAAGCTATTGGGTCCGAGTCTCTTTGAATTTCATGAAGCGGTTGTATCTTGGTGGTGCCCCAACAGCCTGCCAAGCCTGCCGCCAGCGAGCCAGCCAACATCAGCCCAGCAACAGCAACAGCACGCCAGCAACCAGCAACAGCAGCAGCAACTAGCAGCAGCAACCAGCAACCAGCAGCAGCAGCAGCAACATAGAACTCGAAGTCGAACTCGAGTCGCGTTTGCCGTCTGCAGCAGCTTCGCGTGAAATTGTCAAACCCGCAGACACTTTTGCCCCGAAGCTAACGAACTTTTGACACAGTGGATTATTCTCAAACAGAGAAAAACGAAACGTGACTTACACTCGAAACACTCAAACTCAAATCAAGTTCAAACAGAAACTAACAGTGCGCGAAATGCCCAACTAGAAGAAGGATTAACAGAAAACTGTGCAAAAAAGTGCCAAACGAATTTTGAAATATTAACAAAACAAATTTGAAAAACCCAAAAAAAAAAAAAAAACTGTGAAAAAGTGTCGAATACAAATTTTGTCAAGTTCTTTTCGAGAAGAGAATTGTGCTGTTTCTTGTGTGAGAAAGGTGAGTTCAACGAGTCCTTTTTCAGGAACTTAAGATTAAAGACAGACAGAAAAGAAATGTGAGGTTAAAAAAATTACAAATAAATTATACAAATAATTTTTGGAAATTACAAATATATTTTTGTTAAAGTTGGAGAAATTCATATGTGCAAAAATATTTCGTAGAATTCAAGGTTTCAAAAAATTCATTTATTTCTGTTCGCAATTTTTTCATATTTCAAAATGAAGCTCCACACTGAAATGTGTTTTCAATAATAAGTTAATTGCAATATTTTAACTATTATTAGTTTTTCCATTCCGACTACGAATGACTAATGAATTCTCTGAGCTCGACAAACACTCGTATTCCCATTCACATGCCAATTGATTTATTCATTTGCAGTTTAAGGTAGTGAGTGATATGCACCTGTGATAACCTTGTGCCGTGCGTGAAACTAGTTCCTCTGATTATTCAGAATCGTGCTACGAGTTTTTTCCCTTTCTGGGGCATAGACCAGACCCCCATTAGGGCACTCGAATGATGATTGAAAAATGTTGCAGAATATTTCAACCAAAGCTGGAGCAGTTTGTCAGCAGAGCCAGCGAATAGCTCGGGGCACATTTCAATTAACTCTGCCCAGGGCGATTAATACAAATTTATTGTTTTACAAAGTTAAGCCCGCAGTCAACCAGGCGTTAAAACGGCAGCCTGCCAACCAGCCAGGCAGCCAGACAGCCAGACAGCCAGTCAGCCCCATGGCCCGTTAGCCAGTTAATACTCAGAGTTATTCATTCATAAAAACCACTTGGTGCGCGGCGGCGGCTGCAGCTGTTGGCGCAAATTGCAAACATTCATTCATTTACACTCGCTCTCGCATTCATTCATTCATTCACAATTGGCGAGGCGCCGCGGGCCGTTGCACAGCAGCAGCGTAAAAGCCACGCCACGCGCCTCTGCCCCGACCTCGATTTCGAGTCGGAATCTGACGCTGAGTGTGCCTACTTCGCTGCGCCTGCTCCCTCCCCCTCTGCGTCTCTCTGGCCCTTTGTGAAAAATAGTTTTTCCTGGCTATTAAATTTATGAAAGCCCATTTACCGGCCACTTGGCTGGTCTGCCACGGCTGCCCATGCTGCTGCCGTGTCCTGGCGCAAACTTTGAGTGCAATTCTAATTAGAATTTATGCCCACACCAAGTTCAACTGCCCTTGGGTCAGGGGCTAGAGTGCCAGGGGGGGATGAGCTGCCTCCAACTGCAGGCATTTGTCATACTCGTAAAAACTAAAATTGCTCGCATGTAAAAGCTTTTAGTTGCCCATAAATAATACAAGCTATGGCCCAGGCAAAAAAGCGAGACAGCGAACAGCCTGCGGGAAAGGGAGAGGCAGGGACAGAGCGGGGCAGAGCTGAAATAAAAGTGGCCAAAACGATATATTTGCAGTAGTCGGCGCTTTCATGGCCCCCGCATAGACTGTTGGTCAATAAAAAGATGCAAATAAAACGCCGCAATATGTGGCCGAGCGGCGAGTGTCCTTTCTGCTTTTTTGCCTTTCTCTTCAGATTTACCTCCGCCCTCTCTCTGCCGATTTTGCTCTCAGTTTTCCCTGGTGCTCGGCAGCCTGTCCGAAATCGAAATGACTTTGAGTGTTATTTGGTTTGGCCAGAGATTTCATTGGCAGCTGGCCAGCAGGAGCAGGAGTGGAGAAGTCAGGGCCAGTGCCAGTGTCAGCAGCGAAGTCAGGGCCAGGACAGCAGCACTTCGGTACAGCAGTACAGCTGTACAGCAGCAGGTGTTTGGGGTCGAGGGCTGTTGCACTCCATGGCAAAAACTGTCCCTTGGCATGTTGCACGGAAATTGTGTGATTTATAGACAAATTGTGCCCTGCTCCAACGGAGTTTTGTCTGCTGCCAAAAACTGACTCTACCGATTTATTGATGAGCCAGCTGCGGGGCCGGAGCCAGACTCCAACTCCGACTACGACTACGACTTCGATTACGTGTACTAGTTGTGGCTTGCGGTTGCCTCCGGCTGCGTGTGCACAGCTGATGCAGCTTTTAATTAAATGTGGCTCGGATCTGGTTAGAGATCTCAGCTCCTACCGCTGCCCCTGCACCTACTTCTGCCAATTTGACACTGCGGTCTGTGGTGCGCGATTCCCTTTGAGCCAATTCGCGCAACTTTCTGGCTGCCTGCCCTGCTCCGGGCTGTTGCCAAGGCTGATTCGCTCGGCCAGGTTGCGCTTTTGTGTTGGGCTTCCTTTGCAGGCGCTCGCCAAATTATCATGATAAATAAGAAGCGCGATTGCAAGGTCTAAGAAGCGAAATTATGATGTTGGTTTTGAGGTTCTTTGACTTTATGTTAATTTATTTTAATTTGCGCTGCCTTTTTGCAGCTCTTTCTCGAAAGAAAGATGAAAAGCAAGTGTGGAGAACGCTCCCCCTCCGTCTCCCCTGCCGAAGAAGACTTTGAAATACTTAATTGACTCCGCGAGCTGCGACTATTTTAAGTCATGACGCGACTGACATCAGCAGCAGCAGCGGCAGCAGCGGCAGCAGCAGGAGCCTGAGAATCTGACAAATTATATAATGATAGGCCTCGGTCTCCGTTCGCCTTTCTCTTGGGTCTATTCTCCGTTGTCTTGTCAGTTCGTGGTTCGCGGTTCTCGGTTCTCGGTTCTCCTCCCGTTAGATGAGCCTTAATTGAATTAGGCGCTCGACATTTGCATTATGCAAATCGTATGCTGCGCTAAACTATCGCGTAGTATCTGCCCGTCGAGCAGGGGCAGGGAGCGGGCGTGCGCGTGCAGGCAAATGCATGTTCAAGCGCTTTTTGTGGGCCGCAAATCAATTGTCTGGCGCGATAACAGGTTGCGAATTAAACGATGACGGTCGTCTATAGTGTGTGCTGTGTGTGTGTGTGTGTGGTGTGTGTTTTGCAAGCGAATCGTCCACCTTGGACGCGAGCTTGTTTTCGGTTTTCCTCTTGGCTTTTGTTTTTTTTTTTTTTTTTTTTTTTTTTGGCACCCACAACTCGAGCACTTGAAGAATGCGAGTTTTTGTGATTTTTAAATTATAATTGAGTAAAGCGGTTTACGCGCAGCCTCCGCCTCAACCTCAGCCTCTTGTCTAGCTGCTGTTGGCCATTCTAGTTGTTGTTGCTATTGTTGCCGGGCAAAGAAAGTAAGCGCAACTAAGCACATTACGCGCAGCTCGACAGCGACACTTGCCGCCACACATTACGCCCAACTGTGCGAATGCCACTGCCACTGCGAATGCGAATGCGAACGCCAAGGTTAAAGCGTGGCATAGAACCGCAGGCACAGGTATCCGCAGGTATTTACTTGCCACAAGAACTCGCCGCGACTCGCTGCCACTGCCACTGCCACTGCGAGTGTAAAGTGTGTCGCGGGGCGCAAATTTCTCTAACCCAAATTGTTGACTCTGCCGCCTCGTTGTTTGTTTCGGGGCGGTGCGATCTGGTTTGCTGCTGCTGCTGCCGCTGCTGCTGCAGATGCTTTTAAGTTCAATAGCCAAAGAAAGTGTCTGGCAAAAGAAAGAAAAAGTGTGCAAGCCAATGGCCAATGGGCCACGGCTCTGCAAGCGGGCGACACAGATTTCGATTCCGACTCCCATTCAGAATCTGCAGGGCGACGCGGCGTATACGTAATGCCAGTTATCAGCTGCGACCCGGCACAATGGCTTGCTAATGCTGCGATTTGCATGGCAGCCCCTGCATCTACCTCTCTCCCTACTTCAGTGCATTAGCCTTAAACGATTTTATGAGCCTCAAGGAGCTGTCGCCCTGTTTATGGCCAACGCCTGCCCGCGCGTCCGTCCTAATGGCCCGGCCGTAAAACCCTTTTGGCATTCGATATGCCACTTGAGCGTTAGAAATACGAGCATAATTCGAGTTAAGAGCCCGCGCGCGTATAATGGCCAATAAGGCCAGAGTCGCAGTCGCAGTCACAGCCAATACAACGAATTGGTTGTAATTCAAAAGCGCCAACGCGGTCAAGGTGTCAACTCACACACACATACACACACACACACAGACATACACAGAAAGTCGGCTGCTGTTTGTTTAGTGTAATTTGATTTTCGGCCAATTATTTGCTGCTTATTAGCTGTCAAATTAATGCGTGCTCGAATCGGGCCAATAGCCAAACAGTTATGCCGGCCACAGTGGCAGCAGCCACAATTAAGCCAACGGCGCTGTGGCTCTGAAAATGGCCATAGAAATGGAATACGTGCAAAAGTCCCAGCCAGCCAAGCTCCAATCCCAATCCCAATCCACGACCAAGTCCAAGTCCGAATCCAAGTCCAAGAAAGCCCATAAATTAATTCCACTGCAATTGCCCGGCAGCCAAATCAAACGAATTCGCTTTTGGCCACTTCGAACGCGCCTCGATCGAGAGATTCTTTTGTGAGAAAATATGCGAAAAGTCACCATGGTCAGAGTCATCTCCCCCCTCGCCTGCCCCTAGCCATTGGCCACTCCATGAGCTGAATAGGCAAAAGAAATCAGCAAGCCGAAGGCGCCGAAAAACTGTCTAAACGGGTTGTGAACGGGCTTCGGGTTCGACTCGAAGCTGGAGAGGGGAATGAGGCAGAACGGGGGCAGAGCTGCTGTTGTTTTCGAGAAGATGTTTCTTTCGGAATTTGCTGAATGAAATTAATTTCTATTGTTGGGCTCAAGTAAATACATAAGTAGGCAGCGAGTGAGCAATAAAAAGCTGAGAGTCGCGGAGAAGCACAGTTACTTTTCGCCAAACGCTTGGTTAGGGCCATGGCTAATGAAGCTTGAATCAGCTTCGAGTGGGGAAATACACACACATCCTAGTTGCGCTTTCTCTCCACGCACTCCAATCCATAAGATATTCCAATTCCAATTCGAATTCCAACTCCAGGTCCATTCTTTCTTCCGCCTCGAGTTACTGATTGATTGGTAGAAGTTTTTTTGTGAATGGGAAGCGGAGAGCGGCAATTAATTATTGGAAATTCGTAGAGTTCCCCCATAATCATTGATATTCATTTTCGATTGAGGTGCCTTTTAATGAGCCCAACACCCCGCCGAGCGGGAGAGAGAGAGAGTGGGGAGTGGGGAGTTGGGAGTGGGGGAGAATGCCTAATGCAAATCAGTTCAATTAAAGCGTGTGCATACCCTACATGACGCAGTTCTCGTTCTGACACACGTTTAACTTGAATTTCTCAGCTCAATTGTTGTTGTTACGATCGTTGAGCTGTTGTTGTTGTTGTTGTTGCTGTTGCCTTTTGGTTGTTTCGGCTGTTCGACTGTTGTTTTCTGACCCAAATTCGTGGACTTGACTCTTGTTTTCTACTTTGTGTGGTGTCGTTTTGTTGCTCTTGTTGTTGCTGTTGCTGTTGCTGCTGCTTTTCATGCTGTTGTCGGCATGATTTACATTTCATTTTGTTGAATATTATTTCGTGCTACAGATACAGATACGCGCTCTCGAGTGTCGGCTTAATGTCAACTAATGACTCGGCGCAAACAGCGAACAATCGCAACGCGAACAGGCAACAATACGCACTCTTGTCAATGGTCTGTCTGCCTCAGCCTCTCTGAAGTCCCCGTTAGCTGCGCCTGCCTCTCGTCTCTTCACCTCTCTATGCAAATCAGTTGCCAATTGCAGATTGGCGGCCAATTGAGCCATCAAAACTTTGGCGCTGCCCATAAAAGTATGCAGCAATAAATTGGCCGCAGCAGACTGCACTTTTTGCTGCTCCAGCTGCTCCGACTGTGGCTCCGGTTGTGGCTCTGGCTGTGGCTCCGGCTGCTGCGCTTTGATTTAACTGCTTCAATTTGCATAAATAAATAATTTAGCAGCGCGAACAATAAATTCAGCAAATTGAGTCGCAAAAAGGTAGCAAATGCAGTCGGCCACGCCTCCGCAGCGCCTAATGTATGCAGCAGTCGGAGAGAGAGAGAGAGAGAGAGAGCGGGAGCAGGGGCTGGCTGCTGCAAGGTGCGTGCCTGCTGCTCGAGTGGCCGCACAGACACAGAGCTCCGGCATTTTTATGTGGCAACAAAGAGAGGGGCATGGCCTGGCGGGTTACTTTCATGCACAGACGCCCCCAAACAACGGGAAGAAGCAGGCGCTCATTATTGAAGTCCGTGTCATCAGCCACGTAGTCAGGCCTGTCTCTTTTCCCTGCTCCCCGGTATCCTGCTTGTCTTGGCTCTGCTTGCCATTCTTTGTCATATTCTCCAGCCTGTGCGAATTCCTGCATCGCCTGCCTTTGCATTGTTTGCATACTTGACTCCATTGCTCTCAAGTGCCTGCTCCTGTGGCTTCCTGCTCCGCTCCACAGTGCAGGCGGCTTAAAGCCAGAATTACGCTGGCTTTCAATTAAACATTCATTCAGGCAGACAGGCAGACAGGCAGACAGACAGTCGGACAACTTTTGTTAATAAACAATGCGAATTTACTGAAATGCGATATAAATTTACTGCCATTTGCAGTTGGACTGCTGACAATGGGATATACACGAGATCCAATTGGATGCTCGAAATGTCAGAGATTAGCACTAGTACATGCTGTCGACCTGCCATGCAGCAGGCCATTTATTATTCAAACTCGGTTAGCAGCCGAAAATGTCAGCGGTTCAATTTAGTCGAGCATTTTGCGCTCAAATCAATTTAAAGCCAATTTGCCGACGCTAATAAATTGCATTAAAAATGCCAAAAATAAATTCACTTTTAATATGCCGAAATTGCCAACCCCCGGACGACAAGTGAGTCGTCCTTAGGCCCGAGCTCCAGCTTCTGCTCCTGCTCCTGCTTTAGCTTCTGCTCTGGCGGCAGTTCATCAATCAACCTGCCTGCCCGGGAGCAGGAGAAATGTGCCACAATGTTGGCTGTTGCTGCTGCTTGTTGCCAGGGAGAGAGACCGGGACCGGGACCGGGCCCGTTCCTCATTTTATGATGTGCAGCCAAATTGAAATCGTTTTGGCCTTTGGCCACATGATGAATCGTGAATGATTATCAAAGCGTTAGAAAATTCTCGATTTTACGACGAGAGCTCGCTTTAAACCTCCGCTTTAACGACAAACTATATAAAACGAATTCTGGGGATGACAGAGTTCGGCGTAAGACTGAAGCTGCTCGACTCCAGTCGTTGGCTGTGGGCGCATACCGGACATGCTGCTCTTTAATTAGACTTATCCGCACTCATTCTACCCTTCCCCCTACTCCCTCGGTACCCCACCTCAACTCCTCAACTCATAATGCGGAAAAACCTGCTCATATGTGCGAGAGTTCTAAGAACCCGCCTCGTTTAATAGGCCCGACCAAAACTCGTTGAGTTTTAATGGCCCGCCCCGAACCACTTGAGTTCGTCCGCCTCGTCCGCGTAATAGCGGAGCCCCGAAAAAATGACAGCCATGAAATTCAATTTCATTTCATTTCATTTAGCCAAAAGAGAGAAAAAACCCAAAAAAAAAAGCATTCTCGGAAGCACGCGGCACTTTTCGTTTTAATGATATCCCAAAGTGTAAAGTGCAGCGGCGGCTATTTGCTTATGAAGGGTCTGTGGAGCAGAGAACCCTCAGGGGGGGGGGACGCGGAAGACGGGCTAAGGCCCTGAACAAGCAGCGGGCACTTTCCTTTTTAGCCCGACTCGACTCCGACTCGCAGAACACTTTCATTTGCATTACACGACGACAAGTTAAACAAATAAACTTGTTGGCAAGATTTCGGCATTTCGGCCTGGCCAAATAAAAGTGAAACTGGCCCAAAGCTGCCCCAAACAAATCTGGCCCGCTCCGTGATACTTTCTTGCCCAGCCGAATCTCTCGAGTCTCCAAATCTCTCAAATCTCACGTTCATCTCTTAATGATGGCGCATCGTTTTAATTGTTTCCACGCACGTGTAACAATTTCCAATGGCAAGGAAAATCTGAAAGCATCCAAGTCGGGGCCTGATGCGGGCCTCCAACTCCAATTCGAGCTCGAAATCGAATTCGAACTTCGAGCGGGTGATTAATACACATATTTAGCTCGGGGTAAACACCTGCGATATGTGCAATTTGTTGGGCTCTGCCAAGGATGGCGGAGCATGTGTGGTGGTTCACGGATAAAACAGATACCCGAGATGCTGGTGGAGATGCTGACGAATCTGTCGAACGGCCGCAGGCGCCGTTTAGTCCGTCGATCTTTGAATTATTTCTCGAGTGGAGGCCGAAGCACTGCCAGAACTGTTGTACTTCTTGTTGTTGCTGCTGTTGGGTTGTAGTGGGGCTTTTCCTTTTCGGCGTTTACTCGTATTTGTGTGGAAATGAGCAGCTAACGGTATATGAATCATGACTCTGGCAGGCAGCATGATTTAAAACACTCACTCATATGCAGCGGAGGAGCACCAGTCCCGGTCCCGGTCCCGGTCCCAGTTCCAATGCCGGTGGTGTTGGTGTTGCTGGGGCCGGTGCCTATGCCAATGCCGGTGCCGGTCGCAGTCCCGATGCCCGATGCCCGGTGCCGGTCCTGGTATGAGTGCCCAGTGCGCTTATGCGCTGCTCGCCTAGGTTAGTTGGCCGCCTGCCTTCTTCCCAACCACCTCCCACCTCCCTTTGGCCAGCCCCTTCCCACACGTCGCATTGCATCGCATAGCGTCGCGTCGGTTCCTTAGCTGTTTATGCATATTTTAGCACATTTTGCCATGTCCGTCCAGGGCCAAAGCGAAGCAGACAACGGTGACAGAGCGGGGTGGAGCAGGGGTGGAGGGGGCAGATGGACACAGGCTGGGCTCGATCGGCGACGCGACTTTGTAGCGCGTAGGAAAACGTGCGATTTCAAGTTGACAGGCATAGGCACAGGCACAAGCACAGGCAAAGCCACAGGCACTGGCTTTGAACCCTGGCCAGCTCCGCTCTGCCGGACCGGCTTCGACTAGTCGCAGAGCCTCTCCCACTCTCCCACTCTGTCGCTCGCTCTCCTCGTCTCTCTCGCCAGCTCTGTCTGAAATCAGCTGAAAAAGGCAACGTTTTTCATTTTCTACATTTTAATGCAATATTTAATTTATTTGTTTTGGTCGAGGCCGCGACTGTCGCGACGGTTGCAGCTAGCAACTGGCAACATGCTGCTCGTAACTCTAGTGCCCTGAGGTGCTGAGTCTTCTCTCTCTCTGTATCAACGCAACAGAACGCAGCACAACGCAGTGCGCATATTCCTCATTGATTGGCATTTCCTGGTTGCAGGCATTAGACTGGCCAAGTCAAGTGAATTCCTCGAAGCGAGTGTGTCTGTGGCCCCCAGAAAGGGAGTCGGCACTGAGAATGTGACTGGGCCCGGGACCGGGCAGGCAGATCATCCCGGCTTGAGCTGCAGCTGTGCTCGTCGAGCTTGGAATGGTATTTACATCTTTATCGCAGCGCCGGAGCCTGGAGCCGGGCTCAGCCGGCCAATCAATGAGTCAGTCGATTGGTCGGTCAGTTCAGTTGGTTCAGTCAGTCGGATGATTCTCATGATCTTCTGCTGACTTGCAGATTGAAGCTAAACGCCAATTCCATCCCATGACATCACAGCACTCGAAATAAACCGCCAACGTATCCGGGCATTTCCCCGTTTTTGTCTCCCCAATCACATCGAAAATTTGGCATACACTTCACTCGCCCGGTCTGGTGTGAGTGTTATTCGTTTTATTCATACTACATACGCGCTCATTGCGAATTACATAGTCATGAGTCAATCATATTAATGAGAAGACTGAACTCTGCCAAAAACGCGCGATCTCTCGCCCGCTCGATTACTCGCTCGATCACTCGCTCGCTCGCTTGAACTACTTTTCGAAAATTGAGCTCGCAAATCACGTAGCCAAAAACGTTTACGATTTGCCTAACTGTTTCTGTTTCTGTTTCTGTTTCTGTTACTGACTCTGCTTCTGTTTCTGTCTCTGCTTCGGTTTCGAATTCCGATTCCGTTTCGGATTTGGATTCGGATTCAGTTTCGGCTTCTGGGCAACCATTGTAATTGGGCATTCAGTGAGGCTCTGGCATAATTAGAACCAGTTTGCTCATCGTGTCCAAAATCGCGAGCTTCTCCTATGAATTGTTTGTTATTTTCGCTTCTATTGCGGCTTCTATTTGCAATTTGCAAATGTATATGGAATTGGAATAGAATGTTGTATAACAGCGGCAAGTGCCACGTGTAGGCGTCGCCAGCGCGTAAGACTTACCTCAGTTTTTGGGCCACACACTCGGTTTCATATTTACAGACACGATCACACGATCGACTGATCGACTTTATTTACGTATTAACGAGAACAGTACTCTGACTATTTGGAGCAGATCATATTCATGTTTCTTACAAAGACTTTTTCTACTAAATTTTGTGCTTTTCAAACGTCCCGATCCCGATCTGATAACCCTCATGATCGTTGACATTATTGTAGTACACTTGGCCTCAGGCTATCAGCAATTCGTTCAAAACATGAAATCTCTAGATCCGAACATTCTCTTCTTAATTGGCTCCAAAATGCAAGATCTTTATATATGAGGGGAAAAAACGCCTCGGCCATTTGTCAAAGCGTCGCTAATCGCCGGCGACAAAAACGCAGCGCCAGCTGAAATTAAGCGGGCGCAGCTGCAACTTTTGCAGATGTGCTGCAGATGTTGCAGATGCTGCAGTGAAATCAGAACGCTTCTGCCTGGCAACAAACTTGACCCCAAGAAAAAGAGAAATTTGTGGCAAAGTCGCGCGCGTTCACCAAAAAAAAAAAAAAAAACCAAACACATGAGAAAAAAAAGCGAAAAAGCAAAAAATGATGCTGACATTAAATCAGCACACGATCTGCTGGCTGCTCGCTGCTCTCAGCTTGCTGCTGGCTGACCCAACGCCGAGCAGCCGCAATTCCACATATGGCGTGGCAGTTGCATGCTGCAAGCTGCACGCTGCACGCTCCACGCTCCACGCTGCATGCTGCAGGCGAGCACACGGTAGCTTGCATCAAGATTTGTCACAAATCAAAGCGAGCAGCCAACTAATCCAGTTCAAGTGTTGGCCAACTGTTCAGCGGGCCCCAGCCTCGCCCCCAGCCGTGGTCCGAGCTGCAGACCGTGCACAAGCCGAAATGGCAAATTGCCTGCGAGTTGCAGTTGTTCTTGTTGTTGCTGTTGATGATGCTGGTCTTTGGCGTTGGCGGCGGCACTGGGCACGCTGCTCGTGTTGCCGTCGTGCCAACCAGCTCGAGCAACAGCAACAACAACAGCTTCAGTTGCAGCCACCGTCACAGCAACAGCCACAGCCACAGCTACAGCTTCCGCATTGTCGCCGCGAAGCTGACAAGTGACTCAGAGCTGAGCAGAGAGCGCGACTGCGACGCGACTGAGCTGTGGCTGAGACAGAGAATAAAGCCGAGGCATAGTTTACATTTGGCGCGATTGTTTGTTTGCTTGTTTGCTTGGCCTGGCTTTGCCACCAGACACCGTTATGTTTGTGGATCGTGCGCAGCGCGCGGCCAGCGCTTTATTAATTTTCTGCACAGGCCCAAGACTCAGACCCAACTCCACATCCACTCCTTCGCCTCAATTGGCTGCAGCTGTTGCAAGGTCGCTTGTTTGTGAGGCCAACCTGCTGCTGGCAAGTTCAAGTTGCTGCAGCTCTCGATTGCCGCTCATTATATAGACGGCTAGATATGTAAGTCTCTCGCCGATTTCGCAGTAAATTCCTCTAGAAATTTTCACGCCAAGTTCGGACGAGTTCAAGCCACAAACAATTTAGCTAGCAATTGGCCAAAACTATGCGCGCTTATTGCGTTAGTCGATGGGCAATAGGCACACACACACATACACACACACACGCGTCAGAGTTGTGCTAGGTGTGAGGGCCTCGCCTTGCGGCAATTGCAGATTTATGAAGATGACTTTGACGCGAGGGGAGAAATGCAATTTGCAATTGCCGCCGCACCGTTAAACGACTTTCCGAGAACACAAAACCAAATTAACGCCGAGCAGCAGTAACAGCAGCAACAGCAGCAACAGCAGCAACAGCAGCAACAGCAGCAACAGCAGCAATCAAAGTGTAATGCGATAAGCAAGCAATTGCAATTGGCAACAGAGTTCTGCGGATTCCGATGCCAATGCCAATGCCTATGCTGATTGCCCTCCCCTCCCCTCTGCCATTACTCGCATGAGGTTAGGTCAGCCAGCTGGCTGCTAGCATCGCCATCGCCATCGCCATCGGAATCGGGATCGCTATTGGTATCGACTGCAGATCGGACTGCAGCTCGGGTTCGGCATTGTGTGTGCTAAATGTCAATTTGATAGCACAGCAGAATCCAATTAAAGCCGCATAGCTGCACAGTTGCAGTTGCAAATTGCCATGCAGGCAGCGACTGCATCGATGCAATGCACTTCCCTGGGTCGTCGTTAGATGCGTGCGCCAAAGTATATTTGTGGGTCATGGTACAAGTCTCGAGATGCAACTGTCGACAGCAGACAGCAGACAGCAGACAACAGTCGACAGACAGCAGACAAGAGGCAGCTCTCAGTTGGCGGTGCTCTGTGCTCGCTTCAGCTCTAACAAGAGACACCTTTTGATACATATGCTAACGAACGACCTGCCCGCCAGTACGCCAGTCCGCCAGCCCGTCCGCTCCGTCCCTTGGCGACTGTCAAAATGTTGCGCATGTGAAATTTTCCCACCCTCCATTGAGGCCGCGTCTTGGAGTCTTGGAGTCTTCGGGTCTGCCTGCCTGCCTGGAAATGTAAATTTCAGCACTCCGTCGCGCTGCCTGCAATATACATTTATATTAGTGTGCAGCTGGGGAGCTGAGGCACACTTCGAGTCTGACTGACTGACGGACTGAGGGACTGACGGACTGAGGGACTGACGGACTGGTTAGCTGGCCACGCATGCCCAGCAGAGCAGCTGTAATTTCTCAACCTCAAACAGTTGCCTGCGCCTGTGCCTGCGTCTACCCTTTGCGCGTCTCCAGGAGGAGTCCCAGTCGCAGTTGCCGCTACAGTCGCAGTCGCAGTCGCAGTCACATTCGCAATCCCACCATGCCGGCGCGGGCTGTGCAAACATTTGCATTTGCTGGCCTCACGCATGGGAGAGAGTGCCTGGTCGGCCCCTATGGTATACTCCTATTCCTCATAACGCAGGCGAGCATCAACGGCGACCCATTGTTGGTCAAGAGGCTGCAGCTGATGATGATACATTGCCAGCGGCCCTAGCTCTGGCACTGGCACTGGCACTGGCACTGTCTCTGTCTATGGCTTTGACTTTGGCTTAGTGTGCGCCTTTTGCAAATTTCCCATGACCGATATTCCCGCCTGCCCCACTCTGTCTCTTCCTCTCTGGCTGTGAGTGTGTCTCACATGCGTGCCTCGTTTTGGGCAATTGGCATGGGCAAGAGTATGTTAACAATCCTTTGGCCTGTAGTTTCGGCTGCTTCATTCACAAATTGAATTTGTGTCACACACTTGGCCAGCTGCCTGCTGCCTACTGCCAGCCTGTTGGCCTGCTTGCCTGGCGACCACCCCTTTATTTGGTCTTAACCCAAATACTGACTGCTGCAGCGAAATTGTTTACCATTTAGCCAGGCACGGCCGTGGCAGCCGCAGCAACAGCAACAGCAACAAATGGCAGAATAATTACCGCAACAAGTTGCCAGTTGCCAGCTGCCCCTCCCCCCTCCCCATTATTCGCTGGACGGGCACATGTTGCCGGCGTGTTCGTGTGCTGCTAATAGCTTTGGAACAAGTGCCATTTTGGCCAGCAACTAATAGCCAGTTTGTGTCGCTTCCGTTGTCAGTGGCAGGCGGGCAGCTCAGCTCAGCTCAGCTCAGCATCAGCTTCGGCTCCATCCTCATCATCATCATCATCAGCAGCAGTGGCAGCAGTGGCAGCAGCATCATCGTCATTATCGTCGGACGAGCCGCGTGAGATTATCATTATTGTTATTGTCGCTCGTCATGTCAACTCGTCATCAAAATGCCGCAACTAAAGCCGAGGCCCGGGCTCAGGCGCAGACACTGACTGAAGCTGAGGCTGCATCTCGGCGGAGCAATCTTTCAACCTGCTGGAGCCACGTTTCGTGTGTTGCATACACCTTGTTGTGCGCCGAGTTGTTCTCCTTGTTGTTGCTGCTGCTGCTGCTGCTGCTGTTGTTCTCGTTGTTGCTGCTGCTGCCGCTGCTGTTGCTTTTGACATTGTCGTTTGCCACAGCACGCAGCAATGCAATTTGTGGCTCCAGGGGCTGCAACTCCGACTCCGTCTCCGACTCCGACTGCAACTGCGACTGCGAGTCGCACTCGGGGATTCGAGCTGCGCGCCTGTGCCGTTTCCCTGCATTTTAATGAGCGCATTTCGCGCATTTATGATGAGCCGCGCTCGACGTTCTCTGCCTGCCTGCCTGCCTGGCATTAGCTCATTTTATTTGCTTGTTTCGTTAGCGAGCAAACGACACCCGACGCGGTGGAGGAGGGGAAGGGAAGAGAAAGAGCAGGGGCGACTGGCACTCGGATTTCGAAAGAAGAGCACCAGCAGCAGCAGCAGCATCAGGGGTCATTGTGACCCCCCACAGACTGCAGCAAAGTCTCACATTTATCGATGAATCATACGCGATAACTCATCGCGCAATTTTTGAGCGCAATGCTAGGCAGTTTGTTCCACTGTGCGATTCGGTTACTTTTATTGCCTTTTGAAAATGCGTATGAAATTGCATAACTTACGCACGCACGCCCACCTACGCCAACGCCCCCCACTCCGAGAACATATACAAGTATGTACAGAGCTACACCCTCGCCGGGCACGTCTTGAGAAGAGGAAAAGCAACCCTCGCAAGTGCAAATGGCCTCGCGCTCACGTGTTGCATCTCCAGGGACCTGATTAAAGCCCCATAAAAGCAAATAAAAAACTTGGCTAATAAATGAAAATATGAAACGCACGACGAGTCCATATCGCATCGTATCGTCGGATGCCTCCGCTAATATCCCATACATGCCATAGCCCGGTACATATATCCGGCCGTGCTTTATGCCATTACAGATACAGTTGTCAACTTGATACTAGGCGCCCCCTCGCTGCCCCAGCTAATTATATCGGCTCGCTTGGGGCGGGGCTGCCGTGTGAGGGCAGCTGGGGGAAGGGAAGCAAAACTCGTAAAGTTTTTCGGCGTGCGACTGACATTTTCAATCAGGAACGAGGACGAGAGTGAAGTTCTCAGAACTATACCAACAACACGAACGACTTTTATGTGTGTTTAACGTTTTCGGACCTCCTTTCTTTCGGGGGATGCTGGGCGGTGCGGGTGGACGGTCCGATGTCGGTAAGGGCATTGTGCAGGGCAGGGGCGCCTGAGCCGCTGTCATCCGACAATTGAGCCTGCGAGCGATGTCAAGGGAAAATTGCACATCTGTCAAATCAGCAAACAAGTGATTTCCGCAAACAATTCAAGGAAAACAGCCAGTCAGTCCGGCACTCAGTCCCTCAGTCCGTCTGTCCGCTGTCCGCCTGTCCGCCAGGAGGGGTGCAGCCTCCCTTGGTGGTGGTGGCGTCTCACCGTCAACAGGCTCGCCCAACCACCAGGAATTGCTGCTGCTTCTGCTTCTTTCCTGCCCGCTTTGCTGTTTGTGCACGTAAATTGCTTTTGTCGAGCATTGAAAGAATTCCAAAAACCAAAAAAAAAAGCAGAATGAAAACAGAGCAGAGCCAAGCCGTGAGGACATGTGCCCTGTCATGCTTTTTTAATGAAGTGCCGTCGTTTAAGAAACATATTGTGGCTCGATTTGATTGTTGTTCGAGCTCGATGGAGAGAGAGCACACAAAAGGGTTAAACGACGGCGGGTGTCAAACGTCTAATGGATCAATCGACTGTGGTCGGAATAATACTAAAGAACAACTCTCTCTCTCTCTCTCTCCTTCTCTCTTGCAGTTCCACACACAAGCAAAGCCATGACAAGAAAACGTTCGAGTCCGCTGGGACTCGAGGAGCTGGTCTGGTCCGGGCTGGCCATTCTGCTGATGATGCTGCCAGCGCTAACGCAAGCCGGTAAGTGGTTTATTATGTCAACATAAATTACAGTTAGGCTGCTAAGTAACCGAAGTGAGCCCAAGCGAGCGCAGTCCACCCTCGCCCCGGATGCTCACAGATGCTCACAGTGTCCTATCGGTCTGTCGGTCCCGCTCCTTGTTCTGTGTCTCTTACGATTATTTGGCCATAAATTTGCACATTGAGCCCCGGCGCACTTGTCGATATTCTCGCAGCTCGCTGCCCGATGTCGAGCTAATTAAAGCGATTTGCAGCGCGCGCTGCTGTGACAAATTGCCGTCAGCTGGCAACACTTGTCCGGGGTCAGGGGTGGTCACTGCGCCCCCGAGTGCAGGCCAAAGGTCGGCGAAGAATTCAATTACGCGCAATGAGCGTCGTGTGGGGTGTCCGAAATTCAATTGAATCATGCGTTTCCATTTAAATTGAAATTGAAATTAAGGCTGAGTCGACATCGAGGGGCGACTGCAGATACAAGTGCAGCCGCAGTCGCAGCTGTAGATACAGATGCGAGTACAATCAGAGATGCAGATACTGATCCAGTTTCGGGCTGGATCTGACGCTGTCGGGCTATTAATAATGTTGAGTGCTAATGGCCTCCGAGTCCAAATGGGTGGGCCCACAAATATCCCCGATGCATCTGGGCCCAAATGAGGTGTTAACTTTCACATTCCCGCAGCGGGCGAAGGTGCAGGCGCAATAAAAGAGGCCCCGTCTAACGGCATCGACGAGTCAACGTCGAGTGCATACAAGACAATTTAACGACTTGCTTAAACAAAAGTTAATGGCAAATAAACCCAAAAAAGAAATAAGCACCATTTTCTCATGACTGCAGAATATCGGTCAGACAACTCCCCAGTGCAGCGCAGTCTACATACTGCGACTCCAGCTCCATCTCCATCTTCAGCCGCAACTCCAACTCCAACTGCAACTGCAACTGCAACTGCAGCTCGTACTCGGACTCGTTGCAGCCCCCTCGTAATCATATGCAAACACAGAACGGAGCCCAGGCCCGGCCAAGACCTAAAAGTGGGATGTGGCATTGTGGCGTTCTTTAATGGGCATTCAATAAACAACAACAACAACAACGAAGACGACGAGTGCAGCTGACTGACTGATTTGGCCTAGTCAAAACGATAGCCAAACGATGGGCGACAATAGTCGCAGTCCGTCAAGTCAGCTTGTTGACCCACATTTAGCACCGCTCCGACGAGGTTCGATGCAGCATGAAGTTCTTGGAATTTTCATTAACACATGCTCGCACTCCACTCACTCGCAGCGGGAACGCTGTGACGCCGCTGCATATGGAAATCTGTCCAAAAACGAGACGAGTGAAAAGTGTTCCCCCATTTCCCCATTTCCCTATTCCCTATTCCCGATGCCCGATGATGTTTTGTGAATGGCAGAAGGAGAGCGTGCAGCGTGGAACTTTGACTTGGGAACTGTTTGCGCCTCTGGCTGCATCTCAGCCAGCGCTTTTCTCGCCTACTTACGAACAGGCACACGCACTCGCACACACACACACACTCGCACACACGCACTCACAAATCTGTTACACTAACAGGCAAACAAAACGCGGCTCGACTGGAGTTTGGCCCTTGAGTTTGATGAACTTGCAGAGCTGCGCTTAACGCCTGCGTTTAGTGCCAGCGCGGGTCACTCGAGCCGCGTGTTTACAAGGGAATCCAGAAACGAGAAACGAAAAACGAGCATCGAGAACCGAAAGCTGTTAGTTCTCAGTCGAGAATCTCACAGAGCGCGCCCTCCGCTCTGGTAATTGAATTGTTCCATTATAATAATACTACATACTGGCGAGTCCCCCCCCGCGACTCAACATGCATGACTCAACAGTTGTAGCTGTGAGATACATTTGTATCTCATTTTGCTGTCGACACGCAGCGTGTGGAGTGTGTATGCCCAACAGATACACACAGCCGATATGGTACTCGTATAATAAATCAATAAGGCTAGCGAAATGCCAGTCGAGTGCTGGATATAGCCATGATTAATATGCGCCGATCGGCAAAAAGTCGAAACATGCTCGCATACTTCACAACAAGTGGCATTTTGCGTCAAAGCCAATTGCCAATTGCCAATCGCCATTTGCCAATTGTTCGCTTGGCCAAAACATCGTTTTCAGCTCAAGCTTTCGGCATCATGTCGTGTAGCATTTATCGTGTCGGAGCTGAGAGCCACCCTTTACAGTTAAGTAAGCCCCCATTGGCGCTGCAGCCGCGGGCAGCTTATGCAATTTCCAAGCTGGCAAGTTCAAGTTTTAATTCAAGCTCAAGGTCGATCGATCGCTTGCTCCAGCTGGCGGCCAACTTAATGGACCAACAACAGCGCAGTCGCAGTCGCAGTCGCAGTAGCAGTCTCTGCCCGATCGTCGTCGTCATCGTCTGTCAGCAGCTCCGGTAGCCGCAACACATTATCATTATTTTATAAGCCACAAAAAAGAAGACGGCAATTTCAAGACCCCCAGTCTTCCTCAGCCCACTTCTCCGTCTCCCTCTCCCCGCGCTGCTCGCTTGTTTTTCGTGGGGCGTTTTCATCAATCAATTTCGAACATGAGTTGAGTTCCCTTTTTTTCTCATCTTTATAGACTGTACACAGGTGTTGTGTTTCCGCCCCCCGTCCCTACTTCCCCTGCCTATTGTTATTTCTTTTTTTGGCATCTACTTGTCGATTCTCACCTGGTACTTAGCCGGACACTGGAGGCTGGGCAATTGACACCAATGAAAGTACTCGCAGCTGGCTTGCCTTCATGCGATGAACTGCGCGAAATTGATAAGTCACAGTCACTGAACTTGAGTTCCATACTAATTGGAGACTGCAGACCGAAGATCTGAGACTTAGACTGAAGACTACCTAAGCAGAGTCCCGTCTCATCAGAATTCTCGAAAAGTCATAAATTTAATGCCAAACTGGCAACGGTGCTGCGTACACCTGTCCCAGCATAGATGGATGTGTGTCTATATCTGTGTGTGTGTGTGTGTGTGTGTCTTGATGATGCTTTACTGATTGCTTAATTTATAACCAATTACAAAGGCATTAGTACGGAGCTTCATATTTTGTTTATTGCGCATATAAAGCGCCTGTTTACGGCCAACTGGAAGCGAGATCTGCTTGCGGAAGTATTTGGGCATTTGGGGGGTTTTATTGCCACTTGGCGCGCTTAATTAACTTGTATTAGCTGCCCGTCGGCCCAACTATCGAGCGACGCTCGGCACAGGCACATCATTATGCTCAGGTATTAATTGCATGCCTGCCCGCCCGATGATATCAGAGCTCAGACCTCGGAGCCGTGAGCCAAGCAGGCAGGCAGAAGCTGCCCCCAGTCCTAGTCTTCAGCGTCCAACCTCCATCCTCCGCCTCCAGTCGCGGTCTTCAGCTCGAGTGCCAGCCTCCGTCTCGGTCTTAGCCCTAATCAAGATCCGCATATAATTAACATTTTGGCCAGGTTCAATGTCAAGTGCTTATCAGCGCGTTGATAGCGCAGCGACCAACGGTATCCGACACTCGTGGCGTGTGCGAGTGGGCAACGGCGATGCCTGGGCGTGGCATCATGCCTCATGCCGCAATCTCAAATATTCCGTATGCAAACACGCCGAGACCTGTGCCTGTACCTGCAGCCTGTACAGATACTTACAGCAGTCGCTGTAGCTGTAGCTGTGGCCGCATCTCCGCATACCAATGGCCAGCGCTGTGCTCGAACTTGACGTAGAGAAGCTGCCGCTGCTTCTGCTGCTGGGGCTGCTGGCTTATTTGCCTGGCAAACAACGGGCCAAAGTCGCTGACCATTGACCGATATGGCTATGGCTATGGCGGAGGCTGAAGCTGTAGCTGTAGCTCTGGCTGACTAGCTGCGTAGCTGTGGAATTTCATAGGCACTTGAGGAACAAGTACGCGAGCTAGAGATCACGAACTTGCGGGTTAAGCAGCCCACACGACGCGGCGGCCGCGTGAGAGGCGGCGACAGCAGGATGAGTCCGCATCGATTTCCCCCGCGGCATGTGTGTCTGCGGTTTTTTGTATTTGGCCAACTTTCAACGGTGACACAATTAGAATCCGCCCAAACCGTGTCCAGCCTTTCCCTCGTCTTTGGCCATAAATAAGCATCGCTTCGCCCGAGACGACTTTCGTTTCGTTTCGTTTCGTTTCGGCCCACCAACGACGCCCCAGACGGAGTCGTCCATCAATTTGTCAAAACAAAGCACAAAACTCTTTTGGAACGCGACTTGGCTGAGACTTAGCGCGACTACGCCGCGTCTATGTCCGTGCGTGTGTGTGGAGAGCGCAAAGAACTCATATCAAAGCCTCGTATGATAAATTGACCATGACGTCGAGACGAGACGCGCAGCACAGTGCGAGCTCGAATTGGAGTTGGAGTAAAAAAGCACATTTATATTTCCTAAAGGCACTTAATTTGTTTTGATCTAACCCACGCGAGCGGGCGAGCGAGCCACAGGCCTGAGAAGTGCGGGGCCATTGACCAGATTTAGCTCTCTCAGAGGGGAGAGACAAGGGCCCCATGCACTTGATTTCAATTAAATGGGACTCGACGCGACTCGTACGAAGATGGTAGATGGTAGATGGCAGATGCTAGCTGGTGGATCGCGGCGTGTGAACCGCTCGAAGAGAAGCGGAAGCGCAGCGATTCGATTTTTATCAGCGTTAAAATGTTCAACTTCCTGCGACAAGGTCGGGGCTAATTCCATTCAAGTAAATAATCAGCAGGTAGAGGAAGAGAGAGAGAGAGAGAGAGAGAGGGAGTGAGTGAGCGAGAGAGTGGAGCTTGTGGTTAACTGGCGGCAATTTGAATTCGTAACGGTAACGCCAACTCCAGCCCAATTGCACTGGCCATGGCCCTGGCAACCGCAGAGATTACACAATTTGGCCATTAACGCCTTCGGTATGGCTCTGCCTACCAGTTGGGAGGCCCGTACACCCCACTCCCTCCTGTACGCCTTGACAATGAAATGGCTTCTGTGATTGCAGTAATTCTCTCGCAGTTGCAGTTGCAGTTGCTGCGACTGTTGCATTGGCCTGGGAATGCAAATGAATTCTGTTTAGTAGAGCAAAACGTTAAGTAAAAATTCTCAGATTTCCCATTCTGATAGCGCCAGACGCGACGGACACACACCTTACTATATATCGTATACCTATAGCTATGGTACATACGTAATACGAATGTAAGTGCTCGGAGTATGCCATAACCATAGCTCATATTATGTGTGCTCGTTTCTTTGCCTTTGTTGTTATTGTCCGATGTCATTGAACTTGAACCTGTTGGCCAGGCCAGAGCCGAGCTGAGCAGAGCAGAGCAGTGCGGGCCAAGCCAGAGGCCCGTGAGACGTCACTTTGTGTCTATTTCTATTTTCGGCTTTATTTTTATATGTTTTATATCTCTTTTCGGTGTTTGGCTCGTTTTGGCATTTTATGCAACCCCTTGGCGTGAATATGCTAATTTCCGATATGTACAACACGTTGTCGCGCCGCCGCCGCCGCCGCCGACGACGAAAACGTGTTCGAAATGCTAATTAATAGCGCGCTCGAATCGGCTCGATTCATATTTATGGCAATTAGTCGAAATCTGACCTAATTCGAGGCGGCTGTGGGAGATGCTGTCCGGCTGTCTCCACGTCTTAATTAGAATGAGTCTTTATGGCTACCGTTTGCCTGGCACTCGATGCGAAACCCCTTCGATCGTTGGGCGCCAACCAACCTGACAATCGCAGTCTCAGGAGCGAACTGACCGGCAGACACTGTAGAAGACGAGTAGAACGAGGAGGGGGAGTTTGCGCTTCGCTGGGCCGCAACTTGTAGCCAGAGCTGCTTTGGCCTGGCGTGTTAGAATTCATTTTGACACTATTAAGACGAAAGTTTCCAGCGAAAGAATGGTAATTAGCCATGTCTCGGCCGTAGTAGCTGCTCGACTCTGCCTGTCGCTCTACACAGATCTTTATCGCATGGTGCAATGACTTCCCACAGCTTTTCAATTGTGTAACTCTAGCTCAAACAAGGCGCTCCCGGCTCCCGGCTCACGGTTCTAATGCCTGGCCAGGCAGGGGTTCAATCAACTCGCAGCCTGCCACCTTTACGCACGGCAAATCTGTGAGTTGCCGCTCGCCTCGCTCTTCCCGCTCTCCAGCGTCTTCCGTCTCAAGCTGTGGGTCATGTTAAGTCACTTAGCAACGGCCACTAACTACGCGCTGCAAAGGCAGCCAGAGCGGGAAGGGAACAGGGAGAAACAGAGACAGAGAGAGCGAGAGCGAGAGAGAGTTGTACAAAGAATGAACTAATACCTTGTATAATTATCGCTTTGCTGATCTTTTGTTCTGCTGTTGCTTTGCGCTTTGTGCGTTTGGCAACATTGAATTTTATGGCTGCTGCTGTGGCTGCCACGGCTTGCTGCCACTTCTACAACCAATTCTGCACTTGGCTAACACGCAACTTTTGCCAACTCCACACTCTCTACGCCACTCTTTCCGCTGCCCTTCCTGCTCCCAGCTGCTATCAGCAGCGGCTAATCATTAGCTAAATGCCGTCGCTGTCGTGGGAGTAGATACAAATCGCCCGCTGCCAGGCCTCTGGCTGAGATGAGCAGCAGCTCGAGGGCGGTGCGGGGGTCAATCTCTTCGCCGGCTGACGGCGGCAAGCAATTAGCGCTCGAATGCCACGTGAATGTTTTACCAAATGAGGCAGGCACATGGCAGTTGGGACGCGCGTTCCCTTACCCGTACCCGCACCCATACCCATACCCATACCCATACCTGTACCCATAGCCATGCCCATAGCCGTACCTAATTGAATCGACCGCAAGCCGCGCCGCCCAAACGTGAGAACTTGTTGTGGACATTATCATCAATCTTCCGCTGGCTGCCATGTCAACGCAGCTCCAGCTGAAGCTGCAGTCGCAGTTGCAGCTGAAGCCGGACGCGTGTCCAGGCAGGCTGCGACTTTGACCTGGACTGGCGACGCTCTTTCAGTTGCTGTTGCTGTTGCTGCTTAAGCTCAAATTAATAAACAGTTACGCATGCGAAGCTGAAACTTGTTGCACGCAGCCAGCAGAGAGCTGTGAGCAGCGCTGATTGCCGGCTGAGTGGCTGCAACACGGCAATAGATGCAACACGGCAACAGATGCAACCGCTGTCAGTAGCGGTCTGCCCGCTGCGGCCGAGCCGTTGATTATAGATCTTGTCTGTTATTTCGGCAAACTCAGCTCGACTCCAGAGTCGGCGGAGTCGACTGCAATTGCAGTAATCAATGCGCTGTTATCAATAACAGCTAGCGGTGTAATAATTGAATGCAGAGCGGCAGGGAGTGCGGCATGAGGAGTGTGGAAAGAAAAGCGAAGAGCGAAGAGCCAGGCGCAGGAGGCGTCGAGCGGCCAACGACAATTTGTTTGTCTGCGTCCGTTACGGGCCATAAGAATTTGTCTAAAATTGCACAAACAAAATTATGATATGTATCTGGAGCTGTGGATGGAGCTAGAGCTGTAGCTGGTGGTGCCAGCGTAGCCAGTGGAGCTGTGATTAGCCTTGCTCGGCTGCAATACGATTACGTATACGACTGACAGGGAGACAGACTGGCAGACTGGCAGACAGACAGACAGACAGACAGATTGATGGCCCGATGGGGGCTCATTAAAGCCACGCAGAGTAATCAAAACAAATCAAGGCACAGCAGGCCTGCTAGGACACATAAAACAAGAGAACTGCAACAGCAAAAAGACACAACGAAAAAAACAGAAACGCCTGCCTAGACCGTGGCTAGGATCGCAACTGTGGGAAACTATGTGCTCGGTCTGGCACTCCGCCTTTAACTGCTTAATTACAGCGCCTCAAGGCCAAACCCAGAAACCTCTCCTACTTCTGCTCCTGCTCCTGCTCCTGCTGCAGTGCTGCTGAAAGCCAAAGCCCAAGCCAGACTCAGCAGACTCATTATTATCTATTAAGCAGTCAGATTTGCAGTCGATGGCAAAAAGCAAAAGTTGGCCCCGACTGACAACCTGACTGACTGACTCTCTAATGACATTGCCCGCCTGCAATCCCTGCCTGGCTGTCTGGCTGTCTGGCTGTCCGGCTGCCTGCATCCCTCGGGAGCTGCACTATAAATATGCATATGAGTCGAACAGTCGTCCCAGTTGCCTGCGGTGCCAGCAATTACAATGCCCACATATAGCCGGCCAGGGGATTGGGATTGACTAGGCCTAGACCTGTGCGCATGTCTTCTTGGTAATTGTTTCATATAGCCCGGCTGGAGTAGTCGCTGTAGCTATAGCAACTATACACCAGACTCAGCATCAGCTTCAGCATCGACATCAGCTTTAGCATCAGCGGCAATTTCACGGCATCCTCGTCATGACCATCGGGCATAATTTACTTAGAACGAATCATGTCTAGGCTGCTGCCTGGTAATAAAACACAGCGTCACGCCAGGCCTGGCCAGAGCCTGCGACTGCGACGGCGACGTCGACGGCGGCTGCAACAGTGTTAGCTTTGCGCAACTGCATCCAATTTGGCTCGCAAGGAGCGACGTCGACGTCTACATTGCTACCTTGTCCTCGACATAATCATGTTAAATTACTCGCAAATTCATTTGCTGTGCGCGGCTGCTGCCTCCGTTGGGCGCATTGTTAGGGCGCCTCTCGCCTCCTTCTAGCCGCTGCCTGCCTTCTGCCTCCTGCCTCCTGCCAGTTGCCAGTTGCCATTTGCCTGGCGGTGGCTGTGGCTGTGCTTTCAACGCTGATGCATGGACATGATACGGCGGCACACACACAGACAGAGAGACCGTGTCGACTGTGTTGCATCTGCATGAGCACGGGTATGGGCATGGCTATGGGTATGGCTATGGCCACGGCTATGGCTATGGCTATGGCTATGGCTATGGGTATGGTATCTGTTTGGGTTGTTAGCTTGTCGCTCACTCCATATTGATCGACCCGGCATTATGGAAATTATGTGATCAAGGCCATAGAAAATGGAAATTGTTTTCGCAACAAAAATTTGCATGCCTCTTTGCCGTAGCAGCAACTGCTGCTGCAACTGCTGCTGCAGATGTTGCTGCCGCCAATGTTGCTGCTGCTGTTGCTTCTACTTCTGCTGCTGTTCGCTTGGCATAATTTCTGCTTTCCTGCCAGTGCATAATTGAGGCAGGCAGATGCAATTATAGATCGATTTATTGCATGTGCATCCATAAGGCCCCGCCGGGCATTCGAGCATTGTTCCACTGCGAGCATTGCACCCGTGTGGGAGCTGGATCTAATTACGAGCGTGTATATCAAACGCCGCATAGCTGCAGCTTCTGAGAGCCTTGCGAGAGTCTGGCTATTGTCACCCAAAGAATGACTCGGAGGAGAAGCCCGAGAGAAACTGCGTTTGGGTCCGAACGTCTGCTCTTATCAGACGGCCATATATCTTACTCTAAGGGCCGGGGCGAGCTGTGGGTGTGCGAGTGCTGCAGCTGCTGCTGATGCCGATGCTGCTGCTGCTGCTGCTGCTGCTGGTCTGCAGTCAAGTAGCGGTAAAGTAGCCGCCGCGTTTGGCAACGCACACACAAAAATGGCGCATGGGGGACCCATGACTGCGGCCAGGGAAGATTTGTGTTTATTTTGTAATCTTTGAAATATTTGTGGCATGGCAAATATTTCACTAGCTGCGTTTCCGCGTAGCTCTCAGGGCAGAGAGGAGAGGTGGGCTCCAGGATGAGGAGGAGAAAACGAAGAAGCGGAGAATTGAAAAAGAAACGATTGCTATCAACGAAATATTTAGCGAAACTTCCACTTTTCGCATGCCAGACGCAGTCTTCCATTTCTCTATGCCCTCCTCCTGGCTCTCCGGGAGGCAGCTGCCCCCACATCCGCCTGCAAATCCACCTACAGCACTAAATAATAAAGCGTAACCAGCAAAAGGCGTGCCCGAGCTGCAGTCGGAGACGGAGACGCAGACACAGACGGAGACAGAGACAGAGTCAGATTCTGCGTCTGCGTCCGAGTCTAAGGCAGAAAGCCCAAGCCAGCGACAGCACCTAGGCTTGGGCCTAGGCCTACTTATGTAAGTAAAGCCTGCTAGTGGCTTGTATTTTATGGTTTGTGTACACATTTTTGCACACATGCGCGACCGGGTCATTCAACTTGCAGCAGCAGCAGCAGCAGCAGAAGCAACAGCAACGAGCAGGAGGCAGCAACCATCCAGCCATGGCCATGGCCATGGCCATACAACGCTCGGGATGCGACGCGCGCGCGCGCTTTCCTAGAATAAACAAAATGCACGACTCTCGCGACAGCAGCAGCAGCAACAGCAGCAGCAGCAGCAGCGGCAGAAGCAGCAAAAGCAACAACAACTGCAACCAACGCCGCCAACAACTTTGGCTTGGCCCGCAGCAATCGCCATGTGAATGTAGCTGTAAGCCGTAAGCTGCAGCCAAATCAACACCAACAACAAGCGTCGACTGTGGCTGAGTAACTGACTAACTGACTGCCTGACTAACTGACTGACTGACTTCTGTTTGTTGGACCGACACGACCATGTTTGATGTGTACCATCAGCAGGCAAACGACGACTCATGCGTCTTGGCTATCATCGAGTAGATGCTGCCTCGTACTTCGTACCTCGTCTCCGCCTTCGTCTTGGACTTGGACTCGGACTCCGAGTCAGACTGGAAGTCGTACTCGTTGTCGAACTCGAGCTCGAGCTCGTATGTAGCTTGTTTTAGTTGTTGCACTTGCAGCGGAAAATTGTTGCATAAGTTTGCATTACAAGACGGCCAACCGACTGGGGACTGCGCCCGGCACACCAGGGGATTTGGCGGGGCGTGGTGTGCGGACAGCGTGGACAGTACGGACAGCGTAGTCTGCCTGCGAACCGGCTGCATGATTGACTCCCATTGCTGGCCCAGGTACGGCCAATGTCGCCCCCCCTGTGCAAGCCGAATTCTTCATACTGCCAGTCAAGCCGCTGCTCTCCATCGCTCACTCCCTGCCTCCCTGCCGATCTCCCTGCCACCTGCCCACTCCTCCTCTGGCCGGCAATCCTTAACAGTTAATGTGTGAATTTTTATGCGTTGCCAGGTTCGGTCGTGGCTGTTGGTGTTGTTGCTGTTCTTACCGCATAAAATGTAATTTACATCCGTTAGTTTGAATGAGTAAGACGTAGGAACAGCCCCATTTCCCGCATCCCGTAGCCGGAGCCTGGGCACTGGTATTGCAACTTTGATTCCTTGTTGTTGCTATTACTGCTGCTGCTGCTGGTGGTGCTGGTGGTGCTCCAGCAGCCCAAGCCTGGTTGCTCGACGGCCAATCTCAAGCTTATGAGCACTTGCCGTTAGAATTTGCATTGTTATTTCGCCTGCGTGCTGCTGCCTTTTGAATGTGAACTCACGACTCGACAGCCCGAGGGACCCCCCAGGATATGCGAAAATTAAAATATAAAGTTTAGATAAATGTGCGCAATTGTGAACCCTTCAACTGGGCGCAATTAATCACAGTCCAACAACAAGCGAAGCAGCACCAAAACCATTCATAATAAACTGCAATTTGTCAAATCATTTTAGCTGCTGCAGTTCTTGTTGCAGTTGTAGTTGCAGTTGTAGTTGCAGTTGTTGCAGTTGCTGCTGCTTTAGCATGTTGTTGTCGTGCTCGTAAACGCCACCAGAGCAACAAGTGGCCGACGCTGGCTCTGCTGTCTCTGCTGCCGCCGCGTTGCCGGCTAACTGTCAGCTTAAACAATTTGTTTGAGCCATTTTTCAGCGGCTCTGGCTCTGCAGTTGGCCCAGTGTGGGACACACACAGGCTGCAATCCTCAGGGCACATAGTCCATGTCCACGTCCATGCCTAGAACTCGCTACGTGCCATTATTTCTTCTCTTGGTTTTACCTCTTCTTTTGCTGCTGCTGCGGCTGCCGTTGCTGCTTTGCTGAATTTTGATTATGTGGTAATAACACGTTGCACGCACACAAAGCCGAGCAACTGCAACAGTTGCTGCAATTTGCTGCCGCTGTTGCTGCCCCTTGTTGCATGCTGGCCAGCGGCGGTCGGGCCCTGTTATCAGACGACGCTGTGGCCTATCAACGAGCGCCACGAGAACTAAGAGGCTCAACGGCTCGACGGCTCGACGACTTGCAACTCGACGACTTGCCGACTCGCCGGCCTACGCAGTCGGCTGAGGCCACGTCTAATTTCAATTGCATGCAGGCACAATTAGAGTCGGGCATTCGCCGTAATAGATAAATTAATTTATTATAGTCATGACTAACTAACGGATATGGCCATCATAAAATTCTGGCGTAATAGAGCTAAATAACTATTGCATATCGTAAAAGAATGAAGGAGTCGACTGAAATTAATTTGTTGCTTTTTTCTATGCTCTCTTACAGCTCCGCTGCAGGAATACACGGAAATCCAACAGTATCCGGGTAAGTATTAGGGAGCGGACATCAAATATACCTCCAGCTTATCATTCAATTATGGCCGAAAATTAGGGCTAACAGCGGCTCAGCTTGTTACGCGCTCTAAGCCGATAATCAGCCAAATGCGATCGAATCAATAGCTGACCTAAAGCTATCATAAGCTACTGCTCCTAAGCCGAGGGGGCGCGACGGCGCAATCGCTGAGCATTAGCTGAGGTGTGAAAAAGCAGACCCGAAAAAGAGTCAAAACGAAACATAAAGAAATAAACGCTCTTTTACGAGCTTTACGAGCTGGAAACGTGAGCACCACACAGCGAGCACAAGCGACACAAAGACTAAGATTTCAATCAAATATTGTCTAGCCAGCGAGTCGGTCACACAGGCAGTCGCAGCGGGGTGGGGGAAAGCGGGGCGAGAGCGAGACGTACACAAGACTGGGTTGGGACTTGGAACAGGGGGGGCCACTGCAAGCCGCGCTTAACGTGTTAATAATGTTATGGGAAATTTATTGCGGGTGGAAGCCACTAAATTAGGTAGTTCAGTAGCCGCTAACCACTAGACGGTGGCCAGTACAGCGTACGTATGTTAAACGACTTGACTTGTGTGCTTAACGACTCTGATGAGCCATAAAAGATATCTATTGCCTCGCGTATTATGACAGTTGATGGCGCTTCGCTAATTTATGGCCCAAACGACACAGTAGCACACATGAGGCAGGGCTTGGCTTGAATGCATAGCTGACGCGAGGAAACCAAGCGCTTGTATTGCCTCTGTTTGGCGTATGAAAAGTCGCCATTGTTCGAGACAATTGTTCTCAGGGCTGCTCTAGTTAAGCACGAATCTTGCCATAGTCGGTTGGGTTGGTAATGAATCGCAACTTTCTTTCGACTCATTGCAGAAGGCTGCTACTACAACTATGCCCACTACAATGAAGGTGACCGCATCATGACCAATGAGCCGTGTCTCAACTGCACCTGCCACAATCGTATGCTCATGTGCTATCTGCGCGTCTGCCCCTTCACGAAGCCCATTGGTCACGATTGCATTGTGGAGAAGCGGGAGGATCAGTGCTGTCCCATCATTACCTGCCCGGAGGGTAAGTTCCAATGGCTTCAAATAGACAACAATATAAACTTACGATACGTGCTGCTATTCGACAGTTCCCGTTGATGTGCCCTATCACACACCTGAGCCCGGCACCGAGCTGAGCATACCGGAAAAGTTTGGCTGCAGCATCGAGGAAAAATTCTACCCGGAAGGCGCACAGGTTCCCTCGAATCCCAACAAGCCCTGCGAACTTTGCTATTGTATCAATAATCAGACGAAATGCGTCATGCAGGAGTGCACACTGCATGTGGATGGCTGCACGCCGATCTACAACAAGGGCTCCTGTTGCCCCGTGCGCTACAGTTGCGGTAAGTTCAATGGGATGGAGATAAGGAAGGATGGATAAAGGAAATCCGCGTTTCTTTTTACAGATCACGAAAACGACGTACTGGAGCTGGAGGATCAGTCAACCACAACGACTACAGTTCGGCCAACGCCTGGCTTTATTCTCACCACAACCATGACACCTCCTGTCTCTACCGATTGCATGCATAACGGCGAGATCTTCGCAGATGGTGCTTCCATCAAGGGCAAGAACGCCTGCGAGCATTGCTACTGTATGCGTGGCGATATTGTGTGTGCCGTTCAGGAGTGCGAGATGCCAATGAGTACGGCCAGTGGAAAGATCTGCCACGCCATGCCAGCTGCCGAAGGACAATGCTGTCCTAGCAATTACATTTGCGAGGATGATAGTGCCACCACGGAAATTATTGAGGTGACCACTCCGGAAACTAGCCGAGACGAAATACTTACCACAGCGGCGCCAGTCAAGGATATTCACGGCGAGATACCAAAGGAAGATGTCGATCTTCAAGAGCACATTGATGACGAAGAGACCGATAAAGAAGCTATCACTGAAATACCAGCTGGGGAAATTGGCAGTGGAGAAATCGACCAAGTGCCCACAACAATTGAACCGGTCCATGGCGATAAGAAGAAGGAGCCTGAGACAGATACAAGAATTGATACACCAATCGAATCATCTACTGCTACATCCGATGAGGAAGGCAGTGGAGAGGAGGATATTGTTAAGGCTACAACTCCACGTGTACCAGAATCTGCCAAGCCAGCAGAGCCAACTAAGGAAGGAAGCGGTGAAGAAGTTAAGGTTACGCCTGACGAAAGCAGTGGAGAAGAAGAAGATGAAAGCATTAGGACTACCACACCTTCTTCAGAAGTTTCGGTTGAGGATGAAAGTGAAAAGGCAACAACACCCGCACCTGCCATTTCTATTGAAGATGGTAGTGAAGAGGCTACAACTCTTGCCTCTGCAGTATCCTCCACAACTCTTGCCTCTGCAATCTCCTCCACAGCAGCTACTCCTATGGTCTCTGCTGACGAAGATAGCGAAAAGGCTACAACGTCGGTGCCCGCTATCCTTGCAGATGGAGATAGTGAGAAGATTACAACCCCTGCTTCTGTGGTCTCTATTGAGGATGATAGTGAAGACGATAGTCAACAGGTTACAACACCTACTCCTGAGGTTTCTGCCGAGGACAGTGAAAAGGCGACGACACCTAGTTCTGTGGCATCTGCTGAGGAAGATAGCGAGAAGGCTACAACTGTTGCCTCAGTGGCTGCCACCGAGGATGCTTCCAAGAGTACAACAGCCAGCAGTGAAGAGGACGTCGTTAGAGCAACAACTCCAGCCAAGGAAGTCAGTGAAGAGGGTGATCTTATCAAACCTACAACTTCTGCCGAAACAGAAGATACTGAACAACAGACCACGTCTACCGAAAGAGAAACCTCTGAAGAGGATATTGATAAGGCTACAACTCCTGCTGCAGGTATTAATGTCCGTCCGACAATTCCTTCAAAGGATATTATCGCCGAAGATACCAGTGTTGAGGATGAAATTTCGGCAACAACTCCAGCCAGGGATGTCAGTGATGATGAAGAGATTTTCAAGGCTACCATTCCGGCTAAGGATGCGGGTGTTGAAGATGAAATTGTTAAGGCAACAACACCTGCAAAGGAAGTCAGTGATGATGGAGAGATCGTCAAGGCAACAACTCCAGCAAAGGAAGTCAGTGAGGATGAAGAGATCATCAAGTCAACTACTCCGGCCAAGGAGACGAGTGAGGAAGAGATCGTTAAGGCCACAACTCCGGCTAAGGAAGTCAGTGATGATGAAGAGATCATCAAGGCAACTACTCCGGCCAAGGAAGCCATTGAAGAAGATATTGTTATGGCAACCACTCCGGCTACGGATGTCAGCGGTGATGAAGAGATCATCAAAGCTTCAACTCCTGCCACGGAGACCAGTGAGGAAGAAATCGTTAAAGACACAACTCCTACAACTGAAGATGAGATCATCAAAGCAACCACTCCTGGCAAGGAGGCCAGTGAGGATGAGATCATCAAGGCGACAACTCCAGCAAAGGAAGTCAGTGAGGATAAAGAGATCATCAAGTCAACTACTCCGGCCAAGGAGACGAGTGAGGAAGACATCGTTAAGGCCACAACTCCGGCTAAGGAAGTCAGTGATGATGAAGATATCATTAAGGCAACGACTCCTGCCAAGGAGGCCAGTGAAGAAGAAATTGCTGAGGAAACCACTCCTACCATTGAGGACGAAGAAGAGATTGTCAAGGCAACAACTCCGGCTGAGGAAGTCAGTGAGGATGAAGAGATCATCAAATCAACTACTCCAGCCAAGGAGACGAGTGAGGAAGAGATCGTTAAGGCCACAACTCCGGCTAAGGAAGTCAGTGATGATGAAGATATCGTCAAGGCAACCACTCCTGCCAAGGAGACCAGTGAGGAAGAAATCGTCAAGGCAACGACTCCTGCAAATGAAGCCAGTGAAGAAGAGATCGTCAAGGCAACAACTCCGGCCAAGGAAGTCAGTTATGGTGAAGACATCATTAAAGCAACGACTCCTGCCAAGGATGCCAGTGAGGAAGGAATCGCTGAGGCAACCACTCCTGCCGGTGAGGATGAGATCGTCAAAGCAACCACACCAGCTAAGGACATCAGTGATGAAGAGATCGTCAAGGCAACAACTCCGGCAAAGGAAGTCAGTGGTGATGAAGAGACTATCAAGGCAACGACTCCATCCAGTGAAGAAGAAATCTCTGAGGCAACCACTCCCATCAGTGAAGATGAGATCATCAAGGCATCTACTCCAGCCAAGGAAGCGAATGAGGAAGAGATCGTCAAGGCAACAACTCCGGCTAAGGACATCAGTGAAGACGAAGAGATCGTCAAGGCAACAACACCTGCCAAGGAAGTCAGCTATGATGAAGACACTGCCAAGCCAAGTACTCCGGCTAAGGATATCAGTGAAGACGAAGAGATCGTCAAGGCAACAACACCTGCCAGGGAAGTCGGCTATGATGAAGTCACTGCCAAGCCAACAACTCCTGCTGAGGATGTCAGTGATAAAGAAGAGGGCATCAAGGCAACAACACCAGCTAAGGTTGTTGGTGAAGATGAAGAAATCGTCAAGGCAACAACTCCTGCAAAGGATATTAGTGATGAGGAAGAAATCGTCAAGGCAACAACTCCTGCAAAGGAAGTCGGTGATGATGAGGATGATGTCAAACCAACAACTCCTTTCAAGGAAATCAGTGAAGATGAGATCGTCAAGGCAACAACTCCTGCCAAGGCTATCAGTGAAGAGGAGATCGTCAAGGCAACAACTCCCGCTAGTGATGAAGCTTCTGCTGAAGAAGAGTCCACTGAAAAACAAACTGACAAAACTTCATCTGAAATTGGGGCGATCAGTGGTGATGAGGATACTATCCAAACTACTACTCCTGAAGAAGCTGAGGATGCTTCCAAGCCAAGTGGTGTCGCTAGTGATGATGATAAGATCAGCCCAGAAACAACAACCGTTGAGGAGCTTAGCGAAGAAGAGAATACTGGCAAGGCAACAACTGGCAAGCACGATCTGGCAGAGGACGAGATTGAAATTACTAAGTCAACTACCTCAAGGCCTGTGGAAACACAGACCGAATCAGATGGAATCTCAACTGAAGAAGCTGCTGAGGAACAGAGTACCACAGTACCACTTGCGACTTCCTCTACTACTGAAGACACCAGTATTCCAGATTCCTCGGAAAGCACTGTCGAGAAAGAGAAGCCATCAGTTGAAAGTGACACCACCTTGCCTTCTGTGGCAATTGATGAAAAAGAAGGCGATGAAGAGAAAGCAGACGATGAACAAACTACTCAACCAGAAAAGGATGCAGACTTTGGAACAACAGACAAAACAACAATCCCTGAAAAGACGGATGATGACTCAACTGAGAAGGATACAAGCGTCGAAACTGCAGAAAAAACAACTCAAACTGCTCCTGCTAAGGCTGATATTACTCCCGACGAATCTTCAACTGATAAGCCGCCAGCAAGTTATTTGCCGCCATCAGGTGAACATTCGGAATCCACAGAATCCATTGAAGCCAGCAGCGAAACTGACAAAACTGAAGAAGATGCTACCGAGTCTGAACCAACCTTTGACAATCGCACCGATTTTGTTCCAGTCAAAACAACTTCAGCTCCCAGCACAGCGGAAGATACCAAAGATACAGTTGAAGAAATGCCTGATATGCATCTTCCAGCAGTTATACCTGGAGAGGGTGACTGCTTGGTGGAGGGCAAGACTTACGCGAATAACACAAGTGTACCAGCTACAACACCCTGTGATGTGTCCTGCATGTGCGTTAGCAGCATTGTGTCCTGTAAGCCAATGGAATGCAAAATTCCTGAAGACCACGAAAATTGTGTTCTGGCTACCGATCTTCTTGATGGCTGCTGCCCAACTTACATCTGTGGAGCTGATTCCTCGACGGCTGGTGACTCTATTGAAGAAGGCAAGGCAACAACTATTCGGCCTGATACCTCGATGGCCGATGATTCTATTGAAACAGGCAAGGCAACAACTGTTCAGCCAGACACAAGTAGTACTGAACAGATACCAAAGGATGTCATTATGCCTTCTGGCATTACTGAGCAACCACTGTCCCACATTAAGCCTGATGAAGAATCTCCAGTTGTAACTACAGTATCTCCTGACCTTCAAGAAACTACAACACCTAAGGATGCCAAAAAACCAGGTACAGAAGAGCTTCCGTCAGAAGAAGATGATGTTACTATTGTTTCTGCAACTGCTGCTCCGGAGATTGAAAAAGAAGTTCAAAAACCATCCCAGATGGAGCCCAAACCTGAAATTGATGATCATAAGCCAACCCAGCCAGCAGAGTCCACATCTGATGAAGCTGACAAGGAATCAACTGAGGATCAAACCACAGCACCTGTTTCAGTTGCAGATGATAGTGAGAAGAAAACTGAAGCTACACCATCTGCAACACCAGTCGCCACAGTTATCGAGGAAGAGGAGAAACCCACGGCAGAGGAGGAGCTTTTGGAAGAGAAGCCTACAACAGAAGAGAAACCTACTGACGCAAAGATTGACACACCAGATATTGAAACTGAAGAAAAGATTCCTGCTACTACCGTTGTTCCAACAGTTGAAGATGCTTCTACAGTCACATCTGAAGAAGACGTATCATCTACTGAGGCACATGATCTTGAAAAGAAACCCGTTGATGAAACTGAAAAGATTCCATTGCCTATTAGTGGCTCAACTGAAACAGAGATTACTGATGAGATCACCACATTGGGTCCTTCTATTGATACTTCTAAGCCTTCTGAAGATAAGATTCCAGATCATGTCGACGAAAGCACGGAAGAGGTTGTTGCAGCGACAACGCCCCGTCATGAAACTGAGGAAGAGGACAAAGACATTAAGAAACTGCCCATTGATGCTGAAAAAGATACAAGCTCTGATACTGCAACTAAGGCACCAATCACTGAAGAATCTCCTACAGTTACATCACATGAAATCGAAGAAGATCATCGTGAATCTACAGAAACACCTGTTGAAATGTATGAAGAAGATTCTAGTACTGAAAAAACTGCTTTTGAAAAGGAGGATACAGAAAAGGCGACAACATTGGCCCCATCCAGTGATGTGTCTGAAGAAATACCAACCACAAGTACAGCACAGGAAGTCGATAAGCAACCTTCACAAGATGAACTTACAACTCCTGCAGCGGCTGAAAATGAGGTTGAGCCTGAATCTGGTGCTACTATTTCTCCTACATCTACTGACGAAGAAGAGTCTAGTAAACCATCTGTATCGGTCATTCCACCTGAGGCTAATAAGAATATACCAGCTCCTACCACAGCTATTCCTGTTCCTGAACAACCACCATCAGAAGATAGATTCGTGGAAGAATCCGTTACGACTGCTGTTCCTGTTTCTGATATAACGAGGAAACCAGTGGACGAAACTGAATTTGAAAAGAAGACCGAAGCCCCTTCAGTTTCAGAATCCGCAGCGTCCACAGAGAAGGATCAAGAAGACGAAATTGATATTACTACGACTGGTTCTATTTCTGAAGACAAAGAACCAACTAAAGTCTCATCACCCGAAGATGTGTCCACAGAACCTGAAAAAGAAATTGAAGCTAAGCCATCTTCAACAACTGTTCAATCTGACATTGATGTGGTTACAGAAACCGCGACTGACATTCCAACTGACTTTGAGAAGGCCACAACAATTGCACCTGCTTCTGCTGAAACCACAGCAAAACCAACAGATGAGAAAACATCTGACGAAGAAGGAAGCGTGGAGGACACTCATGCCGCAACAACTATCTCACCAGCTGTTACTGAAGATAAAAAGGAACCCTCAGCAGTACCCGAAGAGGGAACCAGTGAAGTCAAACCAACTGAAGAGACCGAGTTCACTACTTCAGTCCCACCTTTGGAAGACGGCGAGAATATATCTAACGATGTTCTTGGAACAACTGCTCCTACAGTCGATCAAGTTACGACCGAAGAAGATAAATCAGATACAGCGACAATTTCACCTTCCGAGGAGCCATCTGACAATGTCATAGAACATGACGATGACAGCATTAAGGTCACCACGGCTGCAAAACCTCAACCATCCGAAAAGGAGGCACCAACTACTATTGCTCCACCCAAGGATACATCTGATGAAATTCAGCCATCGACTGAGCATTCTTTGGAAGAATCAGATGAAGAGTTGTCCGATGAGAAGATTGGATCCACTGCTGTTCCTTCAGCAGAAGAGGCAGAGCAACCAACAACCACACCTGCCTCACATATTAAGGCCGATATCACTACACCGGCTGTTGACAATGAAATCAGTACGGCATCTTCGAATATACCAGATGGACAAGAAGATGATGTGGAGGATATTTCTGAGCAAGACTCAACCGAGCATGGCGCAAGCGTTGATACCGTTACTACATCACCTAAACCCGAAGAAGACAAGGAAGCACCTCTCCCAACTAGGGCTCCAACTGCCACTGAAACAACAGTTGCTCCAATCCACATCCCTGGTTCTGAAGAGACCGACAAAAAGCCAGTTGAGGATACCCTTTCACAAACAGTTGCTCCCCAAACTACTGACAACGAATCTGCAACAACTTCTGTTGAAGAGCCTTCAGTTACAGTTTCTCCTATTGCTCATGACATTGAAGCAATCAGCGAAGTTAGCAAGAAGCCCTCTACCATCGATGATGTGAGCGGTTCAACCACAGTACCAAGTTCTATTGATCAAGAGGATATTACTCATATTCCAATTGATACCGAGAAGAAACCATCAGCACCTTCTGCGCCCGAAATTCCACCTCAGGCGCCTACGGAGGAAGATCTTTTTGTGGAGGAACCTAAGCCAGATCTTGAAAGCCAGACCACAGTGGCACCTGTTTCTGAGCATACCGATAAACCAATCGATATAGAGAAATCCACTCCAGTCCCAGCGGTTATCGCAAGTCTGGATTCCCACGAAGATGATGAGTCAGTGGAGTCAGAAGAGGAGCACACTTCTACAACTGAGGATACCCACGCGGCAGAAGAGAGTGACGAATCTAAGGAGTCAGAGGAACAAGTCACGGAGGCTATCGAGAAGAAACCAGAACACGACGAAATCGGAGCTCCAGCAGTGGACTCACAAATCCCACAAACAACAGCGGCTTCTACCAGCCATGCCGAAGCATCGACAGAAAGTGCCAGCGAAGAATCCGCCACTGAACAGCCAGAGATTGCCAGAATCACGACAGTTCATCCTCTGTTCGCACAGACATTCAGCAGCACCACACGATCACCGATTATTGATGATAGAGTGGGAGAGGAGGACACCGCCACCGGCCCAACGAAACCAAAAACGGAGACGACAACAACGGAATCACCGCTCACGACTACGGTGGCATCCAGTTCGCATCAAGAACCCATTACACCACCTTCCTACGGCCACCAACCACAGTATCCATCCTATCCAGAGGACGAATACGACGAAGAGGAGGTGTTTGGCCCCGGCACTTGTCGCTACGCTGGCAAAATCTACGTATCCGCACAGCAAATACCCCGCGACGATCCTTGCGATTTCTGCTTCTGCTTCAGAAGCGACATCATTTGCTTGCAGCAATCTTGCCCGCCGCCAATCTCTGGCTGCCACGAGGAGCCTATCTCTGGCTTCTGCTGTCCACGCTACGAGTGTCCGGTGTCCATGGCCGCTGTGCTTAACATAACGACAAGCACGACAACCACAAGCACCACACTGCCGCCACACTTCCTGAACTACTCCCACGGCGATGCCGTGAAACACACCGGCTGCCTCATCAACGGCCGTTCGTATAAGGTGGGCGAACCCATCGAATCAACGAGTGGTCCCTGCATCAGCTGCACGTGAGTATTTTACGATTGCCTCAGCCCCCAACGAGCTGCTCCTTTAACCGATTCTCTGCTTCTTTCAGCTGCGGCGGCGATGGCAACATGAAGTGCGACCCACAGCAATGCGTTCCCGAGCCAACGATGCGGCAGATGTTGGCAGTCACTGCGGCTCACCGCAAAAGATGAACCACCAGCCATGCACACTAAATATAATTTTAACTAATTTTTAAGCACTGCAAACAAACAATCACAAACACGCAACACAACACAACACACACAGCCCAAACAACAACAGCCCAAATTGCACCCACAGAGCTGCATTCCTCACGATTTTTGAAGGAACAATAGAAGGAGAATCAGAATCAGATCCGGAAACAGAAACATAAACATAAAGAGAAAGAGAACATAATACTTAGGTGCCAAAACTGGTGAAAATAAGATAATGCGACACAATTGATTAGATCCGATATATACAATTAGATCGAGAGCCGAATTTCTCATTTTGCGTTTGCCGATTCATACACAAGTATTTGCAATATTTCAATTGAATCCCAATTTGTTTCGGATTAGGTTACGTGACGAAGCAACCAGTGATATTGTACTGTATACATAGTATAGGTGCAATTAATTTAGAACGCGCTCACTAAAAACGAATTACTTACTTACATATGTATTTGAAGCCCCGTGTAACAGTAAACACAGATCAGAGCGTGCGACGTGCCTTGTAAGGTCGTTCGTTGTGTCGCCATAACAAATGCAATCGCTTTCAGGAGACTCAACCCTAAACCAATATTGTGGCCCACAATCAATGACCTTACGAAGCCGCGACGCTTGTCTGCGGAGTAACCGTTTCTTTTTGTTTGTTTTAATAGCAATACCTTTCTTCAATGCGCTTTTATAGTATTTTAGTCACTTTATTTTAAACATTATTTTTGTGTATAATTGTTGCTTCTAGTCTTCTTTTGTTGTAAGAGCAACGAGATCCGCCTAACACACGCGCACAATGATATCAAATCAAATCAATTCAGGTCAGATCAGATCACATGAGATCAGAGCAGTCGAATTGAGTTGAATTGAGAAATCAATATCTTCTATAAACTTTTCCAAGCTTTTATACTTTTATATACAATATGTGTAAAATGAAGAACCGAACGAAACTAGTTTTATAGCAGTTTTACAAACGAACCACGAATTGCATAGTTTTAATGGATTGCATTAATTTGAAGTTTACGTCATTGCATTTGCGCCATCCACGCACAAATCCATCTGTGGTAGCAGAGAAAAGTAAAGTAATTTAACTAGTGTTTTTAGGTCAACTGATGACAGAAACTAAATATGCAATTGAATCTAGTGTAGGCTATTGCTATTGCTCGACTGATTGAAAGTGCTCGAAACAATAGATATTCAGTAGTCCATAATTTTGTAAACTAATTTTTTTAAATGTTTGCGTGTAGCGATGGTATTTGTGTATAGGTGTATTAACCATATACATACATACATACATACATATGTAGTAGTATTTTAACAAATATCAGACAAATTTCAGTCGCTTGAGCTTTAGAGGTATGCTGAAAATTCGAAGCATTATTGAAACACACAATAAATATGAACAACAATTAGATTTATATAATCTCTAAATATAGTTACAGTTTTTAAGTATTTAACTATAAAAATAAATAAATAAATTTTAATGTAGAACCTATTTATTTGATATGTCTTTTAAGAACAGCTCTTGTGTTTCCATAATTATCGTAATTTATATGCAAGCTTTCTTTGTAATCATATAAATAAATACAACGCTTTTTATTGAAATGTACAACTGGGCGTGTGAATTTCGGTGCACAGACAAGCAAAAACATAGAATTTTGTTTAAATTGTCGCTCCCACAAAACTATGCTACTTTGAAGTGCTTATGCTAATGCAATGGAAACGTTCTCACTTAATTCTCAGTTGCGATTTCAACTGATGAGTGCGCTTTGAAAAGCAGCCTTTTTTAAAGGAACATATGCCTAATTATACTTGATTTGTAGCAAACAAAAAAAATATTTAAAACCCGTTTAGATAAGGTGCACAGCGTGTAAATTGGAATTAACCGTGCTCCTTTGATAACATGTAAAAAATCCATGTAATTACAAATGCAGATTGCAAACGTAAGCTCAATCACAATATACCCTTAAACTCTTCAAACGTATGCAGGGTATAAAATGTCAGTTACTTTACGAAATAAATATCGATATTTGTCAGTATATCGGTAATCGGCTCCGAGCCCATCACCAACAGTGAACTGAAACAGCTGAGAGGTATTCTGCGGCAAGTGCCCATATCATATGGCATGACGACGTGGGCGGAAGATGTACTTTAATATTATAATATTTCGAATAAGTATAACATAAGTGAAAATGGTCAACATATCCGCTGTCAACTGGCTCTTCGTCTGCGGCATCTCCTTCTGCCTGGGCGGCATCGCGGTGCTCAGCTTCATGCCTCTGAGTTCAGGTGCTGATTAGTGGAAAATAACGTGAATTAAGCAAGCCCAAATTCTATAAATACAAATCCCATGAATGTAAATATAAATGGCATACATTATCCGTTCTAGACTGCATATGCCCGCTGAGGAACCCGCTGAGCCGAATAAATAACCCAGAGAAGGTGTCCACCGATGCAATCATCAAATCGCCCCATAAAATGGCGGTACTTGTGCCTTTTCGCGACCGATTCGAGGAGTTACTCCAGTTCGTGCCGCACCTGACGAGGTTCCTGCGTCAACAGGGCGTCGAGCACCACATTTTTGTGCTTAATCAAGTGGACAGGTACCGGTTCAACCGTGCCTCCCTGATCAACGTTGGATTCCATTTCACCAGCGAGGTGTACGACTACTTCGCCATGCACGACGTCGACCTGCTGCCCCTGAACAAGGATCTGCTCTACGAGTATCCCAGTAGCGTGGGACCACTGCACATCTCAGGGCCAAAGCTGCACCCTAAATACCACTACGAGAACTTCGTTGGCGGCATTCTGCTGGTGAGACGGGAGCACTTTGAGAAAGTCAACGGCATGTCGAATCAGTACTGGGGATGGGGACTGGAGGACGATGAGTTCTTCGTGCGCCTCAGGGATGCTGGTTTGCAAGTCACCCGTCCGCAGAATATCAAAACGGGCATCAACGACACCTTCAGGTAGTAGCCAAATGCAGTACTCCACTATGCATTTGTTAATCGCTCCGCATGCATTTCCAGCCATATCCACAATCGACACCATCGCAAGCGGGACACGCAGAAGTGCTTCAACCAGAAGGAGATGACGCGCAAGAGGGACTACAATACGGGCCTGAGGAACGTCAACTACAAGATAATGAAGGTTCACGACATGGAGATCGACGGCATTGGCCTCACGGTTCTAAATATATTGCTCGACTGTGATGTAAATAAAACGCCTTGGTGCGACTGTTCCGGAACGGCGGCAGCTGCTTCCGTGGTGCAAACGTAGTTGGCGTTGGAGGAATAACTAGCAACTCATTTGGCCCGTCTTGCCTACTCAAGTCTTATGCTATGTATATATTTATCTATTTGCACAAAGGAAATGTTAATACACGTGAACCATGCCATACAAGAAGGTCCAGAAGAGTACGTAGGTGCAAAGGCCGCCCATGAATTGGTTCGTCAGCAGGTTCCTGCGGTTAATGAAGTATTTGCGCCACTGTATGCCGGACTTCATGAGCACCATTAGCCAGAGAACGAACACCGACAGGAAGTAGAATAAAAAGCCGAGCGTGCCACTTAGTCCCAGAATGCCTGTGTCAATTACAATTGGGTCAATGTTTCAATTTAAATGTGATGTTAATTCAGCAGACTCACCTGCGGCGCAGCCGGAGATGGCGGCCATTGAGGTGCGGCAATATTCGACGGCGGAAATGTTTTTCCGTATGACGCCCTCGCTGTAGGCAATGATCTCGCCGGTTTTCGACAGTCGTGTTCTAACTCTATTCATTTTAATTAAATTTTCTTAGCTCGCTCCTAAATTGCAATTAATTTCTGCTGCTTCTGGCAGTCACACACGAATGTAAATAAATGACAGTCACCACGCTGCACTGTACTCATGCACAGTCTCCAGCTGGGAAATATCGATAGTTCAGTGTCTTCGTTCCGGGCGAATGGCCGTATCCACAAACACGGTGTGAGCACAACACACAAGAGGGGCCCATTAATTAAAATATGTGGTGATAACGAAACTTGGTGATTTATACGTGTTAAAGTCGAAGGGCATAAGGTGCAATTGAACAGGACGCGCAATACGGAAAATGTTGCAGGATCACACAGAGCCATAAATGCAAGAACAACAAAAATTCAAACGAAAACAGGCCACCAAAATCGCGGCCAATCCATAACAAAGCAGCGCAGAGCAATTAAAAAATCAATCAGAATTCTAATTGAAAGCCGTGGAGACAGAGACGCAGACACCGCAGACAGAGCCAGCGCTAGAGGCAGAGGCAGAGGCAGGGCTAGCCAATATGTCACCCCCCAAGAACTGTGCTGTGTGCGGCGACAAGGCCTTGGGATATAATTTCAATGCTGTCACCTGCGAGAGCTGCAAGGCGTTCTTCAGGCGCAATGCGCTGGCCAAGAAGCAGTTCACCTGCCCGTTTAACCAGAACTGTGAGATCACAGTGGTTACCCGCCGTTTTTGCCAGAAGTGCCGCCTGAAGAAGTGCCTCGACATTGGCATGAAGAGCGAGAACATCATGTCCGAGGAGGACAAGCTTATCAAGCGTCGCAAGATCGAGAACAATCGCGCCAAACGTCGCATGATGGAACATGGTGGCTCGGATGCGGACGCTGACGCTGACGCGGATGCGGATGATAACAAAGTAGCTGGTGCTGTAGCTGATAGCAGCTGTAACGTGGACTACGGCGGCTCGCAAGACTCGCAAAGCTGCGGCTCGCCCGACAGTGGCGCCAATGCCAATGGCATGCCGACGGGACCAACTAGTTCTATCGCAACTAGACCACCGACCGACCGCTTGGCCGAGATCAACCCGCTGCTGATGACGGCAGATAAAATAGTCGACGAGATAGTGGCCGATCCGGATCGCGCCTCTCAGGCTATCAACAGGGTTATGCGCACCCAGAAGGAGGCTATCTCGGCCATGGAGAAGATCATCGGATCACAGAAAGATGCCTTAAAGCTTGTGTCCCACCTGATTGACTACCCAGGTAAATACTACCTTAATCACACAGTTTTGAAAGTGACTAACTATGCTATCGTACACATCTACAGGTGATGCCCTCAAGATCATAAGCAAAATTATGAACTCGCCATTCAACGCTCTAACAGTATTTACTAAGTTCATGAGCTCACCCACGGATGGCCTCGAGATCATTTCGAAGATTGTTGATTCGCCCAAGGACGTGGTTGAGTTCATGCAGAATCTGATGAGGTCGCCGGAAAACGCCATCGACATAATGAACAAATTCATGAACACGCCTGCCGAGGCTCTCAAAATGCTCAATCGCATCTTCAATGGCACAAATACCACCACGGATGGGCGAAAGCCCACGTCGGAGACCGTGGAGCCAAACGATGTTGAGGAGCAGGACACGGCTCAGCATCTCCAGTACGAAAACCAATCCCAGAATGCCCGTGTAGACACTGTCATACATACAATGCTGCACGGCAGCCCCTCAGGAAATAGCGTGAGCAGTGTAAACACTGCGGACACCGCGGTTACCTCGCCACTGAGCAGCATAGCAAGTCCCCCTAACAGTGTGCCCATCGACTTGCACTACCAGTCGCCCAGAATCAACCAGAAGCCGGATGAACTGCCGAGCACGTCGGGCAGTAACCATCCCTCGCACTACATAGCGAACTCGCCGGATTTCGATACGAAGGGATTTCGGCAAGGTAGCAGCTACGGCGAGGAGCTCAGCTTGGACGAGAACTTCAGCATCAATTCGATAGAGTCTGTTCTCTCCGAGGTTATACGCCTCGAGTACCAGGCCTTTAACGGCCTGCATCGGCCTGGGGCTCACATAAAGGATGAAATATACCATGCTGCTGGCAGCATGAACTCATCGTACATGGAGCAGAGCTACGGCGGCTGCAAGGCCTCGAATCAACAGCATCTGCAGCACCAACAGCCCATTTGTGCGCCCTCGAGCATCTTCATGGAGCGAGAGCTGAACGAAGCCGAACAGATGAAGCTGCACGAGCTGCGCCTGGCTAGCGAGGCTCTCTATGATCCCGTGGACGAAGATCTCAGTGCCTTGATGATGAACGACGAGCGCATTAAGGTAACCTCCGATCCGACCATTCCATACCATTCAGGTGGAAGCAAACTAACACTTACGCCTGCTCATGCCCTTATCTAATCGTGAACTGTCAAAGGCGATAGACAATGCTGTTAGCACCTGCCGCATGAGTCAGAGCATCGCACAGTTTTCTGTGTGCCCAGCACACGTTGCCTTCGAAATGTAAACAATGAACATTAAATATTGTCGCAATCGTAATGCCCACACCTGTTGCTGAGCCCTGCCAAACAAATGTGGACAGCAGGAGCACTTACCAAAAACTCGACAACAACAAACGCAAAGAGAGAAAAGTAAAATGAGTGGTAATCAAATCCAAACGGATGATAGCTTTATCAGCCTAACGCAAGCGCTATCAAGAGGCGCTGCTATCACCAGCAATAGCAGGCGCCCATAACGAAGCTCCAGTCAACGCGGCGGAGCAGCGACAAAATTGTTTTGGCTGGCAGCCTTTATTGCTCTTGAATCGACTGTTTACCCTCGCAGTTCCGACTCAATTAGCACATTTCGTGTTGTTAATTAGGAAAACTGATACAATTCGAGAAAAAAATGGGTTCACAGGTGTACAGCGCTTTGATAAGCATTGGGCCCTCTTCACGTTGAGTCATATTTTATAGCCGAATGCGATTGATACGATAAATAATGTTGTCATACGACCTTTACTCCCCGTCTCCATTCACAGCCCGACGATGCTCGACAAAGCCCGAAGCTATTGCAGCTTATCAATCTGACTGCCGTGGCTATCAAGCGCCTTATTAAGATGGCCAAGAAGATCAGTGCATTCCGTGATATGTGCCAAGAGGACCAAGTGGCATTGCTCAAAGGCGGCTGCACCGAGATGATGATCATGCGCGCAGTGATGACATACGACAACGATCGCGGCACATGGAAGGTAGGTAGCCTTACGATGCGGTAACTATACCTAAAATTTATATGTCGGTTATTTTCCAGGTGCCACACGCCAAAGAGAATATGGGTAACATTCGTGCTGAGCTGCTAAAGTTTGCCAAAGGGAATGTTTACGAAGAGCATCAAAAATTCATTACCACCTTCGATGAGAAGTGGCGAATGGATGAGAACATCATTCTCATCATGTGCGCCATCGTTCTTTTCACACCGTCGCGATCGCGTGTCATACACAAGGACGCTATAAGGTTGGACCAGGTGAATTATTTCAAAATATTGAAAAAATACTTGCAAAGAGTTCATGGAACACCTTCTATCTTTTAGAATTCCTATTATTATCTTCTGCGAAGATATCTAGAGAGCGTTTACCCCGGCTGTGAGGCCAAGAACGCGTTTATTCGTTTGGTCCAAAAGATTTCGGATGTTGAGCGTCTGAACAAGTTTATTATCAACGTTTATTTAAATGTGAACCCTTCCCAGGTGGAACCGTTACTGCGTGAAATATTCGATTTAAAAAATCACTGAAACTATATGAAATTGTGCATAAAATGCTGCAAAGACGTAATCGCTGTGCCGCTATTGTTGTTGTTGTTTCTATAGTCTATCAGCTGGAATTTGTTTTGTTTGTTCGCTTATAAAGTTAGATTTAAATCGAATGTGATTGTTAGATTTGCATATATAACACATAGTTTTTATATTTCTACATCAAAGAGAGTATATATTTTAGGTACAAATGCAAAGCAGAAGAGAAAATATATAACTAAATGTACACATTTTAATTAGTTTTCAATCAACTAAATAGAAAATAAAACATTTTTATCGGAAATACATTATTGGCTGTAATCTTGATGGCATTCAGGGGCACAAAGCAAATTTATGTGTATGGCAAGCTTCTATGGGAGATTATTAAAATTTAACAAATGATTTGAAAATGCCCTGCAGGATTATTACAAGTAAGTACCGAATATGCCCAAATTTCAAACGCAGATAACCCCGTTTATGCCCATTGATAAACAACAAATTTTTAATAAACAACCTTTTTTAACGCAAGTCACAAGTGTACATAAGAAGGAATTGGGAAGCAACTGTTGATATGTTCAGTCTGTTGGCCAAATATTTATGGATCACCATCTAGTCGCATTCGGTTGAGACTTCTCGCAAACACCAACAGCACCTAACATTGTTCCACTCCAAACACGGACCCACGTCCAATTGTTACGTTTCCCTGGAGCTGTGACCACAACACACATAGTCAAATGCATACTATATGTCTAATGATGTTAATATTGCTCTTCACAGCAGGCATACGTAGGTTAACGAATCTGAACCTAAACCCGATTTTGAAGTCAGCGTCGCAACTCAAGCCACTTCAACCGTTCAAGTTGATTCACGACAGTCCTTGGCCCATTGCAGAAACTCATCCAGAGCGCTAACAGCCAGATTACGAGCCAATGCCTTAACACGCAGGTTGCGATCGGTGGTGATGAGCACGAGCTCGGTCCTGATAAAGCATTTCCCATCTGTACAAGTCAATGAAGAATAATTAGTATACGAAAGTTAATCACCAAAATTATAGGTAGTACCTTTGCACTGTTCAGAGCTAAAATTCTTTGAGACAGCTACGGCTGTTGCCAGAATTTTGTCATCGTTGGAAGCGTATCTTTCCTCAACAAGGGCAAAAAGGGAAGCATTGATTAGCGAACCCTTCGTAGTTGCAAATCTAAAAGGAATAATAATATTGATTATGATGAATTTAGACCTTCTCAGTTGGCAGAGCTTACTTCACGTTGTTTTTGGCCGAGTTTATAAACTCAAGTGATTTCTTGGCACGTGATGTCACTTCGTCAAAGTGATGAATCCGCTGAGTCTGCTTCGAGCTGCGATACGACTCCAACTTGACTCCCTTGGATAATCCATCCAATTCCTTGACCACAGTCAACGGAATTATGACAGTATAACGCTTGAACTCCATGGATAATTTCTCAATATCCTCGAGACAATCGATGAAACAGTTGGTGTCTGGCAAAAGGTATCGTGGTCGCACCTCAATGTATATTTTGGAGTCCACCAATTTCAAAATTTCCTCCAGCTTGCTATTGCAGATCTGCTTCACCTTGGCCTTTGCCTCGAGTTGCTTCTTTAGCCTGCACAACTGCGACACGTCGGCATTGGCATAAACACTTGAACAATGCTCGATATCCTCGTCCACTTTGGACAGAAGGTTGCAGCTCTCCACGACAGAAGCAGTTGTGCAGTTGCCCGCATTGAAGTCATTCAGAGCAACCTGCATTTCTGCATTTAGATCTTCAATGGTAAAACTCTCGTCCAACGGCAACTGCAATGCCTCCTGGTTCTGTATGAATATTCCTTGAAACTGCGCTATTTTTCGTATACGCTCAATGAACTGTTCACGCTCGGAGCCACGCTGACTGCACTCTTTCCTGACCACATCCCGACCCAATGGCTCGAAGCCGTTCAGCACAATGTCTTCGTCCAGAACAATACTTGGGGCGCGGAAGCCTGTTTCCCCAGCCAGCTTGCTGCTCACACTCTCAATGTGTTCGAAAAGAGTCTGCAGCTCCGCCCAGCAATCGATGAGAGAGTGGCTATAACGTTAGATACATTAAGTTAATCAAGATGCGCCTGCTGCTGTGCTCCATACTCACTCTTCTGTGCGCACGGGCTCCCACAGGTCCACATTAATCGTCAGCCAATGCGTATATATTTTCACAAACTGAAGATAAGTGTTGATGCGCGCGAAACTGCAAGAAGGCATAATTTTATTGCGATTGATTTATGGGAGCAGCGTTATGGCGGCATACTTTTCATCTGTGAAATACTGTAGGTCGCACGACTCCTCCAGACTGGCAGCAAGCAATTGGTTTGCTTTGCTTACCATCAGACCAAACAATGAATTGGCAAAATTGAAGCTGTGATAACGCATTTCACGACGATTGGCTAAAACACACAAATTCATATAATGTACACACACACTCGGATTTTTTGCTTATCACATGTTAGGCTTACCCTTCAACTTGTTGTGCTCCAACACAAACACATTCAGGGCAACCATTTTCAGCAGTTTGGTTCGCGACATGAGATTCTCGTACTTCAGAGCGGCACCCAGTTGGGTCAGCAGCTTTCCCAGCTGCAGGTACATGCATTCCACGCTGCAGAGGGGGAAGAGTTGCAGTCGCAGGTGTAAGTGTGGCATTTTGGTTACTTACTCAGTGGCCGTAAAGAGTTTGCCCACCAGGAAAAGGTACAAGGACATAACTCGCGGAAGCAGCTCCTCTGGCGGCATTTCGTCGTAGCGATTCACATCGGCCATGGTTGACTTGTTCTTCAACTTGCTCTTCAGATCTGTGCGATGCAAACGCCTCACTCCATCCGGATATATCCAGACCTCTCTGCGCATTTGCTTTGACTTTTTCGGTTTTCCGACGGCACAGTGCATGGGCGATTGCTTCATCTCGGTCTCCTCATACTTGCGACGGATGTCATCGAACAGATCCAGCAGGCTCTCCTTGGCTGACTGAATGGCATTGGAAGTCAGAAGGCTGCGCATGTAGTAGTACACAGCATCGAAGCGTTTGTGCTGCAGAAGGGATATTGACAGAGAGTGGGTTCAGATCAGATCGGATCAAATTATATTCTATATTGCTTACATTATAAATAGAAATAATGGCCAGTTGGTTGTACGGCGTTCCATTGCCCGGCACCAGCTCCTGCGCTCGTTGGTAGTACTTGCAGGCTTCTGTGAAGTCGGTCAGTTGCAAGTGATTGGCACGGTAGCGCGATAGGTCGCCCAGGCAGATGAGCAGGCGCTGAGCGACAACTTTGACGGCGCTCTCGCAGCGCGCGATGTATTTAGCCATGAGCTTGTCGAAGAGGCCTCGATAGAACTTGATGGAACGCTCGATGAGGACCAGCATGTGGTTGTGCGAAACATCCGTGTGCTGGCGCTTCAGATACTCGCGCACATTGTAGAACAGTAGCTTCCAGAAGAATGCGTCCACTTTGTGCTCGCACACGAACTTCAGCTGCTCGAGCAGGAGGCTGCAAAAGGCCTGATGCAATTGTGCGTGCAAAGTGCAAAAGTTCTTCCAGTTCTAGAAACAAAAGGCGTTGAGTCATTGCGGGATGAGTCGGCTATTTGTAGGGGCTTACGATAAGAATTAGTTTCCGCTGCTGCAGTACCATGAGCTGATCATACAGCTGGACGATGATCTTGCCATTTGGCATGTCCAGCAGCTGCTCGAACCACTCTGGATGCTCGGTGGTGAGACGCACACGTGACTGGGGCGACAACGGGATCTGTTGCTCCTGCATCCGCACGGGATGCGAACGACCACGTCTGCGTCCATTCGCTGCTGCTCTATTGTTGTCTCGGCTCGGTGGATCCTCCTTGACTCTACCTGAACTCGCGTTGACTCGCAATATGCCCGGTATGCCCACGTCCCTGGAGCTGGTCTCCAGGCTTCTGCACCCGCTGGTATCCAAAACGGGCGCGGACGACTTCACAGTGGTGTTACCAGCGTTTGCCTTTGGCTTGCTCAAAATTGTGACTTAATGGCGCAAAGTGAGGGGCAACAACAACAACAACAACGATGATGCATAAGAAACGTGCTAATTAGTCTCGAGCGCGGGCGTGACTCATCTGATCATATTACCTGGCCTTGTCGGGGCTGCTGGCGCTTCCGCTGGCGTTGGTTCCGCATTTTCAACGTCCTCTGCTGCGTGGCTGTGGTGGTGGCTACAGCTGGCAGCGAACTTGTTCTGTAGCCGTTTCGGTAAGGTCCCAATTATTAGCGATATATCATTTTGATCTTTTGTTCCCTTTCGACTCATATTTCGAATGTTGCTTTTCCAGCTGCATTTATTCCGTTTTGATGCTTTGAACGTGATTCGCCTTTGTTTTCTCTAATCAAAATATCACTATCACTAAATTACGCAGAAAATCTATACAGTGTGACCAGATGACACTTGAGTAACTACACAGAATGCGTGCGTGTGGCTATCGATAGTTCGCAAGTCTCTAGAAAATAAATCGATATTACGATGTGTGCTATCGAATTTGAATTAAAACTTGTATATCTGTTTAAGACCTTACCTTATATAGCACTTATTCAAGAGCATTTCGCGCAACGTCCGTGGTTGTATCCAAGAAATGCCAGTCTTGTTTTTTTTTAATAAACTCCTATTTAAAATACCCGAACTTTCATCGAACAGTGTGACCAGCGCGGCTCAACATGGATGCGGCGAATTCATTTGCCATTCACACTCTTTCGTATTTAGCAGACATCGAATTTGGTCAATATTCACAATGGGCCACTAATAAACACAAACGCAGCAAGATAGATTTTTCAATTGAAGAAATAACAAAATTATTTATCGATATTGTGACTAGTTTTTGTGTCCTAGTTGCGAAACATGGCGCAGGTTGCTTTTTTAGACAGCATGCTGCGTGAGTACCTGGTGTTCCGAGGCTACTCGAACACCCTCAAATCGCTCGACTTGGAGCAGCGCAACGAGAAGGACCAACACTTTCGGGCGGAGCGCCTGCTCGAGCACTTCAACAGCGCCGTGCAAGCGTCCGACTTGACTGCGCTGCGCAGCCTCTGGCTGCACCTGGACAACAACCTCTTCAGCAAGCTGGATCAGAATTATGCGGCAGGTGAGTGGCTCGCTGTGCTGTGATCCCAGTCACTCAGTGCATCTTCTTGCAGCCGTGAAGAAGCTGGAGAACAGTCTGCTCAAGTACTACCTGGTGACGGCGTACAGCAACAACAGAGCGGACAAGATCTCCGAGTTCTTCAACAAGCTGGCTGGCGAGCTGCAGCAGCAGAGCGAGTGGAAGGACTGGTTCTGTATGACAAGCATTTCTATCTCCTCTATTCCTGTGGCCTCTGCTCACTGTTCTCCACTTGCAGACTTCTCGTTCTGCAAGAACGCAGAGGATTCGCCCACATTTGCACTCTACTTCACCAAGCAGTGGCAGGATACATTTCTGCTGTCGCTGCGCAACTTCCTAACGACGATCTACCAGTGTCTGCCGCAGCCCGGGTTCGTGCGCGCCGAGCAGGAGGCGGCGCATATGCAGCGCCTGCAGGACGACAACGCACGTCTGCGCGCTCGCCTGCTGCAGCTGCAGCAGGAGCAGCAGCAACAGATCTCCAGTGCGGGCAGCACACAGAACCTGAGCGGCGGCGAGGGCAGCTCGGCGCGACGTCGCAGCTCGTACCGCCAGCAGCAGCAGCTGAGCGACATCCTGCCCTTCGACATCAGTCCGCCGGGCCACATCATCGACGACTTCTGCAACATTGCCTCCGAGGCGAACAGCGTGGCGCAGGCCAGCGACGTGCAGGCACGCGGCCTCAAGCTGCTCATACGCAACATCGGCTCCGGCAGCTCCCCGACGCTCTCGCGCAAGGACAACGGCGGCGACAGGGCCTCATCCTCGTCGGCATCGACGTCGAAGCGCCGATCCGGCAGCGTGGGCCGCAGCTGGATTTAAAGTGATTTAAAGTGCACACAAGGCGAACGTAGTTGTAGGTTCAAAGTACTCTTTATTTAGTTGCGCTTCCTCTTAATCCAAAAAGACATACAAAACGAAGGGCAAAGGGCAGAGTGCACGCTGCACTGCACCTAAGGTATTATTTAGTTGCAATAAATAAATTAAAATTACAAATAAATATTGACGATTCGTGTATAAAATATCTCGGTCTATACAAGCAGCACGACTCCCAAAATACGGTTTATTTCGTATAATCGCAGGTTCATATGTATAATTGTATATAGCATTCGTGTATAGTATATTTTCGTATTCGTATCTAGAGTTATATCTATCGCTATGTAAATTTCGCATAAAGTAGCATCGGCTCTGACTCGGAGCATATAGTAGTACCATAAATCGATCCTCTCCACATCCTACAATAAGTAAATGCGTGTTCAGCGTTTCGTTTGTGGGTGGTGGTGCGCGCGGGGGGTGGTGAAGTGAAGCCAATTGCGATTGCTTATAGTCTCGTTAGTCGGTACGTTGCTTATGGAATATGCATATGTATAAATGTGTGTGTATGTGTGTGGGCTGCCTCTGGGCGGGTTTGACCCGCACTTGACCCCACAGTCGATCCCTTACAGTGCCGTCTCGAAGGCCGGCAGCGCTGCCGGAGCGCTCACATACTTGTTGTTGCTTTCGCTGCCTGCCGCAGCCTGCACCGCGGAGGCGTGGCCATGCCTGCCAAAGCTCGGCTTCAGCTCGCCGCGCATGAAGTTGTTCTCCTCGGTTTGCAGAAAGAAGTTGCGCTTCAGATCGAAACTGGAGACGGCAACGGGGGAACTGGGACTGGCGTCGGGCACGGCTGCCACCTCCAGGCTGCCGCGCGAGCCGCCGCTGTTGTTCGAGTGATCCTCCTCGCTGTGCGCCTCCGGTATGGTGGTGGACATGATGTCAGTGCGCGGCACCACGGACGCCACTGCAGCGCTGGGGCCGCGCATCTTGGGCGCAAAAGTCTTCGAGGGCGAGCCGAATTGGCCCTGGCGCAGCATGCGCCGATTGGCAAAGGTCTTTGGCGAGCCGCTCAGATCGAGCAGCTTGAGGCTGGAGTTCAGCGTTGGCTTCGACGCGCCAGGCGTCGCTAGACTTGGCTTCGGGCCCGATGCCGCCGCAGTGCCCGTCGCAATGGGCGCTGAGCTCTTCTTGAGCAGCTCCACGGCGGACACCTTGCGCTGCACGGGACTCGTCTTGGCGGACTTGGCCAGCAGCAGCTTCTTGAAGTCCAGCAGCGTTGTCTTGCTCAGGCCAATACGATCGGCGCACGTGTTCAGACGCTCCGGCGAGTTGTCGTTCCAGTTGTGCGCCGGCTGCTTTATGGGCGGCACGTTCTCCGAGACGCTGCTCTGCCGCTCCCGCTGACTCTCGCCGCGCGTGGGCGTGGAGGTCACAAAGATGCCGCTGCCGTTCCTTGGCACAATGGGCGATATGTTGCTTCGGCCGTCGCTGGCTTGCGCCGCTGAGGAGGAGTTCGAGGCGGCTGCTGCGCGTGCCAAGCGCTCGGCGCGACGAATGGGCGTGGCATAGAGGTCATCCCGACATGTCACATTGCTGCCGGTCGCCGGCTTCGGCTGGCTGCGTCGGCTCTGCAGTGTCCAGTAGATGGGCGCAGTGCGCTGAAAGGGCGTGGCATCTGTGTTCACCTGTGCTGGCTGCACTTGCTCATAGATATTAGAGAAACGTTGATACCCTGCGAAGAAGAATAGCACAGTGGATGAGTTGGGTTGGAGTGCGAGTTGACTTGCTCGACGGAGGTGGAGATACCCTTGCGGTCGGTCTCAGGGGCGAGGGGGAGGCGGTCTACAGTGCGATTACCAAAAACGAAACGAAAAACTTCAAAATACTCGAGCAAACTGTGCCGTACATACCTGAGGCGAACCGGGACCGCAACCAGACTACCCGGCCGGCCAGCCCGAGCATGGGTATATGCGTAATGCGTGCGATGCATGCCCAAATGCGTGTGAAAGGTGCTTGGTGGTCGGGTGATTGGGTGCTAGGTGCAGTGTTTATATGGAATATTGTGCATGAGGTGACCGCAGCCCGCGATTAGCACCAATTTGGGTTTATGATATAGGCGGATATATATGGTATATATATATGTTTATGGTATATGTACACAATGCCAATGATTCAATGCGAGTTTCCTTTATTTTCTTCAGTTTATTTTGCAATTTATTATGGTTTACTTACGATCGATCGGTGGCGTTTATGGAATGTGATTGAGCTTAACCGTTAGGTGTTTAGGTATTTAGGTACTCTACACAGATCGGGATTACTTAATGCGAGTGCTAATCGCTCGACGTACGCGTACGCTAACTTTTCAAACTACTCGTGTATTACGTATTAGTCGGGAGCTCTACGAGGTGCCGGGTGCAAAAAACTACTACTACATGCAGGCGACAGATACCATACACACACACACACGCAAACCTATGTACATATAGAACATTAGAAATGCAGTAGAGTTTTTTGCACCCGAAATCGGTTTGAAAAGTTAGCGCCATACTTAATACTTATGGTGATTATCGTGAGAGTTGCAGACATCATATTATATGAGCAGTACATTAAGAACATAAAAAACGGTGCAAAAAACTTTACAGAATTTACAGTACACATATTGAGGTTATGTTAGGGTCTTAGTGTCTACCATTAGTTACAGTTTGAGGTTAAACACGGCAGGGTTACAGTTGCAGTTTAAGTACACATACACATAACACTTAGTTTAAACGTGTTGGTTAAGCGAACAGTTAGTTAAACAATGCATAAAACAAAGGGAAACTTAACAAGAGTTACTTGCACTTAACAAAAAACGTGGGTAGATCGGGTAGAACTTAAGAAATAACTTTATAAAAAGGTATAAAAGGTTGCATGAGCGAACGAACAAACATTAGCTAATTGTCTGAGCAGGTATTTCGAGTGTGGAGCGAGCGTAGAGAGACTGCTGAATGGTTAAGTTGGCTTTGAGGTTATGTTGGCTTTCTTTGTAGTAAGAGCCATTATACATAGCTTCCTTGATCGTTTGTTTGAGGTTATGTTGTATTACTTTCCTGTATAGAACTACTAAATAGAGAATACTGTAGCTGTACCTGGTCATGTCTCTGCATTCTTTGCATAAAAGGAAGTAATGCATAGGAATACCACAGCTTTCTTGTTAGGTTAACGGCGCTCGGACATTTCTTTGTGGTTATGTATGCTTTCTTTGTATGTAAAGGCCAACTGTTAGTGACTACATAGAGAATACTATAGCTGTCTTGTGAAGCTGGTGATTTTTTTGAGCTTGTGCCTGCATTATTGCTATGAAAAGGCCTGTCTAGTTAAGTTGGCTGCGCCTGGTCATTTATTTGAGGTTAGGTCGGCATTCTGTGCATGAAAGGAGGTTCGCTGGGGCTGAGACGGGCAATAACCCTGAAGAGAAGCACACGCTCTGGGGGCAACACTAGCCCATTGAACACGCGCGGGACAAGGACTTGCTCGGCCGTGTGTGTTTGCTCAAGTCGTTTGCCCACTTGAGGGCGTGCGACAAGGCGTGGCTGACGGGGAAGGGCACCGTTTGCAGCGGTTGCAGCGGCTGCAGCGACTGCAGCATAAGGTCAAGTTAAAGACGAACTAATTACTCCCTACTACCAGATCTCCGTCACCTCAAACTTCTGCAGCAGGCGCTGGCGACGTGCGCCATTGTCCTCGTTGGGCAGAATGATTTTGAAGGGTCGCAGCAAGACGCTCTCCACGAAGGACTTGTGGTAGCGCTGCGCTGCAGGCGCCACCTGCACGCCATCGTCTTCGCTCTCCGCCTCCCCCTCCGACTCGCTGGCCGAATCATGGTCTGGCCGAGGGTTCTCAGCGAGCGAGAGCAGAGTCATCGGTGAGTCATCGAAGTTCTCCAGCGATTTGTTGCGCAAATAGGAGGAGTCGATGCACGTGGTCGAGAGCGAGAACTCGTCGACGAGACGCTCAAAGGACTTGGCGATTCTGGCGCCGTGGGGCGAGCTGCCCGCCTGCAGGTTGCTCTGGTTGCTCTGGTTGCGCAGCCTGAGCGAACTTGTTGCATGCTGCAGCGGGGGCAATGCACTGCCATTGGCGTTGCCGTTGCTGCTGTCGGCGGACAGCCCGAAGTTCTCCTTGTTCATTTCCAGCTTGAGCTCGTCGTTCGCCAGCCTGTAGCTGTTGTTGCGCTTGAGCGCGCCCGCCGAGCGGTTCGAGCGGGGCGAACAACGCGTTGCATTCGAAATGGAAAACTGCGTTGCAGCAATTGGGTCAATCGATAATGTGGCAGCAGCAGTCGCAGTTGCCACGGGGGCAGGGGGTGGCGGCTGAACGCACGAACTTGCAGCAGATGCTGCCTGCGACTCGCTGCCATTTACTTTCGCTCGAGGCGGCAGGGGCGGGGCTGTCGCGTTGGGGCTGTGCTGTGGGGTGGATGCTGCTTTTGTTGCTGGAGCAACCCTCACTTTCGACTCGTAATCTTTGGGGGGAACTCGCTCTACACTCGAAATGCTGCCCATTGATGCGAATTTTGACTTGCTCAGCAGCAAATTGCTGCTGCTGTTGTTGCTGCTGCTGTCGTTGTTGTTGTTGTTGTTGTTAATAGTTGTTGTTGTCGTTGTTGCTTTTGTCGCTGTTGTAGTAGTGTGTAGTAGCGTGTTATTTACAATAGCAGGGGGTTTGGGGTTGTGGGGGTTGCTGGGGTAGTTGGTGGTGCTGTTGTTCTTGGCGGGGTGCTGCGCCCAAGCAGAAACGTTAGCAAAATTGCAGCTGGCGTTAGCATGTTGTTGTTGTAGTAGTTGTTGTTGGGTTTGTTCTAGCTCATGTTGTTGTTGTTGTTGTTGCTGCTGTTGTTGTTGTGGTTGTTGCTGCAGTGTCTTACCTTCTTCCGCCGAGTTGGCCGCTGTCGATGAGTTCGAGGACGATGAGTTGGTGGCCGTCGACCCCGTCGAGGAGTTCGATTTGCTCGACGGCGACGGCATCATGCTGGAGGCCGCGACGGGCGCTGCGATTGTCTCGTAGAAGGGATTCGTGTTGTTGGCCAGCAGCTGCTTCTGCTCCTGGTAGTTGACGCTTCCGGACTGCTGCTGCTGCTGCTGGTAGGCAGCCATGGCGCTGCTCTTGCTTAGCGGCGACTTGGACACTATGGGACGCACATTGGCCACCTTGCGATGGGCCGCGATGCCGCCGTTCAATAACAATAGCTTGGCGCTCTTTGTGTTGGCTACGATTCCGGCTATTCCTGCTGCTGCTGCTCCGAGCGAGGCTACTGCACTTTCTCCGGCCGCGTCTGGCTGTGCACTGAGCAGGGCACTTTCGGTTTCCTTGACGTACGGCCCAGGTGCGAAGGTGGTGTGTGCGCCCTTGCGCCGCTTCAGGCTGTCCGAGTCGTAGATGATGCGTCCCTCGGCGTTCGTGCGCACACGACGCTGCGCGCCGCTCGGCGAGAGCAGCGACTTCTCCTCGCGCAGTTCGCTGATTTCCGCGTACATTGGCACGCTGTTGCAGCTCTCTGGCGGTGGTGCAGCGGCCAGGGGAGTGGCCGAGGCAACGCCGACAGCCGACAGCTGCGACAACTCGGGCTGCTGCTGCTGCGACTGCGACTGCTTTGCGCATGCCTCGCTCAGCGCATGCCGACGCAAATGCTGTGGCAACTCGTTGAGCGAGACATACTCGGCCACGGGGTGGTTCTCTCCGCTCTCTGCCGAACCCGCCGCACCCGCCGCTGCACCCCCTGCTGCCTGCCTGCTGCGAACTATGTCATTGGAATAGTAAATGGCGAGACTGCTGCCTGCTGCCGGCTGCGTTTTGGCGCGATTGTTGAGCCTTATGTTGTTGTAGCCGTGCCTGTTGTTGTTCCTATTGTTGTTGCTGTTGTTGTTGCTGATGTCGGCTATGGTGACGTACTCGCCGGCCAAGTCGTACAGCTTGTCGTCATCCACGGCACTGGCCGAGGCGGGCTTCGGCGGCGAGCTTTTGCCCGGCGAGCGCTTGATGGCGGCGGGCAGCACCACGCGCAGCCTGTCGAGCATGCCGCCCAGAGCTTTCGTCGGCGTCTGCTTAAGCTCGTTGAGGTTGTAGTCCTTGCTGCTGCTGCTCGCGTTCGTCGGCGTCAGCTGCTCCTCCTCAGCCACATCCTGGCACTCGGTGTCCACCTCCAGCTGCAGCTGCAGGCCGGTGAGCGTGCGCTCCGCCTCGGGCTGCGACTGCAGTTCGTCGTCGTCGCTGGTGTTGGGCGTGATGATGCACATGGACGGTATGCGCTTGGCGTTTATGGCCGTCTTCTGCTTGATGCGCTCGATGCGCTCCACGCCCTCCAGGTCCGAGCACTCTGAGTACTCCAGTTCGCCGCCTGGCAGCGGCATGGCCGAGCGCTGCAGCTGCTGCAGCTCATCCTCCGGCTGCTGGGCGGACTGCGGCGTCTGCTGTGCCTTGCTGCCTGCATCCTCGCTGGGCATCGATAGCTTCACGTTTCGCTTGATGGTGCCCGTGCGCTCCAGTGTGCTGCCAATGGTGCTGCTGCTGTAGCTGCGCTCCAGCGTGCTGCTGCTGGCGCTGTTGCTGTTGCTATTGCTGTTGCTCTGGCTGTGGCTGCGGCTCTGCTTGCCCAGCGAGCTGCTGCGCTCGGGCACATCCGGTCCCGTGCAGATGGCGGCATTCATCAGCGTGGTGCACACCGTGCCCGCCGAGCTGGTCGTCGTGGACGTGGAGCCGCGTCCGTACAGCTCGTACTCGTTCTCCGCATTGAGCACCGTCTGGTTGGACTGGCTGCCGAAGGAGTAGCTGCTCGTGTGCAGGCTCTGCTGCAGCGGCGTCATCGGCGGCTCCTCCTCCTTGAGCGTGCGCAGGCCGCTGTCCATGTGGAACGAGGTGTAGTAGCCCTCGGTGTCGCAGCTGTAGGCCGAGCTGGTCTCGTCATCCAGGTGATTGGGATAGGCGCCCGCGTCGGTCTGCAACTCCGGCGTGGCGGTGCCTTCGCTGGTCACGCTGCTCGAGGCGGAGGTGTTCAGGAAGCGCCGGCGGCTCATCATGGACGAGGGCGGACCGCTGCTGCTGCACGGCTGGAAGCTGGACACGTTCAGCGATGTGTTCGACGCGCTCGACTTGGCCTGCATGGTGATCTCGCTGCCGATGGAGGCGCGTCCCGACTCCGAGCTGGCGCTCCAGTTGCCGCTGGACGAGTGCGGCTGCTCCTCCTTGCCGGCAGCATCCATGCGATGCAGTCCGTTGCGTCGCTGGCGATTCAGCGTCGCCGTCTCGCGCAGCTTGACGTGCGCCGCCGCCGTTGCCAGCGAGGAGAGCTGCAGCTTGCCGCGCAGCTGGCCACTGCTGGAGACGCTCATGCTCTTCTCCGAAGAGGAATACGAGGGTTTTCGTTCGTGCGAAAACCGAGATTCACTCTTCTGCGCGATGAGGTCGTGCACCACGCACTCGTCGTCAATATCGCGCGCCGCCTCGCCGCGCTTCGACTTGAGGCCAGCGTGACCCGCGACGCCGCTGCCAGGGGCTGGCGAGGAGCAGAGGCTGCTCGGCTCCGGCTTCTCCGTGGAGCTGTTCTGCGAGCTGCAGCCGCTGGTGTCCAGCTGGCTGGACTCGCCGAGGCCGCTCAGCTCGCCGTTGCGCTGCATGAACTTGAAGCGGTTCCTGCCCCACTGCTTCAGCGAGTTGAGGCGCGTCAGCGTGCTCTTGCCCTTGTCGTAGGGCAAGGCAACAGATTCCTTTTTTAAGATGTCGCTCGACTTGCTGCGCCCGAACTTCTTGGATCTCCTCGTCGAGTCCACCGTGGCAGTTGCTGCTGCTGCTGCGGCAGCCGCAGCCGGGGCTGGCGATGTGGCAGTCGAGGCGCGCTTGGAGGAGTCCGCATTGCTGTGTTGGATTTGGGAAAATATTGCGTTTGTTTTCGTATTGTTTGTTGTTGTTGTTTGTTTGTAGTTTGTTGTTGTTGTTGTTGTTGGGGAACATAAAAAAGAAAATATATATGTTTGGTATTCGGTTAGCAAATTTGTAAGGCTTGATGAGGTGTGATGTGCGAGGAGTTCGGTTAGCAGGGGCGAGACAGTGTGAGAGAAAAAGAGAGAGGGAGGAGAGAGAGAGATGGAGAGAAACATTTGGAGAGTAAGTAGAATTTGCCATCAGCTATGAGAAATTATTGTGAGGTAGTCCCAAATGAATTTTCGAGTTTCGAATATGTTCGAATTTTTCTATTTTCTGTTTCTGGTTAATTTCAGTTTCAAGATGCACACGAGAAACACAAAAGAGAGAGAGAGGGAGAGAGAAAGAGATGAAAACACGCTGGAAAAATGTAGATTAATTAATGGCACAGTTCAAAGTTTAATTTGCAGGCAAACATTATTTTCCGCTCTGCTTTCTGTCCATTATTGAAGGCGATTACAACATCTAGAGTTTTGAGTGCCCCTCGGCGGAGGCGCTGCTGGGGCAGCTGCTTTGTGGCATGCATTTACAGACAGCACACTCAGTCACACACAGCCACACACACACATACACGCAGGCACTCACAGACACAGCCATGTGCAAAGCTAATTAAGCCGATAAGCGACGCTTTTCATTCATTTCTCTCTGGCGCTCGTAGGGTCAGAAAATTTCAATTGAGTGAGGCAAGGGCAGAGCAGGAGCGGGGGGGCGGTCTTGGAAGTAGTTCATAGCTGTGCACAAAACCGTCTTCTATTTCACTCTAGAACTAATTGTAAAAAAACTTTGAGCTTTTAGACTTAAAATGATTTCACAAATTGTTCTCTAGTTTTAGAAATTTCAATTCAATGCAAAATCGCGAGCATTCAAATCATTTATTTATAAATATGCAAATTTTTTAATAAATTTCGTTGCCTTGCGGGAGTAAAGCCTCTTCTATTTCATGCAATTTAGTTTTGCAGGAAAGCTTAGATCTTTCGTATTGCTGTTGATTTGGCATTATACTATTATTTTAAAAATTGATTACATTATTATTTCAAAAATATATTTTCATAAATTTGCAAAGCTTTAAAAAAATCTTATTGCTTTTAGAACTTCGAATTTAGCAAATTTCTTAAATATTTTAAAATATTGAAACGCCCAGGAATAATCCTCTTGGCTTTTAGAATTTGAGAATTACTACACTAAATTTTTTTAAATTCCAGAACATTTAAATATTTAGATAAATATATAGAGGAATTAAATAAATCTCATTGCTTTTAGAATTTGAGTTATTGCAATAATTCTAAATTTTTTAAACTTCATACAAATTGAATGCCGTTTAAATTTCATATTATCATATGCAATACTATGCTATGCACTACTTCCGGAGCAGCCCTCGCGTTATACAAATCGCTCACAGTTTGACGGGCAATTGGGTTCAGTTGGATTTGGCCTGCTTTGCATTTTTAGTGCTGATCGCACAGATTGCTGATTGAACAGCATTGCACATGTGTGTCTGAGCACGAAATATAACTTGCACACACGCACACACAACACACTCAGTCTGGTGTGTGCTTTCGTGCAGTTTCATGTTGCAAATAAAACGCAGTCAAATGGAATGACGACAGCGTCGCACTCTTTCCCTCTGTCCCTCCGTCCGCCCGTCTGACCGTCCCTCGGGCGTCCGTCGGATTTGTGGGTAGACGACGCCAACAAAAACAAATAAGATTTATGAAACTTTTAAGCAAAAGGCGTCAGCCGAATGCACAAAAGAAGTGCGCAAAGGAACAAACAAAAACGAAACCGAAACTCAACTTGTTGTTGTTCTAGTTGTATTTGTTGTTGTTGTTTTTGTTGTTGGCTTTGACTGTTTGGCAAATCCTACAGAGAGTACGTGGTCCTCGCCTGATTTATGCTGATGATGAGCTGAACTGCGTCTGAGCTGCAGCAGAGTGGGCCGCAAATGTTGCCGGGAGTTGGCAACAAATGTTGCCGGGTGACAGCGGCGTGGGTGGTTTGTGACTTGGCTGAGTGCATGAGGTGAATGTCTCGAGTATGAATGAGTTCGCGTATGATAAATGAAGGCATGTATCGACATAAATGTGTGTGGTGTACGTTGTATGGTGTGTGGTGTGGTGTGTTGTGTGTGTGAGTGTTGGGTTTCATGTGTAGTAGTAGTGGTTGAGTAATTTGTTAGGCTGTTTTCTCTGGCGTTTCGCAATTTCGCATTTCGAATTCGAATTTCGAATAGTTCGGTTCAATTCGCTAAGCTGAAAAAAATCATGTTGCGTTCTTTTTGTTGATCTACACAAAATAAAAAGAACAGATAAACTCTAATCGTTATCGCAATCGCAATCGTTATCGTATGCTCAAACACAAGACAAAAAACAATTAATTAGATTATTTACAATTATTCAGATTTTGTACAACATTCAGTTTTAAATTTTGCATTAATTTTTGTATTTTTTTGTATTTTTTTTCGGCATGCTTTGTGTTGCAGCTAAGCTTGGCAAACAATAAGAGTTAATTACACAATCGAAAATACGAGAAATACGAAAAGATTGAACTAACAAGACACGAAAATTTGTACAGTTTTTCCAAAAACGAATATCAATAAAATACTATCAATTCAAGATCAAGAGCAAAAATACTAAACAGCATAACAAATTTTGCAGCTAGAAATGTTTCGAGTTTCACAATAATTTCATAGGAAAATGATACAAATGATACAGATCACGTAGTGGGGAAATGATCTTGTGTATAATTTATATATAGAGAATGTAGTATATAGTAGTATAGTATACAGTATACAGTTCAGAGTATATAGTAGATTTTGTTGACGGGGTCTCTGTGTGTGTTTTATGTACAGTTTGAGAGCCACCACGGGGCAGCGAAATAAGTATGGAAACAAGAGTGTGGGGAAGGGCAGACAGTTAGGGGGAAGGGGGACAGACAGAGAGAGTCTCTCTACATACCCGTTGGCCGCATCCTGAATCTCCTTCTGGTCAATGCCCGCAATGGTGTTGCGACGCTTGCCGCGCACCTTGCGCGACCTCGAGCGCCTGCTAACGGTCTGCACATTGTCGTCCAGATTGTTGGCTTCCGTCTGGTTATCCTCGGGGCTGCCGCTGCTGGGCGTGGAGCTGCCAGCGCCGCCGGCATAGCCGCCAGTCGTCGACTTGCGAGCGGCGCACATGCGCTGGAAGTGCTTGCCGGATGTGTTCACCGAGATCACCTCGGCGGGGTATCTGCAGGGTAGAGCAGGGAGGCGAGGTATTATTATTATTACGATTCCGATACGATGTGGGTCAGCTTTAAAGCACAGTCTGCTGCAGCAGCTTTTTCCTTCACGCTTTAATGCAAGTCAAACATTTGCGCTGCAACTCAATGGAGCGTTAACAATGTTTGTTTGTCGGTCTGAAGGCGATGGAGAGAGAGAGAGGGGAAGGGGTCTGTTGTGGGGGCACTGAACAAATGAGCCATGGCCACAAAGGGGCGTGGGCGCGGGTGCGGGCTCGGTCGCGACTCTGGCATAATTGTGTGTGTGGCCACAGAGTAAATTTTCGTAATACGCAATTGAATTAATTTATTTAACGCTTTTTACGCTGTGGTTTCTGATTGGGCCCCCCGAGGGCACATTGCAGACAGAAAATCGAATTAAAACGAGAAAGGGTAATCGAATTCGGAGTACCGAAGGTGCAATGCACTTTGCGGACAGTTTACTTTACAGGGCAATAGGTTGTAAAAGTTTTTAACTGTGCAAGAATTTTAATTACATTGTAAAACCCCAGAAAGTGCTCTATGTACTTCATTAAGTTGTGTAATACTTTAATAATGTTTCAATTTATTTGTTCAGTGTACCTCTGCTATGTCGAAACTGTTGGACTATCTTCTTTCATATAAGACATAAGAAAATGCCTATAGCTTCTGATTTTATCTCATATATATGCAATTTTCTTTTATTCCATAAGTTTTTTTATGGTTAAATAGATTTATTTCTCCCCAAAATTTCTTGCCCATTTCGACTGAAATACGAGCCAGAAACAACGCACATATGACTTAATCAGATTGGGCAAACTACAGACTGTGTGGCAAAGTTAATATATCCGGCGGAGTCTGCTGTAAAAAACGCACATTGTCGGGTTGTTTTCATATACAGAGCAGCCCCGCCCGGTCCCGCCCTGCTGCCACATGACAAACAAAACAAAACGGACGAGCAATTTGTGTGAACATTTACATGAAATGCCAATAAAAATGAAATTTTAAATAAAATTAGCATATGAAAATGAAAATGGGCAAGCGGTGAAGGCAAGCACAACGAATGCCAAACTGTGTGCGCTTGTCAAACTGTAGTTGGGATATATGGACAGGGTTTTGTACTCACTTTAAGGCAATTATTTTGGTCTGTTCCTCGGGTGAAGGCAGTCGATGATTCAAAGGCACATCTTTATTGATATCGTTGGGCACGAGCAACTGCTGCTGATGGTGATGATGATGGTGCTGCTGCTGTTGGTGCTGGTGGGCACTGTCCGCTGTTTGGCTGATGTTGAGCGCGTAGAGCGCGTCGGCCGCATCGGCGGACAGCACGGACGGAGAGAGTGCGGGCGTCAGTATGCCGTTATCACCGATGACCATCGATGTGCAGATCGAGCTGTCCACGTGGTGCATGCAATCGGGCGTGACGGTGACATCACCCAACGCCTCGCTGGACGTCCATTTGCGCAAATCCTCAATGGCAGCGGGCTGCAAGAAAAAAATGTTGAGAGGGAGAAAGGAAGAGAGGGGAAGAGAGAGTCATTTGTTTAATTAGCAGTTGGTCAAAACTAAATGGACATGCAAAAATATGTTTTAAGCCTTTTGCGCGCCGCCTTAATTGGCCTCAAGGCAACCCTGTCACGCATATCATATTTTTCCCTGGCCCACGGAAGCCTCGCATATGCTGAAAAATGACCGGGACTCTTGCTTTTTGTGTTTGTGCAAACATTTGTCAGTTTTTCTGTTTTTGGTTTTATTTTTCTGCTTAATACACAAATTTCAGAGAGTCACGCGATGTGAGCATGGCGAATGGATGAGGAAAACACGCGTTTTCTTCACTGGATTCAGAATTCAATCAGTCTAATTAAAAGCAATCAAATCGAACAAATTCAACAAATTCCCAAAATTTCGAATCTATTTTCAAGTGAATCAATCGCAATAAGGAAAAAGCGCAATCGTTTCTATTGATTTCTGTTTTTTTTTCGGTTTGGACATCCAAATCAATTGTAACAATTGAAAGTTATCTTTGGGCCAGGGTTGGGCATCGAGTCGATGGAATGAAATGGGGAAGGGAAGGGGGAATATACCATGGGGTAACCCCATAACACCCTCAACAGACAAACAAATCTACATAAAAATCCACTTGAGTTTCATTTTCGCTGGCAATGAAAACGAATCTGTGCACAGTGATGCCAAATTTCTAATCTTATCAGTGTTCTAAATTTAATTTATACTTTTTGTAGCGTCAGATCGGTTAAGCATATATTTCGAGAATTCTGACAAAATACTGGTAATATTAGTTGGAATATCTATAAAGATAATAAACTAGCTAAGCTATATTTAATCCTGAATTCTCATAAATAACTTATTAGTTTCTATTCAGTAATTGTTCAATATGGTATTATCATCCAACTTTCAGTGCATTTCCATGTACTCGGTACCACTGTGCGAATCCTGTGTGGTTGTCAATGTATTTTTGTTGTTTACGGTTCGGCGGCTCTTTGTTTGGCGCAATTGAATGGCGGATTGACCAAGTTTCAATGATAAAATATTTGCACATAAATGTCGTGCCATATATAATAAAATGTGATTCCAGACGGCAACAACAAACAGTCAACAGCAACAACAACCGTCAACTGTCGGCTGTAAGCAATAAACCGCAATGCGCTAATGCGACTTGTGTGTGTGTGTGTCTGTGTGTGTGTGTGTGTGTGTGTGTTGGATAACTGAAGTCGAAGCTAAGTTGAGGTTGAAGTTTGTCTTCTTGGAGATGGAACTTGTCTGGTTTGCAGCCAAGTGGAACGAGGCTGCGGCAACAAATGTCAAACGCAATGCGAAAAGGATTAAAAGTCATTCAATTAGGCGACGGAATGGAAGACGCCAGCAAAGACGTCGCCAGTTGCCAGTTGCCAGTTGGCAGTTCCCAGTTGCCAGTCGGTCGCGGATATTGGCGAAAACAACGAGGCGGCACTGTGAAACAAGTTTGGGCCTGCTTGTCGAACAGGAAAGTCGCCGTCTTCGCGAGCTTCGCGAGCTTCGTCAGCTTATCTAATGGCGTGGATAAACAAGGAAAGACAACGTCGCCGATGACGAGTGGAAAATGGGACAACTACTGCGAAGCGCGTTAGCTCAAATTAAGTAACCGGCGATAGCGGAAAACAAGAGAGAGAAGCGAGCAGTAGAGGCGCCAAGAGAGGAGAGGGGAATAGCGAAGGCTAGACTAGACACAACCCGACTTGGCCCTTCCATCACAAGTCGCAATTAAAACAACTCAACTCGACTCGTCTCAGCTGTGCTGGAGCTGAACTCGAGATGATTTCAGCTCGTTAGCCAGAGCAGGCAGGCCTCGTTGTGTGGTCTTCTGGCTGCGGTCCCAACTCGTTTGACAACGATGACGACAAAGTCATAGACATCATAGAGAGTAGTTTGCGCCGGGCACAGCTGGCGCAGTTGAGGAAGCGACGGGCACAGCATCAACCGCAGAGACCACACACATGGGGCCGTGGTCGCTTTTCGGTTTTGGAGTACGAATTCTCTCTGTGTGTTTGTGTATGCATTATTTATGCATAGCGTCAGCCAATAGCTCCAGTGTCTGCCCAGATGGGAGTAGAAGTAGAAGCTGTAAACTCACCAGGCGTATTTCGATTTCGGCATCGATGCGCGTGCGCAGCCTGCGATTGGCATTCCCAAAGTCCGAGTCGGAGCATTGCAGCAGATCCTCCTGGAGTGTTGCATCTGCCGTACCGTCCAGGACGTCGTCGTGCGCCTGCAACTCGCCGTTAAAGGAGACGGAACGTGGTGTTGCAATAGCTGAAGCCGTCGGCACTGGCAACAGCAGCAGCTGCTCCTCCTTGGCCGACTCCTTGTACAGCTGACGTACGCTGTGGGGCCTCGATTCGCTGGTGAAGAGCTCCTGCTGTATGGACTTGTCCGACTCGTAGTGCTGCTTACGTTGTGCAAAGGTGAGCAGGTCGCTTTCAGCTGCAAGTAGAAGAATAGGGAATAGAGCTAATTAGTGACAATGGAATTGAAGATTTGTTTTTTAAATAACTTCTTAATTTATTATGCGATTTGGTTCAAATTAGCAGCGTTTGCCCATTTTATAATGAACTACCCTTATGCTAAATTAGAAGTATGTACGTATTATTCTTTGCTTGATATTCAAGAATGAAATTTTAAATACTAATTTTCAATGGATGAACTGCATGAAAATGAATGGAAATGCAGTTAGAGACTACGACTAGCCCTCGCATAGACTAAAACAGTTTGAGAATTATAATTGCATCTGTTTTGCGCTGTTATTAGTTACTCAGTTGGCAGCTCGAGTTACAGTTCCTGGTAATAGACTAATGACGGATCGGCTCTGCTAGAGAATCGGCTAATGTGTTTCGGGAAATCTGCTCTGGTCACTCGTCATGTGTGTGTGTGTGGAATCCATTAGCTCGTGCGTCGAATGATCTCTTGCGGAGATCCATTCGGAGCTGTTCGGTAAACAAACTATCGCTGTGAGTCACGGCACGGCATCGAACTCACATCGGACTATAATCAAAGTCTTTTATGCAATCTAATTGAAACAATGTGCCCGCCCAGCTGCGTGCTCAGACCAAAGTTGTTCCCATTCATTGCGAAACGCTTCGATTTTACAGCCCGCTCCAATGTTTACACGGCGCGTCCGATGGCTCCTCGTGTTTGCACTGATTTCCATATAAACACAAAAAGCAGCTGCCGCCGTCGGCGTCGACGTTGATGTTGACGTCGTCGCCCGCAAATAAATCAGCGCGCAAATTAATAGAGTGGAAAAATCGGCTGGGAGCAAGGACATAGCGCAGCATAAATAAAAAATAATGCGAATAAAAAATGCAATAAGCGAGGGCTGGGCCGAGAGACAGGCAGGGGGCAGAAAAGAATGATATGAGCCATGAAAAATGTAATTAACTTTAATCACCCAAGCAGGCCACAACTCCAGTTGCAGTTGCAGCTCCGACTCCCGACTCCCGATCCCTGACTCCGACTGGGGCACTTGCATATTTAATTCATATGACAGCGGAATGAGTGCTGCGAGGAGAGTTGGGGGAGCAGAAGCTGAAGAAGCACTGGAGGCTGGACGAGCGTTTGTCTTTCTGGCTGTCTGCACATTTTGCATTTAATAGGCGACCATGTGGACGGTAATGAAAACAACAAAGCCCGAGGAGCAGCGTCCAAGTGCCAGGAATGGGAACGGGAACGGGAACTGCAACTGCAACTGCCACTCGTAGATTAACAAGGCAAAGGCAAAGACACTCGACGTGGCAGCTGGACCGCTGCCAGGCACACACACATACACACACACTCGCACACACAGAGCACTAGACACAGTAGCCAAGCAGGCAGTCAGCCAGTCATCCAGGCCGGCAGTCGGTCCGGCTGGCAGCGACAACGTCGACGACATCACAACAAGGAGAAGAAGCGCCTCGCAGCTAGCGCTAAATTCAGGCAATTTTATGGCAGCAGACGGACAGACGGACGGACGGACGGTGGAACGGACGGTATTTTGACGTCGAATGTGGCACTGGAAGATGCATGAGTCTGGGCAATGCGGGTCGCCGGCAACTTCTACTGAAGATGCCACCGCACAGACTTCGGTTCTTTGGACTGGCCTCGAACCAGGCCCCCGCTCCTGCTGCCCGCTTGCCAGCTCCTCCACCCTGCTCCTGCGCGCTGCACTTGACAGTGAGCACATGCCGGCGTTCGCGTCGTGCAACAATCTGCATGCCCCACTCATTTGCACCCAATGCGAAATTCAATTAAGCATGCTCAGGTGCACCTCGGCGAAGCTGCCGGAAGCTGCCTGCAGTTCCGGAAATGACAAATTAACTGTGCAAAAATTACTTCTCCTTCACTTCAATCTCCGTGTTTTCCCTGTTTATTTATTTATTTTTTGTTTTTGGAGGCGACATCGTGTCTGACTTCTGGTCAACGTCCGCCCGTCTGGCTGTCCGACTGTCTGGCCAGATATTCAGCATGACTTATGGACAACCGATTGCCGGCTATTCGGGTTCAGGGCCAACTGAAGAGGCCATCAAGCAATTGCAAGTCGGCACAAAGCAAAGCGCAGAACGTATCGGCCAAAGACCCCAAGCATAAGTCATTGCCATATGTTTACAAAGACGGCGATTTACAGATTCTAAAGATAACAAAGTGCGCTTTATAGTATTTTCCTTATTGGGAATTTTATTTAATAGCAAGACTTAAAAAGCTGAATGACTTTCGGTGTATTTTAAATACAAAAGAAGCGAATGGGTATTCCTTAAAAACTTAAATTTTTTTTATACTACTGTGGGAAAAAAGTAAGGTGAATTTTCAATTTAAAATTCGCGGGCTTAAGATGGCGAACTAGTTCTTTTTTTCTCGAGTTGGCAGGACTGTTGATGACATTTGGCGGGAATTTCATGTCAATGTCAGTACATAAGTAAGTTTAATGCTCAGTACTTCAGTTTTTTGCAAAGTCAAAGTCTGCTTTCAAACTTAAACCAGATAATAAATTATATAATTCATTCAGCACTACGACGATGCAAAGCTTGCGCTATAAATAACTTATGGAGTACTTTGGCCAAGTTATCACAATTGTCTGGCTGAGCCAGATGCTTTTGCCTCCTATATATAGCTATAGCTGCAGTACTACGACAGTCTTCGACGTCAGCTCAAGCATATCGGATTCAAGCTGGCGCCGATGTCACTCGACAATTGACAATTGTCATGTCAATCTGGAAATTTATAGCATGAAACAAATCAAAAGGCAGACTGGATGCGACGGCTGCCTGGGACCGTCTGTCTGATAAAACCAATAAAGCCCAGGCCAAAGCTCATATCTGCTTACACACGCACACACTGTCATACACACACACTCTCAGGCATGTGATGCTTATGCAAGCATATCAAAAGTGCATTTGCTGTGGCACATTGACACGAAAGCCGCAAATAAACGAGATTTGCACAAGATGGCAAACGAATCAAATCACCAACCGAATCAGAGGCCAAAACGAAAACCAGAAACCAAAAACCCAAAGCCAAAATCAAAATCCGCAACCAAAAGCCGAAAGGCAAATGCAAAGATATCCGAAGCTGGCGCTGACATTTTATTAGAATCTCTCTGGTCTGGCCATAAATTGACACCGCGTGCAGCAAGTGGGCGTGCGTGGTGCGGGGGCACACGAGCAAGCAGGCAGCTGAGAGAGGTGGGGGAGGCAGGCGGGGTATGCTGGCAGAGTGGAAGGAGCGCTACGAATCGAGGTCTAGTACGTGCTGGGCCGACACGTCGGCCGGGCCGAGCTAAGTATGGCCATGTAGCTGTATCTGGCAGATACAATCTGTCATAGACTGCGGCGCGCTCTGCAGCATAATTTGCAGCAAACAAGTTCCACACAAGGCACGTAGCAGCCGTGGGCGAGAGGTGGTGGGGGGGGTGGTGAGTTGAGGTTGAGCTTAGCGGGGCCTGCAGCATGCACTTTTTCAACTAGAACCTGCGATAATGTCTTAGCAGCGAATGATTTATAGGCAGAACAAGAATTTGCAGCCATAATTGAGACTTGGGCTCGGGATCGGAATTGGAACTGGGAATGGGATCAGGATCGGACTGAGAAGTGTGTGAGAGTTCAGTGCACTCACAGAGCGTAACCGAAAACCTCAATTGCTGGCAGGGGGCGGGCCAGGGAGCGGGAGCAGCACAATTGAGCTGGGCTGCCGCGCTGCTCCAATCAGTTGACGGGCCTTTTTAATTTAATTATTTAAAGCGAAAACAATTGCAGGCAACGAGTGGAGCGTGGAGCGTGGAGCGTGCAGCAGCAGCATCTCCTGTTCCCGCTCCCGCTCCCTCACCCATTCCCGCTTCAGTGACAGTTGGCGTCGCCGTCACAGCTGCCCTTGGCCCTTGGCATGCTGCCAGGCGAGCAGACAGGGCGCCGCCGTCGCGAGCAGCGTGGACATCAGCTCGTTGTCTCCGGACTGTGACGTCCACGACTCCGACTCCGATTCAGACTGCGAGTCGGACAGTGCTCGGCGCGGCGCTGTGCTCTGTGCGTAAGTGTCATAATGGCATTTAAAGCAATTACGGGTCACATTTGGGCCGACCTCGGCAGGGGGGAAGTGTGACGGGAAATGAGAGTCCTGCGACATCCGTTGCGATAAAAAAAATTGAAAAAATTGAAAGCAAAGTGATAAATTATTAATGAACGGAAAATGGCCGAAAAATTCCATTTGATTCCGCACACAGCGTGAAATTGTCCTTAAATTCTGAGAAACGAGATTTCAGATACTGATCTATAATATAGAAGTGGTTTACAGAGGGAAAGATGTGTCCTACGTATGCATATTTATTTATTTAAGAAATTTAATGTAAATTAAAAATTTCACATATTTATAAAAACAGAAAAGCAGGATAGAAATTGGGAAAAGTTCAGACCCATTGAGAATAATTAAGAACTTAAGAAACTTATGCATAATTGAATAAGTGAAGAAGTAGAGCCAGCTTGACTGCACAATACCTTTCACCCACATTGACCGATAAGACTGCATTTTAAACACGAAATACTTCCGGTCAACGAAAGTCTTTCAAGTTGAAAAATGTGAATCAAGCATTTCACGCAGCAGTTAATTTATCAATGCTGCGGGCTTATCCAAAACAGCAACCGCAGCGAGAGAAGCCACACACACAGTCAGCCGAACACTCACTGCAAACCTGTCGCAAGCTGCAGAGTCTGCGCTTATCACGTTGTCTGCTTAGCTTCAACAGCTGATGATTTATGGGGGCGCTTTTAGCCGGGCTTAAAGTCAAAGTGGCTGCGAAATTTGTAGGAAACAGCTTACATTTTAAATATAAACAGCAGAAGACACACCGACACACACACACAGACACACACTCTGTATGGCGAGTCACATGTGCTTTATGACCAGAAAAAAGTTTTCATGGCGCTTCTCTGGCTCTGGCTCTGGCTCTGCTATTTTAGCAAATTTTCGCATGCCAACAAAAGGCAGGCGACGTTTTGGGGGCATAAATTGCAAAGCCACCAACGGCAGCGGCAACAGCAACAGCAACAACAACAAAAATAGTCCGACAAATTTATGCAATGTAACAGCAGCAGCAGAGCGTGAAAAGCGAGAGAGAGTGGGAGAAAGAGAGAAAGAGAGAGAGTAAGCGAGAGAGAGCACACGAGGGCAATCAGCGAACGAGCAAATGTTGCTCGTAAAGCGGCGAAAATGTTGCCAGCAACCAAAAAGTTGACAACGTCCCCAGCAGCAACAACAATGAAGGCGCGACAGAATTGCTTTTCGGGCCGTCATTTAGCTCGTTTCAAATCTCATTAAAACCGTTGCTAAAACCCAAGCTGAGCCCCTGAGGCGCACTCGACTCAGTCAACCCGACGCATGGGCAACAGCAGCAACAACAACAGCAACAACATTAACAACAGCAGCAGCAACAACAACAACGTGTAGTTGGGCAAAAGGCAGCGATTGACTTCTTCTACAGCTGCGCGCTATTAAAACTGATTTATGCGACGGTCTGGCCCTCGTGTCGCTCGTATCCCTCATATCCCTCGTATCCCATGAATGGGCCGTGACACACCCACGCACTCTGGATAGGCCCGAAAATGGGCAAGTCACGTGATTTGCTGTCCATAAAGCCCATAAAAGGTCGATGCGATTGCGGTTTCATCGTGTCTTACGGATTGCCGGGAGGGGCCCGATCTGACGGAAGGGGTTAAATCGCATGCTCTGCCCAAGGGCTAAGCATGTGACTTATGCGCGCTGCCTGCCTTTAGCTACGCATTACGATGGCAGATAAGAGCCTGAAATACCTCTAAAGTAGTTCAGCTGAAGGTAGTGCTAAGGGGACACTATCGTTAGTCCTGCAGGCAAAGGACACTCCCATATAAATTCTATATTAGCCTATAAGCGAAATCAAAGCTTTCACGTGATTAAGAAAAGGCATAGATGTGCCTTTCCTGCTCTATTTCTGGGAAATAAAGTTGTAGGCTCTCTGCATCATAATTAAAACTAAATATAGCTATGGAATATTTCCCCTTTTCCCTCTGACATAACATATTACAATAATTGCCTTACAAGGTCCCTAGTGAGAAAGTATGAACATACATAAATTTTGATATCTCTCACTTTCTCTCTCGCTCTCACTGTATCACTGTCTCGCTCTGACACTTCACACACTTATCTACTTATTAAGCAATTGGCAAGGCGACCTCCCACACTATTAATTAAGTTCTTCTTGTTTTCTTCCCTTCTTCTTCTTCATGTTGTTGTTGTTGTTTGTGAATCATTTTATGACCTGCCAAGTTGCCTTTTATTTAAATTAATTGACCCCTGTCGCTTGTCGTGACAGCAATTAGTACTTTTGCTGCTGCTTCTTCTTCTTCTTTTGCTCTAATTAATAAACATCAAGCCGGGCTTGAGCGCGACTTCCGCCGATATCGTGACTTAACGAGCATGTTGTCTAATTAAAAGCCTTGGAAACTAAAAGTTAATTTCACTGCTAAACTTTTGAGTGCCTGCCAGCTCTTACAACCAGTATCCCCTCTCTCCTCCATCACTTAGAGTCTCTCTCTCTCTCTCGCCCCTTTCTCGGGTTGGCAGCGACGCCCACACATTGGTCTGTTCAATTTCAATCATGGGTCTGCTGCCCCGTCTATCAATCGATTTTACAGTCGCGGGACAAACATAAAATCCCGCGACTGTGGAAATTGAATGAAAAATGCATTTCACACTGGGAATGTCTGGCCGTCTGGCTGGTCTGCTCTGTCTGTCTGTCTGTCTGGTAGTCTGACAGTCTGCCTGTTGTTTTCCCAATTGTTGTTGCTTTCGTAGTTGCGGCCAATAAATTTAAGTGACATGCGTTTTTCAGCGAGTACCCGCGGGAAAAGTTCACTTAACATTCCATCAGCTACGGGTCTAACGGAGGGGAGAGTGTATGTGTGAGAGAGAGAGAGGAAGTCTCTCTGTGTATCTGTCTGAGCGAGCCATACGATCAGCAGAGGCGATATCATTAAGAGCAACATCCTCCATCCTCAAGCGGCAACCTCCTGCCCCACCTCCTCGGTCTTTCCTTCCCTGCCTTCCCCGAGCACCCTCTGCGGAAGTGTTTGCCACGGGGGTTAAAAATAGATTCGGGCAGCGGCAGCAGCGCCGGCAGCTAACAATTTTATTGGGTTTTTGTGTCTAAAATTAAACGAAATGCCCGAAAATGTTCATCATCGTTCACAGTCTCCGCACTTTCCTTTCCAGGCTCTGCGCTACCCTAGCGTCTCCTATCCATCTCCATCTCCGTCTCCATCTCCGTCTCCTGCTCCTGCTCCCCCTAAGAGCACATTGCAATGCTGTGCGACATTTTCAGGCTTTCGATTTCGTTCCTTTCGCCTCTTCATCTGTTTTTTACAGCTCATTTGCTTTGCACCTTTCCGGCTGAGTGTGTGCGTGTGTGTGTGTGTGTGTTTGCTTAAAATAGCATTTGTATTTGAATTTGCCTTTTTATGGAACCAAAAACGATGCAGCTGACACTTGAAGATTATGGCAAATGTTTGATTTGAACTTGAAAAGAGCAGCAGCAGCGCTATTGGAGCAGCAGAGGAAGTGAGAGCAGGCTGCGCGAGAGTGTGTGTGTGTGTTTGAGTAATGGGCGCGATATCCGGCTTAGGCCTGGATTTAAAGTAAGAGAGAGCTCCACACCAGGCAAACCACAGCTGAATTATGTGTGGGTGGCTGTGCGTGTGTGAGTGTGTGTGTACGTGTGTGTCTCTGTGCTGCTTTAATTGAGTGTAAGTGTCTGCCATGCAAATGGGCAGCAGCAGCCGTTGTCTCTAGGCCTCGGCAATTGAGTTAGCATTGAGTAGTTCAATTGAAGCACACTCGAGACAAAACGCTGAGACCCAAAACGAGTTTAGCGTTTCGTGGAAGACTTCTTGTTCCAAGTGCTCCGCGCGGCTCGACTGGGGACTTGAGGGCTGCGAGTACCAGCCGAACTATCCCGCTGGGCCGGAGCATATGCCGTACCACGAACCAATCTGTAAATGTATCTCTCTATCTATCTGTATCTCCATCTCTATCGCATTACAAGCGCACACTCTCGCGCTGAGGACTGAGGCCAGATCGACTGTGACAGCCTTGAACTATGTTGTATGCTGGCGGACGACTACCTACTTAAGCGCAGCTTGAGAACACGACTGGAGCTTACACACACGCAAACTTACATAAGTAGGTAGGCAAACGTAAAACAAAGCAGATATAACGACAATAAAGAATATTGTATACTACCTTCTATACAGGCATAAGCTCGAGTTGAATGAGCCGCACGAATTGGGGTCTACCCAAATATACATATCAAAGATGTAGATACAAAATGCCTCGAGAGAAATGTATTTATTTCTAAGGTTGAGCAAGACATCAGCTGGAAAAATATCTATTCTCAATACTGTACTTTCTCCTAGCATCTCAAAAATTTGAAAAAGACACAAACTGGAAAGCTATAAATCACTATAAGTATAGCTTAAATATATACCAAATTTGTGTATATCAGAGTGTATATCAAATATGAAGTAAAGATGTATCTTTTGATGTGTCTTTGAGTACAGCTGCCTACTTGAATATAATCTACTTTAACCTGAGCCACGGCTAGAGCTATATGAAGTTAAAAAGGATCTTTAAATTAGAGAAAGAGTGCTATATATTTCCTTTTTCCCTACTTCCGCTGAGAAATATGAAGTTAAAATGTAGCGTTAAAAATACCTATTCCCTACTTGAATATAGTACTATATATATATCTTACTTTCTGCCATATAATTATATATGTCAAACTATAAACTAACATACTTTCTTGTGAGTCAGTCTAAGAGAAATATAGTCTCTGGTTCCCACTCTTTTCTAATTCCATCACGACTTTTTAGTGCTAAACACTTACCGACTTTCACATAGTCTTTATGTGCACTCCTTAAGCTGAAATTATCGCAGTTAAACGTACACACGCACTTCCGCCGTAATTGGCGCCTCGACTCGCTAATTGGCAACAGTCTGGAAGGCGTCCATTAGCCCCCTAAGTAGACGTAATGCAGACAATGAGCCAACTAAGGGATCACAGGCCTAAGCCCCTATTCAATTACAAAGTCAGGCATCATTGAGTGTGCTGAATTAGCATTAGGAATCGGGAATTAGGCATTAGGAATTCTGATTTATGCGCGTTGCCGCTGCCGCCGCCGTTGGCACTCGCACGGGTGCAAAGCCTCGTCGAGATGTCGCAGCCTGCGAGGCGTGTCACATTACAGGCCCAGCGGCTGGGTCACATCGAGGTTCAAGCAGCCGCGTAATGCATTTTGCATTAACTTTTTGCAGCAGCAGCGGCAGTGGCAGTCGCAACACCAACAACAACAGCTGCGAGGAGCCAACAATGCCAAGTGCCAAGTGGGAACAAGGGTGAGCCGTAGACGCAGGCACAGCGCATTAGGGATTAGGGAAAGGTGAGGGGAGTTTGAGAAGTTGCAGGGCAGGCAGTTTGGTTCGCAGCGCAGGGACACTTTAGCCATTACCCAGCGAGTGCCTGGCAGTCTGCAACTTTGACTGCGACTACAACTCCAACTCAAACTCCGGCTGCAACTCTGGACGCAGACTATGTATGAATTTCACTCGACAGCAGCGCCAAAAGCGCGTTGTTTCTGCACTTTTTTCAACTTTGTTTTCTCTTTATTTTTTTTTTTGCCAAAGTTTTTTGACACGTGTTAAAGAATAATGAAAGAGCGTGAAGCAAGAGTTTCAAAACGAACAAGAAATACGCTTCACAAGTTGGAAATGTTGAAAAACAGCTGTAAGTGCATATCGAAGCAGTTCAGTATTAAATACCAGATTAAAATTATTGATAGTTCAAATTCCCTTTTCTTTAACTGATAAAAATTAAATAGTTAAATAATTGAAATAAGTGTACCAGCTGTTGCCAGGGTATTCGAATTCGTTGTGCTGCGTTCGCCTGCGCCGCGAAGTAGACAACAGGAAATACTGCAAACATTTGGCAACACTTGGCCAAAACAGAAAGAAAAACAAAGCGAAGCGATGGACGGAGGCGGCAACAGGGGTGGGTATGCTCGAGAGTGCAAAGGGGGAACAAGGCGCAAAACAAGAGCGAGAACAACGCTGGGATGGGCAAGAATTCCCCTCAAAAACAAAGGCGCAGCTAAAAAAAAGTGCCGGTAAAAATTCCCATGGCAGGTACAAGCAGCAGGACGGGATAAAGGGCAAAGGGCAGGCGGGAACAGGGAACAGGAACTGACAAGGAAACGAAGTCCCAGGGTAAACAAGCGGAGTGTGAGTGTGTGCGTGTGTGTGTGAGTTGAAGACATGTCCTTGCTTGTGACTGCTGTGCCATCTCGCTCTAACGAAGCGAACATGCATCAACATGAATGAAACTCAAGGCACATCACACTCATCATCATTCATTTCTCATGTGCCGCTTCTCACTTAACGCTGTAGGATTTCTATGGCTTCCTGCGGACAGACAGGGCAGCCAGCCAAAAGACGTCACGCCGAAGCCCTTGCAGGCGATCGAATTACACGCCAAGGAGGCGGCAGCAGCAGCAGCAGCAGCAGCAGCCCGAGCAACCCAAGGCAAACCGTGCAAGCCGTGCAACCCGAGCATGCCACAATGCAGTTGCCTGTCGGGCAAATATTTGCATGCGACACTTGAATGCAGCACGCACAGGAGATTTGTGCGCAACTCACAACTCATTAACGGGACCAAAGCAGAGACCATAGACTTCTCGCATACTCGGAAACTTAGATACGTAGATACATAGATACATAGATACTTAGATACGAAGTGCAGACCGTGAATGGGGTTTGTTTGCCCCTCGATAAGCAGTTAATTGCTTGGGCAAATGTTGCACTAAGCTGTCCATAATTGAATTCAGCAGCTGCTGTGCAAACATTAGAGCCGCAGCGACTAGCAGATACCCATTGAGTATCCATTCGCATATAGATATTCGATCTTTGAAATCCGTTAAAGTAAAATTGAGATTTTTAAGCGCAGAAAATAGTGACACGCTGTGCAAACACTTGAGATCTATGCTGGGTATACGAGAATTGTTGGCGCTTCTTTATTTATAGAGCAGCGGACCAGGCGAACTGCTGACTATGGAGCAGGGGCAGAGCGAAAGAGCGAGGCTGGGGGGACTAGGTGGGCTGCATGGCTCCCCAGGGCCACATTGCAATTGTCAGCGGCAAATGTTTTCGTTATTTATGTTGATGTACAAATTTAGAAAGTTGTTGTTGTTGCTGTTGTTGTTGTTGCTGTCGTTGTCTTTGCTGTTGTCGTTTTTTCGCTTTTTTCACCTTTGTTTTTGATCTTTTGTTTCTCCACTCTTTTGTGGCAGCTTTGAACTTTTGAACTTGCGGTTTAGTAGCCCGAATATCGCATTGCATTGCATCGCATTGCCTGCGGCCTATCGGTTGACAATTGCAATTGGCGATACGCGCTGGCAGCGGGAAACCACAGGCGATTCGGTTGCGACAGCTGCTGCCGCTTTGGCTCTGGCTCGAGCTGTGGTTAATTAAGGCCCAACGACAATCAAATGTAAGCAAAGCCAATTTGTGTGTAGAAAGTTGGCCAAGAGGAGGAAAGCAGAGCGCATCCCAAGGAAAAGCTGCCAACTGATTAAAAAGGAGTTCTGATTTGCAGCCGGCGATTGGCTGCGAATTCGTGCTGCAGCAAGGTGCAGCAGTAGCTGCCGCTCTGTCCGTCCGTCCGACTGTCTCTCTCTGTGCCCGGCACGACAATACTGGCAACACTGGCAGCCAAGTGAAAGGCCCAAACTCGCTCACGGTTTTGGCCTCTCGCACAAATGTTGTGGGGGGGTTCAAACTGTGTCAACTTTCCCGAAAAACCAACAAGAAAATTTGTCAAGAATGTGGAACAGTCATTTAAATGCGGCGAGCATTGCGAGGCCTGTCTTTTATCTCTTATCTCCTAACTGATATCTGCTTGCAACACCAGCAGCAGCAGCAGCAGCAGCAGCGTCTGTCGCTTATCGTAGACCATTAAATGCAGACGACGTGAAGATAATCAGAAGTGCCTGAGCGAGCGAGCGTCTGTGTCTGTGTCTGTGTCTCTATCTGAGTCTGAGAGATGCAAATGCTGAGAGTCCTACAGCCAGAAGATGTGCAATTTAAGGTGTCTGCTGTCAGCAGCAGAGGGGCGAAACTGGAGACTGAAGAGGGCTGGGGAGCGGAACGCATTTAGCTCTAATCTCGTCGCAACTTAACTGCCTTCACTCGCTCAAGTGTTCACATCCTTGCAGACATTCGCCAGACACAGTCATAACTGCCCCAACTACACCGCACCTATCCCCAATGACTTACCGCCTCCTTCTCCACGTCGCGCCCAATTCAAACACAAGTAATTATGCCTCATTATGCGACGAAGACAGCGGACGGCGGACAGCGGACATCGCACTGCGACTTGTTAATGTCTTTGTAAACAGGCAGAGCGAAATAATTAAATTGTAAATACAAAAGCAAACTGTAAACATTTGAACTGCCTCACAAATACAAAATACCCACAAATATTTGTGTGTTTGTCTCGCTCTCGCGACTTGCGGCTTTAATCGGGCATTTCCTTGCTTTTCTTCTGTTGCTCTTCGAAAATTGTTTTTCCATTGCTGTCAACACTTTGCCCGACACATATGACATTTTCTTTGCCGGGCAAACAGAAAAACAAATAAATAAAACTGAAAACTGATAAAAACAAAAAACAAAAACTCTCTCCTTCTCAAGTTTTCGGAATCGGATGGCGTAAATTATGAAATCGAAATGAACGATAAGACGAGTTGAGTTTGATGACTGCATTAGGCTCGGTTTAACGATTCATTTGGAAAGTTTCGCTCGTAAAACCCCAAGCGAAGCCCTGCAAATCAGTTAACTTTAGTTGTCCACTTGGCCAACAGATTGGGCCATTAGGTATCACCATTTGGGTTTTATCACCTGTTGCCGTTGCGAGTGCAAACTGCTGATAAGACCACACACAGGCAGATAGATACACGGTGCTTATCGAGCTTATCAAAGGTCACACGGAGTGTCAACAAACGCATCGAGTGTATGGTTGTACCATATAACTGCAACAGGCTCTCTGGCCTTCTTTTGGCTCATAAGCAGACTAATTTTGATTTATTGAAACGCTGCCGAGGCGCTGATTAATGACATCGAGCTCTGCCCGGAGGGACTACCAGCATAGTATGGTCCAAAACTGGAGAAAAAAGGCCGAAGCCCAAGCAAATTAATTTCTCTACTTTAACAATCAAGAAACAAGCGCGAGAACTGAATCAAAGTGTATACGACTAGCAGATGCTGTTTAAATTGAAAGAGAAAATATTACTTGAAAAATCGAATTAAAAAACACTTAAAATCTATATTGAAAATTTGACATAGCTTTTGTTTAAGCTTTGCTTAGAATATAATTTCCAGCCGAATAAAAAATATTCTCTCTCGTTCAAGCAGTCGATTTCATCTCTACAGGGTATACGAAAATTCCTCTTTTATTGGAGACTCTCCCATTCCAAGGCAAACGCAATTAATTATTTGTCGCAGTGCATTTTCATTTGAAGTTATGACATTTTTATGTGCCCAGCTGGAAGGGGAGCTTATTGAATTGGAAGTGAAACATAAATTAAGCAACACATGTCCACGGAGCATTTGTAGCACTTGTCATATCAGTGAAATGCCTCGATATTTACGACCTCTGCCAGGATATGCGTTGGACAAACGGAACGCTGTGCTGATAAGGACATGGACCGGAATCAGTTCTGATGCTGCGACCACTTGAAATGCTTTTAATGTCTTTCTCTCGCAGTGGCAAATCAATTTTCAAGCGCATAAATCAGGGGTTTCAATAAAAAGGCAAACGCGTGCAGGGAAAAACCGAGAGCAACAGATAAAAGTTACAATAAATTAACCATGGGCAACGCGGACTAATAAAAGGGGGCAATAAACGACCGACCATAGACCATAAAAAACTACCTCGATAAGTCTGGTAAATGGACCAGGATTACAAAGCACACAAACTGTGCGACTGGCAAACGAGAAGCGGCAACAGCTCCTAAAATTAGTTGATAATTTGCTTCATTACCAAATCCATCAATTTATCTTCAAGAAAGCCCGCCTGTTCCCCCGCTCCCCTGTTACCCCTTCAGCTCCTCCCTTTCTCTATGTAATCATCAAAAGAAAAGATTTTCCCACCAACTCGACAAAACCAAATTTCCAGCAGTTTTTTTTTCCTCACTCCACTTCTTTTGTGTCAACCGAAACAGTTAAAAAGCTAAAGAAAGCTATGCTCTGCTAGACAAATACCCTGTAAAAATATATACAAACATAAATAAGTTTTTGACAGTTTTCTGTTTATTTTCAATCACTTCGAAATGAGACTAAACATTCGAAAAGTGTTTTAAAATAAATAAATAGTGCAGAGGAATGGGCAAACCACACTCTGTACAGGGTATAGACAGATGGGGTATATGCAGAACATGCTCTGTACAGTATACAGGTAGGGTAGATTGGGCAAAACATGGTTATATGGAGAGGGTATTAGTCTAATGTAGGCTCTACAGCAAACAGGCTTAACACACTCTATGCAGGGTATACAGAGAGCAGAGAATATGCATATTACACGCTCTACAGGGTATACAGAGAGAGGAAATAGGCATAGCACACTGTGAACGAAGTGAAATTTTTGCCGGCACATAAAAAGCACATCATGCCTCTCGGCGGGGAGGAGGAGTAGGAACAGCCCATGCCCATTTGCCTCGTTTGCCCCATTCGCATGCTGACGACTGTAAATCAATGACACCGAAACTTGTGCCTGTCCAACGCGGTCGAATTGCCAACAGGCCAAAGCGACAGCCGACAGACGGACAGACGGACAGGCGGACGTACGAGCTGGCAGCATGAGGAACTGAAGAAACGGCAACGCATCATAATAATTAAGAACAAATTCATTTACACTTTCAAATGTTGCCAGCGCGACGGAGGCAGGGGGACAGGAAGAGGCGGCAGCAGCGGGAGGGGGGAGGTGGGGCGGTTTGCTTTATGTTGCGCCCTTTCATTGGACTTGACATGTTTTGAGCGCTTGGAATTTATTTGTTGTGCATGCTGCGCGAATGCGTTCGCCGACGCTGAAGCGCAGACAAACAGGCAGGCGCGAAGCAGGGGGCGTGGCACGCTGGATGGGGCACAGCCACTGAGATTGCCGCTGAAGCGCAGCAACAGCTGTGGCCCGTTGGGAATTTTGTGTTTGTGTTTTCGAGCTCGAAGTTTATTGAACTCACGGCAATTGCAAAACAAAGCGAGCAGCTCAGTGCGATGAGTTCGAGTTGGAGTGAGTGCTCGAGCACTCGCAGATGTGAATAATGCACATATGCGTACTTGCATAGTCAGAAGTGGGTCAGCGGGTGGAGCGAAGCCTGGGCGCAACATACGCGACGAATTGAGCTACGATTGCGACTGCAGAAAGCAGTGATTTCTTTCGCACTCCCCCTTTACCCCCTCTCACTGCTACTGCGACTAGTGACACGCATTTCACTAATGCGACGCACGTGTTGCCACGCCCGCGAACCAAATGTGGGCTAAACTGCTCGTTAAGCTGGCATTGTGTGCGTGCTGTTTCGAAAGCGCAGGGGCGAATGCCGCTGCCAAACGCCAGGTTGCACTTCCGGCTGCGACACTTTTAAGCGCCACAACGCGCCGGAAGTGCGCGCACGCATAAATATGACGAAAAGAGCGCGCTGGCAGAGGGGAAGAGAGGCAGTAACTCTAAACAGTTTTCGAATGCTTCACAAACAAAGAGCAAAGGGGCAAAGGCACTTGAAAAGATCTCGCTGTGACAGTTGCGAGCAATGCAGGGAAATAAAAGGAATATATACCCTGTAAAAAATCCATTGGGCTTGACAGGCAGTATGTATAAATAATTGTTACTCATTTTGCTTATTTATTTTTTCTTTATAGAGCAATTTACTTGCATTTATTTACTTAATTTTTATTTCTTCCTAATGCGCTACAGGATATTCTCTAGTCGCTCACTCACGCATCGACCGGCAGCTGCACTTAATTATGTGGTACACATTTATAATAGTTTTGCGCAAGCAAAGCGCAATCAGCAAACCATTTGATGACATTTTGAGTGCGCCTCAATCCTCCCCTGGGCGAAACAGGCAAGCGGTGAGCAAAGGAGCAGGGGTAGTGACAGCGGCAGGCCGTGGCAAGACCCTAAGCAGGCCTGCGACAGCTGTTGCCCATCTAACAACAGGCAACAGACTGACTGACCCAGTGCCAATCAATGGGCGAATTCAATTCAATTGCAGTCAGTCCGTCGGCTTCCGCATCCGCATCCGCACTCGATGTCAGTTCACGGCTCATTGGCGTGCGGCTTGGAACAAAAGCAGCCAAACGCAGTTGACCCAATTGATGGATCGTCATGGATTGAGAGAGCGTGCAACATCATCATCATCATCGTCATCATCAACAACAACATCGTCGCCATCGCCGTCACTATCGACATCATTAAGGGCTTTGTAAACAAAACATCAACAGAGCCAAAGGTTACATTTGCTCTGCGTATCTGACAGATAAAGTAGCTCAGCCGCTGCCGCAGTCTCTCTCTCTACTCTCCCCAATATCCGCCCCGGAATATAACATAATTTACGTCTCTTCCGCTTGGGCAGCATTGTAATCAAGACTGCCAGCAATTGCTTTTAGCCAGGTCTAGAGCAGCAAACGTCACAGCGAATTCAACTATCCGGCTAAATGTATCTCTCGTCTCGCCATCCGCCAGTTGCCCCGTCTCTACCCGCCCTGCCAGGCATTCCATTTCGATTTGCCCTAATGTCAGAGCTTTGGTAATTGCATTTCGTGCTGCAGCAACTTCTTCTTCAGAGAACTCAAGGCAAGACGTTGCCAGCCAGCTCTGACAGTGTTGCCAACATTTCCAAAAAAAAAGGCTAGCCAGGAAATATTTTAGAGCATATAAAGCTATAGTTTTGGCAGTTAAAAGCTATAGAACTTTAGAGCTACTAAAAGAGAGGTTAGCTTAAACTTTAAAACTTTTTTAACTTTTAGCTAAATTTTACGGCATAATTTTATACTTTTCACTCTTAAAAAAAGTTGGCAATACTGTTTAAAAAAATGTTTTAGAAACGATTTTTGAATTAAAAATTGCCTGAAAAGGAGAGGAATAAATTTTGAACTTATACTCAATAAATTTAGCTGAAAAAAAAACATTTTTTCTTTATTTTTCGCTGTAAAACTAACTTGACAGCTGCCGAAACGTTGGCAACTCTATCTGTAGGTATCTGTGCATGTGCCTGCCAATATCTAAACGTCGGCATCTTTGGTGGCCGCAGTGAGGCTCTCCGATTTCAATCAGTTGGCAATTTCTGTGTGTGCGCATCACTTTAATCGCTCGAACCGAGAGCAGCGCCCCGAAAAGTGCCCCAATTGGAATGTGAACTTGCAGCCGGCGAGGGCGCAACCAGAGACTAGAAATACTGCCAAGCAGGCGGACTGAAAACTATCTGTATCTGCCAACTGTAGCTGTATCTGGTTTAAGCTGTATCTGCATCTGCTTTACGCTGTATCTGCGGCTGGCTTAAGCGCATTAGCCGCAGTTACATATGCCTAAAATGCGCTTGAGGGCAGCCACCCCTAAACACACACACACACGCACATGCACAAGGGCCCTAAGTGGGCACAGCTGCCTGCAGGAGGCGACAGGAGGCGGCAGGATTTTGCGGCACAGACAATCTAATTACGTAGTTTTCAGTGTGCATTTAGCGTAAATGATATACAGAGTTGTTGCTGCCACTGCCGCTGCCACTGCCTCTGGTGCCACATGGCAGCAAAAGTGACGCACATATGCGACATGGCTGAGCAAGCACGCCTACACCCACAGCCACACCCACGCTCACACACACACACACACAGTCATGCGTCTCACCTGCAACTTGTTTGCTTGATTTTTGGAGCTTGGAGTCAAGCGTTTTTAAGCTGCAGCTGCGTAGCCTCCCACCCCTCGGGGGAGCGGGCTGGAGCAGGGGAAATGCGCATGACTTGCCAGTTGAAGCCGCTGGGAAAGTGGAGCCAAATCCCACGCAGCGGCTTCCTGCTTAACTCGCCCGATGCACTGACTCTTGTCTCTCGACTGCGGACTCGACGCGTCTGACTGACGCTGCGGCTGCTTAATTGGCCATTACGAACTCTGACTGTGACTCTGGCGCAGCGCCGGCTTCGGCTTCGACCTGGGCCTAAGCGGCTTTTCTTTCGCTCTTGCATAAGTTTTGAGGAGCTTTTTTTCAGCGCGACTCAAAGAGATTCTCGAGTTTCGAGTTGCGAGCATTGGAAAATGATTTTGGACTCCCTGCCGTATGCAAATCAAGTGAAAGCTGCTCAAGAAGCAACAAGTTATGGAACTGCTGAGCCCGCTCAGCTACCCTACACTCCACTACCTTCTCATTACAATGAACTTAACCCAAATGTCGAGTGCGAATGCAAAGAGAGAGAAAGAGAGAGAAGTGCGAGCGTTTGCAAGGCAAATACCCTGCAGATAGTGCACGGTTGTTTGTTGTATAACTCAAGAGTTTGCCTTGCGATTGTAATTAAATTTTTAGATTAGATAGAGTAGTAGCTCTAGTGCCTAGTGAAACCGAAAGACTGTGAAAAATACAGATTGTGCAGGTTTTATTTGTTTACTTATACTGAAAGTGGTTTCCAATGCAAGTTATATTATTTATCTATATAGTTTCCTTTTTATTACAATAAACTCGAAAGTGTATTGTGCGATCGATACGAAATTGTCAGATAAGGTAGAATTGGTGCTAATAGGACTAGTGAAACTTAAAGTGTTGGAAAAACGCCGTGTCTACAGGCTTTACGCGTTTTCTTATACGGTAAACTCTTTGTAGTTCAAGTTATATACACTCTATGCAACTGCTTTGCGTACAGGGTATTAAAAGTGAAAATGCCTGCACTTCGATTGTCTTTGCAAAAGGATGTCTGCATTGTATCTCGTGCTAGTCGCAGCTCGTGTCAGTCAGCTGCTGCAGCCCCTGCTGCCGCTGCTGTTAGCATGAAGAGATAAACATCGGAAATGATGTCAGTCAAGCTGGCCGGGCCTCGACTTCTACCTCTTCATCACCCGCTGTTGCACTTCCTCTCGCTCCCCCCTCGCTCTCTCACTCACTCTCTGTCTGTGGCTATCTCTGCGCTTACAAATCATGTAAAAACGTAGAAAACAAAAACACGACAGAAGGCCGAGAGGAAAGAAAAGAAAATCAGCCGGCGAACGGCTGAAAAATGTCTACGGTTTTACATGCGGCAATCAGAGCAACAACAACAACAACTGCAACAAAGTCTTTTGTTTTTAATGAATTGCGACGTTGTTGTAGCTGTAGCTGCAACAGTTTGTTTGCGCCTTTGGCAGCACTTGAAGATACAAATGCACGAAGTGAAGCTGATGCCGAAGCCGAAGCTGGAGTTGCATTTAATTAATAACAAAAGCCGTCAAAACGGGCAGCAACAAATTATGGAAAAAGTGTCGAATTTGTGCACGCGATCAGCAGAGAGAGAGAGAGAGAGAGAGCTGGGGGAGGGAATAAAGTGGTTTCCTACTTAAAACAGAGACAGAGAGAGGGAGGCAAATATCCAGAGAAACAGCAATTGAGTTGTTCCCCCTTGAGAGACTTCGAGTGGCCAAAGACAAATGACAGATGGGTTTCTCCATACACATCCACACTTTGAACAATGCGCAATTAAATTTATTGTAAAACTCAAAACTAAACAATTTCCCATGCATTAGATACACACGATTCTATGGGCACAATACGCACATTATCACGCTGTCTCAGCTGTCGCATAGTTATTCCATGGTACTTGCTCGTCCGACAATAAACGTGGCACAAACTCAACTACGCAGACCTTGTCGAGCACTACGCTAATGCCATCATTAGCGCATTACACAACATGAATTATGTGTGTGTATGACGTGAGCATTTACAGTTTTATAAGCACTTTATGGCCAACTCGTGCAAACAGAAGCATATAAAAATTATAGATAACTGCACATGATATACGATGATAAATCGCTCGAGATTACGGTGAAATTGAGGAATAGTTTAGCGACTGAATCATAATGAATTTTAAATATTATATTTTATGCATGCTCAAATCGTAATCAGCTTTAAAATATATCTGTTCGAATTTGAGAAAGCTGTTAATTTTTAAAATGTTAATCTATCTCTTGTTTTGAGTATCTATTTGAAATTTCAGTTTTCCATTCCAAAATTCAACTAAAGATGTTTAAAAATTGCTCTAAGCTTATAATTTTAATTCTGTTGCTAAAACATATTTTTGAATTTTATTTTTCATTTTTTTTATTATAAGTGTCGCTCAAATACGATACATTCTATTAATTTACATATGACAAATTTAAGCAAATTATTTCTACGTTTACTTAAGTATCTGCAATTAATTTTTAAATAATGTATTATATATTTTCATGTTATAATCATGCTAGTTTCAATTTCTAAAAACAGCTGATAATTCTATTATTATTATTCTATATTTAAAAACAAAGTACATTTAAAATATCATTATAAATTTTCAAATCATAATCACAAATATCATTTAACTACATTAGTTTGGATCAGTTATAAATAAAAAACTCAACAAGTCTAAGCTAATGCTCTATTCCACAACCTGAAGTGTTTCCCAAGCGAACACCTTGAGATGCGTCATCGGCGCCGACTGCCTATCAGATACAATGGCAAAACAGGTGGCAGCGATAAGATATGTATTAGAATATCGCCAACTTACAGGGTGATAACTACAGCACATACTATGTGCATTAGGTAACACACAGGGAAAACTTCACAGTGATGGAGTGAACTGATTCGAGATCTGATCTAATCCGATCTAATGCTCGAGCAGCTGCCGGCGTATCCATTGTGTCATCAAGGCACGATCAATGCTCAGGCAAAAGCCTGATTAATTTGCATATTGCATGCACACGCACACATATATGTCTCTCTGTATGTGTGTGTGATAAGATCGACGCATCAGCTGGCGCCCGCCTCACACTGTTGTGCAACCCCGTGCCCATTCTAGTTCCCTTTGCCCTTCCCCTTCCCGTTGCCGTTCCCAGGCCATTCTGGAACTTGTTTTTGTACCGCAAACAAAGCAATTTTCGCACTGGCGCGTCCCCGATCTCGTCCTGCCTGTCGGCCGCTTAAGGGGAATTATGAATGCGTGTCGCTTTTGCATTTGCCGTCGGCTTGGGCTTGGGTTGTTGCACAAGCGGCCCAAAGGGTTGTTGCAACATCGTAACGAACTTTCCGCAGCACCTTTTGCGGTTTCCTTGGACTGCTGTTGCTGTCGCATTCGCTGTCCTGCCTACCTGGTCGCATCTTCCCTCTCTCGTTCGTCCTGTCTGCCTGTCTGTCTGTCTCTCCCTGTCTCTTTTTCTATTTCGCCTCGCGCATTGCGTGTTGTGGCTTGATGAATGAGAGTGAAAAATGAAACATAAATTGCTGTTGTCGCTGCTGCTGCCGTTGCTGCTGTTGTTGTTGCCAGTGTTGCAATCAGTCGCCCGGAAATCTACACAGACAGTGCAGGAGACACTCAGGCGAACGGATATAGAGGCACAGGCAGACAGGCAAACGTGCAGACGGGCATACACACAGCACACAAAGTGCTTCCTTCTACAGCAATTTCAGTTACCTACACACAGACACACACGCTCTCACACATACACACACGTACTCACGTAATGTGTGCAATTGAATTCAAGGTCTGAGAACCTCAGCTTTTCCGAAAAGCACTCGAAATACGCGCGCTCGCAGGCTCCGCCAAGAATTCTGAGAAACAAGTTAAAGCCAAAGCGAGTCGAGCCAAATGGCTGAGAAATTCCAACGCTCAAGTAATGCAAGTAATGCCCCCGCTCCACTCCTCTCCTCCGCCTTCTCGTCTCCTCCGGCTCGTTGTTGTTGTTGTTGTTGTTGTTGTTGCTGTGCGTGCTGCAGCATCGCCGTCTGCAGCTTGATTAGTGCCGCCGTCGACGTTGCCGCCGCGTACCTGTGGGATGCCGTACAGGTTTCTGGAACGAATCTATAAACTGAAATCGCAAAGCGAAGTAGAGAAGAAGCGGAGCAGGAGAATGGTAGAGACTAACAACGAAACTGGGAAAATACCAACGCACAATTTGCGCTTTCTCTGTGCAATGCTCCGGACGGACGCCCAGTCGAGCTCGAGCCTTTGTTCTAACGCCTACGATATCCTGTCTGTCTATCACAGCACCAGACCAGACCTGCTCCGGAGTCACCCAGACACGCCGGCTTAATGGGCATGTTTAGAAACACGTTTGACTTTTATAAATTTAATTTAAATGCCATTAAATCTCCACTGATACGCGCTAACAAAAAGAGAGAGAGAGGGAGAGAGATTGGAGTCGAGAAAAGTGCAGGCAGCAGCGAGCAGAGACTTGGGGACGATACTCTGCCCCGCAGCCAGCACCATTCTCATGTAAATAGACGCATACAACACGTAGATTAGAAAGTTGTTGTGCTGCTCAGAGAGATGGTGAGAGAGGAGAAGAACAGAAAGAGGAGAGGGGTACAGGGACAGTCAGTTTGTTGCACGGAACTGAAGAGCATCCAAACTCTGCGGCAGATTGGAATGCTTTTAGTTCTCGAAATACGTGAGCATGAGATATTCTAAATATACAGTACGCTCCCGATAATCCGAACGATTATGGTTCAGGTGTACGGGATTACCATGACTAAATCATGATTTTTTAGTTAAAAAAAAAAAACAAATTCAATAAAAGTATATAATTATTCAGTTTATTGAATTAAAAAAAAACAGCTGTTTATCTTGTTCTTTTAAAGTTTTGTTTGAGTAGGAAAATAGTATGCCTTGCCGTAATAATTTCTCAAGGCTCAAAATACACTACTCCTTTGTTTTAAAGAGGCAAACTTTAAAATATAAAGAAATATTAATTGATTGTCCGTTTTAAAGAGAAAAACAAAAAATCGGCTTGTCCGTATGATAAGGACTACAGAAAAATAATTTTAGGTGTCATATTTTCCTATTGTCCGAATTATCGAGAACGTACTGTACCTACTTAGTCCATCTGCTTCTGCGGAGAGTTCACTGTTCGCACAAGTTGAACTTGAAACTGCACGCCGTGCAGCACTCGCAACTTGCAACTATTTATCACGACGCATCCGCTGCAGGCAAACAAACGAAAGCAACAGATACAACAACAACAACAACGACAGCAACAAAAGCTATTTATGAGCCACGGTTTTCGGGTACTCAGGCGAACCCCTTAACGAGCCCCACTAAGACAACAAATAGACATACGTCTCTGATGGACGGAGGGAGGGAGGGGAAATGGGTTCCAGACAGAGATGGAGCAGATTGGACGGGCAGGCAGCCAGCCAGGCCCACATCAATTTAAAGTTCTTTATGAATCGAAAAGAATCGACAAAGCACCCGCCGCACTCCAAAAAACCTCATCGAAGCGAACCAATCGAAACGATCTTCGCTTTTTGTTTCGTTCCATTTCGTTCCATTCCGTTCCGTTCCTTTCTGTGCTGTGAATGAAGGCCCACTGCAATCTCAAGTTGTTCTTGTTGTTGGCTGGGGTAAAGCGCATAGCTTAAAGTTCAATGACTGAAAGGTGCGTTGTTGTTGTTGTTGTTAATACTGATGTTGCTTTTGTTGTTTATACCATTTACCCATTGAAGATGAAAAAATTGGTATATTCGCTTTGTGGAAATGTATGTAAGGAGATATTTTCTTGAATTTGATTTGACCTTGTCCGTTTGCCTGTCCGTCTGACTGTATAAATGCACAGAGCTCAGTTATTACAAGTGCTAGAGACACCGAATTTGGAACGTAGATTTTTGCATGGAATTTTCAAATGTAGCTTACAACAAATATTGTGTGCCACGCCCAACTACTCAGAAAATCGATATTTTCGAAAATATCGATTTTCAGTTTTGATCTTAGACAAACTATAAACTATAAAATTGATATTTGGGTAAATGGTATCTTATAGTCGTGCCCACTCGTCTATAGGTAACTTTACTTAATGCTGCGGTTGCATAGAAATGCATCAGGCTACAACTGCGGCAGCAACTTTATGGCTATTGGTTATGGAACTCTCTGGGAGCCCGACGCTGGCCAGGCAAACGTGCAAAAATGCAGTAACCGCAGCGCTGCCGCCAGCCAGACGCAGACGCTGGCGACGATCGGCAATCAATCTGCAGATTCCAGTTGCGAGTCGCGAGTTCTTTGTGGCACGCAACAAGTTTCTTTGCCGTTGAACTTGTGGCCTTAAGTGAATCGCCGGCGACGACTGCGCACTTTTCAGCTACACTTGCTGCTGCCCATGTTGAGCAAACAGCATAGAGCGTAGAATGCCAGGCAGAGGAGGCAGGCAGAGGAGGCGGGGCATGTTATCTCTGGCCGCAAGAGCAAACACTGCATAGCAGAGACGAGCGGGTTGCCAGCTCTGAGAGCGAGCCTGCTGCGGCGGCTTATGCAACCTGCGACTCGCTTCTTGTTTATATGCCCAGCGCTGTCAGCGCGCATCTATATCTATGTATTTATCGCAGTATCTGCAGCTATAGCTCTATGTATGTGTGTGTGTGTGTGCGACTTGACTGCTTGCTTGCTTGCTTGGTTTACATTTCGGTTTCGCGCTGCAAGTGAGAAAAAAATGTTGTTGGGAAAAATAAACAGAAAGGAAATCAGTAAAACCGCCGAGGAATGCCGTGCAGCAGAGGAGTACGGCACCAGCACCAGCTCCAGCACTAGCACCTCCACCCCGCCCCAAGCAAACTTGGCTACAACAATCAAATGCTCATCAGCGCACTTGAAACACAATAATGCGTCGAAAACAAAACGAACAACAGCAACAATAACGCACAGTATCTGTATCTGTATCTTGTCTGCTCTCTGTATTTCTTCGTTTTTTTTTTTTTTTTTTTTTTGGGTGTGTATCTCATTCTTGTTGGTTAGTTGAAATTATTTGGCTGCAGCACGCAGCGTTTTCCTCGCTTAAGGTTTATTTTCGTTAGCTCGTTTGTTTAGTTTGTGGCGGCACACACACACACACAGGCAGGCAAACACATACGGCGCACACACTCATGCTATGTGCTGCAGGTGGGAACAGGTTTGTGCGGTGCTCTGATGCGGGCCATATCTTTGGTCAGGCTGCGCGTAATTTATTCCCACTGCGGCGGCTGCAATTGCTTTTTGGGAACACAAGACAGCTACAGCATGAGAATGAAAAGCTCGTGTGAGCAGTTCGAAGTGCTAATACCCTGTTTCCAGTATTTGATATTTATATTTTCGCTCTCTCTTAAACCCTGTTTAACATTCTGTTATGCTAAGCTTAAAACACGGCATTATTTGCAGTCTTACAGTGCGCTGTTATCCTAAGCCTTAAGATCCTTACTCTGTTATGCTTAGCTTTAACACTAACATGTTGCTGTTATTCCAAGCTTAAACACAGGCAGCATTCTATATCTAACATTCTGTTATGCCAAGCTTGCACCCTGGCAACCCTGACAGCCAATCGCTCGCAATCATTAAATTAAATAATATCATAAACTGGAAAATAGGCTAAAAATAAACGTTTAATGGGCTATTTGAGAATATCAAACAGCAGACAGAGTGCAATAAAGTTGATTAGACATGTGCGCCTCCTGCTGCCCGCTCAATATCGGCAAGTGTAAATAAAGCAATTACATTTCCTGGCAATGCCAGCGGCTGGCAAATTTATTATGCAGACAAACTACACACACGCACACACACACTCTTATTTATTTTCGAGTGCGAGTGGGCAATCCCATGTGTATCTCCGGCCCACGCACATGTGTCTTTTCACATGTGAATTGTGCCAAATTCCCAGTAAAATGGCCAATGCTTGGCCAAGTGCCTGGCGGACATGTTCAAAGTGCAGCAGACGCCCGCTGCGCTGCTATCGCTGACAAGTAACAGTAGCAGCAGCAGCAACAGCAACAGCAACAGCAACAGCAGTAGCAGCAGTCTTAGTCACAGTCACAGGCGCATTCCCAGTCACTCTGCAGTGCAGTCACGTAGCTGGCAGCGCCTGCTTACATGCTGCCCGAGCAATATGGCCATGGATTGACAGCGAGGCAGCAGCAAAAAGGCAGCCAACGGTAACAGCAGAAACAACCCTGCTCTCTGCTCTCTGTCCACGCATCGCTGCACAGCCCCCTTCAGGCCAACTGCGGCTTAGTTAACATTTGCCCGCAAATGGCGATGGCGGTGGCGATGGCGATGGATGTCGCGCTGTAATGGCATTTCTAATATGGGCACATTAATGAGCAGCACAACAGCCGCTGTGGCGAGGGGAGCGCGCGCGCACAGGTGAGGCTCTCTGCCAATTGCAAAATTACCAACTTACCGATCTGCTTGACTTGTGCATGTGTGTGTGTGTGTGTGTGTGTGTGCACGTAATTATGTAGTTCTCTTGTTCTGTGCGCTTCGTACCTGAACAATTAGCGCGCGCTCGTATTTATGCAGCAGCACCAGCAGCAGCAGCTGCCACTGCCACTGTTAACTGCCAGCTGTCAGCTGCCATGAGAAGCAGCAGAGCCGCAGCGCTGTTGTTGCAAATCGATTGCATTCGATCGTGCTGGCAACCCTACACCCTGCACTGGAATTTGTGACAAATGGCAGGAAGCAATATGAAGAGCACAACACAACAAAAAAAGAAAAAGAAAAAAAAAAAAAAGCTGTCGTCAGCGTCGCCAGGCAGACGACTGGCTTTTGTTTTCCAGTTTTGCTTCTGCAAAATTAATTGCACAGTTCAAAATTTCAAGAGAACGGCAAAAAAAGCGAGCAAGCAGCACAAATGCTGAGACAAGGCAATTTTCCCAGTTGTAGAACGCGCACAGTTTGACAGGAACTGCTGCTGCCGCCGGTTGCTGTGCAACTTGTTGCGCGTCGTAACAACTTTGCAACGGTGCAGAGCAAAACCTGCTGCACGGCCCAAATGGACATTCGTGTTGGCCGCAATTTAACACAAGGTCGCGAATACAATGGGAATTAGAGCCAGCGCTAGCGCTTATCTGCGACTAATTGTGCGGGCAGGTCGAGCTGCTGCTGCCAAAAGCTTCAACTGCTACGAAGGAGGCGAAGAAAAAGCGCTTAAGGCAAAAAAAGGTGTTATTGAATTTAATTTGCAGCAAAAAAGCACAAAGAAAGCAAAGCGCACACACACAAGCACATAGATAACACATTCCAGCACTATACGGACGCAGACACCCACGCACACAGACACGAAAGCTTGCCAGACTCGCATACAAAGCAGCGAAAAGGGAGTGAGTGAGAGTGGGAGCAGGAGAGATGATGACACCAGATAAGAAGGCTTTGATAAACGCACTTGACTTTGCCGCTCGCACTCGCAGCGCGCTGTGAATGGCAATTGAAATACGCATGCAAGCACAGCACACCCAGGGACAAAGCAATAGGTGCAGTTCTGGAACAGCTTTGCTGAGCTCAGTCAATTGATAACGTTAACTGCATATATATTATTATTATTATGTTATTATATTTATTATTATAATATATATATATTATTTTATATGTATATTATTATATTATATATATATTATTATATTAAATATATATTATTATATTATATATACCTTATTATATTATATTTATATTGTATAGTTTTATTTTATTTATTTTTGACATAAACCCAAGTGCAACTATTTGCCTGCCCAGCTCTGTACACGCATGTTTTCTTTTTATTCTTCTCGCTATTGTCGCTTAAATTCGCATTGAATGCTGCCAAGTTGAATTGAATGCTTGCAAGTGGAATTGAATACTCTTCGGTGCAATTGAATACTTACGAACTGTGACCAATTTCGGGTCGTAGGCACAAACGCGCCGCTCGACGGCGAGAATCTTGCGCTGCACACGCCCCGCCCGCTCGCCCACGGACTGCAGGTCCCGCTGCAGGTCGTCGAAGATGTCGCTGGCGATGAGCACCAGGCTGGCGAGCTGGCGCAGCGCGTTGCTCAGCGTGATGTTGCTGATCGAGTCGAACTCGTAGCCGGATATCACTCTGGTGGCACCGCCACCCCCGGCGGTGGGGGAGTGTGGTGCACTGGCGCTGGCATTGCGCGCGGACAGCGCGGCACGCTGCTGGCTTGGCTGGCGCGAGTTCGGCGCCGACTGCGAGGCACGTGCCCGCGTCGGGGATGTGGGCGTGGCTGTGCGCGTAGGCGATGTGGGCGACGTTGAGGGCAGAAATTCGACATGCTGCTTGAGCTTCTTCATGGGCAGCGCGGCCGGCGGACGCGGCAGATCGTCGACATCGACCTCCACATGCACCAGCGCCTTGGCCAGGCTGGCTGTGGGCGATGTGGGCGTGGCTAGCTCCGACGGCGACTGCTTGTTGATGCAGTTGTTGTTCTTGCATTTGCCCGGCGCGCACTGGAAGCGGGTGCCGGCATGCCCCAAGCTGGCGGCCGTCGCCTGCGCCACATTCACGGGCTGCACCACGCGCTGTACGAAGGGCATAGCGCTGCGACTGTGGCTACAGCTACCTGCTACCTGCTGCTCCCCCTGGCGGTGCTGCTGCTCCTCATCGACGCCACGCTAGATCAATTGAACTGCAGAATCCCAGCGCCGAAACTGGTCAAGCAACTTCTGGGCTTGAATCCGCTGACGTCGCTGCTGCTGCTGCTGCTGCTTCTCTTCCTTCGCTTCCTTCGTTCGCCTCTATTGTTGTCTGCTGCGTGCGCTGCTGCTGCTGCTGCTGCGCCAACATAAATTCCTTTGCACACACACAGACACACACACGCACAGGCACACTGACTCACACACGTACGCACAAACTAGTTGGCCGTCTCCGGCTTTGGGCCTTAATTGAATGTAAGCCGAGCGGAGCGAGTAGACTGAGCAGACCGGCGTTTTGGGCGGCAGTTGCTACTTTTTTTTTTCTTTTTTTTTTCACTCGTTCACTCGACTTTATTTATGCACTCCGAACTGGTTTATGCTCTACGCTCCACGCTCTACGCGCTACTTCAAGCTCTCTGTGCGCCTTTGAACTCGCAGCGGCAGCATTTTACAGGCCAAACACGATTTAGTAATAATTACGAATTTACGATTTTATTGCTTCTCTCTCTCTCTCTGTAGCGCTGTGTCTGTATGTTGGATTTTTATTGCCGTTACGCGTGTTTGCCGCTCATTCAAGTCGACACTTCGCACACATTCACATCATTCAAAAGGTGCGCACAACAACTACACACAACGAGTACAACGCAGCGCCGCTGTCCGTGCAGACGTCATGCTCGTTTGCCGGCCAAAAAAAAACTGTTAGCGGCGGCTGTTAATGTTAGCGGCTACACCACTATGTTAATGCACAGAGTGCTGTTAGCATAGCATAACATAGTTTATCGAAACTGTGCGACTATCGATGAGTTCGCGTGCCTGTCGATAGTCTAACACTTTAGCACACTGTGTTATCAACACTGCGTAGTTTATTTTTAGTATATCTCATATATTTTGGTATTTTTCTTGCATGGCATTTTCGACAACATACGAGTCTGGTCACACTTGCAATATTATTTTGCTTCGCGTCGTTTCCATTCGTGATTGTAAACATTTTTTACGTTTGCTACGATTATTTATACAGTAAATACTTTAAATTGCCGTGCATCAGCATGCCCAAGTACTACTGCGATTACTGCGACACATATTTGACGCACGACTCACCGTCGGTGCGCAAAACACACTGCACGGGCCGCAAGCACCGCGACAATGTGAAGTTCTACTACCAGAAATGGATGGAGGAGCAGGCACAGCATTTGATTGATGCCACCACAGCTGCATTTAAGGCCGGCAAGATTACCAACAATCCGTTCGCTGGACCCACGCCTGGCAGCAAGCCCACTGGAGTTTCCATCCCGCCGCCCAACATGGCGCCGCCACGTCCAGGCATGCCGAATATGCCGCCGTACATGCCTCCAATGATGAATCCCCTGATGGCCCCGACGGGCATACGCCCGCCGCCAATCCTCAACCCAATGGCCATGATGGGGCCACCCCCACCGCTGGGCACAATTCCGCAGATGCCGATTATGAAGGGCAAATAATCAGGCGAAAATACTAATTAAGTGAACACAAACTAGCTAAGATCGACTGCAAATAAATAAATAAACTATATATTCGCATCAATCCGTTAACATTTGTTAACACTTTTATTCCGTTGCAGCGGCAATGTTCATATGATTTAGTTATTTATTCAAAAATAAAGCGCTAAAAAATACCCAGAAAAAAGACTCACTTGTCAGCATTGTCACATACGCAGCTATATGTCTGCACTCTTCGCACACAAACAAGCTTACACGTTGCGCTGTCAGCTGTTCGCAATGCAGGCTGACAGGCAGGCAGGTTGGCGCTGGTACTGGCAATGGCGGGCGCTTTCCAATTCCTCCCCAAACAAAAAAAAAGCTTGTTCCACTTGTTCGCCTCGCAGCACTTCCAGCGTCTTTGCCGAAACAAGAAATACAATATTTACGGGCACACACACACACACATACATATGTCCTGTGAGTGGGGAATGGTGGTGGTGGGTGACGGTGACGGTGACGCCATGGGAAGCAGGCGCAGAATTGGATGAGCTCATACGAAAAGCTAAGAAACAAGTTTAGCTTTTTGGAAATAAGATACGCATACGCGCACACATATTTACGTCTATGCTTGTGTGTGCATGTGTGTGCGAGTGCTTGTATGTGTGCCACTGCGCTGTGCCGCAGTGTTGTGTCAGTCTCAGCTTCAGCTTCAGTTGTACGTGAAACGCGAGTGTAGACGGAGCGCCCACGCGGAGAAACGACTGAGCGAAAAGAGTGCGACAAACTCGCGCTTCTGTGTGTGTGTGCTTGTGTGCTTGCCTGTGTGTTATTGTACATGTGCGTACGTGTGCATGTCTCTCTGTATGCATGTGTCGAGTGTAAGAATCATAATACTGACCGCCTGCGCCGCTTTTGCAGTCATTGCTAATTGCTGCTCTTACGTGGCTGCAACGTAGCTAGCGGTAATCGAGCAACAACAACAACAACAGCAGCAGCAACACAGCAACAATAACAACAACAACAGCTATCCACGGAGCAGGCTCTCCGACTGAGATGAATATGTGTGCTACTCACACACACACATAGACACACACACACACGTATTCGATGAGAGCAGAACTTCAGTTTGAAATTGGCAATATTTCTGTGTAGACTTTGAAGTCGCAGAGAAAACAAAAACACACAAAATAAATTGTATGTGCGAAAAAACGGAAACTTAAGCAAAATCAATAATTGGCCGTGCGTGCGAGTGTGTGCGTATGCGTATGCGTTTGTGTGTGTGTGAGAGAGAGAGCGTGTGTGACAAGTTTGCCTGCTGGACAATTGGAGCAAATGCCATGCTGATTAAGCAATAGACCAGGAGGAGCACAGAGGAGCAGAACAGCAACAACAACAACAACAACGACAAGTCGAAGACAACGACGGGAAGATGCAGCAGCAGCAGCAGCAACCACAACAACAGCAGCAGCAGCAGCAGGCACCATCTGGAGTCGCCACCCCCAGCAGTGGCAGTCACACACCCGTCAACTCTGGAGGCGGAGCACCCGCCGCCAGCAGCAGCACACCCATACGCATAGGCAGCGCCAAGCACGCAGGCGGCGGAGATTCCCTGGTGCCGCCACTGGGCAACATAAGTGCCTCGCACTCCGTGCCCGGGACACCGCAGCAGCAGCCGCAGTCGAGCAGCGTGCCCACCGCCAGCGGCAGTCACCTGCAGCTGCAGCACCCCGGCGCACTCTCGATGGCCGCGTCCAATCAGTCGCTGGGCGTCGGCGTCGGAGCGGGCAGCAGCATCAGCGGCATCAACATAACGCCGCCCAACAGCGCTGGCCTCCGGCAGTCATCAGGTGAGTTCCGTCGCAACGAGCTGCTGCTGGCCAGCTGCTCCTGCTGCTGGCAGGACACGTCATGCAGCTTAGCCTCAATTGCTTTTCAATGTCGTGTCGCCTCGTATCGCATCGTAACGTAACGTAACGTAACGTGTGCCGTTTTCTGTTTCCTTTGCTCTCTCACACTCTCTCTGTATGTTGCTCTGTCTCTGTTGCTCTGTTGCTCTGTCTCAATCAGCAGCTCATGCTTTTCTATCTCTGCACTGCTCGCTCTCGTTTCACATTTCTCGCTTCTCATTTCTAGTTTTGCTCTTGTTTTTGTTGCTCTTGTTGTTGCTTCTGTTATTGTTTTTGTTGGCGTTTCATTTGCGTGCGTGCGTGTGTGCATACATGTGTGCTGTTTACATTTGTGTGCGTGTAGCTATGCTAATCCGCGCTGCTAGTCAGTCGCAGTTTCTGTTTTGATTTTTGCTTCTCGCGTTTCAATGGCAGCGCCGCGACACTTTTGCTTTGTTCGGCGTTTGAAGCGCTTCCGCTCTATCACTCATCCGTTTTGAGCTGAGTATCTGTACGTACGTGTGATGAGCCAGTGCTGCGAGCTTGCTGTCAAAAAACGGCTAGATTTGGCAGGCAAGCTAGACTTGATGCAGCCAATAAGTCGTTGGGGTATTTATTTTTCATTTTTATAAGTAAGAGCGCGTCTTCTGCTGTGAGTCTCTGAAATATATGTAGATATAGAAATTAATAATTGAGCATATATAGCTGCATTAATAATATTAAAAAGTAGCATTGGCGGGAAAAAGCAGAGCTGTCATGACAGCACAATAGCACTCGCTGCTGTTGACGGTGTGGGACGTTAATTGCCGATTTAGTTCAGTTGCCGTTGTCGTTGCCGGGGGCTACGCTGCCCGTATTTCATTTCCAATGCAAAAGTCATTTAAAGCGTCAGCTATTTCTTGCCCTGCCACTTGCCACTTGCACACTTGCATGTCTTTCTCCCTCATAATTCACACACAAACACACAGACAAAGTGTGCTAGTGTGTGCGTGAGTGCGACTGTGGGTTTTGATGTCGCCATAGTTTCTTATTGATTAGCGTGGACTTTTGCTCTCTCTCCCTCTTTCTCTCTCTCTTGCTCCTCCCCTAGAGTTCAATGAAACCAATCAATGTCAACTAAAATTTGCACAGTTTGTCGTTCGATTCGATTATTTAACCATCAGTCAGAGTATCTTCGAGTTCGAGCAGAGTATCTGCGAGTGCGACTGGCGGCAAGTGCAATTACTCGAGTATTTTTCAAGCTTTGTTCACGCTGATTCCGTTCATATTTTGCGCCAGAATTTAATTGTTGTAATTGCCGTATAATTTTCAAGTAGACTTTATTATTCAGAGACTCGTAAATTCACAATGACACACACGCACACACACACACACATACGCCACATGCCATATGCAGTTAGTTGATAGGCGTCAGCTTGCCATGCCCATAGCAATGTCAGAAAGCTTTCGTGGGCGGGCAATGATGGGAAATGCAGCAGTTGTCGCGAGGGGAAACCCCCTTCGCCGCAGAGCCCTGACCCCCTCCCCTTGTGCTGCTCCCGCGCAAAGTGCGCAGAAACAAAAATCGATGCGTCGCTGCGTTCTGCGATGTGTCCATTTCTTGTTTTTCATATCTCTTTCGACGGAGCACATAAAGGCCAAGTTGGCAAGAGGCATAGCTGGCAGGGGGCAGGGGACAGGGGGCAGGGGCCAGCGGGTTAGGCAGTGGGCTGGCCTGGGCTTGGGCTTTGAGCCCTGAGCCCTGAGCCATGCTGCGTTCTATTTTTGTTTCTTTACAAATTTCACTGCCAAAGGTCACGAGTGAGAGCTGCACCATGAACTTTGGCTTCGCATCAACATGGTTGCAACATCGGGGCCTCAGCCGAGATCCGGCCTCCGTTCAGCTGCGCTATATCCGGCGATGCTAATGGAATTTGCTTGTGCAGTTCCATAACGAACGAGTTGGCTGGTCCGCACTATCGACGGCCCCTGCATAATTTATCCTCCTATCTGACTATACACCACTTATCCATTCGCATATGCTTAGCAGGCAGGGGCAGGTGAAGGCTGGGGTTGCCTGCCGGCGTGCGGGTGTGAGCGCCTGGCCCGTTGAATATTTCATAGCAGGCTTTTGGGCAAATTGCCGTGTAATAAATTAGAGAGTCGTGCGAAACTCGATGCACACATATGCATATTGATTGGCACCTGCTCCACCTGCGGAGCATCCGTTTGCATAGCTAATGAGTCGTCCAGCCCGCCTGCTGCCCCTGTGCCCAGTGCTCCACTAGCGCGCTTCACATTGGTCGGAATGTACATAATGTACTCGCTGTAATTGGATTACATAAGCGATGCCACATATGTAAGTGTGGCATGTGTGCACGTCGCATATTTCTCGGTGGCTAATGGCGCTGGCCACATGCAACTGCCCAATCCGTGTGGCGCCGCAGTGGCCATGACGTCACACGAGCAGCGCAGCAAACTAAGCAAGAGCGGCTAGGGAAGGGGTGAATGCCCTGCAGGTGGCAAAAGTAAAAGTGCATTCCCATGTCCATGTCATTCGCCGTCTGCGCTTATCCCATTGAGCGTCGGTCGATTCCCATTTTCACATTTGCCCAGCCACGATACGTCGATAGTTTTCCCATTAGGTGATGGATGACGCATCGCTAACGGTAATTAATCCATTGCCAACTTCTCACCTCCCCCACCACCCACTCTTTCGCTGGAGCACTTTTCCACACCAGCTCGTCCTGGCTGCAGCGCAGTAATTGCGTAATTGAATCGCCTGCGAGCGATTTATTTGCAGAAAACAACAGGGAACAGGGAACAACAACAGCAAGCAAGAGGAAGCAATCAATGCAGCATCGTATCGCTGCCTCGCATCGCCTGGCTGCGGATTAAGGAGCTGACGCGCCTCAGTGCGTCCACGTCTTACTACGTGCCGTGCTGTGCTCAATATCCGATGCCGGAGCCGATGCGGATGCCGGCAAATTGATAGCATCACTTAATTAGTTTACAACAATTCATCGACACGTACAATGTAGAACGTGGCGCCGCCCCGCAGCTCGTCAATTACCGAGATACCGTCAGATGGGGTTAGATATAAATTGTTATTTATGCCTTTAAATGCGTAACACTGAACTATTCGATTACATAAGCGGCTTGACGCCGAAAAGCGCCACGTAATCATTAATCCCTGTAAATGGGCGTCTGCCATAAGCAGCTTCGGATTGGGCTTTACTTTGTGCTGCATCAGTTCTGCCAACTTGCTTATTGTCTACAGCAAATAGCTGGAAGTAGGTCAAGCATGTCCCTTTGATAGTTTCAGACTGCAGCAAGAAAATAAATACATTGTCGAATCGTGGCAAGACATCACGTACGCCAATCTATTTTGGGGCTTTTTTGATACGAGCTTGGAAAAATTGAAAACATTCTCAAAGCTATCAATTTACTTCTTCTTTCATAAATTTCTTTATAATAAATTTCGTAATAAATTTACGTGGTATCAGAGATGCCCCTAATCTTTCTTTATTAACTGAGCGTCGCCGAGTTATCGTCTAATGATATTTGTTTTACTTTGATTATTATGTTTGTTTGTAAAACTTCTGCTATCGAACCTCTCTTAAAACCCGTGTAAATACTGTACTTCTTGTTGTTGTTGTGTGTGTGTGTGTGTGTGTGTAGTTGTCTGTTTGTATGTAGTGATAGTTTATAAGACTAGCTATGAATCGCCTTGTACACATATAGATATATGCTCGCTTTCTCTTCCTCTCTTTTACCGTATCTCATTCTATGTTCGGTGCGTACTGCTGCTAAAAATTAACTGCAGTATTCGATTTCAAATTCAAGCGTCGACCCTCGCAAAAAGTGCTCCTTTCGAAACTGCCCTCCACAGACAGTTTGAGCAACAGCCCAGCGCCGTCATCGCCAGGTGAAGTTTTCAAAATTTTGCACAGTTCACAATCCACGTAATACTACCTACCTAGATACACCTGTACATACATATGCATTTCACTGATCATTTCGCCCAGCAGCTCATCTGGATACCATGACTAATTCGCATAACCCCATCTGACATCCATTGCATTGTGCACATTCACTTAGCCTTTGCTTTCTCTCATCACGATCGTTAATTGACTCCCGGCCATTAGCCGCATTCGCACTTGGCCAAGAGACGCATTTGTATGCCCCGCGTAGACCCGACGGGCATATCTGTCCCGTCTGACGCACTTGCCGGTCATTTGTATGATTTGCCTTGAGTTCTCATTAGTTTAATATGCGAATTGTATAATTTACGACTCTTTATGGCCCGGAATCGTAACTGCCTGGATAAAAGAACCTTGCTTCAAGCCCCCCACCCGGTTGCTGCGCGTCCCTGCCGGTCGGGCAATCAAAGTCAAGCTGTCAAGCGCGTATCTTATCGACGCGTTTCTGTATTTAGTTGCTGTACAACAACTTAAGAACTTTCGCACTCCCGATAAGCCCTAATTAATGGACACAAACACAATGCGGACAACCGACTGAAACGCGTTGACTGCAGAACCTTACGATAGCAATACTTTCGGCCGCTGATAAGGCCGTCCGTGAATCATCGGGTGATGTGCGACCTGTCAGTACTGTAATGTACTCGTTCGCATTGCTGTGCGCAGGAATATGAGTAATGGACTGCCTACCGACGACTGCACACCTGGCACCTGGCGGCAGGCAGCAGGCACATCGCTTTTTGTTTTGGCCTTTTGTTTTATCTATCGCCTGACGATAAAGTTTGCATTGAAATGTTCTGATTTCGCGGCACATCTGGCAATCGGAATTAATACACGGCGAACGCACAGATATTTGTGAAAACATTCCGCACACATCGAACTTTCTTGTTTATTGTTCTTTTTCGCCATCGTCTGCATTATGGCCAACATATGCGCAGGCGTCTATAAACCTGATTATACAATGCCCGACACGTGTGCCGTACGATAAACGACAACTCAAGTTTGGATATATCGGGAGTGGTAAAAAACCTGCACAAAAAAGCACAAAGTTTATGAATTCCAATTTATTTTATAGTTACTTTTAGAATTGCATTCTAAGCGTATCAATCTAAGTCTTTTTTTTTAGATACCTATAATAATACTATTTGATTATAATTTTATACCGTTCAACCAGTGAAAATGATTTAAAAGGGTACGTCAACTTTGTGAAAAGCGGTATAACGCAAATAAGGAGGTGTGGCAGATCAGCGTTAAAAGTCGAGTTAATTTGTTTGTGTCTGTCCGTTTGCATGATCGTGACGTTATAAAAATAAATATAATATTTCAAAAGCGAAGTATGAATGGTATCTAACAGTCGAGTGCGCTGGAGTTAAAACCTCTCTTTCCTATTTTTTACGTTACTTCGTATTGAATAACATTCTTTAATTTCACTTTTTTAACTGATTCAATCCCATTTTGGGTCACTCTCTCGGGGTTAGCTCTAGGTGCTTTATTGCTCGATTGCAGCAGTAAAAGTGGTTACTCACCTGCCTATAAACCTGGCTAGGAGGTCGTTTTTGAGTGACACACGCCTTGAAACCACTTCCCATTAGCTTGTTGTTTCACACACACATGCACACCCATGCACACCCATGCACACCCATACACACACACGCACACAGGGGAAACAACACGTACATATAGTATATCTAAGTAGTTAGACCAGCTAATAAGCTCGTCGATAACGCGCCAAATGTTTGCGGTTGCGTTGGCACTGCGCGAAGAGCAAAGCAAGGGAGTGGGAGTGGGGGGGAAGAATGTGTGTGTGTGAGAGAGAGAGAGAGAGAGTGGGACAACGACAGCGAGAAAGCGGCGACGTCGACGCTGACTGCGCACTGATATCATATCTGCCGGGTGGAGTAGATACGCCAAGGCAGGGGCAGGCGCTGCAGACGTGTAAAAAACTAGAGATATTTTATCTCTTGCTGTAGCTGTTGCTGCCTCTGATGCTGCTGCTGTTGCTGCTGCTGCTGCAACACAAACAAGATGCCACTCGCTTGTTTATTCAAATAGTTTTCGAAAATATGTTTTGATTTTTGGCGAGCATGCAAACCAAAACAACAGCAGCAACAACAACTACATATCTAATAGCTCATTATTATATGGCGGCAGCGCAGCTCGCGTCAGCCAAAGTCTGTCGCGTCGCGTCATCAGCGCTGGGCGGGACGCATTGGCAGCGACGGCGGCAGAGGCAGCGGCAGCTGCTGCTCTTTGGGCATTCAGTTGTCGTCGCGGCTCCGGCTGCGTAGTCCGTAGTTAGCTGCGTTCCGTATCGCTTGTGCTCCGTAGTGTCGGCCGCCCATTGCCCGTAGCCCGTTGCCCGTTGCCCGTTCGCGCATGTTTCGTGCGCCGCGCCAATATATCTCAATCAGTCGGCGAGCATCGCCAGAGTGTAGGGCATCTCAGCACGCACTCGCCTACGACTTCGGTGGCGGATAGACGCTTGTGTCTACGGGGGTATACGCGCGCTCCGCTCGACTCTTGTGCTTGCAGTGTTACGCATACGCCCTGTCGTACGTCAAAGCATTAACAAGAACCACAGGCAGAACAACAACAACAACAACAAGCAGAACAACAACAACAACAGCCAGAAATATGCAAAGGCGACAATTAACGCAAATCGCACGCGCACATTTCTGAGCTGTGAGCTCAGCGCAGAATTGTGATGAATCTTCTACAAAGCAAGTGCCAAAACAAAACATCCAGTGGCCTTCCTCAGCTACCGCCCCCCCCCCCCCTTTCTCTCTGCTCCCTCTACTCCTTCCACGCTCTGCAACAATTACAAACTGAATTTCATGCAATTTTCATTTAATTTGACGAATATTGAAATTGTGTTTGCTTATTTTTAGCGCGCAGCGAACGTATACTTAACAACAATAGCAGAAACAATTATATGCTAAATAAAATAAATAATAATAATAATAGTACTGTGCAGTGGGGAGCGCTGACGCTTGTAGTGCAAGTGCTGCGAGTCGCTTGACAGTGCGAGCTGCGGCCCAGAGAGACCCACAGAATCTCAACGGGCAGAGAGAGGGAGAGTGGGAGAGAGAGAGAGAGAGAGACAGAGAGAGTAAACGCGTGTAGTCGACTGATTGTGTGCCTGTGTGTGCGAGTGTGCGCGAGTGAGTGTTTGGTTGCTTTGTTTGTATTGCGAAATAAATTAAAACATATTCGTAAAATAAATAAAACAGCAGCCGCGTCTGCCGCTGTGCGACTGTGGACTACCTTGAGACAATGTTGATTTGTGTTATGTACAAACACAACTACACTCCGCTCTATAAACATGGGCTGTACATACCAATGCACACACACACACACACACACATGCACACAGAGACACTTATATACAGCAAGGGGCGGTAGAAATGTTGCCGAATTGCCTTTAGATCTCAGCCGAAATTTGTTTTCATTTGGCCATAAAGTTACACAAATCGCTCAGCGGCGCAGCGTTTATAAATAATTCTATTTTTTACTTTTGCAGGAATCGCCAATTGGGCCGCAGATAATCGCGATGGCAATCTGGCAGATAAGGCAAGTGCAAGAAAAACAATTTAATTCTATATCTGTATGCTATTTTAGAGCACGCACGGACAAACGAACCGAATATGAATGAATGAACCAACTCGAAATGATTCGAAACTGAAAACTGGGTCAGGCTGTAGCGTAACGTGTAACACGCTTGGGGCCGCTTGCGGCGCAACCTGATAAGGCCAGGTGTGATAAGGGCGTGTGTTGTCTAATTCCGTTATAATCGATGTGCGGGGTTGGCATTAGGCATTCGTCATAGAAATCCACGCAACTAAGTCGACAAACAGACACCACATGCCATAGGCCGATAAACGGACGAAAATAGGCATTTTTAAGGTTTCCCCCAGGTCCTGTAATCCAGCATGTCTCATTTTCCTAATAATTCTGGAGAGAATCTCTCGATTTTCTGTGAGTGAGTGACAATTCAGTTTCAGTTCAAGTTTTTAATGACAAATTTTTAAGTTTTACACAAAAATTGACAAAAACGACGGTTTTAATACTAAGCTGGTATGGCCAAGTTACCAGCTAGATATTGTTAAGGAAGTGAGTTTTACAATGTTATTCAATTATTTGGACAACAATATAATACAAGCCTATTACAAAATCTAGACTTAATTTTCTACTGGCAGAAATTATACGAAATGTTCAATAACAATTCTTAAAAAATTAAAAAAATACTACCAATTTGGAAAATATAGTTAACACATTTATGATGTATCGATTACGGGGTGCTACGATGGCAGATTCGAGTTGGTTTCGTAGTCTGTGGTTGGGTACAGCACAGAGTCTTCCATGGCAACGACTTGAAGACAGAAGCGTATTCCAGTCTCGAAGTCTTTCCTCCTTGAAAGTCATTTCGTTTTAGGCGCTAATTGGATTAACATTAGGTATCTGATTCAACCTTAGATGTGCGGTGGTCCGCTAATGTTTTAGAGCAAGTTTGCTGCTTGGTGTAGGCACACACACGCACACGCACACGCACTCACACCTAATTGAGCATGTTTCTCAAGTGTTGGAACGTACTGCGTATCTGTGGCAAGGTCTAGGGATGCAGCAGGTCTGTTTTCAAACCGCAACTAATCGAACTCCCCTCGTCTGCCCTCGCAGTCTGCTGCAGATGCCGCCAAGCTGAACCGCAAGGAGTCGTACAAGGCGCAGCGCAAGAACTACAGGCGCGAGAAGAAGCGCGTGGCCAGCGAGCTCATGAATTCTCTGCAGGATCCGGCAGTTATTGTGCTAGCGGACTGGCTTAAGGTGAGCGCGTAACATGCCTATTGATTTCCTATTCGCATTCTTGACACCTGCCTGTTCGGCCTGCAGGTGCGCGGCACACTCAAGTCATGGACGAAGCTGTGGTGCGTCTTGAAGCCCGGCCTGCTACTCATCTACAAGAGCCAGAAGACGAAGAGCAGCCACTGGGTGGGCACGGTGATGCTGACCTCGTGCCAGGTCATTGAGCGGCCCAGCAAGAAGGATGGCTTCTGCTTCAAGCTCTTCCATCCGCTCGAGCAGTCCATTTGGGCACCGCGTGGCCCAGACAAGGAGACCATAGGTAAGCAACTGCAACATTGCATCGTCTCTTTCTCTCATTGATGCCATTTCCCTCTTTTGATTTCTCCTTCTTGCAGGCGCTGTGGTGCAGCCGCTGCCAACTGCCTACCTGATATTCCGAGCACCCAGTCAGGCGGCTGGCAAATGCTGGATGGATGCACTGGAGCTCTCGCTGCGCTGCTCGGCGCTGCTGCTGCGCTCCAACAGCAGCACGACGCCCTCGAGCAACTACGCCGGCGAACCGCTGCCCGTCTCCCATGAGACGCAGTGGTCGGAGGCCGACTACGAGAAGCATTTCAACGATCACGGTAAGTGGATGCAGCAATGGCTAGCGCCGCCGCCTGAGCAGGAGGCCTCACGCTCCGACAACAGTCAGTCGTCGCGCGCGCAGACGCCGCTCCTGCAGCAGCTGTACAGCAGCGCCGTGAACAACTGGGAGCGCACCAAGCGCTTGCCGCGCCTTGTGCATCGCTCGGAACGCACAGGACGTGGCAGCAATGCCTCCAGCAGTGACTTTAATGCAGCACTACGCAATGCGCGTGGACATCTGAATCCCATCGGCAAATCTCTCTCGTTGGGCGGCACGCTCTGCGGCAGCAGCTCCAGCGATGACGAGGATGACTATGCCAGCAGCAGTGTGGGTGCAGCAGCACCACCACCAGGCTCCCGTCCGGTTAGCGCACCACCCGATTGTCTGCTGCGTCCGCGATTCCGCATCAACGTCAAGGGTGAAAGGGTCTTCTACATAAACCTAAACATTCCTGTAGATTCGTTGTTGTAGTTACTGCTAGCCGGAGAGTCGAGGCGACTGTCTGTCGATCATAGCTCATAGTAGTAGTCTCAGGATTGTTTGCTCAAAATTAATGTAAATGTATTGTGAAGCTTCGGGCTTGCTGCACATAGCTGTCGCATCTGCGTCAACCATTCATGCCGAACACCTGAGCTTCGCCCAGTAAAACTTTCGAGGAGAGCCCTTAGTTCAAGCTCTGCTTAACCGTTACAGATCTGGACGCGGACAGCCAGACGGAGGCGCCCAATGCGGCAATGTCCGGCTTGGAGTCCGATTCGGAGTCGGAGCCTGCGCAAGATGAAGAGATTGCAGATTCGGTGCCCTGCAGGGAGACCCCTTATGTGCCCAACGAGGAGGACGAGTTTGGAGCGGTAAGTTGGCGTGCAGGTCTTTGCTTTAATCAGTGCGAGACCTAACGATCTCTTTTGTGGGCGCGTGCAGCAGGGAGAGCAGGTGGAGGAGCTGGCTGAGGAGAACAAGAGCCTCATCTGGATAATTGTCAAACAGGTGCGACCTGGTATGGATCTAAGTAAGGTTGTGCTGCCGACATTCATACTGGAGCCGCGCTCGTTTCTGGACAAGCTCTCAGATTCGTATTATCACGCGGATTTGCTATCCAAGTAGGTGTCACCTGCCACCCAGATGGTCCCTCTTACTCAACCCTTTGCTTCTCGACAGGGCCGTGCTCGAGGACGATGCATTCACACGCATGAAACTGGTGGTGCAATGGTATCTGTCCGGATTCTATAAGAAGCCCAAGGGCCTCAAGAAACCCTATAATCCCATATTGGGCGAAACGTTTCGCTGCTACTGGGAGCATCCGAGCGGCAGCCGTACCTTCTACATTGCCGAACAGGTGTCCCACCATCCGCCCGTGTCGGCGTTCTATGTAACTAACCGCGAGGATGGCTTTAGCATCACCTGCTCCATCTTGGCGAAATCGAAGTTCTATGGCAATAGCACATCGGCTGTACTCGAGGGAGCGGCTACGATGACGCTACTGCCCCGTGGCGAATGTTACACGGCGACCACGCCCTACGCCCACTGCAAGGGCATACTCATGGGCACGTTGTCCATGGAGCTTGGCGGCAAGATTAACATCGAGTGCGAGAACACCGGTTACAAGACGGAGCTCGAGTTCAAGCTGAAGCCATTCCTCGGCGGCGCGGACTCAACCAATGTGGTTGTGGGCAAAATCAAGCTAGGCAAGGAGACGCTCGCCACCATACAGGGCCACTGGGACAAGGAGTGTCGCATCAAGGACCTAAAGACCGGCGATGAAACGCTGCTCTTCAGGGCCGACTCTGAAATGCGGGCAAAGCGACTGACACGCTATGTCGTTCCCATGGAGAAACAACTGCCGACGGAGTCGGAACGACTGTGGCGTCTCGTATCCGACGCCATAGCACGCGAGGATCAGGTTGCAGCGACCGAAGAGAAAACCGTTTTAGAAGAGCAACAACGTTCGTCGGCCAAGGATCGACTGGAAAACGACAAGGAACACATGCCGGAACTCTTTGAATTGGACAGCTACGGCAACTGGGTGTACAAGTATGCCGATCTACGGCCCTGGGACTCGCGCAACGATGTGCGGCAATATGAATGCGACTATAGGGTTCTGACACAGACTCGAAACAAATCGGTGCCCAAGGAGGAGTCCACCATTCGGTCCATATCGACCGCGAGTTCCAAGGGTGCCAAGGCTAAGAACAAGACCCTTGCGCTAGCACCACGCGACACCAACTCGGATTCAAGTCAATCGCCGCACGGCGGCGTCAAGCGCGGCTCCAACAGCAGCTCAATCAAGCAGTAAGTTCGAAGCGTGTCAACGCGATCTGTAACTGTATCCCTATAGCTTTGTGTATGTCGTGCATTCTTTCAGACTTGCCCTGGTCTTGGAGCAGGTGAATACGTCGCTGGAGCACCACACGAAGCAGCTCAACGACATCGCTCGCCGGCTGGAGCGCATGCAATACGCGCCGTCCATTAGGTCATCTTCGAGCGAGCTGTTCGCCGGAGGCGTCTCGCAATCGATTGTCATCAAGTCCCTGATGTACGCGCTAATCGGGCTGCTGTTCAGTCTTATACTGCGCTGGCTTTTCAAATAGCTTTTCCGGTTTTATGTATAGGTTTAAGTAAATTTTAAACTATATATATATAGTCCAGCTACACCTCCTATATGATTTAGCAACTGTCTTTTGTACTATATTCTGTCCCACTCAAGAAAAACAATGCCTTGGCGCGCTGCCAAAGACCGAGATCACAATCACTAAGTTTACAGCTATGTTAGTCCACGTCCAGATGCTAGTGCTTCGAGAAATGTTTCAAATGGGGGCCCCCTTCAGGTAAGCCCCTCTAGGCTTAGGCGTTTTATAAAGCATACAATATATGGTATATCTAATCTAATTACTAACTGCACCAACGATTCGTAACAATTCCACGTCGCCGACACACTAGTTGTAAAGAATTCCCGTTTTCTGTTGTTAATTAAGGACATGATTATAAACGTAATTAATAAGTGTATGAAGGGCACGCGACGTAGCTGCTCCAGAGGCTTTGGCTGCACTGTGCGACACTCATTCAGTTCTAGAAAGTAAATGTTTAATTGCTTATATTAAATTTAGTAATTCCCATTGAACACTTTCGCCATTAAGGCAGAACACCAATTACCAATTATAAAGCCTGTACAACTTTTAAATATTTGACTTGAAATAAACATTTAACACTCTTCTCCCTTTCATTTCAACGCAACTCATTCGACTCAGTCGCCAAGGGTGGGTAAGAGCAGAGCATACTCTGAACTATAATCTTCGGGGATATTAATTGAGTTGTTCACACAAAATGGAATGAATGAACTGCCTGTGGCTTACCGGGGGTAGTTCTCGGCGTTTTTTTGAGACTGTGCTTATTGGGAGAGATTTTAATCTTATTACTTCGACCTGAATTCATTTAATCAATACAATTTATGCAATTCTACAAAATTTGAATATATTTTTTGTTTTTTTGGATTTATTCGTTTTATTATTGTGTTTGCTGTTCGCTTACATGTACAATAGTTAATATATATTTATTTATATATACTATATATTTTCTACAACATTTACGGTCATTCTCGTTTTCAATTTTAGCTGTATTACACTTTTCACTTAATATAGGGACTTTTGTCTCTCCGTTTTCTACGTTTTGTTCTATAAGCAATCCGGTTTGGGATTATTAACGCGACTGCGACTGCGACGGCGAACGCGACTGCGAACGCGACTGCAGACAGTTGACTCTCATCCATTGATCGATCCTAATCTATCGTTCCGGTTTAGTCATGTGAGTAGAAGATGCTGCTAAATATGCGCTAAGAGTACACTTATTTGAATAGTTTTCTGGCTTCTGCTTTCCGATTCCGATTCAGATTTCTGATTACGCCTTACACTTAGTGGGAGGGCGTACGGTGTGCACGCACGCGGGAGGGGATTACACAGTATAGTAGCAATAACTAGGTTTCTGTTTTTCGTTCATATAAGTTCGGCTTAACATTTAACACGACGAGAAGCTGAGAATCAAAGTCTCGGGCCTGCAACTAAACGTTTGGGGGTCGGGGCGGGGCGGGGTTTTCGTGGTTCGTGGTTCTGGAGCTTCGGAGGAGTTCAGGGGGAAGTGACAACAGTTAAGAAGCTAATAAGTAGGATTAGAATAGATTTTAGTTTAGTTTAGGTTTAGGTTTAGGTTTAAACACCCTGTATCATGTGTGTGTATACACAGTTGTATATGCATTTATGTACGTGTATGTAGTACAAATATACCATATATGCACGAGTACGGCTAGACTTAATTTACAGTTGGACATGCATGTGGATCAGCTCTACTATAGTTTACATACAATTGCGCTCTGCACAGCAGGTAAATAACACTTTTCGAGTATATATTCAAATATATATATATATCATATATGTATATCATGTATGTATGTATTATGTTCTTATGCATGTTTTGGGTCTGTAACTGTATCTGTTTGTGGTAGAAACTGTATGTGCCTATGCGTATTGCACTATTCCTCAATGGCTGGTTGACTGGACATGCGGACAGGCGGGCAGGGCGGGCGCACCGATACGGAGCTGACCTAACACGTGTGCACCCGCAGATGGTTTTGCAGCGTGCTCTTCTGCCGGAACTGCTTGGGGCAGTAGGAACAGTTGTAGGGCTTCTCTCCGGTGTGGATCTTCATATGATTGTTGAGCGTGGCCACTTGCCGGAAGGTGACGTCACAGATCTTGCACTTGTATGGCTTCTCACCCGTATGCGTCTTGATGTGGTTCACCAGTGTGCTCTGCTGCGAGAAGAATCGCCTGCAGACACTGCAACCGAACGGCCGATCCGGATTGTCGCCCTTCAGCATGTTTATGTTGCCGACATTCAAGCGTGCACCCTGCGCCGCCTGCGCCTGGTAGTGCTCAACTTTGGTGTTGACCGCCGCTGCCGCCGCCACATTGCTGGCCACCACAGAGCTAACCGTTGTACTACCATCGAGGAAGTGTAGCAGCGGATGATGGTCCAACTGAAGGATGTTGGGCGTTGTGCTGTGCAGGTTGTTGGGAAGCAGGCCGCTCGTCAGCTGCTGTGTGCCGGGTGCTAGGGGCGCTGGCATGGCTGAGTGATCCACTGAAAGTCCGCGTGTGAATTAATCGTTGGATAGATAGTGGGATTAACCGTACAGTTCAGTTGGTTGGTTGGTTGGTTGTTGGTCGGTTGGTTGGTTGTTGTTGTGGTTGGTTGTTGTTGTTGTTGGTTGTTGATTTGTTGGTTGGCATGCGTACAAAATTTAAATAAAAGCTTCGTTAGGGAAGTGCGTTAATGATCAATGCACACAGTGATAACAGAAAGCGGCTCAGTTGTAGGGCGAACACACAAGCGGCTCACCTGTGGCTGTGACTGTAGCTGGCTGGCTGGCGAGATGTGTGTGCGTCTTCATGTGGTTGGTGAGCGTGCTCTGCTGGCGGAACTGCATGTGGCAGTAGGAACACGTGTACGGCTTGTCGCCGGTGTGTATTTTTTTATGATTGGCCAGCGTCGCCAGTTGGCTGAAGGATTTGTCGCAAGTCTCGCACTTGTACGGTTTAGGATCGATGTGCGTCCGCTCGTGATTGTGCAGCGTGCTCAGCTGCGGGAACCGGCGCTTGCAGACACTGCACTGGTACGGTTTCACCAGCTCGTCGGCCTGGGGCGAGCTGTAGGTGCCCGAGTATAGAGTCTTTGAGATTTGTACACGCTGCTGCTGATGCTGCTGCTGGTAGGCGTTGTGCATCTGATTCTGCTTGCGGCTCAGCTTGCCGGACGAGGACGGCGGCTGATAGTTGAGTAGCGACGTCGGCGTGCTAGACTCGGCAGCTGCAATTGTCGCGGAGTTGGATGCATATGCACATGGCCGGGGGTAGATCAAAAGCAAAAGTGGAGTTAGACTTGTTAGCTATCATCATATCGTCATCGTGTACTCTTAGCCATCTAAATAGTTCTGCGTATGTACGTGTCTGTGTGTGTGTGTGTGTGTATGTGCGTGTGTGTGATAGTGATGCTAGTTGTTCTGTCATTGTGGACTCCCGCACTTACCCTTATGCGTCTTGATGTGATTTATGAGCGTGCTCTGCTGGCGAAAGTCCTTGGCGCAAATGTTGCATGTGAAGGGCTTTTCGCCGGTGTGGATCTTCACGTGGTTCGTTAGCGTCGATATCTGGCGGAACGCCTTGTCGCAGTGTTTACACTTGTAGGGACGCTCGTCAGTGTGAATTTTCATATGGTTGCGTAACGTAGTCAACTGACGGAACTTGTTCTTGCACACGTGGCACTGTTTCTTCTTGCGGGGATCATCCACCACAGACTCATCCTCGCTGATGACGCTCTGAGCCTCCTGCTTCATGGGCGATATGGGCGTATGATTGCCACCGCTGTTTGTTGTCGTTGTCGAGATGTCGAGCAGGTGCACCAGCGGATGCTGTGGATGCAGCATGGCCTGGTGGGTTGGATGTTGTATTGCCTGCACGGCGGTCAGTTGATGCAGCGCGAACGGACTCTGTTGCAGGCTAGCGATAGTCGTCGGCTGTTGCAAGGTGTTTGGCCCAATGCCGCCACCGCCTCCTGCAGCGCCGCCAGCTCCGCCGCCACCACCTCCGCCGCCGCCACCACCACCGCCGCCGCCGCCGCCAACGCTGTGCGTGGCAAGTTGTGCAGGCGCATAGTGCTGGTAGTTGGCCATAGCAGCTGTCGCAGCCGTCGCATGATTCAAATGCATTTTATCTCCTTATTTTTATTGTGTTCCTCCAATTGCGCCCTTCGAGCTATTCGAGAAAATTGTCTGCTTGGGGTTCAGCTTCCGCGTTGGCTATTGTGTTTTATTGTCTGCTCATGAAGGTAACGTTATACAATTAAGGCGAAAAGTTTTAGCCATTTGCACGACCACCCCGTCGGTTTGTTATTTTAGGTGTCTGCGCTCTTTCGACCGCGGCTGCTGCTTCTGCTACTGCTGCTGCTGCTGCTGCTGCGGCTGCTGCTGCTGCTGCTTGCCAAGCGGCCACACGTTGCGTTCCACGTAGGCGCTCTGGCGCTCAATATGGTATACACTTTGCGCGGCACAACATTCCACACACTTTGCAACGTTTCTGCAATTGTTTGCGGGCCTTTTTGTGTTATTTGTGCAAATTTTCTCAGGCCACGCTCTTTTTTATCCTTATCAAAACAAAAATGACTGGCGTGGTTTTCCAGGGCTACCGAACGTGCAGAGTTGCATCGGGGGCGTTCGATTGTCACTCATCGAATAGAAAAGGCCATAGAGCGACAGCCGCGACGAGGGCAGCAGCACGTTTGGTACTGTATCGTCAAAACTACTATGTCGGCGATAAGTCTATCGATTGTTTTTCGATGCATTGCGCTCAAATAACTATCGTTAGGGATGAAAGTATTGGAATTTTTATATCGCAATGCGTATTTCATCTCTTATTTGAAAATCATTAAATTATATTGCTCAAAAATGCATTCGTAAACAATAACAATTGAATTATATATAAAACATGAAATGACAGTGAATAATAGAAGTATAAGAATTTAACTTGAAGATTTTTTAACGGCCATAATGGATAAATTTTTTCTTACTGTCGATTACCTTTACGACTTAACTTTCTTTACTTGTTCAATCTGAAATGATAATGCTTAAGTTCCGAATCGAGCTCACAACACTATTAGGATCATGCACAGAACTTTAAAAAACTATTACGAGTAATAAATAGTAATAGTTGAGTAATAAATATAATAATAAATAGCCCGCAGACACATTTCCACCTCCCATTGACAAAGAATACAAAATGCATTTTTAATATATTTGTGTGCTTATCAATTTTTATTTTAAGAGTAGATTAAATTTGTGGTAAATATAAATGTTTAAGTTAATTATGATAATATATGTCTGATTATTAATCTATATAACGTGTATAGCAATTAAAACAACTAAAATGAATTTTTAATATGTATAAAGTTGTAATCGGCTTGAACCAAATATATGACATGAAGTAAAATTGTTGTTATAATCAAAAATGCCAAATGCATATTAATGACGTAGGTGCCCATAATGTGAACGTTTGTGTTTTGCCATGTCAATTGCAGTGCGAGCCAATCAACCTGAAATAAAATATGTTTTGTATATGTCAAAGAATCAAAGTAGACCTCTTCCAGGCTTTAACTTACACTTCGCTCAACTAGCTGCACATTTACAGTAGCGTTACGGAGTATTTGCAAAGTATCTTTAAGCTGTTTTCCAGCCATTTGAGCCACACTCGCCAACAAAATAAGATTTAGTAAATCGATAATGGGGAATATTATTATTACAATTAACACGTAAATTGACGTTCCCGATAGTGAATTAACAACGAATATTCTAATATATAGATAGCCACATAAACAAGAGTATGCGATTGTATTTAAAAATGAACCCAGCAGTGGATACTTAAAGATATTGCTTATCTCGCTGATAATTCGAATAAGTCCACTGAGCATCCGTTGAATCTGACAAATTTTTCCGGAATTGACCTGCCACTGGCATAGGATCGATGAAAAGTTGGTTTAGGATGAATTGTAGCTTGAAGAACGCATTGCAAGTCATCAAAATAAGGGTAAATATCAGAAGGTTAAATGCGCCACCGAATATATTTACTACAAAGTGACACAAATAAAAGAATTTATTCCTCTTGCCGATGCACAACCATACAATGGTAACAAAGGGCTTCAATCCGAAGAGCAATATGCGCACAATGAAAATTCGTCGCAGATTTGAAGAATGTCTTTTGTCATAGTAGTTGGGTTGAAGTCGAAGTTTCTCTATCTTGAAAAGTTTGTTGAACAACTTGAATATTCTACGTTGCCAGCGTTGCGCGCAGTATATACAACTCATGATGAAAAGTATGTGAGTTGCTCGAAGTATGTAGACACAGACAAAAACTAACTCTGATCTGTTAGAAAAAATAGAGTATTTTTGTCGAAAATCCGGTGAATCCCATGCTATCATGGCCAGTAAAAATATGCTAAGTAGCCATCTGTAATAACACGATAAACGCGTCGGAACCAGTCTGCCCGTGGTAACCTTATAGTAGAAAGACCCGATACCAGCCAAAGCTAGTAAGTACGTGAAACACGCGTAGACGGAGTTTCTTCCCCACGACATTTTAAATGCGACTAACGCCAATACGAGTCCCCGGCGAAAACGTGGCACTCGGAGACAATACGAAGTTGTCAATAAATTTCCCACCATACCATAATGGATAATTGACACCTGGATGTCAGATGTGAATATCACACAAAATAAAAAGCAATTTAACATATCTCCTTAGGTCGTTTTTACTAATTTGAATACACATTTATATTTGAATGTAGATTTCAAACTGATATTTTTTGAATGATCTGAATGGATAAAACAATGTTTTATCAGATCTATAGCAAAATAATCGATATAAAAAGTTCAATTATAGTTGATAGATGAATTCGTAGACACTACTTCATATTTAGAAAGTTATAATCGGCTTGCACTACGTAAATGACGTAGGTGAAAATTGTAGTTATGATAGAAAATGCCAAATGCAGATTAATGTTGTAGGCGTCCATGATGCGAATATTTGTGCGCTGCACTGGTAGTTGCAATGTTATCCAATCAACCTGCAATTAAAGAAAGTACCCAGACTTTATCTAGTATAGGTACAATACACCTATATACGTACACTCCGCTCAATACGTAGATCCACATTTGCGATTGGGTCCCAGACTTGAGAAAATATATTTTTCTGTAGTTTTTCGACTGTTTGGGAAACACTCGACAGTAGGAATAAATTCAATAAATCAATTGCGCCGAACATTGGCACTACAGTTGTCATTTGAAAAGGCAAGCGGAAACGAAAGTTCGAATCAAGTAGTATCCGCACATACAGCTGAGATTAATAAGATGCAAAAATGAAATAAACAGAGGAAACTCGAACAGAACGTTTATCTCCTTGATCATTCGGTTGAGCCGTCCATATACCCGTTGTAAATGCCAAAATTTCTGCAACCGTACTGCCGTTGGCATGGAGTCAAGGAAAAGTCGATTGAAGATGCAGTGTAGTTTGAAGAGCATCAGAGAACTCAACAAAATTAGAGTAAATGGCAGCAGGACCAATGCACCACAATAGATGTTCGATATTATGCTAAACAGATCAAGTACACTTCTTTTATCTTCAAAGATCGCCAAAAAAATAGACAATGAAGTCCTTAGCCCATAATTTGCGATCCTTAAAAAGAGTACACGTCTGAAATTCTGACATTCGGCATAGTAACTGGGCGCCACTTCGAGCTTCTCAATCTTCAAGAGTTCTGCGAACAACTTGAATATTCTACGCTGCCAGCGCAGAACAAAACAAATGCAAGTTGTGAGATAGTAAAACATGGTCAAGCGATGTGAGTACAGACACACAATTATAATTGTTGATTGGGCGGCGAACATTCGATTTAAGTACAGATTTTCTACGATAACGTATGCAGTAAGGGCCATAAGAACGAGACTCCATAGCCAAGTGTAGCAACGCAAGAATCGCGACTGGACCAGCCTGCCCGTGCGCCAATCATAGTAGAACGACCCGACGCCTGCCAAGGCTAGCAAATACGTGATGTGCGCGTACGCGGAGTTTTTTCCCCGGGACATTGCGAATGCAACTAACGGCAGTGCCACAAATCAATTAGCCAGGAGCACCTAGCGGGCTCTCTGCGTTCCGGAAAACCTATTGATAATTGGCACTTGCAGTGTCCACTGGGAAATGCAATCGAAGCTCCTACTGGTAGATTCTGATGGTGGATTAAGAGTGCCACTCTGCAGGAGTGGCTCGGCCGCGCAGCGCACTGATGAATCTGCCCGTGCGAGTGCCCAGAAAGCACTTTCCGAAGCACTAACGAAAGCGTCACAGCTGCCGAACACGTCGATCGGATTTCGTATTTGAATGTGGTGCGGGGCGTTCCAGCGTTTCAGTGCGCCGGCAGCAATCGAGGGGATCAGTTGGACTATTGGCTCCGAGCTCCGAATCGTGGCGAATGCGACAGAGTTCGATGCGAAAATGTGTGAATCGCGATTCGTTTGACAGTTTGGAAAATTACAGAACCTTGAATGCGAAATAAGCATTTGGTCTAATTGATTGGGAATTAGAGGCGAAAATAACGCAAATAATGCAATTTATGAGCACGAAGCGAATTTGCCAGTTTTTTTTACCAATCGGATTTCATGCTTCAGTTGCAGTTGCCAGTGGCGAGAAACAGTTAACGCGACTATCAATGTGCATTTATTTCAATTTGGCCAAGGTCGGACGCGACGCACCAATGATGACCTCGACGGCCCGCCGCCGCCGACGACTGTGCCCCTTGACCTGGGCCTGGCTGGGCCTCTGGTGTTTCTTCATCGCGGCACTCCCCCAGCGCTGTCACGCCCACTTCATACAGATCGATCATGAAGAGTTTCGCGCCAGTGGTTATCCCCATCCACCGCTGCCACCAGCTCCGCTGTCACACCTGGAACTGGAACATCTGCCCCATCTGATGGCCACCAAGCCGCTGACTCCCGCCGAGGTCATGGTGGATCTGACCAATGACCTAACCCACCGCCTGCTACACTATCATTCCATACTCAATCGCAATAACTTCGCATTCTCGCCGACGGCGCTGGTCAGTGTGCTGGTCGCCCTGTACGAAGGATCAGCGGGACGTAGTGCCAATGAGTTGCGCAATGTGCTGCAGTTCCCCAACAATCGTGACGTCATACGTGTTGGCTACCGCGACATACACCGACGGCTTCGGGTGAGAATCCCCCACAGGCCACAGGCCACAGTCCACAGCTCTTCAACTCAAATTTACATGCTTCGTTAAGCACAATGACAAGCTCTAATCCACTCGACTCCGGGCAGTGCGTGGATAACACTTGATTGATAAGCCAACTAATAGCTACAGATGCCCCGATACCAGCGCGCTCCACACGACACAAACTCGCAGCTCTGCCCCGGGCAATACTGCTCCACATTTGCCACTGATCGTATTGTGCCTACGGCTCCACTTATCGATGCTCGATTGATGGCTTAACGGTTTCGCTAGTTTATTGACCCCGTTCGCCTATCCCACTCGCATAAGCCGCTTTGAATGGCTCTATATTTTGAATTGATGCGTGCGTGGGGTCTTTCTATAACGAAACTTATCGATGCTTTTGGCAATTTAGCTCAGAAATTGTTTTGTTTACTAAAATCACATAATCGGCTTAAAGCGAAAACTAGAGATTTCAAATTTATTAATTGAAAGTTCTTTAATCCAAATATTTCACTTGATAAACTTTTATTCAAAATCAAAATAAATACCAAACGAAAAGCGTTAGATTTTCGACGAAACTATAAGACTAAAATACGATGATTTTTACCATAAAAAACTATCATTTCCAATTAGAAAATAGTTGCCGTTATTTAGGAGTAACTATATTGGGTTAAAAGTATTTTTTTAACTTTTTTTTTTTGGCTTTACTTGCATCCAAATCAAAAACTGATAATATTCGGCTTCCCATTTCAGACCTATTTTTTCGGCTCAGATAATCCACTTAAGGGACTCAGTCTGAACAGGAGCAATGTGACGATACTCAAGGACTTTGAGACGGTGCTAATGTTCTACGGCTACGATCTGAGCGTGGACATGGTGTCCTCCACGCCAGTGAATGCCACGACAGAGACTACTACAATGACCAGCAATGCGACAGCTGACGAGATGCAGGCTGAGACAACTACGCTCAGGGGGGAGGAGACAACAACCGAAATGCCGTCGACCACAACAGAGAGCGCTGAGATGACTACGACAATGCCCACCACAACCACTACCACAACAACAACAACAACAACGACAACCACCGAGGAGCCAACAACAACGACAGAGGCAGAGGCAGAGACAACGACGACAGAAGCACCCACAGCAGCAGCTGCTTCTGGCGAGACAGAGGAACCTGCAGCCGGAGAGCCTGCTGGCGATGAGGAAGCTGCGGAGCTCGTCTCCGCATTCGTTGCTGAAGAGGATGCCGAGCCTTTTCTGCGCATACAGAAGGCACGCGTCTCTCGCCTGCCCACCAGCAAGCTGCAGGCTCCGCTCAAGCACTCCAATCCCATCACTCCCAAGCCGAGCTACTTGCCCAGTGCCCGCATTGCCGTCATGCCCATGATGGCGCGCCAAGTGACGATGCCCATGACAACGCGAAAGGCGACGACGGCGGCGGGCAGTGTGCGTCAAGTGACATCGACGACTGCAGCCACGCCCACATCCCGTAAGCCAAAGACAGCTCGTCACAAACGTCACGTCTTGGGCTACAAGGATCTCGATGCGAATCTGTTCGTGGCGCTCTTCAGCCCCCACTCGCCACATGGCCCGCCACATCCGCTGCCCTTGCCACCCACGGCTGGCTTCACGCACATCAGCAACGACTTTGAGCCGCACTACGTGAGCGACGGCGCCGAGGCCAAGACGAACTACAACGCGGACGTGATCAGCCATGTGTTCTACCTGGGCAGCCAGCAGGTGGTGCACACCACCTTCAAGGTCTACAACGCGGTGCTGTACTACAAGTACTTTGAGCACCTGAAGCTGAGCGTGTTGGAGCTGGAGCTGGATACGCCCGAGTACAATCTGATGATACTGCTGCCCGACTACCACATGGACATTGTCGCGGCCGCCGCTTCGCTGAAGCTGGGCCCAACGCTGCGCCTGATGCGGAAGCAGCTGAAGCCGCGCTGGGTGCAGGCCATCATACCCGACTTCAAGCTGCACGGCACCATGTTCCTGACCAACGATCTGCAAAACGTAATCCTAATCCCTATAAGTGTCATAAGTACATGCGCTGATCTCTCTTTCTTTCTCTCTCTCTCTCTCTCTGCCTTGCAGATGGGCATGTAAGCGCGCTGGAAAAGCCATCGTTGGGCACTTTTACTTTCTGTTTCGCCCTCTCGTTGCAGCTGTGATATATTCGAGCCGAACCGCGCCGACTTCCGACCCATGACTGATGCGAAAGGCGTCTACGTGCGACACATTGAGCAATCCATTGACGTCAACATTCGTACGCATCCCATCAATCAACTGAAACGTAAGTAGAGGCTGCTGCTGCTGCTGGTGTTGCTGCCGGTGCTGCTTCTTTCGCATTGCAGCACACCTCGGCGCAGTGAGGCGCAACGCATTGCGATTGCAATCGAGGTGTTTGCCCCACCTGCAGCATCAACAGCGTGCACCTCTAGGCATCAAGACAAATGTGCAATAACTACTTCCTTCTGGCCAGGCACATCGGGCACTCAAACGAAGCCCATACAGATCTCCGTTAATCATCCGTTTCTGTTTTTCATCATCGATCGCGACATGGACGTGGCGGTAATGTCGGGCCGCATACTCAACCCGCTCAACGTGCGCATACAGTGAGCCACCGCGCTACCGAGCCAGCGGCCCGCAACGAAGGTCGCAGCGAAGTCGGGAGCAGTGTTCGCTTCCTGGTGCCGCTGCAGCACGCACTCTTCTTAGTCTTATACAAATGCAAAAAATGTACATAATGCAAAACTTTCTTTTATAAATGACGTTTACTTTTTAACAAAGCTTTGTGGGGTCTTACGGTGTCAAGACAAGTTCTAAAAGGTATTATAAATTACCAGTAAGTTCCATAAAAACTGAATTTTGGAATAGAAATCGAACATTTGTTTAATGCTCGCGAATTATCTTGACTCATACTCATACAGTAATGTACTCCATGCTTCTGTCAGTTCTTATATATACTTAGTTAGGTACTAGTAAATTCTTATAACGTATCTAGTGATGCTTAATCCTCTATCGGCTTAAACAAACAAGCAGCAGGCGATGAATCTCCTCAGAGCATTGAAATAACTGCAAGTAAAACTGATTAATTTATTAAATATACTATACTATACTATATCTGATAGGCACCTACCTTATAATGCTCCCCAGCCTGCTCAGTATTGGTACGTGCCGTAGACGGTGCACACGCAGAACAGGCTCGTATTACTGAAGACCTCCGTGACGGATGTGTCGCAGTCGCAGTCCCAGCAGCAGCGCGACAAGTAGGTGGCGCCGGCGCCCAGCTCCTGCCCCAGCATCACCTGCACCACGTGCTTGTAGCGCTTGACTTTGGGGCTGGAGGCGATCTGCTGGTTCACCTCGTCGGCTATTTCTCGCGTCCAGACTTTGGCCACGTCCTTGTCGTATACCTTGTCTGTAACATGTACTTGGGTTGCTTAGCGACGCCTCTTTGTTTGCCCTCGTTCGATTTGCACATACCTTTGAGCTTCTCGGCCATTACGCTGTTTATGATGCTCTTTACGAGCGGCAATGGGAAGGATTCACCAAATGCCGGGCGCATGCTGTAGGCCGCCGGCTGTGATGCTTGTTCCTCCTCCATGTCGGCTTCTGGCTGAAGCTGCGCAGTCGCAGCCGGCTTCTGCTTTTTATCCTGCGTTTGTGTTTTCTGCGCCGTTGACTTCGATCTAGATCCTTCAGATTTTTTGGTTGTCTTTGTCACGGTTTCCTCAGCCATTTTTATTTAGACAATAAAGAATATTCACAAAACTCTCAACAATAACAAATGCGTCTGCTGAGACCGGAATATTTTCTACTTAACAGTCAATCAGCTGTTTACTGTAAACATTAACAGTCCTAGTATTGGGTTAACAGGTCGTGAGTATACACTTAACAGTGATGGACTCGTGCTGAATCTCAAACAAAAGACGCCGATTTCTCAAAATGTTGTCGATATGCCCGATAAATCAGGCTTTTTTCCAGATTCTATTTCTGTCTTAAAGCAACTATATTACATATATATATATATATTTTCATTCTTTTAGTCGTTTGTAATTTAATTTATTTCATGCAAACTGTATATTGCTTTGCTAATCGATAACCGATTACATTGACTGTAGAAACAGTGATGCCAATTAAAAACATCGATGCTTGGCAGGCCGCCATAAATGTTTATAATACGCAACAAAGTGCTGCCAAGTTTTTTTCTGAAAACTGTTATTAACCGAAGGGGAATCCCTAAGACTATTGATTATAATCACCATATTATTATTTTCTGCTCATGGTTGGTAAGCAAAGCCGATTGCGTTAGCAAAGGGAGCGACAGTCGTGAGATACTCTAAGCAAAGTCAAGGCTATACGAGGTGCGTCTGCGTTAGAGAGGAAGAGTAAAGAAATAGTATAATGGGCCCCTTCAATTCTAGATTCTATGCTCCTAAATAAATAACACGTGGACAGTTCAATTCACAAAATCTTTATTCATTTTAATATAAATCAAAAAGTTACATAATAAATTCGATAAATATGTTGATTATGGGAGTATAAATAAAATTACATAATAATTTAAATCATTTCATTAGTATACAATAAATGTTTACTTCGCTCTTTAATATATCGTTATATACGCTCGCTTTAAACATACATACACATGTTATGTAAATACTTATGTATAGAAAATATTTGTGTGTATATCTTTGTGTTCACTTTGATTTCAGTTTGGGCAGCAAATTACATGCATGGTTGAGAGGCGTGTGTTATTCAAAAAATAAAAGAAAAATAACACTTACATTTGCTGACATAGGCGCACACACAAGTCATAAAATCATAAACTAATCAAAAACAATTACACCATTAACAATTGCTCGGAGGACAAACAATTTGCACATATATAGTCACGATACACAGTAAACTTATTACACAACATAATACAACGTACAAAGATCAGACAGTTCATAGTTTTGCTTAGAGGCTGCAACAAACTAAATGACTACAAGTTCTGTGTAGCACACGCTTCAAACTAACTAAACTTTATTAATTTCCATTATTGAATCTGTTTTTGGTTCTATTTATACATAAATGTTGCGCGATTCTGCAAAGCTCCTGCTCAAGCAACCCTTCTAATAATCTAAAAATTCTTTCGCCCATCGCAGTTCGTAATCCTTAGTGTTTACTGTTCAGCTGCTTATAGTTTTTGCGTTTTTTTTTCTTTTTTGGTACATTATGCTTAAGTATTTAGGCGTAAAAATCCTTGCAAGACTTCATAAGCCACCAAACCCCAAGGCAATCTTGTTATTCAAATCTGAAAGTACAGCGAATTAGGCATTTTAGTTAACAATTCAAATTTGCATCGGGCATTTTGGTAACCTACATTCGACTCTTCGTGTTCGTTTGATTTGTCGGTTAGTGTAATACCCGCGTCCGTTGAAGTTGAAGCAGCGCCCGCTGCTGTTAGGTCCACTTGTGAGGCAGTTGGTCTTAGTGCCGCCCGCTTAGCCACGATTTCCAGCATCTCATTGAGTATTGCACCCTCAGCGGCCACATCGGCGGAGCTCTTGTCGAGTTCTATAAACGAGTTTAAGTTATTGCTAAATGACAGAATATAAATACAGCTAATCGCTTACTGTTGCAGGACAACCGCAAGTTGAGCTCTTCTTTAAGTTGTGCGTGCCGATATTCCAGTTGCAGTTCCTGTTGCCTGATGGTCAGTTCCTCATCACGTTTTCTGTGCATGTTGTTAATTTACAAATCAGACATTCTGTTTACTAAAACTTATAGCTTTGACTCACTTTAGTGCTGTGATATTGCGCCAAATCTCCAATAATTCCTTAAGTAACTTTTCGTCATTATCCTTTGTCGTATCCAAGCTTGAAGAGCAAGATTAATATTTAATTTATAATAGTTAAATACTCTATTTTATTTTTCTTTTTAGCTATACTTACTTTTCGTAGTTGTGCGCCTCGCCCCGCAGGGCCTTCTCAATGAGCACGCCGCGTGCCTCCAGTTCCTTCAGCTGCACCTCGATCTCCTCCTGTTCGCGCTGTATTTCTTGAGCGATTCGCAATCGCTTGAGCTCAGCTTGTCGCGAAGCCTTCGATATGGCACGTTGCTTCTTATGCTCTCGTGTCTCGTTAGCGTTGCTCTCATCTAAACGAAGAGTATAAAGTAGATTAAATATGCAGTCCAACTTTGCTTGACGCGGATGGATAATCAGACAAAGAGTCGGGAAATGAAAACAGAAAATGAGATCAACAAACCATCGGATCTTTGATAATTCAGTGGCAAAGGCGGTATGGGTGGCGGAGTCTGGTCGTCCAGGGCATTCGATGCGGCCAGATTGTGGGGCTTGTGTATATAGAGCTGCGGGCTGGACGAAGAGAACGATTCGATGTTCGTTTGCTTTCGATAGCGACTGTTGTTCGTGGTGTTGAGGTAATCTTGGGAGAGTTTTGTTTGTGATGTGGTTGCTGTTGTTGTGCTAATTGGCAATGTTGCGTTGTTTGTGAGCGGATCCTTGTCCTGGTTTTGTGTCGCAATTTGAATGTATTAAAACATATTTAATTATTGTATATAGTGTATGTATTTTTTCGATGTTGTCGGCAGCAATAGCGAAAAAGAAACATTCGAAAGTTAAACAATATCAAGTTTTCAGTATTGAAACAAAATGTTATTAACAACTTAATCATAGAACAGGCGTGCTTAAGTATCCGCAGGGAGCTTGCTTCGATTACCATAACCAAAAGGGGCTACACCAGTAAATCTCAAAACCAATTCATGCAACATAAACTTATGCTAACAAATAAAATAAGTTGGAGTTCCAAAAAGGCTTATATTCTTAGTGTGGCTTAGGCATAAAATTTAATGTTTCACTATATTATCCGAAAACATAATAAAGAAACCTACGAACAGAATAGGATTATCACTATAAATGCCAGTCTCCGTATAATTAACAATTCGGGCTACACAATATCCCGCGTAAAACCCATTGACAACCGATAGTTATAGAAGAGGGTGCACACAAATAGATATTATAAACAAATGGTAAAAACTAGAGGATATGGTATAAGGCAACCTTAAAGTATCACTTAAATATTTTCAGCTGTAAGTTTGAAAAGAAAACGAAAATAAAATAAATAAAAACTCTTTCCAGGCGGTAAGAAAACAAATGAAAATAAACAAGGAAATTGTGAATTCGTTAAGATATAAAAAAAATGAATTAACTGAAAACTTCGAATGGGATGCAAAAACAGTTATGAAAAAGCATTAACAAATATTAAACAAAATATCTGTGGGTCTCTCAAGTATTTTGATAAATTTGTGTTCTAAAAATGCAGGTGATTCAATAAAAAAAAAATTAATTGTGCCAGACATTTAATCTACGAAGTGGAATACAAAAGATTGTGGAAAATGCTTAGAGTTACGTAATGAGCAAGGAAATTGTTCTTACACCAAAACCGAAAGTCCTCAGATCAAAGCAAGACTGTAAAATGTTGGAAAAAGTTCTGGTTAAAATTGCAAGACACACACATAGACACACACACAAGTGTAGACCGCACACCAAGTAAACCAGCCAAGATCTTATCAATAAGTATGTTATACCATAGCTACAAGCACTCATTGATCGAGTCACAGTCACAGATGTACGAGTACGCATGGATCGCTGGGACATCTTATCGTACGTATGCGTGTCGATATAACTGGATGTCAACTGGACTTACCTTCGACTTTTCCTTTGACTTGGGCGAGATGCGGAAGCGACTGAAAACGCCGCCTCCGCCTCCACTTCCTGCATCGGAGATCGTGGGCGTGCCGCTGCTGCTTGTGCCCGGACGCTCTGCATGCTCAGAGTGACAGGCAGCTACAGCGCCGCCCTGTTCCTTGGGACTGCTGGACGTCGAGGCCGCGGCCGAGTTGTTGCTGCTCTTGTGGAAGAAGCTCGACAGCGACTGTATGAGACTCTTGCGTCGCTCCGGGTCCTTCTGCCGTCTGCCGGATTTCGTTTTCTGTGGCTTGTCTTGCGCACTGGCCGCCAGATTGGGATCCGACGTAAAGTCAGCGGCCTTGGCTTGGTTCACCGCATCCTCATCCATTCGCAGCGGCTTCTGTTGGCCATGGCCCACCATGTAGGCTAGATCATTGACACTCTTCGAGGCGCTCATTTTGATGGCACGTGCCGCCAGGTCGCTTGACAGTGCCTCCTGCTGCTGCGCCCTTATGGCGCTGTTCTGGTCATATTGCAGACGCTTGCGCAGCAGCTGCATCTTCTCCTCGGGACTGAGGCCAAGCTCCGAGTTGGACTTTAGTCTGGCGCGTGCTCGCGCCTCGCTGCGCAAGTTCTCTGTGGAGGCCGAAATGCTGATCTCGGCCGCATGCTCCATTTGCCGCTGACTCGGCCCGTTGCGATGTGGGCGTACTGGCGCAATGGGCGTGGTGAACTCATCGACCTTGCCATAGTTGAACGAGGCCGTTTTGTTGAGCTTGTGCCTATCCAGCAGATTCAACTGCTCGGCATCTATATGCTCGCTAAAGGGGCGAGGCTTGAACATGTCTGTGGTGCGCGTGGCTGGTTGCACCGTACGATAGGGCGAAACATATGTGGCTGTGGCAGATTTCTGTAGAGGATTGGGCGGCCGAATAGCCTCATTTGCTTGGCTATTCATGCGATTGGATTGCAGCTCGGCCGCCGTCGAGACATGGTAATGTGCCTGGCTGCTGCAGTTGGCGTCGTTGGAGCTGCTGGCGGCGGCAAGCTTCGGTGTCGGACTGAGGCTGGCGCCACTGGCGTAACCGCTCGTCAGCAGACTGCGCTGCCGGCTGCGGTGCAGGCGCTTCTCGGCATTGAGCTGTTTCTTCGACTGCAGCTTGTCCATGACCAGATCGTGTATGAGGTCCTTCTGCTTGGTGCGCTCCTTGCTGATCTCCTCCAGCTTGCTGTTCAGCGTGGGTATCTCAGGTACTTTGCTGGAAGAGCTGCTGCTCCTGGGTCGCATGCCAGTCTCTGCACCAGTCTCCCCGCTTGCCCTCTGCGCGTCCGCTGCCGTGGACTGTTGGGGCACGCCGGTGGCTTCTATCACAGTAGGCTGCTGCAGATTGGGCGCCTCACCCTTGGAGCTCTTGCGTCTCTGTGTGCTGATCTGTGAGATGCGCTGCTGCAACGCACGCACGTACTCGAACTGGATCTGCATGTCCTCGTCCGCCTCCTTAGCCGGCACGGCAGCCGGTGTGGAGCTGCTTCCACTACTCGTCGTCACTGTCGACTGCGTGGTCCTTGGCTGCTGCTCAGAACTGCTCGGCGTGGAGGCTTCCGCCTTGCCTGAGGCTAGCAGCGAGGCGAAATGGTCGAGCACCTTGGGCGTGGTAGTGTCAAGCGGACTTGTGACCACAGTGAGCGCCTCGCTTTCCTCCGTGGTGGTTACAGCTGGCTGCGTCTGTGACGTGGCCATGCCGCCCACACTGTCTTCGTCCAGCTCGTTGAGAGTGCTGGAATCTGTCAGAGATTGCGTCATCAGGGAGCTGCTAGGCAGATGAGGCGCCTCATTCACCGGCGTCTTGGCATCGTCGTGCATTATATATGCGCCCTGCTCGATATAATCGATGCCCAACTTCTGATCCCGCTTGGTCAGCAGCGGCTGCAGCTTTGTCTGTGGAGGGGCCTTGGTGTGCGCTATCTCCGAGCTGGGCATCTGCTTGGGTGCAGACTCAATGTACTCCATGTAGCCGCGATTGTGCAGCAGTGCTGTGTTCGTGGCCGAATAGGCCTCCGCGCAGGAGCCCTCAGAGCCGGTGTCCATGAATTCGATATCGTCTATGTCGATGGCATGCAGTATGCCCTCCATTTCGGCAACTGGCGCCTGTTTGGCCAGCTGTTGGAGCACCTCGTTGCCACTGGGCATCTTTGTCATTGTGTTACGACGTCGCTCCTTGCGGCGCTTCATGGTGCCCTTATTGGAGTTGATCACGAACTCCATATCGACGAAGTTCTCCGAGATGCAATCGTCGGCTGTCCAGTCGGAGAGCTCAGTTTCGGTTAGCACCTGGCCCGTGCCGGTGGGTTCTGTTTCCGAGTCGGAGCCGCGCGAATTCAAATCGCCCGTCGGCGTTTTATCGCTATCATGCTGAGTGGGCGTCGTAGGCGTGTCCGGAGTTTTGGCCACACTACTGCTAAGATTGAGCGTTATTGGTTTCACCACTTGGCCATGGTCCGGATTACGCTCCACGATCAACGGCAGATTCTTCAAGCTCACGATCTTGTTCTCGTTTTTGCTGTCGAACAACAGCTTGGGTGGGCCCATCTCTGGCAGTGGCGGTGGCGCTGTAGAAACCTGGTGCTCAGCTTCGATAACTGTGCACTCGGCCGGCTCGGGAGTGGCTGTAACAGGCTCCACATCCGCTTCGTGCTCGTCCTCCAGCTCGCTGGTCTTTATCGCTGGCTCTGCCGGCGGAACAATGACCCCATCGGGCATGTCCAGGTACTTGACATCCTCTGGATCACCGATATACTTGCCGTTAACAATCATGAGGCTATCCACCTGCATAAGGGCACCGCTGCTGTCGTGCACCTCCAGGCGTGGCACGTTGTGCTTGCCTCCCGCCGTCTGAGTATCTGGACTGGTCGTGGACTCCAGTATGTAGTGCTGTATATCTTCGATGCTGGAGCTGCCTGAACTGGAACAGCTGGTGGCACTGCTGGTGGTGGTTGATGCAATCTCAGCCTTGGCCTTATTCCACGGTATGTTGGGAACTTGGATTTGCACTGTGTCCTGTTCGAACTGATCGTGTTCCTGGTCGACAGCTTTTTCAGGAGAATCGCGTTTTTCCTCATCCGATTGACACAGCAGAGACTGATGCTCTTCTGAGTCTGCGGCGCCGGGCGCCTCCTTTTCTGCTTTGATGTCGCCAAGTATGTCGGGGATGCACTCTTTAACATCTTTGGAGACATCTGGCTTGATCACCTCCTGCTTCAGATCACTCATCTTGTTGCTGTCCGGTAGCTGCGCCTCATGAACAGCCTCGACATTTGAGCTGATGATCTCTGTGCTGACATCGGTCTGCTTCTTTGGCGTCTCCAGGACAGTGAGATCGATGAACGGCACTGCCTTCTCGGGCGTCACCAGATCAATCACCTCGATGACAGTTTTATTGTTCGTCGGCGTTGTCGGCGAGCTCTTCTTGTTGAGCTGATCCAGCAGTGTGGCATTCACGGCATCCGTGTACTCCATGCCCTTGTTCAGTTCGTTCTTGCTGTTCACGAAAACGTTCTCCTTCTCGTTGTCCGTTGAGTTGCTGGACGGTGCCTTCTGGATTTTCAGCTCCACCCGCAGATCATTTATCACATTGCTGGTGGCCGAGCGCATCAGCTCGCTGTTCTGGGCGTTGTCGCCCAGCTTAGTGCGATCCAGAAAACTGCGCATGCCCGCACTGATGTCACTGCTGGGATTCAACAGCTTCTGGCACTCTGAGATGTTCGACTGGAAGCTACGTATTCGCGAATCCAGCACCGATGTGGAGCCCGACTTCTGTATCTTGTTGCCGTTCGCCGGTTCGCCCAGCAAATAACGCTTCTTCAGCTCCAGACTCTTCTTTGAGGCGATGCCCTCCGTGCTGGCAGTTTTATTCAGCAGATAATCACCGGGTCGAGGATTCTGAAGTGGTGCCCGTTGACTGCTTATCAGCAGCGTTGGATCCACCTGCACCAGTGGCTTGAACTGTGGCAGTGCCGGCTGTGGTTGATACTTCTGCAAATAGCTGCCGCCCTTTTCGCGCGAAGCAACCTGTTTTTGATGAAGACCTGCGGTGCTGGACGTGATCATGGTGGACTTGACCTGGAAATTGGAGAAATACGAATTAAAATGCATACAAACTGAATCGAACAAAGAGTTACCTGTACTTTAGTGGGCTTTCGTAGATGTGTGTCGTCGATAAAGATTTTGGGCGCCTGTCGTATGATCTCATCGTTGTCGAACTCAGAATCGGTGGATATTTCAGTGGCAGAGTTGAGCTCAACTTCGTCGGGCGATGTGGTCTCGGATTCGGTTTGTACCTGCAATTAAAGCCATTGGCAGTGAACAATTAGTTTTAGGTCATGTTAAACGGGAAATCAACATGGAAGCATTGCAACAGAACGTAAAACATATGAACAAAGCGTCGAGAGAAATCGAGGACTGTAAAGACCAGGAATATTGTCTCTATGCCCCACGTGACAGTGACAAGGGGATAAGATTTGGCTTTTATTTCAGCAGATTATAAAACATGCTTCATTAGTCAGAGCGTTTTGTGTTGGGTTAATCAGCAGCGGCAGCTTTAACATCATGCCTTAGGTACGATCCAGAAAGGTACAAACGAATATGGAACGAATCGGAACGAGACGAAACACAGCGCAGGTTGGAGTCGATGAGTCGTCGGGTTAGCTGTTCGGTTCGGAAGTAATTAAGGCGATTTGTATTATACAAAACATACATAGATATATATATATGTAAATATATATATATATATATATATTTACAGCAGAGCGTGGAACAATCGAACAACGAACGGTACAATCATTTTATTTATGTGTTTAGAGACTACAAACTTTTTGATCGGGCTGCTCGGGGGTTAGCGCAACATTTCGTGAACAATTTTGATTGAATTTACCTTCTTAGATCGTACCCAGACGCTTTTTACGTTTACGAAATTGCTAACAAAGGTGTAACTCTTTCTCTCTTTCTTTCTTTTATCCACTCAGCAAGGCCAAAACAGAGCAATTGTATTATATTTGTGGCTAACTTTGTAGGCGTGGCACATCGAGAGCAGACAGGCAGGCAGGCGGGCGGGCGGTGGGTTCTGTTGTTGTCGTTTGATTGGGTTCTTGATTGGGTTGACGCGGAGCTGACGGATCGACCGATCAGTGATTGATCAGTCACATATTAAACCTAGTTTCTGTTTTGTTAGGGTGGGGGTCGGTGGAAATTTGTTTGGGCTGGTCGTGTGTTGGTTTCATTTTGGACTTATTGGTTGTATTCTGAGCCGTTGCGGGCGCCTCAGTATAGAAAATAGTTGAGGCGACGTCTATTTTCAGTTGAAGTTGTTGTTGTCGTCGTTGTTGTTATCGTTGGTCAAGGGGTAAAATGTAAAAGAGAAATTTCTATTGTGATCAAAGTTTATGGTTTTTATAGTTTAAGAGATAACGCACGACTCTTTGCTGGAGGGCACACCGTAGTCGCTACGCCCATAGCTGGACATAGAGGCAGCGGGACTGCGGCGCCTGAATAAATCGCTGAGATGTGAACTGCTCGATGGTACCGATGTACTGCTAGGATAATAGCTGGGCGTTGTTGTGTAGGGTCTTCTGCTGAGGTAGTCACTGCTGGAGCTGCCCACAACTGTAGCATTGCTGAGGTAATCGTAGTTGCTTCGCGGCGCTGTGTTGCGTGCATACGACGAGGAGCTGGGAAAGCGACTGGTCGCCGGTTTCGCTGAGATTGCACTCGAGTAGTGACGCGGGCGATAGCTGGACAGTTCCTCTTCCGGCTCATAGTCGTAATCCGTGCGCTCCGTGCTTCGAATCACATCACGCATATAGGGATTCCGCTCCACGACGCGCTCGTTGACAAAGTCGCGCTTGCGATTGTGCAGACGCTTGCTGCGATCGAGCAGAGCCCGAGTGCTGGCGTCCATCGGATCAACATGGTTGTTGGCAAAACTCAAGGCTGGCCGCGACGTTGCCACGGTGTTTGTGGTCGAGCGCGTGTCGGTGTCCTGACTGGACTGTGCCGACAGCGAATGCTGCGAGGCTGACACGGAAGACCCCTTCTTGAGATCACTAAACGACTTGGAACTTTGCCGGGCACTGGCGGCCAACGGCTTGAATGGCTGCGGCGACTGTGAGCGTGGCTTGTTGTTAAAACGCTTATCACTCCGCCGCGTAGTGTCCAGCAGGCCGAGTATATCGTCCGCCTCCAGCGAATTTCCTGGTTGATTTTGATCGAAAATAGTCTTGCCATCGGGCCATTTGCGATTGCGGAAAGCGGCCGAGGGCGGTGAGTCTGAGCGAGCATATTCCGGAAGCTGATTCTTTGGATCCTGCTCAGCGTCCTCCTCATCTTCGCTGTGCGCTTGCGCACCTTCAATGTGTGCCTTGGGCCAGGCGCGATCTTTGAAGACTTCCGGTATGGGCTCATCTGCGGCCCTCACTTCTGGCACATATTTCGGAGGCTCGAGCTTGGGCAGCTGCAGCTTCTTGGGCATGGGCACAATCACCGGCTTATTGTCCTGTAACTCTATAAATGCAAATGAGCTGCGACGCGTGGATGCCGCGGTGGAGTTCAGCGTCGAGTTTGTGTCATCGCCCAAGTCAAGTTTCTTGAACATGGGCGGCGTGACGTCGCGCCTGGTGGACTCTCGCCGGCTACCGGTGGTGTCCTGTGTGGTGCCACGGCGTACTGTCGACATCGGTGGCGTGGGCGGGGGCAGACTGCGCTTGCTGCTGGAGGTACTGCTGCTTTGCTGCGAGTCCCGTTGCCGTTGCTCAGCGGCGGCTGCTTCAAAGCTCTCGTCCCGCTTGATCAGCGCCTGGCGCCGTTCCATCTCTAATTCACGTATCATGCGCTCTTGCGCTGCATCCGTGTCGTCCTCCGCATTGGGCAGATTGTTCAGCATTTGAATGGACTCGCTGGGTGAAACAGTCGATAGTTTGGCCAGATTGACCCGTCGGCGTGGCGGCATGGGACTGTTGGGCAACTTTTCCATATCCCATTCTAAAGAACCCTCCTTGCTTGAAGCGATTCCAGTTGTTTGCAATTGCTTGCGGCGCGGCATGGGTGAAGCGGGCAGCTTCTCCATGTCCCAATCGAGGGAGTTTTCCTTGCTGCGCACCTTCGTCGGAGTCACAATCTTCGGTGGCTCATTGAGGCTGCTGTGAGAAGAGTTTTCGCTTTTGATAGAACTATTCTGGCTATCCGAGGATTTTGTAGCAACAGGCTGTGGTTCGTTTATCAGTATTGGTGGAGCGACATCCATTTGCAGCTCCACCTTGTGCAGGCCATTTTCCTTGGGTTTCGGTGTATCTGTCTCGGGATGATCAACCACGTCTTCTTCCACAAGAAGTCTGGGGAATTTAAGCTTTTCTTCAGCAGCTGACTGACCTTGAGTCTGTGTCCTCTCGAGATTCTTCGGATTCAATTGGTTCAACAAATCCTGCACCGAAGGCGGCATGCTGTCTGGATCCAATTTGGCCAGCTTTTTCTTAAGGCGCTGCGGAGGGACTGGCAGATTCGGCTCACTGGACGATGAGCTGCTCTTCTGGCGACGCTGCGGACGTGAAGGAAAATGTGAACCATCCACCGCATCCACGCCAACGTTGTCCGTATGGCCAAAACGAATTGGTGCGATATCATCGCGTTCAAGTGACTCTAGTTTGTCCACAAAATCGCGATCTGCCGAATCGCTAGCCTTCAAAATGATTCTCGGACTAATACCGACCAGATCATCATTGGAATCGAACTCCACATTTACCAGCATTTCATCGGAAAAGTCACCGAAAAGCTTCTCGATGCTCTGATCTTCTGAGCTGCCACGTTTCACCACGGTGACGGGTTGGGCACTAGGACTCTTGCTGATGGTGGTGCACAGAGAATCGGCGTCCAAATCGTCGTCTAAATCAACAACAGTTTCATTGATAACTGGTGTTTTTTCGATTTCATCTACCATGTTCTGGAACAACTCATCGACTTGTTCGACATCGTCCAATGCAACATGCTCCATCTCGATACTGTGCAGCGCCTCAAGCGCCTCCTGATTAAGTTTCTCAGTCAGCGAAATGTCTGATTGGCGTCTAGACAGCACCACACTAGACTGCGAGCCACGACGCGAGCTACTGAGGGACTTATCGCAGCCAGTTTTGGGTAGGTTCTTGATATCCTCCACGACAGGACGTGTCACTGGATTCTCTGCTTCTAAGTTAACAGTTTCAGCTGTTGACTGCGGCACAACATCCTCCACCAGCGGACTCTTTGTCAGCGAGCGTTCTAGCTGCCTAGCCGCTGTGGCCTTCTCGAGCAAATCCAAAATCTCAAAGTCGTCAGGCACGGGCGTAGCAGGTTTTGGTGGCTGAACTTCAATTTTCTTTTCAACTTTCAATTTCTTTGGTTCCTCGGTCAATTTTTTTGTCGTTTTCTGCACTTCTTTCGCTTGCCGAGCGCTGCTTATTTTGGCCAGTTCCTCCAATGAGTTATTCGTTTTAGTTGTCTTTGGGTTTTTGCAGGGAGATTTCTTCTTCTTGATGGGGGACTTACGCTTCTCGGGTGATTTTCGGCTTGGCATACCAAAGAATTTGGCCAGTTTTGAGTCGCGATACTGCACAGGCAGATCGAATACTCGTTCGGCCTCTTTCTTAGTCTCCAACTTTTTCTGCTCCTGCTGCTCCTCCTTTTGTGCGTAGAACTTGTCCCGTTTCTTCTGCAAGAAGTTGGTCGCCTCGTTGCGCCACTCGTTGCGCAAATAATCCATGGTTCTCTCCAGATCGCTCATCGAGTCGCTGGCGGAGACCAATGACTCGCGAGAACGATTCAGGCTGCTCAAGTTACTGGTGCTCGACTCCATGCGTCGCAGCTTGAAGGAGGCCTGCTCCTCGCTGTTCTGCGAGTTGACGGAGCTCATCGATTCAAAGCGCTTCAGTATGTTCTGCACTCCGCTCAGTCGCTTTGGCTGTAGATCGAAGTCCCCCTCGCCGAGGGACTTGGTCTTCACCAGTTTCTTGCTGTTGCGACGTGCTGGCAATCCCAGCTCTAGATCCAGGCCGCTTTCCTCAAGAATACGCTCGATCTTATCGGACAAATCACTGGGCGACTTCTCGTCGTTAAAGAGCTTCTGATACTCGGAGCTTGGCGAACGCACTGCTCCATCGGCCAAAATCTCGTCAAGAATTCGCTCTGCCTCATCGCGTGGCGGCTGCTTCTCGGCAGGCGCCTGATCTGATGTTGATGCCGCTGCAGCTGCTGCTGCCGCTGCTTTCTTGGCTTTTGTTCCCTTCGGCACGATCTTCTTGATAATCTTGATCTTACCCTTAGGCGTGGTTGTCGCCTTGGCCAAAGTAGTAGCACTTGCAGTCTTAACTGGCACCTTCGCTTGTGTGACCACCTTTACTGGCGTCTTCTTCTTGCTCAGATCCAGAGCTCCGTCCAGCTGATGATCGCGCAGGCTGAAAGTGTTTAGGGATGCCTGCCGCTTGGGAGGCACTGGCTTTGAGCTTGGCTCCGTCTTGGACTGCTCCGCCTTAGTTTCTTTTATCTCCTTTTGCTGAGGAGCAATGGCTGCTTCTGTCTGCGATTTCTTTAGCCTCTCGGCAACAGTTTCCACAGCACGACGCTGTGGTGCCGGACTGCTTGGGAAATACTTGGCCAGATCTACGTCCTTCAGCGCCTTCTGGTTCTTATTGATATTTCCCGAACTGCTCTTCTCCTGCTTCTGATTGGGAAAGTACTTGGACAGATCAACGCTGGCTGTGTGCACCGTGGGCATCACCATCTGCGACTTGATGTGATCCATGGTGCCGGCAAAGCTGCTGGCACCGATTTCCTTGAGTTTGCTGTTCAATTGAATATTCGCCTGGGGCTCAACACCCTCGTCTAAATCCATATCCTCGTCCGGCTCGCTGCTCTTCTGGCGATTTAATTTCTTAACGGTGCCCAAAATATTCTCGATTTGCATTTTATTATCGTCGGGCAGAGGCGCCTTCCTAAGACGCGGACTATTGGAGCTGGCGTTGCTCTTCATGCTGCTGGAGCGGCTCACGTTGGCACTGCTCTTGCGCTCTGGCTTAGGACTCAGTTGCGGCGGCTTCTTTAGGCTCTCGGGTTTCTTCAACAGTTCCTTGGGACGCTCATCAAAGTTGGGCTTGCGCGGCTTTAGCTCATCCAGATTGAAATCTATAACGGGTTTGGGCTTGGCCTCCACAACCGGCTGTGGCGCACTGACAACTTTCTCATATTTCTCATCGAACTTGGACTTGGGCGGCGCTGCGCTCGCAGCTGCAGTTGCAGCAGGCGCTGACAGCTTTGTTGGATTAGCCATGCCCGCAGCGATGGCGGCATTCTCGGCCAGCCACTTCTCCTTCAGCGTGAGCTTGCGCAATATGTCGCTCTTGACCAGATTCTCTTTGGCCAGCACCTCGAGGTCCTTGTTCATTTTCACCATGTTATTCAGGTGGTATAGTTTTTCGCTAATCGCTTCGATTTCACTGCTAAACTTTCTGGGCGCATTGCGCTCCAGCTGCTCGAGTTGAACGCGAGTGGGCGCTGCAATGGGTGTGGTCGGCTGACTTTGTGCCGACTCAAAGGAGTTCGCCGACTTCAGTGACGCGCGCTCCACGTTCTCCTTATTCTCTACACTCAATTTGGGTTTCTACTTGGCACACGTTTATTTAAATTTGGGTTTTTATTCAAGGGGAAACCAACACCAAATGATAAGGTCAAAGTTTAAAGTGATTGTATGATATCGTCAGAGAATACAACGAAATTAAATACAATAGTGATAAAGACATTAGTTTCCTATTACCAAAAGGCAGTACATCAACGAGACTTACCTCCGTTTCGGTGTCCGTGGGCAAATTGACGGGCAGTGGCTGCAGGCGCACTTCCTCGCGGCGCAGCTCCCGCGCCTTCTTGATCTCCTCACCTTCGGTATCATCCTTGCCATCATCTAAAGGATTACAGATACAAGATGACATTATTGAAGCATTTCGTAGGTGAAAAACATTCCAGTCCTCTTTTATTGGACCCACCTGCAATACCTTCGCTGGAATCGTAGAAATCATCCGAGTCATCGCTTTCCCCGCGATACTGCTTGCCAATCCAATCGGAGGCAAGCTGCAGAGTTTGTGCACCAAACGGCGAATCGTCTGCCTCCTCGAACAGGTCAGAGTCTGATTCAGTGTCCGACTCATCCGAGCTGGAGAGCTCCGACTGCGAATCGTTGTTGGACTCGGGCAGGAAATTGAGTCCAGTCCACTCGTGTTCATCGATGACATTCGCCTCATCGTCGGACATGGCGTCCGTGGAGGCAGCTGCTCTCGATGTGTCCAGCAGATCAACCTGATCCGGGGCAGGCAAGGTGTCCATTGGCTGCACAGCTTCCGTAGCAGCAACGGCAGCGACGGCTGCTGTTGCAGCTGCGGCTGGATGCACGGCAGGCGATGCTGGCTGCGCTGCAGCAGATCTCTGCAGAGGCAAGAGAAAAGATTTTAATTAGCAGAAGATAAAAACGTTTTTCTCTCCTTAAACCACTTACCCTTGCCTTGTTGACTCGCTGTGGCATTGGCTTTGGCGGCAGCCGGAAGTGTTGCGTGCAATAGAAACGACCCTGCGGATCATCGCGGTCGAAGGCATAGCCGCCCAGGCGCAGATTGGTGTGACAGTGATGACACTTGAGGCAATTGCGATGCAGCACCAGACCCTCCACGGTGGTCTTCTCCATCAGGTAGACGGTCTGCTTGCAGAAGCGGCACTTCTCGGACGCCGCCTGCTTCTTGAAAGCCAGCGCCACCTTAGAGCTCTGTGGAGCGAACATGGAATGGATGTTAGAGCCGGGAAACATTTGCGACTGAATGCAGCGTTGAACAACAATTAGGTTTGCACTGGTGCTCAGTGTTGTACAGAGATGAGTGTAAAATACAAGTGAGTGTGTGTGTGTGTGTGTGTGTGCGTATGTGAGAACGGCCTAAGATGGAAGCACGCTAACATCAACGGCAGCAACAGCAACAACAATAACAACAGCACGCTAGAACCTTATACCTTATAAGGACGCGGCTGCGTCGAACTTAACTTAAGCGAGAAGCATCAAATTTGCAGGGTATATTAAACTTAAGAGCCCATAGCACAAGGAACACAAAGAAAGCAAAATGAATCGTGGGCGAACACAAAACTACTCACAGATTTTGGTATGACAGTGTTGGTGTTGGTATTGGTGGCATTGCTGCTGGCGTTCTTCTCGTCCGAGTTGGTCTCATCCTTTTTGCCAAACTGGCCGGCAATGGAGGCTACCTTGTTGCGCCCACGCTCGCCCACGTCCAGATTGTGGCCCTCCTTGAGCTGCTTGTCCAGATTCTTGAGCGTCGTATCGATCTCCTTGAACTTCTCGGCCTCGCGCGAGTCCTGTCGCTGCGGCTTGGACATTTTGTGCTGACGCGCCTGGAACTGCTCCTTGCTCCACTTGGGCACCTTCTCGCGTCCCTTGGGCCCGTGTATTTCCGTCTTCTTGGACAGCTCGATCTTCTTCTCGATCTCGCGCACATTCCAGTCGCTCGAATCGATCTTGCCAATGGCACGCATCAAATCTTTGGGTTTTTTATCACTGCCCTGGCCAGCTCGTCCCGTCATGCGCTGCTCCATGTTCTTGATGCGATCGCTGAACTGTTCATCGGTTGCGTTGCGTGGCAGGGCCGAGGGTATATCTCCGCGCTCGCGATCCTGTTTATGGATAGGGGGTTTGGTGGTTCGCACAGGTTTGACGATGGTTTGGTGGTGCAGCAGCCATCGATGTGGTTTTCGAGTGTATCATGTGTGGGTGTGAGGTTGGTTTTATTTTTAAGATTTTTCGTTGGGCAGGCATAGGCATAACATTTTAGTTGTGGATGGGAGGGGGTTGAAGAAATCAAAATTTGAATAAATTTAAATATATATCCATAGATTTTTTACCGAAACAAAAAGTTAACCAAACGCAAACAGGAAACGTAAATAATAACTTTTAGCTAAGTCTAACAGTTAGATGAACGAACTTTAGTCTCTAGCAGAGGACAAATATAACAGGACTTGACGTCCAACTATCTAGTATTGGATTAATCAATAAAGCTTAAGTTAGGACAACATCATATACAAGCTTATCAGCTATTATAAGTGTTTTTAGCTCGTTTTAATTGCTTGCATAACTCCAGCCAATTCTTTGTTAGCTTCAAGGAAAATTCTTGACTTTTCATCCTGTTCTCATCATGCCGTAACTCGTAGATTAAAACAGCATTTGCTTCTTCTGGTTAGCCAAAGCGACACATTCGATTTGAGGATTGCACTCCAAAGGAGTCCCACAGCATGTTCAAGTCGGTTAGTTTTGCTAGTTAGAAGTGGACAACAAACAGGCAAACTTGAGGGAAACAGACGCAGCGTGCAGCATTTGCGCCAACATTAAGAAACCAATCGAGCAATCAGGCAACTTGAGGATTGATCCTGAGTGCTTACGGGAAAGAGAAGCTTGCGCTCGAGCTCCTTGACGCGATCATTGAAAATGGGCGCCTGCTGGCGATACAGGAATATCGAATAGTCCTCGAAGGGCGTGCCATCCTCGGCGACGCCCTCGGCTGCGCCATCGCCCTCTCGCAGCAGTTTGCCCGCCTGGAGCAGCTGCAGGCTCTTGTAGAAGTTCTGCGTTTGATGGAAACGCTGCTGCCGGCGCCGGCTCATACGATCCTGGCGATTCTCTTCGATCTCTTGCAACCGCTGCTGGCGCTCCTCCTGCGCAGCAGAGTGTAGAGTCAGGCATTGACAATTTCACAGTGTGCGATTGGGACCAGGGCAAGTGTGTGTTTGTGTGTATGTGTGTGAGTGGGATTGTATATTCATATATAGTATATTTAGGTGAGTAAAAGGATTGCATGAAGTAGACGACATAGAACAAAGACTACTCTAGAGAGCTACATGACTAACAACTGTCGGGGGGATTCGGTTGGGTGTCCAGTTAGTAGAAATGTAGGACAGACGTTACGTTCACAAATGGATCTTGGCACACGGTAAACGAATGACAACAGTGGTATGGTATGACAAGTGGCAAATGGCAGGTGGCAGAACGTGGACACTGATCGAACTGACCTCGTTGATGGATTCATATGCGCTTATGACGTTACTGAGTTCATGAAAGAGAGCTGTTTTCAGTATGAGCTTAACCTTGGTTTATCGTAATTCGTTTTGTATGACAAGCGATCAACAGAAATAACAATTAATTTATAATTCATGTATATGAGCGTAAATTTAGAGGAGATTTGTATGAAAGAGAGAGATAAAGAGAATGGGAACGCAGTTGAAAAGTGATGGCCATTGCTATTCCCCAAGACATCACATTACAAAATGTGTATAAAGCTGTATGCATTTGAAATTTGGGCATGGCATCATTTTTCAAGCTACTTTCAATGCGCGAGTGAACCAATCCTTGATATAGTCCAAACATCTACTCACAATGTTCGCCGTCTTGTCGGCCTGGCGACGTTTCTTCGAGCGACGGGGTGTATCACTTTGTGCTGCAAGAGAGAGAGAGAGAGAGAGAGAGACAGATAGATGAAGACGATTAGCTTCAAACTTAAGAGAAGAGAAGTGGCCTGCCTGCTGCCTGATGATGAGCTGCACTTTCATGCACTTATACGATGAGACGAGTTTTCAATATAATTTGCAATTTATTTCGACTTATACAATTTCGAGTGCGACAGGCAGCTGGCAGCCACATGAATGTCTAGCGACGGGCTTTTCGTTGTATTATGGTTATCTTCAACACACCCTGCTGCAGGTTGTTGTTGCCTGGACTGCTGGTGCCAGCCGATCCAGTGGCCACTCCGCCGCTGTTCAACAGCTGCTCGTGACGCCGCTGCCGCTTGGCACGCTCATCGTCCAGCACTGAGCGGCGCTGCACAGTTGTCGGCACATCCACAGCATCCTGCATGGGTGACTTTGCCTTGGGCTTCATTTGCAGCAGCTTGGAGAAGTCCGGTGGCGCGTGCGTGTGATTGATGCGATACTTCTGCCGCAGATCACTGAAGTCCATCTTGGGATGCTTGATGTGCGGAATTTCACCGCGAAACAGCTCACAGATTTGGTCCAAGTAATTCAACCAGACACGCGACTCGACATCAGTCAGCTCCAGCGATTGCTTGGCGCTCATGACGCGATCAATGTGCAACTCTCTCTCCAGCATGGCAAAGGCCAGTTCATTACACTCCAGTGGACTCATGTCCTTAGTGGCAGCGTAATCAATCAGATCAGGTCGATAGCTGTGGGAGGAGAGAGAGAAGTTTTAGTGTGAATAATCAATGCATACTGCAGCAACTTACCGACTGATGAGAGCACAGAGCACACGTCCGTTGCGGAACACGTCTGATGGTTCCTTCAGCTCGGATGCAAACTGAAAGGCCGCCAGCTGAGCGCTGATCCATCGCAGCAATATGGCACCTTGTGGCAGAGTATCTGTACAGGAGGAATGTATGCATTTTAATTAAATCGATCTATCCCCAAGTCTTGCAACTGCTTGAAACCCACCTCCGCTGCGACGTTTGCGCTTGCCTGGCGTCTCCGCATGGGGCAACTGCAACGCGTGCGTGTCCATAAACGTCTGCTCCAGAATCGACGGGTCATCAGTGTCAATGAGATGCTTTACTTGCCAGCTGTTAACCGACTCTCGATTGAGGTTCGGGTAGCGTGTGGCGGGGTCAACAGTGTAGGCGCTGATATCACGTTGCAGGGTGTCCGGAGTCGTTTGATTGAGCAGTCGATAGATGCTCTCGCGCTGCGCCAAGACGCCCAGGGTGCTGTTCTGTGGATTGGACCAGAGCTTAATTGCGTAGGCCGCATCCATGCTGGACAGGAAACCACGAGCACAACCCGAGCCAGTGGGCCAGAAGGGTTCCAGCAAGCTGTCGCCGACGAGGCATTGCAAGAGGCGAAAGCCTTTGCGCACCATGACACGGCAGGACATCTCGGCAGCAAACATAGAGGTGAAGTCAAACATCGCCACATCGGGTTTGCCATAGTGATTGACTGCAAACTCCAGATTAGGCATCTGATATTGCGTGGAGAACTCGGCAGCCTCGCGTGCATAATCGTGCAACTTCTCCGTGTCCACATTGGCAGGTGCTAGCAGTTCGGCGGGATCGGCCATATCTTCGATGATGACGCCCTTGTCGATCAGACTGTGCTTCTTGGCCGTCATCACGAAGTAATGCGTCTCATCCTTGTAGTACACAATGTTCTCGAGATCTATGCCCGTGCGGCTGTAGAGCTCCTTGAAGAAGGCCTGATTGAATATGAAGGCCACGCCGCTGATCTCCTCCACCTTGGCCTCCGCCTCCGTTTTCTTGTTAATAAAATTGGCCGTTATCGCAATGGCCAGTTTGCCGCGAAACTCCTTGCGTCTGAAGTCCAGCATATTCCGCTTGCCATCAGCCCCGATGAGCACATCGAACTCGTAGTTCGACACGGCGTGATCGGCTGGTGTGACCGCAGCATGCCAGCCGGTGCCATCGCCACTGGGCTCCAGGGCATGATCGAAGCTAACGCCCTCGTGTATCTCGACGCCCAGCAATAGCGCCACCTTTAGCAGCATGCACTGCAGCTGCCGGATCGAAATGTGGTCAATGGAGCCCGCACAGAACTTGCCATAGAACTTCTTGGCGCCCAAGTTGCGCAGATCTGTGATGACAAATGGCCACAGATGCAGCACGTTGTTGCGTGTGATGCGATCACGCTTCTCCAGCACCACCACCTTGGCACCCAGCAGCTGAGCCTCAATGGCAGTACGCAGTCCGCAGGGCCCGGCACCAATCACCAGTACTCGTGTGCCAGTGCAGGCGTTGCCCTTGCCATAGACCCGATGGGCTGCGCGCGCGTCGAACTTCTTCCACAGCGCCTGCGCCTTCCACGAGCGCACCTTGGCCTTCAGCTTGGGGTAGAAGTCGTTCAGCGGCGATGGACGCAGCCCGACTGCATCGCACATGGCTCGATGCAGAGCCAGGATCTGACGCATTGTGGTCGCCACACACAGCAGATCGAAGAGCTCAGCCGCCTCTGCGGCCGCCGCGTGCTCCGCCATTAGCAGCGCCTGCTGTTGCTGTTGTTGCGCCGTCAGCAGCTGTTGCTGTTGTTGCTGCTGCTGCAGCTGCTGCTGGTGATGCCGCTGATGCTGGCGGCTCATGCTGCGAGGAAAGATAGAATAGAATCTTTTTAACCAAAGTTGAGTGACATTTCAGTTGGAGTTCTAAAGATTGACATTAAAATCAAGTCCATATCCCAATCTTGTAGGATCAATTCAGTCGTTTCCTAATTTAGTTAGAGCTGTATGCAAGCGCTAACATAACTTGTTATATGCACAATCTCGACGGAGTTCAAGGCATCGGAACAGCTTTGTCTGCCTGTGTGACTTGTCCTCAGTCCATCTGTTTGTCTGTCATGATTTCATTAATTAATTACGAAAATGTTTACAATCGTCTCGGGGCTTTCGAGTCCATGTCAACGACCCCAGAGAAAAGCCTTTGACCGATTCAACTGAGAGTGAGAGTGCGACTGAGCTCGAGTGCGCCTCACTTCCTTTTTATATAACACAAATACACCTACTATATGTTGATTTCAAGTGATGTCTGTTGGGATTGCACATAGTGTCTTCAGCTTGAGCTGCAGTTATACCTAATAAGCTGGAGGCCATTGTCAAGCAATTATATTAATGGAACTGCATTTCAAGGCTGTCCCAATACAGAGTTTTTGCCTTGTTCGATTCAGGGTTTATGGAGTTGATACCCTTGCACAATAACGCATAAACTATATAAATATATTTCGTTTGTATATTCCTACATTTAAGATTATTAAAAAAAAGTTTCTGAATTAAGAAACTTTCTGTTAATCAAGTGATTAAACACACACATTCTCAAGACAATGTGCTGACAGTGGTGACAAAATCTGATGGCTCATAAATGCCAGGGAATCTGCTTGAAGCTGCGTACTTCAATTAATTAAATTAAAAGCAGAAATAAATCAAAATTAAAGAAGCGCATAAAGCGGCCAACAAGGCGACGATTACTCACGCAAGCGTACCAGTACCAGTACCAGGCTGAAAGAAAGGCTGCCTGGGCCTCTTTGTGTGTGAGTGGACCGGGTCGACTTGCTGACAAAGAAGGAAAGGAAAATTGCGTTGCGGAGGAGGTTGTAAAGGGGGTCAGCATTGACAACGAGCAGACAAAGCCGAGCCGAGGCGACCGCAGGGAAATGAGCCAATGAAAAGCTGAAGCTCTGTGTGGCATATGGAAGACTTGAACCTTTGCCTGCTCGCCCGCTAGACAGGCAACAACCTGACAATGAGCCCAGGGAGCAGAGCACAAGGCACAGGGAACTGGGAACTGGGAACAGGGAACGCTCATCACACGCATTTAGCTGACAGCTGTGTAGGTAGAGAGCAGCTTATGGAAATGAACTTCAAAGCGCTGAAGTTGGGAATAAAAGCGAAATGAAATGTAAACCACGACAAGACGAGAGCAAAACTTGCCCTTTGTCTGCGTGGAAATATGTGGAATGTTGAATGTTGTGGAAGGCGTAGGAGTCCGCTTTCAGCCCACAATGAGTAGACATCATAATGGGGCAACGACAACGACAACGACAAGGGATAAGGCCAAGGAGGATGAGGAGCTCATTGCCCCATTTCGTGTATCGAATGAGCCGGAAAATAATCGCATTGTTAACCTAGGGTTACTGGACTGCCTTTGGCCAGAGTTTATTGCACAGCACACAACCCCAGAGCGGATACTCGGGTCTCTATGTTGTCTCGATGCGCTGTCAAATTTACACATAAAATCGAGAAAATTAGTGAAATACATTCGATGAAAACTAATCCAAGGGACAGCAGTATCATAATATCGTAGTGGCAATTAGTACGTGGCTACAGCCGATGAAGCATCTCCAGGAGCCGTACGTTCGCGCAGCTCCCCCGATGAAGGCGAAGGCGATAGTACGGATGGCGGCGACACTGGCGGCGATCCGTCCAATTGCTCTAGCTTAATCATCAGCGGCGATGGCTGCGGCAGAACATCAGCTCGGCAGTCCAGCGATAGCAATTCATACACATACTTGTCGATCTCCTGGCGCAACTGATCAATGGTCAGCTGGACCACCGAGTAGCGATAGTTGCAGCAACGAAAGAAGCCTTGGCGAACACCGGCTGCAAGAACGTCCCCGACAACCGGCTGGATGCGCTTCCGGGCAACCTTGTATATATTGGCCACGCGTTGGGATATCTCCTCTATAGTGGCTGGCCGACCCAATACTTGAAGGACCTCCAAAACTAATGCACCGTTTTGCTTGCCCAAGTTCGATGGATTCATTTTGAACTTGTATTCTTTGTTGACTAGTAAAAATATACAAGAAATTTACGCTTCACGATGCTTTGGCTATCGATCAAAATGATATCCAAATATTTATATAAAAACTATTTGTATGTTGTCGATAGTTCAAAAGTTTTTACAATTTGAAATAAAAATAAATGCATGACACTAGCGTAGACGCACACACACACGTCTCTGTGCCTTTATGTGTGTGTGCGTCTATCAACCTGTCGAAATGACAAATTCAAACAGTACACAATACACAATGCTCAATAGTACTCGGAGATGCCAGAGTAACTGAGTGGGGGACTGAGTGCTCCAGTCGAACAAAGGACAACGGGGCACAATAGGCAAATGGGTTAGCGGAAATTCCTCTTATGCGATCATTACTACATGCTCTGGTACATTCTTTAAACTATTTTTGTCATTCGAATAACATGATTAACCCGATCGTCCTCCCAATGTCAGCATAGTTTCTAATTTCCCTTGTACATCAAAGAAACCTCGATTGGCGCCACAAAAGCCATAAAAAACGCACGCAGCCCGCCACAATTCGAGTGTCCCAGCCAAAGTTCGTCAAGGAAAGAGCGAAAGAACCAATAAAAGCCGAGCACGACTATCGCATTCCCTACCCGCGATGCCTAACAATAGATGAGTTTGATTATTGTTGTACACTGCTCACATGCGAACGCAAGTCGATAGTATCTAGGATATTTTCTTGTTTGTAGACATGACTAAACTTAGTCACACCCACCCTTAGGGTATTTTCGTAGCAATCACCCCACAGAGGGTTGGGCATTGGCGACACTCTGACGCTTGTTTGTGCCTCCTCGTTCTCCTTCTTGTTTTTTGTGTTCGGTATTTGGTGTGCCTCCCTGCTGCCCATTCTTCCGCCCTGCCCACTGCTGTTCCTCGAGCTGGGGCGAGCATATTATGTCACTAGGGGGAAACTCGCGGGGAGGTCGGTCACATACCAAATTCAGGAAATTAAAGTCGAAAGTAACGGGAAAGTTAAACGCTTATCGATTTTGCTCATCTCTCGCTTAACCGGCGTAATGTGTTGTTTGTTGAGGCAGGAGGACGACTGACTTTGGGCGGCAGAAGGAGTTGGCAAACACGTGGCGGTCGCCAAGGCAGTTGCTTTGTTCTGCAATCAATACGAGGGATGCTCGTCCAGTTGCTCGCATATGGACGAATGAGTCATCAAGCAGGCGCATTGCGAGTGATTGCGGGGTTAACATTCAAATTTGTGTCTTGTATCTTTTCTTGGCAGCAATCATAACAAAATAAATTGGGAAATTTCAGCGTATCTGAAGTGTTGCACATGGCTGCCGGACAAGATCAAGGTTCTGTATATCAGACGAGTCATTTTTCGAGAGAGTCGCAGCAGATTTAGCCCATGTAGACACGCCTTGTCAGTGGGCGCTCAGTGAAATCAGGTTGGCCAATAGCCAGCAAATTTCATAATTATCAAGATATATACATATAAATGTTGTGCGCGAAATATCGAATTTGTTGTCCGCACATTGCGTGATTACCTGTGCGACTTGTTTTGATTTCGCGTTGTTTGTTTACTCTACGGATAATTGTCAAATTTCTCAAGTCTCGGTCTTCAATTCAATTTTTCACTATTTATTTTCACAGTATTTTTACTCAACTTTTCTCGTTCGTTACGCGTTCATCAATGAAATGTCTCCGCGGCTGAAGCATATTTTTTAAAGGTTTGTGAATAAAGATCGTGTTCATTCTGATCGAACAATGAGTCTACAGGTAAACAAAAGGATTGTGACAGCAACCACCGGCACAAAAGCAGAAACAAAGTAAAAAGTAATAACAACTTATAGTACATATAAGGCAAAATACGAAGTCTAATTATAGATCTATAGATATTGTATCTGCACAACAAAGAACAACGCGTAATACAAATGTTTTTATAATCAACACATAACAATAGATAACGTGATTTACGAACGCCGCCATGCAGTCGATCGATAAGAAAGTGACGAACAACCAGTATCGAAAACACTTCGATACACTTTCTAACATTATCATCTGTCTATATTTGGACAGAGAAATACTTGAATGCAGTCGAATGCTTGCACATGTGAGTCACGTAATTAACATATCTCTCGGGTGAATTTATGGGGTAGAATATTCAAAATACACGAGAAATACGTGAAGAGTTTCCCATAGTAGGCTGTACAGTGGGACACAGAAAATGATCTACAAATGTGGAAAAAGAACACCGCATCTAAAATATTGTATTAAATATATTGTATACAAATATATATCAGCTGAATAGATAATGACTTCAGTTTGAGTAGACACTTTTCTTTTAAGCTGGGAAATTTCATATAGATTTTGTAATAAGCAAAGAAGTTGCGACGCATTGTTTTATCAGCAGCAAAGAACATTGAACCGCACTGCCTGTGGCTTGGGTATTTTCAGATGACAGAGTGCAGAGTAATTCCTAGTCAGTAGTATCTTTGGCTTGGTATTCCAAACATCTCTTCTGCCATTGGGGCGTTAGGAACTACAACATACGTATGCAAATAGCGAAACGCTTGATTGATTCGTCGGTTGCGGGTTTCTGTTGTTGCCATCCGTTGTTTGCGCCAAATGTTTTCTAATTTTGGCAGCCAATTGCGCCAATTGGGCGGCAACGCGCCGCACTATGCTGAAATTGCAACAAATTGATTTATGATGAGCGAGGCAACAACAGCAACAACAACAACAACAAAGACAGGCACACAAAAAACTGACCAGATATGAGAAACAATGCGGAAACTCACACTGACTGGGGGGATATATCCCATGTACGTAGTTAGGGGCACTCACTGCACGAGAAATTCGTGTGAAGATCGTTTGTGCTTTCAATTGAACTTTCGACTCTAGATTAATAAATATATATTCGGATTTTACGTTCCTTGTGAACGAGATGACAGGCAGAAAATAAGGAAAAAGATGCTGAATGTAAACAGACTTTGAATATACAAAACGTGTCGCTTGTTTTGGTCACAAGCCAAGCATGTTGCCATTGTTATAAATTTCTTGATTTACCTCATTTGACGGCAACAGACATCAGACAGATTAATCAGATATAATTAAGGCAAGAATAATAATGATCAGTAATTAATATTGTGCAAAATGCGAATTATCGAGAAATTCATTTGATTTTTTCTTTTTTCTATTCTATAAATTCTATTTTCAAATGCAATAAAAGGCAAAAGTTCATCGATAGTTGAAGGCGACATGTAAAACAATATGGTTAAAAGCTTCATTTAAATTGTCGCTATTCTTAGTGGGTAAATTTGGGTCAACAAACGATGTGATGGCCAGAAAAGCCACCAACGAAACATTTGGCAACCACAGCAGCAGAGAGATAGATAGAGAGCGGGAGAGAAGGAGAGAGAAAGGCTCTCTGGGCGGCGCCTGAGCAGCTACAAGCGCTTTTTCTATAAATATAAATGGCATTTTAATTGATTTTGAGTGTGCAGCGAAATTTAAAAATCGAATTAAATGCAACATCCATTTGTTTAGTTCATGCTGGTGACCAAGTGACGTCATGCGTCATACATCCTTTCCAAAGCAAAGGGTATTGTGACTTTTTCATAGCATTGCCATTATTCAGACTGTTTATTCAGAGACTTGTTTATTTCCTTTTTTGGATTATAATATATGGTAGAAGTTTTTGAGCAATAGCGTTTATCTTAAAATATTATATGACAAGAAATGGTATGTATTATTCGGATAACTGCTTAAATTTTTTTTAGCACGAAGTGTGGCCTAATTCCCCAGTAGCAAATGCATCCTTTTTAACTTCGCTGACATCATTCCCTAACACTCGGCCACCACTGCGCTTTCATAGTTATGTTCTTCCTCCTGATACTGTTTCCCTATTGCATGTGTTTGAGAGTGCGTGTGTGTCGCGTGCACCTACATTTAAATAGAATTTATGCCACCCGCGCAATGTCGCCTGCGCCGAGGGCACACCCGACTGTTCCATTTCAGATACAACTTCAAAATCGGGTCACTTCGCGAGCTGCACTTTAAATGCTCTAACAATTTGCATGCAGACTAATACTGCATGTTGCTGGGGCGTGGGCCTCAAACTTTCCGATCTACTTACATCTCAGTCTCTCAGTCGAAGGCGTTATCTTCTGGATCTGTCATAAGTGCATGCAGCATTAACTGCAAGAAAGGCAGAAATGGGAAACAAATTAGTCAAGTGTTTGAAATATGCTTATAAATCACAGGGAGCAATATTATTTATGGCTGTTAATTATATAGCTGACATATCAATGCGAAGGCCAATTAAAGATATATGTACGTACGCCTGTCTGCATATCTGACTACATTATCAGACGCATGTAGGTTAAAAAGTCCAACAAGAAATCGGTTTTTAAAAGGTCTTGTGCTGTTTCAAGCATTTCAGGTTTGCGAATGCTGCGTGGGTAGCTCGACAATATCTGAGAAGCCGAGAATAATGCAGCAGTCGAACGAATATGGTGGGTGGTTAATTGTTGAGCTTTAAACCGAATCAGTTCACGAATACCCGATATGAACTATTGTCCTTCAAGAAAGCGCATCTGGTAGTTCTCAGTGCAGCGCTAGAGAGTCAAGTGGAATCTATCGATGCACTCGACACATTCTGCGAAAGATGACTGCAGAATTTGTTGGCAGTAGGAAAGCTTAAAAAAAGGGGCAGAAATTCCCTCTTGCACATTGTAATTACCACCTTGTTTTTTGTTCAGGTTTTTTCCCTGTAATCCATGAGCAGAAAAAGCTCAGGCATTGAGCATAAAGTGCACTACACGCTTGCAGTGCCTACAAAAACTACAACAACACAATAAAGCTCAAGCCGTCCGTTGCCGGCACGAAAATGGCATTAAAATCAGCAAAGAGGACGCCGATGGATGCAGCCAGCAGACAGCAAAAGGCAGACAACAACTGCTGCTGATGCTGCTGGCGTTCAAAAAGGTGCACAACGTTGCAAGTTGATCGGCAGAGGCGAAAAATCACGTGGCCAACATCAACAGCAACCGCAACAGCATCAGCTTCAGCAGCACAATAGAAACTACCGTTGAAGTTGAAGGCAACCCTCGCAACACCAACACTCAAATACTCTTACAGTTGCTGGTAATTTTCTCAAATGGGAATTTCATTTAGAATCGCATAAAATTCAAATTGCTTCAGTGACAAATTCGTAATCGTTTTCTTTATTTATATTCTTAATAAATGCGTAATAAAAATCATGTTTATAGGTTTTTACATATATTCCATATCGCTAACTGTATCTGTATATTTCATGTCTGGCATAATGTCAAGTATCTAGCTGCAACAGCAGCACTTTCTGGTCTAAAACTGTTGCAAATTGTTTCACAATATGCAGTTGGTATTCGAATCGTAAAGTAGGAGACATTTGCTTGATATATTGAAGCATTTGAGGGACCCATAAGCATGCTGCCAACCCATTCAGCCGGCCATAAATATACCGAGCAAGTGCATGACAATCACAACAGAAGAAAAACAATAACAATAACAATGGAAATAACACGAACGAGTTTTGTTTTAGCCATTTTAGCCATTTTTGGCAGTCTCAGCTGCCGATGCAATGAATGAAATTAAATGTTTACCCCTCGCCCCGCACTGGGAGAGGGGTAGGCACAAAATAGTTAGCCCAAAACTTGCAGAGCGAGGCTGAGTTTTTTTTTTTTTTTTTGGGCAACAACGTTGAATTTCAACAACAACAACAACAACGGCAGCAGCAGCAACAACTGCAACTCGTTTGTTGCCGCTTACTGCAAGCGTCAAGTTGCCAAAGTTGGCCAAGTGTGCAACGGCAAGTGTTCAGTTATTTTTATAGCCACTGCGACGACGACAACAACTGCAGCCCCAACAACAACAACAACAAGGGGCACGACAAGTGCAGGGAGTGAAATATGATTGCGAAGCAGCCGCGCTCGCTGCCCGAAGAAGCAGAGGACGCCTTAAGGAAAACCGCCAGCTGCTTGCAACTGCCTCCCATTGTTGCTCGCGACTTTAACGCTCAATGTTGGCTGCGACTGCGACGGCGACTGCGACGGCGACGCTGATGTCGACGCTTTCACTTGCGCCGGTGACTTTTCCTCCACATTGAAACGTGTTTGCTTTGCTCTTTGAGCTCACTCGTTGCTGTTGTTATTGTTTGCAGCTGTTGCCATTTCTGTTTTTGCTGCCGTTGTTTTGGCTGATTTTGGCCTAATAAACGCTGTCGGACAAATTGAATTCTACGAATTTACCGGGTACTGACCTGACCACACCCAAAACAAAAGCAGTAGCGTCGCACAGCCGTCGCCACGCCAGCGAGTTGTTGTTGCAAATATGCAAAGCAATATTTTTATGGGCCATATATCAGCTACTGCCTATATCTCATGTCCAATTTATTAGTGTTCGCAGCGCCGAGAACGAGCGAAATGTGAAAGATGCGCGAACAGAAACGAAACGTAACGTAACGCCAACAAAATTGAATGTTATGCAAATATTTGCATAGACAATTATAATCTCTGGGTGATATAATCAAAGCTGGATGGCACGCACCCGATCCGATTGGAGGTGCCAAAAACAACTAATTGAAATGTCATTAGCTGCCAGTCAAGTTTCATCTTCAATTCATATCTCTGTATGGTACATAGTTATCAGGCGGTAAGTCGCTTATCGCTTTTAACTCTACCATATGACTAATGGAAGTATCTTACACACTTGCCTATTTATTTGTTAGATTTATGGTCGAGCTTAACCTTATTCAAATGCCCAGGTGCTGGCAACTCGCCATAAAGTGGAAAAACAAAAGAAACTGCACACACACGCACTGGACAAATACTCAGACCGAAGCGGGCTCAAAATTGAGATAAGACCATCAACCTGTCGTGTTATAAAGTGTGGCTCATAATACCCATGCTCTCAAAAGAGATACCTACATGCATATATGGAACCGCTAAAGACGCACACAAGCACCTTTTAAGGTCAACGATATAACCTCAGCCATGGGCACTGCAGCTCTAACCTCAGACACCATTTGACGAAAGATATACAGAGATACGTAAACTCACGAAAAGTTAGTCAAAGCAAAAGCTAGAGCAAAACAAACGCTCAGCACAAAAAAATGATCTGCTTAGTAGAGCATATGACTTACATATTCACATTATACCTTTCACTTATGAAAACGGTATATTAACTTTGTAGAGAAGGCGTGGCAGGGCATTCAAGTATGCCTTGCCGTTTGTTTATCTTTCTTCTTTCGTATGATTACACATTTTGCAAATCAATAACTCAGCGAATATTGAAGCTATTCTATTCTATATATAATTCATAATTTTATTTATTTATTTATTAATTTATTATTTAATTTAATTTACTTTGTAAATTTGTTGAAGAAACTATTCACATTGGTGACGAGGATATGTTTGATTTGTTTTACTTTACAATATATTAAATATACCACTAACTGCTTTCGTTTATTTCATATATAAACCCATACCATTATGGCTTATCGGCATAAACCCATACCATTATGGCTTATCGGCCATGCATCGTTAAGTAGCTTAGTAGGCAGCGAGAAATCGCTGAAGAGCTATCTTTAGCGGTCGACAGCTACCACCGTGATACTATCGATTGTGGCTAGAACAGTATTCTTAGGTTTTATTGCATTCTGCGGCCTTATCGGCAGTTGTAACTGGCTTGTTACCCATGCGGCAGTTAATCAACTTTTATGTAAAAGCGGAACAATAGCATTGACCTCTCTGCGAACGGCTGCTGCCTAAGCAGCCTCCACGACATTGCAAGCACCCCGCACCCCGCACCCAGCATCCAATACCCAGTACTCAGTACTCTGCAGACTGCGTACTCATCTCTCCCATGAGCGTGTGAGTGTGTAACGTTTATTGTACAATGTACAATGTGCACTCTGCGCTGTCATAATTAACATCTAAGCAGCGATAAATGCAATTAGCGCTGCCAGCAGTCATTGACGTTGTCCCAGACCCACCCAGGCCACCTCGACTTGATTGTACTTTCATTGTGCTCTGAGATCGGGCGCGGACAGAGGCGCAAACTGGGGTTCATTGCCAGCCCACAGCTGCCAGCCCCTAGAGGGAGATGCGATGGGATGCATAGATGCATAGATGCAGCCAACGCCCTCTGCACCTCAGTGTCAAATGTTAAAAAGCATCGAGTCGAAATTTTATTGCGTTTCCAACATACGAAAACTTAGCTAGCCCCTTGTGCAGTGAGTGTATCTGTGAGATACACAAAGCAGGGCAAACAAGCAAACAAAATAAACACAGCGTTTCACATTTCGTTGAAAAATGCCAGAAAAACACTGCAAACTACACATGTGCATAGTGAGTGTAGTGTGCGAGTGTGAGTGTGAGTGTGAGTGTGTAGTATGTACGTCAACACAGAAACAAGGCAAAGATAGAAAAACATCTATGCGCATCTGCAGTCGTTGATCAAATAGCTCTAAGATGTATCTGCAATGGGTTAAATATTGTGTTGCTCAACAACTTCATTAATTTAAGGTTGAAGTAGACGTCGATTCATTAAATGGAAAAGCAATTGATATCTAATTTAAGCTGCGGATACTAGAAGTTAGAACGGGTTCCGGATAAACCAAATGAGTAAACTTATTTTTCTAGGGAACAAAAACATGCTGAGTTCAAAGTTTCATCTAATTGCAAAGTTACTCAAAGTTTCTAATTAGCTGAGATAACTTTGTGGAGACGTTCACAAGGTTATAACTCAAAGTTTGCTGCTTGTATTAAATGTTCATTGAAAAAAGTTCGCAAAGAAGTGAAAATTACTTCTTCTCTCGTAAAGAGAATAAGATTTGCAAGTTTGATTTGAACTTGCCTAATTCCTCGTCGTTTCTCTCTGTGTATCTTCTTGGGAAAGTCTGCACTGCTAATTTACTTGGGCGACCCGAAAAGGCGACAAGAGCACAAGGCCTGGGGTGCATAAATCGCCATTTTCACGCATTCATGCAGCCCGACAGCCAGGCAGACAGGCGGATAGACAGACTGGCAGCCAGCTGGCGCTTTGATGTCTTCATGTCTTCTGGCGGGTGTTCGGGCACTCGAACCTGTGCTGGTGGTGCTGGCTCAATAGCCTTGCGTGAAAAGCGGCTATTAAAAATGTTTGTCTCTGGTCGCTGGCAAAGGCAATGCGCCTATTTGAAGTGCATTGGCTTGGCAGCTTTTGGGCCGCTTGGCCATGAATCCAAGTCCATATACGCAGTATGCAGATACGTTTGCAAGTATCTATCTGCATATGCACTCAGTGCATCTGGGCGTACACCGGGCACCTTGCAGGTGAAAGTATTTAATTATGCGCCTGCCTGCATGACAAATCTCTTGCTGTTGGTCAGCAGAGTTGATGAATTGCGGCAACAACAACAACAGCAGTAGCAGCAGCAGCAAAAGCCAGCCAAGAAACTGCAACCTTGAAAATGTCACGTTGCATTTGAAAAATGCGCTTTAATGAGACGCACACACACACACATACACATTCACAGACATCAAAGCGAGTAGCTGCCGCTGCAAATAAGGCTGGAAGACAACACACGAAATTGTCGAGACCGGAAAGCGGGAGACCAAATTGGTATTGTCGCTTTTCAATGGAAAACACCGCGAGCGCGCAAGGCAAACCGCCTGGTGGCATCGATAACACAAACCAAACAAAAAACATTTATCGAATACAAATGGCAAGAGCAAACAAAGTCTCGCAGCAGCAGCCGCAGCAGCAGCGTTAGCATCTCGTGTTTATTTGATATACACACAGAGAGTTTGTCAAATAAACACAGACGGAGGAGTCCTTCCATCTCAGAGACAAATGGCAACCATGTGTCACTTCATAAGCGCAAATTTCACTTTCAAATGCATTAGCGACTGCAGAATCTTGGACAGGTTTATGACTTGGCCCCAAGTGCGTAAGTCGAGTGCGTGTGCGTCTCTATGTTCGCCTGTGTGCGTCTCTGTGCGAGAGTAATGAAAGTGAAACGTGCCTTCTGCAACGCGTCGAGTGCATTGGACGCCTCATTTAAGTTGCGCACATGCTGCAAATATTTGCCAAAGCAAATAATAATGGTTCTTTAATTGAGTTACACATACAGATACAGATAAGATACACATACACCAATATACAGATACACAGATACACACACAACAGCATGTACATCTGTCTGCTATCGTATTTAGACATATGGCCTGCTCTGTCAGGCAACTTAGCTGTTTTGGTGTTCAGCTGTTATCGACGTTTATCGTTTTCATTTCCTTGGAATCGCGTGAAAGGCTCGACATCACTGTACGTATGAGTAATATTGCAAATGGCGTCTCTATATGCATATATATAACCAGTACACAAATATACACCTATTGTGCACTACGAGACTGATAATTGCACTTATAATTGCTCGTTAATATGACGATAATCGCTCGCAATATATTTATAATTTCGATTCTAAGCAACGCTGCGTATGAGTAATGTTAAATACATCATCATGGAAAAGTTTGGCATGAAAGGTTGCATTCTCCGGGGGCCAATTTGAGTTGGTTTCAAAACGAGATTCGTATTGCAAATAATTGAACTTGTACGCTGAATCATGTTTTGCAGTCAATGAATCTCAAGCTTTCTGAAGCCTCTCAATCGCAGAGGCCCGTTCATACATCGTTTCTCCATAATTGAAATACGATTCGCAATGAAAATAGATATGAGAACCTCTACCATTAGCCGTGAGCCTTGTAATTACTACAGTCATTTTTAAATCGAAAGTAAATTTAAGCAACTCAACAACAATTTAATGTGCACTCGAATGAAAACCAAAAGTATTTTTATTCAATTTCTATTTATAAATTTGTATTATTTCTCAGTTTTTTTTTTTTCGTTTTCGTTGTTTTTTTGTTGGCATTTTCATTGCAGCGGCAACTGCAACGCTCTGAGCATATTTTGAGGCAATTTCCCCCGCACTTTTCGGGCGGTCGCACTAAAAAAAGACTTGCAACGCATTCGAATCAGAAGAAGCAGCGCCAGCTGAGGCAGCAGAGGCAGCAGCAACAATTGTACAACAGAAAATGCTTCGAGTTTTTCTTATGTGTTAGACAATTTCATTCGCAGTTAGTTAGCGGCAAATATTTGCACAATCCTCGCCCCACTGGCAAAAAGCAGCCTCAGTTGTAGCTGTTGCTACTGCTGCTGTTGCTTCTGCTGCAGCAACTGTTTCTGCTGATTTTGCTGCTGTTTCGCCTTTTATTTCGGTTTCGGTCCTCTGGGCGCTAATTGAGTGAGCACACGCCAGTCCGACGAGCAGACAGACTGTCAGACCGTCAGTCAGTCAGCCAGAGGAGAAATGAAAAACGCGACGAGGCCAGCAAAATACCATACAATAGATGTAATGATATGTGCGCGTACCTATCTATCTGTCTATCTCTCTGCTCAGCATGTATGTTGTGTGTGTGCGTGTGTGTGTGTGTGTATATGGGGCGTCTCGCATCTGACTGACAGACGCACGAGTATCGCTTCAGTTTCAGTTGGGTTTAGTTTGGTTTGGTTTGCATTGGTCATGCCTTTTGCCGCGGCGGCATGCAGCAACAGCACATGTAACACACTCCATAAACTTCAAGGAAGTGCCAGAAATAACATTAAACTAGCAGAACAATGCCTTCGAAATACCGAATTTGTAATACTCTTGCAGCAGCATTCAGGGATATTGTGAGGAAGGATATTATACCAGATAAAAGGCAAAACAAAAACACAAATGCCCTGTACAAGGCTATAAGAACGCACAAACTAGTAGAAGAATATTTATTTGGGTAACCATAAAATACTCTGAAGTACTCTAAGTAACTAGTTTTAATTGGTTTAGCCTTTTCCCCAGTTTGATTGAGCTACACCGACAAATTAAATGATTGTGCTTCGTCTTCGGAGTAGACAACGTAGTGCGCGACCTGCAGTATCTGCGCCTGCGGCATCAGCGTACTTCATCGCATTACAGCATGAAATTGTCATACACATTTAAGCCGATAAATTTCATTTAATTTAGCGATTCCCGCCGACCGCTGCTGGCCATCCACATCATCACCGACCAGCAACAACATCGTCGTTTTTACTCGCATGATTATTTTATTATTATGTATTTCATCTACTGCAGCCGCGAGCGGTTGCTGGCTGTAGCTGGCTGTGCCGGCTGTCAGACGGTTGACAGAGTGCTTCAGACCCATAAACGTTTCTCCATTGCGTACACGACATTTTCCAACAGTTTTGTTTTTTAGGTCGAATTTTCATTGCGCGGTTAGTGAACTTTCTTGTGACACAGTTTTCAAATAAATGCGAAAATATTGCGCTGCATGATTGACAGACTGACTGATTGATTGAAGTACTCTGCGAGCAGACGAGACAAGCATGTGTACTGGCTGCTAGCTGTTGGCTGTTGGCTGCTGGCTGCGGGATTCTCGCTGATTTACTCAATTGCCAGAGTTTACGCAAATGTCACGACATTTACATATTTTCGCAGCATTTCGTTTTAAATTTAAATGCAATCAAATTAGCCGCAAATAGAGTTGCGTAACTTGCAGAGTCAACGGGTTTTTCTAGACTAATCGAAATCGATAAATTTCCCAATTGATTGCCCTCGCTATCCCCCTCTCACTCGTGTTCACTCTTTCGGCATTGCTGGCGTCTCTGTTCTGCGAGCGATTGGCACATTTTCCCCTATGTCTGGCATTTGCAATTCACGCAAGAATTTTGTCGTTACTAATTGGAGTTCTGTTTTTAGATGATCAGCAGATCGTAAAGTGTTTTTAAACTTAATTTTAGCAAACATATATGGTAATTGTATTTTTATTTATTGCTCTCGCGTAATTTTTTAATTTTTAATTAATCTATCTTAATATATATATATTCATTATCAATATCAAGCGATAGTTTTGCAAACGACTATTTTATAACTTGATTTTCTTGTCTTTTCTCCAACATTTTGTAATTCCCACTTTCGCAGCACGTGCAGCGTCTTAAGGGGCTTAGCTCTGTCGGTTCACCTTGTCTGTGGCTCGTTGTTTTTGTTGCCGTTTTTATAAACTGTTTATAATTGTTGAGTTTTTGGCGTGTTTTTTAATTCTCTTTTTGGCTATAAAATTGTCAGCTACTTTGTCAAAATAGGCATTACAAAAGCGTGGGCGTGGCACCATATGCGCCTACCGCTCACCGAAAACGAGTATAAGTAGAGTGCCCGCACACACACACACACACACACTTACACACTCACACACTCAGCCACAGAGCGAGACACACTCGTTCGATATTTGGGCATCGCGTGTGCAGATTTCGATTGCGTTGGCGTGTGCTGAACCATTTCTGGAGCGCTCTCTGATTCATTGGCCAGATTCCATGGTGCTGCACAATGTTACTCTGTTGCTGTTGGTGTTGCTTTTGCAATTGTTTTTGTTGTTGTCGTTGTTGTTGTAATTACTGCGGCGCGCAATGTTTGCTGCCATTAGGCGCACGAGTTGGCCATGAACCACTGACGACTTTTTTTTCAGTATCCAACTATAAATAATACTTTTGCTTAGCACACAGTGCAAAATAATTTTATGTTGTATTGTTTTGCCGTTAATTAAGCAAACGTATTAAGTAAAAGTGCTCTAGTTTAGAGTTCCAAAGTCAGACAATACTCGGCAGTAGATACTCTACTTCAAGTTGTGAATGCAGTATTTATATATGCCTAGAGCTGTGTCTATAAATTTATATCAGAATAAAAGACTTCTATGTGACTGCTGCCAGCTAGCAAAGGTTATAAAAGACCATTTTTTGGTTTAGGTCAGCCCTTAAAAACCACAAATTACCTATTCCCATCGACTCGATGTGCAATCAATTTACTGCGCAGGTTCCCAACAAGTTTTCCAATTAACGCACTTTCTGACGTCATGTGTGCTGTGTATGCCAATGTTGTCTGAACTGTTCAGCCAGCAAGTCGCCTCCAACTCGATTTTGGAAGCTCCCAACTGGACGGGTCTGCAGTGAGCTGCATATGCCTGCTGCCAATATCCGCTGGCGATGCATTCAAGCGTCAATAAACAGAGGCAGCAGCGACAACAACGCAACTAAACAATGTAAACAACAACAACAATAACAACAAGAGGAGCAACAAGAGCAAAAAGCCAGTCAGAACGAACGGCACAACTGAGGCTCGCGCAGTAGATGCTTCTCGCTTGGTTGCCTTCCGTCCTGCCCGTCGGTCTGGGGCAACTTCCGCCCTGCAAAAGCTCAGGGCAGCACAGAAAAAAAAAAAAAAAAAAACACAAAAATAATAACTGTGCCACGTTGGGGTTAAGTGCAAACGTCATAAGCGGGGCAGAGTCGTCGCTCCACTTCTTTTGCTCTGTTCAGCTCCCTTTCAGTTGGCTCTGTGCTGTGCTGCGCTCTGCTCTGCTCTGCCCTGCTCTGCTCTGTGTTGCCCTTTAACGGTAAATTGCTGTGTGTACATAGTTTAGTTACCTTTCAAAAGCGACGCACAAAGCAAAAGCTGAGCAAAAGCAAAAACAAAAAGTGATTCATGCGCAACTCGCTCGCTCCAAGAGATAGAGCGGAGCGCGTGCATCGCGCACCAAGCTAGGAGCCAGAGCTTCTAAAATGCTTTTCCAATTATCCGCAGAAATAATGCCCACGGCCACGCCCCGCTTATTGAGCCAGTGCTGCGGTTGCGTCGGACTTTCCAATTGATAATCAACAAACCGAACGGCCTGACCAATTGTCTGGCCCAGAAATTCGGAATCAGAAAGCCTTTCATAGCGGTCCGCCTGCCCTGGTTTCGACGGGCCCCATACTCGCATGAGATCGATGGATCGCTCGGATCGCTTGGATCGCTGGATCGCCAGCACAGCTGATTCCGGCTCGGCCTCCAATTTAGTTGGTCAAGGTTCTGTTTCCCCCCTTAGCTCGAACGTGCTTATCGCGCTGGCAATCCCTTAGCGTTGCGCTGATAGCGTTCGGCGCTTTTTATTTTCTTTGATTATATTATTATTTCCAATTTGCTGATAAGTCGCTTTATCGCTATCAGCTAACACATTGTGCCTAGGTGTGCAAATAGCCGGGACTCAACAGCCGGTTATATCCGCGAAAATTTCGCGTGAAATCAATATGGAAACGGCGCCATAGAGCGATTCAAATTAACTATAAATTACAGCTGACGATAAGGTCTCTGGGAACTGATTAAACTGCCGATTGCTACAGCCGAGTGTGGTTTGACGTCTGTGGAATTGAAGCAAGACAAAATTCCAAAGCAATCAAAATGCAAATTAATAAGTAAAGTAAACAGTTGAGTTGCAGTATATTTCCCTACAATTGTAAATGCACATACATATTGGTATATTTGCTTTACATATATATATATACATATAATTAAATTCTAAATCAATAGGTAACTTTAAATGAAAACTTGTCTTTTGTGTGACCTGGCTATCAGCTGAACTCTTGTTAATAGGAATTCCATTGAAGATTAAGTTGGCACAGAAAGGAATTTCAAGAATCTACACAGTGAAGGGTGTGCTTTTTGTATATGTGTGTTATGTGTATGTACATATGTTCATAATCATAGCCATACTCATTATTTACGTGATTCACCTCAATTATTAATCAATTGCGTTGCATGAGCAAATTGAAGTTGTTAAGGCACAAAGTGTGCAGCAATTTCAGTCGTCAAGTATCTACAAGTATCGTATATGATTGTAGATATGAGTATATAGCCACACTTAATAGACGCATACTAAAGCGTATCAGCAAAACAAACGATGAGCATAATCCGTTTATTTCCATGCGCAATATTCTCTTGGAAGCATCGTAAAGGCGTTTAATGCATTACCCTGTTCCATTGCGAGTGCATGAAATGGATTATATAAGCCAGTTTTATGCTATACTGCGAGTGTATCCGAAACTGCATCCGTATCTATGCATGTGTTTTGTATACACTACACACGGATCGCTGTATAAACAACTTCTGTGAATCAAATGGAGCAACTGACTTCTTGATTGCTCTGGCATTATTACAGGGGCGTTGAACACACGGAGAGAGACCCACACAGAGGCAGCACTTGCAGGTGGGCCGGACAAGCCATGGCCAGCATGCAACATACCCAACAACATAAATACCATACACATATAGACATATATATATGGCTGGATGTAAGTAAGCATATCTTTGCATGTTTGCCTCCGCCCCAGAGAAGTTCTAATGTTTATATTCGATATGTGTATATGTAGATGGATGTGTTGTTGTTCTCGTTGCTTCCTCGTGGCAATGACCTATGCGAGGCATTAAAAAATCAGCGTACATGTACCCATCTACATATGTATGTGCGAGTGTACACATGTATTTTCCTTTCTGGCTGGTGGCCATAAATAGCCATCAAACATTTGGCAGTTAACTGAATTGTGTTTCGTAATTGGCCGCTGCTTTCTGCGGTTCAATAAACTTGCCCACATCCAAAGTAAAGTATTATGAAATTCGAAATTAAAATCTAACTACAATGATAATGCTGTTGCTGCTGCAGATGTGTGTGTGTGTGTGTGTTTACGGAATATAATTCTGAATAAAACCGCGCGGAAAATTGTACAATTAATTGTGAATAAAAACTAAAACCACAGGAAACGATAGAAAGCACTGCGAACAACTACGCAAAAAGGGGCAACAAATAAAGAACACATACAGATAAACAAAGGCACACAAACACACACATACAGACAAGCAGAGTACGGTGCAAATATCTCTTGGATTTCACTGAGCCGGGCAAGAACCATAGAATCAACTACCAAGCGAGAGGCAGGCAAAACCCCAACCCAACCCCAGGCCCGTCCCCAGTCCCGGTCTCGGCCCAGTCACATGCAATCGCAAGTTGCGCCGCTTTTCACGCTAAAATTAGCAGCAAACAACAGTGATAACCGCTAAGAAGACAATCAATCTGCGTGCACGACTGCCAGATGCCCTGCGAGCTAATTTGGAATCAGTTAACGATTGAATGCCAAACAGAACATCAATATTTACAATTAAAGCTCTTACACCTGCATATACCCTAGAAGTCGGAATAATCCGCAGATAAAAAACTGAACAACAGTAAATTTAGTTTTTTAGTCAATTGACTCGAGTGCAACTAGATGAGATCATTATTGGGAATAGAGCGTGTTTAATGTTTTTCTATATGTAGACACCTAACGAAGATCAACAAATACAGGGTATACACCGAAAAAAAAGCAGAACAACTGTTGTGTGAATTTTCACTTGAGGAAAGTTTTGATTCGATTTCGAATGCCATTTGCATTTGTTTATTGGATGGCGAGGCATAAATAAATAGCTTCCCCCACTCTCTGTACACTGAAAAGTGAACTGAACTGAACTGAACTCAACCCAATCGCATCCCAAGGCAGATGCCAATATCGGCACGAACATATATCGGCCAATGAATATCGGCAGCTGCTCTTGTTCGGAAAAATCAATTAAAATGTCATTAAATCGCACGAGAACTGAAATTAAAACTGCCAATCGCTGTGCGTAATTAAAAATAGTATTTGTCATTCGCATTTGCAATCGCATCGTTTGGCCAGTTTCGATTTCGTCGCGATGCTTTTCGATTGGCCCAATAAACTTTGCACCTCTCTCTCGCTGCTGGCGAGTGGCCAGCAAAGAGCGTCGTCCGTCGACAGTCGGCACTTTGGCTAATTGAAACGCACAGAGAATTGGGAAGGGGCAGGACGAATGGTGGCGACATTCGTCACCCAATCGGACGTAGATTGATAACGACCACTGTCAGCGACAGTGCAGGCAACCATAGCCCAATACTCAATCAACTGTGTCAGCTGCAAGTGATGGGTCAAGCTATGAAATCGACACCACGGCGATAGCTCATCGACACCTGTGGGCAACACCTGAGGGCAACGAGGCAAGCGCTGACCTTGCCAGTGTTCGCCATATGATAATATATGAGTAAGGCAAGCGATTCGGTTTCGATTTCAACTTGGGCTGGAACTCAATTAAGCTAAGCGCTTGGCGGAAACCCTTCGCATCGTCAGTTTGCCAAGTACAAGCTAATTTGTTAATTATAGATCTTGGTATTTTGGTAAATTGGTAAATAAATTAACTCACCTTAAATTGCAAAATTGGCTGCCGACAACATTTGTGGAGTTTGAAAATGAAACTAATTGATTTTCGTGTATTTTCTTCTTGTCGTTTGCTGAAAAGAGAAGACAAAAGCATTGACAGACAATTAATAACTGCTGGCTAAACGAAGTCGGACATAGATTCGTTAGGGATCTAAAATGTTATATTATGCATGTGATTTACGTGGCATCAGCGAGTCGAACACGCCGCTTGTCAATCAGCTCACTGTTTTTACCTGTTTTTCGTTCGCGAGTTCGTGTATTAGTCAAGGTCTCATCTAAGTGGATATACGTCATCTCAGGCGATGCTCATCCTATTCACAGTCCGTCGGATATAATTAGTGCACGTGATTCACTTTTGCCCGAAAGCAAAAGTCGCTTTCCAAACAGAACTGTTCCGATTCCGGCTGCCGACTTGTGGGCGGCGGATATTCTATGTACGTTTATCCGCCTGCCCGATTGTCCGTTTGTCCAATTGACATGCACTCAAAGGCAGCCGTAGTTAGGAATTTCTATTTATAGTATTACATTTATTTATTGCGAATTCTGGAAATCAGCCTTACTTTGCCGCCATATTTGACGGCCTGTCAACACCTCAAATGAAAAGTGTTCGTGCAGCCCCTGAATCTGTTTTCATTGGCCTTGCTCGGCTCTCGGATTGGCATTGCAGAGCTGCAGAACAATGATGTTGTTGCTGTTTTCACTGTTATTGTTGTTTGATGGCATTCAGTCAAGTTATTGACAACGTCCCGACAGCAGCAAAACACTCGTGCCACTCGCCGAGACATGTACTCGTATAGATTATATCAATACTTTGCCAAATGTTTTGTCAATATCTTTTGAGTTTTTCGAAAGCTAAAGATTTCTACATTATCTAATTTTTAAAAAATATTTAAGTAATATATATATACTCCTCACAAGCAGATCTACAACTTTAGCTGAGTTAGAACGGCATATGCCAGTAATCCCGACCGAGGGCAACCTACTTTTACAAAACTTCAACGAGGCATACTTCATTGAGAATTCCTAACTATTTAGTAAGTACCTGAGCTGGGGAAATACTCGCGTCTAGAATTGGCCCCTGCCTCGCCTCCCTTCTCCTTCGCTTGCTTCGAACGGGGGGCGCGCGAACTGAACCTGGTCAGGCCAAGCGAAGCCCAGAAGCTGTCGAAGCATAAAAACTTAATCATATTTACAGCACAAAGCAAGTGAACAGCTAAATGACTGAATGAGTAAGTGAATGAATGAACGAGTGAGTGTACGAGTATCTATATCTGAGTAGCGGCCTATCCGAGTGTCTGCCTAGCTGGGTGTGTGAGTGAATTGCTTTGTGAGCGAGGTACGCCTGGCTGATTTGCATGCTCTGCTCGCTTGGCGGCAAACGCGATAAATTTTCATAATAAACTGGAAAACTGGGCTCAAATTAAAGGCCAGGCTAAGACTGGCGATTCGCGTTGTTGTTGTCGTTGTATTCATATTTTAGAGAAGTGCATGCAATGGGAAACACAGAGACAAAGGCAAAATCAACAACAAATTCTAATTTTGCCTGGGCAAACTTTGCAATGGGAAAATGGGAAAATGTGAAAACTTCACACAAACAACAAATGCAAACGATTCACAGGTCATGGTCATTACTGTCAGCTGGGGACTTGGCTTTTAATTAATAATGCTTGTGACGCCCCCTCCCTCTTTACCCTACCACCAGAGGCGTGTCAAATTGGCTGACGGGCGGACAGTTCCGTCCCTGGACTCCAGCTGAAATATGACATGGAAAATGACCATTTGCCATTGTGTCGGGCAGTCGATAAAACTGAAACTGTGTGTGAAAGTGTTTGCCGATCGCAGACATCGGCCAATTGACGCCTTCACTTGTCCAATGTTATGGCGATAAAAATGCGATTAATAATGAATGAAAAGGCACATAAATACTCGCACACACACACACACACACACACACACACTTGCAGAGTCACGTGAAAGGCATAGGAAAAGAAATCGAATCGAGTGAGTATTCAGGCAGGCATCCAGAGGCCTTCAAATTTGAACTCTTTGTAATGAGCGACAACTGCGCGATAAGCAATTTCTGCTGCGGTTTCTTTTCGTATCGAACGAAACTGAAAACTGATTCTACTGTATACAAACCTACACACACACATGTGAGTGTTTATTGAAAAGAAAGGAAACCTCAAACGAGTCATTGGCAAATTGCGACAGCCAATGATAACATGGCCCCAAGTTTATCCAATTTGTTTGGCTTTTACTGTTTTAGAATTTCGATATTAATTACGAACATACATACACACGCATTTGTCCCAATGGGGGGTAGGGGGATTATTCAGAGCCGATCGAATTACACGGCCAATAACAAATGCGCGACATGAAGCCACTCAATTCAGTCGAGTGCAAGGCGGGGGAGGCACAGGAGCTGCACAAGTTTCGGGCTACAAATATGAATTTCAGTTCGCTCTAAGTGCATTCACATTCACGGTAATGTGATAAATGAATAGCCTGGAAACAAGATAACAACTTGCCAGTTTAATAGTTTACAAACAAAGTTTTCCCACTTATCGTTCTGTGTGAACGAACTTGTGATAGATTAAACTTGTTAGGACAAACCTATTATAGATTGATTATTAGTATGCCATTATTTGGCATTGTGATTTGGCTTTGAGCTATTCACGATGAGCTTGCCAACTCGACTATACCAAACAGTTGAACTGGGTGTGCTGTGCATTTAAGCCAATTCATTATCGTCTCTAAGGCTGCACAAGACTTTTAATAATTAAGAGAGAGAGGCGAGTCCAGTGTTAATTATGTCAGAAACTATTTAGAAATTCTGTGCAAAAAAGCCTTGAAAAAGCCCTAAAAGCCGACCACAGTGTTCTCTCCTCCCGCCTCTTGAGTGGCAAGTACCATGTGCTAGGAGAGCTACTCTCCTGCGTTACCCGTCAGCAGAAGAGGAAGAAGCAGCAGCAGAAGACTGCCAACTAATGCTGCAGCGTCGGCAGAGTTCAAGCAACGTTTAAATGCAAATAAAACGAAGCGTGAGATACTCGTACTATGCATGGCACGAAGTACTATACACTCGCATCTAGCAGTCTCGCAGTCTCGCACTTAGTTATTGTTATCAGACGTGACGAGTTGTCCTGAGATGCAGCATGCATAATGCAGTTGCTTGTCTTCTTGTCATTTAGTTGCTGTTGCTGTTTCTGTTGCTATTGTTGTTGTAGTTGCCATGGCTTTTTGCAGCACAAGTTCATCAACCGAAGACGACGGTCTGGGCAATTAGCTACAACTCATGGGCATACAACTTGATATACATATGTATTAATGTCTGTGTCTGCATGTATATTGTATGTTTATAATCTCAGCTATTGTTGATCGGCAGCTCTCAGCGCTGATCATCCCAACGATTGTGCGTGATCGCATCTATAAATGTCTCAAGCGTTGAGCTTCTATAGGAATAATATTATATTCCTCTTTCTTTATCAATGCAAATACATACACATATCTATTTTGGGCTAGATAAGCTTTTGCTACCTTTCCGTTTTTTATTGTATTTCTTAAGAGACTTAAACTATCTACATATTTCCATTTCAATATGGAAATAGTATTTATATATTATGACCCAATGATGTCATACGCCGTATTTGAAATTGTTCCAGTTCTCTTTAACCTTCGTGTCACTTTCGTCTTTTGGCTCTGAGTTTGCTGCGCTCTTGCCAAAACGCATTGCTTTTCACACTTCTTCCGACTTCTTTGTGCCGGATCTCAGCTGGAATCGGGCAGTACATATAGCAATTGTTTCTTGCGTGCACATTTGACTGCAGTTCGCAGTTTGCAGTCTGCTTATCGACTCAGGCTTGGTTGCCTTTGTCTTTGCTTCTTTCTCCTTGAGTTACATGCTTTTTGCCCTGGATTCACATTTGTCGCGTTCCTCTGTGCTTTTACGCTAATGGCGCCCGTGAATGACATTTATGTTTATGTTTATATTTATGGTCTAGTTTTTCCGTAGCTCTCGCTTGTGCTGTGCTCTGCAGCTCTTCAGTGAAAACACTCGTGTCCAATAAGGCAGCCCACATAGAGAGGCTGAGGTGGTATTTGTAGGTGTATGTTATATATGGTAGTATGTATGTATATCCATGCGTACACAATGCATGTCTGTATATATACCATATCTAGGTACGATTTGAAGGCTGAATAAAATGCAATTGTGACGGGTAGACATTAAAAAAAGCACAAAAGCATCAATGCACATATCTATATTTCTATATCCATATATATCTGAGAGCAGCGTGTGTAGAATTAAAGAATATCCTGCTGGGTGTTCATAATTTTGCTAGATTTCTTATCGATCTCAACAAATTAGCAATATCGTATGATAATTGCGTTATGGTCTTGCTTTTGAATTAATTTAATTTTAATTGACAAATAAATTTAATGCCTTAGTGCATAAAATAAAATAGCATTACTTGACTACAGCAATATTTAATTTTTTTCTTAGTTTCTTATTAACAAACTATAAATATGGATTAACTCACCTTCAACTAAAACTTGAATTTAAAATCTGTTGAATTATTGAAACTGCTGGCGTTTGGTGATGGAAGACAAAGAACGAAAGAACACGAAATAATAATAATGGCAACAATAACAAATAGCAACGGGAGAAATGTTTGCGCAGAAAATTGAGAAAAAAAAACCGGTTGCACTTTTTGTTTACACCGCGCGACGAGCGACGAGAATAGTTAAAAGGGAATGGGAAGAAGAAGTTGGCGAATGGAAATCAATAAAACAAACACACTCAGCAGCAGCGGCAGCAGCGGCGGGAGCAGCAGACAGCGCAGCGTGGGGAGTGAAGAGTGGAAAGTGAGAGAGGGGAGAACGGAGAGCAGACAGAAGTGACAGGCAACGGACGGACACACAGACAGACAGACAGACAGACACAGAAACCGAAACACACATGGAAATGGAAAGCAGGCGCTTGCTTTTGGGGCGGCGGCGTGTTCGTGTTTTGTTGTTTTCGTTGATTTCCTCATCTGCGCACAGCCGGCTGATGAGGCGCACGTGGAGAGCAGAGGGGAGAGGGAGCGGGAGCGGGAGTCAATGGACGGCGATGGCGTTTTTCGGTTAATTTAACAAATAGGCGAATCTGCGTGTATGCATGCATGTGTGTGTGCATGCATGTGTGTGTGCATGCATGTGTGTGTGCATGCGTGTGCGAGCAGGATGCGTGTGCAGAGGCAGAGACATACGCCGAGCAGCGGCAGCGGCAGTCGCTGTTGGCGCCGACAGCTGAGCGGCAGCGCAGAGAATTAACAATGAATCATCTGGTTTGCGCCTTCTGACGAACGATGTGAAAGAAGATAAAAATGTGCTACACACACACATACAAACAGAAGCACACATGCACATGCACTCTCACACCCACACACGGCACACTCACGCATGCAATACCAATTGTAAATATATGCATGTATTTTCTTCATATGCGTTATTTTGAATTCCAGACACGCGGACGGAATAGTAAAATATTTATATAAATTTATTCTTGATGCAGACGCGCAGAGCTCGCTGCGATGGCGCTCGTTTCGCGGTGGCGACAAATTCTGCTTTGCGGGCGGCAGCAGCACGCGTTGGTCGTTTTCCGTTCCTTCGATGTTCCGTTCTTTCGCTGTTTGGTCAGCAGCCAGGCGGCTCTCGTTTCACTGTTCTACACACACACACACACTCACACACACACTCGCGCACACAAAATGATAAATGTTATGTACATGTATTGTGCATGTGTTGGACGAGGACGCGGCGGCACCGCACTGCTGTCTGCACCTTTAGCACCATTCGGCATTCTATTATATAACTGTGCATGTGCATTTTATTTCGATTTCATTACATATATCACTTCTCGCTGTGCGCTTCACTTACACTTGTTTTGGTTCAAACACTGGCGTTAAAAATATCTCGTCCACGGCATTCAAAGGTTTTTTTTCGACTGCAGCAGTGTTTTGTTTAGTGTGACCAGCAGTCGTTCGCGGTGAAATGCCAAGACTTCAACGCAGCGACTGTTAAATACCAATTCTCTAATCTGTTATTGTTCAAACCGCACTTGCAATTACTTAGCGCAAGTCAAAAATTTTGAACTAATAATTTTACAATAAATGCCGAATAATGCAAGGCATATTTTTAAATCAGTCTGAGTCTGAATTTAACTACGTCAACTGCAGCATTTCCCTAAATAAGTGGTAAATGTTATTAACAGTGTTAAATGTTATTAACAGTGTTACTCTGCGGCTGTTAGAAACATCTGATTTTGTTGTGGACGCACGAACCTGTTCAAATGAACGTCAGCTTCAAACTATCGTGGATCATTTTTCGGCAAAAATAATTGTAGCAAATATTGAAAATGGTAATTATTATGTTCAAATAAAATAACCAAACAGAGTATGCAAATTAAGTTGCAATGGCACTCGCTTACAGTTCTCATTGTTGCACAAAGAGGAGAATGCACACGATAATGCGCTCTGGGCATGCGCCTGGGGACGCGACCCAGAACCGGCAAACGCTGACGAAAACACCGCGCCGGAGGAGGAGGAGCCAAATCCATTCGATTTCGACAAAAAGGAGCCGAAGCCAAGCGATTTTATCGTGACCGGCGGTCTGGATGATCTCGTCAAGGTGTGGGATCTGCGCGAGGATAACACACTGAAGCTGCGGCATAAGCTCAAGGGCCATGCGCTAGGAGTTGTGTCCGTCGCCGTCAGCTCCGACGGCCAAAGTGAGTAGGATACAGCTGAAACAATCAGACCAATTATTAAATTGTCCCACAGCAATTGCCAGCAGCTCGCTGGACTCGAGCATGTGTCTGTGGAACGCCAAGACGGGTGAAAAGAAGCACATGCTGAGCTTCGGCCCGGTCGATCTCTGGACTGTTGGCTTCTCCCCGTGCAACAAGTATGTCATCTCTGGGCTAAACGACGGCAAGATCTCCATGTACAGTGTGGAGACCGGCAAGGCCGAGCAGGTGCTGGACGCCCAGAATGGCAAATATACGCTGAGTATAGCATATGTAGGTAGCCCCCGCCAGGTGACCCGTGGCATGCTTATTGACAGTCTGATTGCTTGCAGAGTCCCGATGGCAAGTACATCGCCAATGGAGCTATTGATGGCATCATTACGATATTCGATGTGGCTGCTGGAAAGGTGGCTCAGACGCTCGAGGGTCACGCCATGCCTGTGCGCAGCCTGTGCTTCTCGCCCAACTCCCAAATGCTGCTCACCGGCTCAGACGATGGCCACATGAAGCTCTACGATGTGTAAGTACAAGATGAGAAGAGCCGCATTTAAATGTTAATGCTGTACAATCGATCTCGCAGCGCGCACTCCGATGTGGTGGGCACTCTGTCTGGCCACGCCTCCTGGGTGCTGTGCGTCTCGTTCTCCGAGGACGGCAAGCACTTCGCCAGCTCGTCCAGTGATCGCAGCGTCAAAGTCTGGGACACCGCGGAGCGCAAGTGCCTGAACACCTTCAACGAGCACACGGACCAGGTCTGGGGAGTGAAATACAGTCCCGGCAACGACAAGGTCATCTCGGCCTCGGAGGACAAGTCTCTCAACATCTACTACTGCCCACCAAATGCCATTGTGTGATCCTGATACCGACGCAGAGGTTGTAAAATAAATCGTAGGTTTAATTTAACAAGTATTTGACTATGGAGACTGTCGATTACGGTACATTGGATCTAACTACGCTTTAGTGGTACTGTCGCCGTCCGCAGGGCCCTGCCTATCGTTGAGCAGCTTCTTCCTGGTCTGCGTCAGCAGCCTGTCCTCGTGCTTATGCTCGGGAATGAAGACGCTGAAGGTCTTGAAGTATTGCAGTATGTTCTCTGTAGGCGGGAATATTAACTGATTGAGAAGGAGCAGAGCTGCTGTGGGATTCGCTTACCAACGTGCGGCTCCTTCAATTTGTACTCCTCGGCGATTTTCTTGGCTGTCCACGTCTCTGGGTCCAACTGGTGATCGTTGATGAACTGCAGCGCCTGTCGCAGAGTGCAGCGGCCGAGCATGACGCGCTGAGGTTCCAGGTATCCGTACTCAAAGTCCTCGGGGGTTTTGCGCTCCAACGGCAGCGGCCGCTGTGGTATGCTGGTTTCCGCCTTTGTTTGCGTCTGGCGCTCGATCACACGATCAATCTAATGGGAAGAGGCTTTAGTATGGTTATAGATACTCCATGTAGCGCCATTTAACCCACAAATCGATCCTTTGATGTTACATAAACATCTCTTAGCCGTGTGTCTAAGCCGGCGTCCTTTCTGTTCAGGTTGTCCACGAACTTGGGATCCACTGTGAGAGCAGAAGGCAGTTCAGTCATCGTATGGATGCATATCCCCTCAGGCCAAAGTACTTACGCTCTAGGGTACGCTCCATGTCGCGCAAGTTGGACTCGTACTTCGGCGCCGGAGTGGGTTTCTCGCGTTCGAGCACGCGATGCGCTCGATTCTCGACATTGAAGCGATTCGCCTTGCGAGCCACCATTGACATGACCTTTCCCATGTCGATGTAGTTCGAAATTAATTTATGATTCCTTTCGGATAACTTTTATTTGTAGCTGAACGCAGACAGAATTAACGAATTTCATTTGTAAACATAACCAACAAAAGAGTGTTGAACAGCAGCGAGAGCAGTGCTGTTAAGCGACACAGTGCTGCAAAACAGCAGCAAACAGTGTTGCATAACGCACGTTGCAAAACCAAAACAAACCGTTGCAGCGGGCCGACATTATCCAAGAAATTAGTGCATTTTATATAAAAAACATAAACAAAATGATTTCGCTGCGGTGCAGCCTGAGGCTTTGCGCTGCGAGAAGCATACGCAATGTGTCCGCCCGCTGCCAGAGCACTAAATCGAAGCGCACCGAGCGGGTCGAGCGGCTGGCACGCTACAGCGCCGAGTTCCCCGAGAAGTTAATCACAAAGAAGCAGAAGAGTGCCTCGCACATGTATATGGCCAATGCGCAGATAGCACAGGAGATCGACGACTGCCTGGAGCCACATCTGCGGCAAACCAGCTGCGACACTGTGCTCGAGCTGAATCCCGGGCCGGGACACTTCACGCGCAAGCTGCTCGACCGCGAGCAGCAGTTCCGCAAGATTATCCTGGTCGAGCAGATGGACCATTTCATGCCGCGTCTGCAGGAGCTGCACGCGCTGTACCCGGATCGCGTGAAGGTGCGCCAAGGCGACTTCATTGGTCTCGGCAGACTGGCCTTCATGGACAAGATGGACAATGGCACGCGCGTGGCCGATCTGCTGCGCGATGTGCCGCAGCGTGGCTACACCGAAGGTGCGTGCTGGCATTGAATGAAATTCCCTAGTCTTATCTTATTTTGTTCGTTTGCAGACATCAACATGCTTGTCTTTGGCGCTGTGGGCTCGTACACCTTCTTCAAGCACCTGGTCAACTCGCTGATCTTCCAGACAAGCCTCTACAATCTGGGACGCTGTGAGATGATTCTGGCTCTGCCTCCGCCCATTTACATTGTGCGTATTGATAAGAAGATGCAGTGCCTCCGTGCCTCCTACTAATCGTTCCACATGTATTGCCCGCAGCACATCACCTGCTCCAATAAGATCGGCTACCTGATCTACCGCTCGTCCTCGGTGCTGTTCCAAATTCTCTTTGAGCATCGTTTCATAGCGAAGGTGCCGCGCGAGCATTTTCTGCCGCTGCAGCAGGACTTGCATGTGGGCAAGGGCAGCAAGCTGGGCAAGATCAAGTCCATCAACCCGGAGTACTTGTATCTGGTGAAGTTCGTGCCACGTCGCAATCTACACGAGCTGTGCCCCGTCCAGGATCTGCCCGCGCTCTGGTTCTTCATTAAGCAGAACTTTGTCAGTCGACGCAATCGCATAATTCCCAATCTTGAGTGAGTGAGGCGTGAATCTGCAAGGAATCCCTCTAACCCGCACTGCTTCTCCGCACAGAAAATGGGTACCCGGCTGCGGGCCACGCCTGATCATCAATCACAACACCACCGAGCCCATCTCACCGCTGCACCCCGAGGAGTCCGAGCGAGACGTGCCGCAATACTCCATGAGGAGCAGCACCATGAGCACGCGCGATTACTTCCCCGGCATCAACATCTACACCCAGTTCGGCGACCTCTCACCCAGCCAGGTGCTGACGCTGTTCACACAATTCCGCCAGTGGCCGGAGTACAGCGAGAGCTCCTTCCTGGCCTCCTTTGAGAACACACTGCTCAAGCTGGAAACGGTCAGCGACGAGCAGGCCATAGACGATGCCGTCAATCTGGCCGAAGAGGACGACATAACCAGCGAAGGTGTCGACGAGCTGCTCGAGGCCGTCGACGAGCCTGCAGTCGAGTCGCAGCCGGCGAAGAGTCGGAGTCGCAGTCGAAAGCCCAAGCAAACAGTCTGAACAGTGAAGCTCATCTCAATGAATCACTTGTACAATGTACATACATAAGTAATTATTATTGTTGTTGCTTTAAGCTTCAAGTTGAAAATCAGTTTGTTTGCATTGCGTTGACCCGCTTTTAGCGCGCAACTGGACAGCGGCCTTGGGCGGAGAGACGACTGCCACGCAGGCATTTCTCGGCCAGCTCGATGTGGTAGTCGGGTGGCGCGACTTCCTGGTCGTCCGAGAAGCGCGTCACGAGCTGCATCGACAGCTGCACACAGTCCACCATCAGTGTCTTGGGATTGACGCCCAGCACGAAGGTGAGCTCCTTGTTGGGGCAGGGATTGTCGCTCTCCTTGCTGCTGCCGAACTGATAGCACTTGTTGCGTATCTGGAAGTGACCATCCTGACCGCAGGGATTCTTCACGCACTCGGGTATGGCCTTCTCCTTGTAGAGCACCAGCATCTCACCCGCCTCGCAAGGGCCCTGCCGGTACGCCGGGTAGCAGGCGTCCGTCTCGGGGTAATAGATCGCCGCTGGGCATGGGAAGCAGTGGGAAATACACGAGAGTTGCTTGTACTTATACTTATACTACATAGTCTATAATTAAACATTATCGCCGCTATTATGTCATCGCGGCTCAGGCAAGCTCACCTGGTGCACAGTCGCATATCCAGTCGTTGAGCTGATCCCCCGGGTAGAGCAGTTGGTAGCGGGCACAGCGTGCGGGCGAGTACAGCGGCTTGCGGCCCTGTCGGGAGAGAAATCGTGCGTGAGCTCAAGGTTGCGCGTACTGCTGCCCGCAGGCAGGCTCGTTCGCTCCGTTATCAGTCGGGGTCGCGTCGTCTGCTTACCGCTAAATTTATTTTTTTCTTATCAATGTCGGCATCCTCGACAAAGGCGAGCTGCGCGTTTCCCACATCAACAACGATGACGAACAGCAGCGAAGCGAGCATAACAAAACGCAGCTCAGACATTTCGGCTGTGAAGTCTTTTATCTATGTGTTTTTGTATGCAAAATACGTCGCTCTAGTCTAGCCGAGCGCTAAAAACAGGCTCCTCGGGGCAATTAAGTTCACGACTCGCTATCAGCTCCGCTGTAACCAGTCGCGCCAGCGTTTCTCTTTGCACTGAGCTCGTAAGCGCGAGCGCTGGGAAATACACAGCTTGAGCTTGGCATTGGTGCATAGGCCCCACCTACGGCTCACTCGCATACTCGAGCGCAGCAACACTTATACGCTGTTAACGATCATGTTAAGGGTTCCATGTAAATGGCCTGAAATGTTAAATGTCAGTTAGGGTTGCTAACCATCTGCACGAAAACTATGCAGCCACAACTGTTCAAAAATATTACAACCTATTGCTTTCCTTAAAATCTCAAATAATATTTTAAGTGGTATATGATAACATTAATTGATATATAATTATTTTATGAATTTTTCCAGCTTCAGGTTTTTTTTGTTTTTTTTTGTCTATATATATATATATATATATAAGAGATTATTGTTTCCATTGGCATCAATGTAACAATTAGGTAACTCGCTGTAATTAGTTATTATCTTCATTACATTTTCTTAACTAAGTAACCAATGCAAACGTAACCATTATTCCCAAACATAAACATTGTGTTTTCGATATATATGCAAATTAATATACCGATATAAGCATTTGATTTTAGAAAAAACATCGATATATAGATTGTCTGAAGTATTATGAATAATCGTATAAATTTCTCGGAATCATTCTGGGTTCAATGAAAGAGAAATACGTTTGCTCAAATTCTTCTAAATTATGCTGCAGGTGTGACGATTTTTAATCGCAGAAGGCGGAGCATCTGGCAACCCTGCCACAAAACCTTCAGCTGTGTTTTTGTATACATATCAATAACACAGAAAATAGAGAAAGAAACAAGAATTACCAATTTACCCAGCCTTAAATTGCACAAAGAAAGCTGAATTTCTGACAAAATGGATGACGAGGAGTCAACAGGTAAGTACTTGACACTTTTTATGCCATTTAAAACAACAAATAACATAAAACAACTGCGCAGAAATCGATGGGCCAACCTCGAGCAATGCAACTGCGACTGCAGTGGCAGTGGCAGCTGCAGCTGCAGCAGACATTGAGGTCGCCGAGGCTGGGCCAGAGGAGCAAGAAGTTCCACACAGCGACGACGCGGATGGCGCCGCAATCAGTGCAATAGACGCCGTTGCAACGGCCCACGAGAACAGTCGAGCGAGATTGGAGAATATGCTCGAGGAGGTGGACAGCATGTTCGAGGAGGTCAGCGAGCTGATGGTCGATGTCACGGACCTCATGCGCCGTGCCAATGAACTGCGGGAGGAGACGGACACGTCCGCAACGACGCCGCCGCCGCCGCCTCCCGCTCAGGATGTTTTGTTAGAGGTAGAGGAACCGGAAGTGGAACAGGCGCCGGCGCCCAACGATAGTCCGAGTGATGCGAGTATCGCCTCCAGGCACAGTGGCAGCGACATGTCCCTGGACAGTCCCGGCAGCGAAGGTGAGTAAGGTGCGAACGAAAGGGAACAGATTCTGATATATGCTGAAATCTTTCTGCGCAGATGACTCCGACTTGGAGGCCATGCCACGCTGGGTAATGCCTGCCTATCGCGTGCGCTCCGCGGTGAATATGCTGGTCTCCCAGGCTCGCAATCAGGATGGAGGCATTGCTACGCTGCTGCGGCGTGAGAACTTCCTGCAGCGCGTTCGAAGCATGGTCTTCAGTCAGGATCGCACCCGCAACATAACCACCGACGATGCCAGCCCCGATGTAAGCAATGCTGTTTCACAGGAGATACCCGATACGCCACCACCGCCACCGCCCCTTGACATCGATATGGAGGAGGGTGTACGGTTTGACACCAACCTGCCGGCGGAGCATTCGTATTTCGGGCCGAATCTGAATCGTGTGCCTGGCGTGGATTATCTGGAAGTTGGCAGTACTCATCGCATGCTCATATTCATGCACAAGCACATACTCTTCCCGGGCGAGGTGCTGCCATTCATGATCGATGGCAGCATCATCGATGAGGAAGAGAACGACAGCGGACGCGACGGCGTCATCTTCGCCGTGGCCTTCCCGCTGAAGCCACTAGACGAGAGCCCCCACAAGCTGTACGGCGTCACCTGCCAGATCTACGAGAAGGGCGACAGCGGACGACATCTGATCTTCTACAAGTCCCGCGCACTGCAACGCATCGTCATCAACTTTGACGACATTCAAGGGTGAGTGCAATTGGAAGATCGTACTGTCGCCAGCTTATATACAACTATATATGATATGTTTCTAGGCCTCCTCCGTATATAGCAAACCATCCGACCAGCAAGTGCTACAGCAAAGTCAAGATATTGCCGGAGTACTTCCTTCCAGAGCCGCTCAAGTGCATCGATATGGGCTCGTTGAACCGGTTTCGCGACATACCCTCGATGCGGGACAAGTTCCAGCGCTACCAGCTGACCAGCACACCTTGGCCGCTGGAGGCCTGCCAGGAGTACTCGTACGAGGACATCGTGGAGAAGGCGCGCAAGAAATTGGAAATACACAAAATCGACACCATGCCAAAGTGCCCCATACAGCTGTCCTTCTGGCTGGTGCGGAACCTGCATCTCACCGAGAAAATGATGCGCCTAACGTTTCTCACGGACTCGGTCAACACCAGGCTGCAGCTCATCGGCACAGCGCTGAAGGAGGAGTCCTTGTTCTACTGCCGGTATTGCAACAGCAGCCTGGCCTATTGCTCCGACCTGTTCGCCATGTCCAAGCATGGCGTGCAGACGCAGTACTGCAACTCAGGTGAGCTACCATTGCCTATCCTAAGCCTACATCGAATCTAATCTGGCTCTTCCAGCTGGATATATCCATGAGACCAATACGGTATATCGTGTTATCTCGCACGCCGTTGGCTACAGTGGAGTGCCATCGACTGAGTTCAGCTGGTTCCCCGGCTACCAGTGGCACATCATCATCTGCAAGTTCTGCGCCCAGCACGTCGGTTGGGAGTTCACGGCGGTCAAGGCGAATCTGGCGCCCAAGCTATTCTATGGCCTGGCCGGCTCGAGCGTTCGCATTGGCAAGACCAGCGAGCGCACGCCCACAAATGGCAGCACGTATGTGGTACGGAATCTGCTGCGTCTCGTCACCAGCGAGATCGAATGAGGATGGCGCCGGGTGAAACGTGTTGCTGGTAGCTTCTGTTGCTGTCGTCGATCTGACATTCGCCGGCAGTCGGCTCTGGAGCTGCGTACTCTCTAGCTAGCTGGAAGCATTTAATCCGTATAGATCCGTTTCACTTTTTCGCTTTAAAAGTTTACGATATTTGAAAATTCTTTTCATTTTTTTTATGCAAAATAACTCGCAATCTAGGCGGATATTCTGCTTATTATCGTAAGAATTGATTTCTCAATTAACATATATTAAAATTAATTCATAATTATAACAACACCAGGCTACGCAAGTACATGGTTTAATATATCCTATCCTATCTTTTTCAATATACACATCTATGGTTAAGACTTCAGTTGTATTTGTTGCAATGCGGTTTGAGCTCGAAAGTCTTGGAGATTAGTTCTTAAGCAGCGCGGCGAACGAGGTGGACAGTTTCTGGAAAGAAAGCTGGAGTTAGACGAAGGAATCTTTGATTTATGCTTGGTATATTTACCGCCTTGCAGAAGGGGCAGAGGCCAAAGGAGACTTCCAAGAAGGTTTTGCCGTCAATGAGCGTGTCGAACCACTCCTTGAGGCATTCAGCATGGCATTTGAGAACGCAGCGGGGATTGTCGCAGGAGACAAGCGGCACCTCGCCGTTGTCCAGTCGATAGACAAAGCAGATGTTGCAATGCTGCTCGGCCTCCTTTTGCGACTGATCGAGCTCTCCGGTCTCTCCGGTCGGCATGGGAAAGTAGCACAAGTCGAAAATACGCAAAAGATTCTTATGCATGTCCAGCTCTGTATCCCAGCTGCTTAGTCCATCGCTCAGCACGTGTCGCAGCTGGGCGACCTCCTCCGTTGGCCCTATAATCTGCACCGACATTGAGGCGTAGCTGGCGAAGGGATCGGCAATGGTGACCTTCAGGTAGACACGATTCTTCAGCGGAAAGACACGCGAATTATGCTTGGTGGTAATGGGTGAGGGCTGCAACACGTCGCAAAGTTCATCGATATCCATGAAGCTCTCATAGAACGGACGCAGTTCATCCAACAGCTTGAGGTACAGACTCAGTATGTCCATCAGCGTACGCTCGTTGCCCGCCAGCATGTCCTTGAGCAACACACAGTCGGGCAGACTGTGGTCCAACAGTCGCATCGAGGGCAGTTCCAGCTCCAGGTAATGCGCCTCGTGCTCGGCAAAGCTGCTAAAGCGGACGCGTGTGCAGCGCTCGTCCACTTGCAGGCGGTACTCCTGCGGCTTGTGCAGTTCCAAAATCTCTTCATAGATATTTCTAACTTTGATCACGCTGCTCTCCCGTGGCATTGGCTCGGGCAGTTGCCCGGCCAAGTGTGAGAGTAAATCATCAAGTTGCCAGTCCGCTTGCAGCGGCAGCTTGTCGCTGTTGTAACTCTTATACTCCAAGTGCTGCTGCACATGCAATTGAAACTCGTGCAGCTGCGGGAAGTGCGGTAAGCAGAGCTTCAAACGCAAATACTTTTCGTCTATGATAACTACTCCGCTGATGATGTAGACGTTGTTTTTGTTGCGCCGCAGCAACAGGCCTGGATACTTGAGTGCCCATTCCCGTCTCAAAGCTTTTTCGGCGGCATCCATTCAATAAAATAGTATTTCGATTTAAATAATTAGATTGTAAACAATGTTGAGTGTGACCAGCTGCGCGCGCCAAAAGTATCGTGCATGTCGATTAATTGTGGTGGCCTATCGATAGCTCGATTAATTCAAACACATTTTACGGTTGCATTTGAAAATCACAAATCGGCAAATGATTCAGAATTTGCTGATTAAATATAACCAGCTTGATCAGCTGTACAGGCTTTATATATTTGACACTTATAACTCTTTAATCTCTGAAAATGCCGCAAATACCCAGACATAATAGTTGCGCACACTCATTAAGTAGATGCTACCACACTTATCAATCGAATTTTACGTTATTTACTAATTTTGACGTAGCAGACGGTACACCTGCAGGCAACAATGTACTGTCGTTGTATTGATTTGATTTCTTCGCCTTAATTTGTAACACCTGCACATTGTGGCAGTCGATAGCCATCTACTCGGCCTTTGATAAACCTCCCAGCCATTGATGACAAATGAATTTCGACCGCTTGCTATTTAAACTTCTCTCATTGCGGCAATAGTTCCATTCCCAGTATTAGCCCGCAGCCGGCAGTTTCATTCTCGTTTCAATCGTATTTAACACTTCCACTAAATTCCTCGAAATGTATCGTTTTGTTCTGCTGACGATTGCCTATCTGTGTGTAGTGGTCACGGCCACAGAAGTCAAAGAGTGTAAGTGGTACATAATTCGGGATAATGCTGAGTTTAAGCACACAGATTCCTTGAAGATTTCTGATATGGTTTGAAGTTAAAAACTATTCGAGCTTATCTATCGCGAATGGAAAAATTCGTAGTTAAAATTTAATTTTGCCGGCCAAATTTAATATTTGCTGAAACTATTTTTGGTCAATATCTTTGAACTTTGTGCACATTACCGTGCAGAAATTTCAAATGTCATCTAATCTGTCCGCCTGAAATAAATTCTGATTAATTATGCTTTCCACCAATGGAAGCCTCGAAAATACCCACTGATATATGCATATATGTATATAATATTTTCCATATGCCCAGCACATAAGAATTTATAATCACAACAGCCGACAATCTGCCGATAAGGCTAATCGAAAAGCGCTACCTAATCAAGGAATGCCGAAGGCTTCGACAACTGTAGCATACTTTTGAGTACTACGAAGTAAAGACTTTCTTATCGCAGGCAAAAACAAACCGTTTCCACTGAGCGTCGTCGTCCACGACTGTGATGAGCCCCCGTGTGTGGTCTATAAGGGACAAAATGCCGTTATGGATGTGCAGTTTTTGGGCGGTAAGTGTAACAAGTCTATGCGATATAATACTATTGTTGCGATATTATCGAAATAATCCCTGCTTTATTTCGATCAACAGACAAGAACAATCTCTCGAACATAACGACGAAAGTGCAGGCTAAGGTCTTCGGCATGAATCTGCCCTATGACCTGCCCGAAGAGGTCTCCAACGTGTGCGGCAATCTGCTGTATGGCGCAATTTGTCCCATCGATAAGGACGAGGATGTCACGTACAGGTTCAACTTCTATGTCGAGCAAGCTTTTCCCGAAATCACGGCCGACGTTACGGTCACTCTGAACGATGCCAACGGCGACGCGATCAGCTGTTTCGTCTGCAGCTGTAAAATTCGCAAGGGGTCCGCATCGCGCACCGACGCGGAGCAGCTGCTCTTGGAGTCTTCCGACGACGGTGTCGACTTCGAGGCCTAGAACTCTTGCCCGGAACTCCGTCCGTCGCGACACTTGTAAGCAGACTGATTCAGCCATCGGTCGTCCAACGCACTGTTGACTAATAAACTTCAAATTCTCGGTGATAACTTGATTTTGGTTCTTGATTCTACGTCATGGTGTCGACTCCTTCCAATGCACCCTCCAATCGGCGCTAATAAGATAAGATTTCGCTCATCCGATAAGATTTCTCTCGGTGACGTTGCGATTTGCACCTAGGCTGAACATTTGAAAATTTAATTTGGAATTAGAAATTTATTATGATTACTCGAGTAGCCTAAATACTAATAAAATCCGTGCTGATAATCATTTATTGACCGGCAGCAGGCATTTCGAGTTGACCATATGGTCAACAGTTAGCGATTGCAGTCGATAGGATTTCCATTTCTAGGTGCAAAGCGACACTCGAAGAAATCGGGGTGCGATTCCGCCAATGATGACTCGCTTACCAGTGCCATTCCGCAAATTATGACTCATTTGTAATCATAACATTTAACTCTGTTTAATTTAACTTCAGAATATATGAGTATATTGTAATGTAATAATAGTAGTAGGCACAGATTTCTAAAAGCTAAAGTATGGCGGTATTTCTCAGCAAAAAATGTTATTAAAATCAATTTCCTATGTATAATAATTAAGACTATTTTTCAAATGAATATAATATATTAATAATTAATAAATAAGATTCAATCAATTAATTCGATTTGGTTTTTCACATTTTCTTTACAAATTAATTTTTTGTTGTAAAATGTAAAATGAGATAAATATATGAAATATTAATTTAATTCAAATTCTATAAATTACGTTCTATTTTTATAGTGTATTATGCTTTTCAAATGACAATGCATTTCTTTTGCAACACAAGTCGCAATTCCCGATATCCTGTCTGTCACGCATTCTCGCAGTGTAAGATGATTCCTCACTCTCAGGCCGCACTTTGATAAGGTCATCCGCCGTGTTGTTTTTGCCTTCTTCACAATTGATAGCCCGGTACATTTCTCTTCGGCCTTCGCGACACTCTTTCTGAGGCAGAGGCAGGGCTGCCTGACGCTTGGCTGCATGCGCGAACAGGTGTGCCGGGAGCATTTGAATGTGGGTACTCGGGCCTTATCTGTGCGGGCTTATTACGTTGGATTTAGCGTCTCAATTAGGCCCGGACTACTGCGTGTGGGGATCGTCGAACTTTTACGATTGTTTGCACTCAAATTGCTTGAATTAAATCCCCAGTGATTAGTGTTTATGAACACTTTATGGTGACATCTTGCGGAACATATCGAAATAGTGGGATGGAAACTGCCCATCAAAAAATTTATTTGAAATTCGCAGAAATTAATGTTGGATTTGCAATTTTATTTGTAAAAATAATTTTGAATAAAGTATCACAGTATTTAAAATTCCAATACTTGGCAATGAGTGCAACTCATGAGTCACTCATCAGTTTAGATAGTCCAACTCGTAGACTTTAGTGCCACCAGTGGCCTTCTTGACCTTGATATCGCAGGTGAAACAGGTCGCAATGTCACGGTCCTGGTCAACCAGGTAGATCTCAATCTTAACCCCGACCTCGGGATATTCTCCGATGGGAAATGTGAACAGATAGGTGACATCCTCGGTGGGATACAGCGGACAGTAGGCGCCATACATCAGGTTGGGGCAGACGGCAGCCACGTCGTCGGGCAGCTCGTAGGGCACCGTTATAATTCCCAGTGTGGTCGCCTTTACCAGCGTCGTCAGATTCGTGATGTACTTGTCCACTGCGAAATCAATCTCGAACACTTGCACAGATCCTTTGACAATAATGCACGGCGGGGTCACGCAGCCGTGAACTCGTACCTCCAGCGGAAAGGGCTTGCTGCCAGTGCCTGAAGGTAGCAGAGAGTACTCTCGAATTTAGCCAAAGAACTCCAACTTCGTGGAGGCAGGGAATAACTTACAGCGCTTGACTTCTGTGGCGGGATTGTTATCGTCGGCCTGCACCACATTTAGGAGCGGAAGCAAGAGCAAAACGCTCACGTAGATTAGCGACTTATGTTGCATTTTCGGTGATGTTGCTGATGACCTGCTTTGATCAGTTGTTAACACTATGAGCCACATTAAGGGGCCGACTTCGTTTTTATAGCCAATTCCGGACGTTTCTTTGAGTGATTTCCTTCGGATCGATTATCTTATCGACCGTAGGCGTTTTTGATTTGTCAGCTTTGAAATCGGCTCACACTCAATTGAGTACAGTTTGCTGAAGGTGGGGTCCAGTAATTGTGGCAGCTGTAATCCGATTTGAGTAGATTACCATTGGCGTTATTTTAGTTTGCTCTTAAAATATAAATTAATCAGAGCCAAAACTCTTAACTTATGCCAAACTATACTAATAATGTTCAAATATTCCGCAGGTGCTCTGACAGTGATTTCGTATGCTTGAGGTTTTGTATTGCTAAAATATATAATTTAGTTGTATTACCTTTAAAAAAAAGTCTACATACTTCTTGTCTTTCAAAATGCTATCAAGACGCGGCGACATTTCACACAGGCGAGCACAAAGCGAGTGCAGAATAAATCCCTCGACGGACCAGGACCAGGCTACTAATAATATTGAGAAAATGTAGTTGCGCGACCTAAACCGATAAGCGAATACTCTTGCCTTAAATATTTCTTACTAACAAATTTTAAATTGTATCTAAAACTAATATTGTAGTTTATGCTACGCATAAAAAATTTATTTTATAATCTTAAGGGCATTTACAACTGATACACCTAACTATCTGGTTACATACTGCGCGGTGTAGCGCTACTAGCCTCAGCGAAGGTAGTAAAGCCCCACAGAAACAGACATTGCAACTCCACCCAAAGCCACTGACAATGAAACTTCAAAAAACTCCGACGAGAGACTAAAAGTAAGCTGATAAATATAATTTTCCCTCTAGCACAGTGAAAATTCAGCAAAGGTAACAGCGCAGAGGTGAGTTCCAGACGTTTGTGAGTAAGCACAAGCAAACGTAGAAGTCGCATTGCGAGAACTTCTGCGGCAGCCCTCGCCAATTTGTTATGTTTTGCGAAAAAAAAAGATTACAATGTTGCGAGGCGGGTGGTGGGTCGACATGTGGGCAGCGCAGCGTGAGACTTCCGCCTATGTGCCTTTGAAATCGCTCGGCTGCCCATCCCTGCCTGATCCCTGTCACCGGACCGCTTCCACCTTGCCACCGAGATGTCACATGCTGCACTGTTGTAATTGTTGTGGCATTATTCGATATGTCAAAGCAATGCCAAAATCCTATACAAAATGTCCTCGTGCTGTCCTTACGTTTTCTTCTGCTCTTATGTGTGTGTGTGTGTAAGCGAGCATGTGTGTGTGTGTTGACATATATCACCGTCAAGGCTTTTAGCCTCTTATGCTGGCAGAGGAACCGCAATATTTGATTAACATCATTGCGTTCCGCATTGATTTTTGCTATCTGCGATATTCTATTTTCAGTTCACTCTTGGATAATGCAATTATCTGAACCGGAAAATCTTTGCCTCTGAGCGCCATGAGAGTAGCGCCAAGGCGACAGGCGAACACATACTTTCACAGGCGAATTATTCCCCCAATCCTCTCTTTCTCCCTATCACATCCGTTTGCACTTTTATGCGAATCGCAGCGAGTACCTTTTCCGTTTCCCCTGCTTTTTGCATATTCCCCAAAGTATTTGCCTTTGCTTTTTGCAATCGATAATTCCTGGCAAGAGCTCAGGCATTGTCCTTTTCGGTCTTCTCTGCTGTTTCCAGAAATATGCATTTATCTTTAATAATGTAATATTAATATGACGAGTCTCCAACTTCTAGATAAAGTAGTAAAGCATTTAAGTATCCATAGATCAAAGTAAGAATTGTCTATACAAAAGCCTTAGTTATTTCATGTAGATCTTATAAAAAAAACCTCTAGTCTTTTCTCTAGTATTGCTTTCTATATTGGGACAAATGCTTATCCATATCAATTTTCCACTACAAATTTTGCACTTAGATAACAAAACTGTTGCATATTTTAGAGACCTACAAAAAATAAAAATCTCTGCAAACCAAGTTGAAGTACACAACAATTTCCGAGTTTATTAAATGTTGAAGGCATGCTAACTTTACGTCAGAGATATTCCTTTCTATGCTTTTTGGCTTTTTAGTTTCATTTAGAGTAAATAGAAGACAAGTTGATTGAGGCAAAGTTTCAGTTCTTGTCCCAATTAAGTTGTCAAATTAAAGCTGACATCGAATGCCGGCGCCAGAGCCCAACGATTTGTCACACCAAGCCTCACACTGGGTGCGTAGGGTGCGTCAGGCGCTGCTGGCCTCTGGCCTTTGCCTGTCCGCCCCGCCTCGGCTCTGACTCCGGCTTCGGGCCGTGTCCATCGTCCGTTTTCATGTAATTCAATCGTCTGTTTTGTGTCTCAATTAGGCGACAATTTGATTTTCGTGCTGTTAATTTTTCATTAAACTTTACAAGCGTGTTTGATGACGCGGTCGTGTGTTGTCAATTAATACAGGAATTTCCGAATGTCACGCCTAATTGAGGCAAGAGACGTCAGAGACAGCCTGTCCAACAGGTGTGTGGGAGTGGAAGGGAGAGGCAGGGAGAGTGTGGGCCGGGGCACTGGTAGTTGGAACAACCCTTCCTGGCTTGAGGGTAGCTTGTAGATTGTAAGAAAATAGTTTTTGGCTTTCGAGTGCATTCAACTGTTTGTGTTTTAACAATCTGGCAATCAGTTCTCAGTTTTCCTGCGGTTTTCCTTTTCTTTTCTCTGTTCACTTTCTGGTCAGCTGACCAACTGGCCTTGAGCGCAGGCCTGGCGCTTTCGCTAGCCATTTTCACCTGCGACGTGTGCGTACCTTTCCGCCCTGCCGCACACTTTGATATTTTGCTCGGCAATTTGCATAGGCTGTCATGCAAAAATTATTACATTTCTCCCCAAGCCAGCCAGCCTGCCAGCCAGCCAGCCAGGAGTACTAATTAATTGCCAAGCCCCCGCTCCTGCCCTGTGCTGTAATTAAACGAATGCAAAATTCATGTTTCCCGAAATCAGAGGAACATGCGTTTCAACAACTTTGCTGTCGAGCAATTTTCCGTCTTGTGCCGGCCTCACGTGTTGGCATTTAATTTCCTTGTTCTACAGCCCCACGCACCCCCCCACATTTCTCTTTGTGAGCTACGTAATTTCGACGGGCCTGAAATATGCACAAATATTCCTTGTTACCAGCTTGAGAAAGTTTTTGCCGCTATTTGCATAAATATGCGGAATAAAACTGCAACTACATTATTAAGATTTTACTTTGTTGCGCTGCATAGTTTTCCAACCCGCCCGATGTCGGGTATATAATTTTGGCCCAACTGAGTTCTGGGCCCAATAAGGTTCGGGCTAATTTGGAAAAAAAGTATAATCGAGACGATGATAAATGCGCAGAACTTTGTATGGTTTATTTAAATTTATTTTAAATTTGAATTTAACCCCATTAAATTTATAATTTCTGCTCCATAAATTTGCGTGAAAAATCAATTAAATTTTCGCTGCAGTGCAAACAAATTGGGCAAATGCAAATTAAAGTAATTGTACAGGCACTTGGGTACTCAAGACCCTGCTGCCTGTCAAATCATTTAGACATTTTAATAATCTAGACGTAAACATTTAAAAATCAATTTTCGAAAACAACAACATCAAGTTGACGCTGCGCAGCTCTTCGGCAATCTGTGGAAAATCGCGCAGCTAATTTGCATATAAAACAGTTGAAATTCATGGAAAATATGAGAATATTGATGAAATTTAGGCTCAAGTGCCTGCTGATGGTTACAAGCACTTCACCCCTTGATATTTCCCTGCTGTTGTTGTTAATGTTGTTCCTGTCCCGGTTTTTGTTGGGGTGCTCCTGTTGCTCTTGCAAAGTCAAGTGGGTGTAAGAAATTGTGTAAAACTTGTTTCAAATTGGCTATGCATATAAATTGACGTTAATGTGAAGGCGGCAGGCCTTAAAAAAACGAAGCATCCACCCTCTCCCACTTCCGTGGGGCTGCAGTATGCAACACAATGCGTTGGCTGTGATCGTAAGGGTCGCGCTTTGGCTATTTTCGATAGCAAGGAGCTTTCGTAGAGTTGTTAATGTGATGCATTCTAAAAGTACGCAATACAATGAGTTGACTATGATCGTAAGTGACGTATCAAAGCAAGGAGCTTTCGCATGGTTGCTAATCTCCTGCAGCCTAAAAGTATGCAACATACAGGGTTGAATGTGATCGTAAGTGAAGTATCACAGCTAGGAGCTTTCGTAGGGTTGGTTATCCACAGCATCGTAAGGGACCTCACATGGGCTTGTCTTTATAGAAAGGAGCTTTCGTAGGGCTGCAGTTATGCTGCAGCCTAGAAGTATGCCACAAATAAGTTGTCGGTGATCGTAAAAGATGTTTAAAAGCAAGGAGCTTTCACAAGGCTGCTAGTTATTTGTTGCCTAAAAGTATGCATCATAGTGAATTGTATGTGATCGTGGCGTCACACGGGCTTGTTCTCATAGTAAGAAGCTTTGGTAGGGCTGCTGTTTTGCTGCAGCCTAGAAGTAATATCACTTCTACAAGCTCTCATATCAACGAGTTTTCGTAGGGCTGTAGCTACAGCTATGCAAGACATTGTGTGGCTGTCCGTAAGTGTCCTCACCTGGGCTAGTTGAAAACACGTTTAATCGCTACAGATGATATGGCTAACCACGCAGTTCACTTGCACCCAAGCAGCCCCGAAATATATTAAACAGGTGTTATGTTCTGCCGCTTATCAGACTAAAGAACCAGAAATAATTATAAATCGCCTAGTAAGTTCGGCTGTACTCGCCCTATCAGTCGGTCCACTGGCACTTGGACTTGTTAACTGCATTTCGTAGACGGCAATTGGAAGCGCTCTCATGAAATTAAAATGACAAGCCAAAAGAGTTTCCCAACGGAAATGATCAAACACACATTTCCTTCGCACCGATACAAGCACAGCCCTGATAAAACTAATAGATTATGGTAATCATTTTCTTAGATATGGGTCTATAATTTTTCTACAATCATTAAAAGTCAAGTACTTGTAGTTATTCAAAACAAATTGTTAAATTGTATTAAGAAATAAGCAGACACGCAATTAGCCAAAATTGGCCTAGATTAGCTGCAAAGCACAATAAAACTTGGTTCCTAACGAAGGCGATTAGATTCGGGTGCAAGTACACTCGGACCGATTTGATACCAATTTGGGTTTAGCTACCACGTCGATTTGCTATAAAAGGTCTTGGCCTCTTGATTACTGGACTATAAGTAAATCTGCTTTCAAAGTACAAACATTGCTGTGAAGTAACTCCAGAGAGAACAACAAACGCAAAATGTACGCCTATCAAGTCGGTTTCTATGTGTGCCTGATCTTCCCGCTGCTCTGGACGCTAGCGAGTGCGAGCACACCCGTCAGGCAATGTGAGTGCCAGCACGTTGAGGGATACCCTTGGATTACTAATGAAATGCTTGTCCAATCTCTTCAGGTGCGAATGACAGCAATCCACTGCCGCTGATGGTACAGATCGACACATGCGATGAGCTGCCCTGCGATCTGCTGAAGGGTGTGGACTCCGACATTGCCATTCAGTTCGTTGCCAGTAAGTGGTCGAGCTCCATCGAGCCACTTCGTTGAGCTAACGATTCTTCCTACTTTCAACTTAGCGCGTAACTCCATGCGTCAGCTGACGGCCCGCGTGCACCTCACCTCGCTGGGCGTGACCATACCCTACGAGCTGGAGGCTCAACGCAGTGACGTCTGCAGCAATCTGCTGCATGGCGCCTATTGCCCCCTGGACTCGGGCGAAGATGTCACCTATCGCCTGCTGTTGGCCGTGCCCAGCACTCAGCTGGAGGTGCCCACACGCCTGCAAGTGACGCTGCACGATGCCGAGCGCGGGGACCAGGTGGTTGCCTGCTTTCTGGCCGATACGCGAGTGAAGAAGCCCAGCTCCTAGACGGGCTGAGAGTGATTAGGTTAAGTTTCTCTACGCATTAAGCTTATCGTGGACATTGTATCAATGTTGTGCGTCAATTAATGACAGCTAAGCCAGCCACACCCCCCCACCCTCACGCCCACTCATCGCATCCAAGCAAACTAAACACTATTAGCCATTATGAATAAATAATTAAGGCAAACGTTATGAATAATGAACATGAACATGTGAGTTAATTGCCAAAGGGCGTGCAGACTAACTTAGTTGGAAGCCCCTCCTCCCCCCTTCCCACTACCACTCCTCCTCCACAGTGAATCGGCTTAATTAAATGACGCAGAAAATTACGCAACACCTGGGAGCACAGCCGCAGCAGGTAGACAAGACTGAGCCGCTTGATTGGCTGCGCGAATGGGTGGCGCCCTCCCACTCCCTGTCTCTCTCTCTTGCTCTCGCTCTGAGTCTCTCCTGCTTTCTCCAGCTTATCAAGGTGTTGACGCTTCGTGTGGTTTTTCATAAATTGAAAAGTTTGCATTGCATCCATTTGCCAGTTCCATCCACATTTACACGCACATTGCGCCCACGCGCTGCAGTTGCTGCTTCTGCTGTGGTTGCACCTCTGCTCTCTGCCTTGAGCTGTGGTTATGGCTTCCTTCCTGTCATTTGGCAAAGCAACGCTAATTGGCTTTTCAACACTTTAGAGCTTCCTGGCTGGCTGACTGGCTGCGGGTTACCATCCGCGGACCACGAGCCACGGATTGGGTGCACTGCAGTCGCTGGTTTTATGTCGCCTAATGAATGAGACTTGATTGAGCACATATCCGTCGGTTAGCTAATTGAGACGTCGACTAGGTGGTGACATATTGCACTGCGTGTAGCCAGAAAATCAAGAACGAAGCGAAGAGAACGTTATAATTAACAATAATATTCAGGGTACCTTTAGAAAATACATACATATTTACAGCATATCGCAGGTTTAATTATTCATATTTTATTTAATTATCAATAACACAATTTCAGAAATTGCACAGTAGTTATTTTAGTATTTTTACTTACTAAAATAAAGAATTTTGACTTTACAAAAATATTCACCTTACTTTTTGCCCACAGTAGCATGCAATATCATATAAAAAAACTCAAAGAATATTTGAAAAAAAATATATATGCAAAGGTATAGAAAATATTTTGCAGGATCCCTTTACGCCTAAAATTTAACGGTTCCAAAATTATAATATTAAATTATAGAACAAATTATACTATTTTCATTACAATTATCATGTTGCGTATGATTTCAATACTTTCTTCATTTGCCATTCAAAATTTTTAGATGTGTAAAATCTGTTTTAAAATATTTTTAAAATTTGTAAACCACGCTTTCCATAAAGTTTAATTATTATTGATAAAAAATTAAAGCATTTAAGTTAAATTACAGCATATAACAAATATTTCTATTATTATTTTGTAATGGTTAATAATGCGGTTTGGTTTTCAAAATTTCTGTGCAGGGTATTTAACAGTTTAAACTATCGTTTGTTTGTAAGTTTAAGCTAATTGATAATAAGAATAATTAAAAAAAATCACACACTTAGTCGAGTTTATCGAGCGAACCATTTCAATTTCCCGAGCCGATGGCAATTCAATGTGGCATCGATGGCATCATTTCGCAATGAAGCTGCGCCAAGCTTTGTTGCTCGTGGCGCTGTTCGGACTGCGGCACTGCCAGGATTTCGACGAGGATGACTCGCCGAAGAGACCTTCGGTATAATCGGAAGCAAAGCATAACTTTTCGATGAATTGAGCCACTTTTGCTTTCGCAGCGTGCCATAAGAATCGAGAACATCAGGGTGTACAGCGAGCGGCAGTACGTGGAGATAACCACCAGCATCAACGAGGACCGCACCACATTCAACATTCACGTGGTGGTCACCCGTGAACTTGGCAGCAACTATCTGATTATGAACATCAATCTACGGGGCAAGTACATTGGCTCCACCGAATACAAGAGGGTCTTCGAGCTGAAACGCATAGATTTCTGCGAATTCCTCACCGAGTACAAGGAGAACTACTTCATGCGGTTATTCATTAAGAAATCACTGCAACTGAGCGACATCATAGTCTGTCCGATACGCGTCGGCAACTACACGATTGACAGCGTCAACGTGGCCGAAAGCGTCAATCCGGAGAACCTCTCACTGGGCAGATACAAGTTCTACTCGGAAATCGTGGAGTTCACCGGCGAGTCGCCCAAGGTGTTCGCCATGCAGGTGAACACACAAGTTTATACAAACCATACGCCGTAGTTTCTTTCGCACACACACACTCACACACACTGTCACACACATGCACCGTGGGGGGGCGTAATTACCACAAGGACATCGCCACGAAGGGCTGCTTGAGGTCACCCCCGGCGCCTGCAGCGTAAGCGGATTGATGCCACATATCTTTTTGTTGTTCTGCTGCTCCTGCCTCTCTGTTTGCCCCAGCACTTTTCCGCATTTAATTTTCCATTGTGCGTCATACTCGGACGCTTTTCCCTCGACACGACGCCACGTCGCACGTATTGAAAATCGTTTAAAGCGTCCGAGTGCAGCGTCCGATTATCGTGATTATCTATGACTATCGCGTGTTTGGCTCTGCCGGCAGCATTTCCCGCGGGACACTCGCGGTTTTCCCTGTGCCCTCAGTGCGCTCTGCTATTAGAAGCCATATGTGCGCATTGTTGCTGCAATTTTCCTGCGTAATTCGTGGATAATTAATGGAAAAACAATATGTTCAATGCGGGAAGCCCGACCAAAGTGAAGTTCAATAGTTCGATGGGAGTTAAATAGATTCAAATAAGTTGGTATATTTTTTTGGTAACTAAATTCTGTACAAAAAATCCGTTGTGACCACTAGTTTGTATTAATTTTTTTAATAGTTTTTTTATAATAAATTTTTACTTATCATTTCTGAAAATCAAAACATTTTCTAAAATTGTGGCAGCATTCTCTAAGAAGCTTAAAAATCCGTGCTTTACCATGTCAAGTCACTGTACGGGCCTTGTAAGCCACTGAAACCTTTCCAGCCCATTTGGCTTTGACGTTTTTAGTTGGCGTAACCCGATATTTTAATGGATCACAAACCATTTTACAGTTAATTAAAATCCCTAATGCGGTTTACCTTCGCTTTTCATCGCAACACAAAGGGGTGGCCGAAGGTCGCACCCAGCCCCTGTCCCTGTCCCTGGCCCTTTTGCTTTCGCGCCCTCCCGCCCAATAAAATCAAATTCGCAAACTCAATTTGCCAAAAAATAATGTGAAAATAGAAAGCAAATGGAAATTCAAATGAAAATCCCCAGTCGCAGGCGCATTCCATCGAGGAGGTCGGCTATTGCCCCGCCCCACCTCCAACACTTCCACCCCACCCAGTCGAGGTATCTGAAGTGCGAATGCCTGCTATCAAGTGTCGCACTTATGTGTGACCTTCGCAAATTCGATTTGTCGCCTTTTTATCCATAAACATTTTCTATTAGCCACGACAAGGGCGCACTTTTCAATTTCTGCAATGGTTTTTCCTAGTCTAAAAGAAGGCCAATAACTTGTCGATCTCTGAGGGATGGTCAAACAGTTACGAGAGCTCAACTACGTAAATTGGACACGCAGTTCTGAAAAATGTAAGGAAATTTTCCCACTTACATAGCTTTTTCCGAACAGAAACCAATTTTGATTTTTATTTTGTGGAATTTAAAAGTTTGCTACGTATTTTTTATATTTTAGAACTTTTTAAAAAATGTATAAGAATATTTCTCTAAATTTTACTCATTTAAAATTCTTTATAATTTTAATAGTTCACAGAAAAGTGGGACGATATCTAAAATAATATATAAATATCATCATAATCATAATATTAATCTATATATCATACATTGTTACATTACTAGCTGAAGCGTACTCTATATAAAACTATTGTCATTGCTGCAGGGTATTTGCTAGTCAGTCAAAAGTAGGCCTGGTTCACGCCGGCATCTTTGAAATGCTCTCATACACGTTCAAATTGAATCAATCAAAATAGACTGCGCTGCAGAACCGGCTTTAAATTTGATTTGCACAGCATGGAAATGAAAATGCGAATGGAACAACATTTTCGCAGCCAAGAAGGAAGAGTCCTAGAGCCACGACGAGTCGAGTTGGCGTCACTTTGGCAATTTCCTTTAAGTGGTTCCTACGCTTAAGAAGCTCGTGTAATCACAAAGGCGTCGAGGCGAGCAATTAAACACACGAACTCTCGGCCGATCGGAGCTGCAGCTGGAGCTGGTAATTCGGTAAAATAACGCAATGTTGCGTAATTCAGTTTCACAGTTTTGTAATTAAACACATTTGCATAAGAATTGCTCACTGAAAACCGCATACTGCAATACGGAACGCCGCCGCGGGCATTTTTCCATGCGGCTCCAATTAAAAGTAGCCCCACAGCACGACAATTAACTCGGGCCTGAGCACGGCTCCCAGTTCGGATTTTGGTCTGGGTGCGGGCCCACATTAAAGGTCATCAACTGGCCAACAGATGAGGGCAACGCGAACTCGACGCGGTATGGCAATATCGTTTTGTTCTCTGCGCGCCCAACAGGAAGTCTCCAATGTGTGCGGAAGTGTGCAGCGACAGTTTGCGGAGATTGAATGAAGGATGATTTCGGGGGCACCGTTAACTATAGATAGCCTCTTGCTTGAGCGAGAAAGTCTACATAAAATAAAATCTACTCATCTTTATATCTACACAATATACAGAATTTAGATTTATGTCTAAGCCGAGAAAGGAAAACCCAAATTTCTATAAGAAACTCCTTTATATATAACGCCTTGCTGATGCGAGAAATTCTAAGATTTTAATTTATAAAATAGTATTATAAACATAAATTAAAGTCTTCTCGTCGTTATATCTAAAAAAAAATATTTATAGAGATTTTGCAATATCTTAAAGGAAAAACCTAAATATCTATAAAACGTAGTAATATGTATGGCATTTTATTTATACGCGTAGTACTTTCTTATAAAATATATAAACTCTGCCCATTGCATGAGTTTGACTTTTAACACAACGCATTGAAAATTATATATATTTTTTAATTATTAAACAAAGATTGCCTTTAAATATTGTTATGCTTTTTCTCTTATTATTAAGAAAACTCAGGAAATTCCACATGAGTATATTCCCCAATTTTGAAAAAATTATAAGTGTGAGAAATTCAAGGAGAAATAATTTTAAAATATTGACAAATATTAAAACATTATATAATAATTTGTTTCTAGAATTTAAAATTGAGAAAGGTTTAGAACAAAATCTTTTATTGAAGTATCTCTCATTCTCTCAACTGTTAAGCATTTCCCACAAAAGATTTCATATAAAAACTTAGAGGTTAAGTACCTTATCAATTTGTACATGCGAACTCTTTCGCGATTGTCAGCTGGAATACGAATTACAGCCGAATCAATTGCGAAATATTGAATAGAATTGCCAAAATTCGCAATGAAATGAAGCGCATTGCACGATCTTATCACAGTAAACTGTGCACTTGCCTCATTGGACGCTAAGCTAATCTGGAAAATCTCTGGGCGTGCGGGAATAAACATATTTGAAACATATCTGATCATATGAGCCTAATTAAGAGCCCATTACCCAACCCCGCGCTGCGTAAACAGATATGAAGTTCATGTCCACCCATCTCCCCCCTCTCTCTCACAGGCGCTGTGTAAAAACCGCAAGTCAAGTAACCACCCTGTAGACAGGGTGCCCGCTGAGGGTGCTGCTGGCTTAGACTCGTGGCCGGGGCAGTGGGTATTGTTCGTAGAGTTGCGGTGTAATTTGACACCCGCGCGTATAGCATCGGCAACCTGCGCAATTAGCCCGAAAATCATCGACGCCGACGCCGTTTGGCATGCAAATGAGTGGAAAAGCGTTGCCAGGGCCAATTACAGTGCGTTCCAACTGTCAGCGGCAGCCGTAGCAGCGAGTGCTATCAATAACGTCTTACGCCAGCCGGAGCTATGTTAATGAGACGTGCTGCGTTTACGCCTAACCGACAATTAGCCCGTGGCAAAAGGAAACCGCAAAGTGAAGCGCGCTGCTGACCTAAGAGGGGTAAGGGAAGAGGGGTCTTGGGGGGATAGGTGGCTGCGCTTGCCGTGCAAAAATGTTACGAACTTAATGGTCAACTTTGCCTGCTCTTGTATACAGTTCCCTTCCCCCCTGGCGACTTCTTAACTTGCCTATGAGCTGCACAAAAAGTTCATAATTGCATTCCTCTTTATTGCGTCTGCTTGTCTTCTTGGCTGCGCGCTCGCCACGCTGCCTGCTCTTAATTCAATTTAATTAAAAGCCATTTTTCTGCCAGCTCTGCTTTGGCCCGAATTTAAGGCGTAGCTATGCAAACTTTAAGTTTTCATTTCCGGCTTGCGGCGAGCGCCATTTTGAACTGGCAGCAGCAGGAAATGGCATTAAAAATGCTACGAAATGGTGAAAAAAAACCACAAAACAGAATCCTTCGCTTCTTAAAATGTCAACACAACGCGATGCCCAGCTACGTTGCACAGATAAAAAGTACGAGCAATGCGAGTGAGCAGCAACAGCAGCATAGGCAGCAGCGCCAGCAGCGGGAGTTGGCAACGCAACAAAGCCACATCCGGGAGCCTCGCTCTGCCCCTCCCTGTGCCACACACCGACAGAAAAAACTCCAATACATTGCATTGAAATTCTTCATTTGCAATTCAATGACATTCCGTTCATGCTGCGCGACAAATCCTTTGCCTGTGGGGGGCGTGGCATCGCCGTCGCGCTGTCCAATGAGCGTTGCGACGCAACAGTTGCCGTCCGCTCAGCGGCGCCCCCTGGCGCCCGCTGCTGTCAAACTTTGCATAGCTGTAGGCGTGGCAGCGCATGCGCCGCGCCACGTGTGGGAGTCGTTGCGAGCGGACGGGCGGCCAGGGCGGCTCGAGCGGGCGGGGGCCTGAGAGTCGCGCTATGCGCTGAGAGCGAATCCAAAGCCTGCTTTCGGGGATTCCACAGCAGTGTGCGAGCGAGAGGGCCGCTCTCAACGAGATGCCAATGTCTCATCCCCGGCGGGGTGGTCTCCGGCCCGAGCAAGTGGCAAGTCGGACGGGCGGGCGGGTGGTCGTACGGGTGGGTGTGTGGTGGTGCGTTGTATATGCTCTATACGTTCTTTGTAAGCATCGCCTGGGCTTGTGCTGGCTTTCATTGGCTTCGCATTCAAACCCAATTTCGCTGGCATTGCGACAGGTGACCCAACGTTGCTTCGACTGCCACACGGATTTCACTTCAGTTCAGTTCGACGGGTGCGACAGCAAAGTTGCGTGTAACGCTAAACCTCGAGCCGTGCGTGAGAAATCGTAGTGTAGACGGAAACAGTTTCGCGGCGCTCAACGAAAAAAGTTCTGAAATTATCAAAAAAGTATAGAAAATACAAAAACTGTTTGAAAAGTAGGAAGTGCAACAAATACTAAAATACCTACAAATATACTGAAAAATATCAAAAAGTGCAAGTGATAAATGTGAAGTCTCTGATTATATAATGTTGTGCTTGAAATATCAACGGAAAATGGTAATTTTTGGCAGGTTCTAGCATTTTCAAAATAATATAAAATAGCAACAGTCAGAACTACAATATTTTAAATGATTACTAGAAAATACAACTGAATACAACAGACTTAATTTTTAGTTTTTTTAGAAATGTTATATTGCCAATAATTAATTGTTCGCATTTTTCTTATAAAATAATAATTAATTCTGCTCTGATATATTGGAGCGATCTCCTAAAAAACCCGCACGAAGTTATAGACCCCACATGTTCTTAGTTAAAGATTAAAAAAGAAAAAAATTGTATAAAACTCTAAAAAATAATAAACTCTAGAAATAAATTGTTTTATATTTTTAATAAAGTTTTGTACTTTTTATAGAAGTTTCGCTTTAATTTTGAGTTCAAAAACAGAATAGAACAGAACAATATGCGGGTACAATATGTATTTTGAGATTTGTAAAAATCTTTATTGGTAACAAATAAACAATTTATTTAAAAAAATTATATTCTCAATTATTTTAGTAAAAGTTCCCAAACAACTACAGCAAATTCCAAAATATTAACCAAAGAGCAAAATAAATTAAAGCTACCGGACGTAAGAAAAGGTCCGAGCGAACCCCACTAAAAATGTTGAATCTGAATCAAATGTCGCAGCCGCCGCAACAGCCACCGCCTCCGCCTCAGTCCCAAATGCAACCACAGAGTCAAAGCACAGCCCCAAGTCAGATCCAGAGCCCGAGCCTGGCGCTGCCCCACCCACAACTGCACTACGCCGAGTGCCGCCCATTACCGGCAATCAACGAGACATTTGCGCAATTTTCGCAGCACCGCTTGGCAATCTCGCTGCTCTCCCCGCTGGACCTGTCGCTGCGCACCACCTCGAACATAGTGCCAATTACGCCGCCCTCGACGCCGTCGCCGCCGCGCAAGCGTCCGAGATTGATGTCCGAGGAGAATTATCTGTGGCGGCCGCACATGGCGCTGCCACTGCCGCTGCAACAGTCGCTGCCACTGCAGCCTCAGCCAACAGGCTCGAGCCACTTCCACTTCCAGCAGCAGCACCAGCAGCAGCAGCATCCACTTCAGCAGCCGCCGCAGCCGGCAGCAGCTCAACTTGGGGGCAGCTGCTACGGCTTAAGGCGCAGCCTCGAGGCAGCGGCAGGCGGGGAGCGGGCAGGCTACGGGAAAAGTAATTTTCACGGTTGCGTCACGAAAAATAACTTTGAGCACATTCCGGCAAGTCAATCGAGCGTGACCGGGACGGCAGCCAGCGCCGAGGAGGACGAGACAATTGTGTTGACCGAGGACGAGGACGAGACAGTTGTGAGTTCCCATGACTACAATGAGTACGCGACGGACGCCGAGGAAGAGGAGAGCGAGGACACAATACAAGTGCACGACGAAAACGAGGAGGCTGAGGCGGCGCCCCAATCCCCAGACGTTGTGATTGACGCTGCAGACGACGACGGCGACGGCGACGCCAACGAGGAGGATGACGACGAGGACGAGGAGGTCTTTGTGGACATCTTGAGCAACGACGACGACGAGCTGCCGCCGCAGCAGTTGCAGCTGCTGCAGCCCAAGGCGCTGCGACGCAACGAGCTGCTCTACGAGGATGAGGAACTGCATCATCAGGCCGTCGATGGACTGGCCAAGCTCTTCGATCGCGACTTTGGGCCAGCGCACAAGCCGGCGCTGGGCGTGCCAGAGGCTGAAGCGAGCTCAGCAGCTGAGGAGCATGGGCAGGCGGAGAAGGTTTATCTCGACTTGAGCGGCAGCCCGCAGCCAATGCTTAATAATCCGCCGCCCATTCATTCCCCGGTGCCGCCGCCGCCGCCGACGGCACGCAAACAGAAGGCGGAACGAAGGCGCACCAAACTGCGCAAACACGCGGCCATCGACGAGGAGACCATCAGCCCCGTGTCCGGCACCATCATACGCAAACTGCGCGACGACGAGGAACTGGTGGTGCGCAAAGGCGACATTGATCCGGCTTTCAATGTCGTCGAAATCACCGAGGAGGCCAAGGCCATCCTGGCGAGCATCGACAACAAGATTGGCGACTACATGTGTCAGCTTTGTCGCACCGTCTACGACGACGCCTTCATGCTGGCCCAGCATCGTTGTCCGCGCATTGTCCACATCGAGTACAAGTGCTCCGAGTGTGAGAAGGTAACAGCAACAAGCTCCGGGCTGGGATTTAAGCCAGTGATAGGAGCGGAACTTTGGATGTGGGTGTTGTGAGGGTGCTATAGACAGCACAGTACAGATATATTCAGTGCCATCTACGATGTAATATAGATGTGAAATCTTAAATCAAAGTGCGCTCAATCACTTTTAGCCAGAGTCTTTGGGATAAAAGACTCAAGATTATCAACTTTAGAAATTAGTATCTTAGTTGAGGTCAGTGATATAGACATAATTTTGAAGTAGTGAATCTCTATATACAAAAACTATAATATCCAAACTATTAACAACCGTACATAATTTAATAGTTTACACCGTTGGAAACGGGTACGATCTCTTAGACGCTAAAAGTACAGATGCGTTCGTTCCAATCTTTGAGCTTACAAAATTCTTTTCAGCAAATGTCGGAGGCGTCAAAAGCTACAGGACTTTCAGCTAATTTCAGCAATTGAACATGCCTAAAGCTGATTAGCAGGAAAGATCTATAGTATTCAGACAAAACTGGGACGAGCTTCGAGCTGATGTTGTTCTTCCGTCCCAATGCTCTTACTCACTTTCAACCATTGTCATTGAATACTTCAGTTTATCTAGCTGATTTAAGTAGCAACTGTTTAGGAAAAACATCTATGGTATACTAGTAGTATTCAAGGTACTTTTCCTATTCCATCTTCAATATTTTCAAGTAGGAACTGTTTAAGGAAAACATCATTAATATTCAAGGTACTTTTCCTATTCCATCTTTAATCTTTTCAGACCTACCCAAAGTTCCACCTGTCCATTGCAGCCAATATCATTGGAAGCAATTGCCATGTTTGGACAAATCTCAGCAGATTTGTGACAATGAGAAAAGAGAAAGATCATAGTGGCTTTAAGATATATTCAATCCGATCTTCGAGCTGACTTAGACTTTTGTAGTTTTTTCAGCTGATTTAGATCTTAGTCCAACTTAGTCCGTAGCTCGCCAGTATCACCCCGAACTACCAGCTAATTGTTATCCTTCTACGCAGGTCTTCAACTGCCCGGCGAACCTGGCATCGCACCGTCGCTGGCACAAGCCCAAGTCGGAGATGCAGGCTGGCAAGAAGCGTGCAGGGACAGTGGAGGCAGCCGTCGGCGGCGGCGTCGATATGGAGAGTAGCAAAACAGCTGGCGAGGACTCCAGCGACGGCGTCTATCCCTGCCCGCAGTGTGGCAAGACCTTTAGGCGGTAAGTGCACGAATAAACGCTCTCCTCCTCCCCCCTTTCCGCTTCCAATGCTTTCAATCAACTCTTTATACAAATGCTGCCCCTACACCGCACAGATTTGCCTACCTGAAGAAGCACCAGGTCTCGCATCAGATGCTCGAGAATCTGAAGAACATGGACTTCTTCAATGCGCAGCAGCAGCAACACCAACAGCAGCAGCAGCAACAGCAGCAACAGCTGCAGCAGCAGCAGCACACGCAGAGCGCAGCGCTGGCGCCACCGTTGTCCGCTGCCTATGTACTGCCACGCCCACCGCACTGCCCACTCTATGGCGCGGGCACGCCCAAGAACTATGCGGCACCACAACGCTTCGCCGGCTTCCCCTTCCAGCCCTTCGACCAGCGTCGCTTCTACTCCCTGGGCGAGCTCTACCTGTCGCAGCAGCTGGAGCGCTCCTCGGCCTTCCAGTACGTGCACGCCAATCATCTGCGGCAGCTCTCGAACGTGGCGCACAGCATGCTGCCGCCGCCGCCGCTGCCCGTCAAATGACACAGCTCCACCAATGTGCTGCGCCCGGTGCCGCGCATCGCCTCCACATCGACGGCGACGTCGACGTCAACGGCGACTGCAGTGGGGCAGAGCGGAACGTCTGTGCCGCTGGAGCCGCCGGCTGTGGCCGCCGCGCCCAACTTCAACTGGTTAATGCCGCTGCCACCGCCAACGACAGCGTCGGCAGAGAATGCTGACAGCGCTGTTGGTGGTGTTTAACTCTAATTAGACTAATTGGACTCGTATTAGCATTCAAGATAATAAAGATTCTAGTTGAAGTTGAAGTTTACGCAATTCCGCAAAAATCTCAGATTTCAGATATTTCCCCTGAGTAAGCGAGAAGCTTAAGATAAAGGTAAGCGCATGTGTAGCTTTCTTCTGTTAAATTATATATGCGATATCTGTGCTGATAGGGCTAAAGGCGTCTTCAGTTAGAGATTCATTGAAATTCTACTCGGGCAGCTAAGCTTACCATAGAGAAATGAGAGAGAAAAACTAAACTTTTAGTTACCTTTAAAAAAATGCTGCTGCAGTTTTTAGAGCTTTTTACAATTCTTTATTTTCAAGACAACTCATCTGGTATATTATAAATGTATTCATAGTTTTGATAGTTTAGATTATATTTATTTATTTATTTATTATTATTTACTAGTATTATTTATTTAGATAGTCTATATTATATATGTAAACAGTGCATTCTCGATAACCGGAAAATTAGCGGACACGCTATATCCAAAGTATTGTACTCGTATTGTCCGTATTGTCAAGTCAGGACTTGCGCATTAAACATAATAGTACTATTAAAAAACATAGAACTTTTTAATATTTTAATTTTAAAGATATTGAATTTACTGCAAGTATAGAATATATATAGAATTCCTCGAATTAAAAAAAAAAAAAAACCAACCGCATTATTGTTTGTCCGTACACAGTATTTTAAAGTATTTTCACATCAGTCGTCACTCAAATTTCGAAATAGGTGACTGTATTTTGAAATTTGTCCGTAAAAATGTGCAAATATAAAACTCCAAATTTCTGGTTATAATTTTCAATGGATGCAGCATGTTTAAAGTGTCTGGATTGAAGAAATCAATAAAATAACACAAAAATGCGTCTCATTCTAGTCTTTATAAAGTCCAGACTAAAATGCATTTTATGATATGTCCGTATTTTAAGGACTAGACGCATTTTAGTGTCCGAACTACTGGTTCTCCGTAAAGGGGGCTCTAAATTATTGAGAATGTACTGCATGTAGTTGTTTTTACAAAATACTTAAAAATTGATTGCCATTCACCAGTTAAGGCTAGGTATATTATATAGCACCTACAGAATCTGCTTGAAACCTCGACTGTGTCAAGAGTTATGTTATAGTTTATGACGTCAAGTCGTAGTTTTTATACACTTATTTCTGAAAATCTTTAACGTTAGATCATACGATAAATTTAGCATAAAGCTGTTTACAAAACCATCTACAAAGTGTGATTGTCCTTCAGGAACTCTGAATGCTTTTTACTTAATATTTGTGCGCTATAAAGATACTCGGTAATGCTTGCGATTCCTATCGGATTTTGCGTAAAATAATACATAGAGTGAAGCTGGTCTCAGCGCAGTTCTCCCTTGAAATCGTTCAGCCCCAAAGCATAGGCCAAAGCTTGTGCCAGGTAGGTCTCCTCGTGCACGCCGTAAAAGAGCAGCGACTTGGGCCCTAAGGAGAAAGAAGGGGTTAAGGAAACTCAGAGCTCTCTCTGCGCGCATGACTCACCCTGTGCGAAGAGCAGACTCTCCGAAGGCATCTGCTGCACACGCAGCTGCAGCTGCCGCTCGTCCCCCTCGAAGGTCTCCTGCAAAGTGGACACCAGCTCCGCCTCCTCGCTGACATCCCGACTGGAGCTCAGATAGTTGCCGTTGTGCAGCATGACCAGCGTCAAAACATCCGGCTGGCCGAGCAGGCGGGAGAGCGTCGCATTGAGCAGCTGCAGTTGTGCAATGGCATCCGCCTGCGGCTTCACCTGATGCTCCACAATCAGCAGGTGGCGGCCCGCACTGCCCGGACGCCGGAGCACCTGCAGCGTCTTGTTCAGCATCAGCTGCAGCGTTGGAGCTCGCCTATTGCCACTGAGGTCACCATTGGCCAGCACGCCCAGCAGATAGTCCAAGTTGCTGGCGTTCAGCGACTTGAGGTCCTCGGCCTGCTGCACGATCTCGAACCGCGCGGCAGGCTGCAGCTTCAGTTTCTGTTTCTGCCAATCGCGCAGCAGATTGCGCCCAGCTCTGGCGCGGCACAGCAGCTCGTCCGTTGCGTCCCACTCGTATGTGGGCACCTTCGCGCTGAGCATCTGCCTGCCACCGCCGAGGATGACATTGAGCGCTTGGCCAGTTTCACCGGAGATCAGCTGCCCGGCGACATCCTCGCAGCCCGCTGCTATGGCACCCACAGGCATCAGGCCATCGCATTCCCAGCTGGTTTGAGCCACATGCGCGTAGAGCGCAGCTGCCGTGGGTCCAGTGATCCGCTGATTGGTCACAAATCCCGTGCGCATGCCCGCGATCTGCGCCTGGCGCAGCACACTGCGCAGCTCCGTTTGCCGGCGACTGCAGTTGTAGTTGGCATTGGAGGAGGAGGAGTAAGAGTTGGAGCAGCTGAGCGGAACTCCCGCCCAGAAGGCTTTAAAGACATTGGCCGCATCGCAGGGCGAACTGGAGCTGCAGCTGTTCTTCAGCCTCGCCGTGTGCGGAAATCGATCCCAGACGAAGCTCGAATGCTGCGCGGAGCTCGTGTTCGATCCCTGGAAACGAGCTGCTGCCAGCGCGCGTCCATCGACGCCGCTGACCAGCAGCAGGTGGACACTTCGGGGGCGGCTGTGGGGGGTGTAGGCGCGCATGGCGCGCGTCAGCTCCTCAATGCCCTTGTCGTACCAGAGCTGCTGCTGTGGCGAGACACGATCGCGCCAGTAGTCCACATCGGACAAGTTGGCCACCTCGTGCTCCACCTCGTAGCGTATGGTGAAGCCGATGCAGAGCAGCGTTATCAGCACGGACAGCAGCACGGATCCCGCCACAATGAACAGCTGCGTCGACTTGAAGCGCAGCAGCAGGCAGAGACGCTTCAGACGCGGAGACGCCTCCATTGTTTGACGGATGCGCGACGAAGACTGCGCTCCGGCTCACTGGGCTCTCAGTTCCAGCCTCATTATCTGCCCTGAGATAAGCTGTTGGCGCTGTTTGGCGTTTTTACTGCCTCAATTTGCATCGGGCCAATGCTGAAATTAGACGGAAAATGTTATGAATAATTGACGCAATAATTGCCATGCAAACAACTACGCGTACACTGAGCGAAATCAGCGCGAACACTGTGGGAAGTCAGTTCCAATACAAAGAGTACAGTTCAAGCACTGCGGAAATTCCACTCAAACACTGCGAGAAATAATTTCGATTACTGGCAGCAACTGATTGTTTAACACTTGAAAAAATCAGCTTAAACACTGAGAAAAATCAGTGTGAATTATTGAAGAATACACTGATTTATAAGAAATTAAACACTAAGAGAAAGTAGTTCACTATATGCAAAACACTGAGAGAAATCAGCTTCAAATCAGCAAAATTTAATGCTTTATTGTATTACACATGCTTTATTGTATTATTGTATAACGTGCACTTCGCAAAATCAGTTCGCACACTGTAAAAAATTAGCTTAAGAACTGCGGGAAATTAGATAGAGATCAGCTATTCAATTAAATTAGCTGAGAAAGCTAAGAATAAGCTAATTGAATTAGAACACAGTGAGAAATTAACTGCAACACTGAGCGAAATTAATGGACACACTGCCAGAAATTAGTAAAGACGTAGAGAAAGACAAGGAAAGAGCTTAAAAAACTTTAGAAGCCAAGCGCTTTTATTTGAACCCCAAAGGTATAAGTTTAAGCCGAAGCCAAAGCACTTTATCAGATCATAGCTACTATATCATTCGCTTTACGCATACATACATATAAATAAAAATTATACATAAGCAATTTGCTATGATTTTGAGTATTTTCATGTCAGCTGGAAACTTTTTTATAATTTTCAACTAATATATACTTATTTTAATATACAGATATTTATACTACGAATAATTTTTCATTTAATTATACATTCAATCATATTAACAATTTAATATGCTATCAAATCAATTTTTTTGCTTTCAACACATTTGCTTCTTGCAGTGTGCCAAATGTGCAATACGAGTTCGATTTTGAATTATATAGTAGCATTAGCTTGGAGGGGTCAACGACGTCTCTGTTTGGGTAATTAACATTCTGTGCAATTATTTTGTGAGAGGCCGCAACTGTTTGACTGAGTGGGCGTGGCTGACAAGTGTGAGCGAGAGAGAGAGAGAAGGGGAAGCACTGCCAGGTACAATGGCACTAATTGCTGAGCAAGTGGGAGCAGAGGAGGGAGTCGAGGGCCAACCGCAGGGCAAACTATTCGCTTATGAATTTTCAATCGAACGCATCGGGCGAATGCATTTGTCGTTATGCGAATGCGAGAAACGCTGCTAGCAATTACCGGTCCGTTAAACTGCGGTTACGCCCCTGTAGTTGTCAGAGCCACCCACGCCATACCCGGCGAGTTGCTTTTAGCCATCATATCGATGCTTTGAAGTTGCCTTCGCCTTGACATGTGGTCAGTTTTCCCTGTCACAAATGTCACAAGCAGCGCGCTCGATTTGTTTATCAATTTCCATTCAATTCTTACTGTCAGTTGCGACCTTTTCCAATAATAATGCCAATTGGCAATTTATCAATCACGCTGCGAATCCGTCGCTACGCATTGTGCGTGCCTCCTTGCTCTGGAGAGGGCAGAATGCACTACCACTTTGCAATGGTTTGTGCATTGGCTAAGTTTACGCGCAAGCTCTCGCCGCTGCCAGCTGCTAGCGCCATCTGTTGTAATTAGTTAGCAGTTTGCTGCCTGCGTGCAACAGGCAAAAGCTTTGCACTGCGTTGTGCATTTACAGTGCATGCATGTGTGTGTGCGCGCATGTGACGTACTCGGATTTGCATTTCATGGGCAGCAGCAGGACTTACATAACTGTTCAGATTGAAACGGTGTCAGCTGAAAGGTAGGAAAATCGACGGAAAATCCAGGCGATTGCAAATGCTACACTTACACCTACCTACACCGCAAATCGAATATAGCGTAATGAGGCGAAAGCTATTTTAAATTTTTTACTACAACTTTGCCAAAGGAGTTTAAGCTTAAAAAGTGAAGTATGTGCTCGGCTGTAATATACCATTTAGCCACTTTAGCCTTTAACAATTGTTTGTTTATATGAAATGTATATATTTTCACTGAAAAATGCGGAAAAAAATTCTACATGTATTTTGTAGCCGAGCTCAAAAAGTAGTTCTAAAACGTTCTACATATTATCTATATTAAAACCGTAAAGGTATGTATACTCTATACGTGGGTACGAAAGAAACAATCGCAAACTGTAAACCAACGTTTCTTTCTTGTATTACTAATAAATTATTAATAAATCTATATTATTATATAGAAAACTTGCTCTGAGCATATCTGACTGCCTCAGGTTACAAACCACAAGAGAGAGAGAGAGAGAAAGGTTCAACGATAATACCAATGATAGGCATAATCGAAAACAAAATGCAACTATAAGAAAACTCAGATTATATACTAATTTGGGCAAAAAGTAAGGTGAATTTTCAATTTAAAATTCCCGGGGAACGCGTTTCGAGTCGATTGAAGAGATAAAAGAAAAATCGACGAGGGCGCTCATGGCTATACCGGAAAGGGACTATTTGGCCTGTTTCGAGGATTTGAAAAGACGTTGGCATAAGTGTATTTTATCGGAAGGGGATTACTTTGAAGGGGATGAAACTGATTTAGGAGAATAAATAAAGAATTTTGACTTTACAAAAATATTCACCTTACTTTTTGCCCACAGTAGTATAAATATAACATAATATATATTAAGTATATTAAATAAAACTGCCTTAGCATACATATATATTCCTGAACACTCAAGCCAACTGGCAGTTTCGCAAGCCAAAAGCTACGACCATTACAGTTGCAACTATCATATATAGTATATGCCAATCTGGAAATGGGATTAGTTCCGCTTTCGGTACTTTTAATTGAGAAGCGGACGCTGCATTCGACGCTGGTAAACTATTGAGTGGCTGCATCCAAACATGCGCTCGAGTTGCATATGGATGCAGCTGTCGGCGAGGACGCAATTAGTGTCGAGTGGTCATCAGGCTGCGCTGCTGCACTGCTGCCAGCGACTTGTGGTCGGCGCGCAGTGTCGCCACAGCTGGACACAGGAATGGGACTGCGTATGGGAGTGGCAATGGGAGCAGGAGTAGAAGGTGAAGGCTTCGGCAGCTCAACAGCTGGCGACGCCCACGCTTCAAGGATGCGAAGCATGAGCAAATCTAACCACCTCTCTCTGTCTCTCTCTCTCTCTCTCTCTTGGGAGAGGGAAAGAGATAGAGTGCAGGACATGCATACACACATACAAACATACTGGCTGGCATATGTGCCGCGTGCAAAGTGGGCGTGGCCCTGGCACTGGGCCGCACCCAGGCCACAGCCGCTGACCTTGCCACGGAGGTGGCAAGGAAAAGGCACAGATTTGTGCAACGCCATGACGTCTACTCATAATCCATATGGACACACACACACACACACGCACACACCGACAAATTATTCAAATTAATCGCTCGAAATGACGAAAATTCTATCAAAATGTCGAATGCAATTTGCAATTAGCGGAAAATTCAAGCTCGAAATAAACTGAAACGCAGTTGCTTTTTTCGTGCGGGGGCACTTAATAGAGAATAGAGAACTATCTGAGCGTGTGTGTGTGAGTGAGTGCAATCGCATTCTATCAAACATCTGAGTGTATATGGCATGTTAGTATAAACAAAAGGCAGGCAGAGGCGTAGCTCCCAGTGGGCAGACAGGGGCACTTTAGACGCGAAACGAACTAACGAAATTTCGGGCCAAACTTTAAACAGTTCCATGATTTTGCTACTATATTTTAAGCATACCCCCCTAAGCTGCCCTAAGTGCTTTCCCCGTAATGGCAAAATAATAAAATCAAAATAATATAATTTCTGGTGTAACTGACAACAATAATGACGAATTCGCTGCTATAATGGGCAGTTATACACACACTCACACACACACACACAGACACATGTGCATATCTGACTGACAGCCACTGTAATTTTCACGCCCGATTGCGCTGCGCTCGGATTGGCAGAGCGCTGTGCATCCGACAACTGCAGATCAGCTGTACATAAGGCGCGGCGTTGGGGGCGTGCACGATATTCAAGATCATCGCGTGCATGTGTGTGCCTCTATGTATGTATGTGTGTGTGTGTTTGTGTGCAGTTCGATCTGAGCGCATTCCAGTTGAGGTAGTTCTGAACTCATTTTATTGCTCTTTATGAAACGAGATTAGATTAGATAAGATTATAATTGCGATTGCGATTAGATATGCCTGCATTTGCATGGAAGAGTTGCAAGGAGTTGGCCAATTCACTCAGATGTTGCAAGTACTGTGGGTGCAATAAACTTGCTTCATTTCGAAAGTTAATAGAAATTAAAATAATAATAATAACAATAATAATAATAATAAAAATAATAGTAACAATAATGATAATAATAGTAATAATTTTAATAAAAATAATAATAATTCTAATAAAAATAATAACAATTATAATAATCATAAATGTTGTAAAAGCTTTTAGTATAACTATTTCTCAGTTCCGTTCGGAATCTTTATTAATGAGTTCCCATTCCTTATTGGTTTCAATGCATCTATGTATTTATTTATGTATCTATACATCTCCCTTATCTATCGGGTTATCTGTAAATTAATCTATGTATATGTAATATTTACTTGTTGTTTTGTCTTCTTATGTATATATTTAAACATTTGTTATTCTATTTAGCTACCTATTTATATATCTATTTGTCTATATATCTTTTTATCGATTTATATATCTCACTTTCTATACACCTATAAATCTATCAAATATCTCTCTTTCTATAAATCTATCTACCTATCTGTCAATCTATTTATCTACTGTCTATCTATCTATAAATATATTTATCAACCCATCTATCTATCTATCAATTATCTATTTTTCTATCTCTCTATCTCTTTGTTCTTATATCCATCTATATATCTATCGATCAAGCGAGAAAGGGATATATTTTTACACATTTATCTACCTATATACTTGCTTGTATGTATCTACCTCTCTCTATCAATATTTTAGTGAAATATCATAGCTAACTCACCACTTACCTACTTATCTCTCTGTCTATCAATCAACTATTTATCTATTTATCTACCTATCGCTTTAATAGATAACAATCTATGCCTATCAAGCTTTCAATATCTTTATAAGCTTTATTATCTTATATAATCTTTTATCTATATATATTTAGAGCTATGTGCTTTAGAAATATGGATATGGAATATACATACATTGATCTATTATATATCTATCTATCTACCTTTATCCACAAGTCTATATATCTATTCATTTATCTATCTATATTTCGATATTAATATCTATCAATCGTTATCTATCTATTTGTATATCTATCTACCTATCTGTGTCTTAAATTTATACTTAAATATCTTTGTATCTATCTAGTCATATATTATTTAGACATATATATTTCCATATCCACTTACCCATCCACCGACTGAACTCTGTATCTGTATCTATTTGAAGTAGCAGCAGCAGCAAAAGCACAACAAAAACTCGTAACTCTCGCTGGACTAAGCTCTATAATGATGCCAAGATATCGTACAAAGTCTTCGGCCGTGCAAACACATTTCGAGATCGTAAAGCGAAATTAAAAATGTGGCAGGGCCAGCAAAGACGGCAGACAGCAGGGCTGACTAGGGCCGAGAGGCTGCGAGTTATTGATTATGAGTACCTCTATGTACGTTTCGACTTATATACTACAATGTGTGCGTGTGTGTGTGTGCGTGTGTGTGTGTGTGCAGTTCTATGTGCAAGTAATTTTCTCATTATGTACATTCGAACGCCTTACAGCAAAGCAAATACAGTTGACAACTGACGACAGCAGCGCACTTACCCGCAAACACAGCGTCGCTGTATCTGTGTGTTGCACACTAATGCATTTTGATACTGGCCTTGAACGTGAATTGCATTTGCGCAAAATATCTGTCGAGCGAGACAGAGACAGAGACAGAGAGAGAAAGAGGGAGCAGGCTTGTGCCTGTGCAGAAGAACAAGAGAGGGAGAGAGAGAGAGTGAAATTGGAAAGAGCGAAATCGCAAGAATTTTTGCCAAAGCAAAAGTTTGAAGCACATACAAACACATCGCACACACACACACAGGCACGCTCAAATCGTACTGCAACCTTCCACGCTTGCATTTTCCGTCGACTCTCTCGCTCTGGCACGCACGCACACACACACACACACGCACACAGCTGTATACATGCATATGTACAACTAAATATTCAAAGCAGTTTCAAGGTTATCGCGTTCACACAACACATGTACATGCAATACAAGTACAAGCTGTATGCATGTTCGTGCACACACACACACACACACACACATGCATAGTCGTGTTCTCTCTTCTGCGCTCTCTATTTGCATTTTTGGCAAGTTGAAAAGCTCAGAAACTTTCCCATTGCATTCCACCCCAACCGACCGCCTATTTACACATGTACGTGTGTATGCATGTGTGTGTGTGTGTGTGTGTGTGTGTATATACGTGTATGTATATGTGTATTTACTTTCTCTATTTTTGTTGGTTTTTAACAGCTTCTGCTGGCAGGTTACTTTGCACGTCTGCCTTCGCTCGCTTGGGGGCGTGGTCGTGACGTGATTCAGAGACAGCTGCAGGCTGCAGCTCATGCCACTCGCTTGCTGCGCTATTGATTCGCACAGCAAAAGGCTTTCAAATCGTGACCTATGTAAACAATAACTTGGCCAATACACTGCAATTGTTGGAACACCCCACGCCCAGCAAACACACTTAACGAGCTGAACTCGAGCTGACGCTGACGCTGACGCTGACGCCGACGTCGACGCTGACGCAAGTCGCAGCTGAATGCAGTAAGCTGTTTGTTTAGCAAGCGCAGCAAGGGGGGGAGGGGGGCAGCAAAAGCTGACAACAAAGCGGACAAACAACAACAAACTCGCACGTTCGTTTCCGCCCTCGCGCGCTCAAATGTCAGAGTTGAGGATGCGAAGGAAGGAAGGAGGCAGGGAAACAAAGAAGGAGCGGAGTGAAATGAGTATCATTTCATTTCATTATCCAGAGCAGAACGCACGCACACAACGACACACACTGCATAAGTGTGTGTGTGTGTGTATTTGCACACAACATGCTCGGCGTCTCGCCCCGGCAGCATTGCATAAAAAGCGCCCCCCGCGCTACTCCCCCTCCCGAAACATGAAAGCGAAATTTCTGGCACATATTTCAAATGTCGAGAGTAGACAACAAGTCGCAGCGATGATTCATGCAGCAGCGTCAGCGTCAGCGTTCCAAGAGAAAACAAAAGTACTCGTACATCAAAAGAGAGAGAGAGAGTGTGTGTGTGTGTGAGAGAGCGCACGCTGGTTGGCAGTCATGTGAGGCACATCTTGCCGCTGCCGACCACCCCCGCGCCGCAAAGCCAATGCAGCTATGCAGCTCTGCTCTCGCTCTCGCTCCCGCTCTCTGTCTGTGTTTGGCTCTCTGGCTGCGCTTCGTTCAGTTCACTTCCTAACGCCTCCGCTGCCAACGCTGACGTTTCATTTCCACAGTGTTTCACAAGCTCTCGCAAACACACACACACACACACACACAAACATACACAGAGAGAGCGAGCTGAGCGCAAACAAAGAGCGACAGCACAATCCTTGTGCGTTTATTTCAAGTTCACTGTCAAGGTCACCTACTCTTGTCATGCGCTGCGGCAGCATAAGGCCAAAGGGGCGTGCGCGGGTCTGCAAGGGGTGATTTGCAGCAGCTTCGCCGCCGAGGACTACGCCAGCGTCAGCGTCAGCGCATGCATTTCTACACGGTATGTGTATGTGTGTATGTATGTACAGACAGTGCCTGCCAGCTGAATTCTCACACACAGCCTGCTCCTTTCGCAACGCTCACACAAAATATTGTGCGCTGCATACTTATTTGCCCCACTGTAGCTATAGCTACATATATGCCCAGCCATATGTTTCCGAGCACTCGCCTGAGCCAAGTTTTTCGCATTCAGCAGGCTTTCCCACTCCTCGGCGACCTCCGCTCGAGTCTGTTTGTACACAAAGAATTATTTATGCCAATTTTTTCTAGTAAACAAATATTTTGGCTAATTTTTGCATAGCTCTGCGCGAGCATTATGTTTACCCGGAAATTTACAAATTTGCACACTGCCGCGCATACTTACTGACCGAATTCACAATAAACCCGTAGTTCCTGGTAAGCCCGTTCAGAAGCCCGTAATACGTGGAACTACGCCACTCTCAAGTGCTTGCAGAGTCCTGCAGAGTGTGTGCTGTGTGGACAGTGACTCAAGGCAAGCAATTGCCATTTGATATTTGTGTCCAGTATTTCGTCACACAATGAAATAGTGAAGCAAACAAACACACACACACACACACACTTTTAAGTGCGTGCTGACTGCTGCCCCCGCTTCGGAAATGTATGAACAGCACCCAGTGGGAATGCGATGCAGACATCACGTGACTTGGGGTAAGGTGGAGGGATAAGCACTAGCTGCTAAGTGAATAACTTGAATTGAAAAAAAGTAAAGTATTTTTCTTAATATTGTAAAAAATTTAAATATTTTTCCTAATATTGTATAATAAAAAGTTAAATATTCTACTTCATTGTGCAAAAAAGTGAAAAGTTCTTCCTTATATGTATATTCTTGAGTATTGAAAAATGGTTTTACATATCGTAAAAAAATGAAATATACTTCTTCATATATTGTAAATAAATTTAATGTTCCTTTTCATATTTTACTTTTTTGCAAAATTGCAAATTAGAACTTAGAATTAGAAATTCCGAAAATCAATAACCGAAATATTTATAAGTTTCATAAGTATTTTTTAGAACTTCCGTTGGAAAACTATTGACAAAACTATTCAGCCAATTCAACTTTTTGAAAAAGTTACACAAATTTAGAAATCGAAATGACAAATTTTATAAAATAACAGAAATATACAGAAGCTAACAATATATTCAGAATATTCTAATAATTTATTTATAAGTTTAGAGCTTATTACTTTGATCCGATTAGAATAGATGTGTATGTAACTACTTTACTTTAAAACGAATACTGAAACTGAAAACCAATCTGATATTAATTATATTGAATGTAACTTTGGTGATGTATCTTTAATCAAGATTTTGTGTATAAGGAATTTCGCTTCAAATGAAAATGCATTTGAAAGACATGCGAAATAAGGGCCTCTTCGTCGTGAAGGTCATCGCGTATACGTTTACCACATCGCTTGAGATTTCCGTTGCATTTCGTTCGGCTGGGATGTTCGGCTGCCGGGGGCTTAGCGCTAGCTATATATGGAAGTTCGCGTATGTATTAATATCGACAAACAGATATATAGAGGGGCATGTAGATTGCATACAGAAACACATACGCACGCACACAGATGTGTATCTGGGTTCCCTTTGTTAGACACAGCGCTGTGCATGATATAAGAAAACGGTCAGCGGCAGCCTTATGAAAGTGATGGCATGCGATATCATCTGTTGCACCGGGCAAGGCACATACAGGTGCACGTGCAATTACAGATACGGATGCGAGGGCTGATATAGATACAGTAACGGATATGTGTGAATGTAGATACAGATACTGATACAAGTAGAGGTACAGATACTGATATAAGTTTAGATGCAGATACAGCTGCCAATACAGATACAGACACCGTAACAGATACAGATACAAGTGCGGATACAGTTTAAGATATTAGTGCTGTTATTGACAGATACAGCGGTAGATACAGATACAAGCGCAGATACGAGTACAGATTGTAGATACAAGCACAGATACTTCCGCAAGTGTAGACACAGATACAGATACTTCTACAAGCGTATGTACAGCGTAAGATATTAGTGCGGATATTGACAGATACAGCGGCAGATACAGATACAAGCGCAGTTACGACTACAGATTAAAGATACAAGCAAAGATACTTCTACAAGTGCAGATACAGATGCAGATACAAGTGCAGATATCGACAGATACTGCAGTAGATTCAGATACAAGCACAGATAAGAACATATATTTCAGATACAAGCATAGATACTTCTATAAAGGTATATACAGATACAGATACAAGTGCAGATACTAGTGAAGATATCGACAGATACCGGTGCAGATACAGATGCAAGTACCAGTGCAGATACAGTTACAGATACAACTGCAGATGCGGATACAATTGCAGCTACGACTTTTAAAGCAGATGCAGTAACAGATAGGCAAGCGCAGATACCTACGCTGACAGATACATACTGTGCTACTTATACTAATGCAAGTGCATTTGCAATCACATATACATGCACACATACATACGCCCGATGCATTCGATGTCGTTATGGCATTTAATTAAATTAAATAATTAAACAAACAGGCCAAAGAGCGTGCTGCACACACACACACACAGTTACATGCGCGTATGTACATTCAATTATATAGACAGGCATGTACGACCCCAAACAAATTCAATTAAGAAACTCAAAAGGAAGCAACGGGTAAATTGGCCCGAGAATCGCAACACACGCACATTCATCAGCGGGAATCACTGTGTGCGAGTGTGTGTGCGTGTGTGTGTGTGTAGCTATGCATATGTACAGCGCAGTAATAGTTGCATTTAGTTAGTAAACGCGCTAATTATATACAATTTGCCAGCCCTGCAGCCCAACCCGGTTAGCCCAGTGCCAGTCCCAGGCCCAGGCCCAGTTCCAGTCCCAAGCCCAGTCCCATTCCCAGTCTCAGTGCCAGTCCCTTTGCAAGCTTTCAAACACACACACACGCGCGCACAGACTGCGCTTGTGTGGGTAGTGGCAGTAAGTAAGGCGCTGTCAGGGTAGACTGCACACGGGCAAACTGCAGCAGTGGGCGAGAGCGTGAGAAAGAGAGAGAGCGAGAGATCAGGGGCGCCCTGCGCTGGTATTGGTAGCAAGCAAACGTGCATACATGAGTATATACTCGTTAGTGTTTGTGTGTGTGAGTGAGGAGCAGTTTCCTTTACAGTGCATGTGCATGCAATATATACAAAGTGCTACATACGTGTGTGTGTGTGTGTGTGTGTATGTGCAACGTTCGCCTCGGCTCGCTCGCTCTTGCAGTCGCTTTATTGCATAACATCCTTGAACTTGAACCGAGATGAGCCGAGCTTTGGGTCGCTTGGCCGCGCTCTGGCTGACTCAGCGACACGCAAGCACACACAGGCAAAGAGAAAGACACACACACACACACTCACGCACACACAAGCAGCTGACCGCTAAACTGCAGTTGCCTCTATATTCGCCTCGTCCGTCGTTCGGCAACGACGACAAAGTTGACGAAGACAACGACGCTGACAGCGGCAGCGGCAGAGGCAGCGACAGCGACAGCGACAGCGGCAGTCGCAGCCTGCGTCTCAATCAGTTTCTGCCGTGCTTGGCATTGAACGCGCGACAAGCGAGCAGAGAACAACGATTCCCAGCAGAACCAGAAGCAGAAGCAGCCGAGCCCAGCCCCCACACACACGGGGAAATCAATGTAGAGCCAGGCACAGGCAGGGCAGAGTGTAGATTGTAGAGTGCAGAGTGTACGCTGTAGACTGTAGACTGTGAAGCAAGCCAAGTGGAGACTGAGCGATTGAACGAACTGAACTGAATGCAATTTATTACAGTAATTATAATTAGACACGCAAATGACATCAACATCAGCGTCGAATTAAAGTTGAAATTTAATGGAAGCTGAGGCGAAACTGAAATCAAACTGAAACCCAAATTGACGAACCTCAAAAGCTACAATAAAATTAAGTAAAATCAACAATAACGATAACAATAACAATAACAATAACAATAACAACAATGCTAGATAATTACAAATTAATTGTGCAACAAAAGCAGCGTACGAAATAATTTGAGAAGTGCTCGTCAAATGCGCAGTACAAACAATCGAAACAACAACAACAACTATATAAAAAAAAAAAAAAAAACACCAACAATAATGAATTTCAATTGTACGTAGAAAAGTGCAAGTCTTTGTGTATTTTCTCATCTACGGAACGAAACATCGCAGAATTGTATTGGAGAGAATGGCAAACAAATCCGAAAAACCCAAAACCGAATACCAAACGAAACGAAATCAATTTGTGAAAATCGAATTGTGAATTTCCAAATATTAATTGTCCGTATGCATATTTACCTAGGAGTATTACGTGTCAAACGTGTGATTTCGTTCCGCTTATATACAAATTTTAATTATGCATTCGAAAAATGTCAGTGAAAATATAAATAATGAAAGAGAATATTGCATCATCGAGCTGGGAAAGCTGTTGGCGAGGAAAAGCGAACGGGAAAACGATTTGGCCACATGGATGATGTTGTTGCACAAGGTAATTTATAGATACATATATACAGACACATACAGACTCATAACACTCGCCGAACTCAGTTTATATAATACAAAACCCTAATATGGCACCAAAACGTACCTACCTACCGACTACATACTATATGTCTATATGTACGCCTATATACTACATACTGCATTGTTCAGTTATAGCTTTTGCGGTTTCCTTTGTTCTCGCAGCTTGATTGTAACACCGCAATATCATCGCATCAGTTTTAGAAGTAGGCGACTTGAATCTGTCGTCTGTATGTCAAAAAGTTAGCCATAGAGTATATAAGGTATACAGCTATACAGCACAAACTGATTTTTGCGCTAGAGATGCGCGTGCACCAATTATCAATCGAGCAAGTTTCGCAAAGTTTACAACTGTTTATTTGATCACGAGTCGAAATTACCGACATTTTTACAGCGTATTTTGTGCTGCATGCGTGTCACGACTGGAAACACGACAGCTACTCATCCCTAGCTTGTATGGTTTATTTTCAGTTCTCGTTGTTCCTTGCACCTAGTATACGTAGTGTGTACATACGTTTCTGTATGTTTGCACGAACCTTCCTTTTTGCTCTTTCAAGATTGTGTGAGAAATAACACAAAGCAAGAAACAGAATGTGGATAACGACAGTTACAGCAAAACCGCTTTTATTGACAGTTAAAAATGGCGGATCAAATATGAAATGTGATCACATACATATTTTTCAAGCTTTTTTGATTTCACATAAAATCAAAAATTCTGGGTATTAAATATTAATAATATAATAATCTGAAAAGAAAATAAATTGTTAGTAAAAAGCTCAGTAATTTCCTTATAAGAAACTAATAAGAAGTAGAAAAAAAGAACTTAAGAAATTTTATAGATTTTCTGCAGAAAGTGGTTCTAATTTGCTAGCCGCTAGTGTATTAACACTCTACGTAAACTGCTTCGTCATACATACATGCATAGACGTGCCTTGTATACATGTATATAGACAATAACTCACCCATACATAGTGACAGTGACACTCACACAAAAAGCTCGAGATCCTGTCAGCACATGGTATCCTGGAGCGCAAAGAGAAACAACGAGCAACGCAATAACAACGAAAAGCAAAAGTAAAGCTCACGCTCTCACACATAGACACACACACACAGGCACGTACAGGCACGCATTCTTGTGCGTAGATAAAGTAAGCAGAGGCAGAGCCATGGCAGCCAAAAGCTGTGGAGAAATTTTAGTCACGGACAACAAAAAGCGCGGAGTCAACAGAACTCAACACATACGCAGGGCGCACACGCACACGGATAGAAGCACAACTACAGTTGCAGAACAATGGGAATAGGAATGCCAAAGAACTGGCTGTGGGTAAGATATGTGGAGAACACATGAATGAAAGAACGGCAATGGCAGAGAGTGCGGAGAGTGCAGAGAGCAGCGAATGCTTAAAATCGGAGAGAGGAGATGGGAGATAGGAGAGCACACAGTGGCGAGAGCAGAGCACCTCGGCTGTCTGGCTGGCTGGCTGGTTGACTGCCTGCTGAAGGCCACAACGTGCTGTGCGACGGCAACATCGGTGTGTGGTGTGTGTGGGGCAGTAGGACAAACGAGATGGTGTGGTGTTAGCTCAGAAGAATAACAACAGGAAGAAGCCAAAAACTTAACGAAACTCAGGCGAGAGTGCAGACTGTGTGTGTGTGTGAGAGCGCACGGCGAGAGCAATAGCTAGAAGACAGAAGCTCAGTCGCAGTCGCAGTCGCTGTCGACCGCGCGAACTTTCCATGTGGCCTGCGGCGCACAGGGGCGACATTAAGCGGCGGCACCTTCAGCCGATCGCAGCGCTCGAGCCTCGAGTTCCTGTTCGTGATTTCGCATGTCCGCGCGTGTCCATTGTGTGCGTCCAAATCGCGAGATGAAAATGCACAAATACACATACATACATACATATGTACTGTACGTGTGCAAAGCTTACAAATACAACTGCATAGTTCTGTTACATTCGCATGCATGTACATATGTGCGTATGTATTGCGCTGCTTTTTGTCCTGCCACGCAGAACGCTGAAAGCAACCCCCGGCAAAGCGAAAAATGAAAATAACAGAGAGATGAGGAATGTGGACAGAGAAGCGGAGGAAGAGGAGGAAGCAGAGAGTGTGAGTAAAGCGAATTGCGTCGTAGTTACCTTTCAGTGCTTGCTTTTATTTTGTTTGGTATTAACTTATTGCGATTGCTGTTGTTGTTGTTGTTGTTGCCAGAAGTTGTCAAAAATTTAGAACTTGCCACAAACACACAGAGACACACAGACACACGTGCTTGCAACTCTTCCATCACATTTTTCCCAGCGGCATTTGGATTATAAAATTGTACATATTTATTTATAACATAAACAAAATGTGCGAATGAAGACAAAGCGCAAATGGTAAGCAAAATTCGCAACAAAAAAGTTGAAAAACAGATTTAAAAGAGCGCGCACACACACACACACACAAATATATCTATGTATGTGTGTGCGCGCCTGTACGTATAAACAGTTCTATTAAGCAAAGAGCGTAACAATAAATTTATTTCTCTTTGGAAGTTTCTCACACACACACATACGAATGTTTGTTGGAATGCAAATGTGTGTGTGCGCTGCATTTGCTGATTACAATTTGCCGTTTAATAGGCAAATGGGAAAAGGGCTCAAACGGCTTGCACTTTAAAATGTACAGTGCCTGCCGCCAGTTTGTGTACGTCTGCTGGCATTGTGAACTATTCATGCACAGTGGAGCAAGCTTTGTGAAAAGCGCAGAGCTAAAGAGTATAAGCTTGAGCGGTACTCAAAATATATTTTATTCCATGTAGTTTTTGCTTAAATCGTGATTTTCACTTCTTTTATAGAAATTGAAAGAAGCAGCAGAGCTTTTTTGTGCTGTACGTGGATTTTTTTTTAGTTAGTTATACTCATATGATTGAATTGAGCTTGAAAGATAATTTACTATTTATACGAAGACACATTTTTTGTATTTTATTTATTATTTTATTTAATTATTTTTCTTACAAAGTTTAAAATTAAATTTCTTAGTTAAATTATAATACAATTAGGCTAGAATGCATGAAAGTTAAAGAAATACAATACCAGCTTCAAAATAACTGGAAGCACGATAAAGATAATTTACACGGAGGCACATTTTTTGTATTTTTTTAATTATTTTATTTAATTATTTTTCTCACAAAGATTAAAATTAAATTAGTTAGTTAATACAACTTAGGCTAGAATGCATGAAAGTTAAGGAAATATAATACTAGCATCAAAGCAACTGGAAGCACGATCGCTTGCCAAAAGAAACTGGAAAGAATACACAAAAGTATGCAGATATATAATATATGTATGTGTAGATATGTATCATATACTTTTGGCCCAGTGAGTTGATCCAATCACGTGACTTAGCGCAAAGTGTGGAACTGCTTCTTAATTGCCAGACCTTCCGCTGTTTATAATTCTTATATGCATATTGTATAATACCATGACGAATGCCCGACAATATTGTGAAATTGTAAACTGCTGCTGTCTTGTCATACAATACGGGATGAAGCAGTGCATATGTATGTATGTAGCTGCATAGTGTGATGCAGGTTGTGGCTGCCCACACATCGATTCCATCTGTGCCCGCCCTTTGGTACTTACTACACTCTACACTGCACACTCGTATTGCTACGAGTATTTAGTACATGTTGTATCTATTAGGTACGCAATCAAGATCTAAGCCCCTTCGCTCCTACGTTTCCTTGCGCCAACCTGCTTTGAGCGGACAGCACAACAGCGAATGCATATGGACGTGGCTGTAGCTACAAATGTACACACACTTTTGTGCACAAGTGTGTACTATACATGCATGTGTACGTAAACGTGTGGCTGTGACTGTGCCTGTGTGTTTATATCCAAAGTTGAGTCAAGTTGGCTTTCGTGTTGTTTTTATTTGTGCAAGATTATTTGTGTATGTGAGATTTGGAAAACTTTTACGTAACGTTCGGCATGCCAAACCCCCAGCACCGTGCACCTTCTCCCCCACTCCCGCATTGAATTCAGAGCAACAGGAAGGAGCAAGGGAGGAGGCAATGAGACAATCTTTTCTACGCTTTTGCGATAATTGCAAAGTGACGCCATCGCATCGGATATCATCAGCATGGGGTTTACCTGAATTAGCGAGAGTAGTACATGTATCCAGATATAGGCGTATGAATAGATATCGATTCGATTACAATGCGAACTACAAGCAGGAGTTCCCTCTGGTCAGCCTATCGATTTGTAGGCTCTACTGTGCTCTGTGCTCTATATATAGCATATACTATATATAGCCAGATTATTCGTCAAACAGGCTCAAATATTTGCAGTTCGCTGAGGTACAAGACATAATGCAGAACAGCAGGGCAAAAGAAAGCCAAAAACATGTCAAAACACAGACATAAAGCGCAAACATATAACACATGGCACGAGTGAAAAGAGGAACTCGGCAAAAATAATAAAAGCCAAATGCTCGTCGATGGCGGCGCTGCCAGCGTCGGCGTCGTTTGCTTCGGCTGCTGCTGTTGTTGTTGCTGTTGTTGTTGCTGTCGCTGTCGCTGTCAGTGTGTTCAGTGTGTCGAGGTGGCGGCGGGCTGTATGTATTTCAAGTTCAAGGTTAAGATACTAGTTGTGCATGCGAGCGGCGAGTGCGAGCGAATAGGCACTAGTGGCCACAGCGTGCCTGTATGTACAGCCGTCTGTGTATATCTCTCTCTCTGTGTGTGTGTGTGTGTGTGTGCGTGTGTATGTTTGCTTGCTAATGTACGATTGTGTGATAAACCAGTTTGGCACGTTTCGTGGAGCAAGCGAGAAGCGAGACAACAGGTCAAAGCGAGAGCGCACGACACGCAGGCGGAGAGCGCGAACAGAGCGTCAAACAAAGAGGAAGAGGAAGCCAACGAAAGGCAATGGCAAAAGCAGAGAGGAGCGTCAAACACAAAGTTTGCCAAGTACACGCGATGTACAAGCGATGTACATACATACATACATATAGAGCGATGACGACGACGATGCACTGCACCGAAAAGTAGTCGAAAGTCTCACTTGAATTGCCAGCAATGCCTTTTTCTCTCTCTAGCATTTTGTTTCTCTCTCGCACGCTGTGGTTTGCCGCTGGAAAGCACAAAACATTGTGAAAACAGCTTTAAAAATACCGTCGGCTTTGCTGTTTGCTTTGTGACACCTATTCGCAGTTGTCGCCCCTTCCTGCAGCTCCCCCGTTCGTCGTGACGCCGTGACGCCGTGTTGTCGTTGTCTGCGGCAGCTTTAATTAAATTGATGTTGATGATTACTTTGCTCGCCTCTAATCGCAATCGCTTTGCCCCCGCTCTGCACCCGCCACGTCTCTCGTCACGCCCCCGAGCGAGCGTTATGCGACTGCCCGACTAACCGCATGGCAGGCGAAGGCAGACGAAGAGAGAGAGAGAGAGAGAGGAGCTAGAAGCAGAGCAAGAGCAGAGCTGACAAATACGGTTAGCTTTTCATTTAATTAAACGCCAGGCGTCGTGTCAACTCGATGGATTTTTAGCTTCTGCCACAAGAAGAACATCAAGAATTGAGCGAAGAGCCCTATAAATCGATGCCCCCTTCTCCGGCGGGCCGTACACTGCGAGGAATTTCCAATACTAAAATCAAATTAGCTAAAACATGCCGTAAACGACGCAAAAATGGAAAAATCTCGTTTTATTGCCGTACAGAAATATATACATACATACGTGCCGAACATGCACATACTATATGCATACATGTGTGTGGTTATTTGCATATTTTCGGTGAATATTACTTGCATTTCGCATAGTTTCGAGTTCATTGCACCACAAATGATTGCCAAACACAAACACAAATAAAATATCTACGGAATATATAGGAATAGAATACCGTGCAGTCACAGGGGAAATGTATAGCTTCAGTGAGTGCAAATATCTGGAATATCACGTGATCTGGTAATAAAAGAGCAAAAGATTTAAATTTCAGAATATTTTTCCTTTGGTTTCCGCCCATTCGAGGTATGTGTAAATAACACTGCATTCCAAATAAATTTAATCGAGACTGTTCAAGAACCTTTATACTTTGTATGCTTCAACGCAGCGCTCATTTCATGGTAGAACTGTAACAAATTGAAACTATGGATTTTCATTTATGTATTATAATTAGAACGGTCTATGGGTCATTTGTTAAAATCAGCTAATTTCCTTGGACATACATTAACGTGTGTATGTAAATATATGAGCACAGAAATATGACCTTATGAATATTATGAACAACCTCATACCTTTGATACTTATTTGAAGATTAGAGCGATAAAAATATGTAATTTGAATTTTGTATTTGCATGCGAAAAGCCATATTCAGCCTGCGTCACCTTCACGTGTGTACTCGACATTTTACATATGTATGAATGTGTGTTTACTCTAATGTTTCAACGTATTATGCATGAATGCACAAACATACATATAAATTATGTACATTCGAGATTGGAAAATCTGAATTCTGTTGCCAAGTGTGAAATCAAACGTGCCTCGACATAAATAACGCAAGATTTATGAAAGAAAAATCTGATTTTGCACTGTGTTGAGTCTATTTGACGCTTCAAATTTAATTTTATGTATAGAAAGCTATAAAATACAGTAATTCTTCAAATTGAAATAGTTTACATATAAAAATTACAATAATAATAGCTAAAACTTGTTGAAAATACTTTTCGGTTATTTTTTAAAATATTAATGCATGATTAATGCGAAGAGAATCCACAATTTCATTAATTTCGATTTGTGGTTGTATTTTGAATCAAACAAATTTTCCTTTACTCTAAAAATTAAATCAAATACTTTGAAAAATGAGGAATTTTTGAAATGAAAGAAGTTTTTAAATGACATTTATCGCAACGCTGAATCCGGAAAACAAAACTGACACTGATTCATTCTTTTATGTATATTTGAGAATAATCTTTCGATTATTTTCGAAAATATTCATGAATGATTAACACAAATGCTTTTAAGAGAAACAACAGTTTTCTCAACACAATTTTTTCTTTCGATTTGTGGGTATCTTCTGGTCAAACAAATTTTGAATTTTTCAAGGTAATACATGCACATACGAGTTTATAGAAATGTGTGTAGGTGTCACTCACACACACACACACAGACGCATGCATACTTCTACACAGATTGAGAATCAATAATTTTCGCATGCATTTTTCGCAGCGATAATATTTACCTAGGGAATTTCAAACAAAATCTCTTTTTGTATATTTATTTTTAGTGCGCCCGCAGCGTCAGCGTGGAAATTTAATTAGCGACAGTCGAGTGAGCCAACAACAACGACAACGACAACAACAGCAGCGAGAGAAACAACAGCAATGCGAACGCCAATAAGCAGGGGGCAGGGTGCAGGGCAGAAAAAGGCCTGCGAAACAAAAGTAAACACGCGAGAGGCACAAAAAGCAGAGTAAATCATGCGAGCAGCAAAAGAAGAGCTTCAAAAATTTGCTCACATTCCCTATGCCATTCCCTATTCTCGAATCACTTGACGTGGAAGAGGAAGAGGAAGAGGCAGCATGGCAATCGAAACAGCGGACAGTGTGATAAAGCCGACAAATGGTAAACAGCAACAGAAAGAGCAACAGCAGAAAGCACAGCACAAGCAGAGCACTGAAAGTGCAGCAGACTCTCCCCCCTTCTCCTCCACCACCAACAGTCGCCAATGCACCAAGCTACGATGTGCGTGTGTGTGTGTGCGAGCGAGCGAGCGAGCGAACAAACGGGCAAACAAAAATGGCGCATGACATGCGCACTGCGCGTCCAACTTGAACTTGAAAATGTTTTATTGTTGCTGTTCCATTAAAGTTGAAGCGGCAGCGACAGTGACAGCGACAGCGACGTCGGCAGCAGCAGCAACAGCACCGCGAACCGGCAATTCCATGTGCTGAGCGCACTGAGTGGGACTGAGACTCGTACTGGCTGGAGCGAACCGTGAGAGCGAGAGAGAGTGCTGCACTGCCCAAAGCTTTGGGCTGCTAGCAGCAGGTACGTATGTATGCATGTATGTTGAGGTACGTACGTACATGTAAGTGAGAGAGCTGAACAGTCTAGTGGGCAAAAGGAAAACAAAAAAAAAAAGAGAGGAGAGCGCGCGCGAGAGTGGAGGGCGAAAGCTTGGTACAGCTTTTGCGTGGGCGACTTAAAGCAGCGACGTCAGCGTCGCTGTCGACGTCTGCCAACTGTTTGCTTTTGTTGTACTGCCAGCTGCCCGACACTTTCTCTTTCATGGCCATCGTATAAACGTGTATACGCATGTGTGTGCGTATGCGTGTGCCTGTTTGTCCGTCTGTGTTGGTGTTTGGAGCCCTGCTGCTGTTGCATATTTACTGGGATACGATGACGCGCACCTGTGAGCACACACAGCTGCAGCTGCCGACAGGATGCTGCTGCTGCTGCTGCCGCTGTTGCTGCTGCTGCTACAGGCAGGTTTCCTTGCTGTCAGCCTGGCGCAACGTGGTTCAGTGTCGAGCGCACTCCCGGCGAGGCCAGGCCTTTGTGGAGAGGCGCACACACACAAACACCAGCGCGCGCAGTGAGTCGAGTTGTGTGTGTGCGCGTGTGTGCGTGTGTGTGTAACTTCCATATGAGTCCGTTAATTGAGTAACGCGCTGCTCGCAAAGTAACGCTGGCATCGTAATCAGGTGTGGAAAATTGATTAGCATGTGCCTCTGCCTCTGCCCATGCCCAGTGTCCGGTCCGGTGTGTCTGTGTTCGTGCAGCTGGAGCTGACGCGCTGCAAGTGTTCGGATTGTGTCATGTGACGCGTGTGCTGCCAACATATGGAAGGCGAGCGTTCAGTACACTGCACACACACACACCAATGCACTTCACCCACACACTTGCTGCGTTGCCCTGGCATATGCAATACTTTTTTGCTCTTGTTTTTATCACACTTCTGACCTTTGCACACGCACGCACACACACACACAGACGCACAGCTTGCCCAAGTTACGATGCGTGCGCCACGTTTTAATCTATTTGTATATGCATACAAAATACTATGTATAGTAAATGCGGCAGTGTGCGTAAGCCAGCAGCTTGCAGCTGCAAAACTCTGTTAAAAACGCAGTGAAAATTTTTGCAAAATTATAGAAACTAAAAAAAACAATAGAAGTACAAAAAGTAGCTATATTTTCCTTTATTTCAATAATTTTGTGAGTACAAAATATGTGAAAAACTGCAGCGTGAATCAAGTGCAAGGTACAAGGTGCGCGCCTGCAAGCGCAACAACAACAACGTTGGAGCAATGACAGCAGCTGGTTTGTGTCCACGCTAAGCTTTCGACGGCGAGCTTTTTCATATGCCATTGCCACTGGGATACACCCTGTGCTCGCTTTGACTTTCAAATAAGTGAACACAGCTGGTGGTATCCAGTGGCCGTCGGCAGCAATGCAGCAGCAGCGACAGCAGCGAAAGAGACAGCGACACTGGCGCAACAGGGTGCAGCGGGTAAGTAGTGCATCTTGTACAAAGTCGAATTATTCTTTTGCAAGTCCAACGTTTTAAGTTTTTTTTGTTTTTTTTTTTACTTTTTACAAGGTTTTCATTTACTCTTTTGTTTCAAACTCATTCGACCATACTAAATATTTTCTAGTCATAAGCTTTATTTAACAACTTTCCATTTATCTACCAAAAACCAAAAAAAAAAAAAAAAGAAATAAAAGCAAATTAAAAGAAAAGAAAAACAAAATTGTGGCCAATTCGCTGCAGTCGAAGAAAATTTGAAAATGAAAACAATTAGACGATAATTTTAAGATAGCGCAAACAGCGAAGAAAATCGGTGAAGAATACAAAAATTGCATATAATTATATTCAGCATTTACTTGTTATTGTTATTGTTATTGTTATTACACACTACACATGCCTACATGTTTCTATTATCTCCTTAACTACGTTCAAACTCATGATTTTGATTTGGTTCAGATCGAATCGGTTGTGTATTCGTTTCACGCACTTCTCATCTCGACTCTGGCAGGGGGTGAGAGGCAGTTGGGGGAAGGGGAAGGGATTGGGTTATTGGTTGTGGCATGCATTGCGCTTCGATGCGCCAGCGAAACGCTCTGAAAATTTCAGAAAATATGAAAATTTAATTGTGCCTGCGCCCCAAGGCGGCAAGTAATGATATGAGGGAAATTTGAAGTTTCTGGCCAAAACGCATATGTGTGTGTGTGTGTGTTAACGCTGCTCTTTCTCTTTCCCTGTGTGTGTGCATCTTTGGCGAAAACAAAACATTTTCGCGCTGCAATCGAAATCGCGGGGAATCGCGTGCAGCGCGCGCTGCACATGAAAAGCGTTTGGCATTTTCTATTTTCGTTTCGCTTTGGCTGCTGCTGCCCCTGTTGCCGCTCCTGCCCCCCGCTCCTTTCACTACTTGTGCTGCTTTTTCGGCTTTTCGGCTTTTTGGCGCACTGACAGCCGCACAGACAGAAGAAGGGCGGCCGCAGTGTAGGAGGCGAGGGGATGGTGGCACGCTGCTCTTCTAAGTTTCTCGTACGTGGCAAAGACGCGGCAAAGACGACGAATCCGTTGACATTATTTCGACATTTATTTGCATTTGGCTGCAGCGTTTGTTCGTTTTGTCACTTTTGCATTTCAAATGACCCTCAATTATCCTTTGTTGACTGAGTTCGCTCGGCTGTGCCTGTGGTTGTTCCTCTCGTTGTTCTCGTTGTTGTTGCCACTGTGTGCAGCCATGAGGTCAAGGAAAGCGAAATTGATTTTCTCTCCTCTGCCCAGCACATTGTTCGTTCCTATAGATATGTATATGCTATATACATATGTGTACTATATGCACATTGTAGCAGAGATACTATGTGCCCGCACTTGCCGTGCTGCTGGGGCCATACTCTTGCTCGAGGATTATGCAATCAATATGGGTTTGATTGCTCTGTCACAGTTTATCTGAAATACTTCAACTTTTTCGGTTACGGCTCTAAAAAAAAACTCTACTAACTCTCTGAAATGTGTACAGCTTATATAAACGGCAATTTGTACAGATTTTAATTGAGTTTCTATATAGTATATATAAACTGGAATTTGTAGAGCTTTTAATGGAGTTTCTATTTCACGAAGTACATTTAAACTGACATTTGTACAGATTTTAATTGAGTTTCTATTTTATAAAGTACATATCCGAAATTCGTTGAGATTTCAACTGAGTTTTTATTTAATTAAATATATACTTTAAAATCTGTACACAATTTAACTGGTTTAAATTGATTTAATAAGTAAGTAGTATAAACGGAAATTGCGACAGCTTTTAATTGAGTTTCTGTTTTAAAAAGTAACATATAAAATTAAATTTGTAGAGATTTTAATTGAGTTTTTATATATCATAAAATATGTTACATATAAACTTAAATTCGTACAGCTTAAAATTGAGTCTCTGTTTCATAAAGTATATATAACCTGCAATTTGTAGAGATTTTAATTGAGTTTTGTGAGCTCGCCATGAGCTCATGCTCGTTTATATGGTATGATATGATGAAATCAGCACAGAGTTGCAAGTCGCAATTGGGTGAAATTATACGTGTAGTATAGTATTAAATAGACTCCCTCAACGAAAACTTCTTCAAACTTGCCTAGTCTTCAGCTGATTCATATCTGATTAGAAATTCTTGCTTGTAAATGGCTGATAGAGCAGTTATCAGTGACGCTGTGTTAACACCAATCAGTCGCCGCGAAGTAGGGCAGTCTTCAGGCTGATTAGTTTAGTTGTATATAGAGTTGCAATAGAGGCGATCGGTTGTGTTGAGAAACCCCGGATAAGATACGTCGTTGGCCCGTGTTCACTAGCGTAGTTAGTAGTTGCTAATCGGGCTGTCTGCTGTTGCCTTTAACTTACATACAGTTAGACTTATCGGAAAAGCTCGCTGTGCTAGGTACTCGTATTTTAGTATTTTAAATTCCGATTCGATTCAATTTGAACAACTTGAACAACTTAACGACACGAAATGCAGGGGAGTCATGCATGACGAGATTAACTGCGTTGGCAGGGGCGACCTTACAGCACACACACAGACACACGAGGCATGTATAAGTATAGCCCATTGCTATATACAACTTAATTTCCAATTTAAGTTGACCTTAGAACAGAATTTGATCGATAATTTCGCATAATTGCGAAATGTGCGACACACACACACACACACACACACAGATACGCCTCGTTGGGGGCGTGCTGGGCGCAGGAGGTGGTGGACTCTAACAAAAGTGTGACACATGGCAAAGCCGCCATCTTACACACACACACACACACACACACACACACTCACACGCGGACAGGGACACGCACACAAAGGTAAATCACCTTGAACATTAACGTCCAATGCAAAATGCAAGTGACATGGGAAATTCGTGCAAGCGAGACAGCGACAGGCGGGGGCAGAGCGACAATTCGAACGTGAGAGACAGCTTGTTAAACATGCACACAAACAAACACACAAACACACGTACAAAGCACTCTGTGGTATGAGCGGGTCGCACTAGATTTGCGTCATGTTAGTCGCAGTCACAACTACAACTACAAGCAGCGATTCGTTAAAAAATAGTTAAAGCAGCAACAACAATAGCAACAACAGCAGCAACAGCAACAACAACAGCAGCAGCAGCCAAGTGAACTGCAGCACTGCAAAGCTTCCTGCCATGCGAGAGAGCGCATTTGAGAGTGAGTGTGTGCGAGTGTGGGCGCCATGCTGAAAGCACGCTCTCATGCTTGCGCTCTCTCGCGCTCGCTCTCTCACTGTCGTTGTCGTAGTCGTTGTCGTGGTCATGCTTCGGCTCGGCTTGGCTCGGCTGTTTAGCTTTCACGAAGGCAGCGCTGAGCAGCTGACAGTTGCGCTTCAGCATTAGAGCAGCGCAGTTTGCAGTTTACTTTGCGCCGAACGAAATGAAAAGTTGCCTGTGTCGATACATGCGCGCGCGTTGCTGTGTGTGTGTGTGTGTGTGTCTGTGTGTGAGTATTAGTGTTAGAGTGTGTGCGTCACTGCGTCTGTGAGTCTGCAGCAGCAGCAGCAGCGGTACCTTGCTGCACTTGCAGCGACACCCAAAACGAGAGAGCGAGCGGAACAGAGAGAGAGAGAGAGAGAGAGCGAGAGTGGGAGCAGAAGAGCAGCATGCAGCGCGCCCAGCATTTAGTATATTTCACCTTAGAGCGTCTTTGGGCTGCCACCCCGCAGCACGCACTCACACTCGCACACTCGCACACACTTACAAACTTGCACACGCTGCAAGTTTCATTCACGCCGCGTGGCCATCGAAATTGTCGCTGTCGTCGTCGTCGTCGCCGTCGCCGTCGGTTCGCCTCGCCTCGCGTCGCGTTCATAAAGAAATTGGCCTAAAATTGTAACAGTTTTCTTTTACTACAACAACAAACGAAACGCAGTCGTAGCAGCGGCAGAGGCAGCGGCAGCGGCATCAGCTGACGTCGACTGCGCTGCTTGCTGCTTGCTGCCTGCTGCCAACTGGCAACTGCCAGCTGCTTGCTGCTTGCTGTTAGCTGCTTTCAGCTGCATGGCCAACGTCAGTCGTCGTCAGTTTTAATTTCCACATCGAGTTAACAACACGAGGCGGCGGCGGCCAACAGCAGCAATAGCAGTGGCAGTAGCAGCCGCAGCCGCAGCAGCAGCGCAGAAGGCGCAGCAGGAGACGGCGCAGCGCAGCGCAGCGTAGCGCCAAGTACTACAAGCAGAAGACGGCGGCAAGTTTGCTGCCAGTCAGTTGGGAGTTGCAATTGGATTCGGACTCGAACTCGAACTCAGACTCGCACTCGCACTCGCACTCGGAACTGGAAGCGCATTCGAAATTGGATTCGGAATTTGTGGATTTTGTGGAATTTGGAATAGGCGAGCAGAGCAGCCTGCAGCGTGCAACGTGCAACGTGTAGCGTACAGCGTACAGCGTGTTTTTGCCCCCCTCCGCAGAAAACAGCTGTTTCAACCAACGTTTTTCTTGAGTGTGTGTGTGTGTTTGAGTGTCTGTGTGTGGGACTATGTCTGTTTGTGTGTGTGCTTCACTCTGTTTGTGTGTGTGTCTGTGTCTGCGTGTTGCCTGTGAACGTTGCATAAACTGTTTGCTGCACACGTAACGTCGCGCTGCCAGCGCATCTGCCTGCAATCATTTTTAATTTGCATTTTTGTAGTTGAATCTGAATTTGGCCTGCACTTGCATTATGCAACAATGAAACGAAACGAAACGCGATGCCGGAACGCTGTGAATCTGTGAAACAGCGTGAGACAATGCGATTGCCATGTGAATATCACGAGGGGGCGTGGCAGAGAGGGGGAGATTAAGGCTGCCGCTGTCGCTGCTGCTGCTGCTGCTGAGCCTCGAGTCACGCTTTGCGCTACGCAGCACTTTTCGGCTTGTCGCTGTGTGTGTGTGTGTGGGTTGAAAAGACAATCAGCTCGACTCGTCTACGCCTTTGGCAGCATCCCACACACACACACACGCAGGCAGCTGTAGTCGCTCGCTCTCTCCCTCTCTCTGCCTCTGCTAATCTCGCTGTCTTGGCATTTGACAAGTTTGCGTGTTGCGTTTAAATTTAGACAAGTCTGCAGTTTGTTTGCTCTTGCTGCAACTGCGAGCGTCTTATATAATGCCCAAGGCTCTGCGCGCAGTCCTTGCGCGTCCGCTGCAGCGCCAACAGCCCAACCCCCGCACCCGCCTACCTTCACTAATTGCATTTGCAGTGAAATCTCAATTAAAGCGGCGCTTTAAGGCGCAGCGAAAGGCTCGCGTCGAGCGCTCGACGTTGTGCCAATTAAATGAGACGCGCACACGCGGCGTATGCGCAATTTCACGGATTTTCGCTGTGGTGGAAACAACAGCAACAGCAACAACAACAACAACAACGAACAGACACAGACACACATACCTCCACACAGACACACTCACACTCACTCACTGACAGTATAACGTAACCACTTGACCTTGCACACATGCAGCTTGTATTACACACACTCACACTCACACACACGTGCGCCTTTTATTGGCTTATACATATTTACCTATGTACAAAGCGAGCGCTTTGTGCCGCGTTGTTGTTGTTGCTGCCGCTGCAATTTCAGAATTTTGCAATATTTTCTGTGTGTAAAAATAACAAACGACGGCATATGGTGCCCATTCACACACGCAACACACACACACACACACACACACATACACATGTGTGTGTGGGTGTGCCTGTATGTGGGCGTTGCAAGGCCTGTTATGAGGTCGATCTTGTGAGTGTGTGTGAGTTTCTGTGTGTTATTTGTGAAGCATTTTTATAACATGTCAAACGGTGTGAGTGTGTTGTGTGTGTCTATGTGTGTATGCTAAAGATGACTGAAAAATGCATTTGACACAGAAAAGGCGGAGGCACACAGGCAAATTACGTATACGACTACGAGTACACTCAGATCAGCTCAGAAACATTCAGTGCGCTGCGCTGGGGGATTTTCACAGCATTCTCAATGATTCACAAGTCTCGCTCGACTGCTGAGGGTCAGCGCAGGGGAGTAGGGGATGGGGGGAATGGTGAAGGGGGGTCGAGCGCAGTGAACGAAATCAGAAATCAGAAATTTGCCATGCGGGTCGTCGTCGATTCGTGCAATTAGCGAAAAGCTCGATAAAAACCGGTTGAATATTTTAAGTTTCAATTAATTGCTGCAGCAATCGCAAAGTTCTATGAGCAGCAGCGAATTCCCTGTAAATTGCTGCGCCGATCAAGATACTCGCGTCTCAGAGCGAAATTTATCGCATGTGTGCGTATATGTATTTGTTATCCAATCCCATACATATATACGTGTTTGTTGTCCATTGCTTTGGACCGAAGATTACCAAGAATTTGCCATACGCTTAATAAGAGAGAGAGAGAGAGAGAGACAGAGAAAGAGAGAGAGAGAGACGCATTTGCTTTTGGAACTTGTACCCCGAGCAAAAGTCGACGACACTGCCGTCATATCAGGCCAGTCGACAGCTATTTGTATTTGTATTTGTATTTGTATTTGTATTTGTATTTGTATTTGTCTATGCGTCTGCCTAGGTATCTGAAAAAGTACATAACGTGACATCATCGTCTATCTGCCTGTCGGATGGCTGATGGAGGGGGGCAGACAGGGGAATGGCTGAATCTATTAGTCAGTTTGAGGCTAAAGATACTTTGTACTGTCTCGGCAAAAGAAGCGTGCACTGATAAGTACTCGATCGAGGTGGGCTAAGGGGACAGCGGAAGGGCATCACGTGTTTCCAGTTGCCGCGATAAGCGCACAGACAGGCGAACAGGCACACAGACACACAGACAGGGAGACAGTGTGCATGTGTATGTGTGCGAGCGATTTGAGGAAAATCTCATGCTTTTCATTTGGTTGACCTTCAGAGCAGCGGACAAGGTCAACTGCGCACACACACACACACACATACACTACACCACAGCAGACGACACGCTCCGCTCGCAGTTTCCAAATTTTGATTTCAGTTTCAGTTGCAGCTAATTGGGTCAGTGTTATGACCCACTTTCCATGGACCGACGAGCCTCCCTAGCTGCCGGCCTAGTGCCTACCCGACTAGCTAGTCCCTCTACCACTCTGCCAACCCCCTGCCCCCCTTGACAGGACTTGCAACTGACGATTTCCGATTGCTCTATTGATTTTGTGCAGGGTATCGAATGCAACCTACATACGGGCAGCTACCCAACTCTGTCTGTCTGCCTGTCAGTCTGTCTGTTCTGTCCTGTATATATAGCATGCTATATATCTGCCTGTATCTGCATATCTCGCCCGTATCTACTGCTGCAGTCTGTTTGCTGTGAGCTTAGCCAAGTGGCCAAAAATAAAATTCTCTTTGGCCACGCGCCAAATGCACCGTTTTTCGCTTCTGTGTGCACATTGGCAATAAACAAAGGGCGGGCGGGGGTTTTGCGGCTGGTATGACTGTGTGTTTATGGCATATACCGAATACTATACTATAGTGTATATAGCATGCGAGTTGAAAGCGAAATGTTGGCCCAAAATGAAGCGTCAAAGCGTCGCTATAAATACTGCAAAATGCAAATTGACAATGAGAACGAGAACGAATCGCTCGAGGAACTGCAGAGTGCTTGAGCTTGTAGTGAGTCGCCTGCATAGTTGCATGCCACACACACACACACACACTCTCACACACACACGCATACACTGAGACAGCGAGCATCTCCCAAGGCAGCAGTTGCGTCTCTTCCGTCGGCAAAATCAATGCGCACTTTTGTGTCATTTCGCTTTTCACTTATTACATCACACTACACCACACCACACTACACCACACTGCACCACACAACATCAAATCGAGGCCCAGCAATTTGGGTCAGCTCAGCGCTGCAACGTGCCCTCCCCCCCCTCCCTACACCTGGCCAAGAATCTATTGGCAACACAGACACAAGCACATGCAGGCCACTCTATATGCTATATAGACTTGCCAAGTTGTCTTGACTTGCAGCAAAACTATTGAAACTTTAACGAGTTACCCCCAAACCCCTCGTACGCCCCTGAGAACGTAGGAATCAAACGCCTTTTCAACAGTGTCGCGTGTGCTTCGATTTCAGTCGCAATTTCGAATTCCCCAGCGAGGGGGAAATTCAATGACGAAAGAGTTGAAAATTAATATACAACAACTGCGTTGAGGAAAGCATTAGAAATATATATATATGAAATATTACTAAATATATTGCTGACTCAATATATATTATAAATTATGCGAACTTCTTGGGGAAATTCAAAGACGAGAGTTGATAATTAATATACAAGATAAATACAACAACTTCATTGAGAAAAGCATTAATATATATAAATAAAATATTACTATATATATTACTGACTCAACATATATTATAAATTATGCGAACTTCTTGGGGAAATTCAATGACGAAAGCATTTGAAATTAATATGAACAAATTGCTTGAAATGTCGCCGCCGCAAGATCAAAGTAATTCTAGAGTTTTCTTGAAAGAAAAGCGAATTATTTCAACTAGTTCAAACGTCAGCTCTTTTGCTCTTTCGCTCTTTGCCTCTCAACTCTTGCTCTCTCTGTCTCTGTCTCTGCTACCACAGCAACTCATATGCTACACGCAATACGCGGCGATCGCGTCGTCTGGCCGCACATACATATCTCTCTCGAGCCTATCACGCATTTGCCGCATGACTAAGTTTCTAGCTTGTCGTTGTTGTTGTTGTTGCCGCTGCTGCCCCTCAAACAAATTTCGCGTGTTTTTTAAAATTAGCCGAAATACCCATAAAAACAACTGTGTAGACGCAAACGAAATCACAGACGCAACACACACACCATACGCACACACACACAGACACACACGCATGTAGATACGCCTGAGGGCGCCTACATAAATTCCGCAGAAGAAGCAAACGCAAGAAATCGTTGGGTGCCACCAGCTGGAATCGGTGTCTCTATCAGCCTGTGTTGTGCACAGCGTTTTCCCCCTACGATCGGTTGCCAGGCGCAATACACACACTTCGCAGTCCCAATCCCAATCCCAGTTAACATATGCCGCAAAAATTGAGTCACACAATGTTTGCATGGAAGTGCGAAAAGTGTCTGCGAGCGATATATACCTATGGGTGCGGGTTATACCCATGCCAAGCACAGTGATCGCTCGACTTGGGGGCTGAACGCATGACTGCAGGAATATTAAGTGGTTTAGCAGTTTTTTAGATAGGGAAGTTATGGTGTATATATTTGACTAGCCAATGAATAATTGTACTATATATAAATATTTTATATTTAGTATATATATCTAACTAAAATAATGGGGTGTCGATTGAGCGAGTTTGCTTAAAGTTTGATCTATCAGACTGAAAGAAATTTCAAATTTTCTTTATTTTAGCAGATGTATTGCTTTAATTTAAATGCAAATGAGTTTGTATTATATTTATATAAATATATAGTAACTATTTAGTATTAAAGTATATACTATATAAATATTATAATATAAATCTCTCTTATATATATTTGCATATTAACTATTTCAATGCCTATGCATTTAGAGTCTTCATAATTTAAGGTGCTTAAAAAGATTTATTTAACTTATGAACTTAGGAATTTTCTGCAATGAGCTCTACACGCTGTCTACTGTAGTTAATCAGAGTTTTAATACAGCATACAGACTTATTAATATACTTGTGCTTAGTATACAAATTTGACATAATTCCCATTAGTTTCCCCGAGCTCAAGCTCTCTGGCGTTCAAAGTTGAAAGCTGCAAAGTCGCCTTCGACTATTTTCTAAGCAAGCTATTCCAATTTCCCTGGCTAGTTTCCAAGTGCCTACACTTCGCATGCTATCGAGGTCGCACTGTACTAGGCGCGATTATGCGGCGTGCTAAGTGGCCCACTGTTTGCCTCCGTTTTGTCGTTGAGTCGCAGCAAATTGTTCCTCATTCACAGTTTTATTTTTTTGGCCAGTCGAACAGTAAAATGAATTTAAGTAGTGCTGTGTGCGGTTGCGTGTGTGTGTGCTGTGAGTGCGTGTGCGTGTGTGTGTGCGTGTACTTGCAACTCTTTGGGCAACTTCCGCTGACAGCGCGAACAAACGAAGAGTTATAGAAAGAAACAAGTTGAAACACTTTGAGCTCGAACATTTTACGACACTTTGGCAGGGCAGAGGCAGGGGCAGAGGCTGAGGCAGGTTTTGTGTGTCGGCGGCGTTTTATGACCCAGATAAAAGTAAGCGTGTTGGTCAACAGCGCACTAAACTACACACCAACTGACAAACACGCAAACTCAAACACACAGACACGCACACACACACGCACACACAGGCACACACAAAGGGAACTACAGTGAGAACTGTTAATGAAAAGCGCTCAGCATTTGCCTAATGAAATTATAACGTAGATACTAAGTGCTCCGAGGGGGGGAGAGGCATTCGCAGAGCGGGGTAAGCGGAGCAGCAGCAGCAGCAGCATTGGGGCGTGCCTGGGGGGGGGGTCTGGCAAGGGTAGTGGGGAGGGGCGCGCGCTTGCTTTCTGTAACGATTGTAGAAATGCTACGCGGCGAGCGTCTAACCCATTTAACACACATCATGAATTATATTTTTCATTTTTCGTAACGCTTTTTAAGCCAGCCGAGTCGATACACCTAAGCACACACTCACACACAAACATACACACACACACACACACATGCCACACTCACACACTTGCAAGCATTCACTGACTGACACAAATAAGCCTTAATTTATTTAATTGCCAGCGTTGTTACCGTATTATTCTAGTTTGTAGAAAAGTTGTTCTTTTTTTCACTGCGCTCTTCTCTCTCTCCCTCTCTTCTTTTCGCTTGTGCATTTGTTATTATTTCTCTGCTGCTGCTCTTTATTGTTTTTTGTGTTTTCGTTAAAAATTAGAGCATACAGCATTTGCGGGCACGCGATTAAAAAAAAATAAATGAACAAATTTTGTAAGACACACTCAGAAGCTCACACACGCACAGACACACACGCACACACACACACACACAGCTACATGCACACAAGTCAAGCGTTTATTAATTGCGCGGCGCATGCGGCGTATGCGCAATTAATTTTGGCCTTTGCGTGACTCTCGTCTGACAGTTTAGGAATTGAGTTCTCGCTGTAATCATGGAGCATTACAACACATGTTCCACCATTTACAATACGAAGTGCTAATTGTTTTTTTTGTTTTTTTTTTTTTGCAAGATTCTCCCTTTCCGAAACCTTTGCCAGCAACAGCGACACTCCAAAAAGTCAATCACATGCACATACATATTCGCAGTCGCCTTCATTCATAGCAGAAGTGCGTGAGTGTGCGACAATTTACGTCAGTTTGCGATAAACTCGTTTGCAATTACCAAATTGATTCGCCCTGGCTCAAGGCACATGGCAGAAGAAACTCATGCTTTTTCATTTTTCAATTTTTTTTTGGTTAGAATCGATTCGGTGCTGGCATTAACAACTGTTAATCGCTTTTGGGCTGCGCCGGGCGGGGCTTATCTTATCGGCAGGGCCGCACGCACGATTTCACGATTCACTTGTTTGATTTCGACTTTTCTCGCTTTCCTCTAAAGCTGCCGGATGACGGATCGCCGCTAGAGATTCCACACTGGCGACAGTTGCGACACATCTGTGTGTGTGTGTGCGTGTGTGTGCGTATGTGTGACTGTGTGTGTTTGTGCTGGCTTGACCCAGTTGAATCGGCGCCTGCCTCCCTTCCTCCCTCCATTGTCGCTAATCACGTTCGGAAAACTTTTGATATTTCGAACTGATAACGTTTTTTGCTTTTCATAGTTATACCCATTCAGCTTTTGCCATCTTCTTCAGTTCCTTTCCTTTTTGTACTCGTTCTATCTCTCTCTCTCTCTGTCTCTCTATCTCTCTCTCTCTCTCAGTGCTGCTCGGTCTGTGTGTGCTGCATGTGCAAGTGATGTTGTTGTTGTTGTTAGAGTTTCCTGCTTTTGAGTTCTGTTCGTTTGCTCTTGCGTTCCTTTGTTCGTTCGTTCTTGCATTGCGTATTGCTCTGGTGCCAACAGCAACAATAGCGAAACAGTTAGACAGCGCTGGCGATAACGGCAACACGGCAACAAGGCGCTTGCAACTCTTGACTGGGCCAGCTGAGACGCCGCCAACGCCGCCTCCTCCTCGATGTTGCCAAACATACCGAAATGTAATTTGAGTTCTTTGAGTTAAACGAAAACAGATACAACTACAACAACAAGTAAAACCAAACCAAACCAAACCAAATCGAATCAAATCAAATCAAATACCTGAAAAGCATCCTTGAAACAGTTTTGGGCTGCGTGTCAGGAGTGCATTTGCACTGAAACATTCTGAAGCTTGTAAATGCACTATCTGGTACGACATTCCAGAACTTACAATCTTCCCGAATGCAAGAAAATGCTGAATACAACAAATATGCAATTTTTGTGATATCGAATAATAGTGTGTTCTTCCAAAAACCGAAAACCGAAAACAAAAACTTAAAACAATCGTAAAGAGTAATTATTTAATTAAAACAGACGCTTAGCTCTAAGTATATTGATTAGCATAAGTGCATAAGTATTTGCGAGCTACAAATGAAAATAAAAATAAAGCGAATTAAAATGCAAAAATATCCACGTATTTCTGTTGTTTTATTTCTCCAAACAGGCCCACTGTACTCTATCTTTCTCCCGCTCTCTCAATCTTCTCAGTACTGAACCGAGCACGAACATCAAGTTCGACCCACTTGCAGTGACCTTGAACCCAGCGCTGTAACTGGGTCGCCCGTTCAACTGAGCAGGCGTAACATACTACCAACAAAGCGCACACACATATACACACACAGAGAGTCACATAACTCTCGCAGTAAAAGTTCCGCAATTATAGCGAATTGCTTGGAGTTTGCCCAACTCTGGCGACCTTCAGACGTCGCATGCTGTAAGCAATTTGCCCCAAGCTCTTTCCGCAACTCTACCACCCTGTCAACCCCCCCCCCCCCCAATTGGCAAGGTTAGCATAGTAGAAAAAAATTAAAAAGAAATCGCATGATTTCAAAGTTTCATTGCATATTTTGCAGCGCTGCGTTGGAGCCTCGCGGAGCTTTCGGTTTCGAATTCGACAAGAACCGCAACACGTAACACGCAACACGCAACGTAGCATAAAGCGCAGCATAGACGCGGCCGACGTGACGACGACGGAAGCATCGAAATGAAAAAAGACGCGAGATGGCGCCAACTACACACAAAAGCTCAACGCTGTTACGTCGCCGGAGGGCGGCGGGTGGAAAGGCGCCATTTTTAAAAGTGAATCTATTTCCCATGCTCACACATACACATATACTCACTCACACTCACAACTGTTTAAGGTTGTTTAAACTTATTCCCACAAAAACTGAAAAATATCAAGAACTTTTCGATTGGCTATGCGCTTTGGCAGTGTGGTTAGCTGGTTGTGTGGCCCATTGTTGACCTATAGACAAGTCACAGCCACTATCTTCACTGCCGCCGCGACAAGCTGCGCCAGCATTGACCACAATAAGATCGACCGATGCGAAGAGTCGTCTAGTCTCTTCTAACTAACCTAAAAATAAATGCCTTTAACTGCGTTGTTTTATTTCACGGCAAAAATTGAAACTAGCTTGAGCTACCAAAGGTGAGTGTGGCACCATATTGAAAATACTGAAAAATTATAATTGATTCCAGCAAGCATGATCGTGTAATAATAAAACCCCGTTAGCTACATTTGGTAATAGTAAATTCATTGCAGAACTCCAAAATTTAACACAGCAGTACACAAGATTGTCATGAATTTTTATCATTTATAAAAAGTATTTATAAATCTACGAATTGAAGCAAATAGAGCAGGAGCAGAAATAGAAAATAATTGATGAATTGCTTCGATCTACTCGTAATGATCTGCTTAGAGAGTTAGATCAAATTTGGTTTTGAGAGCAGTGAAATGTGAGAAAGGGGAATAGTTGGAAAGAAGAGAGCACTATACACTTATCTCAGCAGGAATCTCGCTCATCGAGTTGGAGCAATAGTGTCGTTTGCACTTTATTTATACACATTCATATGAACCGTTAGGAAGCCCCTAGAGACAATGTTATACAAAAGCTAAATGTAAAATAAATTCGCAATTTAGTTTATGTTTCGTTTCATATATATACGTATATATATATATATATATATATAAATTTTAAATTAATAAAATTTACTTGCTATATTTCTATATAAGTTCATCATCTTCATATATAAATAATAATTTTAAATCGCACATTGTTTTCTTGTTCAATTTCTTGTTTTTTATTTGAATTACACAACATTACTATTATTTATCGTTTATCGTTATCGTTTTCATTATACGTATGTTAAAAGAGTTGCTTTTTCTTACATTTTATTGACATTGTTCTTCGAATAGACGAGAGGATCGATCGATCTCTGCGTTTTACTTGTATCATGTTTCTGCTGTTGTTTCTCTTGCTTACTTTGTTCTTATAAATGTGGTTGAAGTTGATGCTGTTGTTGTTGTTGTTGTTTCTGCTGTTGCTGTTTTACACTTTACTCTGAATATATCATTACTTTGTGTTTTGCTGATCTAGTTTTAAGCTATGTTAAAGTCTCTATTATGTTTTCAATAAGTGATCTGCGTCTCCGGTCGGTTTCAGTTGGTTTTTCGTTAATGCTTATCGCTTCTTATGGTCTGTTTGTTGTGTTGTTGCTTTAAATAATTTAAGAGTATTTAATAGAGGACTAATAAATTAGTTATACGCTTGGTAGGTATTGGCAAAGATTAATATAATTATGATTTTATTAACAAAATGTAATGAATTGTATAATTATTAACCCCATTCTTGCGTAGATGTGTGAGCGAGCGTTTGCGTTTATCTGCATGTGTATGTTGTATATGTGTGTGTGTATGTGAGTGTAGTTGTGTGTGTGTGTGTGCATGTTAAATAATAGTAATAAATACAACGTTATACAAATAAGAGAGGATTTCCATGCTGTTGGCTCTGGGCGATAGGCAAGGTGCTCCCTTGCAACTAGTTTGCAATCCGCACCTGACCACGCCCACTGCCAGATCTCGAACAACTTTGCTTGTTTCTACGTAACTAAACAATAATACAAAATTATGTTTAATAAATGAAAAAGTAATAATAATAACTGTTGCATTTTTAGTCTGTTTCACACGCACGAATTATACACAAAACGAACTAAACTAATTCTAATGATTAAAAAAAATATAGCAATTACATTGATTTCTCTCATATATATAGTTCTATATGTGTGTGAAACTAGAAACTTTCGATTGACGAATTAGTGCGCTTTTCAAGCGCACCTCCGGCAAGTTCTTATCGCAATAATGTGTTTTTCTTTTCGATCTCGAAATGAGAATTGAGAACTATGCTAATTGCCTGTAGTATACTTTAAAGTTAACATATTCCAATTTGTTGCATTATTGCATTTTAGGTTTGCTTCTTCTTCGCTTTGTTGTTTATACACAATTCGATTTGATTGTTATTAAAGTTTTATTTAATTTCAATTTAAATTATAAGCCTAGGCATTTATATATTTCTCTTTTTGTGTATAATTCGAGCTGTGTATGTGTGTATGTGTGTGTATGCGTGGTGTGTTCTCGTGTATGTGTGTGTGGTGTGTTAGTATGTGTATGGTTGTATCGTTATTACATATTCCATGTATATTATGCATTGTTTTAGTTACTCAAATAGTTTCTCAAACATTTTATTATTATGCCTACTCTACACGTTCATCTTGTTCTCCTACGTGTTCCTGCTGTTGTTGTTGTTGTTGTTGTTACTGTTCTGCTGTTATGTTATGTTTCGTTATGTTATGTTGTTTTGTTGTTCTTGTTGTTGTTGTTGTTGTTATGGTGGCGATTGGTAACGACATTAACATCATAATTTATTTATCTGCCTGCTCTCGTATTTTGCCTGCTTCGCATACAACAATTTGTTAGTCGAACAATGTGCAATTGGTGTTCTTGATGTTGATGTGGTTGTTGTTGTTGCTGCTTGCCTCATTTGTTTGATGCTGCTGTTCCTGTTCCTGTTGCTGTTCTTCTGCTTGTTGTTGTTGTTGTTGATGTCGAAATGTGGTTGCTGCTACTGCTGTTTCGCTGTTGATTAGGACGTACCATTGACCAGGCCCTCCTTCTTGACAGCATCCGTTGTGGCCTGTTCCGTATGGTTGTTGCGATTCTTGTTATTGCGCCGAGGCTTCGACTGCTGTTGCTGCTGCTGTGCCGCCTGCGGTTGTTGCTGTTGTCCCTGCTGCTGCTGCTGCTGTTGCGGTGGATGCTGTGGCTGTTGCTGCTGCTGTTGCTGCGGCTGCTGCTGTGTGCCAGCCTGTTGCTTCTCGCTATTTCTCGGCGCATCCTTCGACTTGCTTGCACCGCCAGCAGAGTTCGCATTGCCGCTGCTCTGTTTGTTGTTTTCTTGTGCATTCAGCGGCGCCTTGTTTGCTTGCGCTGACGCCTGTTGCTGTGCCCCCGGCTGCTGCTGCTGCTGCTGTTGCTGTTGTGATTTGTTGTTGTTGTTATTTCCCACCGCACCGTTGGCTGCAAGAATGCACAGATCTTGAGATTGATGGCCTATTGCACTCCCTCCCAGCCACATTTCCCCCCCATCACACTCACTGTTGCTTGGCGCATTGTTGTTCTTTTGCCTTCTGCGTCTTCTGGAGCTGCCCTCGTACGAAGAGTTGCTGTCCGCTGTGTCGGAGAATCGAGAAGACAGAATACGGAATACAATATGACTGCACGTTGCAAAAAAGAAACTTAAGTTTAAGGGGGAATATTCAACTATGTATTATTTAACTAAACATTCTTCTTCTTTTTATCCCCAACAAGACGAAAGTTCAATTGGTTACATTACATTACACATATCCAGACAAAATACACAAGTCTTGAGGAGCAACTTGAAACGGACCGTGGTCCCCCGTACCACTCGCTCTCTCTCTCTCTCTCTTTCTCTCTTTCTCTCTCTCAGTCTGTCTTTTCTCTTTCTCCTAATCCATTGACTCACCACGCTCCACGCTGCTCACTTCGCGCGTCTCCCGCATCTCCTCGGTGTGATTGTGGTATTGATAGTCCCTGCCGTTCTGCTCGTTGCGTGGCGGCCGACGGTTGACACCGCGTCGGTCGTTGCCCCCGCGGTAGTTGCCACCACCGCCACCACCTCCGCCACCGGCACCGCCGCCGCCGCTGTTGCCAGCGTTCTGTGGGCCAACGTTTCCGCGATCGTTGTTGTAGCGCTGATCACGCTGATGATCGCCGCGGGAGTTGTAGTCGTCGTCTTCGCGCCGGTTGTTGTGATAGCGCTGGTTCATATTGTTGCCACCGCCGCCACGCCCACGTCCACGACCGCGTTGACCGCCGCTGCCGCCGCGTATTGAGCGCACTGACTCAATGTCGCTGCTGTAGCCGCGCTCTGAGCGCCGCGACACGGCGAAGCTCTGTGTGGAGCCCATCGAGGACTCCTGTATGGCGCGTAACTGTTGATCGATTTCCAGTTTCTCCTGGCGCAGCTGCTCCACTTCCTGCAGTCGAATGGGAGAGATGTGCGATGAGAGGCAATTCGAGGAGACGGTGAGACGTGCACACCACTCACCTTCAGGTGTGACAGATGATATTCCAGCAACACTTTGGCATTCGCAATGCTCTCCATGGTGCCGATGAACACAAACGGTACATGCGCCAGTTCACGTGGTATATTCAGATCCTGTTCGTCATCGCCAGCGATCTACAGTGGTTTTGCGAGCAAGTGATTAGGCCATGTCACCCACAGCGTACAATACTCACAGCACTCACCTTGATTCGAAACACGCCGCTTTTATCCACAATTTCCTGAATGATGCGCCCGTTCTTGCCGATCACCTTGCCCACCAGCTCCCTCGGCACCTGAAAGAACTCCTCGGCATACTCGAGCATGGCGCGTGCCCGCTGCACCGACTCCTCTGTCTCGCCGCTAATTTTGAATGTGCACGACTTCTCCTCCAGCTCAATATTCGTAACGCCGACCAGCGTGCGTGCCGCTTGTATATTGGAGCCGTGCGAGCCAATTGCCAGGCCCATGAGATCTTCGCGCACACGAAATTCCTCAATGAAGTTGCTGTGGGAATGAGTTGCAAATTAAAAATACTGCGTATAGCTTGCAGTTCGGGATTTGAAACGTACCCACGACTCATCAGCTTGGTCGTTTCCAGCTGACGCGCAGCTTCCTCAGTCCGTTTCAAGAGCATAACCTATGGCATAATAAGAATGATGAGTAAGTGGCGGACAGCTAGAAGGTGTGACTTCCTCGCACGCACCTTCTGTGAGAGATTACGAAAATGCATATCCTTGAGCATACTGGCGCGCTTCTGAGTGTGCTCCCACTTCGAGATGACAATGAGCACGTCCAGATCGCGATTGTAGTTGCAGACGCCAGCATCGATGGTGCGCTGAAACTCCTTGTGTATGCCATCCTTCTGGGCTCTGCAAGCAATATAATTTAATTGACTTTAGTATTTATATTTAGGCTTGCCAATTGTGCACTTACTCTTCGCGCAGCTCCTCCGGCACGGGCAGCGTGAACTGATAGAACGATTTGGGCGTAATTGGCGGATTTGGATTTTTGGCGCGCAATCTGCCCAGTTCGCAGATTTCGGTGTAAGGCGTCTCGAAACCGATATATGCGACCGCACAGATATCGGCCTTCAACATTTTGATAACAGCCACCCACCAGCCGCAGGTCTCGCGCTCGTTTGTGCGCGTGAACACCTCCACCTCCATGCCCTCCTCGAAGACGGGGGCTGGCGTTACGACGGCCTCGTCGGGCGGCAGGCGAACATTGACGTATGCGTATTTCAGCACCTCGGGCACGCTGAGTGACAGGGAAGAGAGACAAAACAAAGGGTATATTACAATGGCAATTAGACTCTATCATTGCTTTCCCTCGCTCAACATAATCGGCCAGACATCGTGACAGACACACACACACACACACGCACACACACGCACGCCATATGTGCTAGCCAAATCTACAGATTTACAGACAACTGTTTGCCAACTTCGCTGCCAGCGTCGACGTCGCTGCTGGCTGCGCGCCAAGCGAGCCTGAACACAATTACGGGGGTGCCCCTTTTTTCACGCCGCTCACGCGGCAGATCGGAAATACGTGTTTGCTTATGCATATATAGAGATTCTTTAGCTTTCTATAGAGACGCTAAAATTAGAAGCAGCGCGACTGTCGTTGCCGCTGCTGCTCAGCGAAAATAAGACATAAAATCATATTAAATCGAAACCTACAGAATTTGTTCCAAAAATGTCACCAAAATGCAGCAGACACAGAAACGAGACAAAAAAAAAAATGAGGAAAGAGAAAAAGAAATAAAAAAAAGGAAAGAAATGACAAGAAAAATGGTTCTTTCCGCGGTTAAAAATAGCCAACTGCGACGCCGGCGACGACGTCGCTGCTGCTGCGACTGCTGCTGCTTAGTGGCATTTGCTGCTGCCGCTTGACAGCCAGGCCCACAGGCCCCGCAGCTATTGCCAGCGAAAAGCTGCAGGACGGACAGTCAACGTCGACGTTGACGGCGCTGTCGGTCAGTCAGCAGCTTGTCGGCAGCGCTGCAGCGTCGGAGGCAGAGGCAGCGGCAGCGGCAGCATTTAACAAATTGCGCCAAATTAAACTCTGGCAAACGGTGGCGTCAGCAGCAGCAGCAGCAGACGGAACAGGCTGGGCAGGCGGCACACGCACGCAGGGAGTTGGCAGGCGGCAGGCATTGTTGTTGTTGCTGCTGCTGTTGTTGTTGTAAATTGTTTAGTAAATCATAAAATAAACGCTCGCACTTGCAGGCGCTTTTGATTAGGCGCTTTTGCGTCGTGTTGCTTGCTGCAGGTTTGATTGTCGCAACTTACCCGTCCACATCCACGAAGATGCCATCATCGCCGACAGCTGTCACCTGGCCCTGTTGTTCAGCGTTGTTGTTGTTGTTGTTATTATTATTGTTGTTGTTGTTGTTGTTTTTGCGTTGACGCAGATGGGCAGCGGCACGGCAGAGCGAAAAAGAAAGAGAAATGTGTCATTAATGCTGTTGCTTGTGCTGCCTTAACGATAGTTCGTTCTCGTAGCCTACAGATACATGTGTGTATATGCTTTAATTATATTTTTATGATCGCAGCGCGCAGACTGAGATCACAATAGCACAAAGCGCGCAACGTGCTATCGACAGCGACAGTGACGAGGAGTGTGTGTGATAACGAATGCAGCGCAGGGTATGGGCTTATCGCAGAGCAAACATCTAATGCGAATTGCGAATGCAGTTGACTCATGCCACTATAATACAGAGCTATAGGCCAAGATACTTGATATTACACTACAAGATACTTTTTATCTGATAAGCCTTAAAGGGAAATCACCAAAAGCAACTCTGTGTCGCGTCCCTCCCTCCCTCCTTTCCACCCTCAACTCGTTGCGTATACAAATATGCAGCGCTGCTCGCGCAGGCGGCAGCACACACGCACGCACACACAGATACACACCCCCATACAAAGCACAGAGCGCGCCCTATATGAATGCGTGCGTGCTTGTGCTTGTGCGTGCGTGTGTGTGTGCCTGTGTGCGTATTACGATGCGAGACTCCACTCAACAAAATGTTGCAGTTATTTATAGCTATAAAGCTAAAATTTACGAAATTAGAAACTGAGGCCGCCCGCCGTCGCCGTCGCAGTCGCTGCCAGCGTGCGAGTTGCACTGGCTGCCGTCGACGCCGGCGACTTCAGGCCGGGCTCAATGATGCTTACCTTGTAGTAGGCACCATTATCAAGTCGCACTTCGACCATAAGATCGTTCATTTTGTTAGGACTGTTGGCGCTGCAACTCCTTGCTTGATATCGTTGCTGTTGCTGTTGTTATTGTTGTAATTGTAACTGGAGTTGTTGTTGTTGTTGTTGCTCGTTGCCCCCGCCGGTCGCCGGTCAGCGCACCCGAATCGAATGCAGCTGGAGGTATTTTGCGTATAAGCTGGCTTCAGATGGAGAAGTAGAAATAATAAATATTAGGATATTGAGTATCTCGCTGGAATTCAAGGCAAGGTATATAATATACATATATGTATATATATATATATATTCTATATACCTACAACGATAAAGGCCCGGGTTGCTTCTCCAAATCTTCGTTATTCCCTGCGATTACTTCGTTATTTCGTTATCAGTCTTTTTACTTTGTTACTGTTGTTGTGGTTGTTGCTGGGTTGTTCGGGTTGTTCTGCCTGTGGTGGTGGAAATGCCTGCTGCTGCTGCTTTGTCAGAAACATCCACACACACACACACACGCGCGCACACACACAGTTCCTCTCACAGTTCCTGCAAAGATAAACAAGAGGAAGAGCTGGCAATAACAACAATAAATAAACGCAGCTTAGAGCGAAAACTATGCAATACACTGAGAGAAATTCACGCGCCCCAAGAGTGCGAGTTGTGGGTGGGGTGGGGTCGGTTGAGAACGACGGCCAACGAACGATGCCAATTGGTATCAAAAATTTTTACTATTATTTCCGTGCGAGCATATGAAATTCCTCTTCCGATTCAGCACGTTGGTAGTATTCAGCTATAGCGAACAGCAATAACAATAACAGGAGGAACCGGGGGAACAGGCGACAACAACAAATGCATCGAGTTGGAATAACGTCAACGCGCTTTTGCCGGGGGGCAGCGCTGCCACCGAGTCTCTTCTTCTTCTTCTTCGTTTTATAGCCAGCGCCGTCTTTCTTTTGTGTGTCTTCACATCACTTCTCCGCTCTCGCACACATACGCACGGCAACACTCACGAACACACACGAACGCACACACACGCGCGCACGCACACTAATATATTCCACTGTCAGCAGCCGCCGCCGCCGCCGAAATGCTGAGCACGCTTTTCCAATAAGAATTTCATGCACACACACACACACACACGCATACACAGCAGCACATGCCGATTTTTCATACATACACACGAATGTATCATATTCGAACGTTATTCCTTTAAGCCTCTTTCGATTTCTTGAACAACGATTTAAATACGCTTAGAGTCTTTTCTGCACTGCGTGCGCTTTTCGTAGAATATTTTTCATCTTTTCAGCTCCCTTTTGTTGCACAAATTCGCCGCAGTTGCGGCTGCTGCTGCTGCTGCCGCTGCCGCCTTGCCGCTGTGCAAAATTTTTTCTCGCTTCTTGCAAAATTCTTCAGACGAACTACACGGCTGCAGAATTACGTTGAATGTTGTATAAGTTAATGCACTTACGGCTGCCCGGCACGTTGATCCGCTGGATTGTTTAATTTGAGCTTGAACCCTTTGAAAATAAAAAATATATCGCGTGCAGTGCGCTGCTTTACTGCTTCCAAAAATTTTTTTTCGGCTGCGCTGCGTTCTCTTCGTTTTGCTATTACCCTCTGCTTCGGAGGTTCAGCATTCAGCGATGCTGCCAACTCGATGTGGTTGCCTCGCGTTCGCAACAACCTTTCACAAATTTATCGTTATTAGCTAGGCTTTTTAGATGCTTGAAATACAAAAAATTCGACAATATTATTTTGATAAATGCTTTTTGTAAAATAACCCGATGTTCACTTGAAAACACGCTCGAAAAACATATGTGACACTTATCGCGCGGTGGGGCAACTCTCTAAACTGACAAGCGGCCGGGCGTTGCCAACTGTTTGATTTGCTTGATTCACTTGTGAATTGTGCCAGGGCTGCAAGCGCTTGCATTGTTGTGTTTGCGCGCCAAATGTGTAAATTTCAAAATTGGTAAATTTCAAAATTGCTGAACCTAACGTACGATTTGATTGCGCTAATTCAATCACATATATTGCTCACTTGCCTGCTCGCGGCTCGTGCCAATCAATTGAATTGCTTGTTCATTGCCCAAATCAATCAGTGGCGCGCCATTCAATTTGATTCTATTTGATTTCAATTCGTTTAATCAATCACATGCCAATCGAGACACACTTTTATGGGCCTCACCATACACTTTCGACCCTTGCCGTTTAATGTAATTGCTATTCTAATTGTTATGGGAGTCAGCCGTGTGCACAGCTTGTCGCATGACTTTTTATGCTCTGCTCGCGTGATGCGGCAAGCGGCAAGCAGCATCAGCAGCAGTGCAGCTTTCTTGTGCTCGTTTAATTGCTGTTAACATGGCAGAAGGTGCAGTGTGACTTGTGTAGCTTAGCAAGTAGCTTATAGACTATATAGAAAGCCATGGGGTATATTGATGCGGTTCTATGGCAGTTGGAATATACTATCAAACCGGTTAATAAGCTCCGGCCCGACATATAGGCGGCAGTAGTAAGCAAACATCGATATTTTTATCGATAGTGTCGATTATCATAAACTCTGTAAAAATTTGTATGAGTACAAATTACAAATGATAGTACAATTGTTGTCTAAAGTAACATGCAAAATTATTAATGTTTTCATACGATCAATCAATCATATTTCCAAAAATTGTTACTGTGGCAGCTATCCGAGGTCTGTCTGAAAAGTATCAGAGCCGATTTTAAATCTTGGTATACCAAAATCCACAGTTTGGAAAATTTTAAGACTAACGCTGGCGCCGAAAATTAATAATAATAAAAATAAAAATAATAATAATAATAATAATAATAATAATAATAATAATAATAATAATAATAATAATAATAATAATAATAATAATAATAATAATAATAATAATAATAAATAATAATAATAATAATAAATAATAATAGTAGACCAATTCGAGCGCTATTAAAATGGCTTAGGATATTTTAAAGAATAATAAAAATCGCAATGTAAGTGCTGGGACTAAATATCAATCAATATTGCGATCATCTGTACAAAACTAGTATACCCCCAGCAAGGGTATACCTGCTGCCATATCAGATGTGAGATACAAATCATCGAATCATTGAAAGGGCAACACATGCACTTGAACGTAGCTAATTCACAGCACAAGGTGAGCTGATTGCCAACTATTTGGGCCGAAAGCGCTGTGATAGCCCTTTAGGCATATATATGCACATACATGTATATATCGCCACAATTATTCCCACAATTATCGCCGTCGCTGCAGCAGGTACAAAGCAGTATCGAGATCCGCAATTCGATAGAAGCGACGACAAATGTGCGGCGGACATGCATTTGATGTGAAACGCACAGACACAGATGCATTCATTCACACAGATACACACACACACACACACATATACAGCACTGCTCATTACACTGTCGTCAGTGGTGCACAACATTGGCATTGACTTTTGTTAGGCTGAAATTTAACTGCAATTTAACGACGAGCGCTGAGTCCGCCACGGCTGGGCCACGCCCACCAGCCACAGTGCTACACTCTGCTACGCTCTGCTCAGCTGCTCAATTAGTGCAGAAGCTGCAGAGCATGTGGGTGCGGCTGTGGCTGTGGCTGTGGCCTGACCTCTGGCTCAATAGCTGAATATTTGGAAATTAAGAAGAACGCTCGAGCCTCGCTCTGAGTCTCGTTCAGCTCAGTTCAATTCTAAATCTCTTGCTTCCGCTTTGCCCGTGTGTGTGTGAATGTGTGTGTGTGGGAGTGAGTTACTGCAAGCTCTCACTGGCGCTCTCCCGCTCTCTTGCTCTCTTCTGCAGCGCATTCGCTATGCTTATTTAGCGCTTTCCGTTGCTCGCGCTTATCAATTAATCAGCGGCGTCGGCGTCGGCGTCGACAGCCTCTGCCTGTCGCTCGGCTGCTTGCAATTCGCTCGGCTCGCTTCGGCCAAGCGCGCTGTAGCTGTCGCTTAATCAGCTCCATTTTGTTGTGGTGGAGAGCATAAGCATAAGCAGCAGAAGCAAAAGCAAACGCTGAAGCAAAAGAAAAACTAAATTAAAGGTAAACGCAAAAGAAAAGCAAAAGCAACAGCAGTAGCAAATGCAAAAGTCAAAGCATAAGCGTAAGCAAAAGCGGTGTAAAAGCAAATGCAGAAGCAAAAGTATAACACAACCAAAATCAAAATCAGAAGCACAAATAAAAGCAAAGTCAAAAGCAGCAACAAAAGTGCAGGAAAAATAAAGTCAGAAGCAAAAGCAGCCGCAGAGCCGTAGTAGTAAAAACAAAAACCAACGAAAAAGCCGGTAGGAAAAGCTAAAGTTAAAGTAGAAGCAAAAACCAAAAAAAAAAAAAAACAAAACAAAAATAAATCAAAGTTCCGTACCAGAAGTAAAAGGCAGAAGCAAAAACAAAGTCTTTAGTAAACGCCAAAGCAAACGAAGAAGCAAAAGCAAAGCCAGAAGTAACATTGAATTTAGAGGCGAAAAAGCAAACTCAGAAGCAAAAGCAAAAGTCGAAAAATGCAAAGGCATTAGGAAAAGTAACAAAACATTAAGAAGAGAACAGAAGCAAAAGCAAAAAACAGAACATACAAAGTAAAAGCAAAAGCAGCTGAATAAAGTGAGGCCAAACCAAAATCAGAAGCAAAAGCAAACACAGAAGCCAAGGTAAAAGCAGAAGCAGCAGCATAAAGTGAGGCAAAACTAAAAGGAGAAGCAAAAACAAAGTCAGCAGCAAAAGCAGAAGTAAAGGCAGAAGCAAAGCCAGAAGGAAAAGCAAACACAGATGCAACAAAAATAAAACAAACGCAGAAGAAATGAAAAACAAAAAAACGGAAGAAATAAAACAACAACAAAAAGAAAAGAAAAGAAAGAAAGAAAGAAGCAAAAGCAAGCAGAGGCAGCTCCCTGTACAGAGGCAAAACTAAAAGCAAAAGCAAACGCAGAAGCAAAAATAGAAGAAAATGCTAGAAAAACAAAAAAAATGCAGAAGCATAAATAAGAGTAGAAGCATACGCGGAATGCAGAAGCAAATGCAGAAGCCAAAGCAAAAGCAGAGCAATTTGCAGAGCAAACACAGAAGCAAAACTAAGAGCAGCAGCAAAAGTAGAGGCAAAGCCAGGGGCATTCTAACCTGCGAATTGTTCAATTCAATTCTTACAGTCTCTGCTTGCATTGTACTAGGTTTTTCTATGTATTCGTGTGTTCGAGTGTGTGTGTGTAGTTGCTCGGTTGTCTGTCTGCGTGCGCACTTATTCGCTTGATGCTCGTACGCCGTACGCCGGGGCATATTCAGTAATCATTCTGTGCTGCGGCCTGCGGGTTCTGTTCTTCGTCAACGAATCGGTCAGCGGTTCAGCTCGGTTCGGTTCGGTTCGGTTCGGCGCGATTCGATACGGTGCGGATCGGCCTGCTTATAAAAGCCGACGTATCCAGTTCGATTTTATGGAGTTGTCATTGAGCTCGCGAAAGTCGCAAGTCCTTGCCGAGCAGTGTAAAGCAGCATAAGCAGCATAAACGCGAAAGTGATCAAAGTGTCAAGTCAATCAAGAAATCAACTCAGACGTTCTGCCAGTATTTCACGAAAAATAAATATGCATTTGCTCGCCTTAGTATTAGGTAAATATCGGTGCAAAGAATGAAAATAGTATTCAAGATTTTCGCAGTTAACTGAGTGAACATAGGCAACTACTGCTGCTATATGCTCGCTCTGTACAGTTATGTCTGGGCTCGCACATTCTTAGGATTCATCCAGAAAAAGACGCGTAGTCACGTTTGCCTTGGCCTGCACCTGCGTTGCCTTGCCTGATCCCACGCTCAACCATTCACAGTCCACGTGCGCTAACAAAAAGTGCCGAGCACTTACCAGTCGGAAGTTTGAGTGATCGGATCTAGCGATCGGCTGGGAAAGGCATATCGAATTGCGCTCGTAAACCTGAAAGAGATACATGTACTATGTGTATCTCAGTTATAGCCCTAGCAGGTTGTCTGATCATTGAAATACAGATCAGTCGAGTTACGCCATTAAATCGGGGGACTTACCGTGAGCCGATGCGATGGTACCTACTTTGCTTGAGCATAGGCGTCGCAAGGCTAATTAATAAACCCTAACACATAGCCCAAGTCATGGGGCATCTGATAAAAGTGTCGACTCACACAACTTCTGGAGTACTCGAAGTACTCCACACGCGTGAGTCACTAGGCCATATAGCCCATGAGAGGTATAAAGTCTATTTGCCAAAGCCTTTGCGTAAATGACAAGAAAAGGCTGCGAAGCGCGTGAACAACCTGATATTACGGACCCTTGACTCATTGTTGGAGCGGTAGATCGACCGATCGGGCATATATGCCAGCCGCGCCCTAAGCCGCTTCGACTGACCACATGACGATAAGGTCGCCTTAGCTAAACACACATGCAGTGAACCAAGTCGAAGGGGGGAGTGCGCGCTCGTAAATATCCCAGGGAAGTGCTGAGGCAGCGTCCGAGCGGCTAATAAAGCAATTTGCTGGCTTAGATCGATTTCACAAATCGCTGATAGCACAGAGAGAGAGAGTGAGAGAGAGAGCAGAGATAAGCCGTCCCCAAGTACATATTAAACAATTAGATGGAAATTAAAGCCATAAACTTTACGACTTAAGGTCTGGCAGATTCGATTTGTGGCCATAAACCAAATACACATGACACCACTGAATAAAGCAGGGCGAGCGCAGCTGCTCTTTGTACCGCAGATTAGCACTGATTTTGGGCGAAAGATATATGTGTAGCTAGAACATACAGCTATAGGCTACAGTCAGTGCGTACTCCTGTCACTCGTAGCGCTGATTAAGCCGCAACAACGGTGACACTGCGTCAATTGATCGATGGGCCCCACTGATAGTCGATAATGAAGCAAAGCTGATTGCTTCTATTATGTTTTTCTCGAGTGGCTCCCTCCGCCAGCTGATAAGCATTCATTGATAGGCTTCATTAAAACCCACTAAAGCCTTGTAGGCGCGCCTATCAGATTAAGATTCGCCCCGGGCCCATCGAAGACAGTTGTATTGTAATTAGCAAGGCAAGAGGAAGCGCCGTGCACGGGAAGAGCATTTGAAAGTCAGTGATATCGGCCGACTATCGGCTGACTATCGCAAGTCGGGTCCGTGGGCTGGCGCTTCCGTTGCGTATGAGAGCGGCTCAAGTGAATGAACTACTTGCACTGAACTCGCGCTTATCAGCAGTTTGCGATGTTATTGCACTTTAATTCTTTGATATGCCCCTGCGCACGCGGTGGCCTCGCCCACAGCTGGCATCTTGTGGACGGAACGGAAAGTTTTCGCAACGCCAACGTAATCGATCATCCACAATCACGGCCATAACAATAACCATAAGTCTGGGGAAACACTGCACTGCAGGAATCTCATAAATGCCCGAAATCGAGTGTGCTTCACGTCGATCAATCCGATCCGACAGACGCGTCGTCTGTCTTGATTTTCGAAGAGCCATCCGTTTTCTCTCAGTGTAGATCAGTGTGTCAGCTTAGCTGCAAACATTGGTATATGTATAGTTGCCATGATCTTCAATTTTCTGCTTACATTAATATTGTAAATAACTCGCCTATCTATATTCACATGAGCAGCGGTGTGTGCCAACAACTTGACAGCTCGACAGCCCGCCAGTCTGGGCGAAGTTAAAGCTTATCACTTTTACCACCCCGCCGAGTGATAATCGCATAAAACAAAGCGCACGCACTCCCGAATCGTTTATCAGAGTGAGAACAGCTTTGATTATTGTCCGCAATAAAATGTAAATAAATTTCAATATGGAAAATCACCAAATTTCGAAATTGTACCAATTGCCAGGGGTGACTTGTCACAAAAAGGCCTCGACAACGACGACGACGACGACGACGACAAGTTGATGGTTTTATAGCGAATTTGCAATTTGCAATGAATGCAAAAGTGTTTCAATCATTTTCGGCTGACGCTGCCGAAACGCGCCGAGCAATGCCAAAGCTTGTCGAGACGCCGCGCGAAACATGCTGCACATTTCCGTTGCCATGTCCAGCGGCAGAAGCAGTTTCCACTGTATTAGTTGTTATTGCTGCTGCTGCTGCTGCTGTGCTGCTGCTACTGCTGCCATTGTTGTCTCCGACATGAGACAAAAACATTGGCAACGGGTCAGCAGTTTTGCAGCCGGAGCTAGAATAACTAAAAAGAAACTATGCCGAAGTTTGTATACCCTTGCTGTAGCTGTATTTTCCTATTGTAGAAATGGGCTATAGTCATCTTATTTTATAGCAATTTGTATTGCTTTTGAATTGTGATTTAATTGACACTAGCACAGCAAATTTATTAATAATATTTTATTTATTTAATTCTTCTAAAATAGCTAGAGAAATTTTTTTAATATTTGTTAAGAAAATGTTAAATTTGAATAGGCAAATATATGTTATAGTAGTACGATTTTAATTTAATTTGAGCAGCAGGAAAGCATGGTAAAAGTACTATACTGCTGTGAGCAAAAAGTAAGGTGAATATTTTTGTAAAGTCAAAATTCTTTATTTATTCTCCTAAATCAATTTCATGCCGAGTTTAGTTGGTATATGTTAATATGTTCTATGATTACCATACAATAATTACCTCCAATACAGCTGGGTTTCATATTAAAAACGCTAAATAGCATTACAAATAATATAATTAAAAATTTTCATTTAGTGAGTTTGAGAACTGAGAAACTAATCAACATCGCATACAGCATAGGCTTATAGGCTTGCAGCTGTCTCCTGCTGTGCGTAGCAAACAGCTGGCCAAAATGACTATACCCACTGTTAGAGTATTAAACGCAAAACTGTTGAATCTCTCGGCGCGATTCTCGCATGTGCAGCGCGCCGCTCGAACTATGTTTGTTTTGTGCAATTTTTCACATCGTTCATCGTTCGCGGTTCTCCGTCGTAGAAGTCGGCTCAATTATCGTTTTGTTGGCAGTTTTGCCCGACACCCCGTGCCAATTGCACCCCAGGCCTAATTGCAGCCCCCTTTTAGCGGCTTTCAAGCGAGTTGCGTGCGAAAGTTAATTGCTAGTTGGCCAGAGCTGAATGCAGCATGATCTCGTTGGATTATCTGTTCAGCATACTGTCAGTTACCAGGCACTAAGTTCTATGTGGCAGTTACGGTTCCGCTTTTGCTCAGGGGCTACCCTTATCAATTGGGCTGTAAACGAGCCTCTCATTCGCCTGCTTATCTGCGGAATTTTTGAATTTGCTACGTCTTATATAACCCAGAGCAGACAGCTCAAGACTTTTTTTTCTACATTGTTAATGTTAATGGCAGGCCTGTCGGCTCGCCCCGGAAAACTCAATTAGTCTATGGTATTTGTTTTAAAAGAATTATTCATTGTTTTCCATATGGAAAACTAATATCGCAACTAGCGAAATTCGTGCGCAGAACACGTTCCGCGACTTTCTTGCAGTTGGCCGGAAAATACTAAGCATTTCGGCGCATAGACGATAAATCAAACACGCCAACAATGTCAGCAGCTGCTGTCGTCATTTCGCCACAAATTTTCGGATATTTTCTAGTACATTTCGCATATCTTTGATAAGTCGCGAGCGAGTCAAACATAAGCGTAAAGATGTCAAAGACTAAGCAATGCGTTGCGCGTAAATTAGAGACGCTTGCTAAACGGACTTTTTACGAGTCTTTTATCGAGCCATTAATGAGTATATAAACGCGGGTTTAGAGTTATGCCGATGGGTCATGATGATCGCTTAATAGAACTACTAAATACGCGCCATTCAAATGGATCGTAAAAGCTGAAAGCATATTTTCCCACATAAATCGATGTTTTGATGTTTGGCTGTCAGAAGGCTTTTAGTCCAGCGAAAGAATAGAAATGCGCAGCGAAAGCTGCTCAAACATTTGGTGTTTTTTTTATGTTCGGGTTATACAAGCGATTTAATTGCAGTCGCTGCTGCTGTACTCTGGGCTATATCTCTCTGATATTTATACGCAGAGCTGCTAACGCGAACATTCAGCTGGTTCTTGGCCAACTCTTCTTGGGCCGGCATCATAAATTTGCTGCTTATTTTTAGCGTGTTGCCGGCCAAGTCAAGTGCAAGGTGCCGCGGCTGTTGACGCTGCCAAACACACACAGAGACAGACGTTTAGTTCGACATTTTGTAGTTGTTGTAGCTGTCTTTATTGCACACGGCTGCCCTACTAAGCACCAAGTTTTCCCTCCCTCTCTGCCCCTCTCTCTCTCTCGCTCACTCTCTCTGTATTATTTTGTCAAATGCAGACGTTGCGTCTTTTTCATGGTCAATTTGAGTTGTACGAAATAAATAAACGCATTAAAGCCGAATGGGTACATTAAACTTTTCCACGCCGCGTATACTTAATATTTATATTTATTTTTATATTTGCATTTAAATTTATCGCTGTTTCATTCGCTTGCAGCCTGCAGCACATTGGCGCTGAGCAGCGCCAACGAGTGGGGCTATCCAGACCTGGACAATAATCAGGATGAGCGTAAGTAGAGCCAATAAACCTAGAAAATACCTAGAGCACAGCTCTCAATTTGCCCGACTCGTTAAGGTCCATTTGCTAAAATTAGTTAATCAACGCCGAGTCGAGCAGCTTAGTCAGCTGATGCTGCTGCTGCTGCTACTGATCACCGTCCAGCGTCAAGTGGCCACGACGCGTCCCAGTTTCGCAGTTTATTTCAATTGCGCCAAATTGCGGCGCATGCAAATTGTACGCGGCCTCAGCGAAAGTTTCAAACGAAAAACGCTCGAAATTCCTACGAATAATTATACTAAAATAATACTCATACCTATGACTCTCTACTTCTCCTTCTTCCGGCAGCCTTTCCGAAGTGGGGCGGTCTGTGCGACACCGGCAAGAAGCAGAGCCCCATCAACCTGCACGTCAAAGGCGCGCTCAAGGGCGAGCTCGACCCGCTGAAGTTCGAGAACTACGACGAGCATCAGGGCTCGCTGCAAATGGTCAACAATGGACACTCAAGTGCGTATTGAAACAGTTTAAATATATCACACGTTTCATTTGATTAATCCGATTAATCTGATTGTCTGCCCTGCAGTTCAGTTGTCGGGCTTCGCGCACGACCTCACGCTGAGTGGCGGCCCGCTGGGCAGCGACTACGTCGTCGAGCAGATCCACATGCACTGGTGGTCGGAGCACACAATCAACGACATTCGCTACCCGCTGGAGGTGCACATCGTGCACCGCAACAAGATCTACCCCAACATCACGATGGCGGCCAACTTCAAGGACGGCATCACGGTGCTGGGCGTGCTCTATCATGTGTCCAACTCGCCCAACGAGGCCATCGCCAGCATTATCAAGAGCTTGGACAGCGTGAAGAGCTACGCAAACCAGAATGTGCCCGCGCACGTTGAGGACAGCCTGGCGGTGGACGATCTGGTGCCCCATGTGGATACCTACTTCACCTACGCCGGCTCGCTGACCACGCCCACCTGCGCCGAGGCCGTCACCTGGATTGTGCTGACCGACACGTTCCCCGTGACGCTGGCGCAGGTCAACGAGTTCAAGGAGATCGAGTACGATGAGGGCAAGCAGCTGCACAACAACTATCGCGAGCTGCAGAGCGAGAACAATCGCGCCGTGGTCCTGGTCGAGCAGCGTGCCGGCGGCGAGGACGGCGGTGGCGGTGCAGCCCAATTGTCCTCTCTCGGACTGGCGCTCACGCTGCTGCTGGGCATTGGCTCGCAGAAGTTGATGCTGTAGACGGGCTGAGCCGACGAAACTAAACCAAAGACTACACGACTTCCCCCAGTTGTGCGGACGCAGCGAATTTGAGAGATGGAGATATTAAGAGAGCAACGACAGACCAGACAATTTATACTCAACATTTGAAATCGCAGAGAAATTCAAGTGAAATTTACCTAGTCAATCTGTGTGACATTCAGCCCAACTATTCTACGTAATATGCCTAGACACATACGCACAAACATACATACACACACATACATATCTAATAAACATTTTATAAGAACTCTTGCTGTGTCGCTGTGGCGATTCTTTTCTTGGGAGCCAACGCTGCGTATGCGCAACTTCAAACGCGGGCGCCGTCACGCGACTTTGGTTCAATTGCTCGCCCCATCGCGAGTGCGACTCATGCTGTAGGCATTTACGAGGGTCGTAGACGGGTAAATACATATCTAATTATAGCAGGTGAGCCTTTACGTCCATTGGTCATTCTGATTCTTCGTTTATCATACGCGTTGGTCTGCTTTATAGGCGTAGTACAGCTAGCCGAGGGGTATAAAAATATCAACTGAATGTTATGGTACACGTCTAAATATAATTCAGAAATTAGCGAGATAAGCAAAGCAACGTCAACTGACCATCGGACCTGGATAATGGTAATGGTAATAGTAATGGACAGTTGTAAACCGGCCATAGAGTTATATGTATATATACTACTAGCATGGCAGAGTCAATTTGGCGAACTGCAGTGCATTTGATTTCTTTATGGCATTTATTTCGCTTTGATTCCTAATCAGTATTTTTGACGTGCCTCAGTTTACGGTCCTCATTGGTCAGCAATTTGCCTGATTGATTGATGGACTGATTATATTCTTTTTCAATATTAAGTCATTTAGTATTCACTGTTGCTTAGCAGAGCTTAAATGTTAATAGATAATGTTATTTATTTTTTTTATAGTCATTAAAATAAATTACAATGCACTCAATTGTAGGCGAAATCTGATAAGAATACAATGTACACAATGTAGAGTAGCTGCAGATGAACAACAGATGGCGCCACAAATATAATTGCACAGCCTGCGCGTATGCAACACAATATTCGCTTAATTTCTCAGTGCGCTCGAAAGTATTCTGTGTTTTAAATAACAGTTTGAGTCATATTGTTGCGTACAGTGAATCGTAATGCAACAGTTTAAGGAAACAGAAATTGAATAAAATTAAAATTAAAAACAAAGTCTAAAATATAAAAATATAAAAAAATTATTCTTAAATTTTCTCTAACTTTATGACTACACATGTCAAACAAGCAGCTTAAGCAGCTTTACAGAGCTTATAAATTAATTGGCCCGATTAATAAAATAATATACTACTGCCGATTAAGACGCGATTAACGAGAGGCCTATAAAACCAACTCGAATTCATTCATCAATTTGAGCAGCCGTAAATACTTTAAGTGTGTGGGCTTAAAACAAAACGTCGGCTTTTGGTACGCATTAAAATGTGTCTAAACGTATTGAGGCATTTCGTGTAGTTTGTCAATGAAAAGAATACTATAATTAATATGAACCATTTTCAGGGCAATAATCAAAACCGCATTAGTCATTCCAGCACCCCATCAAATGTCTCCCGCGGACTCTAAGTTGCCTCTTACGCGGTGCGTATACGAGTGATCCCCGCAACGGACAAAGGCCAATGCCAAAATCTGACAGTGTGAAGCGTTAGCCGAACAATAAATTAATAAATTAAAAATAAAAAAAAACTCTTACGTAAACCCAAATTTATGTCTCTGCTCAGCATTCACTTTTTGGCTCTTTAAATGTGTTTTATATCAAAATGTTGATAAATGTTTTCGATAGCATTAACTTCTGGGGGGAACTCAAAAGCCAAATTTCGTTGGATTTTATGGGGATTTGCGAAACGTTTATAACGCTTAACTTATGCTGTTGTCTGTTGCGATTAATTAAAGGTTTACATTTCGAACGGAAGTTGATCAGAGATATATTTTTGATAAATAAATATATTTGAATTTCTAATGCGATTGCATGCAGACGAAGCCATTCCCCACTTCGCTGTCGGTCACGCCTCGCGGAATTGGCGTGAGAAAGTGTGGAACCTGTTTAGGTCTCCGGCTCAAGCTCCGTGCTACGGGCCGGACAACCCCAACGAAATGCGGGCTACCATTTCGTTATGAAGGTCGCTTCACTGTGTTAATTTGTGCGCGAACTTCTCCTAATGAGCTGCACTCGAGTTGCATTCGATACTAAGCCAAGTCTGCCAAACTCAGTGGGCTGCATTATGAGATACTTTTCATAATTGGACTAAGCATAAATTAGACGTCGGTCTGAATTTGCGACACACTACATTCACTATCTACGCATCTTTGGGATGTGCACCTTAACAGCCAATCTAATTAGCCCTGCGACTGACTCGGGCCAATCTCCACATCTCCAAATTGGAAATGCTCGTTATGACAACTCATTTCCGTCGCCAAAGATTTCCCTAGCGCAAATCGTCAGCTCCAGCGATTTGAACCAGATTTGATAATCGCATGGAAATCAGAGCTTTCAAATCGACTAAGTGATTTACCTTCACTTTTGCGTATCGCAACGCATTAATGGCGATACACCAGTGTGTGTGTGTGTGTGGACATTTATATCAATTCGATTGACAAAATAAATGTCTGCATGTTAGACTACATCGCACAATATTTACATCCATCGGCAAACAGACCTAGACCTTGGCTTCCTCATTACAGAGGCGAGACGTGCACGGAGGCTGTGGCCCACTGCCCGTCGCCATTTCCATTTGCATTTTATGGTTCAGGTTATTCGCAGTGGAGCACAAACAAGCAGGCAAACAAAGGGGGCCAGACAAAAGTGCATAGAAAACGATCGATCGATTGTAATCGATTGTAGCCTCGTCAATACGCAGCGGCCCAACGCCGATCGCCGATCGCCAGATTTGCATTTGAATGCGCGAGTCATTCAACTTGATGCAAAATTTAGACACCGGCGTCTTGCGAAGTTTTTTATGCGATTGTTGACACTTTTTTGTTTTTGACATTCTGATGGCTGATAATTTAATTATAGCTTAACTAATGCCACAGTGAGCTATGGCAAGTGATCTTTATAGGCGCGAACGCCATGCAAATTTCACTCATTTGTCGCTTGCTTTGCTTAATTAATTTTTGGCCAAATTAGCAGGCAGGTTTTAGATTATATATGCCAGTAAAATACCCTAGAGTAGTGGGAAGTGAACTACTGCTAGTAAAAAATATAAATTGTTGCAGATAAATATTTTTTGTTTTATGCAGAACTCTAAATAATTTCAGCTGCGTTTGCCCACTCTACTCCCAGCAAGCTGCTCTGTCACCCGCACTTACAGGGTATGCGCAAGTGTGAAGAGTGTCGCTCGTCTTGATTTGTTGGGCCCAACAATAGGCCATCCCGCGACTCGAGGCGTAACAAAGCCCACTTCCAGCTGCCACCCAGCGAACAGTTTCTGCGCATACGAAATGCCCGTCGACTGTTGCAACGCTTTGGGCCATTGTTAACAGCTGCTGCTGCTCTTTCATTATTTGTTTCCGATTATAAACTTGTTGGGACCACGCATTGCGACGTGTTAGTATAAAAGGCGCTGTCCGCGCTTGACCCAACATCACAGCCACTTGACACACAGCGCGAGCGCAGCCAAGTTCACAGCTAACGAAGCGACTAAGTCCCAGCCCAGGCAACAGCATGAAGATATTTGTGGTGCGTTTCGCGGATTACCCCCTTGGATACCCCCTCAGAGGATTATCAGTGACACACAATGTCTTTCCCTCTTTCAGACCATACTCGTGGGCGCATTGGCGCTGGCCCGTGCCGACATCAGCCTCACGCAGCAGGGATACAACTACCGTGTCCAGCAGCAGCAGCAGCAGCCGACGGTTATTGCCCATTTGCTTAACCAGCAGCTGCAGCAGCAGCAGCAACAGCAGCAGCAGCAACACTCGTCGCACCCGGTGCTGCCACCGCTGTCCGTGCCCCTGCCGTATCTGCCACCTGTTGGCCAGTACCAGCCCCAATTGCCGACGCCACAGCAACAGGCACGCCCACACAGCGCCGCTTTCCCCATGCCCGCCGGATTCCCAGTCAACTTCCAGACAGCGCCAGTGCAGCAGCAGCGTCGCGCACGCCCACGCGTCCGCATTCCCAAGAAGCCAATTGTCACTAAGAACTTCTTCATTCACTCGGCGCCCGAGGAGTCCGAGGATGAGATTCAGGAGGAGCTCACGCAGCTGTCGCAGCAGCCTCGCAACCACTACAATGTGCTGTTCGTGAAGACACCCGCCCAGACGAACCGTGCAGCTGCCTTGAACCTCGCCAAGACGCTGAAGCAGGAGAAGACTGTCGTCTATGTGCTGGCCAAGAAGACGACCGCCTCCGATTTGCAGGACGCCATCGCCGAGGCGCCGCAGCAGATCAACAAGCCCGAGGTGTTCTTCATCAAGTACCGCACGCCCGAGGAGGCGCTCAACGCTCAGCGCCAGATCCAATCTCAGTACGATACTCTGGGCGGAACCTCCACCATCACCGACGAGGGCCTGGCACCCATCACCTCTGTAGTGGGCTCTCTGGACGCGCCCGAGGAGGACGAAGAGGAGCCGCAGCAACAGCAGCAGCAGCAGCCCGGCGATGGCTCCTACGATGCCCACGGACATGGAGGCAGCATTGGAAACGGCAACGGAAACGGTCTGGTTAGCAACCAATACCTGCCCGCCAACCAGTTCTAGATCCATGGCAGACATCTTCATAGCTCACCCCATCAAATCTTAGTTAGTTAGCTGTCACACTTCCTGTTGCCTAAGTTTGTAAGTGAATTTTAGATCTGTAAGCAACCCACTCCCGTACCCTTACCCCTCCCCAATCCCCACCCTCTGCCCCTTCCTTGTCAATTTGAATCGAGACTACAATAAAAAGGTTCACAATTGTTCAGTAATCCAAACAAGATATGAGATTGCGCTGTATTATATAAAGACCTTCCCGTCTGTCTGAGATTTAGTTGCAGTGGGCGTGGTTACCGCGAGATTCCATGCCCTCCGCCTCGGCAGCTTCTTCGGCCTGCTGCAGACTGAGGTGTGTGCGGATGAAGTCGTGGTAGTAGGCAATGCTCGCACTGGCATCGGGCTTGCCCTTGGCACAGGGCATGCCCCAGTTGACCAGTGCCACCAGCTTGCCGTTGTGCACCAGCGGTCCGCCGGAGTCGCCGTGGCAGGCGCCCCTGCCCTTGTCGTTGTAGGTGCACACGTGGCCGATGTCCACGTTCGTGCTGTTGCCATGCGCCGCACGGCACTCCTCGAAGGGCACGTACTCCACCTCGAGCCGCTGCAGCTTGTCCGGCACCTCGCCGCCCAGCGAAAGAGTGCCCCAGCCCGTAAGCAGCAGTAGGTCGCCCGGCGCCAAGGGCTCATGGTCGTACTCCACACGCTGCGTGGCATTGTCGAAGGCGATCGACTCGTTGAGGTGCAGCAGCGCGATGTCGTTGCGGTACTTGCGCGGCTCGTAGTTGCAGTGCTCGACGATCTTGTCCACGTAGTAGTGCTTCGACACGTTCTGCTGCAAGTTCTGTGTGCCCGTCAGCACGCGCAACGCGCTCGGCGACTTGCGGTGTATGCAGTGCGCCGCTGTGAGTATCCAGCGCTCTTCGATGATGGCACCGCCGCAGAAATGCTGCCCACTCGCCGCGCTCTGCAGCGAGATCTGATACGGTGCCATGCCCTCGGGTGCATCCTCGCCGCCCACAATGCGATTTTCGTGCGTGAACTGCGGTGGGTAGAGTATCTGGGAGTATACACCAGCAGCGGTCACAGAGAGCAGCGACAGGAGCAGCAGCAGCATTTTGGAGCGGGAACGAAGTACAACTGCGTCTGGCTTGCACCTTGCGAAGGCTTTTAAGAGCTCGCCAAGCGCTGCTTTGTACGCTGATCACGTAAATCCCTAGCAGCACCTCGCAGCAGGCGCTGACAGGCACTTCACACAGCCAAGGTCTGCGGTGATAAGCGCTAAGCACTCCAGCTGCGCAACGAGGAAGCCCTGCGACTAGTGGCGACAAACAATAGATAACTCCAAGTTGTTTGTCAAGACTTACTCACAAAGCTATTTTTAGCCTGTCTAGGGGAAGTTCTTTGCATTTTAATTAAGTCTTTGATCGAACTCGATCCGCATTTCACTTCATGCTTGGATAACAGGCTAACCGACGGGGCTTATCAGCCCAGCGTTAGGCAACAGCTCATCAAATAAGCTCGCCGACTTGGCCAAAAATAGACAGGGATTCATTTGGCTGACTTGATTGGCGATCGGCTGGTCACTCGATTGGACACTTTTATGACGTGGCAGCTGCGCGTCTTCGCCAAAAAACAAGCGCATAAAGTGATAAATAGCCCGTGGGGTTATTTATGAAAAGGCAATTCGTTCATAAATAATTTATAATTGCGATATATGTGTGATAAAAATTGTAATATAGAGAGCTATGGACTAAGGTATATGGTATGTATATTTGTATATTTGTATAGTATATCTATAAATATTTGTTCGGTGGGGCTTTGTTCTTTCAGCCGTTTTGTTCTCTCCCTTCCTCTCTTTCACTTCTTAGCTCTACTCTCTAGCAGGCTGTTCCCTCGGCTGTCATCATTGTGCTGATCCAATCGTGATAATAACGCACCGAGGCGAATACATCCGGGTAGCCGACGGCGCAGGCTTCGCCCCAGTTGACGATGCCGACGAGCGTCTGATTCTCATCGACGAGTGGACCACCCGAGTCGCCGTGGCAGGAGCCCTCGCCCTCCTTGGTGTAGGTGCAGATATGCCCCTCGCCCAACCAGCTGGCGTTGCGCACGCTCTGCTCGCAGGTCGAGTGCTCCACGTAGGCGAGGTCGATCTTCTGCAGCTGCGTGGCATAGCGGCCCCAGGCTTTGACGCTGCCCCAGCCGGTGAGCGTGACCTTGTCGCCAGCCTTCAGCGAGTCCTTGGTGGCCAGCTTGATGGGCTGGGTGCGCTCGTTGTACACAATGGGCGTGGCCGTGTGTAACAGTGCGATGTCATTGTGGTAGATGGGTTGGTCGTGCTCGCAGTGCTTTTTAGCCGCATCCACTAGATATTCCGCGCCGGGCTTAGTGTAGTCATTGCTGCCAGTCACGATCTTCAGGTATTTGATGGGCCATTCCAGGCAGTGGGCAGCAGTCAGAATCCACTGGTTGGCGATGATGCTGCCGCCGCAGACGTGCTCGCCGAAGGTGTTCATGATGGACACCTGGTAGGGTGCCCAGGCCTGCGGTGCGTCGCTGCCGCCAACGATGCGCGACTCGGGACGCACCACATCGATATCCAGTTGATGGCTCAAGGGATGAGCTAATCCAATTTCGCGAGCGCCACACTGGGCCACCGCCAGCAGCGAAGTAATCAGAATAAGGAATTGCATTTTGGTTTTGCTTGTTTTTTCTTTTCTCTTTTGGTAATGAGTTCACGTTGTTGCGACTTTCTGTTTCGAATTGTCGAGTTTTTCGCACTGTTTTGGCCTTTATAGACGCCTGCCAGCTGCCGACAGCGCGAGAGTGGCGCTTATCGGGCTTTGGAGGCTTTCTTTGAATACGGGAGTCGTCGTGAGATAAGGAGAAATCGCAATTCTGGGGAAGTTCCGATAGTGACATTACCATAGCCAACAGCTACTTACCTCTGGCTGATAACGTCAGATCTGGCCGAAGGAATGGGAATATTACCGAAGTTGGTCTGCCGCCCGTTTGTGTAATCAAGTGAGAGCACTCGAGCGCACGAGCTATAATAACAAGTTACTCATACGCCATGTGTGCGGACCTTGATCGCAGCCTGTTGACGAATCTCTCGAAGAAATGCCATAATCAGAACGGAACTACCAATTAATGTTGAGACGAGAGCGACTATTCAAATAATATTTGCTATATTTGGGGCAAAGCCAGAGTATGGTAACAAGAAAAGTATCGATAGCTTCGCAGCACCTTATCAAGATGACGCCGCAGTGTGCGTGCAAAGGGTGTTTTGTGTAACACTTTGTGTGGGTTCAAAGTATAAATATGAGTCCGGTATTTTCCCAATCTCTAGATCTGTAGACGACCAGACGTCTAGACGTCAAAGATTGCCGATATGATTTACGCTTAGACTATGCCACAGCCGTTGATTGTGGACTGAATCCAGTCGTAGAAGAAGCTGACACGGGCGAACACATCGGGAAAGCCTCGGCCGCAGGGCACACCCCAGTTGCCAATGCCCACCAGGCGACCCTTGCTGTCGACCAGCGGTCCACCATGATCGCCATGGCAGGCGCCAGCTCCGACCTTGCCCACGGCGCACAAATGACTTACGTCCAGGTCAGAGGTATAGCTGTACGTGGAATTGCACTGCTCCAGCGGCACATACGTCAGCTCCAGTTGCTTCAGATCGTATTCATAGTAGCCTCCCTCTGATGCACTGCCCCAGCCCGTCATGATCAACTTATCACCCTCCACCAGGTCGTCCAGTGCGGCGATCGTTATGTTTTGGGTAACCTCATCGTAGGCGACCAGCGTTTGCATTTTGATCAGCGCGATGTCGTTGTGGTACAGCGGCTGATCGAACTTACAGTGCAATATTATCTCTTCCACATAGTATTCCCAGGCCAGACCAGTCCAATCGTTTGTGCTCATCACCACCTTTACGTTGCTCTTATGCAGTCCGGCCAAGCAGCTGGCCGCGGTCAGGATGTACTGATCGTGAATTATGACCCCGCCACACATGTGATTACTGCAAAAGATACGACACAATACTTGTTCACAGATGGTATCCTTTATCGAGCGACTAACTATGATTAATAGCGTCATAAAACTACGAGTCATTTCCACAAAATCATAGCTTAGTCTGGCGTTCTTGATAACTATGCCATGTAGTTGAAGCAATCTTTATCTCTATTACCTTAAGCCATTCAAAAAAAAACATATAATTTTTGTTAATTCATGTTCATGATAAATTTTAGTTGAAATCTGACCATTATCGTAAACTGCCGGGAACCTTTGTTCAGGTGTTTATAATTTCACCACAGTCTGGAGATCATCATCATGTTCAGCATAAATTCGCTTGATCACAATCGTTTGGTTTTTAAGTCATTAAGTAATATCCAATGGTCATATATCAGATAAAGGAATTGTGCTTTAGAACATACCCTTGCATTAAAGATTTAAGAAGAGTTTAAGAAGTGTTGCAATAAGAATTAATAAAGCTGTGCATCGATTCACAGTCGATATTCTCGAAAGAACTCTAATATTATACCATATATTTATTATTTATGTTTTTTACATCAACTCCTTTTTTCAACATTCTGTAAATATCTGATATTTGTATCTCAGGCACAGGAATATATGCTCTCAATATTATTTTATAAAATCGCACTAGGCTGGACACTTAAAATGGATAGTATCGCGAGATAAATTCACTCTTTTCACGTACCCCAACTTGTTCTGAATAGACACCTGATATGGTGCTGCTCCCTCGGATGCCACCTCCCCGCCGACGATGCGAGAGCTCAACTTGGCTGTGGAGACAGCAGGAAAGCTGCGGCGTCCACTGGCCGTCGAAGAGGACACCAGCAAGAGGAATAGAAACGCACCGATTTGGTAAGACATGCTGCAAGCTCTGCAAGAATTGGACTGATTTCATGGATATCCGATGGCAAGCAGCAAAGCAGCAGTGCATGACCACGACGCGGATATTAATGACCATTATGGTGGTCATATACAGTTGGGCAATATCCAGCGCAATAAAACAAGATATTTCTGGGTTCGTAAAAATCGCATAACTTTTATCAAATCAAGAGCTGATAATGATAACAGTACAAAGAAAGGTACAGTACGTATATCGATATGGATATGGACTAGGCAATGCCACAGCCGTTAATGATGGTGCGGATCCAATCGTTGTAGAAGGCCACACGGGCATAGACATCGGGATGGCCCAGGCCGCAGGGTACACCCCAGTTAGCGATGCCCACCAGCTTGCCCTGTTCGTCGATGAGTGGTGATCCCGTGTCACTGTGGCACAAGCCCTTGCCCGCCTCCATCTTCACACAGACGTGTCCCAGGTCCACGTCCTCGGTGTCGCCCAGCGCGGTGCGGCACTCCTCCACGGGCAAATAGGTTCCCTCGGCCTGCTGTAGGTTCAATTGGTTCGAGCCGGTGGCACTGCTCGTGCCCCAACCAGCAAAGCTCAACCTGTCGCCCTCCTGCAGCTCGTCCACCTCAGAGAGCGAAATGTTGGCCGTCACCGAGTTGTACTCGATCTCTCCGCTCAGGTGCAGCAGTGCAATGTCATTGTGGTACAGAGGTTGATCGAAGTTGCAATGCATGTGTATCTGATCCACATAGTAGCCCGGAGCAGTGTTGTTCCACGAGGCAATGGTGCCGGCAAGGAGCACCAGATTGCGTGGACGCAGACCGGCGACACAGCTGGCTGCAGTCAGCGCCCAATCCTTATCAATAATGGCGCCGCTGCAGAAGGGATACCCATACTGGTTCTGTATGTTGACAATCCAGGGCCAGTCCCCAATGGTGGCGGTATTTCCGCCGACCACGCGTCCCTCAGGGCCGCTGGCCGCGAAGCGGGAAGCAGTGGGTCTAGCATTAGCTGCCGCCTGACCCGGCAGCGTACCGCCCCGCATGCGCAGCCCCTCTGCGGCTTGGGGGTGTAGGAGCAGCAGACACAGACAGAGGCTGAGCAGCGATGATCTCAACAGTGTTGTCATGGTTTTACTGTACGAATGAAACTGAAACTCAGTGGGCATTTACCACGGAATTATACATCGGACGGAGCTTATCGAGCAGGCTGGCACAATGCTCGCTTTTATGGGCTGTGGCGGGACGATAAGTTTTGGCTCATTCATTGCGGCTCTGTGGCGGTCTGTGCCCAATAGTTGGCCAGCGGCCGCCATATATAGCTTTGGCCAGCTGAGATTTCGTGGCCGCAGTGCCTCGTGGACTAACGGCGGTTTATGAGTCCCTCCAATTGGGCACATTTGCCGTGTGGGTTTTATCCTTAGGCCCGTAAAGATATGCGTCCAAAATTGATTAGAGTCCCATTCCAGCAGGCGCATCCATAAAGATTTGCTCAGTGTGCTGGAAAAAACTGTGCGATAGCGACCACTGGTCAAAGCTTCCAGGTGCGATAAATGGTTTATATGGATTCCATATAAAGCATTTTTAGTCATTAATTGCAGTTCTAAACTCGAAGTAAACACGTATACACGTCCCATCCCGATGTCTGCATTGTTGTGGCCGTGCCTAGGGTCGTGGCTCTTGTGTCTGTCTCTTTTGCTGGGCAGTTCCATTGACGTCACGCGGGCCAAGCGAATACATCATAAATATGCGCCGCTGGGCAATCGCATTGTTGGTGGCCAAGAGGCCGAGGAGGCCGCTGCCCCTTATCAGGTATCGATACAGACGACCTGGAGAACGAATATCTGCGGCGGGGTCATCCTCTCGGATCGTTGGATTCTGACGGCCGGTCATTGTGCCCTTGACTTCTCGCTCGAGGACTTACGCATCATTGTGGGCACCAACGAGAGACTTGTGCCGGGACAGATCCTCTTTCCGGATCAGGCCATAGTCCACTCTATGTACGACATACCGGCGATGTATGCCAACGACATTGGACTCTTCCACGTCAACGACTCGATTGTCTTCAATGAGCGCACGCAAGCCGTGGAGCTGAGCACGCAATATCCACCGACCGGAGCCAACGTTGTGCTGACCGGTTGGGGTGCCCCGGAGCTGAATTGGCCGGCAACGGAGCTGCTGCAGACGATCAACCTGACGGTCATCGATCATGCCGATTGCAAGGAAGCCTGGGATGACTCTGATAGCGTCGACATTGGGCATCTGTGCACCTTCACAAAGGAAGGCGAGGGCGCCTGCAGCGGCGACTCAGGTGGCCCCGTGGTGTGGGAGGGGAAGCTGGTGGGCGTGGTCAACTGGGGAGCGCCCTGTGCGGTTGGCAAGCCCGATATGCATGCCAATACCATTTACTACAGGGACTGGATTCGCCGAACTATTTCCGGCTGCAAGCAGCGTTGCATCTAATCCTCCGGCCAGAAAAGCGTCTCCCGTTTACATGGATTTTGCTCGATTGTGTTGGAGTTAAAGTCCGCTGTTTGATTTTACATGTCCATTCAACTCTTTTATGGCACTGTTTTCATAGGAAAACTTGTCGCTATAATTTTGTATTATGCATAAGTTAATAAAATTGCGCAATGGCCTTCATTCTGATATGAAGTCCAATGTTACCGCAACTGCTGAGCTTGAATTCTCTTTATCGCATGGGTACGCATGGGGTTGTATCTTTGAGCTAGTTGATATCTTTACGGTTTTTTCAGTTTACTCAATATTTTTGAAATGTTTTTGATCTTGTAAAATTAATCAAGCAAACTAATTAAAGTCTATAAAAATCTGGAAATTTAAAAAAAGATGAAATATTTTATTAAAAGAAAATTATTTTAAAAATTGTTTGGTTTTCTTGGACATATTTCTAAAGAATGTCTGGAAACTTTTTAAAAGAAAATTGAAACATTTGTCAAATTCCTTTTCAGAAAATTATTTCAGATGATCGTCATCAGCTTATCTTTTAGCCCAGACACAACTCATGGACAGATTCCCCGTGAGCCCAAAAGTATGCCTTAAGAATTTTACAGATTGCTTGGAATTGGGAGGAAGCTGCGATATTATCAATCACAGATTCGTTGCACTTTACAGAGTATCTGCGAGGCCTTATACCTTACAAATTAATTTTCAATAGTTGTCGACTCACCCAGGCTCACATATCGTATAGCATATCGTCCAGCTCCGTTCTCCGATCGCCGTCGATATTAATTACCCCGCCACAAAGTCCTAATCAGAGCATGTCTATATCACTTTATGGGCTAGATACCAGCCGATGCCGGACAACAGCGATTCCGATTTACGATAAACCCGGGCATTTGTCATGCCATGATTTGTCCGAGTATAAAAGGAAAATCACGACGTGGCGCAGCGTTTAATAAGCGTGAACAGATTGTGGCGTCAGAATGTTGAAGCCTTTGAGCAGTTCCTGCGCAGCGTTGCTCCTGCTGCTGTTGCTTCTTGTTGGTGGTCCGAGTAGCCTGGTGAATGGCAAGCGGATAGTGGATATCAGTGATGAGAAGCTCGAGCGACTCACAAAGGCCGGCAGGCTGTTCGATGGCCGCGTCGTGGGCGGCAGCGATGCCCAACTGGGCCTTGCGCCGTACCAGATCTCGCTGCAGAGCATGTACGGGGATCACATGTGCGGAGGCGCCATAGTGAATGAGCGTTATGTGCTGACAGCTGCTCACTGTGTGTATGGCTACAATCCGCCCTATCTGCGCGTCGCCACCGGCACTGTGGAATGGCAGCACCCCGATGCGTTGTACTTCGTCGAGGAGTACTGGGTGCACTGCAACTACAACTATCCCGCGTACCACAATGATATTGCCATGATACGTTTGAACGACTCGATTGTGTGGAACGAGTACACGAAGCCCGCCATATTGCCTGACACTCCGCTGACCAATGGCTCCACGCTGCTGCTCACGGGCTGGGGATCGACCTCCTTCGGCAGCGACACACCCGACGTGCTGCAGCAGGCCTCGCTGACGTATGTGGACTACGACAGTTGCCAGGCCATCATGGGCGGCGACTCGAGCAACGGACCCGGCCACATCTGCACCCTGACCGACCAGGGCCAGGGCGCCTGCCACGGCGACTCTGGCGGCCCGGTGGCTGCCGATGGCGTGCTGTACGGACTGGTTAACTGGGGCCATCCCTGTGCCATCGGCTACCCGGACAGCTATGCCTCCGTGCACTTCTATCGCGACTGGATCAGGCGTACCATGTCGGCGGCGAGCTGCAAGACCTGCCACTGCTACGCCAGCAACTACGGCGTCTGATCGAAATAAAACCATATGCGTAAAGTATCAGCCGAATCTTTATTTCATGCTACAGCTACAACGATGTGCCGCACTTGGAGCTGCCGCTCATGACGTTCCTGATCCAGTCCAGGTAGTAGTACACATTGGCCTGCACATCCGGAAATCCCTGGGCACAGGGCCGTCCCCAGTTGACCAGTCCGACCAGGTGGCCATTGCTCACCAGCGGACCGCCAGAGTCGCCGTGGCACGTGCCCTCGCCCTGCCGGGAGAAGGTGCAAATGTGTCCGACGCCAAGGTTGCTCGTCTGATTAAAGATCTCGATGCACTCGTCCAGCTTGACGAAGCCCAAGTAGAGCTTCTGTAGGTTCTCGTAAGCATCGCCGTTGGGCGTGTCGGCGCCCCAGCCTGTCAGCACAATCTCGTCTCCCTCGCGCACTGGACCCACCGGCAGCGGAATGGGTTGGGTCAGCTCGTTAAAGATGATGTTCTGCGTGGTCTTCAACAGGGCAATGTCGTTGTGCATGTAGGGTTGATCGTACATACAGTGCACATGCACCTCGGAGGCGTAATAGACGCCGCCCGGCTCCGCATAGCGGTTCGTGCCTGTCACGATGACAATGAACTCGATCGGGAAGGTTACCACGCAGTGGCCCGCCGTAATGACCCACTGCTCGGTTAGGATGGCACCTCCGCAGTTATGATAGCCCACAATGGGCTGCAGCGAGACCTGATACTTGGCGAAGCCAACCTCGGCAGTCTGGCCGCCCACGATGCGATTGTCCCTGCTCAGCTCAATGAAGCGCTTGGCCCACATGGACTCGGGCTGCAGCAGAAGGAGAAGCAAACAAATGGAGAGCAGTTTCATCCTGACCGTTAGACTGGCAAGCGCAAACTGAAGGCAAATATGTCCGGAGTTTTATCGCAGGCAATTGGGAAACAAATTAACGAAAGTTTTCTTTATCAGCCCGGCTATATGACTTGGCCCGGCCAGTTTATGGCGGCGATATAGTGTCATAGCCCAGTCCAGCGATAGTCACTTAGAGTACGAGCCCTGATCGAGGTTCTGTTATGGCCTTCTTTATGGACATTCGCTGACCGTTTTTTGGAGCGAGATAGCAAATCAGTTTATGGCAATGGCATAGAGTATTACTAGTAGATTGTTCAGATACCATAGCTAGGCCAGATTGCCCCTGCACTTGATATCCAATTGATATCCGCCCTGGACTGTACCTTACCCCAAGTGGGCCTCAGCTATGCGCGGCCAGTCTGCACTTGGCCGTCAGATATGAAGCTACAAACACTGTGCCAGATCCCGCTCTCATTCCTTGTACTCCTGCTGCTGGCCAGCCCAGTGGAGCCCATCGTGGGTGGTCAGAATGCTGCAGAGGGCGATGCGCCCTATCAGATCTCGCTGCAGACGCAGGTGGGCGCCCATCTGTGTGGCGGAGCCATCGTGTCGCAGCGCTGGATCCTCACAGCAGGTCACTGTGTCAGCGGCTGGCCAGCGGATCGTCTGCAAGTGGCTGTGGGCACGCTGCGCTATACCCAGCCGGGAGCACTGCACTACCCGAATGCCATCTATCTGCACTGCAGCTACGACCAGCCCAAGTATCACAACGACATCGCGCTGTTGCAGCTGAACGAGAGCATCGTCTATGACGCCCTCACGCAGCCCGTGCCGCTGGCCATCGAGGCGTGGCCCGTGGGCACGTCACAGCTGCTCTTTACCGGCTGGGGCACGCAGTCGGCGGCGGGTGCCACGCCCACACAGCTGCAGCGTGTGCAACAGCAGCACATTACACGAGAGGAGTGCGAGTCGAGGCTTGCTGCGTACGAGGATGTGGAGCTGGGGGCGTGTCATGTGTGCGCCTTTCGCCAGCTGAACATTGGCGCCTGCCACGGCGACTCTGGCGGTCCGCTGGTCTACAACGGGCAGCTGATCGGCATTCTCAACTTCCTAGTGCCCTGCGCACAGGGTGTACCGGATGTGTTCATGAGTGTGCGCTACTACACCGACTGGATGCGGCAGGTCATCAGTGGCAACGGGAGATGCGCGCAGGTGCAGCAGCAAATCATTTAGATGCTTTTCCTATAACCATTGTAAATATTGTACATATCTTACCATAAATACTCCAGATAACATGCACAAAATGCTTATCTTTTGATATCAGTTGAAATCGCAAAGGATATTATCGCATTCTTTTGCGAGTTTTGAAGAATCATTTAAGAGAAGCAGGGAACTACTTCTAGAAGCTGTCAGTTTTTGCTATCATGTAACGTGATTCATTACGATCAGATTAGGAGAATGAACTCATCGAGGAATCCTCTTAGACGCGTTGTAATAATAATAATATTTCTTACTCAGTTCTAATTCTCAGGTAATTTGCTTGCAATCTTATCGTTCATTATTGGTATAGCCCAAAGTAAAGAAAACGAGAGTCAAAGAGCCGCCATAAAATCAAATGACGAATTGCGCTTGCCTTCGACTAAAAAAGAAATAGCTGAGAATATTTGCTTGCACTCTCTCCTGGCCAAACATGGGTTTTCACATACTGATAAGATTGGTAAAATCGAGAACTGTTCAACTTTTTGATACCCTGCATGATTACTTAACATAAGAAAGTTTCTTTTATGACCTAGTGGACATGATAAATGACAAGAAATTTATAATAACCCTAGTACCAATTTTAGTCTATGTACTTGAAGTGTGCCTACAGGGTATGTGTGAGCTGATAGACTTCGTCGAACAAATAGATAAGGTTGAAAAAACCTACTCAGTCGAACTGAGAATTAGCAATGAGGCAAGCACAAACAAATAGACCAAGACCGGAGTTCGCAGTTCTAATAAAGTCAGAGCTCGTGAACAAATCAAACGAACAAGAACAGATCATCGGTCAAGCCAAAAATTATTGAATATTCGTGAACCAAAAAAACTATGGAGGCTGAACGTGATTTTGCTGCGGACGCCGAATGGAAGAAAATACAGGAAAATACTTTCACTCGGTGGACGAACGAACACTTAAAGACCGTCGATAATTCCATAGATAGTCTAGAAACGGATCTGGCGGATGGTCTGCGACTTATTGCACTCGTGGAGGTGCTGTCGCAGAAGCAAATCCCAAGATACAATAAAAATCCTAAATTTAGAAGCCAACAATTGGAGAACGTATCGGTTGCACTAGAGTTTCTGCAGGCAGAGGGCATAAGGATTGTCAATATTGGTGAGTAATTGAAAATATGTCAATTAGTAAAGGGTTGGGCAAGTCAAGACTCACAGGGTTTTCCAACAAACACTAGAAATCCATTACTGTCACAATGAGTCAATTTCTATTAAAACTCACTAAATTTATAACCTTATTATCAAATGAATTTTATAATCACAAAGAGATATACATACCTGAGATAAGAAAGTAAAAGGAGATAAGAGCCTTACCTTCTTTTTCTTTGCTTTGCCATGTAGACTCTTCGGATATTGTCGACTGCAAGCTCAAGCTCATATTGGGATTGATCTGGACTCTGATTCTGCACTACTCAATATCGATGCCGAAATGGGACGAAGAAGAGGAAGAGGAGCACGTTAATGTACCTAACTTAACACCCAAGCAACGGTAGGCTGGACAATCTTCATGAATGTTATCCTATCTAAGCTTCTTGCGCATATTTATTTGACAGCCTCTTGAACTGGATGCAGATTAAGATTCCAGATATGACTATCCACAACTTTACAACCGATTGGACTACGGGTGTGGCTGTGGGAGCTTTGGTAGACGGATGTGCTTCAGGCCTTTGCCCCGATTGGGAAATGTGGGATACGAACGAGCCTGTCCGCAATGCTACCGAGGCCATGGACCTGGCTGAAGAATGGCTTGACGTACGTCAGCTGATCAAGCCTGAGGAACTGGTCAACCCCAATGTGGATGAGCAGTCCATGATGACATATCTGGCGCAATATCCCTTTGCCAAACTGAAGCCTGGTGCACCGTTGCGGCCAAAATCGGATCCTAATAGGTAAGTGTGAAAAGGGAAATTGGAGAATTTTATTTGGATATAACTTTTATCTCTGCTTCTCTTTTCCTCCATAGGGTATGTGTCTTCGGACCTGGAATTGAGCCCATAGGCCTTGTGGTCGGTGAATCCACCCACTTTAATATTGCAACCTTTTCTTCCACCAGTGGTAAGTCTAGTCTAGTCAAAAACCAGCGAGATCTTACTAACTGTGTGTTTTCAGGCTTTGTGGACGTTGATATCGAAGGACCCAATGGAGAAATTGAGAAACCCGTTGTGAATGTCAGTGAAGATGATAACTTCACATTTACCGTTGCTTACATACCTAAAGTTGAGGGTCTGCACAGAGTAACCATTAGGTATTCAGGCGCTAACACACCCGATTCGATATTTCCGGTTATGGTCAGAAACCCTGTACCTGAGCCAGTTGAAGAAGTCGAACAAGTTGAAGAAGTTGAACAAGTCGAAGAAGTGGAAAATGTGGAGGAAGTGATCAATGAGGTAACTATTTTTCCTTCAAGTATCAAGAATTTGTCTTATAAAGAAATAATTTTAAGACTGAGCAGCCCCAATACGTTCCACCTGTGAATCCCATGGATGAAATGATTTCACTGGCACTAGTTGACAATGGCGCAGAGATCGGCGAGTTGACTGAGGGCACTTGCTTTGCTTTTAGTGGAAGAATTGGCGCTCCCTGCAGAAGGTACTTGTATTTTTCATTTTTTTTTGCCGTACCTCGACTTCTACTTTTCATAAATATCTAATAATGAACCGGCTTTCCTCTTCAGCTTTGAAGTCAACTTTATATATCTCAACGAAGCCCGGGATATCGCTCTGCATATAAATCCCCGATTACACACAAGATCTATTGTGCGGAACACCAGAGTAAATGGCAAATGGGGCCGCGAGGAACTTTATCTATCACATCCGTTCATGTTTAGACAAGGTGATCGATTCGAGATTCGAGTACTGGTAACCGAAGATTGGTACTTGATCGCCATCAATGGTCATCACTTTGCTCAGTACTTACACCGTCAACCCTATGGTGCGGTTCGTTTTGTCGAAATTCGCGGCAGCCTAGAGGAAGTTCAGATACATCGTTCCAGGGTACGGGGCTACCCAAGCTGTTTAGACGATTTAGAGGTAAGAGAAGAAAGTATATAAGAAACCTGCAGAAGCGATTAATAATTGTCGTACCTCTCCATAGGCATCGCCGCATGAATATTTCAACATGCCCATAATAGACAATAGAGTAGACGTTGGCCAAATATGTGAGGGTCTTTGCTTTATCTTCAGCGGAAATATCGCCATCAACTGCAACATGTAAGTGTAGATAGTTATGAAAATGCACATATATTTTAAACTTTATTTTTCTGTCAGATTCTCCATTAATTTCTTGGTCAACAACGAACACCAAGACATTGCCCTGCACATCGTGACTCGCATCGGAAGGAAATCTATCGCACGCAATAGCAAAGTACATGGCAGATGGGGCCGTGAGGAAGGTTCCTCGGCCTTACCATTTTTGCTAAGCCGAAGTGGTAGATTTACGATTCAAGTGCTTGTTACGGACGGCTTCTATCTGATATCGATAAATGGCCATCACTTCGCGCCATACCCGCACCGGCTGCCCTATGCTGCAGTGCGTTCTTTGAGTTTTAATGGAGACGTAGAAGATGTGCAAATACATCGCACCATGATTCATGGCTATCCGCATCGTTTGTCGCTACTGAGATCTCGATTTAATGGTGAGCAATGGTAAAAACGAGTTTTAGGTTGAAATAAGCAACGTTCGATAGAGACGCAAGCGTAATTAATCGATAAAAGGAATCCAACTGGGATTGCCACTTATTTTGTGAGAAAACTATAAAATAAATATGAATCTTTTATTATACGAATATTTAAATGATACTTTTTGTTTGGCTTGATTTATTTATATGGGAATTTCACAACGTCATGGAAATTAAGTTTTCCAATGTGCGCTGTCAAGCAAAGAGCTCAGTGTATAGCGACAAATGATAGAGAACGGCAGACAGATATCGGGCTGAGTCAGTTCGAACGAATGCTGCTGGCGTTTGATTTATGTCATTGTCGCAGAGACTGTCTCTTTTCGCTGACCACACGTGTCGCAGCCTGCTCTAATTAGAGGCAGGTAGAGCAGCCAGGCATATGGACACACACACACACACACACACATCAGACGAGACATGTTCTTAGTCATGTTCGAAACTCGGAGAATGTCTTTGCTCGACGAGAGCTGTCAAGAACTTTTCATAGCCGCATGGAAATACTGAAAAGCGAAAAGTTTTCGAAGAATTTTCTTGGCTCTCAAATGAGATTCAGCTATACGCGGCTGGCACATGTGTGTGGGCCATATATCGGGCATTTTCGAAAAGACTTTCAGTTGCTGCATTGAGTTCGAAGTGTGCGGTGTTTGAGCATCATCGGCGTGTTTACCCGCCGCCCAAGGAATACGCGACGTATACGCAATATACACGATCTAGTGCCAAAACAAAGCGTGTGTGTGCTTGTGTGTGCCCATAGGCGCGTGTGCTGTGTGTACATACTTGCATAGAGCGCCACATAATTACTCAATTAGTGCATAACGATTCAAGATACACGCATACAGCTCGACAAAATGTCAAAGTATGTGAACGTTTTGCCTTTTGAAGGCAATTGCGCGACAAAATCTCTAGTATAGATATATATATGTATACACTATATACAAAATTTCGATGAATAATATACGAAAGTTCGCTGTGTGTATATATACGACACGATACATATATAAATAAGTGTACAAAATTTGGGCAATCGTACGGACAGGCAAAAGGAAATTTCTCATCTTTGAGGTCGCGATTTCTTAGAGCTCTACGAAATTTCAGGGAAATATATTTTTCGCGTTATAATTCTCGGGTCTTGAAGTGTACCCTCTGGAGGCCGGCATCTGCTGCATAGTCAACCCAACCTGAGCGCCAGATGTTAATCTTATTATAGAAACTGTTGCATGCGCCGACACACCTGAGTGCCGAATAAGAATGAAATTTTTTTGCTCGCATCTTTGGCGCTTGCACTCACACACAACACAGCACAACCAAAAGCGAGTCCCGTCCGAAAGCTCCAATTTTATAGCTGCGTGAAGATGTTAATTGGGAATGGTGTTCAAGTGCTCGATTCATTGTTCGGCGGAACTCTTCAAAAATTGAGATATTGCGAAAACGGCTGCGTTTCAAAACTATGTGGGCTTTATTTTTGGATATGTAGCAGAGATTTTCCATTGGGTCGAGAGCGAAATAAATTAGAATGAGAGAGGTTGGGGGCGGAGTAGGTGGGGAGGGCACTTAGAACCAAATGTTTGCACGTGAATCTTTCGGAGACGCCAACGCGGCGTATGCGCAACATCGGCTGCCAAAACAGCTGCTGAAAAGTCATAAAATGTAGCATGAAAAATTATAACTAATATAAATAAAATTTGTTGAGCATTTTTTGGCAACTACAAGAAGAAATTTCGAAAATTTGCGTGTAGTCCGAATCGAATTAGACAGGAAGAGGCTAGGCATTTCGTTTGACATTCGCTTTATTCCCTGTTCATTAATAGTGTTAGAAGAAGTCGACTCTCTCTCGCTCTCTCTCTCACTTTCTATCTTTATCACATGTTCGAGATCATCTCGTTGTTTATGATTTGTGTGCCAGCATCAACTGCGGATGCGGCACTTTTTATGTGAGAAATATGACAATTTTCGCAAAGTCTTCGAATCCAACAGAATAAAGTCAAAGAATTTATGAACATTGATCGCCCAAAGACTTAGTCATCCATCCGAAACACGCCGCAAAACATGCTGAATTTATTTCATAATTTTTTGAAGGCTGCCTAGCTTTGTAGTGCATATGATGCTGGTATAATATATATCGGGCATATTCGCTCGATTCAAATCCGCTCTGAGGATCCTGAGCGCCAATCACGCTGTGATGAGTCACGTGAAGGGTGGCGCGGGTGCCTTGCAATTGTCAAGACGAGCCCGAGCAGTGCCTGCTATTGGCAGCAAATGAGGCATTCTATCCAATTTCTATTGTATTGGCAACAACTACAACGAGACAACAACAAACGTGCTATAAATAAAAGAACAACAAAATCAGCTGCGCGCAAAAATCACTGAGTTTGTGTTGGGGCAGAGCGCTGCCAAATGGCGTTGAACAGATTCAAGAGTGCGGTCAGCGTCGCTGTCGACGTCGACTTCGACTTCGACGCAGCACGAAACATAAAGCAAAACAAAATATTGAAGAAATTATGTATTGATGATGCGTACAGTGGGGGCCAGAAAAATAATGAAGCTCGCAAAATAATCATATAATATGATGGTAATAAAATTTATAATAAATATAAAGTTAAAACCGACAGTTGCGCTCAATCCAACTTGCCCACCAGTCTCAACTGCCACACACAACTCTATAGAGTGAGCAGAGTCATAACTTGTAATTGAATCACAACTGTCGCTATTCGGCTGAACTATGCTGTGCCACACTGAGCAATAATAAAGAAATTGAGCAAAAAAGCTGCGCGTGTTGTTCGCCTGCATAAAAACATTGAGCAAGGAGGCGCACACAAGTCAGTCGAACTGAGAAATTGCCGCGATCGCAACGGAACTCAGAGCAGCACGTTAACATATTACAGCCAGAACGAAAGGTCCCAAGAAGTCGGGTTCCCAAGTTACCAAAGTACCGAGACAAATGCCAGAGAGGCGCGCGTAGCTCGCAATAAATATTTGTGAATTCTTGACGCGGTCCAAGAGACTTTTGTCAGAACTCTGACAGCCGATTAATTGGGTGATTAGTGATCAGTGATCAGTGTTCAGTATTATATATAGTTGGAAGTTCAACAGAAACGAAACCTCAATCGAAATGGCAGCACGTAATGTGAGTTTGGTAACTATGCGCAGGCATCGAGTCCGAGTGCTTCCCCCGGTTCCTCTCACCTGTTCCAATCATACACCCATTTCCATGGTGTTTACACAAACACAGATAACATGCATAATACACATAGATATCCAAATGGAGGACATGTGGTTTGCATTACCTTTTCATAAGGCGAAATGCGCGTTGTTGTCGTTTTATTTTTAGAGAATGCAAGCCATTTTCGCGGCTCTTCTGCGTGTGTGTGTGTGTGCGTGTGTAATTTTAGTTGCAAATAAATTAAACTTAATTAAAATGGAAGTGCAAATTTATTTAGCATTTCATTACGTGCGCTGAATCATGCCCAAGGCACCGCGTTCACCCTCTCCTCCACCCCACATGCTGCAAGCGAGCCAAGTGGCGCCTCACGTTTTGCTGTGCCCGGTTTGCCACCGTGTTTGGTTGGACGCCTCGGATTATGTCCATATTGGGACTGACGATAGTCTACAGTCGTTTGACAGTCGTTGCCTAGACGAGTCTAGGCATTAGCCTGCCGCCAGTGGCCTAGTTGAGGTCGGTCGGTTCCCAAGTTGGTCAATTGATTTGCTCCCTTGTGGCATGCATCGAAGGACTCGCAACTGGGCGGGTCGATCGGGCCAGTTCGATCGGCATTCAGTTGGCAAAACTCTTGACTAATTTGGCTAAAATTAACAATTCCTAACCATATCGAGAAGGTCGTCTGGCAGCGTCATCTGCTCCGCTCACTCAGTTTTCAGTGTGCATGCAGAGGCACTCGCAACCTCTCGCGCTCGCTTGACATTGGCTCTGGCGAGGCGAGGCGTGGCGGGGCGGGGCGCTGAGGGTGCTGAGAACACGATTGCCAAAAGCAATCCGCAAATATGCCAAATATTTGCCTACATTCGTTTGCATTCGATTGGGTGCTCCGAAGTTACGGCTGTGAATCATGTCTTTCGATAGCAACTGCATGAGCATGTGCCATGATGAGTGTAAAGCGTGACTTACTGTTCTCGGATATGAAACGCAGTGTCGCTGAACTGTGGGTTTCTCTATATTGCGGTTGAGGTTTTACTTATCCATGTTTGGGCTGCAAACTGTCGATTGAGCAAGCAGAAAATATATATGCGAGCTTATTTATTTATTTATTAAAATACCCCTTAAGTCAGTCCTCTGGAATGGAGTCAATGAAACTTCAGCATACTTTGAGGCGAGTTCTAAAACTCATAGTTGTTGTAAGCTGCGAAATGAATATGATTATTAATGCTTTTAAGGCTTTGTATGAAAACTGCAATATGTTCATGAAGAGAGCCAGATCAAATAATAATAATGATATAATAGAACATGTGGAGATGTCAACAACTGATCTCTGCGCGTGAGTTAACTGCCAGCACTCAGTGTAGCAAACGCACACGAAGAGCGCGCGAGCGAGTGAGCGGCAAGTCGACTTCGAATTCGAGCGCGAGAGCGCAATGCAGAGAGCGAATGTGCGCACAAGACAGAGAGAGCGAGAGACCGGCAAAAGCAGGAAAGCAACAATAACAAACCGGTCAGCCAAATGCAGTTGTGTGTGTGCGTGTGCGTGTGCATATAAACAGAGGCGTTGTTGGAAAACAGTTTGACGGCGAAGGGGGTTACATAACAATTGTTTATATTAGCTTTTTGATTTATTCTTCGAGAATCGTAAACTTAAGCTGAGCAAACAAACAATAACTTTACTGAGTGCTTACTTTTTGTGCAGAGTGTAAGAAGCGCGCAGCTGAGAGAGACACACACAGACAGTGACAGACAGAGAGAGAGAGAGAGCGGCACGCAAAGGAATTTGTTAGCGCGACGCCAGAGCGCAAGCGAGCGAGCAAGAGAGAAAGAGAGCGAGAGGGAGACCGATAAACAAAAACAAGAAACAAAAAGCGTGATAGCGCCGCTCCGATCAGCAGCAGCAGCAGCAGCAGCAGAGACAACAACAATAACTACAACGAGAGCAGCGAGAACAACAAACCGGCCGTCAAAATGTACAGCGATCAGCAGCGGTTGGTGTTAGTTAACGGTGGTACGCTCAACAGTAACGACGCTGTCGGCGACGAGCGCCAGAGGAATCAAGCGACACGCAGCAGCAGCAGCAACAGCAACAACAATAGCAACGTCAACAGCAGCAGCAGCAGCAGCGTACGCAACAATAGAAGTCAACAAATACGTGCGGTCGGCCCTGTTGGCGAATTAGTGCAAAACGCGAGTTATTCGAATACAAACGGCAACAGTCAAACGACGCAGGCGACATTGTTCCTCAAGCACAGCAACAATAGCAACAACAGCAGCAACAACAGCAACAACAACAGCAACAACAACGGCAGAAGGAACCCGCCAAATACAAACGCCGCCGCGTGTGCCTACAACAACGCGAACAGCAACAACAACTCCAACAACAACAGCAACAACAACGGCAACAACTTTAGCAATTTGAGTTTCTACGCGCAGCAACCGGCAAGAAACTACAACGAGAGCAGCAACAACAACAACAACTACAACAGCAGCAGCAGCCACTTGGAGCTCTACCAACAACAAGTGCAGGTGGGTTTGCCCCTCCTCAGTGTCTGCTCGAGTTCTGGCCCTAAAGCGCGGCTCTGCTTTACGGCCGCCGCCTGCGCTTGCTTTTGTGGGCGCAACCGTTTTTTAATTGCAATTTGCAACATTTCACATTACGTTTTGTCGCGCACATTTCGCAATTAATGAAAATGTTAATGAACTTCACACGCTGCGCACCGAGCGCGGCCAACTATGTGCAGACACACGAGCGTGTGTGTGTGTGTGTGTGTGTGTGTGTACATGTGTGTGTATGTGTTGGGTCTCTCGCCGCAGCTCCATTTCTTTGCTCTGGCCCTAGCCCTATAGTTTTAGCCCAGACAGACTCTATTTTGGTTAGCCCACACGCACACACACACAGCCAGAGAGAGTAAGAGCGCACTCAAACATATACACACACATACGTATGCCTCTCTCACTCCCTTTCTTTCCCTCTCCCTCTTTGTGTTCGGCCTGTCCGCCAACTTCTACGTCTCTTTGTCGGTTCCCTAACCTCTTGAGCTCACGAGCTTTTCACATTTCCCACGCACTTTGCTCCTACAATAAACCCCATAACTTTGCGCATAAACCGAGCACACCGGGTAGAGTATACGCACTTCGTTGCGGATCTAGGCGTGCGTGGAAAGCTGACCGAATGTCCAAGCCACTCCACATTCGAGTGGAGTGCGTGTGCGAGCGGCCAAAACTGGAACAAGTCGGCGTCGCGCTGTCCATTGCCCTGCACCACTAGCAGCACCAGCGAGTGTCGCTCCACCTTAGCCACACCTTGTGTGTGCCTGATGCGATCGTATCGCCTCGTATCGAATAAAATCCGCCACGCTCGGCACACAGTTGACAGTTGCAGGCGCACATATTTTCGCATTTGGTCGTTCGCATTCGCCAGTCGAGAGTTTGGCATCGGCATTAAGTGGTTTTCGTAGTAATTGCGCCGTCCACCCACCCACATTGCAGAGTGCACGCTGCCATTCATGTGTCCATTTCACCATCCATCCATACATCCTGCCCAACTTGTTGCTCCCGCTCCCGCTCCCGCTCAAGCACCCGCTCCGTTTGTACGGCACGATCGCTAACCCACAGCCGCAATGGCTTCTATCAACAGCAGTCGGAAGAGTACGAGGAGAACTTCGACGAAGACATGGAGGCCGAACGGGATCTCGCCGAGGATGCGCAGTGGAAGAAGATCCAGCAGAACACCTTCACACGCTGGGCCAACGAGCATCTGAAGACCATCGATCGGTCCATAAACAATCTGGAAACCGATCTCTCCGATGGCCTGCGACTGATCGCCCTCGTCGAGGTGTTGTCCCAGAAGCGCATGCCCAAGTATACGAAACGCCCAACATTCCGTAGCCAGAAACTGGAAAACGTGTCGGTCGCACTGAAATTCCTTCAGGATGAGGGCATTAAAATCGTCAATATTGGTGAGTAGACGCAGCATTTTTATATACCATACATCTTGCATATGTGTGTGGGATTTGAGTTTGAGTTTCTGGGAATTAGGCGGATTAGCTTTGTGTTTATGCATGGGTTGGGCAGACCTCAAGCGTTTCCTTCATACGGCTGGACGAGGGAGTCACGTTTCAGGAATGACCATGAGTCAAGAATTCTATGCGCAGCTTGAAAAGTAACAATGTTGCATAATGCGCGATTATTTTATTATCAGAGAGCTTTGTGTACGGAGAGCGAGGGATACGAAGATAGAGAAAGTCCCTGGCTAAGGTCCCTCCATTGCATTACAAACAGATCATTGTTGTTTCCAGTCGTTGTTTCTCTCTTTTCAATGTCTCGTTGCCAGACTACAAAACAAATGATGTCATGCGCTCAGCGTAGCGCCAGCCTCAATGCGATTTTTACTTTCGTTCGTATTTTAATGCATAATTTAAGATCCATTCGACAAATTTGCAGTACCTGCAGAGGGGCGCGAACACGTTTCGAGGCGTCAGGTTTGTCAGGCCAGTACTCATACCTCGCGTACTCTCGACTCTCGCGTACCAGTGGGTATTATGATGTCAGATAATGTGCTCATACAAACGATCGTAATGCTTTAGTGTTTCACACTCGCGACGATCAATTTGTTGGGCTGTTTCCCACACAGAGGAACTTCAGCGAAGCGTGGACGCTTCTGAAGGTTGGCTTCAAAAAAGGGTGCTTCATTTCGAGTGTGCTATCGTTTTCAAAGGTCCAAACATAGCTGGATAGATCTTAACAGCGACGATCACGAGCCCCATAGAACAAGCTTTCAGTGTGCGGTAACGGTATCCGAACAATAGCAACAATATGTTTAATAGCGTGCTAATTTGCATTGATTAAAACTATGAGCATGTGATACTCAAGTGTAGGTTGAATGACTCAGTGCCAGACCCTGGCTTAGTGTGCTCACACGGCCAGTCATCTGTTCTCGAACGAACTACTATATTGCTTGTGTACATACTATATTATATTACTGGTAATTACTGTCCGTGTTTATGGGGCACCCGTGACGCAATTGATAAGCCGACGGTTTATTTTTTTCAATCTCGGCGCGTTGCCTCTGCTCGCTCCGTGTATAGAGAATGTAATTCCATTACGAGGCGGCAGATAAGGGGGAAGATCGTTCAGTAGGTGACACCTACATATGACTGCATATTCAATTACCTATACACATGTCCGTACATATGGGCATGTATGAGTGTACCATACGTGTACGTAAAAAACCCGTTTGTCAATAATTGACAGCTAAGTAAATAATGTTAACATTTGTGTGTTTCAACTGTTTCCCTACCCTAACAAAGGGTATATCAGAAAATTCAAAATTATAGAATTTTCGATGAACTTTTAAGCTTCTAAGTATGGCTATTGCTCGTCAAAGAGTCTACTTGCTGTAAGGGTATTTGGTGTTTGGTTTGAAACGGAATGTTTTCCGGTTAGGGTTGCTTTTATCAACCGTGCGAGTAGCGTTAAAATGCCAAATTGGTAGAGGCGGAATGTGAGGAGCATAACTCAATTTGGGAACGGTGAGAGCGCAAGGTAAATAATACAAGCTGCTCGATTTTTTTCTCATCAGCTGATTAAGCACGTATTTTTATCGCTAATCAGCAGCGAAACTTTCGCTTTTTATTTTGGCAGAATGTCGAATTGGCCGTCGATAAACTGGCCAAATTTGCGAGGCGAACGATTAGAACTCGCCAATAAAAATTGGCAAGTGCATAGACGACTATTTCGACTAAAAACGAGTCATCGGTTGGCTTCGTAATTACCAACTAATTTTAGTTATTCATATCATACCCGGCAACTGATTCATTAATTATAAAAAAAGCTTGCTAATATCACGGTAAAATAAACGATCTGTTGTTGCTTTTCGGCATTCGCCTAAAAACAGAAAACTTTGCCAATTTGGGAGCGAATTTGGTTTTCGATTTCATTGGGAAATTATAAAGATCGTATATAGCGAGATGATATATGCAAGTAAACACAGTTAAACCGTTAATTAATTTAACGAGCTGCAAACAGACGCACCTCTTCCTGTAGCGAGGAGGGATTGAGAGAGAGAGAGTGGCGCTTTCGGGCATGGGAACTGTGGGGTCTGCAAGTGAAACTGGTTTCCAAATTCCGCGGCCCACTGTCACAATTCATTTATCTGTTATTCTCGAGCTCTTTTGTGTCGTCAATTGAATTAGCGCGAAGTGCTTCGGCCTCAGCTGCTACTTGGGGCAACAAATCGTCAAGTTTCCTGCGCGGCCGCGCGTATCTCCGAATGTTTGCGCTAAAATCTACGAAAACAAAACCGCAGAAAAAGCGAAAATGATAAAGCAGTCACACGCAATAAATGCAAAAATAAAATTGTAAAAAAAAGCGCTAAGCAAAGAGAAACAGTGTGTGGATGGATACAAACATATGTACATACGTTCACGTATGTGTGTGTGTGTGTGTTTGCTTAAAAGTCGCTCAGTTTGCCCAATGACATCATCTCCAGCTTTCTGCTGGGTTTTTGGGGCTGCGCGAAGCGAGAAGTTTGAACTTCTTCATTAAATGTTTGTGAATCGTTTTTAATTTTTCACTTTGAAGATTTTTAGAGAAATACACATCCATGCCTAGTTGAATTCCCCACATCCCAAATGCTCCATTAGATCTCTAGTTCAATTTGTCACAGCCAATTGATTGTTATTGATGGGCGGCATGGAATGGAGGCAAGGGAATGGAGCAGATGACATTGCCAGAGTTTTCTTCAATTTACACAACAATATGCTATACAAAACACATAAAATATAATTGAGGACGTATGTTCCAGTTGACCCAAATTTTCCGCTTTGATAGTAGAATATTTTGTATGTACGAGTATTTTAATAATATCAGAGATTCCTTGGCTCTATCAAAACATGTACTGCGTGTATATTATTTGACCAATTATTTGCAGCTAGAACCTTGATGATTCATCTTCCGAATTTTTTCTTGTGAGTCAAATTCGTAATATTAAATATTTTGTTTTTATATCAGTCTTAAGCTCCAACAACAAATTCGTCTTTTGATTCTGCTTCTAAGAACTCAGCTCTTAATACATTCTTGGAACTACTATTAGTAATGGGTTTCTATGGCTTCACTATTGATATTTTGATCGTAAAATTAGTCAAAGCTGCGACTTCTTACCACAGTTAGTAATAACTGTAAATGCATTCAACGCAATTGGTCGTTAAGTCATGAATACCAATTTTATTTGGCTTTAAAAGATTTCTTTTAAATATCTCATGAATGGGGTAATTCCATGAGAGCCATATCTTATTTCTCGTTATCTTTTCTCTTGGAGAACGTACAAGCAATGCACACATAAATATGCGCAAATATTTAAAATGTATATTAACCCGAATTCTTGAATGGAAGTTTCCAGCTTTTCCTGCCAAGATTAAGTCATGTTGCTTCCGCCGTTTGGCAATTTCTGGCTCTAAGCCAAAGTCACGTAGATGAATCAGAGGGAGTAGAGTCGAGTATGCAGCCCACATTATCAGAGGGTTTCCGTTGAATTTCGCTGACACGCTTGGGGCCAAAACGTATTGATGATGTTTTATGCAGTCGCAGAGGCGCGTATTAATCATGCAAGCGAGCATACCTCGCAATTTGTTTGTGTGGAAGTTGTTAATATGACGCCATCAATTGGAACGCGTCACGGTTGTTGCAGCGTCCGAGCGACTGACATTGGATCGCTGAAAATAGAAATGATGCGGAGCCAAGTTGGCTCAGCAATTCCGATTGGCAGCGTCATCGCTATACAGTTTATAATATATATAATATATACTATATATAAGTACATTATGGACTGTACTCAGCAACAATTGTGATAAGATTAAGCTCGATTATTACTTGCGCTCGCCTTGCGCTTTGCTATCCCCAACGGAATCTCTGACAATTTAGTCATCTATTCAAATTAGCAACTTTGTCCGTCAACGACTGTTAGAGAGACTGAGACCCGGTTCAATTAACCCCGAAACAAGTGCGCGACGACAATGAAGAATTACAAACACACACAGATGGAGGCTTGGGAGAAATGCTACAACGAGAAAAAAAAAAGTGGGCCACCAGGCGAATACTTTATGCTTGTGATCTCCAGGCGGCGCAGCCCACGCCAATCTGTTCAAAATCGAGCTGAGCGGCTTAGAGCCGCCAAGACTGTTGTTTGGCTGTTTGGTGCACGCTGCTCTGTGGCAGGCTCAACTTTCTAAGCAATGCCAACGATTCCGTGTCAAAGCACTGGCACCGGCGCTGGAACCGCTTGAGCTCTGCCTGCCCTGCCTCTAATTTAATTAGAGACGCGCGCGTTGGAGCTTCCCGAGCGTTAGCGTTAAGCCGATCTGCGTCTGCCTGATTAGGCCAGGTCGTTTGGAAATGGGAAACTGGTTTCCCAGGCCCGCTGGAAAAATGTCGGAAAATCACAGCAGTTGAGCAGTGCTCCCTCCTCCCTCTCACTTGCTCTCTAAGCGTCGCTGTCTGGAGCTCTGGTATGCGCGTGCCTCGCGAGAACATGTCTGACGACTGTGACCCAGCCGGTTGGCCATGGCCTCGCTCGAGTCTGAGTCTGGCGAGTCGGCTCTAGTGTTGGCAATTTAGCCGCTGCTAGTTGTTTATCTGCGAATTAAGTAGTTTTCTTTAGTCGCGCTTAACATCATAATTCCTGCGTGTGCCGCCTGAATTATGCCACGTCACCGTGGAGAGTGGTGCAGCTGCGGCGAATGCTGAGCGAGACAATTCGACATTTCGCTGTCAAACTGCAAGATAGATTAGCCAAGGCTGAAGCCTGGCCGCCGCCGGAGGGGCTCATCACTTTGAAAGCAATATCGCTGGCAATCACCGTCCCACACTGTTGTCATGCCAGGCTCCTGCCACTCGAGATGCAACTTATGCATATGCATGGCCATCGCTGGGCATCCGAGCACCCCAGTGAGGTAAGGCGAGGTGTCTGCGCTGCCGGCCGGGAATATGCATTAGCTGCATACTTAGATGCCTATCGCAGTTATGGCAGCCGACTGCATGGCATGTATTAGCATATTTCTACATAGTTAACAGACATTCTGCCTCTGGCGTCGAGGCGGAGATCAGAGATCACAGTTACATTGCCAGCTGCTAGCTGCCAGCCTCTGCCTAATTAGCCAAATCATCTCTTGTTATTTTTCGCAATGCGCCGTTTTAATTGCGGCTTTCTTTCTTTCGACGGGAGACTGGCAGAGTGGGGACAGTCGAGAGGGAGCTGCTGGGGAGGCAAGGCGAGGCAACTCCATGAATATATGTCAACGGACTGAGCATTAATGTGCCAACTAATACATTTGTCTTGCCGTTGAAATGTCCAACATTTTAAATGGCCATTGAGATGTGCGTTAAAATGGCCACGGGCTGACAATCTGACGGCGTTTGGCAGACCAGATAGCCAGCCAGCCAGCCGGTTTCTGCTCCACTCTCCACATGCCACTTGCCACTCCCCACTCGCCTATCTCCCATCTCCACTCTGAACAAGTGGCACCAAAGTAAACAATGCCAAATTGCAAATTTAGCAAATGTCGTTTCGCTGTGGGGCAGAGTGAGAGAGAGAGAGAGAGAGAGAAAGAGGCGGGCGTCCATAAAGAGAGAGATATGCCACTGCATATAGATGTGTATATAGATTTATATGACAGAGCTGTATCAGCAAATGGTTTAACGGCTCGTTGGGCAGCCAAGGCAGCGGCAAAAGCGTTCTGCCAGAAAGCACCCACAAGTCTTTTAAAATGGGCGACCACAGTATACCCGGTACTGCAAATTGTGTGTAAATCAGTCTATGAAAACAAAACTACATACATATATTATTAAATATATATTAATTTATATATTAACTTGAATATTATATAATGAAATCAGTTTAATTTCCATGCCATTTGCATTGTTATATAAGCTCTAAGATAGTTTGGGTGCAGGGTATTTCTGGGTTGCTTATACAAATTTACATATTTGTGCACATACTATGCTCGACTGCGACGACAGCGCACTTAGAATATGACTTGTGCAAATGGAATACCGCACTCGATTTCAATCGGTGACCAGTGCCAGCATTTCTAGGGGAGTTTCGCTCAGCTTTCACTGTGCCAAACTGCAATTCACGAACAACATCATTGGCAATTTGTCAGCCTGCAGCGGAATGTCATTGCCTGCGTATGATGACCATATTAGGTAGCCTGGTGCAGAGGTGCAGTCAGGTGTTGGCTAATCCGCCACTTCTGCCGGCAAGCAGACCCATTGATAAGGCGAACAAACTATAAAAGCCGTAGAACCTTTCACTCTGAACAAAGGCCGTTATATGCTTATCAAATGGTCAGTTAATCGTGGTTCAATAAACCCACAAAGCAAACAGCTCGCGCATTTCGATTTGATTACCATGACAAAAGACACATCTCTGGCTATTTCTGTTGGCCCAGCAGCACTCGGAGGTCGTCTCGCAGCCGTGCGAAACCGGCGTGCAGCAAGTTGTTGTAACAGTTAGCAAATATCTTGCACATAATTGGTAGCTTGTCCGACGCTGTTGCTGTTGCTTTTGCTGCTGCTGCTGCGGTTGCCTGCAACAAGTTTGCAACAAGGTGACCCGATCGGGTGTTGCCATTGACTGATGGGGCCTGCCGGGCCAGATGCGGCTGCAAGTCGCTTCGGCTGCGGGCAATTAATAGATATATTAAGTTTATGACGGTTTCGAGCGCTGCTAACGGTGCTCGTCGTTCCTCCTTTCTTGTTCCTTGTTCTTGCTACTGTGTCATCTGCGACTTTCCCGGTTTGACAACAATCGCACTAACAGTCGATTTATTTTCTTTTTTCTTTAACTCGCAGACTCCACGGACATTGTTGATTGCAAGCTGAAGCTGATCTTGGGCCTCATATGGACGCTCATTCTGCACTACTCGATTTCGGTGCCAATGTGGGATGGCGAGGATGAGAAGCAATTGAACGGCTCGGGCACGACGCCCAAGCAGCGGTAAGCCTTAGAGCACTGCTCTCTCGTCTAGAGATCCGCATTGATTTATTTCTGTTTTGCAGTCTGTTGAATTGGATACACACCAGGATACCCGATATGCCCATCAATAACTTCACCAACGACTGGACCACGGGCAAGGCGGTGGGCGCTCTGGTAGACGCCTGTGCGCCGGGCCTGTGCCCCGACTGGGAGATGTGGGATCCCAAGGATGCCGTGCAGAATGCCTCCGAGGCCATGGGCTTGGCCGACGACTGGCTCAATGTGCGCCAGCTGATCAAGCCCGAGGAGCTGGTCAACCCGAATGTGGATGAGCAGTCCATGATGACGTACTTGTCGCAGTACCCCAACTCCAAGCTCAAGAGCGGCGCTCCTTTGCGGCCCAAGACGAACCCGAACAGGTGAGCAAGCAATTATTTCCAGCTACCAGCTAACTGTAAACGGGCACGTAATATCTCAAGTCTGTTGTCGTAAGAGTCCTGAATCGAAGCCGATCCAGTTTTATAGCCTCAACACTTCCAGTTTCTATTTGCTAATCTCGATTGCAAGGCATTGATTAAGCCCTCCAACTGATATTCTAATCTCGTCTCTCTCTCTCTCTCTTTCTCTTTTCTTCTCTCCGTCTCTCTTCCTGTATATGCATGTACATATCTATGTATATGTGTATACACCAATAATAATATCTTTGTATGCACATCTGGGCAACAAATTAATTTATTGGATATTGTTTTTGTTTTCCACCCCGCTCCAATAAATGTATATATCCTACATATGCTCTGCCATACTGCAATACTGCCATACTTGTACCTGCCTACCTACTACCCATCTACCAATCTACCCATGTCTGAAATGCAAAACTCAGCATTCCTCCGCCGCGGTAAGTTCGGCATGCTTTTCTTCTTTCTGACGTTACTGACGGCCTTCTCCGTTGCTGTTTCTTCTGGCTTATGTTTTTGATATGTATTCGCTTTCTTGTATTCGCTACTTTATGGCATTTTTTTGCCAGCGCGCGTCTCCCGCCTCAGATGATTTAAATGTTCTACCAGTTTTGTTTTTTTTTTTGGTTTTTTTCTTGTTATTTTGTTATCTGCGGCTTTACCTTGTTGCTAGCCTTGAGCGCACGTATCTAATGGATACTTCAACACGCCGGCTTCTGGCTGCCTGCTGCTTTTGGCTTGAAGCTCTCTTGGTCTTTGATCTCGCCAGATTGTACATACTCGCGAGCTCTAGCGCGCTTTGTGCGGCTTCATTAGCGCATTTTGTTGCCAACTATTCGTACTAACCAAAGTTAATACTTCGTGCTAGCTCAATTTTACGGTATATCGAAAATTAATATTTAAACGCCCCTTAACTATTGCCCTTGAGAAAACGTATCTGTTGAGAAGTTGATTTTTATTTCAAATTATTGTTGTAAATTTCAAATACCGGAAACAATTCTCTGTATATACAAGAACTGCCACGACTCACTTTAAACATGATGATGGCATTTACTATGGCCGTACAAAAGTATGCAATGTATTTGTTACCCATGCTTATGGCATACTCTTAGCTGCTTGCATAGAAATCCGCGCCTGCTAAAACTGATGCATACTTTTGGGCTTACATAGAAATCCCTGACTGCTAACATTGCCGCACACACTGCGGCACCCATATTAATTATGTATTTAATTCAAAATTGTTTGCTAGTGCTAGCTGAGTAAAATTTAGATGTGTACATTATTAAATCTGTTAAATGCTTATTAATTAAACAGAATAATAATTGAGTGTTTCCCTCTTCCTCCTGCCACAGAGTTCGTGCCTACGGCCCTGGAATTGAACCCATTGGTCCTGTTGTTGGTGCTCCTGCCAATTTCACCGTTGAAACATTCTCTGCAGGCAAAGGTAAACGACCTGACGTCAGTATTGTCTGTCTAGCTCTTTTAAAAATTATATTTTGTATTTGCCAGGTGTTGTCGATGTGGAGATCGAAGGACCCAACGGAGAGGTGGAAAAGGCCGATGTGCGATTCAACAACGACAAGAATCTCACGTACACGATTTCTTACATACCCAAGGCTGAGGGTGTGCACAAGGTGACGGTTAAGTATTCGGGTCGTGATATACCCAAGTCACCGTTCCCCGTCAAGGTCGAGGGTCATGCCGGCGACGCCTCGAAGGTTAGGGTAACTGGCCCCGGCATACAGCCCAGCGGCGTGACTATCAAGAAGCCGACCTTCTTTGATATACTCACCAAGGATGCAGGTCGTGGCGTGCCTGAGGTGATCATCATTGATCCGGCAAACCACAAGACTTCGGTGGCAGCTAAGGTGCGCCAGTTGGAGGAAGATACTTGGCGTTGCGAATATGTCACCGCGCTGCAAGGTTTGCACTCGGTCAATGTGTTCTATGCCGGCACTCCCATACCGAACAGCCCGTTCCCCGTGAAAGTGGCGCCTCTGTCGGATGCGCGCAAGGTTCGCGTTTCCGGACGCGGCCTGCAGGCAACTGGTGTTCGCGTTGGTGACGATGCCGACTTCAAGATCCATACCGAGGGCGCCGGCGAGGGTGTGCCCGAAGTGCGCGTTATTGGACCCGGTGGCATGAACCAGAATGTCATGCAGTCCAAGGTGGACGGCAATACCTACGAGTGTCACTATTACCCCACCAAGGAGGGTCGTTATGTTGTCATGGTGACCTTCAGTGGGCAGGAGGTGCCCAAGTCGCCGTTTGAGGTGAAGGTGGGCCCCAAGAAGGAGTCCTCGATTGTTGCTTATGGCCCCGGCCTAAGCAGCGGCGTCATTGGATATCCCGCCGCTTTTGTGGTGGAGACCAATGGCGAGACGGGCGCACTGGGTTTCACCGTAGCCGGTCCCTCACAGGCCGAGATCGAGTGCCACGACAATGGTGATGGCTCCGCTCTGGTCAAGTATCATCCAACTGCCGTGGGAGAGTACGCTGTGCATATTCTCTGCGACAACGAGGACATACCCAAGTCACCGTTCATTGCTCAGATACTGCCACGCACAGACTTCCATCCCGAGCTGGTTAAGGCCAGCGGTCCGGGTCTGGAAAAGAACGGTGTGACCATCAATCAGACCACCAGCTTCGATGTGGACACCAGCAAGGCTGGCAATGCTCCCCTCGATGTTGTCGTCCAGGACGTATACGGCAGCAAGCTGCCCGTCCAAATCAAGAACAATGCCGACGGTACCAAGAAGGTTAGCTACACACCCGCTTCTGGCGTGCCACACACTGTGGAAGGTAAGCATTGGCTCTCAGCTGCTGTGTAACTGCATTGCTAATTAACTTATTACCTTGCAGTCAACTATGGAGGTGTGTCCACGACCAACTCGCCACACCGTATCTACGTGGGTGTGCCCGTGGACGCGGCCAAGGTGCAAGCCTTTGGCCCCTGGCTGCAGCCAGGCGTGCGACCCAACGTGGCCACGCATTTCAATGTGGACGCTCGCGATGCTGGCGATGCCGAGCTGAAGGTAAAGGTCGTGCACGAGGAGACCAAGATCGAGGTGCCCTGCCGCATTATCGATAATGAGGATAGCACCTACTCGGTCGAAGTCATTCCACCCATGAAGGGCGCCTACACCACGACCATGACCTATGGCGGTCAACGCGTGCCCCTGGGACAGAAGGTGGTTGTCGAGCAGACGGTGGATGTGTCCAAGATTAAGGTCGATGGACTTGAGCCAAGTAAGTGCAATGCCCTAGGTTCATAGTATCTAAGCAGAGCTCTTTTACGAACATAGTACAAACAATTTATTGTAAGTCTGTCATGGTCTAAGTCCACATCATTTTGTTCGTCCATAAGCCGCGCCCCTGAACAGTTTGCAGCAGTTTCGCATTATCACACACGGCTTGCCCAAGGCGGACTTGGCCGTGACCATCACCAGTCCCTCCGGCAATCGCATTAAGGCTCACATTATACCCACCGCCGAGGGATTCCTGGTCAACTTTACGCCCACGCAGCTGGGCGAGTATCTGCTGAGCATTTGCTTTGGCGGCACACCAATTACGCCCCGCCCATTCCGGCTGCAATGCCTGACCGGAAGCGATTCTAACAAGGTGCACGCCTTCGGGCCGGGACTGGAGCGTGGTATTGTTGGACAGCCGGCTGAGTTCATGATCGACACCCGTGGCGCTGGGCAAGGCGGTCTTGGCGTCACCGTTGAGGGGCCCTGCGAGGCGGCCATCAATTGCCGCGACAACGGCGATGGCACCTGCAATGTCGCCTACCTGCCCACCGAAGCTGGCGACTACAGCGTCAACATTACGTTCAACGAGCGCCACATAAATGGGTCTCCATTCCAACCGCTCATTGTGCCCGTGCCGAATCTGAAGAATACGCGCGTCAGTGGCATCGGCATCCAGCCACATGGTAGGCTTTCAAGGAATTGCTAATGCCAGTTGCCAATTGCCAGTTACCATTTAACCGCTCCAATCTGAGTTCCGAGTTCCAGTGTTGCAAGCCGTCACCGCTGCTGCCGTAATCAGCCCTAATCCGCCTACGCCTACGCTACTGACCCAAGTCGAGACCAAAGCTCCAGGCCAATTAATCTCTTACTGCCTCCCGTCGTTGTGTTGTTGTTGTTCTCTTGTATGTTGTTGTTGAAACTAAGGCATTTGATACACTAATCGCATCTCAATGTTGTAACTGTCCGTTGAAGTCGATCCCCTTATGCATTCCTTCTCTAATTCGTCGTGTTTGTTCCCGCTCCTCGCAGGTGTCATCGTCAATGCGGCGACGGACTTTATGGTCGACATGAGCAAAGTCGGCAGCAATATTGACTCCGGCAAGCTGTCGTGCGCCATCTTCGACCCCATGGGACACGTGCTACCCAGCAAGATCATCCAGGGCCCCACCGACGACATCTTCCGCATCATGTACACGCCCTTCGAGGCAGGTCGTCACACCATTGAGCTCATGTACGACAATATTCCCGTGCCGGGATCCCCGTTCGTGGTGAATGTCAAGAGTGGCTGCGATCCGGCGCGCTGCAAGGCCTACGGACCGGGCTTGGAGAAGGGCCTGACCAACCAGAAGAACAAGTTCACGGTGGAGACCAAGGGCGCCGGCAACGGTGGCCTGTCGCTGGCCATTGAGGGACCCTCCGAGGCCAAGATGACCTGTACGGATAACCGTGATGGCAGCTGCGATGTTGACTACCTGGCAACGGATCCGGGAGAGTATGACATCACCATTCGCTTTGCCGACAAGCACATACCCGGCTCGCCATTCCGTGTGCTGGTAGAGGAGACTGTTGACCCCAGCAAGGTGAAGGTTTACGGTCCGGGCATCGAGCATGGTCAGGTACGCGAGAGTGTACCAACCGTCTTTAACGTGGATGTGGGCGAGGCTGGTCCTGGTCGCATTGCCGTTAAGTTGACCAACACCGAGGGCATCCCTGTGGACAATCTGAGCGTGGAAGACAAGGGTGATTGCATTTACGCGGTGCACTACGTGCCGCCCAAGGCTGGTTCCGTGCTGACCTGTCAGGTGAAGTTTGCCGACGTCGAGGTACCATGCAGGTGAGCTTGTCAATCAGTCACTCAATCCTCTGTAGCTGGGTCTAACGGATCAATGCTTGGCTTGCTTGCAGCCCATTCGTGATGACCGTCTTCCCGAAATCCGAGGCAACCAAAGTCACGGTGAAGGGCGTCAACGAAAAGAAAAAGACTCCCGCTTCACTGCCCGCCCAATTCGAGATCGACACCAAGCAGGCAGGTCAGGCTGACATCAATGTGGCCATCAAGAACCCTAAGGGTAAGCGGATGCAGCCGCGTCTGGAGGAGGTCGCTAACGGCACGTACGTGGTGTCCTTTGTGCCGGACGAGTGTGGCACCTATCAGTGCACCATCAAGTACGGCGACAAGGAGATCGAGGGCTCACCCTTCAAACTCGAAGCATTCCCCACCGGCGAGGCCAAGAAATGCAAGTTGGTGGAGCAGGCGCCCAAGATTCAGTCGTCCGGCAGTCAGTCGCACCTGAAAGTCGATGCACGCGAGGCTGGCGATGGCGCTGTCACCTGCAAGATCACCAACAAGGAAGGCAGGTCTGTATACAGGGCGATGAAGGGCGACACATGTGTAGGGGGCCGAGCCTAAGTACTGTCTTCTCTGTCAACCCACAGTGAAATCGTGGACATCGATGTGATTGAGAAGGACGGCGTCTTCGACATCCTGTACGCTTTGAACGATCCCGGGGACTACGACATCAATGTGAAGTTCGGTGGCAAGGATATACCGAACGGTAGCTTCTCCATTAAGGTAGCCTGAATGACATTTACCTGTAGAAACAGCCAGCAGTCAAGCCTCTCTAGTCACAAGTGGGAATTCAATGGGGATTCGTTGAGAATTAGCAATTATTACGATCCTCACTTACTACTTTATCTAGTCACCTAAGCAGCGGAGCGAGCTGAACCGATCCCACCAGCATACCAGCAAACCTATACATAAGTTCTAGTCAGATCAGTGAGATCCCCAGTCATCTGGTGTTTGTGTCTTGTCTCGTGCGTCCCGTCCATGTTTGTCAAACTGTTAATGTTTATGTCCCATGTACAAAACAAACAAAAACAAAAACACGCAAACAATTTACCATATGTATGAACATATGTATATATATATTTATATATATTATCATATATACTGCTATATACTGTCTATATGCAGCGTAAAAGCGATGAAGACTCAGCAATAAAACAATAGAACAAGGAATACAATATAAGTGCAACATTGTAAAACATGACGACAAAATAAATGAAAGGAAAACATGAAAACCAGAAAACCAACGAAAACTCGAAGACAAATCTTGAGAGAACACACAAGAGAAACTCAAATTTAATTGCATGCACATTTTTTCGTTTTCAAAATTATATACATACGAATTTTTGCAAATTTTTGAACTCGAATCAACAATTGCTCTGCTACGCTAAACCACAAATGCGCTTTGTTTTACATTATGCACAATTATTCGATTGTTTTAATGCTTCTTCTTTTTAGTTAGTTAGTTTAGTCACTATGCGTAAGTTGTTTGTGTGTGTTTGTATTTTGATTGTACTTGATTTCATTTCATTTGACTTGTATTTGAATGTATTTTCAGTTGTAGCGCACAGCTAACCTAACCCGATCCGAACCAACCCAAAATACTCAAACTGGTGCCGGGCACTTGTTCCGCTGATGCTTCTGCTCATTACCGAATAATTTACGATAATTGCTAATTTAACAACAGTTCCTAACCCAAACCCACTTGAGCACGCGTGTATACGTATGCGCGTATACTTTGCACTATCGACTCTATTTCAGCCCGAATCCGCGTGTAAATGTTGTAAGTATAATTGCTGACAGCCTGACTGATGGCCTGTCAGAGACACGTTGACGAAATTAATTCACCTGCCGGTACAAGACAGAGAAGGTGCAAGAGCAGAGGTACACATGCAAAAGAACAGGTACAAGAACAGGCACATCACTCAGACCAGACGCCAGAACAATTCAAATTAGAGAACTCAAAAATGCGGGCACTTTGCCCACTAAGGCTAAGATTAATTATGCTCGATCGCAGCATATTTGTATGATTAGTTCGCTTTCAATCGAGATCTCTCCGATCGCAAGGCCAACTGTGATCTGTCATCCACGTGTCTATTTCTGACAGAGTTCATACACTCAAGAACTTCATCATTGGCATCATCGTGCTACATTCAGTCTACGTGACACGCCGCACATTGGCCCTGTTTCCCCTCATTTCTTTTAAGTGGAAAAGTGGCAGTAAACTTTTTATTGTATATACAGAGGCATATATAGAATTGGGTAAAAATTTGCATATTCATGAGTACCCAAATACAAACTAGTTCTGCAGATGATTGAATCGAATGAGACATGCTCTCAATTTCACTTTCCACTGAGAAATTCAAAAACTCTTTCAAAGTGAAATGTGTTTCATATTTTGAAAAGAAATCGTGAAAGTAATCTTCCTACTGAGAGGTGTAAATCATATCTGATTTCAGATAATTTCCCAAAGCAAATAAGCAATTTTCTTCAGTGTACAAAAAATTAACACATTGTTTACAGTCCAAATTAATTATATTATTATTTGAATAATCAACAACATTAAGAATGCCTTACATATACTATATACGTATTTGCTATATGTATTTTCATATGGCGGGCAAAAGAACTGCAGCAGACCGCGTTGCATCGTAGCAGAATTTAAATATGAAAATTTCGAAATTTTATTGGTGCGGCATACAACAAAATTAGAAACGTAACTAAAGAAACCGCCGTAATAAAATGAATATAAACACATGCCCACGCACACACACACACACATGTATATAATATATGCAGAGATGCGAGTCTATATGCTGATATTTATACTTACATATATGCATATGTATTAATGTGTCAGTGTGTCTGTGCTGGTGCAGACACATGCAAATGGTGTTAAGAGCATGGCTAAAAAGCTGCTGAGTTGCAGTTGTCGTTGTTGTTGCACTGTTGTTGTCGCCGTTGCAGGCGATCCCGCGGGCAGCGCGCATATCAAGTATACGCATAGTATACACATCTATGAAATTCATTTGCCGCAAGCAACTAAAATTCACAAGTAATTAAAATAAGAAAATGAAATTACACACATTTGTGTGTCCTCTTCTCTCGCAAACTATCTGAGTGTGTGTGTGTGTGTGGATGCGAGAGTGTGTGTTTCTGGTTGTGGAAACTATTAAGATTGGCTAGAGGAAGAGCCGAACGCGACAACTACTACGCCTAGTCGCCTAGCCTAGTCGCACACCGACTATTAGTCAGAGTTTGTCCCCGTGGCTGTCATCGTCATCGTCGCGAGTCTACCGAGAACTGGAAATCAGAAAAAGGTGGCACAACCAAGGAATAGATTTTTTGTTTCTTTTGCGATTCCAATTCCCAATCAATTTCATGACGTTTCTCGATGCACCTCTTAGCTGGCACAAAGCGCACTGCATTTCTTCCGTTGTCCCCCTCGATCTATTCGCGTATTATTCTTATTAATAGCTCAAATATTTTATTGAGATTTGTATCTTTGACTTTTTCGATTTGGCCACGGATATGGCACGGAATTATTTCGATATTTGCACTCATTATATTGTGCTTATGTAACTTATGTGATCGCTGTGGAAATTCTTTGCACATGACCACCAAACTACGAGTACGAGTACAACGCGTCAATCAATGCCACTTCCTCTGAGCCATGCGTACGTGTGTGTGTGCGAGTCTCTTCTCTATTCTCCATCGGTGCGCCATGCCGTGTTATTTCTTCCCTTTTCTGCTTCTTTTGTAGTTTCACACTTTCAAGTTTTTCCATATCAATCAATGCATCGCGTCTTAATAATAAGCAGAAGCCATAGTTGTACAATATTTGTGCGAATTTCTTCCCAAGTGCAAAGTATACGGATATACGAAGATGTGTTCGCGGCTATGTGTGATCGGGTTATTCGATTTGTTCGATTTCCAAATCACTGCTTGGTTGTTTTTGTTGTTATTGGAATTTCTAATGAAATATACAACAATATTTTGTGCATTTTCGATTTTAAATTTCAATTCTATTTTCATTGACCTCTCAGGCTGTCGAAAGCATCGAACAATACTCGCACAGTGAATACGTCGAGGAGCACACGACCAAGGTGGTTAAGCAGACAACAACTCAGGTGAGTGGTTGAGAAAGTGAATTGAAATATAAGGAAAACTGTACCTAAATATAGATAAGGCTATTTCCAAATATTTTCCAAGTAAAAGTGCGATATAGAAAGTTAAATTTAAAATATCCTTTTTGCATTCAAAAATAAATCTTTCGGTAACTTAATACGGCTCATAATGTGTAGAAGACCTGTGACTAATTTTTATTTCGCAGTATTTTATTCTCATACAAATATTTGCAATATTGTGAAAGTATAGACAATAAACAAAGGAAAAATCACAAGAAAAAATATTTGGTATCAGTTTATGAAAAAAGTCGTTAATTTCGACTATTTTTGCAAAGAAAACTTGTACTTTCTTGGCAATAAATTGGAAACAATTATTTCATTTAATGTTTTCTAATATTTTCGTTACTCTACAGAGCGAACTCGTTAACGGAAAGTCGGAAGTTACATATCGAAGCGTTGCCTTTGAAAAATTGCCACTCCCCACAACAGGCGGAAACGTTACAGGTGCGTAAAATTGAAAAATATATCTACAAATATTATTATTTCTACTTGTTTATTAGTTTAGTCGATTTTATTGACTCTACTCATAGTCGAAAAATAAACTTGTGCAAAGAAATACTGATCAAAAGATCTGACCAATAATAACTCGTATGGTCTGCTTTCGAAAACAAACAATCAGTGTCAGACTGAATTGAAAATGAAAACAACAGTTCTGATTTGTTGAATCTAAAAAATATTTATGCGCTATTTAAGCGATGTCTCGGTCCCGCATGTGCAATTTAGTGCAGCGCCTCGCGGCCATTGTGAAAATCTCGGAAAACAAAAATAGCAAACGACACCGTCGTAAATCTCAGATATTCATATGACAACGAATATATATATATATATGCTATATGAGAGGGAAATTGTTGTGGTTGTGGTTGTTGTTCGCTAGAAACATGGTTTTCTGACAAAACGCTGAGAAGCCATGGACAAGTGGCGGAGGCAACGCACCCGTGAGACTGCAAATGAAGACGTACAGAAAGAGGCGGACGGACGGACACACTGGCACAGTGACATATGTACATGTGACGGGCGGCTTATCTGACCAATTGCCGACAGTCTGACAACTTAATTGCACTGTGGGAACAAGAGAAGGAGACAGGGAGACAGGGAGACCGAGAGAGGAAGATAGAAAGAGTAACGCCTTTCGGCAGGTCTTCGACTCTTCATCTCGTCAGCTCGTGTGGGGGCGATAATTGACTTTCTTTTGTCTCTGGTTCGTTGACTGCAGCAGTCGTGAAAGTAATTAGGTACTCAATTTTCCATTTGCCATTTTGGTATTTCGAATGCACCCTAATTAGTCGGTTTTATGTGATTCTGTGCAGTTTGCGGACAGATTTACGAGTTGTAAAACGCTTGCCTACAATTCCATTAAATTCAACATGATTGATGAGCTTTTGCTTTTCGTTTCTCGCCGTTTGCCTGTCGGCTTCCGCTCTTAGCCACTGTGCACACGAATCAATAATGAATATTCACTTGATTCACAGTCGCCTATGCGCTGAACGATGCAAATAGTTGTTCGATTTTTCACGCTTCCATGCAATTTTCAAACATTTTCGCAATGCAGCCAAAAAGTCAAAAAGTTGACAAAAAAAAAGAGAACTGGGTCTGGGCTTCTCATTAAGATCACACAGCGCGCCACGTTCCATTTGGGTTGAGACTCTCCGCAAGTGGCAACGAATCGAGCACTATCGAACACTGTCGCTCGAGTGTCGCCCCTTTTTGTGGCAATCGCATCGTGCGGCTTTCATGGCGCGCTCCATTTGCTTTGAAGATGGTTTGTTGTAAATGATTCGTTTTGGCCAAATGACATTTTTTGTCGCGCATTTGTTGCACTGATTTTTCATTGCTCGTCAGACGATTGTATGACGTCCGAGCGATGCGCTAAGCATGCCGATAAGTCAAATGATTTCAGGTATAATACTAAACTAGCGTGTGAGGCCTACATTATAGCTTTAAAAACTCTGTCTGATTCTGTATAATATGTATATGCTTTAGAATGGTCAATAGCCCGTGGCTGATTTGATTTTGGCCAATGGTTTTCCCGGCAGCTCATCTGTCCAATGACCAAATACGCTCATTATATAAGATCGAATGTATCGAATACTGCGGCACTTGTGTATTCGATTAATTTTGCCTAATGCCAACCAATAAACTGTTTGACAAAATGTTTAACGCATTTTCGACATTCCATAGATTTTTTTCCATTTTATCGCTGGGCATTTGCGTCTTGTAGCTATAAAAGTCTACGGATCGAATTTATTTTTAAACATTTTGCGCCTTTTTAATGGCCGAATATTAATAAATTTCGTGTCGTCGTTGTTGCAATAAGTAATAAATTTGATTTCCTTTGCCAATACATATCTAAAGCATGCATATATTTATGTATATAGCACATATATTTATTCCATAGCTATACATCGGTGTGCATGACCTAAGATCAAAAAACGTAGAATTAATTTTATATTTGCACCTTTCGAGCTCGAAATTCGAAATGACAACTGTTTAAACGTCCGTCGGAGTGACCAATACTTATTGGCCATAAAACACACATACTTAATGCACAAGCATATGTATGTGGTTGGGTCTGTTCGATATCAAACACACACTCACACACACACACATGCACACACGCGCGCACACTTGTCATATGAAATATTTCCAATTTTCTATATATTTTATCTTTTATATATCGTTCATTGGCTCTGCTGCTGCTGCCTACTTTATAGCACAAGCCTCAACATCGGCAGCCATATTTTCCCTGTATGCCTGTGTATGCGTGTGTGCAGCTGTGTGTATGTGTGTGCTGGTTGAGCTATGCTGCCAACAGCGCTGCTGCGGCGGCTGCTGCTGCTGCTGGCGATAGAGACGCATCTTGGTGGTAGGAACTGGCGTGCTTTTATATATTGGCCTTAATTTCGATTTGGAACTGTCGATGTTCACTTGAAATCGGGACGTGGAGACGCGTGGACCTGCAGAACGTCGCTGGCAATTAAAATCGTGCGCAAACAAATGACACATACATAAACTCAGCAACTCATTTAATTCGCAATTACTGGTGTGTGTGTGTGTGCGTGTGTGTATGTGCGTGTGTGCATTTACAGGACTAAACTGAAAGACATTAGGCAACTCTTGTAATCGCGAATTATATAACGCGCCCTTAAACTGACTTTCCCCCAAAAGTGTGAGTGCCAATTTATTGATCCCTATTTGAATGTCCTGTGCTGTGCCAGCTCAGCAAGGATATGTGCCAGCAGAATTAGATAATCCCCTGATTGGCACATATCCTTGCTGACTGATCAGACAAGATATACACAACAGTTTGCGTTGTTACATTAAATTGTTCTAAATTTTAAGTGTCTTTATTTCAATATCCATCCGTGCTATAATACTGATCAAATACCAAATATTCAAACCGTAAACGAACCCGATTCAAAACCTAAAAACGAAACACAAAAATGCACTTCAGTTGGCTATCTGAGAAACCACCAACGCCGGAGGCGACCTGGGCGGATCATTCGTATTACTTTCGACCCTATTACTACAAGGTGACCGTCTCCGAACGCGATCACGTCGAGCGCACACACGTCTACTTCAATGAGACCATCATACCCGAGAATCAAGGATTAAATGGTTCAGATTTTTTGCCATTAAATTTTAAATCGTCCTTTTCAATTGTAACGCATCAAGGTAAATCCCACACAAGTCCACAAGACACAATACTACGATATATCGTATCTAATAACATATAGCTAAAGCAATAATTCCCCAAAAATTTAAACAAATAATTATTGTTTTTTTTTTTTTCTTATCGCTTTGGAGTTGTCAAAACGCAAAATTCTTTCGGTTTTCGATTTGACATTTTGCCAGAGAATCGCGACAATCGTGACGTGCACGATGTCGTCAATGAACCCAATTGCGCTGACTAAAGCCACAGAAATGTTTCATTTGTGTTAATGGCCAAAATCACACCAAACTGCCGCCGATTAAAGGCGGCGCTATGTCGCTTTGGGCCACACAGCAGCAGGGGACCAGCGTCGCAGAGACCCAGAACAAACCGTTGCAGTTTTGAATTATGAGCACAAGTCTTTCAGATGTGTCTTCTTCTCTGGCACCGACGCATTTGTCTGCTGCGGGGCCGCATTATACGAGTTGCAAATTAAATTCTATGATTTATTATCAGAGTTTGCAACAAAGCGTGAAATTCGCTTGGCCTCTTGCGCTCACATCAGATCTGTCAGGGACTGCTGATAGTTTACACTAGTCAACAGCAGATGAAATTGGAAAATGCCACAAAGTTATTCGAATTTGCAACTATTTAATTAAATTGAGTGCACTGCTTTAATATAGATATACAGACAGTTCTGATAGATATACAGACTCTATTTCTGTTCAGTTTCGCAAGTAATTTAGTATCAAGTCCTGTCCTTTTTATAAAAGTAGTCAATCGCAATGGATTGGAGAAATCATGCGAAATAAATACGAAAATATTTCCAAGTCAACAGGCAAAATATGATGATGAGAGACAACTGATCTAAGCTGTTAATTTAGAACAAATCAATACCCTTGTAGCCCAGTGTTGGTTTCTTGGCTATGGCTATGCGCAAATGGTGCAAACTCTCGTCGGATATATTGAAAACATATATGCGATCGTTGCGCTGACTTGAGAGTCATTAAATCTTTCATTTGTATTGCCAGCGTCCATTTGAAGATGCCAAAAGATGGCACTCACAGCAGAAGCAGCAGCAGCAGCAACGGTGGCGGCGGTGGCAGTGGGGGCTTCACATGCTTCAATGGGCAGCACTGGCAGGTGGATTAGGCACAGGGTGATGCGGGGATCTGGGGGACCTGTGGGTGTCGGACACTGCGACGGACAGCAACAAATGTTCAGACATAAATAATCAAATTTTTTCATAAGATGCTATAGAGTTGTCTTGCCTGCCAGCATTTTTTATACGTTCAATTTCTTGCGTTTCTATTTGCCACAGCTCCCCACTCTCCTCCACTCGACCATCGCACTTTCTTCCATCTAATGCACGCACTCAGCGCCCCATTTTGATCGTTAATTTGCAAAGTTCTTTGAAAAGTATTTCGGATTATTTGAATTTTACATGTCATTTCCTTTATGAAATGGAACAGCTGAAACCAGCAGCTCCAAGGCGTTTGCCCAGTGCGATCTACAGCCCTATATCATAAGCATTTACATATCACTGTATGTTTCATTACTTATTGCACTATGCGAATTGGGATTTTATGAATGCCGCTTTAATGGTTTCACAACAGCAAACAGCGTGAACCAATAAATTGTTTCAATTGCTCGCGAGCGTTCCACTTGGCACCCGACACTCGCTCGGATATTCTTCCCGCGTCCGCGATCTTCTCTTCTGCTTTCCATTGTTTTTTCGGCATCGGCATTTTCTAAGCATCGGACAGGCACGCGACACGCTTTTCTGATTTATGTCTGTTGTGTTGGCCGGGTGTGGTCTGCCTCATACAAGTGGCCAACTCGGGGACGGGTTTTGCATCAAAACAAACGAAATTATTAGCTCGATAAATGCAAAGATCGAGCACATCTCAAACATATGAGTTTTAACTGAAATGAGATATTGAACTGTATGCTGTATGGTTTCGCCAACACATATTGAAACAAACTAAATTTGATGGTTTAAATAAATCACAAATTTATGATAATGGACTGACGACATAGGCAAAAACTAAAAGCATTCATTATTTATTTATTTTATATTATTTATGATAATAAACTAAAAATAGTTTGCTCTGAATCACTTCAATAAAATACCCTGTAATCATTAGAAATCTTGAAAGGGGTAGGAAACATTTGTGAAGCTGTTCAATTGGAAGTTCGATTTTGATATGCGTTTTGGTTGATCCACCTTGATACTGCGCCTTATCGCCTAGATATCTTGTTGGTCTCTCGATCCGAGTAGAGGGTAACATCAACGCTAGCATACTTTCCTTTTCGATGGAGGTAGTGATTCATTTCGATTCCTTGTTTTTGTTTGCTGCGAAAGATCACTTATTTACTGCCGCACGCCCACTAAATTCCATGCAGGTGACTTTCTATCAACAACATCGACTCTTTCTGTCTCATGTCGCCTGTGTGGAACCCACTTAAAATTAATGATCCCTCGTGGCGCTGCTCTATATATATATATACAAGTATATTTCTCAGTATATGCTGCAGACTCTTTGAAATGTTTTCGGGAATATTATGTATATCATGCGTATGTATGTATGTATATATGGTGTTCTTATATGCTGCACTGCTTTATATATTCCTTAGATTCCCGAATTTAAATATAACACGATTTTGATATAAATATAGGCACGTGCCGATGATTCTCCAGCCACTGAGGAGTATAAATATCACTGCACTGGATATATCCATCTATATATTTGTGCAGATATATACTATACATAGGTAGAAAAGAAAATAAAAAAAGATTGTCCTATATTCGACCTCAAAAACATCCGGGACCGATGAGAGCGTGGGAAAGTATAAAACTAATTGTAGGCGTTGACGGAAATTTCTTCAGAAAGTCGAGAGCTTACTGTAGCCTCAGTTCGTGCAGAGCATTCGTTGTGTTGAGAAGTGGATTTAAGAAGTGCCCAAGGATTGCAAGAAGGACACACAACAGAAAACCTATAGCGTATATATAGTGAATAAAAAGTATGCAAATTCCTTCTAATTAAACAAAACAGACAAAATAAGTCGATTATAATTTACTTCATTGAAAATTCAAATCAGATTGTGTGCTATTTCGAGCTCGATGTCCTGCTGAAAAATTTGAATTTTTTCACGAAATTCCAGTTCCGAGTGCAAAAATAACGGGCAGAACATTTGGTGCCATTAATTAACTGTGCTTGTCATAAATTCACAATCCACACAAGTTTCAAATATTTCAAGCTCCGCATACGAAAATAGATTCTTTTAATAAAAATTGTCACGCAAGTTCGAACATAAAAACGAAATTATGATATTTCCTCAGAGTATTGAGTGGAAATACTCAGGCCCACACAATCCAAATCTGTTTGATTTTTTGCCATTAGCAATACTTATATGGGTGTGGTCACATTCTGGCACGCCCCTCTTTTGCAACGCTTCTGTTTATAGGTTAGGTTAAGAGCTAAGATCGAGCTAGCCAGACTAACGAATATCCTCTGCTTACAGCTGAAGTCAGAATGCCAAGTGGTAAGATAGACAAACCCGTTATCCAGGACAACCGCGATGGTACCGTCTCTGTGAAGTACGATCCCCGCGAGGAGGGCTCTCACGAGCTGGTTGTGAAATACAATGGCGAACCCGTCCAAGGTAAGCGCGTAGCACCGGGTAAATGTAAAGTGGCCTGACTCATCACTGTCCTTCCCTGCAGGATCTCCGTTCAAATTCCACGTGGATTCCATTACATCCGGTTATGTGACCGCCTATGGACCTGGTCTGACGCACGGCGTCACTGGCGAACCCGCCAACTTCACCATCTCAACCAAGGGCGCCAGCGCCGGAGGCCTGACAATGGCCGTTGAGGGTCCCAGCAAGGCAGACGTAAGTCGCAGCTTGCTTTCTTTGATCGCGTTCGGTTTTATAACTCATTATAATTACAATTGCAGATCAACTACCATGACAACAAAGACGGAACTGTCTCCGTGCAGTATCTGCCCACTGCCCCAGGTGAATACCAGGTCTCGGTGCGCTTCGGCGACAAGCACATCAAGGGCTCGCCCTATTTCGCCAAGATTACCGGAGAGGGTCGCAAGCGTAACCAGATTTCGGTCGGCTCCTGCTCGGAGGTTACCATGCCAGGCGACATCACCGACGATGACCTGCGCGCCCTCAATGCCTCCATTCAGGCGCCCAGTGGCTTGGAGGAGCCCTGCTTCCTGAAGCGCATGCCCACCGGCAACATTGGCATTTCGTTTACGCCCCGTGAGATTGGCGAGCATCTGGTGTCGGTCAAGCGGTTGGGCAAGCACATCAACAACTCGCCCTTCAAGGTAACCGTCTGCGAGCGCGAAGTCGGTGACGCCAAGAAGGTGAAGGTCAGCGGCAGCGGCCTCAAAGAGGGTCAGACCCATGCCGACAACATTTTCTCGGTCGACACACGCAACGCCGGCTTCGGTGGTCTCTCTGTGTCCATCGAGGGTCCCAGCAAGGCTGAGATCCAGTGCACCGACAAGGATGACGGCACACTCAACATCTCGTACAAGCCCACCGAGCCTGGCTACTACATTGTCAATCTGAAGTTTGCCGATCATCACGTGGAGGGATCTCCCTTCACCGTCAAGGTGGCCGGTGAGGGCAGCAACCGTAAGCGCGAGAAGATTCAGCGCGAACGTGACGCTGTGCCCATCACCGAAATCGGCAGCCAGTGCAAGCTGACCTTCAAGATGCCCGGCATCACGTCTTTCGATCTGGCCGCTTGCGTAACCTCGCCCAGCAACGTGACCGAGGATGCCGAGATCCAGGAAGTTGAGGATGGCCTCTACTCGGTGCACTTTGTGCCCAAGGAGCTGGGCGTGCACACCGTCTCTGTGCGCTATTCCGAGATGCACATACCCGGCTCGCCCTTCCAGTTCACAGTGGGTCCACTGCGTGACTCGGGCAGCCACTTGGTCAAGGCCGGCGGTTCGGGTCTGGAACGCGGCGTTGTCGGCGAGGCAGCTGAATTCAATGTGTGGACTCGTGAAGCCGGTGGCGGCTCGCTGGCCATTTCGGTGGAAGGCCCCAGCAAGGCAGACATTGAGTTCAAGGATCGCAAGGACGGCAGCTGTGATGTGTCCTACAAAGTCACAGAGCCGGGAGAGTACCGCGTCGGTCTCAAGTTCAACGATCGCCACATCCCCGACTCACCATTCAAGGTTTACGTCTCGCCCGACGCTGGAGATGCCCACAAGCTGGAGGTTCAGCAGTTCCCGCAGGGCAACATTCAGGCCGATGCGCCCTACCAGTTTATGGTGCGCAAGAACGGCGCCAAGGGTGAACTGGATGCCAAGATCGTGGCACCCTCCGGCACCGATGACGATTGTTTCATCCAGGTGATCGACGGTGAAATGTACTCGGTGCGCTTCTACCCACGCGAGAACGGCATCCATGCCATTCACGTCAAGTTCAACGGTGTCCACATACCCGATTCGCCCTTCAGAATCAAGGTCGGCAAGGATGTGGCCGACCCGGCAGCTGTGCACGCCAGCGGCAGTGGCTTGGACGATGTCAAGACTGGCCACAAGGCCGACTTCATTATCAACACCTGCAACGCTGGCGTTGGCACATTGGCTGTCTCCATCGATGGCCCCTCCAAGGTGGCTATGGACTGCACGGAGGTCGAAGAGGGCTACAAGGTGCGCTACACACCGCTGCTGCCTGGCGAGCACTACATCACGGTCAAATACAACAACATGCACATCGTGGGATCGCCTTTCAGGGTACACGCTAGCGGCGACAAGCTGGCCGATGAGGGCGCACAGGAAACGTCCACGGTGATCGTGGAGACAGTGCAGAAGGTGGCCAAGGGCGGCAAGAACACGGGCGTGCATCTGCCCAACTTCAAGTCAGACGCTAGCAAGGTCGTGTCCAAGGGAATGGGTCTGAAGAAGGCGTACATTGGCAAACAGAACCAGTTCAGCATCAGTGCCACAGATGCGGGTGAGTAGAGGCGAAGCTGCCAATCCCTAATGTGGTTCTTATTCATAATACTTGTGTTAACTCCTTGTGGCAGGCAACAACATCCTATACGTGGGCATGTACGGACCGAAGGGACCCTGCGAGGAGTTCCACGTCAAGCACGCTGGCCACAACAACTACAATGTGCAGTATCTGGTGCGCGACCGCGGCCAGTACGTGCTCCTAATCAAATGGGGCGAAGACCATATACCCGGCTCCCCATTCCAGATCGATGTTTAGGCTAAAGCCACACAATCATATATTCATGCATAGATATTCCCCGAGTATGGGCGCGTTATTGTAAACCAATCGTATGTTCCAGGGTCAAATTTGTGTGTTTTGCTTCATGATTGTCTTTGTTTAATTTTAACTCTATCATTATTCTAAGTGATTATTATTTTTTGTTATTTGTACATAAAAAGTGTTTTCGACTTGAAGGAGTTTGCGCGCCATTTTCACATATTCATTCATTTGTTTTTGTGTGAATACTTTAACTAAACAAATCTAACGCAATTGATTCAATTGACTTGCAGAATCGAGATAAACACGAGTTCATCAACTTAAATTAAACAAAAGAAATGTCAAAATGCGAATAAATCTCTTAAACAATTATTTAATACTTAAGCAGACATTTATGAAGATGATTATTATGACTATAACGTATTATGTTTTTTATTATCACTATCGATATGTAATTTACGTAAACTCAAATAAACAAATAAAAAAAAATACCCTGATATAAATTCACGATCCAGGCGATTCTTGCATACTTCATACTGGTAACATATAACGCAGAGTTAACATTAAAGCGTCTATACTTAGATCTAACAATATTTCATAGAATTGTTGACATTCAGTTGTTTCATCTGCATTATGCATATGATGTCATAAATCCTTCTCTTTGCCTCGATGAGCAGATTGTCGTTCAACATATTCAACTCTTTGGTAACAAAGTAACCAAATTGTTCAGTTATTTCCGCTTTGCTCGACGTTTGCATTGAGCTTTGAGTGTAAAATTCGTTGTATTTCTGATCATTATTGCCGTAGAAGTCCCCATTCCAATTGAAGACTTCTGACTTGGCTGCATTCATCGAAGGCACCAAAAGGTTGCTGCCGTTGTCCATATTCTCTTTTTCTTTGGCCAATGATTTGTACGATTGGCTAGTATTACTATAAACGGATAGCTCCGATGTTATAGGTTGCTCGTATGCATACCAGTTGCGGGAGCTCCCGCTTTTCTCTGAGTTCTGATCAAGCTTCGTTGTTGGCCCCAATGCACCCAAAAGATTTGCTACTATGGAATAGTGTATCCAATCTTCATTTGAGCCCCCGCTTTCCCGCGTTCTCCTAGGGATTCAGTTGAAATTCAGTATATATTTCTGTCAACTTAATATCTGGGTCACCTTACCGAAATTTTCGAGTGAAAGATTCGATCTTGGCTTTGATATCGATGGCTCGGATTATAATCCCTTTACTTTTCAGCATCGACTGCATGTCCGTATACACGTCTCGCTTCTTTCTTTCGCTTTGCAAGTCTCGGACGTAAAATTGCCATACGTCCAGAAATATGTCCTCGTCCTTAAGAGTCCAAAGTCTCCTGTACCTTGGCTGCTGGGGACAAGTCTTATGTGTTTGTCCGTTTGAAGGCCTTGTTCTATTTGCAGCTGGTTGTGGTACCGAACCAGCTGATGCTGAGGATGATGCGGAGCACTGCTCATCCTTGAAAAGAATTTCGGAGTCCTCATCTACACATACTGAGTTTGTTTCCTGCTGGCTTATTGTTTTTGAAGGCTCGTCATATTCCATTATGGTAACCATTTTCTCGAAATTATTCCAGCTCTTACGGTACTTGTTATTCCGTACAATTCTAAGCAATAAAAAAAGAATAATAATAATAATAAATAGTAATAATAATAGAACATAAGACTACTTGAAAATTATGCGCTTTCTGTACTTACTGGAAATACTTCCTTTTAAAGGATTCCATTTTCGCTTTGATATGCGCTCCCGAGATCAGAATTCCATGACTCAGAAGCTGGACTTCCATGTCCCGATAGATCTCAGACCGTTTTCGACCGGCATGAAACTTCCACAAGTTACTGTACCAAATTCGGAGGAACTTGTCCTCCTCAGTCACCGTCCATGACTTTCGTTTGCCGCGCACTGGAAACACACACAGAGCTCTACATAGCGCACAAGTACCATACTTTGCTCAATAGTTTTTGCCTGTACTTACTTTTTGCTGCTAATAAACGAGTTCAATGCAGAAACTTTATGTCTGTTTACCCAGAAATTCTGTCGAAGTCAAAGCAATATTTTCAAAACATTGCAAGACTTGTTAACAATGTTCGCAGTAAAAGTATCGTCAAAAATGTATGCGTAAAGCCACCGGCAGAATGGCACTATTTATGACGTCACACAGTAAATTGTGAATGATGTTCTACTTGCACACACCATGAAAACATACCACAAAAACAATGCCAGCTGTTCGAAGCGTTGCCACGTCTGCTGAATTTTAGTACAATTTTTTATTTGTATTCAATTAGATATTTGGTAGGAAGAGGAGATAGACCAATTCTCTGTGCTGTTAAAACAAAAATGCGGCCGTTAACAAGGAATTCACATGCAACCGACAGAAGTTCAAAAATCGAAATTGCGCCAAAACTGCGATATTATCGATATTTGTTAGCTCACTACCGATGTTTGGAAATCGCCAGGCAGTGCTGCCAATTTTTTAGCCGTTTAAAAGCTATTATTAACTAGAAAGATACCTTCTATATTATATCATTAGTTTAAAATTTAAAAATGTCTATGTAACATGTAGAAAGAGGTCGCAGTCTCAGACTGAGCATCAGCCTCGGCAACATGGAGCATTGGAACGGGAGTGGGAAAAGTTGAGTGGATGTGGTAGAGGCTGAGTATAAGCCTCATGGTGAGGGAGTGGCTGAGGGAGTGTCTAAGGCTGAGGGATTGGCTGAAACTGAGGGTAAGGCTAAGTCTAAAGCTGATGTTCATGCTGAGTCTGAGGCTGAGTGCTGGTGGGAGAGGTTGAGGCTGAGGCATACGCTCAGGCTTACGCTGAGGCAGATGCTCAGGCTGAGGCTGAGCCTGAGTGACTTTCGGAGAGGTTGAGGCTGAGGCTGAGGCTAAGGCTAAGGCAGATGCTCAGGCTGAGGCTGAGGCAGACGCTCAGGCTGAGGCAGACGCTCAGGCTGAGGCAGACGCTCAGGCTGAAGCAGACGCTCAGGCAGAGGCAGACGCTCAGGCTTAGGCAGAATCTCAGGCTGAGGCTGAGGCTGAGGCAGATGCTCAGGCTGAGGCTGAGCCTGAGTGGCTGTCGGAGAGGCTGAGGGAGATGCTCTGGGTGAGGCCGATTGCCTGTGGGAGAGGCTGAGGTAGACGCTCAGGCGGAGGCTGAGGCTGAGGCAGACGCTCAGGCTGAGGCTCAGGCTGAGGCTGAGGCTGAGGCTGAGGCTGAGGCTCAGGCAGACGCTCAGGCGGAGGCTGAGGCTGAGGCAGACGCTCAGGCTCAGGCTGAGGCTGAGGCTGAGGCTGAGGCTCAGGCTGAGGCTCAGGCTGAGGCAGATGCTCAGGCTGATGCTGAGGCAGACGCTGAGGCTGAGGCAGATGCTCAGACTGACGCTCATGCAGACGCTCATGCAGACGCTCACGCGGAGGCGGAGGCTGAGGCAGAGGCAGACGCTCAGGCTGAGGCTGAGGCTGAGGCAGATGCTCAGGCTGGGGCTGAGCCTGAGTGGCTGTGGGATAAGCTGAGGGAGATGCTCTGGGTGAGGCTGATTGCCTGTGGGATAGGCTGAAGCAGACGCTCAGGCCTGTGGGAGAGGCTAAGGCAGACGCTCAGGCTGACGCTGAGGCTGAGGCTAAGGCTGAGGCTGAGGCTGAGGCTGAGGCTGAGGCTGAGGCTGAGGCTGAGGCTGAGGCTGAGGCTGAGGCTGAGGCTGAGGCTGAGGCTGAGGCTGAGGCTGAGGCTGAGGCTGAGGCTGAGGCTGAGGCTGAGGCTGAGGCTGAGGCTGAGGCTGAGGCTGAGGCTGAGGCTGAGGCCAAGGCTGAGGCTGATTGCCTGTGGGAGAGGCTAAGGCATACGCTCAGGCTTACGCTGAGGCAGATGATCAGGCTGAGGCTGAGCCTGAGTGACTTTCGGAGAGGTTGAGGCTGAGGCAGATGCTCAGGCTGAGGCTGTGTGACTGTGGGAGAGGCTCAGGCAGACGCTTAGGCTCAGGCTGTGGCAGACGCTCAGGCTGAGGCTGAGGCAGACGCTCAGGCTGAGGCTCAGGCTGAGGCTGAGGCTGAGGCTGAGGCTGAGGTTGAGGCTCAGGCAGACGCTCAGGCGGAGGCTGAGGCTGAGGCAGACGCTCAGGCTCAGGCTGAGGCTGAGGCTGAGGCTGAGGCTCAGGCTGAGGCAGATGCTCAGGCTGATGCTGAGGCAGACGCTGAGGCTGAGGCAGATGCTCAGACTGACGCTCATGCAGACGCTCATGCAGACGCTCACGCGGAGGCGGAGGCTGAGGCAGAGGCAGACGCTCAGGCTGAGGCTGAGGCTGAGGCAGATGCTCAGGCTGGGGCTGAGCCTGAGTGGCTGTGGGATAAGCTGAGGGAGATGCTCTGGGTGAGGCTGATTGCCTGTGGGATAGGCTGAAGCAGACGCTCAGGCCTGTGGGAGAGGCTAAGGCAGACGCTCAGGCTGACGCTGAGGCTGAGGCTAAGGCTGAGGCTGAGGCTGAGGCTGAGGCTGAGGCTGAGGCTGAGGCTGAGGCTGAGGCTGAGGCTGAGGCTGAGGCTGAGGCTGAGGCCAAGGCTGAGGCTGATTGCCTGTGGGAGAGGCTAAGGCAAACGCTCAGGCTTACGCTGAGGCAGATGATCAGGCTGAGGCTGAGCCTGAGTGACTTTCGGAGAGGTTGAGGCTGAGGCAGATGCTCAGGCTGAGGCTGTGTGACTGTGGGAGAGGCTCAGGCAGACGCTTAGGCTCAGGCTGTGGCAGACGCTCAGGCTGAGGCTGAGGCTCAGGCTGAGGCTCAGGCTGAGGCAGATGCTCAGGCTGAGGCTGAGCCTGAGTGGCTGTGGGAGAGGCTGAGGGAGATTCTCTGGGTGAGGCCGATTGCCTGTGGGAGAGGCTGAGGTAGATGCTCAGGCGGAGGCTGAGGCTGAGGCAGACGCTCAGACTGACGCTCATGCAGACGCTCACGCGGAGGCGGAGGCTGAGGCTGAGGCATACGCTCAGGCTGAGGCTGAGGCCTGTAGGAGAGGCTGAGGCAGACGCTCAGGCGGAGGCTGAGGCAGATTCTCAGGCTGAGGCTGAGGCTGAGGCTAAGGCTAAGGCTAAGGCAGATGCTCAGGCTGAGGCTGAGGCTGATTGCCTGTGGGAGAGGCTAAGGCATACGCTCATTCTTACGCCGAGGCAGATGCTCAGGCTGAGGCTGAGCCTGAGTGACTTTCGGAGAGGTTGAGGCTTAGGCTGAGGCTAAGGCAGATGCTCAGGCTGAGCCTGAGTGGCTGTGGGAGAGGCTGAGGCAGCCTGAGCGTCTGCCTCGGCCTCAGCCTAAGCGTCTGCCTTAGCCTCTCCCACAGACAATCAGCCTCAGCCTCAGCCTCAGCCTCAGCCTCAGCCTCAGCCTCAGCCTCAGCCTCAGCCTGAGCGTCTGCCTCAGCCTGAGCGTCTACCTCAGCCTCTCCCACAGGCAATCGGCCTCACCCAGAGCATCTCCCTCAGCCTCTCCCACAGCCACTCAGCCTCAGCCTCAGCCTCAGCCTGAGCGTCTGCCTCAGCCTCAGCCTGAGCGTGTGCCTCAGCCTGAGCCTCAGCCTGAGCGTGTGCCTCAGCCTGAGCGTCTGCCTCAGCCTCAGCCTCAGCCTCCGCCTGAGCGTCTGCCTCAGCCTCAGCGTCTGCCTCAGCCTCAGGCTGAGGCTGAGCCTGAGTGGCTGTCGGAGAGGCTGAGGGAGATGCTCTGGGTGAGGCCGATTGCCTGTGGGAGAGGCTGAGGTAGACGCTCAGGCGGAGGCTGAGGCAGATGCTCAGGCTGAGGCTAAGGCTGAGACTGAGACTGAGGCTGAGGTTGAGGCTGAGGCCAAGGCTGAGGATGATTGCCTGTGAGAGGCTCATGCAGACACTCACGCGGAGGCGGAGGCTGAGGCAGAGGCAGACGCTCAGGCTGAGGCAGACGCTCAGGCTGAGGCTGAGGCAGACGCTCAGGCTGAGGCTGAGACAGACGCTGAGGCAGATGCTCAGGCTGAGGCTGAGCCTGAGTGACTTTCGGAGAGGTTGAGGCTGAGGCTGAGGCTAAGGCAGACGCTCAGGCTGAGGCTGAGGCAGACGCTCAGGCTGCCGGCGCAGGCTGAGGCTGAGGCTGACGCTGAGGCTGTGGCAGACGCTCAGGCTGAGGCTGAGGCTGAGGCTGATTTCCTGTGGGAGAGGCTAAGGCTGAGGCTGAGATGGAAGCTGAGGCTGAGGCTGAGGCAGACGCTCAGGCTGAGGCTGAGGCTAAGGCAGATGCTCAGGCTGAGGCTGAGGCTGATTGCCTGTGGGAGAGGCTGAGGTAGATGCTCAGGCGGAGGCTGAGGCTGAGGCAGACGCTCAGACTGACGCTCATGCAGACGCTCACGCGGAGGCGGAGGCTGAGGCTGAGGCAGACGCTCAGGCTGAGGCTGAGACAGACGCTGAGGCAGATGCTCAGGCTGAGGCTGAGCCTGAGTGACTTTCGGAGAGGTTGAGGCTGAGGCTATGGCAGAGTCTCAGGCTGAGGCTGATTGACTGTGGGAGAGGCTCAGGCAGACGCTCAGGCGGAGGCTGAGGCGTCTGCCTTAGCCTCAGCCTCAGCCTGAGCATCTGCCTCAGCCTCAGCCACAGCTTCATTCTCAGCCTCAGCCTGAGCATTTGCCTTAGCCTCTCCCACAAGCAATCATCCTCACCCAGAGCATCTTCCTCAGCCTCTCCCACAGCCACTCAGGCTCAGCCTCAGCCTGAGCATCTGCCTCAGCCTGAGCCTCAGCCTCAGCGTCTGCCTCAGCCTCTCCTACAGGCCTCAGCCTCAGCCTGAGCGTCTGCCTCAGCCTCAGCCTGAGCGTCTGCCTCAGCCTCATCCTCAGCCTGAGCATCTGCCTCAGCGTAAGCCTGAGCGTCTTCCTCAGCCTCTCCGAAAGTCACTCAGGCTCAGCCTCAGCCTGAGCATCTGCCTCAGCGTAAGCCTGAGCGTATGCCTTAGCCTCTCCCACAGGCAATCAGCCTCAGCCTCAGCCTGAGCATCTGCCTTAGCCTCAGCCTCAGCCTGAGCGTCTGCCTCAGCCTCAGCCTCAGCTTCCATCTCAGCCTCAGCCTTAGCCTCTCCCACGGGAAATCAGCCTCAGCCTCAGCCTCAGCCTGAGCGTCTGCCACAGCCTCAGCGTCAGCCTCAGCCTCAGCCTGCGCCGGCAGCCTGAGCGTCTGCCTCAGCCTCAGCCTGAACGTCTGCCTTAGCCTCAGCCTCAGCCTCAACCTCTCCGAAAGTCACTCAGGCTCAGCCTCAGCCTGAGCATCTGCCTCAGCGTCTGTCTCAGCCTCAGCCTGAGCGTCTGCCTCAGCCTCAGCCTGAGCGTCTGCCTCAGCCTGAGCGTCTGCCTCAGCCTCAGCCTCAGCTTCATTCCCAGCCTCAGCCTGAGCGTCTGCCTTAGCCTCTCCCACAGGCAATCAGCCTCAGCCTCAGCCTCAGCCTTAGCCTGAGCGTCTGCCACAGGCTCAGCGTCAGCCTCAGCCTCAGCCTGCGCCGGCAGCCTGAGCGCCTGCCTCAGCCTCAGCCTGAGCGTCTGCCTTAGCCTCAGCCTCAGCCTCCGCCTGAGCGTCTGCCTCAGCCTCAGCCTCAGCCTGAGCGTCTGCCTCTGCCTCAGCCTCCGCCTCCGCGTGAGCGTCTGCATGAGCCTCCCACAGGCAATCAGCCTCAGCCTTGGCCTCAGCCTCAACCTCAGCCTCAGTCTCAGCCTCAGCCTTAGCCTCAGCCTGAGCATCTGCCTCATCCTCCGCCTGAGCGTCTACCTCAGCCTCTCCCACAGACATTCGGCTTCACCCAGAGCATCTCCCTCAGCCTCTCCGACAGCCACTCAGGCTCAGCCTCAGCCTGAGGCTGAGGCAGACGCTGAGGCTGAGGCAGACGCTCAGGCGGAGGCAGACGCTCAGGCGGAGGCTAAGGCTGAGGCTGAGGCAGACGCTCAGGCTGTGGGAGAGGCTAAGGCATACGCTCAGGCTAACGCTGAGGCAGATGCTCAGGCTGAGGCTGAGCCTGAGTGACTTTCGGAGAGGTTGAGGCTGAGGCTATGGCAGAGTCTCAGGCTGAGGCTGATTGACTGTTGGAGAGGCTCAGGCAGACGCTGAGGCTGAGGCTCAGGCTGAGGCAGATGCTCAGGCTGAGGCTGAGCCTGAGTGGCTGTGGGAGAGGCTGAGGAAGATGCTCTGGGTGAGGATGATTGCTTGTGGGAGAGGCTAAGGCAAATGCTCAGGCTGAGGCTGAGAATGAAGCTGTGGCTGAGGCTGAGGCAGATGCTCAGGCTGAGGCTGAGGCTAAGGCAGACGCCTCAGCCTCCGCCTGAGCGTCTGCCTGAGCCTCTCCCACAGTCAATCAGCCTCAGCCTGAGACTCTGCCATAGCCTCAGCCTCAACCTCTCCGAAAGTCACTCAGGCTCAGCCTCAGCCTGAGCATCTGCCTCAGCGTAAGCCTGAGCGTATGCCTTAGCCTCTCCCACAGCCTGAGCGTCTGCCTCAGCCTCAGCCTTAGCCTGAGCGTCTGCCTTAGCCTCTCCCACAGGCAATCAGCCTCAGCCTCAGCCTCAGCCTGAGCGTCTGCCACAGCCTCAGCGTCAGCCTCTCCTGTGGGAGAGGCTGAGGCAGACGCTCAGGCCTGTGGGAGAGGCTAAGGCAGACGCTCAGGCTGAGGCAGACGCTGAGGCTGAGGCTGAGGCAGACGCTCAGGCAGACACTGAGGCTGAGGCTCAGGCTGAGGCAGATGCTCAGGCTGAGGCTGAGCCTAAGTGGCTGTGGGAGAAGCTGAGGGAGATGCTCTGGGTGAGGCTGATTGCCTGTGGGAGAGGCTGAGGCAGACGCTCAGGCCTGTGGGTGAGGCTAAGGCAGACGCTCAGGCTGAGGCTGAGGCAGACGCTGAGGCTGAGGCTGAGGCAGATGCTCAGGCTGAGGCTGAGCCTGAGTGGCTGTGGGAGAGGCTGAGGGAGATGCTCTGGGTGAGGCCGATTGCCTGTGGGAGAGGCTGAGGTAGACGCTCAGGCGGAGACTGAGGCAGAGGCAGACGCTCAGGCTGAGGCTGAGGCTGAGGCAGACGCTCAGGCGGAGGCTGAGGCTGAGGCTAAGGCAGACGCTCAGGCTGAGGCTGAGGAAGGCGCTCAGGCTGAGGCTGAGACAGACGCTGAGGCAGATGCTCAGGCTGAGGCTGAGCCTGAGTGACTTTCGGAGAGGTTGAGGCTGAGGCTGAGGCTAAGGCAGACGGTCAGGCTGAGGCTGAGGCAGACGCTCAGGCTGCCGGCGCAGGCTGAGCCTGAGGCTCAGGCTCAGGCAGATGCTCAGGCGGAGGCTGAGGCTGAGGCAGACGCTCAGGCTCAGGCTGAGGCAGATGCTCAGGCTGAGGCTGAGCCTGAGTGGCTGTGGGAGAAGCTGAGGGAGATGCTCTGGTTGAGGCCGATTGCCTGTGGGAGAGGCTGAGGTAGACGCTCAGGCGGAGACTGAGGCAGAGGCAGACGCTCAGGCGGAGGCTGAGGCTGAGGCAGACGCTCAAGCTGAGGCTCAGGCTGAGGCTGAGGCTGAGCCTGAGGCTCAGGCTCAGGCAGATGCTCAGGCGGAGGCTGAGGCTGAGGCAGACGCTCAGGCTCAGGCTGAGGCAGATGCTCAGGCTGAGGCTGAGCCTGAGTGGCTGTGGGAGAAGCTGAGGGAGATGCTCTGGTTGAGGCCGATTGCCTGTGGGAGAGGCTGAGGTAGACGCTCAGGCGGAGACTGAGGCAGAGGCAGACGCTCAGGCTGAGGCTGAGGCTGAGGCAGACGCTCAGGCGGAGGCTGAGGCTGAGGCTAAGGCAGACGCTCAGGCTGAGGCTGAGGAAGGCGCTCAGGCTGAGGCTGAGACAGACGCTGAGGCAGATGCTCAGGCTGAGGCTGAGCCTGAGTGACTTTCGGAGAGGTTGAGGCTGAGGCTGAGGCTAAGGCAGACGGTCAGGCTGAGGCTGAGGCAGACGCTCAGGCTGCCGGCGCAGGCTGAGGCTGAGGCTGACGCTGAGGCTAAGGCAGATGCTCAGGCTGAGGCTAAGGCTGATTGCCTGTGGGAGAGGCTAAGGCATACGCTCAGGCTTACGCTTAGGCAGATGCTCAGGCTGAGGCTGAGCCTGAGTGACTTTCGGAGAGGTTGAGGCTGAGGCTGAGGCTAAGGCAGACGCTCAGGCTGAGGCTGAGGCAGACGCTCAGGCTGCCGGCGCAGGCTGAGGCAGACGCTCAGGCTGTGGGAGAGGCTAAGGCATACGCTCAGGCTTACGCTGAGGCAGATGCTCAGGCTGAGGCTGAGCCTGAGTGACTTTCGGAGAGGTTGAGGCTGAGGCTATGGCAGAGTCTCAGGCTGAGGCTGATTGACTGTGGGAGAGGCTCAGGCAGACGCTTAGGCTGAGGCTGAGGCAGACGCTCAGGCTGAGGCTCAGGCTGAGGCAGATGCTCAGGCTGAGGCTGAGCCTGAGTGGCTGTGGGAGAGGCTGAAGGAGATGCTCTGGGTGAGGATGATTGCTTGTGGGAGAGGCTAAGGCAGATGCTCAGGCTGAGGCTGAGAATGAAGCTGTGGCTGAGGCTGAGGCAGATGCTCAGGCTGAGGCTGAGGCTAAGGCAGACGCCTCAGCCTCCGCCTGAGCGTCTGCCTGAGCCTCTCCCACAGTCAATCAGCCTCAGCCTGAGCATCTGCCTTAGCCTCAGCCTCAGCCTCAGCCTGAGCGTTTGCCACAGTCTCTCCCACAGGCAATCAGCCTCAGCCTCAGCCTGAGCATCTGCTTTTCTCAGCCTCAGCCTCAGCCTCCGCCTGAGCGTCTGCTTCAGCCTCTCCCACTGGCAATCAGCCTCACCCAGAGCATCTCCCTCAGCCTCTCCCACAGCCACTCAGGCTCAGCCTCAGCCTGAGCCTCAGTCGCAGCCTCAGACTCAGCCTCAGCCTCAGCCTCAGCCTGAGCTTCTGCCTTAGCTTCAGCCTCAGCCTGAGCGTCTGCATCAGCCTCAGCCTCCGCCTAAGCGTCTCCCTCAGCCTCTCCCACAGCCACTCAGGCTCAGCCTCAGCCTGAGCATCTGCCTCAGCCTGAGCCTCAGCCGCAGCCGCAGCCGCAGCCTCAGACTCAGCCTCCGCCTCAGCCTCAGCCTGTGAGGATGAGTGACTGTGAGAATGGCTGAGGTTGAGGCAGACGCTCCGGCTAAGCTAGATCATATCTAAAGTCCTGAATCTATTAATATGTAATCTATTTAAATCTTAGAAATTAGATTAACTAAAATTCGCTAAAAATTTGTAAATTTGTTATATTATAATGTAAGAAAACTGTAAGAAATTTAATTAAAATGTTTGTTTATTTGTTTTTAGAATAATATGCCTTAAAACTTATTTACATGGTTGTGCACTAAGCGAATAAGTATTTAGTGTTTGTTATTACACAATTACTTGTATATTAGTAAGTTAAAGTATGTGAGTTTACAGTTTGCTCGCGGAATACTTTTAACCACGCATTAAGGACACTCATTTTCCCCCTTCTAAGACTGTCGGTTGCCGTTGTCTTCACTTAAAGTAGACTTCTGCGACGTTACTACGACTTCATTCAGATCAATTCGATTTAAAACATATTTTTGGTTCACTTAATGCTAAATGGCTTAGTACAGTATGTAAGTTCGTAGTTCATGCGTGTGTTCCGATTACAAAATTCAAAATTTCCAAACAACAACGACTCATATATTGGCAAAGGAATGAATGGATGTTTGGAAATATCTATATATTGGCTGCCATTGAGAAATTTGCGACAGCTGTGACAGTTTGAATGATTCGACTTTGTGTTCTCCCGCTATTTGAATCATAGGAACGTGATAATAAATGAATTAATAATTGGAAAAATTAGAAATTCTAAACTCTAATTACAATACACAAAGCGAACGAAGCTGGACTTATAAATAAATAAATATACGCGTACACGCGCACTTGCAAAAAGTAGAATATGGTTTATCTTAATTAACTTGGCTAACTTACACGTATATATCACTTTTTGCAAATAATTCGTTTTTTAAAATAAAATTGAGGCTGTTGAATAGTAATAATAAGGTCGTATTTTTGGCTGAAAAGCTTCTTAACTACTTCATAACTGAAATACGCCTAAAAGATGTTGATCTGAAACTCGCTGACGATGCCCTCGAGGAATCCTTTGAGACTGTCATAAGAGTGGTTACGCCAGTAGATGTTATTATTCACTTGCTCCATGGCCATCTCGATGGCCACTTCAACGGCCTTGAGGCCCAGTTTGCGGCAGTTGGCGGCCATCGCCTGCAGCTGCTCCTTGTGGTACTTCTTGTTCATGTAGATGGTCAGCGACTTAATCATGTCGGAGATAGTGGAGAATCCATCGCCATAGCTGTAAGCGGAGTAAGGATCACATTTGTTGAGCTTTGCTTCTTGGAATGGTCAGGATTACTCACTATTCGGCGATTTCTTTTATATTGGATTGCAAGAAATCGAACGCGATCTCGTATCCGATCGCATTGGAAGCCACCGATCGGAAGGCCAGTGCGCCATCCTGCTTTCGTATGCCCGACGACGAGCTGATTGTCAAGTTGAGATATCTGAATGTAAAATTCAGCGAAAATTAACGATAAACTCTAGATCTGTTGGTCGATTTACTCACTTCGAGAGTAGCCAGGGCTTTGTGGTGCAGCCCAGGGACGTAAGAATCTCCTCCTTCTCGGAAGCGCTGGTTGTGCGTCTGTACTGCTTGTATGCAAAGTACCACTCCTGGTAGGAGCCCTCCGCGAGCGCCGTGCAGTATATAACCGATTTCATATTGGGCGTAATCCTATAAGACAATAAAGCTCAGGTTCGCTCCGCATTAAGACGAAAGCTTTTCGGCTACTTACGGATTTTGATTGGCATTGCGCATCCAATCGCGGAACTTCGTCTGGGCAACCTGAGTGCAACGATCGTAGTTGAATTTACAGGCGAAATTGGCCACCAAGGCGCGGTGCTTGAGCTGCAGATGCGACTCATTGTCCGGCTCATTCAAGCCGTAGTGATCGAAGGCGGGTCTCACAATGAACTTCATAAAGGCCTAGATTGAAAAGATCGCAGTAGTAACACAGTCTGAGCAGATAAGTTTTAGAGCATTATATACCCTGAAGGTCTCATAGGCTGGCTCTCTTTTCAGATTGTAGGTCAGATAGTTGAGGCCCGGCTTGGCAGCGCTCCATAGCAGCTCATCGTTCACGGATCCGTATAGCTCCATGAGGAATGTCAATCTGCAATATAAATGGTTGGGTCAGTGGTGCGCGGCTGATGACTAAGGCAATGGCATCGTACGGTATATCATAGGTCAGATACTCTGCCTGCGCCAAGTGCAGTGCGTCATCTAACAACTGAGCACGAGTGATAGGCGGAATCTGACCAAAGTTCCTCTTCAGAGCCAGCCATGAGGTCACGTCATAGTTGACTCGGTAGTAGCTCTGTCTGTTCAGATTTAGGTAGACGATGCTGTCGTTGTTGATCTTCTTGGTGAACACGTTTGGGATGACTATATTGTTGTCTTTCGGGAACATCCAGTCTGATGGTATATTATCACCGCTATGCCGCTCATCGGTCTCGTAGGTGATGGGTATAAGCCAGCGACTTTGGTCATGGGGGTTGCGAGTCGGCAATTGATAACGTTCCTGTCGCAGTACCAAGTCGGCGTCTTGACGCTCCACATGGACCACCGGGTAGCCGGGCTGTGTTATCCAAGAGTCCATGATATCCTTGACATTCATGCGCATCGGGAGCGTGCCTTTTTCATGGCCATGTCGTGTTAGGAACGTCCAGAGATCATAGCGATCAATGTTGTCGTATGCGAATGTCTTCAATAGATCCTGTGTGGCCGCCCGGAAGGCATCCTCGCCCACAATGGAGTTCAACATGCGCAGCAGAATGGTGCCCTTGGAGTAGCTGATGGGGTCGAAGATGCGCCGCACATCGTTGGTGGTCTTTACATCGAAGGATATGGCGTGAGAAGCGTTGGTCGCATCGTGTTGCATAGATTCCTTGAACTCCTGCCAATTTAAAGAGTAAGCCAGTGAAAAATCGGATAATCTTACAAACTATGAACGACTTACCAGCACAGTGAAGGTTTCCATGATTTGGAATTCGCGATGTACATTTTCGAGCGCCTTGTAGCTCATGTAGCAGGCGAAACCCTCCTTTAGCCAGAGATCGTCCCACCACTTGGGTGTCACCAGGTTTCCAAACCATTGATGCGCCAGCTCATGTGCTATGATCTGAGCCACATACTGCATGTGCTCCGACGAGGAGGCCAGCTGCTGATCCTCCGGCACCAGCAGCGCCGAGTCGCGGAAGGCTATTAGGCCCCAGTTCTCCATTGCGCCAAATCCGAAGTCTGGCACCGAGACGAGATCAATTTTTGGCAGTTGGTTTTTGATGCCGAAATACTCCTCATAGTAGGGAAGGAACTTTCGCACCATTTTGTAGGCATAACTGGTCATGTCTACGAATGTCGGACGCGTCCAAATCTCCACTCGAGGCATCAGACTGCCGTCTAAGTTGGCATGGTTCGAGTTATCCATGTTGGATACAATGAAGGCCAGCAGATACGTTGGCATTTTTGGGGTGGTCTTAAAGTCGACGCGTGTGAAGTCCGAACCAATGGGGCTGCCATGGGAGAAGGGAGATTTCACACCTGATCTTCTCTAGATAATCAAGTCAATAGACTTACGTGCTATGGTTTTTGGGCATGTTGGACAACGCCATAGTGAACTTATTGGAGTGGATAATGCTGATGGTAAAGTTGGCCTTCATATCAGGACGATCGAAACAGGGAAAGGCACGCCGCGCATCGATGGGCGAGAACTGCGTTGAGATGACCCACCTGCAAAGACAAGATTGGTTAGAGTCCGCCTTCAACTGATCCAGACGAACTTACTCTAGCTTCCTGGTTGTTGGATTGGTGTAGCTGGTCTTGTAGATGCCCTGCAAGGTGTCCGTGATTTGGCTGACAAAATCCAGACTCAGGAGCACTCGTAGCTGCAGCTCGTTGGCGTATTGCTTGTTCAGCTTCACCACAAACGTGGAATTGGCATCCCCGTAGTCGCTGTCGAACTCCAGATCTATTTCCTCGCTGGCATTTGCGAGAGGTGCCCGAATAACGCGCACATTCTGGATGCTCACATTGTGAACGTCCAAGACGATGGGCTCCCAGCGGGTCACCTTGGGGTCGCGCTCGATTTCGATGAGCAGGCTGCCGTTGTTGGCGGACACCTCGACGTTTGGCTCAATGACAATCCTGCAAAAGAGGGAGAGAGATGAGTGACGAATCGCATTAGACGCCGGCATTTCACATTCCCTAGCAAATCGCTGCCAAAAGCGACACTTCGCTTCAGTCAAAAGTGTCAATCAATCAAGCGCGGCACATGCGATTGGAATTGCATTGGCATCACGCTTGCTGGGGTCAGCACAGCCCAAAGGCCATTTGAACCGAACGAAACAATAATGAAAGAGGCGAGCGGCGAGGCGGAAGTGGCAAGTGGCAAGTACCAAGCGGCAAGTGGAAACCAGAGCGACAGCACAAGCTGAGCCACTGGCGATGTTGTTGTTATTGTTCTCGTTGAAGATTCACTGCTTCTCGATTCCCTAGGAATGTTGCTGCTGGCCAGACTGGTCGGCAGATGCAGCCTTGTTGCTCTTAATTGAGGCAACCAGGAAGCGTGTGCAGCGCAATTTGCCAGGCACAAGCAGAGAGAGATATATATAAAGAGAGAGAGAGAGAGACTGTAGGAGAGACGAGCGTCTGCTTTGATCAGCAGCTGCAAAATCAGTTAGCATCGATCTGCAGTATCTGATCTGTTGCTCCAGCTGCGCGCCGGCCACAAATTGCGCCCCTTCTGCGCCATTCTGTGTCAATTACATTAATGCATGCAGCAGCACAGCTTTGGCTACTGATCTGCGCATCTCCGATCGGCCAATGCTTACACACTATCTATATACACGTACACACGTATCTGTGCGAGTATCGCGCTGACAGTTGGCGTGCGTGCTGAGCAATCTTCTTTAGCATCGCTTCTGATCTTTGCCGCTGGGCGCCAAGAAGCTGTGCCTCTGGCCCCAGCCTCACCTCAGGCTTGCTGGGTTTTCTACTGCGGTCTGCGATTGTCCAACAAGTTGTTGTTATGTCTGCATTAGCTGCCATCCACGGGTAGCTGCATTTGGCGTAAGTGCTTGCTGCCAAGGCATAATGGACATGTGGCAAGTACGATGGTGAGTGCTCATGTGGCTAGTCAAGTGGCAAGCAATTGTGGAGCGTTGAGCTGTTGACGCGTCATCCTTGACCCACTTTGGACAGGGGTGTGCTCGTTTAACAATTTCTCTTGCTGGCATGACGTCAGGATGTGTTCAGGAAGCGACTTGTAAGCAAGGGTCATAAGATTATGTGACAGTAATTGCAGCACTCAGCAGAGCCGGAAGCGGCAGACACAACAAATCTCCGCCATCAATTTGTGTCACTTCTGTCCATCTCGCCGCACGCCAATTGAAATGCAAGCATGCAAAGCAACCATGCGAGGATGATGGAGGCTCGCGTGCCTCACATTTACGGCCATTATTCAATTGGGACTGAAGTGCAGTGTGAAATGCTGTAATGCCCCCCTTGCCAGCTCTAATCTTCTCCCAATTACCTGTAATGCAGCGGGCGCCAACCCTCGTAGAGCTGCAGCGTTTGATCCGACGTCGTCGCGTTCAGAGTGAGCGCCGTCTCCGTGGTCGCGGGTATGTCTCCTACGCGTGGACCAGACTCCGGCAGCTCCGTCGTAATAGTAGTAGTTGAAGTAGTTCCTGTTGTCACGGTTTTTGGTGGTGCTGCTGTTGAGCTCACTATATTGGACTGTAGCACGCTTGGAAGGCCGAACTGGGCGACATTCACAGTCGAAGCGTTGTTCTCGCCATTTAGCTTAGAGCCAGAGTGCGACGCAGCGCTGTGGAGGGCAAAAGAGCAAGATGGTTGGGAGTCAATGCAAAGTGCTAAATTGTATTTACAAAGCTGGAAACGCGGCCACGCCTGCCTGGCAAAGGGCAAAAGAAAATCGCTAACTGCTTCTATGACCCTTCCGCACCTCGAAATGCGTCAGACCAGGAGGAGCACAGCGATTGCTTTCACTCTCAGCGCTCAGCGCGAAAGCGAAATGAGGTCACGCGGGGCTCGACTGCCAATTAGTCAGTTGGCCAAAAACGCTTTGCCAGAGTGCAGAAAATGAATACGCGAACGCCACGCCTCGCGGTTGAATGCGTTTTTGATTTTGCCTAAACATCGCGTTAAGCGGGCGCACTTACCTGGGACTGGGAATGGGTGGCGGTAGATTTTGCGAGGTCAGGAAGTACGTGACGAGCACGGCGGAGCACAGGGCTGCAATCATGATCAGCGCGGAGGCGATGAGGCAGGCCCGCGACACATACACACCGGACGGTGGTCCATTGAAGACATATTTCTGCCCGTTCTTGGTCTTGAGCTGACCGCCTGCAGACAAAGAGAAGCAAGATCAGTGAACTGATTACAGCTGATAATTTTATACATATATGTAAATGTGTGGGAACAAATAGCATGATAATGTTATAGTAAAAAAGTCGAGTGCTGTGATTTTATGTGCCCGATTTTATGGGTGGCTCGTAAAGTTTTCGTTTTGTCCCACCGTTTCGAATATGTTGTGTGCACTAAAATTGTTTATGGACCCCCCGTCCGTGCAGCCCACACCGCTCATGCTCACTGCATTCCTCGCATGCCGTTGCAATTCGAAAATTTTCGAAATAAAAAATAAATAAATTATGCACTTGGAAGAGTTTCGAGTGCCCAAGAGAGGGAGAAAGAAAGACGTGTAAACATCAAACTGATTTATGGCATAATTTAGCCAATATCCGAGTGGGGGAAATTAAATGTTAACGGGCCATTTAGTGGGGCGCTGACAGCGCCACGAGTTCTATTCTTCCCTTCCACCGAGCTGACTGGCCAGCGATCATTAAACTCGAAACAGAAAACTTATTTCTTATTTGGCGAAAAGTTGAGTGAAAATTAATGTGTGGATCATTTTTAAGGCAGGAACATTTGTAGGAAAACGAAATGGCAGCCAAATGGGCTGTGCATAAACAAACAGCGATCACAGTGCGCACGAAAAGTTAATGCACGCCACAAGCTAGAAAGCAGGCAAAGAAAGATGGAGAGATAGATTAAATAAGCCAAGTGATTAGGGTAGTCATGTGAGCCCATTACAAGGCGCAATTAAAGCAGGCAGCAGAATAAATGAGGCACCTGATTAGGTATAGCGTTTAATAGATATGATTTCCAGACCCGAGATAAACCAATTCAAAAGCTTTTTCTTTTGTTTTTATTATTTATACAGCAAAGGCGTAATGCCTCCCTCAAATATTTTCCCGGCTTTCTTGAGCCTTAACTTTTGTCGCGCACTGTTTGCCTAGCCGCCACCTACCTGTAGGCTCGTCCGCCGGCGAACGCGAGCAGAGGACGCGCGTGCTGGGAATTTTCAATTAGCGATTAGCTTGGCCCGATGCGAGCAGGCAGACAACCTTCGTGGTCGGTGGACTCTGGCTATAAGCCGCGATGGGCGTCTGGTTTGCAGCGTGTCTTATGACGTGTGCACATTGCTGTAGGAGAGTGTACGGCGCGGGGGGAGTGTATGGTGCGGGTAGTGCAGTACGAGGCCTACCTCAAATTTAAGTGGAATGTCAGCGAGTTTCTGTGCGTATCTCTGGGCTTTAATTAAGCTGCACACGAGGGTTAACAACGTCATCGAAAAGCTGCTTGCAACTTTCTAACGCTGCGCGTTCTACCTGTCGCAATGTGTGCATCTCTAATCTCTGGGCCGCAGGCCAACATCTGCCACATGCACATGCCTCCTCTCCCCACACTTTTCCCACAAAGGCTTTGATCTTCGACCAGAGGCAAATGGAATTTGTGGGAGCCGCCAAATTAAAAATTTACACGAAATGCAGCTGCAACTTGATTAGCTGGCGATGTGGATCATGTGCAAGGGAGAGAGAGAGAGAGAGAGAGAGGGGTGGGGGGGCTGATCGTAGTATAAATCAGCTGTCTCGACTCATAACTCGCCAGATATTACGCTGTGCTGACGTTGAAAGCTTTTTAAATGTTGTCTGCGTTTTTTTCTAGTTTTGATTTGTTGTTTGTTTAGTGTTGGCTGCTCTTAGGTGAGAAACGATTGGGAATTTCATTGTGCAGACCCCCCATCCCCCACCAGAACACATGTTGTACGTCCCACGTGTGCAAGTCGCTTCATTAGGCAACACTCTCCCTACCTCCCTCACGTCGCAGCAGTCGGCGTGCGCTTTAATATGCATAAGTCCGACTTTAAGTAGCGCTCGATCGAGCTGAGAATGAGGTGAAGCCGGCGTGGGCGTTATGCGTGAGGCGCCGCTGCCAACGCACAACTGGGTCGGGTCTGCGCCGGGATGGGGCTGAGCTCGTAAAAGCTCACCCGAAATGGTTAATGAACATGTCAGCGCTTGGGCCAGGTGCTTGTTGCGGATGCAGGTGCTGGAGGTGCGGGGAGAACTACTTAATGCGAGCTGGTATTGCGACCAGGTTGCGCCACATAGAGAATAGAGAACTTTTAAGGTTTGAGCAAATTTTGAAACATACCCAAGAATCGGTCCTTTGAAATGAAATCGAAATGCAAACGTTTCTTAATCGTTTTCGAATCGTCGAACTTGAAGTTGCGCAACTTGGCAACGAATCCGTTGAACGAAGCTCCGCCCGCTGCCACGCCCAGCGCCGGAGCAGTTGATGAGTCGGTCGATGAGCTCGATGATGGTTTTGGTGGTGGTGGTAGTTTTGATGCGGATGCTGATGATGAGGTTATGGCTATCTCGATCGCTCGATCGTTTCTTGGCGGAGTTGTTGGCATTGTCGTTGTAGTTGGCGCGTAAATTGATGAGTTTGGCGGTGTGGGGTTTGAAAAGGATATGATGGCTGTAAACCGCAGAGAGCCAGCGAGAAACAGGGAGAGAGAGAGAGAGAGAGAGAGAAAGGCGAAATTTTGAGCAAATGAGTAAAAAGCAAGATGAATGCGTAATGTGATTCGTAATCAAGGGTTAATGAGCGTGTCCAACCGAAAATGCAATGAAAACAAGAGTAAAGCAAGTGTGTTAGTGTGTGTTAGCCTGTGTGTGTGAGTGTGAGTGTGTGTAGCGTGTGCTGTTGAACTGAAGCCAATGAGCAGGCACATCAATTTAAAAGGCATTTAATCAAATTGACGCCCGCATGCGGAAAGGGGGCGGGGTCTACGCGGTGTGCAGGGAGGTGTGTGGCGTGCACTGGCACGTGTCGCAACAGGGGCGCGCCCGTGTTGTTTCTCTAGCTGCATTTGCGCTCGTCGAGCGTGCAACAACAACAGAAACAGCAACAGCAACAGCAAACACAACTGCAATAGGCACACTGCGCTGCGAATCGAGTTCAATTGGCGGCGCCAAATGCTTAAATGTTTCCTCGCCTGTTGCTAAAAATACGAAACAATGCGATAAACGCGAGTTACGCACATTGCCTTCCGGCTATTTAAAGCCTCCCTAATCCCTAGAAATATTGATTTCTTTCTTTTCAGTCAAGTTTGCATCCCAAATTTAATTTTTTGAATAATTTTAAACTCGAGTTAAAAAATGAAATAACAAAATTAAGAAAATCCAGAAACGATTTATTAATTTTTAAATAACATTAATTTGAGATTTACTGGCGTTAAATTAATGAAGGCACAGTTTGAGTGTCTGGGATTAAGCAATGATTAAAAAAGATCAAGTATTACCATACTTCGATAAAGAAAGACAGGATTGATATCTTTAAATTTGCTTTAAGATTAATTTAAAATGTACCGGGATTGTATATATCAAATCAGAATTGAAGAATGTTTAGAATTATTTTGTTTTATATAATTTAAAAGATTGAAATCTGTATTCAAAAGATCAATTAACACCAGACTTAAATTTATGAAGCCATTAGTACCGGGATTGTATATATCAAATCAGAATTGAAGAATGTTTAGAATTATTTTGTTTTATATAATTTAAAAGATTGAAATCTGTATTCAAAAGATCAATTAAGACCAGACTTAAATTTATGAAGCCATTATTATTTACGAGTTTCGGAATTAAAATCCGTGTTCTTAGGATTTTGCGAATTCGCAATGGAGCATAACACCATACTTAAATGCTCAACTTCATACTCTATGGAGGGGAGAGAGCAGAGCGTAAGCCTCTGATCGTTTGGACAGGCAATCGAAGCATATGATCGCTGTTGCCTCTTGTATTCTTCATTGCCAGCAAGGGGCATAAACCAGAAACGTTCTACAGCTCATAAAAATAAAAGACTTTTTGGCATTTAGCGCACATGCGAGATCGCTTTACATATGCACAGTGCCAGCAGGGGGTAGAGAGAGCGAGTTGTAGGGGCAACAGACCGATACCCGAGTGCCGAGCGCTACAATTTCGACGCAATCAAGCGTTAAGTGCCCGCAATGGACCTGGCGTCCCATCGAACAGTGAGTTCAATAGCAGGCTTTGAGCTTGCGACCATTAACTGACGATTGTACGTTGAATTACAAGTAGTCCAGGATGGAACTATAAGCCCGGGCACCACCATATGCAGTTACGCATTTCAATGACTGCCAAGTGAACCACGAAATCTGCAAGTCTTGTGGAGAAAGATAAGAAGTTCTTGGAACTGAAACTAGGAAGTGGAGAACTTTTCCTGCTCGGCCAGTTGCAACAAAAGTCTTGTTGTGAAAGACCCAAGACACAGCGATAGCGTGCACTACTTTTTATCAGGTGTGTGTGTGAGTGTGTTTGTGTGTGGCCGATAGCCGGAAAGAAATACACGAGCTTACGTCATCGCCAACAGCTCGACTTGACTTTCTTCTGCAGTCTGCAGTCGCTCCACAATCGCGGGCCTTATCTTATCGCCGCCATCGAAATCACAACATGACAGACAATCGCTTTTTGTATGCTTTTCTGTTAATTGTTTAAGTACGATGTGTTCGTGTATGAGGTCTGGGCTCTGGACTCTTTCACTTCCCATTCCTTATTCCTCACTCCTCATTCCCCATTTCTCGCTGCTCGCTCCCCACTCCCCATTTTCCATTTCCCATTCCGATGCCCCCATTCGATTCCCATTCGCATTCACAACACCTCGACTGGGTCACACTCGATGATAACCCATTTTCGAGGTGCATTCAAAAAGAGTTTACGGGGTCTGCAAGTGGGTTACGTACACAACTTCTTCTGGCTGTTTACAAGTGATTCCTTTCTTTTGGGAGCACACGCACTGGGCAAATGGCTTGGAAATTGGCTCTGGCCGGAGTCACATGCGAGATGCCGAGATCAGATAGGCCGCCGCTTGATTAACTTCTGGGACCTCACACCCTCCCTTTCTCTCTCTCTCTCTCTCTCTCTCTCTCTCTCTCTCTCAGAAAGAGTTCTGTGTACTGCTCCTTATTTATGATCGCCATATGCTCGGCGTCTGTTTGTAGCATTTCGCGCATTTCCATTTACTTCGCCTCTGATTCAATTGCTCACTGACCCAATTCTGGCTTCGGAGCAGCTCCTCAGAGACATTTTTGCATTAATGACCCCCCACTCGGAAAGCAGATACTTAAGATGCGGCCGGGCGAAGGATGGCCACCTACAGCAGCGGCCACAAATATAGGTCAAGTGAAGCCCTATAATCAGCACGACACACGACGCACAAGAAACTCGATTCAATCGATTCGTTGTCACACGCGCCTAGCACTGCTAAGTGCCCAATTAATTTGTTATAAACAATTTGCGGCGACACCGCAAGCAACAAGCCAAATTGCCACTCGATTCGAAAATATATAATATTTGCTGGCTCTGCTTCTTGCTCGTCTTCAGTCTGCCATTTACTCAGCTGAGTTGTGCGAGTCGTGAAAAAGCCAAAAACGGCGCGCCGAGTTGACTGAACTCTGCGGCGAGAACGTGCTGTGAGTGCGGAACTGTCAAAGCTTCTGCGAGCATGAATACAAATGCGAGTACGAACAAGTCGTCTGAGTACTCCGGGTACTCATTGTTATTGCCCATATTGTTTTGCATGCCTCTCTAATGAACCGTTCGGGCGTTGCAATTACGAACTAACGGGCCATTGATTGGCCCAGTGTGTGGGGCTGCCACTCGAGTTCTGCGGAAATGTCGGCAGTACCGAGTACCGGCTACCCAGTACTGGGTACTGAGTACCGAGTGGTTGTAGTCCATTAAGGTCTACCCATAAATGTTGCATGCGGCCGGGCAATAAACAATTCATTGTTGTCGCATCAAAACTGAAGTCGAGCGCACACTTTCCAAGCAAACATCACACGTAGCACATGTACTAGTTCTGCCGCTATCTCTTTCTATCGCTCTAACTCTATCTCAGTCGCCCCATCTCTGTGCTTGCTTTGACGCCCGAGAATTGTTTATTTCCAGGGCCCGAATAAGATGGACCCGACGCGTCTACTTTGATTCGAGCCGACACGAAAATGGAAAAGAAAAGTTCATCAACTCGATTGGAGTTTTTCTTTTCCTCATAAATTCGAAAGAATTTGTAAATAGTTTTCTGGGGCGTACGAGCGAAAGTGAAGCAGTAGCCGAACGTTTAGGCCGGCCCTGTTGGATAACTCAGGTTTAGCATAACGGGTTGAGGTCGCATGCGAGGCTATTGATAATCCGTGAATATGGAATAATCTGCATATCGCGAGATAAACACAACAAATCGGAGCACAAGACAATGCTGCCTATTATGGAGCGACCTGATGAGATCTCTAGCTTACCTGCCTCCCTCTCGCCACTCTCTGAAGCTTGCCCTGGGTCTCGTTTCCGGTGCAGACAAACTTGAAAACCAGTCGCATTATTTGCACTGCGCAACGGTAGCCGAGGCAGACGCCGCCACAGACATAATTATAATTGTGTATCCCAACTCAAACACACACACACACACACTCTCTCTGTCGCACACACATCACACACACCAATTACAGGGGGCAACACATTGTGACAACGTGGCGACTGGTGACAGCGCACAAACAAAACTGAGCCCTGGGAACCGAAGAACTTGCCACCGTAGCACCTTGAAGTTGGGTGGGGAGAGACCCGCCAGAATCTCCGCGGTTGCAGCGGGGAGCGTGCGGCAGCACGCTCGACTGACTGCATTCGGAATTCAGATAATTTAGCGAGACAAATAAGCGTGGAGAGCCAACCAGCCTGCAGCTCCGAACTCCGCTACAGAGACTTATCAGCAGCAGTCACGGGCGAGGAAAGCTTGCGGCAAAAAATGGTGGGCGTGGCAGTGCAGTAGACATTTGCTAATAATTGCGATCGCCCCCTGCGGTGCTGTGCCGTAAAGGTCGCGGTTGCGGGAATCGTGCCTCCGACTATGAGTGCTCTCTATGAATTTGTATATGTGCATTGTACATTCCCCTCTATTTTTTGAGGAAGGCGTGCCTGGACTTAACTCTTCAAAAATCAAACGATTGGATCTCGACTTTTAACTTCCATAATTTGTTTAGACAACTGAGGATATTATTTTAATTTTTATAATTTTCTAAACAATGTTCTGCACTGCCTCTCTACTATATTCCATATTGCTAGAAGTGCTACAGTCCAGGTGTCGCTGGGAGCATCTTCAAATAGCTATCTGTTTGCCCAGCACCTGACACAGTTGGCAGCTGATCCAGTGTAAACTTAGGGCTGCCTTCGGTCGGCAACAAGCACAACTCCGTCATTTGACTGGCGACGGCTAATTTGCAAATTAAATTAGCGCTCGTTCCCATTCGCCGGCTGAAAGTGACGCCATGACGCCACCCGAAATGCAAACACAGAGCAATCCGCATAGAACAAAGCGCTCGTCAGTTAGCAACCTTCGTGAACCCCAACCCCGAGCTGCACCTCAACTGCCACCCAAGCCAGCAGCTAATTTCCATTAGCCAGAGAGCTGTGGGCGACAGCGGGGCAGACGCGGGAGTTGGCGCCGGCCGAGCGAATTAACTCGCCTACACCGAATTTTTGCATGTCAAGCGAAACGTTGCCACAAAAAGTCGAAAAAGGCTGCAAAGAACCATAAAAAACGGGCAGTAAACAAAGCAATGAATAGTTTGGCATCCAAATGGAATTAAGTCGCTCGTAGGCTACGTTCAGCTGACGGCAAGATCTTCCGTCGTAAAGCTTTTTAGTGCAGGTACACGCGGCGTATACGCAACGCGGTGTGAGTCAACCCGGAGCAATGACTGCCCCCGACGACCGCCGACACTCCAAAAAATTACCAAACAATTGCCGGCTTTAATTAACAATTGCACGTTACCCGACAGCGACAAGAGCAAAAAATAGTTAAACATTTTTATTGCACGCAAAAAAACTATACACTTTGTATAGCATTTTTTGTTGTTCTCCTTTTTTTTAGGATCATTTACCCCGACATGCAACCGTCTGCGATGAGCTCGTGATTTGCCGTGCAATTGAGTTGGCACTTTTGTAATAAATAATTCGAGTGCTTTGCAATTTGTCGCACTTTGTGAATCGGCGGAAATCACGACTGCAATTAAGCGAACGGATACGTTCATTGATATACCTAATTTGTTGTTACTTCCCACCCTTTTATTTTATTAATATTAATGAATGGCTTCAGCGAGAACGGTAATTGGCAATCGTTTCAACTAAAGATATTTAGTTAGTTAAGTAATAGTTTATCGCCTGTCTGTAAATATTTGCTCCGCCCAACTGTGAGGCGTTTCATGCTATGCGAAACAGGTTAAACGAACAGTTTACGAGTCCCAATATTGCAGCATAAACTGTTGTTCATGTAAACATAGCCATAGTCCGAGTAAGTCTCATAAACTATAATTTCATGGCACTAGCTTTTGCCTTGGTCTCCCTTTGTCCTTCGCCGGCATTAAGTTGTCGTCCAGTTTACGATAATTTGTGAGGTTCACGCCCAGTAAAAACGTACACTTTGATATCTGTTTTAGCTTAAATTTATAGCTTAGTGCTGCAGAAGTTTATGTAGTATATGCAAGACTAAAGCGTTCAAAAAGATACTTCTAGTTTTGAGAAGTCTCTCGAGAATTGTACCTTACTCAACTATAGCTAAATTTAGGTATTATTGTTTGTGCCTTAAATGATCAATCATTTTTATTGCTTTACTGTAATATATGGTATATGAATTAGGGAATTTTTAAGAACTACCATTAACAGAATACTTTTTAATTGCACTTAATTCCCTAAGAAACAATTTAACAATTTAATTCAAAAAAGTGTTAGCACAATCATTCATCGCTGCAGGGTATCTCAAAGTCATTACATCGAGTGAGAAACGATGCTCTGTTGACTTTTTTATTAGATTCGCCGTGTGCTTGGTTTCTGCTATTACGGCATTTCATTTTTTACGGCATTCATATAGAGACGGAGACGTACGAATATAATCGGATTTTGATTTGGACCCTTGCCAAATTTGCTTTGCTCTCGTTTTCACTCGCTGGCACTGACATTGTCGCTGTTCGGTTAATTTTGTTGTTGTTCTGTTGTTTAGTTGTTTTTGTATGAAAGTATTTAGGTTTTGTTTATATGCACACGGGCGAAAATGTATTTATAACGCTGTCAAAAATATTTGCTAAAGTGCTCAATAGACGCAACGTTTGCTTTGAGCAAATGGCAATATTTTTCGTGGAAAATGCTATTTAGTCATACGATAGTGTTAGTTTGCGGGGTTTGGTGTGCGTGTGTGTGGGTTTGGATATAGCCAAGTCTTTGATCCACACGCATGCCCCATTGGCATTGAGTCGTCTGATTTATAGCCGCCACTTATCCGCTGGCAAGTCGAGTTTGTGTCTCGCCTCATTTCAATTTAATGAAGTTTCTCAGACCCGAGGTCTCCCCCTCCTCCTCCGCCTGCCGCCTGCCGCCCTCCCTCCCTGCTCACCTGCCTGCCAGCGATCGCGCCTACCATAGCGGAGGCTTGTCGTTCTCCAATCTGCCCACGCACACAAGATTCCTTTTCATTGTGGCAATTGATTAATTGTGGCTTTTGGTCTTTCCGCTTGCCAATTTGGAGCGGGTAGCCCATGCCTCAAATTAAACCAATTTCAATTTTTTGTGCGCCAATTAAACACAAAGTAGAGTGCAATTTTGTAAAATTCGAATACCGGATACACTAACTAGAAGGTATTTTAGTTCAGAGCTCAACCTTAGCCTTGCACAGTATTTTATCATTGAAATACAAATCTAGAAATATATTTCCATTCATCGAAATTATCTGATAGCTTTGATTTATTTTTCTGATTCAGAAAATTCTGCACTCTGGATGCTGTAAGTTTTTTCCGTTCCGAGTGATTTCTATCGAGCTTATTTGAACTTATATAACTTGTATACCTCGAGTTTACAAAAGAAGCCTGCATAAAGTGAGTGGGCTTCTCTTATGCCGCACTCCTGAACTCTGGCTTTAGCTTTTATCTGTATATATTTACATGAATATGTACTTAGTTTTAACTTGTACAACATATCGCTGAAACAACAACAGCAGCAAAACTATCGGCAACTATCTGTTCCGCATTATGACAAATGTTCGCCACGTTCCACGCTTAATGCAACTCAGGTGCTGGCGGCGGCTCCTCAATGATCTATCGAAGTGCGATCAAAGCACTTCGGAAACTTGCACACATACAGACATACGTGCTGGCTTCCATGGGGGCAATCTGATGGCATCGGCTTTGTATAATGCCGGACTTGAGCAATGTCCGACGATCGGACAGCCGAACAGCTCACGAACTGGCTCCCGGCTTTGTGCAGCGTTTCTAGCGATCGTTTTTGCCAATTTTGGTCAATTTTGCATACCGTCAACCCGCAGGCAAAGAGTATATATTGGGTATGATAGGCGTTTTGCTATCCTGCACATATTTAGTTTGTAATAGACTTTGAAGCTCAGTTGACTACCATAATCCATGCTTAAGTTTCATCTCTGCTTACAGGGTATTAGTTAATCACTTAATTTTGATCTGTGGTGTTTTCAAATTCTTCGCATGAAATCTACAGCGAAAAACACTTAGCCCCGTTAACATAGTCGGCCATTAAAGTAAATTATTTAATTTCATTATTGGCGATAAGACTGCAAAATTACGCGAATGCGAATAAAATGCAAAAGATTTGACAGCCAGTCAACCTCACAGATTACAGCGATTACTGCAATTTGAATACACTTTAAGAAAATGCATAATTTTGTCATTTGTGTTTTGGCGTTTAAAATCTCCATACTAATTTTCGATTGTTTTAAAAGACGATAACTTGAAACGGCAGCGCAAGCTGTGGGTCTTCAGCAGAAAATTGACAACGCTGCATAAGCTGAAAACTGCCAACGTTGCAGTTGCACAGTTTGTTGCGCATGCGCTCAGTTCGCTCGCAAATGAAATTTGCATATAAATAGCTTATATGTGGAGATCTGTATATATAAAATCATGTGTGTGTAAGCTTGAGAGTACCATTATCTGAAGTGGAGTGTTTATACAGCAAATCGATGGGCGTCACACAAAATGTGTCAGCGGCAATTGGAGTCGGTGCCACGGGCGAGCACTGCAAATTGTTTTCAATTGTGCACACTGTGCAGACAGATCGGGAGCTGACGTCATCTGCGGCAAGTTGATCCGGCGATCTGTTGTCGGCTGCAAGATATGCCGATCATGCAGCAGCTTTCAGGGGCAACCGGCAGAGAGCCAATGCAAATAAACGAAATGAAACGACAAACGGCAGCCGGTGCCATTGCGAAAATCGATTTTGTGGCTGGCCAAACAATTCGAATGGAAATCACGTGTTTTCATGTTTTCTTAATGCAAACGATCAATCGGACATTGGAGGGGACAGTTGCATTGGAGCTGAGTGAACTTGAACTGAAAACGGGGATGACAGTGGGAAGTGGGTCTGAGCATCGGCATTCAAATTGGAAATGGAAATGGAAATCGGCTGTGGGTCTGTCGTCACATTCCGAGGCGATGCCGAATGAAAAGTGACACGTGAATGTTATTGTAATTGTTATTATGGGGAAATGGCGCAAATAGGTGAAAATAGAAATGATCAAATGCAAGCGATTTATCATCATTGAAGCCTGTCAAAGCTATCAAATGGGTGTCACATAACACATCACGCTTTTCGCCTGCCCCTGCCAATTGATCCGCTTTGCGTTTTGTCTCTCAAGTTCCCAATCAGTTGACACTCTGACGCGGTGCATGCCACTGCAGATGCATTTTTCATGTCATGTAACTGAATACCCCACAAATGAGGCACTTAAGGCATTAAGATCACTTCAAACGCCTGTCAAGTTCTATCGAAAACCTACAATAATAATGGAAAACCCGTCTGGCAAGTCGGTCGGTAATTACCAAATGGCTTGGCTATTTGCAAGTCGCTTATCGCTGTCGTTAGGCAGAGGTGTTAAAACCAACGCCCCGCCCCGTCATGTGGATTATGCAAATTCATATTTAGACATCTTATCATTAACTAATTATCTAGATAGCACGAGCGAGATGATTAGCGACAGACATCTTGTTCTAAGGTCAAGTTGAAGTCCAAGCGAAAAGAAACAGAGAACACACAGAGAGAAAGAGAGAGAGAGAGCAGCTGACGGCACTAAATTCTGCCTCTGATGCTAATAAATTTTGCCAAAAATCCCCGACTCTGCGCGATCATGATGTTGTCGTCATCGTTGTGTTGTTTTGGATTTACATATGTAGGCCCAAACACATACGCAGACATGCGTGCATATTCATAAACCGAACAGAGGCGCACGTGGGGTTGATCTGGTTGAAACGGGAGAATAGCTCAACTGATTGAATTCTAAATATACAAAACCAGTTCTCACACACATGAAATGCAGATGTACAAGTCAATCAAGTTTTGACAATAAACACGGTCACATCAGAGCGAATTTTGGCAAAAGAGAAAATAGTTTCTTAATGAAAATAATTATTGGGATTTATTTAGCATCCCCTTGAAACTATTTTCTGCCCACGCCGCTGCGCGTGTTTTTGTATCTATGTTTTGTTTACAGTTCAAAGCACTCGCGGCCACAGGGTCAATGTAAAAATGATCCGACCATGTCCGCGCCTCGGTTTCGCTTTCCGACTCAGCCAGCCAGCCCCCATTCACGGGCGGGTATTTTCAGATCAGCCAGACTATCGTACTACTATTAAACTATTAATGATCGCAGCGCGCGTAGGAATTGCGTGGTATCTCCTCACTAATTGCGATTCGGGAGCGAGTTGGGGCCAGTTGATTCAGCTGTTTATGCCCATATGACGGCATAGCTTGATATATTATTTGCCGATTGAGCTGAACAGAAATATGCGGGTTTCTGTTGTTATTGTTATAAGATAAAAAATATGTTTCAGCGTACTTTGCGTATTTATTTGGAATTTATTAATCTTCAATTTTTGAACGTTGCTTGTTGCAGCTATGCGAATGAAATCAAATTACGCCAGTTTCAAGGTTGAGCTTGGTTCATCGATAAGCAGCGCCAAAGAGAAACGAGAAAAGAGAGCTACAGTCGTGCTAATTCGATCGTTAGATACCCTTCACACAAAATAACTTAAGCATTTATGTTTCTACAAACCCAATACCCATTCTACCCAATTTCGATGGACAAAAAGGTATACAAATGACGCTGCGCTAATCCCAAAAGCAAGTTCAAGGCTTCGCCTCGAGTAATGAAGCTCAAATATGCGATGCCAGTCGCAGCTGCAAAAGCCCTATACCATTGTGGCAAAACCAGACCCAAGTCGATTATTTATGGCGTTCTTTTTGTTTGGCGACACAGAATTCTCGGAATCAAATTTGTTGGCACGGGCATCCGGCAGATATGGCATTAACTTCAAGGCGCTTCGGCACAACTGCAAATTTATCTTCATTGTGTCGCGATCCCAAGTCTGGCGACGTGATCGAGATACAAACCGCAGCGGCGAACCACAACGATCCTTGAAGATCGCTCGTCGCCGATGACATCAGCGGTAGCGTCAGCCTCAGCGTCATCTGCTGCTGCAGATGCCTGCTGGCTGATGCCCCGAATTGCCGAAGGCTTGCGAGTTCTCCGCTTGCAGCTGCCCGGGGCGGGGCACCATTTCGGTGCTTCGCGAAAGACGTGCCTCGCATTGCACACTGTTCCCATTTCATATGCATGGACATATATATCTAATGGTATATGTATGTGTGTGTGTGTCTGTAGGTACTTGAAGCTTGACATTGCATCAATCGTTCAATTTATGATGAATCTTCGCGGGAGCAGGCGCCGCTCAATGCAACTGTCTGTCTCAGGGCTGAGCAGCTATGACAGTTTAAGTTATTGAAATGAATATTTATTTGCATTCGCATAAGGTTGGAACAGCATCCGTCGATCGCCCCAAAATGGAACAGAGATGTCAACATGTTAACAGCTTTACGCCCATTTCCAAGGCGAAGAACGTAGTCTGATTGAGATTCGATAAGTTTTCTTTGTGCATATGCAAATCGACGGCTTGGACGCAAAGAGGCACTTGCCAATGTGGGTGTGGCAGTCTGTTACGTCTGCTGCGATGCTACGATGCTAATAACCGGATCGTATCTGATCGAAGCGAGCAAACCCGTCGACGGCGATGTCTACGCAACTGCCTGAAGTAATATCAGAGCGCGATGCTATTGAGATCGGTAATTGGGCGTCCGCCCGGGCCAATGAAGTGCCTCAATTTATACCCCATCGCACATTCATTTGCTCTAATGAGCCCCATCGCAGCGCTAATTGGGTATATGGCCGATGAGATGATTCAATTTACCTGGACTTTCCACGCCCATAATGGCATCGGAATCCTCTGTGCCGCATGTAGAAGATCGAAAGAGAGTATAGTTGTTAAGCCGATAAGATTGCTGTGATGTCAACGCAACACCCACAACATACTTTAGCCTTAATCTAGTCTAGTGCAAATTATGAAGTGCTTGGCAAAAACAAAAGACGTGCAGATAGATGCGAGTCTATGCGGATCTCGAGGCATGACTAATGGCGGACCGGGCGACCGTTTGAATAATGCGATGGACTACATCATCTACAGCTTTGGTGTCACAGTGCAAAAATAAACAAATTTTCTGCAATGCAATTTTCGTGGCATTTTTCAAAGTCAAAAGTTGGCAAACATCTGTTGTTGCTTAAGTCTTGAATGAAAATTCCCGTGCAGTGAGGTGCGCTAGCTGGCGAGCAGATCCAAAGCGACAATCGACTATATGCACAGCGGGTAGCTGCATGCATACATATTTACATAAATATATATATATATATATTTAGTATGCATACATATGCAGGCCGCATGATGCAAGAGTCCATTGACAGCATGAGCGACTGGACCGCTAGAATGAATGATATTTGCTTCGGTTTGCCAAGTGTTGGTCGCTCTACCGAGCTATATATAGCCACGGTCGGCAGGTATGCGCGTGCTAAGTGCAACAATTGGTCATAAAAACCCAAGAAAAGCTATTTTTGAAAGTGAGGCAGAAAATTTCGAATTTCAAAATTGGAAATCACCAAGCCAATTCAACGCAAATCCCAATAGAACTGAACTGAAAACGAAACAGCATGGAAACCCTTTGAAAAATTGCTCTACAAGTATCGCAAGTCGTATATCGCTCAGCGTATATTGTAGACTCCCTGAATGAACAGATTGCAGGCTATATATCGGAACTGAGCAGTACTCACCTTCGTTTACGTAACCGCCCTCCATGGTGCCGAACGTGTACACCTCGTTGCGGCTGCGTCTGCGACTGTTGTTGTCTCCGAACACCTTGGCCACGACCTACGTCTCTCGTGCTGGATGAACTGGACTGAAGTGGAACTGCGACTGCCCGTTCCAGTGGTTGCGGCCAATGGGGCACTGCAGTCGACACCTCGGCTGGCTTGTGTTCCTGCTCCCGCTCGACTTCTATTTATTTTAGCGGCAAAGATCTGCCCGCCGTCCGTCTGCTGTCCGGCTATTTATTAGAATCTGCTATTTCACAATGCGACTCCAAATTTTGCTCTGGCCAGCACTTAACTCGCGCGTGGATGTGCAGCACTTTGTTTATTTTCTCTCTGCAGCTAAATGCTCGGCATCTTGTGGCACATTGAGCTGTCTGTCGGTCTGTCCGGGCGTCCCAGCTACAGCGAAATTCCAGTTTCAGTTGCTCCAATAAAACAAACAGGCGGTTCGATGCCAGTTTCGTCCCACTGTGCCGAGTGCGGAAATGTGTTGGAGCTGGAGGAGAACTTATCTAGCAGTTGTATCTGCGCAACGTAGCAGCTCCTCTTTGGCTATTCCCAGTCTCCGCTCGTTACTGGGTGTGCGAGTGTGTGTGCTGTTTTTGTGTGGTATTTGTGGTTGGCGAATGTCTTTGTCTGTGTGTGTGTGTGTATGGCAGTTCTGCAGAATTTGCATGTGCCTGTGGCGCGACTTGGCTTCGGTTGGCTTTGCTTGGTTTGGCGTTTATAATACTTATCGGTGGCGTTGCCTGCAAATAGATGGAAGAGTTGCCAGAGGAAAAGTATAAATAAACATGCTACGCAATTGAACGATGATAAATGTTGACCCCTGACCCGACCTGGCTGCCGCCCAAAGCGCATGGGCTGGAACCCGGGAATCTCACGGCGCTGTCACTGTGAAAATTCTTCTGCCTGAGGCGCGCCCCATTGGCTTGGCCGATGACTCTTCTAATTTCGGACAAGCCTTGACATTTGTCGTCTGCAATGCAACGAAATGCGGCAGAGATGTTGTCACTCTTTGGGGTCACTTTCTGGGCTAAGCCTGACAAGGGATAAATAAACTGCAATCTCTTCGACTCTTCAGATCATGACAGGAATGAGAGCATGCAAATATACTATAGCAGTTCAAATATATGCTATATGCTATACAAAATTTATATATATCTCATTTCAGATCGTTTATCTTCTCAATTTGCACTGACTCATCAAAGAGCGGGACAAATACGCGCCTATTTGATTTCTTGGAATCTTCACGCGATTTTGAACTGTACTTTGCCTCCGTAATCGATTCGCAAATAAACAGTGGGCACAAAGAGTTTTCCAACACTTCGCGAGCAACTGCTGATGTCACTCTGTCAATATTTGGCGCGCAAATCGAAAACTAATTTGGACTGCAAACAACGAGGCAAATTTGCCTAACTGAAATCAGTTCGCGTGTTTGCGCATTTGTTTGCTTCCCTCGTCGAGCGCGGATGCAAGTTCAATGCCAAGCTGCAGCGAGGCAACAACACAACACAGGCCATAATTATGCTAATTTCTGAGCAGCTCTTACTCATGAAGAAATCGAAGTCGAGACGGAATCGAAACCGAAAACGAAGCCAAGAACGAAGAACCGCACGCGAGCGAAGCTGCCGGAGAACTGAGTGAAAGCGAAAGCCGGAAACGAGGCGCAGCGAAGCAAGATTAAAATTGAAATTGCTTTACCAAAAAGTGCCGAATTTATGCATATGTAATAAATAACGAGCAGAGCGACAGACGACAGACGACAAATGCCATCAAACGAAACGATGGTCATCAATGGATTCATACTTGACATTCGATTGAGCGCCAAGAACAAACCCTACGAGCACCGAGAATGAGCAAGTGGAATGGGTAGAGGCGTCGAGCGTCTTGTCTTGTCTTGTCTGCTGCCAAAAACGCAGCTCGTTCACGAGTACTTTCAATTTGGGCAGTTGTTCAATTTGATCAAATGGGCTGCGGCAGGCGAAACGAATTTTAATTGAAGCCCCAGACTGGGCACAGCGGGTGGGGGGCGGCTGTGGGCAACAGAAGACGTCACTGCAGTGCCCCTGAGCTGCTGTTGCTGCCTGTTGCACGGTCTATTACAAGTCGCATAATTGAGGCGGCACTTGATTAATAATCGTTGAACCCGCCACGACCCGCAGACCATGCCACGCCTTCTAATTGCGGGCTTCGATTCGATTGTGGTCGATTTGTTGTAACTATTAGCGCGGCATTATGCATTTTTAATGGGCCTTTATTGGGTTAAATCTGTGGTGGAGGCTGCGGCCACGGCCTTCGCTTTAAAGTAACCCTCAGAACGTAGGACTCCCTGCCCAGTTACGATACATGGCAGTGCCACAATTCGATCAATTGACAGTTCATATCGATTGTTTATTACTGTAAATATTTGAGGCTAAGGACGCCTGCAGGGTCGTCTCCCAGATCTGCCATCTTTCCATCTTCCATCTCCAATCAGAGTGTCATCAATCAAGAGTACAAATTGCTCCCGAGCAGGGGAAACTCTGCTGGTCGAGTTAATTGCCAACACAAGTTTCTAATTACGCAATTGTCAGTACATTTGCCTCGCTGTCTGTTCCTGTCGCTGCTTGTGCTGCCTTGAGCATGTCATCTGGGGACTGTGACAAGGGTTTACACAATGACAAACAAAAATGCACAGAGGTTGACACGAGAAAGAGAAGAGGCAGTAGAATCGATGGAATTCGCGATGGGAGGAAGCAGTTGAATTATGCTTTGTAAGCTGTTGAAACACACACTGCACACAGTTCAACCATACAAAGCAGGCTTCGTCCTAGGAAGAAAAGATATAAATATCTTAATCCTTAGTCAGTGTATGCAGTCTTCGGCTTGCACACTTTAACTGCAGAGAACTGAAGCCGAAAAAAAAACTTTGCTGAAGCTTAGCTTAAAGTCTTTTCGCTATTTCTAATTTAAGTCTTAATTTATTACGCGGGTCATACAGTCATACAGTCAGGCAGGCAGGCAGGCAGGCAGCTAGTCAGTCATTGAGTATGTCATAAACCATATAATGTATCTTTGTGCGCTGTGGCTGTAATGAGCGTTTTGTCACTATTCTCGACGTGTGTATTGAGAATAGTCGAACTGACAACGGAACTGAATGAAACTGAAGGAGAGCCACCGTGCGGAGGGTAGGTAGGAGGGGAATACTTGCTCGAGCATAGTGCGATCTACGTCATCGTTTGGCTACTGTGACAGCATTAGAAACAACAATAAATTTGACAGCGGCGACAATGGAATAAAACATCACGGTTTATTTTCACCACAAAAGAATTCATAAACTATCGAAAGCAAAAACGAAAAGTGGGTCAGCCCCAGCCTCGGGGGCCAGCATCGGTTCACGGGGCTTGAGGTAGTCGCTCCAACACATCAATCATAAAAGTTGAAACAGACCGCGTGCGGAAGGCTCGAACTTGAAATTCGAATCGGCGCCAAGGAAGAGAACAGAAGTGGACTTCGTGCCGAAATTAGCTAACACTACACGTGGCGTATGCGCGATGTTAATTACACGCACAGCCAGCGAGTGGCCATAAAAGCAATTACATTATACGTTCATGAATAACAATACTATCGCATGACTCGTGACTCATCCGAGTTCAGCGCACTTTTCGCCAGCAGGAAGAGCAGAGGAGCAGACCTCGTGGAACATAAACAAATTTAGTTCCGACCTACGCCTTCTTGGTTGGAGGCGCGAGTACGTGTTGGAAATGTACAAGCTGTGGTAATGCTCTGGCAACTCTGAGAACTCTGGTGCCGACAAAGTGGCTAAAAATTTCATTGGATTCCTTTTGACGTTATTGAAATTGAAATCGATTCATTAAAACGTCTTGTTGCCTTCAACACCTACGTACAGCAGAGCTGACATCACTTTCATTGAAATGAAATGAAATATATTTCATAGGAAATGGTCCCATTAATGAAACTGTGTGCGATTATATTAAAATTGCGAATCGTCAAATATTTCTATTAATTTCAAACAACAAACGTCAAATTTCCAAGAACCATGCGAAAGTATAATTTAATCGAAACTGCCAAATTCCACTCTTTATTTCAAATAAAAAATGTTGAAATTCCAAAACTTGTATTGTGTTTTTTTTTGGATTTGCCAAAGGTAACATTGAAATGCTCTCTATTTTTTCGCCCCCTCGACAAGCAACGTTTAATTCAGTTTATTTGTTAATGAAATATTTCTATATGCATTCGAAATCTTTTTGCTCTGCTTTTCCCTAGTCAAATGTTTATTTTGCCTGCTATTTATATAGCTGATCTTATGGCTGCCATCGAGCATTATCAAATCGAATACGTTTCGGATATCCAAATAAGTATCGCTGGCTTCTGTTGCTCCTCCGCCGCCGCCCCATCGCCCTGCTCTTCAGCGGGTTTTTTTTATCGCAAAGGTTGTTCGAATGACGCGTGCGCTCCAATTTCGAGTCAATCGCGATGGCCCATAAGTCTTTTTGACAGTTTTTTGTCAGTGGATCGGCCAGTGGTTGGACACGCTTGTTGGCTTTGCGCTGGCCTGGTGACGCCATCGTCAGTGAAGGTCAGTGAGGCTGAAGCCCTTGTCGCTGCATGAGTTGCACTATCTACGGTATGGGAAAATGTGTCAGCTGAACTACAGGTGCCCGTACTTGGAAACTCTTGAAGTTTATCTTGCTGTGCGTGAGTTTATCTCTCTCTCTCTCTTGTCTCCCTTTTATCTAGCCCCACCCGAACCCCTAAATATTTCGCCATATTTGCATAGCTCTGGCGACGCCGCGCGTAATCTGCTGATAAGCATCGCAATCTCTTCCGGAGTGACATGCACTCCAAAGTATTTAATCTTTGGAGTGGACAATCTACTAAATTGCCATGTCGAGATAGTGCCGCGTTGATGTTGCCGTTGATGTCATGTGCCCTGGCAACCCTGGCAACCCTGGCTATCTGCCACCCAGAAGCTATCGCAGCAATCTCCACGAAATTCCTCATTTTCTTTGCATTGCGTGACAAACCGGCGGCTACACCTACAACTGCAGTCGGCACTCCACTCCAACCACTCCAACCACTCCACCCCCTCACCCGCTTCCCCGCCCATGCTCCGTCAGTGCAGTTGTCATGTGCCTGATGTGTAAACTATATAGAAATATGGCTCTTTCAGCTGAACACGCATAAAAATTTAACGCTATTGCATGTTTGTCATGTGCCGCTGACCTTTTGACCTGACGCGCGGCAGATGAAGTTTGCTGATATGACATGTAGGCGGAGGGTGTGGTGGGGCAAGCCGGGGGGGGGGGGGGGGGCAATCGGGTGACACTCGCAGAGAGCTTGTTGCAAGAGAGCACGCAAGAGTCGCCGTCAGCTTCGCCTCGTTTGGGTAGGCGTGTCCGAAGGGGGGGCGTCGCAAGTGTACCCCCTCCCCCCTACGCTACCCTTTGCATTTTTGTGTGTCAAGTTAAATTAGTTACGCTCTGCGTTTATGAGTCTTTGCATGTGTTCGTGAGAGAGTGTGAGTGTGTGTGTGTGTGGTTGTGTGTGCTGCAGGTGGTTGTTGTCCAAATTGAAATGTCATTGCCGGCGTCAAAAACTGCTGCCTCACACTCACTTCCACATTCACATTCACTCGCTCATTCACTGTCATATTCTTACTCATATTCATATTCATATTCATATTCATAGTCGCATATTTAGCTGTGGACTCAGCTCTGCATTCATTCATCTTCATTTGAGGCCTGCATTTGCATCTGCCAGCGTCGCCTTGTTTTGTCATCTGTCAAATGCATCGTTGACGTCGACTGAGCATTCAGAGTGAGGGCGACAGCGAACCGGGGTAAGAGTGAGACAGCATGATAGACAAAGAGCAGTGTAATCATTTAAACGCTCGCCCCATTGACGACTTTTCGGGGTTGCCCCAGCCTATCAGCCGAGGCGGGCCGCTTATCACTAGCGAGAGGCCCATGACACACACGTTCCCGGCGAGCACCGTCGGCGTCTTGGCACCTTCGCCTAGAGCTATTTCGAGAGATGCGCCAATTCTTCGGGCTTATTAATTGTATGTCCGCCTGACTTGAGTAAACAGCGAGCGCAACAGTCACAAACACAGAGCCAAACACTCGCACACACACACACACACACACACACTCTTGTTCACTTTTGTTTTTTTATCATCCCACATCGCACAAATTATTCACTCTATATAGTATAATTCTGTATTGCATATATGTGTCTTTTGCCTCTGCATTTTGTTGAATGACGAAAACAAACTTTTTTATTCGAAAACACGACAAGAATTTTACGGCGTGGTTGACCTTGACGAACCACTGAATACCGTTATAGTGGTTAAGCATGTTTTGAAATTGTGAAGCTGTAAAGTTTTTGAGAAACGAACTTTGCCTCGACAAAAATGTAGAATTTAAAGTTTTAGCTAGAAATTTAATTAAATATTTCATTATTATTTGAATAATTATTGCCATTATTTCTGGAGAAAAAATGTAGAATTTATGTAGTTTAATTATTATTTAGATTTTTTCTTGAAAAACTAAGTACAAATTGTGAAGTTTAATTATTATTTTCATAATTTTTTCATTGTAGAATCTGCAAGTATTTTTTAAAGTTCTAGCTAGAAATGTATGTTAAATAATATTTAATTATTATTTTTACAATTTTAAGAAAATGTAGAATATGTGAAATTTAATTATTTTCGATATTTCTAAAAAAAATTTATAAACAATGAAATTTAGTTATTTACAGAATCTGTAAAGTTTTATTGATTTGATTGCAATAGTATTTAATTATTATTTCTATAATTTATATTATTTTATTATGACATATGATTCAAAAAAGCACGCAGGGTATCTACCTGGCGCATACTCCTGCTCGAAAGCTAATTAGGCGAATAGGTGAGAAATAAATAATGTCAAATGTTTCAAAACCATTTCACCAATCAGCACACACACACACACTCATTCACACACACACACGCCAGTCAAATATCTCACAGCTGTCCGTGTGAATTGTGGGCTGTGTGTTGTGTGAATTGCGGGCTGTGTGTTGTGTGTTGTGGGCTGTGTTTCTGTTTTACTGCACTTGAAATAGTTTCTGTTGCCATCTGAACGATATTTTGTTTGCTCGAACTCGGGCACGGCAATTGCCATTGCGTTTGTTTTCGTCTCTCTGCCGCGAGCGCCTCATTATCATATTACTTATCAAATGACTCACAGTAGCTCAAACTCAGGCAGACAGACCCAGTGAGAATAGTTGCTCCCAGTCGCCTCTACATTGGCGTCTGGCTGAAGTAAACAAATGGAACTGGATGAAAGTGCGGCAATTGCGCAATTCAAAGTATTTATAAGCGTCTTGGCCAAGCGGGAGCATGAGCCGAATATGAGGTAAGGAGTGTGGCTCATCATGTGTGAGTATGAGCACCACAGGAGGCAACAGGGATCTCTACTGCAACTATTTTACAGCTTCGAGCGAGTGATTTATGCAATTTACCCTCCAGGAGGCCAGGGGAGTAAGACTGCTCGCTTTCCGTTAGCCTTTAGCTGTCTCCTATGGCTTCCAAGCATTTGCATGCCATTATGGCTATAATTATGCCAGGCAGACGAGCAGGCAGTAAAAGGATACGTACTTTCTCCCCCTAGTCGAAGAGGTAACGGTAACGGCAAACGAGCGAAACCGCAAAAAACCAAAGCCCAAAGCGAGTAAAAGGGAAACCGCAAAAGGCCTGTCGTTGCAGCCGCAGCAAATCGCTCGCTACGGGTGTGGCATGATCACAAGCTGCAAATGCAATTATGCAAATACCTTGCAAGGGGGTCGCAGTGAAAGTGCCTCGGGGGAAGCCTGCAGTTGATTAACGTGGCCAGAGACACGCAGTCGACGATGACTTCGAGCAATTAAACCGAAATAAATTGACAACACGCGCCGAAAACCAACAACAGAGCCGCGTTGACTCCAAGCGGCCAATAAAAGGCCTGCTTTAATGTGGAATCGATACGGGGAGTTGGGTAAACACGAGGGGTGGGTAATGACAACCCCCCGACCCTTAGCCAAGGGTATGCCATATGTTTTTCGCTTTACCTTTATGCCAAAATTGCAGATGAGCTCAGCACTAGGGGCGCAATCAAATAGTCAGATAAGCGATGTCCCATCACAATACCCGGGCCTGAGCCGGATGAAGCACGCCTATGAACCCGAGCAAACACACTCACACACACAAGATATATGATACTAAGTGTGTGTGTGTGTGTGTGTTGCGATCGCATATTTGGCATATGCTTCGCTGTTTGCCCTTATCTGAGTATCTCTATCGAATTACAATCGGGCCAGCGCGCAACCGGCGGTTCCCCTGAAATCTGATAAGCCTGCCGACAAAATCGCTCTACTGTTAAATTATGTGATGAATGGAACGCGGGGGGGGTAGGGGCTGTTGGGCTTGTATTGTTTATAAAAATAGTCGATTGTCGCTTGGCTGGGCAGCGTTCAATTAATCAATGGAGAAAATCGTACCGTGAGGTTAGCGTGCGAAACTATCGTTAGTGTAACTATCGCAAAAAGTAATTCAAGTATCAGAGAAGAAAGGAAATAAAATCAATACAGAAAGCTTTTCAAACTATTGGAAGTTGAAAGTCGAAATCAGTTTTAAAAATTATCTATTTTCCTTTATTTCTTCTTTCTCCTTTTAATTTTTTTCGGTAATTTATTTCTTGTCAAATTTTGCTGCTTATTTTTGTTATTTTAAAATCCTGCTATATTTTTACCTTTTTCCACTTTTTCTTTTAGAGTTCGTTTATTATTTTTTTTTTCAAATTAATTTTTATTTTCATCAATTTCTTCTATTAAATTCTTTCTTGTTATGTTCTGTTTTTTTTTCTCTCATGCTTTTTTTACTATTTCTTTTTTTATAGTATTTGCGTTTTCTACTTTCGTTTCTAAAGTACTTCTTTTTTGTTTTTCCTAGCCTTCTTTCGCTTTTCTACCACTTCTTCCTTCTGTACCGGCGTGTATTTGTTAGCCTATTTGCAGGCGCTGAGGCGTGCTCTAATTCCGAGGTGCCCGCCATAAGATACAGGCCAGCGAGGCGACCCACTTAGGCACTCGCCGCGCTGAGGTAATCACAGAATGCCTTTTGTTGTATGTACGAGCGCGCAATTACGTATACGCCCCGTGTCGGCGAACCAAAGCCCACGCCGCGCGCCGGCCACAACTAACAAGTGGTCCCGCTGCAAGAGCAAAGGAGAGCGGCTGGTGGGGCAGCCAGACAGCCAGCCATTCCCACTCCCACACCCACACGTGCCACAGCGGGTTGCCGGCAACATACACTTAACAGACACACACACACACACGCGCGGACACACGCACAGCGAAATGTTGCCGGGGCGCAATGTTGCCAGCGAGAACTTTCAACAGCTGTTCGCGCCGCAATGCGCTGCACGTGCTGCCGGCGCTGGCAGAGAGTTCAAGCACTGCAGCAGCAGAGCAGCAGTGCAGCGCCGCGCTGCGACGTGTCCTTGGGCGAAGCTGCAGCAGCGGCAGCAGCAGGCGCAGCAGCTGCTCGGCCCCGGCAAGTTGCAGCCTGCGAAGGACATTTGCTGCGTGCCGGTTACGCTGCGCATATGTGAAAATCGATAGCTCGCAATGGCCGAGTGTGTGTGTGCCACACACGAGCTGCAGTGTTGCAGGCTCCTGCCACTGGCCCAACGCCCTGCCCAAATGGTTTCCACTTGATTTTCTCGATTGCTCTCCCCGAACTCTTCACGTGTGTTTGGCTTCACAACAAATGCATAAGATTTTTGAACTATTTCCAAAGAGTTATGAAAATATTTTCAGTTTACGAAACAATCAAAACCTGCAGCAACAATAACAACAGCAACAACAACAACAACAGTGCAGAGCAGAGCACATGCTACACTTTAGCTACAGTTCGATACGCTGCGATTTGATTAGAGCGAAGGCAACAATAACAACAACAACAACAACAACTCGAAAATTAACAAATAAAATGAGCGAATCGATTGGAAAACACAGCATATGCTTGTTGTTGTTTTTGTTTTGCTTTCGTTGTTGTTGTTGTTGTTTGGCCTTACATGCAATGTTAAACATTCTGTTTAGTTTCGGGTTTATTTCGCCTGCACGATTCCGGCAGCCGCGTTCCGTTTTATAGCTTTGTCAAGGTACGAACGGAAGAAATTGAGGGAGCATTCCGAATCAATATCGGAGAAATGTGTTAAGAACGCCCACCGCAACAACACTGCCCACACGCCCACACGCACATGCTGGGGCGGCGCGATAAGAAGCAACAATAACAATAAATTGAACGTGGGGAGAACTAAAACTGACGTACTTAGACCTGGCCAAAACAAACGCTTTTTGGCCAAAAGTTGCCAACTGTTTCACTCGCGCAAGGCGAGACGCGGCGACGAGGTGAGGGGCGAGAGCAGAGCGCGCGCACGACGAGAAGCGACAACCTTCGCGATTCACTTGCGCCAACAGACTGATTCTCTGCGAGACGCAAGCACAGGCACAACCAGTGGCCGCTGCCGCTGCCGCTGCCGTTGCTCGGCGCTCACTGCCACTGCCAGCTGAGAGCGAGAGCGCAGCGCGCAGAGCGCACACAGGGCCAAACTCGCGCGAGTAGCAGCAAAAACAACAACAACTGCCGGTAAAAGGCAATTAACACTGCGCTCCGCTGCGCTGCGTTTGATAAGAGACTTCTGAGCCATTCGCAATGCATATTCATGTTTCGATCTATGTTTATTTAGTGCAATTCGTTAAATTAGCACACTAATTGTTGTAGTTAACAATTTAAATATCACTTTAAATAATAACACAATATTTGCAGATTTATACTCTGCGATGGTTTTAGTAATTTTTTATTCATACTTAATTATTTTTCGTATCATACCTGCTTTTTATTCGAAAAAAATCGATTTTTGGGGCCGGTGGGCGTGACATCCAAAAGTTGAAAATCCGCATTTTGCATAATATTATTAGAAAGCTTCCTACCGAAATTTATGCTTCTAGCTCTTATTATAGCTACGTTATTTGCAATAAATCGATTTGTGGAGGCGGTGGGCGTGACACATGAAATTTAAAATAATCTTCATCTGTGTATGATACACACGAACTCTCATACCAAGTTTGGTGTTCCTGGTTTTTGTAGTAGCTGAAATCTGTGTGTTCATACAGATAGACAGATAAGACCAAATCAACTTGGCTATTGATGCTAATCAACAATATCTACCACGCCTCCTTCTCCCTGTTTTTGCACAAAGCTAAAATTAATATTATATAAAAATACTATAATATACTTCTCCATTTTCAATTATTTTAGTTTATTTATTTTAGCATTCGGTAGAATGCCTTGTTCCCATAGCGATAATAATCTCGCATTATCGTGTATGCTATTATGTTCACTAACTTATGCGCTGTGAACATACAAAGCTTCTATAGATCTCCATAAAACTAACAGGTTCGCTTAGAGACTCTATAATCTCTGGGTAGAAACAAAAAAACTATGGTAGTAAAACTGTATAAGCTTTTATACGATTTGCATCGAAATTGCTTTCGACCTCATGAACAAACTTGAATTCATGTTTGGCTCAAAAACAGTAAATGTTGCCAAATTCCATAAATATGAAGAGTTAAAGTTCCATAAACATTTGAGAAAGAGATCCATTTAGGGATAATTGAAGAATTAAATTTACTGTTCGCTTATCGTGACTTTTTCAAGAATTTGTAATTTCTTGAAAATTTCATTAGTACTGGCAACAGGTTTTAATTGAATTTTTAGATTTCTAAAGAACAGACCGATTTTTGGAATTTAGGACTTACCAAAGTAATTTTCAATGTGATAATAAATAAAGTTCGCAACATAATGTTAATACAAATCAAAATTAATATTAATTAAAAATAAAAAAGATAATTTTGATTAAGTTTATGCGAAACAAAATTTTAAATAAATGCGTGTGGAAATTCTAAAAATTCATTCACTGACGTCATCAAACTCATATTTTGAGATTATATTTATATTTTTATAATATGTTTTTCGACTAGAACGAAAATCGGCGTTATTTATGTTATCTAGAACTCGCCGCGGCCCAAAGTGCCTAATAAAACGGACGAAAGGACGCGGACAACAGGGCTAAGCGAGCGCTACGAGCGCGGTGTCCGGCCAAGGCTGAAGGCGGTGTCCGAAAAAGACGGGATTATTTATGAGGTGACCCAGAAAACGCGGACTCACGCGGCGAAGCCCATTGAAAATGCAAAATGTAAGCAATTAATTAATAACAATTATGAAATGAGAAATGGAAAATGGGAAATAGGAAAATGAAAGTGAAATGGCAGTGCAAGCCGAAGCGGAAACGGAAACAGAAGCTGAAAATTCACTTGAGTTATGCCCCAGTGTAACGCAGTGTTCGCACGCTTCGCCTTTGAAATGTCCTTGCAATTGGCCTAGGAATTACTAGCCGACCTAAATACCAGGCAAGGCTCCCGAAAATGCAAATGAACTGTGCCCCTTTTTTTTCGGGGACTGCCTCGAGCATTCCGACAGTGCCAACAGTTCCGACCACATCCATGTCCGTGTGGGAGTTCTGCTATTGATTTAACTTCTGCTAGTGACGCAATTGTCGCCGCCGAGTTGAATGCGCTGTGTCGCTACGTCGCATAATCCTGCGGCGTCTCCAAGGGGTTGTTTTGGCCGCCGCGACGCGACGCTTCGCTTGGCAGCTTGCCCCGACCACGAGCTCATAACCCGTGGAGCAGCGTTGTCTATGCTCTGTGCCCTGCTCTTTGGCGGCGCCACGATGACTGCGCATAATTTGATGGCTTTTTCCCAAGCGAATTGCTGCGTTTGTTGTTGTTGTTGCTGTTGTTCTTGTTGATATACATAAATATTTGGGCTAGCTCTAGGCAGACTCCCAGCCTGGCCCGGCACTGGCATGACCTAGACACCTAGGACTGCATAGTTACCAAAGTATTTCCGATCAGTTCAGCTGCAGCGTCAGCTCGGCTTATTTGCATTGCCAACAGCTGTGCCAAAAGTGACTAATGACCACAAGTCTGTCTGACTCACTAGGTAAATTTGGCAAGTTGACGCTGCTTTCTTCGCAGTCGTCAGCCCCAGGCTGTCTAATTCAATATCTCGCTGGCAGCGTTGACATTCCCTGCCCCTGCCCCTGCGCCAAACTAGCACAACTCCAGCCCAATGCCAGTGAGTCGCTCGACTGAGTCAACAATGAGGTAAGAACTGTGCGAAACATGGAAAATCGCTTGTTGCACTTGTGTAGCCAACAAATGGCACGCCGCTCCCTTGCCCCTGCCACAGCCTCCAGCAGCAGCAACAGCAGCAGCTGATAAGACAATTGCCAGCCTTTGTTGTCGCTCCCACACTTCTACTCCACTCCCTTCCCGTCTACCTCGCTGACACACTGGCTGATTGACTGAGTGCCTGGCCAGGCTCTGCCTTGGGCTGCTCCACTTTGGAGTCGCACATGGCCCTGCACTTCCTCGTCGGCCATTCGCCAATTCTTCTGCGGGCAACTCGAGTGGCACTCCATGTGTCGAGGGGCGGTCACGCCTTATCGCCATGTGTGGTATTTTTCAATTGATTTTAGCACTTCTGCATCGATTGTGCTTGTTGTTGCTTTACTTGCGAGTGAATCACTTCACGCTATTGCGAGTGACAATATTCGCTCGGTTTGCTCAGCTGTGATCGTAAATTTCCTTATTAAACTGTGAGCATCATCGACAATTGAGTTGATCAAAAAGAAATTTGCATATTCTTTTATTGTCGGCTTGATTACTCGGGTTGGGCCCGTTTGCTCTAGAAAGATGTCAAAAGATCTCTTTTTTATGGCCCACACATGCGTTTGAGACTGCGCTATCAAAATAACATTAGCGAATCTATAAAGAATTCGGTTTTTCACCAACACAAAGCGTTATGCAAATAACGCTCTCAAGTTTTAAATGGCCATTTCGCAAATAATAATCCAGTATTTGTGCCGAACCAGAATTTTAATTAACTGTTTTACTACGCGAAGTAATTTAAAAGTCAAAATATTTTTCAAATTCAAACAGCACAGCTTCTTGGCGCCATCTGTGTTACCGCTTAAAAGCTCATTGCTATGAGCAGCAGCAGATGGGCAGCACCAACGCTTAGAATATACCAGCAAAATACCAAATACTGCACAATGCAAGTCTGCTCACGACATCTGGTCACACTGTCGCTCTTTTACAAACAGAGCGTATTAATTTATTAAAAAAAAAGTCTGCCCAAAAACATAAACAAATTAAAATGGACAGCAACAACGATCTGTCCGAGGAGTTGATGCGGCGTCTTAGTTCCGGCGGAGGTCTGGGTAAGTGCGGAGAGGAAGTGTGCGGCTGGCACCAGCGACACTTGTGGAATGAAAATCGCGACACATGTACAGTGTGTCAAAAGTGTCGCTGCACGTACTGAAAATTTATTTAATTTTCCACTACAGAGGAAGTTATTGCCAGTGAGATATTCGAGGAGACGAGCATATACGAGGATGGCAACGATGTGGAGAACGAGCCCGACGACATCATCATAGTGCACATGGACATCAGAGAGCCGCTGAGTACCCTGAAGTGAGTGAGTTGCCAGCGGGAAGACACTGACAGCCAGCATAATTCTCCCCTTCCTTCGCAGAAAACTTGTAGAGCAAAAGATCGGCGTGGAGCTGCAGTACTACACCTTCTGCCTGCAGGATGCACAAGAGGTAAAGGGATTCTAGCCAGATGCTCAGGTTCTCTAACTGCATTGCATTTCAGCTGGAGCCGCACAAGAACCTGGTCGACCAGTGCGTCAAGGGCGAGGGTCTGGTGCAGATCAACGTGCAAATCCAGACCATACGCAAGAAGATCAACATTGCGGATGTGCTGAAGCCCACGGAGGCGGCGCTGGCCACCCTGGCCATCGAGGAGGCGGCGCAGCTGAATGCGCAAGATGCCAACAGCAGCAGCAAGAGCTCCCCGAATGGAAGTCCCAACAAGGCGGTCAAGAACATGCAGTTCAAGGAGGAAGTGTGCGATGTGGAGGTAACAGAAGAGGAGAAGGACCTGGACGCGGAGGCGGATGCGGCCAAGCCTGTGCTCAACTGGGTGCTGGACAGCAAGTTCAAGCGCGAGCAGATGCGCCTCAAGATACCCGAGGCGGTCAGTGAATGGACACAGGCCCACGTGGCGCACTGGCTGGACTGGGCCGTTAAGGAGTTCGAGCTGCGCGACATCAACCTGGACGCGTGGTACATCAATGGACAAGCGCTGTGCGCGATGACGCACGAAGAGTTTAGCCGCAAGCTGCCGCGTGATCCCGGCAATGTTTTCTGGACGCATCTGCAGCTGCTCAAGGAGTGCAATTTCGTCTCTGTGGTGCACAAGCAGGCCGAGGAACTGCGCAAGCCCAAGCCGACGAAGGCGGTGCCTGGTCCAGTGCCGGGCACAGGCAATCTGGAGCAGCGCATCATGCGCAAGTCCTACCAGAGCGTCAAGAGCAACGACTGTGAGTAATCCTGCAGCCGCAATTAGCCTAATGACTAATGAGATCACTGCTTGCAGCCTCCGAGAGTTCGCCTGCCCCGCAGAGTCCCAGCCACCACACCAGCATTGGCTCCGGCAACAACGGGCAGGTGCAGCTCTGGCAGTTCCTGCTCGAGATACTCACCGACAGCGAGCACACCGACATCATCGAGTGGGTCGGCACCGACGGCGAGTTCAAGCTCAGCGATCCCGACCGCGTGGCCCGCCTCTGGGGCGAGAAGAAGAACAAACCCGCCATGAACTACGAGAAGCTGTCGCGTGCGCTACGCTACTACTACGACGGCGACATGATATCCAAGGTGTCCGGCAAGCGCTTCGCCTACAAGTTCGACTGTGATCTCAAGCTGCTCATCGGCTACGATGCCTGCGAACTGTCCCGCCTGGTCAACGAGCGCAAGTGGGCGGAGCACCTGCAGCAGTCGCAGAAGGAGGCCAGCAACGAGGCATGACCGGAGCGCGTCGTCGTCCAGGCGGATCCCCACATACTCTGGCAATACGAGGCGCCCTAGCGCCGGCTGCACGCTCCACTTGTTAGCTGTAGGCGTAGGCAGTATGCAATGAGAGTCGAGGCGCATTTAGTTCGTCTTAAGCACATCAATTTATTGTTCATAATGTATTCGTATTCACTAAGCATTATAATCTCCGTCTCTATAAGCTACTGCTATAAATATCATATATATGTATATCTTGTAGGTACTGTAACTATTAGTATAGTAGGCGTATGTAGGTATAGCGAATATTGTTCGTTACAGGATTGTTTGCGATTTTTGTAAAATCCATAAAATTGAATTCGTTTGATTTCCCTTTGTTGTGTCTCTCTCTCATTTCTCAGTGATTTTACGTGACTAGTTCGCTGCCTAGACTAAGCTTAACTAGGTACTATATGCTCTATGTGGACTAAACTAAACGTTGACATTTAGCGACTCGTATCTAAATGTGCGTCTCAGTTTCGATGGCATGGCGGAATGTGGTTGCGGTCAACTCCCTCTTCTCTCTCTCTCTCTCTCTGTCGCTCTCTGCGTCTGCTGGGCACACGCTGCACTGGGGGCATGTAGCATTGCCAGCTGCGGCTAGGATAATACTTTTCAAAGTTCGGAATCGACTCGAACTGGGCTGCACTACAGCTCTGTTGTGATCTCGTCCTGCGGTCGAAAGCCCAGCTTGTAGAACTCATCCTCCAGCCAGAGCGAGCTGGCGTTGAGATCCGAGATGAGGTTGCCGCTCTTCAGCGTGTTGAAGCTGCTGCCGAAGGGGTCCGAGGCGCGCGGCTCCTCGAACTCGTGCAGACTGATCAGCGAGCCGAACAGGTGCAGCTTCTGCTGTGCCGAGGCGCTGCTGCTGCGATCGCCCGCCAGCAGGTCGCTGCCCAGCTGATTGCTATGCGTTGATGACGTCACCTGCTGCTGATGCTGCTGCGGCTGCTGGCGGAAGATGCTGTGACCCGCATGCTTCTTGTTGGGCGCCGCATAGAGCACCTCGTGGCCGGCACCAGCGCCGGCATGGGACGCCTGAAAGAAGTCAATCAGGTGGCCCACTTGCGGCTTGTACCGCTCCAGGGCCTGCTCCGACCACGCGTGCAGGCGCGCCCAGTCGTGCGGCGGCGTGGGAATCAGCTCGATGGGCCTGTTCAGCAGTATCAGCAGCTTGGCCAGATCCCGCACAATGGGACGGTACGAGTTGGCGGCCGCCACTTCGCCCGACAAATACAGTTTGCGTATTTGCCGGCGAGTGTCGTTCAGCATGGCCAGAAAGTACTCCGCATTGGGCCGCATCTCGTTCAGCTGCCGCATGAAGTCCGCCCGGTCCAGGGTGTTCTCGTTGATGAGCTTCTGCTTGACGGACTTGCGGCGACGCTTGCGTCGCACCAGCAACACGGCGACGGCGAGCAGCGACAGGCAGACCAGGAATCCTCCGAGCAGACCCGCTAGCGCAGCCATCAGCGGACCGCTGTAGCCCGTGGGCACGCAGACGCGTCCCATGAACTCCGTGTGCGCCGACCACTGGTCCAGGTAGCCGGTGGGGCACTGTTCGACGCACTGGCGCGTGTCCGTCACCAGGTACATGGGGCACTTGATGCAGCCGGACTTGTTGCAGCGCAGGCAGTGCGAGCTCGTCGTCGCGGGGCAGCCTGAAAGAGCGAAGAAGAAGCAGACGGAAAGTGGGTTAGTTGTGCTGGGACTCGGCTTCGGGTTGCGGGTCGCGGGTCTCTCAATTAGCGCTAGTTGAAATCATACTAATTGCAGCTCATTTGCATGGCGAAAAGTCACTGCGCTCCCACAGACTGCTTGAATGCTTTGTGCGCACAAATTAACCCATCATGGACCGGAATCATTATCAACGTTGTCATCAGCATCAGCATTGGGCTGGACATGACAAGAGCATGGAGATGTTGATATACATTTCTTCAGTTCCGAGAAGAACTCAGCGCCTGCTGCAGAGTGTAATGCGGCGCAGCAAACCTTTTTCAAGCAACTTCGCCCTAAGTGAGCTTTGTAAGCGACTGTTTGCGCTGTTTCCTCTCCAAATTCAAGGTAAAGCCAACAAAAAATTGTTTAACTTTGGGTTTAAGCAAAGCAACAACAACAACGACAACAACAACGACAGCAGCAACAACATTAGCATATGGAAGTGTTGAGCAAACAGAGACGCCAAGGGAGACAACACGTTGACAGGGCAGCGAGACCCCAGAGACAGACAGACGGACAATGATACATATTCTAGGAAGGCGTCGTCAGGCGCATGAGACTGGGAAAGTTCAACATGATCCGGCCAGACGAGGCATCCCACAAAGCACTCGGATTGTCGCAGCAACATCAAAAGCTTCGCGCAGCCGCCATTGACAACTGCGACGACAACGCAGTGCGACTCCCAAGCAGCTGCCCAGCTCCTTGGGCAGGCATTTATCTTCGGGGGCGGCAGGGGTGTGTCTGCTGGCGAGGCATTGCACCACGTACGCGTTCCATTGCCATGCACTGGACGTACGCTCGGTGCTCAGGTGCCTCAGCATCGGTGCCTCATCAGCGCCGGCATTAACTTGTTGTTTCAGCGCTAATCAGACACAACCCCCGATCCGAGCAGGTTCCAACTGCCAATTGGCAATTGGCAATCCAATTGGCAATTGGCTGTCGACTGCTGCTCGCTCGCTCGATATTCCCAGGCCAGCTGGATAATCAGGCGTAATCGCAGCTCGTAATTGATATTGTGTCTCTGCCTCCAGCTCTGTCCCAATGGGCGTGCAGTTGATCAACGATAATTGGTTATTAAATGCGATATTGCCCGTTGCGCTTGTCAATGTCGGCCTCTTCCCCACAATGTAAATTGCAGCGTATGCCGATTGCCCGACTGCCCGATTCCCCCCGATTGCATTGATATATAAACATAATCGTCTTGCGATTGATCGCGATTCCCTTGCTGCGCTCTCATTCGTATCATCATTGGCCTTGACTGTAAGCGTTGCAAGATCGTTGCGATCGCAGCGATCGTGCTCCAGCAGAAGGTTTCCTCTTGTCTTTGGTCAATTATGTCAGCTCTGCAAATAATCAATTCTGAGTGTATGCGGCAGACACGCAGCCAGACATATGACCAACATATGACAGACACTTCAGCGTAAGACCTGCATAATTAACCGAGGGAACTTGCACAATATCCAAGGGACTTAATCACCCGTCAACTGGCTGGCCACACACACACACATTGAGTTTCCCTTCGAGACGCTGTGCTAAATGATTGACTAAACAAGGAAATCTAAACATTGGGCAAATTTCGATTTGCCTGTAAAAGTTCCATAATGACGCCGAGTGCGACTACAAATTGAGCAACTATAAACAAAAATGCCAAAGGCCAAAACCAAAACCAAAACAACAACAACGTTAATAACAACAAATCGATGTTTAAACTTTCTACCGTCTCGCGCTGATGAATCAGAGAATCTGTAGAAGTCTTTTGGCATGTGAATTAGCTCTCGTAAGTATGTGAATTTCGTATATCTAGGCGTGTCAAAGCCCAGACAGACAGACAGACAGTCGCAAGACAGGCGGCAAATTACTTTCACTCCACGAAGCCATAACAACAATAAAACTGCCAATTATAATGCAATAAAAAGAAAAAATAACGAAGAAAAAAAAACCCAAAAATGTTTATCGGGCGATCGCAAATCCACGGGGCAAAAGCGTCAGTTTTATGGCGCATCAAATGAAACACGCATAAAACCGAAAACCGACCGATTCCAGACACGGCACGGTTCTACAGTTAGATAATTGAACTGGGGTTCGGGGTGTGGCGGGAGTCTCAAGGTCGTTCCGTGTCAGGGCATTACGAGGCGTAATTAAAAATTGGATATCGAAAATCAGTTTGTATGACGACGCTGCCAGACAATGGCAACCCACTGTCTACAGCTGGAGGGAGGGAAGAGCCGCACCATTTGAGGCGTGGCCTCTCTGGCCTGTTTGTCAACACTGAACGCAGTTCTGAAACTCAAACACTGAGACCAAGTACGAAATGTTTAAACAATTCGCTTGGTAAAACGTTCACCCCCTCCTCTCTTCCGCAACAGGCACGCCCCTTGGCTTTGGCGTGGGCGTTGCCAAATTGTTATTATGCCCGGGCTGGTCCGTCCTGGGCTGCTCCATAATTTACCACAAAACGCTTTGAACTCGCAACGTGTTTGGCCAACGTCGCCGCCAGCTGCGATTCAGTTTTGTTGTTGTTGTTGTTGTTGTGCTCTTTCTTCTTTGAAGAAAGTCTCCGGAAAGAAAAGCAACGAAACTTTTACCCAATGCAGTCGAGTGCCGAGTAGGGCAGCAGCCGAAGGAACTCAACTGAACTGAGCAGAGCAGAGCTGTGCATGCTCTGGCGGCGTTTATTAAAATAACGGTACTTAAGTACGCCCTAAGCAAACTGCAGTTTGGGTGCAACAACTACAACAACAACTACATGGCACATGCAACTAAATAAGCAAACGACTCGATTCGAATGGGCGGAGATTCCAAAAAAAAAAAAAAAAAAAAAAAAAACTGGCACAGAACAGCATGAGGATATAGCAAGCGAGAGGGGAAGAGGAGGGGCAGCCGAAGACTACCTTTAATAAGCATTTTAACGACAGGCGACAGTGTAACCCAGAATTTGCAGACATTTTTAGCAGAATTAAAAAAAAAAAAAATATAGTGGCTTTTTAGGTTAGAGCAAAGCTGTTTTTCTACTGCTGAAATTGTTCATATTAAGTTTTAAAATACCTTGCACCCATTGCTACTGGCTTAAATGGATTTTACTGGGAGTAAAAATTCATATATTGCATGTTTTATGAAATTTTAATTATTCCATATTTTATAAGAAAGCCAAAGATTTGACTGCGGACAACTTCATTGAGTTCTTTTTCTTTAAGATTTGTCATATCTGTAACAACAACAACAACAACAACAATTCTCAGATCTCATCTTATACCTCTCATTCCATAAGTCAGCTGAAAAATCGACTTGCTGATTATGAAAACCAAACGAGATCATGTCTTTTTAAGGTCGTAGGCGCCGCTGCCGAATTGTTCTTTGAGCTCGATCATACCCGAGTTCGGTTCGACCTTTGCCCCACGCCGGGCAATGAGACCGAGTGCTGAACACTCCCACACATCGATGCTTTGTTGGCTTAGGTTCGTGACCTGCGCTACCCACAACGCAGCGTAGGGTAGTGCAGCAGTGGCAGAGTGGCAGTAGCAGGCAGGCCGAGGGGGCGCCGTTTTTAATTGCCAATAAGTTGCGAGTCAAGATCAACAACAACAACAACGACGACCGACCGAGCACAACACGTCAAGCGACAATTTATTATGAATTATTTTGGGTAGTCGCCGCATTATTTATAAGGTGGTTTTGGCTTCGCTTTGGTTCTCTTTTGTGCTCTTTTTGCCTGCCGTTTGTATTGTTGTTTCGTTTCTCCTGATAAATTGCTTAATTCTGCGACGGGCAAATTCGTTTTAAATTTGTCGATTTTCAAACATCCGTTCGATTCGTTCCGACTTGGCAATATTGTCACGATTTTCGGGCTGAACAGGCCAGAGCCAGACATAACAACAACAACAGCAGCAACAACAACACAATAAATTTGCACAGCATTTTGTTTGTTTGTTGTTGTTGCGCTCAGTTGTTTCTTCTCGTCGCTCGAAAAGTAATTAAAATGCTGCTGACAAATCGTTGTTTTGCTTACTTTCTGACAGTCTGAAAATAAACAGCAGTTGCAGATGGAACCAGGCTTTAAGACCCCGAATCGATTGGTATAGTTTTGACAAAGAACAGACAGTAGACACGCTCATATCTCAGCTGTCAGAGCTGTAAATTTATGGAGCCTAAAGAATAATTTGCAAAACTTATAGCATAAGGCCTTTCAAGTAAACTCACGACTTTGGTTAGCTCAATATTTAAAAAAATGTCAGTAAGAGAACTATAATTCAGGATACGCATTAAATATTAAAAAAGGAGAACTTTACTTTAGCTCGGAATCATAAAAATTAATAGCGGAAAACTATACCCAATATTAAATTCATATTGAAAATTAAACAAAGATACTTAGCCTCATATATTGAAATTTTACTATATATGGTATAAGGCAACAATAGTAAAACTTGAAATTTACTAAGAAGAACTATAGCTACTATAGCTAGAATTCTAAGAACTAAAACTGATTTTGAAATTATATTAAAAATTGAGAATAATTCTAAGATCATATAGCAGATTAAATAAGAAAAATTGAAGCCGATTATTCGGCTTATATATAAATTTTGGAATTATATTGAAAGTTTACTAAGTTCACTATGCCAAATTTTAAAAATACTTGAAAAGTTAACTAAAGAGTAATATTTATAGCAATTCCTGGCAAAATACGAAAAGTTAACAAACCAATTGCAGAATCATATTTAAAACTAACTAAGGAGAACTATAGCTAAACATGGTACTAAGTGGAGCTAAACAGAATCGTATTGAAAGTTCACTAAAAAAAACATAGACAAGATAAAATATGCCTATTAACCTCAAGCTAATGTATTCCATTACATATAATTGGGACTTTCAAAATATTTCCAATAATTAAATAATCCTCAAAACATGAGCACGCGGCGCACACACACACACACACACAGCCGTTCACCGGCTATGGCTAAATTAACACCTCAAAGTCGTCACAGTCGTCGTTGCCGTTGCCGTTGCAGTTGCAGCTTGCGGTTGCAGTTGCATTAACTGTTGACAGATATCGAAAAGTCATTCGGGCGACTTGCTTGGCCGCTTTGTCGCTTTGGCTGGCTCTTGCCTCGAATCGAATGCTCGCTCCTTGGCCAATTGCCAACATGTTGCTTGCCATAAAAATCAAATTTACAACTGCAGCTGTCAGCTGTTCGTTGTTGTTGTTAGTGTTGTTGTTGTTGCTGCTGCTGCCAGTTGTTGTTGCTGTTGTAGTTACTGTCTTGGTTATTTACTGCTCATGCGTCGCCCGATGCCCGATGCCCGATGCCCGTTGCAGCGCGGCCTCTAATTGCCGGCAGAGCGCGAATAACTTGACATTAATGCATGTTGAGTTTAATTGTTTCATGTACACGCAGTTCCTTGAGCTCGCCCCGGGGTCCACACACGCCGCAAAAGGCGCTGCAGAGGCGTGACACAGGGGGGGAGGAGGAGCAGGGGCCCAGTCTCTAGCAGGTTTACGTAGAGTGCACCACGTAGGGTGGCAAAGTAAATAAATTACAAGCTGCAGCCGAGCCAGGGAATTTGTTTAAACAATGTCACAATTGGCAGTTGACAATTGGCTTGACAAAGCGTGACGTCTGCGTCGCCGTCCCACTGTAATTTGCATAATTTCTAGATAGGCATAATAAAACGATCAAAGAGATAACCATGTCGCAGTCCCTCCTCTCTCTCTGTCTCTGAGTATAGACAGGCCTGGTAAATATTTAAATTGGAACATGCAAATGCAACGACTTTGGCATTGACTTGATTGCAATTACAGCAAATATCAATCAGTCTCACTATATACGATATGTGTTAGCCATGCCACAGATCTATAATCAAGCGAGAGGCCTCCCTCCAGACCTTAACCGGCATCCATATAGTATTATATTTATGTTCGAGTGTTTACTTCATTAATTTAATTACCGAGCAAACAGTTTGTTGCTCGTGTTCATGTTGCTGTTGTTGTGGCTATTAATTTGAAGCGTCTCTCGCACAGCAGGCTAAAAGTTATTCGGCCTCGAACTGGTCCGAATGCCCAGTGAACTTACATTGGAGTGAACAATTTTTAGATACGTTACATAGAATTGCTGTAATCAATGCCAAACATCTGGAAGATTCACTTCATCAGTCGCGCAGTTCTCCCCTCGCTTTGGCGCCCTTTCAAGGTCTTCCCCATGGGCTAATGCTCTCGTTTATTATGCTCGATTGCACAAGGCAAGTCTCTAAAATTTGATAGCTTATAAGTTTAGCAATAAATTATAGTACAATATGTGTACTTTTTGCTTATAAGTTTAGCAATAAATTATAGTATACCAAACGAATCAAAAGTATTCTCACCAGTTTTTCTTATAGTACTTCGAAGTTGGCCAAGCTTTGGCACATTCATCAATCAATAGCATTATAATCTCATGGATCCCCAGGCCATTCCCGGCTTGATCAGCTCGCAGAATCTGTTGCAGCTTTTCGCAGAGTTTTCCTTTCGCAATGGATAATGCCACCTCAGCCAATTAGGCAGCCAGTCGACTCCATGGCGACTCTCCATACTGATTAGCATGACGAAATGTCGTACCATTTAAATAGAAACCGAACCCCGAGCGGGAGTGGGCATGCGGGAGAAGCACTCCACAGCTCCAGGTTGACTCCGTTGCGGCTGAAAAGCCAAAAGTTCAAAATGCCTTGGCGGTTACATCAAATGAAGTCATTGCCGCGGGGCAGGGGCGTACGAGGCAAGCAAGGAAAACAAATATCTGGCGAAAAATGCGACAAAATCTGCGCAGCGCAGCGCTGCACACGCGCTCCGTTCCGCTAGAGCTAGGCCAGGGCAGGCCAGGCCTAGCCCGCGTAGACCAGGCCAGCTCGAAGACAAGACCGGGCCAGACCGGTCCAGTGGCGGCTCGCTTCGATGCCCGCCCGTCCGCCAGTGGGCTGGCTGCACTTGCGCAATGTGGCATGCCTCTCCAGCAGCAGCAGCACCGCATGCGGCATGCGTTCGCAGTCGTTTTTGGCCTGCAAATTGTTTAACTAAATGCTGAGACTGCGCTGATTGCGGCAAAACGTGGCGATAATTTCTGCCGGCTGCTGGCCGCAGCATTTGACTCTGAATCTGGTTGTGGCTCTGACTGCGACTCCGGCTCTGGCTTTGGCTCTGGCTTTGTGTGTTTATCAATTAATTTGAATTTATTCAGAGGCGTTTAATGTCCGCGCCGATACGCGAGCGCGTTGACAAGCGGCGAAAGTGCGCCCCGCTGATAATGAGGCTCGCCCAATTAGCCAAATAATGCGCCAAACTCTGTCTCTAGCTCTCTCTCTCCCTCTCTATCTCTCTCTCTCTCTCTCTAGCATTGTTGGCAAAGCAGCGAAAAGAAAGTGAACTTTCCGCTGCCAAAAGATACAAATTAAATGTAGGAACACATTGCTAACAGACAGACATGTAGCCGCCGCGCATGCCTGGACAAACGGTAGTCCAACAACAACAACAACAACATCAATACAATAACAAAACAAGCAACAACTACAACAACAGGCATCAACGACAGCTTCTGTAAGCCAGCGCGCAGATGAGCAACGTCATCTGGCCAAGACGTGATATCACGAACTACTACCAATTGGTAGCTGCTGCTGCCGGTTCTCCCCTCCCGTGACTTTCCTTTCGAGGTCGCCGCCTCATTAGGAAATGCTTTACGCTGCGTTTAGCCTGACAGGCGAAATAATTAAGTTTTGGGCGAGCGTTGATAAACGTGGGCCGACAAACTGTAACAAATGCGTAGAAAGTTGCCAGCTCAGCGAGCTGCTGCTGTTGTCTCGACTCGTGTATATGCATATAAGCCAGCCAGGAGAGTGGACGTAGAGGGGGGGTGTACACTGTACACTGTACACTGTACACTGCACACTGCACACTGTACAGGCACTGGGCCAGCATGTCTGCAGGCCTGATAAAGTGTCAATAATGTGCAGGCCGACAGCTTCCACATGTCACACAAATCAAATCAAACAAAACCAAAATGCAGCCCGAGCTGCCGCCAGTTGGCAGCCCGTTAATGCAACCGAGTGGCAAGTACTTGACCGAATTCCACAGACCGACACACAGTCCGCCCCACGCTCCCCCCTCCGCTCCTCTGACTGCGCTGTGCAGTCTTGACAGAACTGCAGAACGAATGTGCATAATTATGTTCAGTTGGCGGCTGTCGAGCTGCAGAGTTTTTCCAGCGACCCAGCTGCATCTGCGTTGACACCAAAAACACAAACAAAAAAATATATACTTGGACGTTGACTGCGACGTCGACGCAGGCAGCGACAGCAACAGAGCGAACTCTGTCAAGCCATGTTTTGCGCAGATCAAACATTGAAGTTGAGCAGAATGGAGTACGAGAGTACAACAGCATTGCTTCAAATTCCGAAAGATATCATCTCGAAATGCTCGACAGCTCTGGTAGACTTGGAGCTGCATATATCATATAAGAAATCGGAAATGCATGCATATTCATGCAGACTGAAGTAGTGTTTGTTCCAAATACTTAGGATGTCATATTTATCGCTGATAAAGATTGTATGACTGTCTATATTTTTTACTACACAGGCATGCATATAATATGAAAATATTTAATAAAATATTTATTATGGTATACAAAATACTTAGGATATTGTATCAATAGTGTATGTGAATACTGAAGATCATATAAATATATATAGGCATGGCTGATTATATAAGACTATAAGTGCGTTTTCTATATATTATAACGATTTATCTGGACCTATAAGTAACAGCGCTAAAATATACTTGCGCCTATATATGACAAATCATTTGTTTCCAGTTCTCAGAGCTAGCCATGTCTATGGACGACAGTTATATATTGCTTGTGTTGGGAATTATAGGATTATAAGCTTTGCATACTAACAAAATATCTATCAATTGTTGGCAATTCACATTTAATTGGCCAGCTCTATAAATTTTCTTGTAAGCGTCTCGAACAGACGCCAACAAAAGTTCGACTGCAGTTGCAACAGCAACGAGTGTGTGTCCTGTGTGCGTGTGTGTGTGTGTGTGTGTGTGTTGTGTGTGGACTGCCATGATATATACATATAGTGTCGCACACTGTACACTGGCATGCCAAATTGCGCTGCCCGCATAGGCGCGGGCAGCAAACAAATATTTTCACACATGTCAAACAGAAATATTCGTTGTCATGGCTAAAGTAAAATTGATAATAATCTGCCGTGTGGAGCGCACACCGTTGAGGCACTGCAGAGACAACAGCACAACGTTGCAGTGTGCACGACAAAAACATCATCATAATGTCGCCACAGACGGGGGCAGCAAGCAGGAAGAGCGTACAACCCGATCGTGCCGCCAAGAAATATGGCAAAATTCGTGCAATTGCAAAAGTAAAGCGAGAGCCATAGCCATAGCCAACGAGAGCAGAGCTGCTTCCTTGAAAGGTGTGTTTCAACAATTAATTTTGCTTTTTCGGCATAGTACGATATGACGACATGACTGCGATATGGCATACATATGGTACACATAACACCAATATCTATTTATTTGTATATATCTCGAGATTTGCCGAGCAGAATGCGGGCAACGGCCCAGTGTGGGCATGTGAGCATCGATCGAGCTGCCTGCAGTTTATTTATGGATTGCAGTGGATCATCATCATCGTCGACGTGCTCATCATTGTGCTGCTGGGAAAGACCAGTGACCATGTAGAGCTGCTTCTAAGCGCGCTTTGGAAAGTTGCATTGCGGATTTCCAGCGAACTGCAATTTGATGACGCCAATAAAATGTGTTTAAAGGCAATTGATTGTTGTCGACACGACGCCGGGTAAGAAGGCATCAAGGCATCAAAGCATCCAGACATGCAGACATGCGCTTTTTCTAATGGCAGAGCCAATGGCGAAAGAAGGCCAAAGCCAGAGCTCCATATTAGATATGGACCCCACCAGACGCAGCTGCATACAGATACTCACACACACTCTCGCACACTCGCACACACTCGCTCGCTCGTCTTGTACTTTTGTAGAGCCCACCACTGACATCTAGTGGCACTTGAGCTGAAACTTGCAGCTTCAAGTGCGTTTCGGAATGCTCCACGCACACACACACACACCCAGCGAGGCAAAGGAAAAGATCTATGAGCGAGTGAGCGAGCGAGTACTTGAGCATCGGAATACTTGAAGATGGATGCATGCATCCTCGACTTAACTCGACTCTCTTGGCTTTTTGGCAGTTTGAGCTCAAGGTAATGTAAATTCCGTTATGCTGCTCGATTTGTAATCAACAAGTGGTCTTCACACACACACACACGCACACACACACATGAAAAATGAGGCAAGGCGGCATCGGAATCGAACCTCAACTTTCACAAAAAATCTGCCTCTCCCCCATACGAAACTTTCTAACCCAAATGAAACTTAACTAATTAATGATGCTGAAAATGCGTAGCGAATTATCTGTGAAAAGGTGTCAAAATCAGACGTGTCTGGGCTACAGCCAGAGCTGCAGCGTCAGAGCCAACGCGATTGCTGCTGCGACCTCTGTGGTGCAGTAGGTCAGTTCAGTGGAGCTTTTCGGGCGTGGTTCTAGTCGTGCATGCAGTAATGCCCCCTAATGGCATTAAGCCAGTGCCTGACTGGAAATTGAAACACCCACGCCAGCAACAGCAGCAGCAACAGCAATAGCAGCAAGCATGGCAACGACAACTGCAACTGCTGCAACAACAACACACTTGTCGGGCGCGAGAGCAGAGCAAATGTTTGAACATATGTAAATTAAACCCACTGCAATTGCACTTTGGACGTTGCTTTTAATTACCCAAAAGACAGAAAAGCCAGCAAAAATAACCATTTGACTGCGAAAAGCCACAGCAACAACAGCAACAACAACAACAACGGCAAATGTTTGTAAAGAACGAGCGCATGGAAAATGTTTAAGTACCGAGCGAGTGAGCAACAACAACGGCCTTTAAAAGTGAACGGACAGCACAGCATTGCGAGTGCGCGTACTTTGGTGCATGCTGGCACAGTGGAGCAAGCATAGGCAAACTAAAGACGCGCTCAAATAAAAATTAAAACAAACTTAAGCATGGTATTAGCAGAAATAATTGCAAGAAATTATATTAAAAAAAATAAATAAATAAATAAAATTAAATGTTTTAGTGAAGAAAAATATGAAGAGCAAACTGTGTTTTCAGTTGAAAATAAATTCATTCTTTATGCAAAAATTTGTGATATGTATTTTTTAGAAATTTACTTTAATGTCGAAATGCTTAAGAAAAATCAAGAAAAAGTCTAGACTAAAACAAGTGTTCAAAAATGCAAATAAAAAACTTCATTTTCAAATTTCTTTAAAATTCAATGGTTTTTATTGCACACACTGCGCACCACTGTGCACTGGGCCTTTTAATTCTCTTTCACCCCGCTGCGTGCGACGCACACGCTGCACACGCGCAGCAGCAGCACAGCGGAAATGGCCGCGAATTGTGGCAATTATTGCGCGTTCGTTCGGTGGGTCAGCGGCAGCCACTCGCCCCACCAGTGAAACCGCTGGTCGCTTGCCAGAAAGCGATATGTATTTCAGCTTCAGTTTCAGTTTCGATTTCGAATCGGACTTTACCTGATTTTTCACCTTTACTCATTTTCGCTGCGTTGGCAGCGCCGTCGCGTCGCATTAAAATGAGAGAAAAAAAACGCTTGAATACACAAAATTAGAGCTGAGTGGGGAGAGGGGAAGGGCAAGACAAGGGACAGACTGCTGGCGCGGGTGTCTGGCAGCGATGCAATTGTCGCTGTCAAAATAATTTGTGCGCACGCTGTGGAGATTTTTCCTCAAAGAGAAGGGGGGAGGCGGGTGGGCGGCGGGGTGTATGTCAAGTGTCACTCAATGACATTTTACGATAGACATAATAATACATTTTCATAAATATAACATTTTAATTTGGAAGCGAAAAGCGAGCCAAATTATGAAATTTCCGGCGGCACTTGGTGGAAGACGCCGTGGGCCGCGGAAACCTGCAGCTGAGACGCGCAGAGAGGGCGGGAAGGGGAGCAGTGAGCAGAGAGCAGCTCTGTCAACACACACACACATCCAGCAACTGGCAACTGGCAGCAGTTTTGAGTTGCATTTGGCAATGTGATTCAGAGGGAAATGCTGCCGAAAAATGGCAAACTGCAAATGTGCATAAAAATGAGCTTGAGCGAACTTTTCTTCCTCCACACTCGCTCTCGCTTCCTCTCTGCGTTCGTCTTGCAGTCGTATGGGCACTTGGCTCTGACATGTCTGACACATGTTTTGGTTGCGGTTTTGGCTTTGGCTTTGGATTTGGATTTGACTCTGGTTGTGGCTTTAGCCGAGCTTCATTTAAATACGCTTTTGGCACTTGCCTCATAAAATGTTCAGCTGCGTTTTATGGCCACTTGAGCTCACCGGAATCGGTATCAAACAGATGTATCTTTTAGCGAAAGCTTTTCGTTTACCTGCAACGAGACAGAGAGAGAGAGAGAGAGGGGAAAATATATTAGACAACTGTTTCATACAAGTCAAAACCTTTGCCTTCAATTTCTGAGCTCGACGAGCGAAAAAGCAATTTTCAACGGCAATTGGCAGTTGGGGAACGAGCCGCGACGCTGACTGCGATGCTGACACCCACGACAAGTTATCTACAGTTAATTAATTGAGTTCAACGAGTTGAGAAAATAATCAAAATCAATTTAAAAATTTTCATTTTTTGGGGTCAAGCGGTAACGGCGCCCTCCGTTCGCTGACGATGTCAAAATCCATTTGCAAATATTGCGAAAAGCTTCAAATTGTTAAATACAATTGTTGTAGCGGTCGACGTTGTTGTTGTTGTTGTTGTTGTTGTGCTGTAGTTGTGGTTTCGGTGTCGGTGTCGGCGTTGGTCTTGGTTTGTTATTGCAATCGCCAATTTGCCGCTATTCATTCATAAAATTCGTTGTTTCATTTGGCAACTCACGCGGCGCTTGATTTCGATTGAAGCATTGAAATATTGAATGGAAATCGTGCACAAAATGCTCAATCAAAAACGCATTACATGAATTTCGATTTCGACAATATTTCTTAAGTTTTTAGAAGGCGACGAGAGACTCTTGCGCAACAGCTGGAGCACGCGAGCACACAAACAAATATATACAGCATACAAATATATATATATATGTATATATATTTATACACATTTCTTTATGCCTATATACATATCTGTAAGTGTTCCCAAATTGTCAATCGAGCGCGCAGTGCGTGACATAATAATTTTAATTACATTTCGCTCCGACTGCCTTCCTGTGTTGTTGTCGCTGTGAACTTGAACTCGAGTTCGATAGTCGCGTCATCACCGGGACTGTTGGAAGCTTGGGTACCCACACAAACATACATACATACATACATATATGAGTGTACAATCAGACACGAATTGTGTAAAACGAGCTTGTAAAACAAACATTAAACGAAACACATTCGACACATTCGAGACATTTTACACAATTTTAGCTCCGATTAACGATCTCGATTCAGGCAGACAATCGAATCTAATGAACATATTAACGCTGCATAAGCAGCGCCATATAAAAATGTGCATACATATGTATGAAAGAAAAAGATTAAGACTTAAATGATTCATCGATAGTTTGGAGTAAACCCGATGATTCAAGCGACTCTTTTAGCATATGCAAATGCCACAAGATGTCTTTTAGCTCTGACGCGGAATTCAAATAATTTAAAATGCCTCGATATTACACTGCGTATACTTAATATTCCAGCTAACATCCACATGCTGTTCGCATACGAAAACCGGTAAAAAGTCTCCCAGGGAAGCCATCAAAATTGTCTTTGCAGGTTCGTTGATCTTCGGCCCAATTGGCTAACACCTTCGCGTACAGAGTACAGAACGGCTGTTAGCCAGTGGGGTAGCTACAGCTAGACTGGTAGTCATGAGTCTCATGCACTCGTTACTGCATCTCGATTTGTATTCGTATTCACTACCAAACAGCTGGGCACCAGAGTCGAGCACTCACATTTGCATGGCGTGCCAATCAGTTCTCTGAAATGGGCACTTTGAATCCAGCTAAATTAAACAATAACTCAGCTAATTGCAGCCGCCAGCGACATCCAAAGCAACAACAACAACAATTGCACAACAGCGACAAATTATAATAATACTTTGTTAGAATCACAATCGGCCACTCGAATGCGATGATATCATGGCGCGTTGCATTTGGAGTAAGTTTCCTTTCGCTGAGTTTTCGCAACGTTCGTTGGAAATTCTTTGTAGCCAGCAGAGCTCGACAAATGAATTTATAGACCTGCCAGATATATATGTATACGATATATATCTATGTAGTATGGTATAAATAACGAGTATGTAACGCAAGTGCCAGCGGCGAAATTGTTACAAAACTCGCCAAATTTATGGGAGGAAATGAGCTGACGGCCACTGTTCGCCGGCACCGGCGCCGTTCAATGTCAATTTTCTTTCAAAATTGATTTCCCCCAATTCTAGATTCTCGATCATGCTGAATGCACGCTCTACTGAGTCTCCACAGTCCACTGGCCCACTGAAATCGCGCAGATATTGAGCAAGTTGTCTTGGGGCGTGTAAATTGCTTTTGTAAGTGGCCACCGAATGTGGCATCCCCCCACTACACTACACTAGCAGCCATTCGCAGTCGAGGCCTTTAATTAAGAGGCGCGTTTAACGGTTGATTCCTAAGCAAACATAAATTGTGGGGTATTTATAAGAGATGCTAGTCGAGATCGCGCGATTAGCAGCACTGCAATTACCGGCAGTCGGCAGCAGCAGCCAGCAGCCAGCAGCTCCCAGATATCAGTTAGCTACACTTGGTCAAATTGAAATGTTGCCCGAGCAAGTTGTAGGCCAAGGCAGACTGAGAGAGTTTACAACGCAAATATACTCTGTATAAGCTGCAGTACGTATTCTATTTGATGCCAAGACTCCTTCTCTGTTAAGCTGCAGGGTAGAACAACAACTGAAGACCCCAAAGCAGCTTAATGAAACCGGCGCGCTGAGATAAAATTTCGACAAATCGCTTGGCCCGATGACAGTTGAATCTGGTCGTATATACATATATATATATAAAGTTGCCAAACTTGCAAATTCGATTAGGTGCCGCGGCCGCTGTGCGCCACCAAGAAGATAATGCGTTGAGCACATTAATCAAGTTGTGAAAATTAAATGAAAAAACAACATAAAACTACGAAATTGATTATGCAAATCAGATAAGCAGCTATAGTTCTACCTATTGCCAATGCTGCGTAGCTTACAGGATAGTGGGATTATAAATTAGAAGCCGGCGGCAATCGTAGAAGCTATGCTTAGCTTTAGCCGGGTTTTTGTTCATAACTCTGTATCAGTTTACAGGCAATAAATCTAGCAGCGACAGTCGCTGACTTCTGCACATTTTGGCCAAAATGTAAAGTGGCAAAAACTAAACGGATTTTCAAATACTTTGAAAGATTTATGAGAATTAAGCAGATTGGGCTGCGATTGCGGGATTTCTCCAACTCTCAAATATAATTTGAACAATTTCAAGAATTTTGATTTAATTTCTCCACGCTGTATAGTCCATAAATTTGGTGCTCGGTATCGCAGCAATCTGAAATCTAAAATTAGTTTCGTACTTATCTCCGACTTGTGCAATCTACTCTACTCCCAAGTCAGAGAGTTGGCCATTTAATTCGGATCGCGGCATTCCGAAATGCGTTAGTCATGGCACGTATGCAAGTGTGTGCATATTTATTTAGCGCACTGTACGCTACTGTAAAACGCTTTTCATGCACCAATTTCAACCTGACGTTCAAAACGCGCCACAGTCAGAGCGAAGCCTCCGCTTCACACTCCCAGCTCTCCTCTCTCCGATCTGCGATCTGCAGTCAGCTCGACTTGTTGGCTTTTCAGCGATTTTACGTGCATGTTGCCAGTTCTGCCGGTACACAAACAACAACAACAACGAAGACAACAACACTAGCAGCAGCAGCAACCAGGGATACCAAATGATACCAAGTGCCTCTAAATTTATGCACATTTTATTGTTTGCATTTTGTTTGTTTATTTCGGGCAAAGACACGCCGCTGTTATTTAATATGAACTTCGATTCTGTTTCTGATTTCCGATTTCAGTTCATTCGCTATTACAATACCACCGCCTGGACATGTGTTCGTTCTTGCTGTTGTTGTTCTTTTATAGTCTTCCTCCTCTGCTGCGACTCGACATCCCACAAACATTTCGAAATTAATTGAATTAAGTTGTTGATTGAGGCGTTGAAATTGAATTTTCATTGCGCCAACATTGCCAAGTGGATTTTCCCGTTTCAGTCCCCCAATCAACTGGCTGCACTTGTGGCTAGCTGTACAGTTTGATGTATGCAACTGTATGCAATTGCAGCTGTGTGCCTGTGCGTGTGTGTCGAGGCTTCAATCAGATTTGGCTGAGAAGCAAGCGGAAATGACCGATCCGTTGGCAAATGCTCACGGTGGGGCCAATGGCACGTAGCACATTGCCCGTAGCCCAAAAGCCGGAGACCGCAGTCTTCCGCTTCGAGAACCCAAGAAACAAGTTCGCACGAAGCCGGCGAAGACTCTGGCCAGCAGCGTGGCCTATGCCCCTGGCCACGCTGCTGGCCTTATCATTTACTTAATATCCCAAAAGTGAAGTCGGGATAGCTAGGAGAGTACCCCAAGCGAGTGGTTCGACTACAGAGTTGTGCAAAAGTACGCGAACGATAGTAGGAGAGCTATGCCTATGGCCTTGGTCAAAGGTTTTCTGCTGTAAGTCTTAAGCTTCACTGGCATAATAAAGAATCTCATCCCAGAAAAAAACCATAGCACAGAGCTACGAAATCCTGCTAGTACAGGATATCATACAGTCGCGTTGCTCGAATTCACTCCTCGGCCGATAATGTCGTATTTGCTTAAGTTAGAAATAAATTCTTCTCGGCTGCGGCTCGGCCACAAAAAATAATAATAAAAGTAAAAAAAAAAATACCTCTTCAAGAGCCAGCGAGAACCAGTTTCGAAAACTTGTTTTGGCCAAAAAAACTGAGCTCGAGAAGACTGGCAAGAAGGGGCTGAAGCAGCAGAAAAAAGAGTCAAGTCGGGGCTATTAAAGCGCCGCCGCCAACTTGCAGCTGTCTGGAAGCCATATGAAGCCATAAAGAAATTGGTCGAAAAGCCAAAAAAAAGAGCAGAGAAACACACGCGCGAATATACAAGACAAGAAGCTAAAGAAATGCTGCGCCAGTCTGCGTCCGCAAATTATATTTACGACAACGCACATTTCTTCTTTAATGAATTTTCATGCAAGCGCGCGAGCTTTTCCAATTAGTTGCAAATTCACGTTGAATTAATTTCAAAATTCGCAGCTCCATCCAGTTGCAGTGGCAGTTCCTGTTGCAGCAGACAGCAACAGGAAAGGAAGCAGACACACACACACAGAGAGAGAACGAGAGGGAGAACACAACGTGCTGCTGACTCTTGAACTGGGAGCAAGAGTACCGCAAGCTGCAAAGCTGCAGATCAGCAAGCCGATAAGCAAGCCGAGACCGAGGCTGCAGCAGCCACAGCACACAGCAACTCCTTCAGAACAATGCAGCACGCCTGTTGCAACAAAGATCAATGACACCATGATGAGGCTGCAGCTCCTCGGGTGCATGCTGCTCAGCGTCTCCTTAGACGCTGTCATTGCGCGCGCGCGCCACGAAAGAAAGTTTCCTCCTCTTAGTCTTGGTCTAAGTCTGCGTCTTGGGCTCTTGGTCTTGGGTCTGGGCCTAGGCCTGGGCCGGGGCTAAGCATTGGCGTTGTCGTGAGTGCCAGCTACTGACTAACAGACAAACTAACTGACAGACAGACAAACAGACGGACAGACAGACATACAGACAGACAGACCAACTGGCTGACAGACTGACGAAGTGCGCGCTTCTAACACACAGAACAGACTGCTGCATTTGTTGTCTGTCCGCCTCTCTGTCTGTTTGTCTCTCTGTCTGTCTATCTTTCTCTATCTTGCTGACTGTCTGACAGTCTGTCTGTCCGTCTCTGTTTCCATCTGCGAGTTTGTCTGCTGTTTGTGAAGTCGTGACACTGAACAAATGTCAGCACTTGCGGGCGTGCGGTATTCACTGCAGCGGCTTTGACTTTGAGCTCGAGGCCAGCAGGCTTACAACCAATCAATTAACTTGGCCAACAGGCAACGCGGCATCGGGCAGGGGGCAACGCGGTACCACGGCAACAACACCCAATACTGCCGCGAAATTTGATATGGCTCCGAGTGCGGTTAATGTGATTTATGCCCACTTCCCTGCCTCCTCCTACAGGGCCCCATACAGCTCAAAGGTAGCCGCCAAAAGCCCTAAGCGCAGATCCGCAACTCATCTCTAATTGTGAAGCAGGCAACATTGTCAGCTAACGGTGCTGCACACTACTGCTACACTCTGTTACTCTGCTTCTCTGCTACAAAAAGCGGTTCTGACGTGGAGAAGACACAGACTTTTCCAGCATTTGCACTCGACCTTAGGCGCCGAACTCCGAAGATCAACGGCGAGCGAGTTCATTCGCCCAGACACTTGCATTAACTATGACCCCAAAATAGTGACAGGCGTTAAGTGAATTTCTGAGTTAAAGAGGCGCCGACACGCCCACATGTCCGCACATGGTCAACGTCAACCAGTTGCGCGATGGGCAAGTGGCGCACTGCTATATTTAGACGACAAGATACAGATACAGATACAGATACATATACAGATACAAATGCAGATACACACATTAAGATACATATCGAACGACCACTTTGGCCATGGCCAATACACAAGAGTCAAAAGCAAATGAATGTCAACAAAGAGACCAACAAAAGCAAAACCAAAAACTATTCAGGAAAATCACAAAAATAATAATAAAAAAAAATTTAATACAATTTATCGCTATGGAAATCTATGAGATCTTTTATTTGGTCTTTGATTTTCGATTTTATTTTATTTTTTTTTGTTTTGTTTTGTAGCGGCACCTGAACGATCAATCAGCGGCCGATGCGGTTAACCCTGTCTTTAAACTACTTTCCCGCAGCGCGAAATTACTATTCGGTGGTCTCCGCACTGGGCCCTAGCCTCAGGAATGTCGGCGAATATGTAATTGCGCCAAAGTACAGGGAAGTGAGAAATGCGGATGCGGGTTCATTAGGCAACAGCGAGTCTTTGACCCCCAGCAGTCTTGGGAAATTGCTGTGCGCGATTAAAACGTAAATATATAGATCAACTGCTATGCCATGTGAGAGATTTATGATGTGTAGAATCTCTCGACTCGTCCGCACTTTGGCTTGTGACAAGCCAACTGTAAATGCCCAAGCAGATCTCGTGCAGAGCACAGAGAACAGAGAAATCAGCCATACACACACAAATCGTGTATCTCATCGGAAATGTTGGACGAACAATTTTAGGGGCGATCTCGGCCGTGTCGAACTTTGACGAGCGTCTTGTCGACACGCCGCGTGCGCGCTGCGACATGGAACACAACACTACACACACTTCTGGCTACAACAGGCGGCAAAACAAGCATGCATGCATACAGGTATACCTATAGATATGTGTGTTTTTGGTAGTCGAGGTGCGACACACTCGTACAGCGCACTCAATATCTCTGGAATTTTTCGAATATTTTACTAATTGTTTTCCTAAGAAGAAGTCCAATAAGTTAGTTCCATATCGATTTCCAAAAAAAAAAAAAAAAAAACTAACATGAACATAGCCAAAGTAAAAGCTTTTAAATAGATTCGAAATTTTTTCAAAAATTTCTTTTCAACTCATTGAGCGAGAACTACAATGGCAGCCCTCGCTGACAGCGCGTTGTGCTTTCTTTTTATGTTTTCATGTTCTGGTCGGCATTTCCCTGCCCAGCTCCATATCCATCTCCAGTCGCGGCTAATTAGCTTGTAACTCGAATGTGAACACATTTTGTCGAAAATGAAATGCGCGTTTTAACACTTTTGTTGCCGCGAAGAACAGGAGGCCAAAGAGGGGCGGAGGGGGACACGTAGGCGAACTGTGGATGGATGGGAATAGATCGGCGCACTTATAAATTATTTCGAGCCGAAACGTCAAGTCGAATTGCGCCTTAATTGTGCTCGGGTGAAAGTTTCGGACAGCGCGTTACGTTTCGCTTTTCAGACTTCTATTGACCATAGATCTTTGTATATTTAACACATACATATGCAGCTGTGTGTGTGTGTAAGAGAATCCCCGTCTCTGAATGGTTCTCGATGGCAAACAAAGTGGGCTTTAATTATGTGGCCAGCGAAGCTGGCTGTCAGTCTGAGTGTCAGTCTAATTGTCTGTCTGCCTTTCTGGCCAACTTCATTCCCGATTTGGCCCTTTGGCATGTCTGTAATTTGCGTAGCTCTGCGATAGTTAAGGTTGCCTCAGCGCTGGCTGCCGCTGCCGCTGCTGCTGCATCATTAGCTAATTGATCGAAGGCCAGAGCGAAATATGCATAAATTATACAATATTTCATAAATAACCTTTGATTATGGCCTGTCCAAAGACTCAAGTGGGCAAAAAAAAAAACAGAAAAATAAGTCCGAAAAGCAGAAACAATAAAATGGTCATTTCGAAAAGTCATCGGAGCCGCGGCCGGTGCGCGGTTCGTTCACCTGTCCCGCAGCTTAATCATATGCAAACCAGACCCAGGGGTATGGGGCCTATTGGGTACCGTTAGAAACCTGATAACGGTACACCCCCTCCCAGTGTCACTCTGGCTGTCTGCGGTGTGGAAAAATGTGCATAAATTGAGCCTCGTCCAAAGACGAAAAATGACAAAACAGATTATGGAAACAACACCCGCCCCCCACCAAGATAGTACGACATGATAGTGGGATAGTGTTCTCCCGATTTGGAAAATCAATTGAGCTGCATTGGTCCGCCACTCGAAGGTGATAATATCCAATCAATTTACGACGATAAGCCCCAGACTTACAAGGCAGAACTACATTTACATATGTGTGGAAAGAGGGGGAAATGGAAATGAAAATTGGAAAAGCTGACCAAATTCCCTCAATTGATGTCGTAAAATATACCAAACAAACTTTGCATTTTCATTTTCGAAATGTGCTCTACGATTGGGATGGAACTCTTAAGTTTATTGGATTTGGATGGCTTCTTCGCCCCGCAATTACCAGATATTTTTCAACAATTTTCTGGCCATAAAACAACAATTTTATAGCTGCACTTGACGACAAGCTGACGATTTGACTATCTGATGATGACCCCGGCCACCTCTCGCCTACTCCAAGCACTCCCATTCCCATCCCCATCCACGCTCCCTTCGACTAACTAATTTTATGTCGTTGTCAGCTTTATCCAAAATCTGCAGCAACAAAATCGAAATGTTAAGTCCCCGGCAAAGCAGTCAAAAATGTCGCGACACACACAACAATGTTGAAAACTTTTATTTTTGGCGCCAACACAACGAAGAGGAAACTGTTGGGAAATTCGTAAGCGTCTGCCATTTAATTGAAAGAAAATGTTCAAGTTTTTATGGCCAAATATTTTGGGTATTTATATCGTTGCGCTATCAAAATATTGCGACAAGCCCTCTCGGAATGCACACCCAAACGAGATGAGCAGCAGCAGGAGAGCGGCGAGAGCAGGGGACAGAGCAAAGAGAGGGGCTGGCTGGCTGGCGGGCTGGCGACTGCCTTGTAAGCGGCTTAGTTCACATATTTACAATAGCAACAGGTCGCCGTCTCAGACGCGGTTGCCAAAGTTTCTGTCGTAATTCCGGTAGCCGATCGCCTCGCCTGGCCAAAGAGACTGATGAGTGGCGCTCTGAGGCGATGCCTGCAGATGATAAGTGAAAGATGTGGGAAATTGAGCACGGGAAATGACTGCACCAAGAGCTGCCCTCTGAGCTGTTGGATATAGTATAAATGCATATAACTGGTACGATTTCATAATGTTAACAAGAAAATTGAAGGCATCTTAAGATAAAAACAATATTCGAATTGACTGCAGCAGCAACTTTCCCCTAAGCTGATAAATAGATACATTTATAATATAATAGTAGTATAATAAATATTACAAAATAAATATTAAATATTACTACTAATATATGCTTTAAGTTTATATAGTATCAATTGAAATTTTAGTGCCACATATATATATATTTTATTTTTAAAGAATTTACAATTACAATTTAATATTTTCGATTTCCCTGTCTTTGCTTGGCATACCCGTTATATGCGCCTTGGCCTGCTGGGTATGTGATGAGCAAACAGAAAGCGCCTGGCAACACCTCCTGCGAGGAGGCGGAGGCAGAGGCCACAGCGAAACTGGTAATTTTCATTAAATTGCCATAAATTAGCAGGCAGCGCTGCGCTGCGATGTGCATTAGACAACAAGGTGAGATACCAACAACAACAATAACAACAACAACAACAACGAAACAACAAAGCAACGCAGCTGAAATGCAAATCTGTTGTTGCTGTTGTTGTTGTTGTCGGGCTGCTGGCAACATTTGCGTAATTTGTAATGCTTTTTAGCCAAGCTGCGCGCGCTCGCAGCTGACGAATTGACTGAATGACTGATTGACTGACGAATGGAGCGCCCCAAGCCCAGCAACATTTAAATATTATGCACTTGCCTATGTGCGCATGTGTGTATGTGTGTGTGTGTAATAATTGACTGTTTATTGGCTACGTCGTCCGTCGTCGGCTTTGGCTTTTTGATCATTTCTCAGGGGGGCCCCCAGAGTCAGTTAGCATTTCGCACCACTGCGCATTTTGTCATATGGCAAACGGGCCCAACTCCAAGGCATTGCAGTCGGCGGGGAGATTACAGGGAAGGCGGCAGGGTAAGGAGCCCGCTGATCGCCCCAAAGGTGTTGCCGTGACAAATTGTGCAGCGCGGAAGCGATTTTCGAACAGCATTCAAATCAAACCGTTTCAACTACTGCAAAAACGCTTACGTTTTGGTTTTCGATTTGAATTTTTCACGGCGGGTAATTGCGGCTTTGACTTTGATTTCCGCATGGGCGCCAAACAAAAAAAAATGGTGCCGGCGCCCAAAGAGCTGACATGCAAATTCGAGGAGTGTCTGCAGAATGCCAGCAACGCGCCGGCTCGAGTAACGTGAAGCGAACAATGGAAACGGCTCTCAGATAGAACACAGAGAGAAATGAGACAAAGTATTTGGTACTGCCATGTCGAAATTCTCGAGAAAAATATTTGAATATCGCATGACTCTAGACAATCTCGAGTACAATCGATCAATCTCGAGTGTCACTTTTGAATAATTTGATTTTATTTTAAACAAGTCTAAATTTAGATCTGCTTCTTTACAGCGTTTTGCTTCAGTTAGAAATGAGTTGTAGTTGAAATTTAGTTTATTTAAATAATTGTTTTTTTTTTTAAACAAATCTAAATATAGATTATTTTCTTTAGATTTAAAAAAGATTTTTTGCTTCCAGTTGAAACTGAGTTTATTTGCGATTTTTTATTTGATTTTATTTTAAGCAAATGTAAATTTTGGTTTTGGCTTAAAGTTGTGTGCTGAGCTTATTCTAAATATATTCGAAATTGGGAATTTCATTCGATTATTGATTTATGATATGGACCAGAGTATTGATTTCTCTTTCGTGCGATAAGAACACAACGTAAAACAGATGCCAAAAACCTATAGAAAAGAAAGCCAAATTTCTAGGTCATTGTAAAAGACATGTGTGTGTGTGTGTATAAACGCACACACACGCACACACGTACACAGAGAGTTGCTGTTCTTCGCTGGAAAAAGTTTATTTATGCAACGTGCCCCAAAAGGCCCCCAAAGCCGCAAGTTGCGGTTGCGCGCCTGAAGTTCAAATGTCAGTCATGCCTGCACTGAATGCGGGAGAGGGAGACGGAGATGCGAAAGGAGAGAGAGAGAGAGAGAGAGAGAGAGAGAGCGAGGTCGGGCAGGGAGTTAGCTAGAACATAACTCAAATAATGAAATGAAACATCTGCGCGTGTTTTATGCCTGCTGCCACGACGCTGCGCTGCTGTGATTTCTATTTCAATTAGGCGCTGACGCTGACGCTGGCGTTGCATGTGGGACGCGCCAGTCAGCCCGTTCGTCTACGCGTCCGTCCGTCGGTACGTCTGTGCCTCTGTCTGTTCGTCATAATGAGCTAACAATAATGCTCTTAATTTTTCCATCTATTTTTTGTAATTTATTATGCAGCTGAGCTTTATCTGTATCTACAACTGCATCTGCATCTGTATCTGTATCTGCATCTGCATATGGTTTGCTGCCCGCATTGTTGTCAACCGAACAAGTTTCAAATGTATCTCAGAACTGTGTGTAGTTTTTCAGAATTTATTGCTCGCTCTTCAATTTGTACGCTTTGGTATCGGACAGTGTAGCGTGGAGAGCATTACGTATTCTCAAATTCTCGGAACATTCTCGAGTTGCGCCTACGCTGCAATTTAACCGATTTCAGATTTTTCATTTCGAGGCTCAAAGCACGTCGTCCGACGGTGAAAACATCATTTTATCGGATTTTCGTTATTGTTAACATTCACTTTTCTTAATTTTTACTATTTGGCACTTTCTTTCCAGCTGAAAGTTTTTGTTTGTCTTAACGACAAAGCTGTGCAGCTTGTGTGTGGGTGACAACTGCAGCGGGAGGGAGACAGACACCGAAGGAGGGAGAAAGAGGAGAGAGAGAGAGAGCTGAGCGTGGGGGTGAAGATGGAGGTAAACATGCGTTAAGCGCAACAACGGCAACTTCAACAAGAAACAAAAATCTAAAAGAGCCGTTAGCTCCTTTGCAAAATGTAAATACATTGGCAGACACCTGTTTATGGGGTTTACGTCTTTCGTTAACTTCGACGAGTTGGGGGCGGAGGCCCCGAGGGGACACGATGCAACGATGCAGCGATGCAACGATGCAACGCTGCAACTTCGCGACGTAGGTGGTTCGCCTGTAGCCTCAAATTGTTGCACTTGCCATTGTCTGTGGCAGATCTTGCATGTAGTTAGTTTGTTGCCTGTCTCGTGGCACAGCACAGGCCGACAACAGACCAAACAACTGAACAACCGAACAACCAAACAACCGAACAATGCGCCGTTGTTCGCCCCGATAAAATCAGTAAATTTGCCCATTTGGTTAGCTGCATAGAAAGTTCAATTTGAATTCAATAAGACGATGACGCACAGTGGAGCTCGCATCGATGAGAAACTCCTGTAAATATTGCGCACAAATTGAAATGTGCAAAACACTAATGAGTTATGGAACAGGCAATCGCAAGTCGCATGGAAAACAGCAGCAATGTAAGAAAACCCAACATAAAAAGACTTGACTTTTGCTATTAGCTTAGAATAATATCCAAAGCGACCTTATAAAAATCATAGCAAATAACTGATTAAAATTGTTTTGAAGTTCATAGAAATACGATAGGAATTTTCGAATTCTACGTGGATCGTTCAATATGTCTTTAGAAAAAATAAATAATAATAATAAATATAAAAACACTGTTTTTTGCAGACATTTTTTTTTATTTTTCAACATCACACACCCTTTTAGCTCTACACACTTTGCCAATCGTTTTTCCAACATTTTTATCCCGTCCAAAAAATAGGATTTCGGATTTCTTTACTCGGATTTTCTAAGGACTTATTGAACGACCCTCGTATATCTATATATTCTCTATATATATTTTATAAACGTAAATGTACGCATGCATTGTAGAGCCTAGTTTAAAATGAGATCACAACTATGAAAAAAGCTGATAAAAATATGCATTACAGTTAAATTAAGACCAAGATCAAGTTAAACAATAGAAACCATGCAGTAAGGAGCATGCATTCTATATATACCATGCTATATATAATCTTAAATATTATACACAATTTTTAAGGGCAAAAAAAACTTTAGAATATAATATTAGTAGCTCGTTAGATCCAAACAGCTAATAAAAACATGCGCTGAAGTTCATAGGAACAAGATCGTGTTAGGCAAAGACAACAACTTCGAAAGGGGCATGCATGCTATATAGTATATAAATTCAAAATACATATATATGCATGTATTGTAGACTGTCTTGCACAATTTCTGACTTCGTAAAATTGAAAACAAATAAATAGCCACAACAAACGACTGCTAAAATAAACACGGCGAACGCAACCGAAGCGAACTCAATTGAACTGAATCGAGACGAAACGAACCGAACCGAACCAAAGCGTCTGAAGGAATCGTCGTCGGACTCATCAAGGTGTAAATAGGCTAAAGAAACGGGAAACGGTTTCTTCTCCTCTCTATTCTTCTGCCTTCTTCTTTTTTTTTGACTTTTTCGCAAAGGTGTAAACAAAACGCTGGGCGCATAATGAAGCAGCATGGCATGAGTGACGATGCTGATCAGCGAGTGTTAAAAACTACCTGTACACCGTACGCTGCACGCAGATGCTTAGATACTGCAAGGTGCAGGGGCAGCATGCGGGCTGCCCGCTGCCCGCTGCCTGTTGCATGCCGCATGGCGTGCCGAATCGGACGGCATGAAATGTGGAAAAACGCCATGAAATGGGCTTTCGTCAAATTAGCGTGCCAGCGTTAACGACGAACTCACTGGACTGCCTACATGTGTGTGTGTGTGCAACTATTTCCATATGCTTGTGTGCGTGCGTGTGTGCCCGCTGCACTGTGGGATATTTCGCACTTTGCGATGCCAGTTCAATGGAGTTCCCGATCCACCGAGCTACCTGAGCGACAGATCCGTTGTCGACAGACCAACTTGATTTATTTGACCAGCGCCTGTGCAGCTGCTCGTTATACCCTGCACCCTGTGCAGTGCGACTGCATTATGCGCCTATGCAAATATTCCTATGAAGGTCATTCGAAAGTCATGTAACCTGATGCATCGCAGTTGCTGGCCTGCTATAAAGATCTCAATGCTGGCAAGTTTAGCAGACATGTTTGACTGCCAGGTATCTGCTAGTCGAATAGCCTTGCCTCTCTCGCACTCGAGTTTATCTGAATTTGCATTCGCATGCTGTGTGCAAGAGCCTTCGTTCTTATCTAACTCAAAGAACGCTCGTCTGACTTTGGCACTTGATCCACACACACACACTCGAACAACAACCCTGCTAACTACACACAGCGCACTGGGAGACTCTGCTGGAACTGGCGTACAAACTGTAGTATAAACTCAGAGTCATAAATACTCCCGTCGTTTAGTTTTTACGATTGTCGGCTGGCTTTGTTTGCCATAGAGCCGCGTACACTCGCACACACACGCACACACTCGCACACACACGCGCACACACACACACTCGCTCGACACACTCACAACTACATCGAAATATCCTGAGATACAAGTTCCAAGTATCTTTCAACGTATCTAAATGCATATACAAGTAAATGCCGCATTCGCTGAAGAGTTGAAGTGCCAGATCTCAGATCCCAGAGCCCTGGGCTCGCTGTGCCGCGGCACAGGCAATAGCCTCCTGCTAAGATTCGACGGCAATGCGCGGCGCGACTCCTGCGTACTGTACCGCCGACACTGCCACCAAAAACAGGTCCCCGCCAGGGCCAAAGTTTGCGTGCCTTGCACAAATTTTATGCCTTTAGCTTTGGTTTGGTTTGGGACTCGGCTTCGGCTTCGGCTTCAGCTGCTCTGCTCCGCAACGAGAGCATTTGCTGCAGGTAGACGGCCTCAAGTTCGACTTTGCATGGACCAAAATCAGCGTCGAGAGCAGGCGTTCTAATGCCCATAACTAAGTTATGGCCCAACATTCCAAATGAAACAAAGCCCAACCGAGAAACAGGCCCAGGCCCAGGCCCAGACTGAGGCTCGTTAATGCTAGGCAAGCTGCGAAAATGCCCGCATACCAGTAGAAACTATAACTATAGCTATACATGTATATATCTCTATATATATCGGAGCCACTGAAACAATGAAGCGCGCTTACTCATCTGCTTCGGAGTTGCCTTTAATTGTGGCACATTTCTGAAAGTTTATACTTTACGTCCCGGCTTAAGGCCCTCATCAAAGAGCTGCACAGTCACACACAGTCAAGCGAGAGGAAGGGAGCTGAGGAGCGCTACGGCTGGGGCCAAAGAGAAAGATGACGAAAGTACTTTCATTTTCACGCTCATAAACGAAGCCTTCGCTCGCGCGTAAAGCTCGAAAATGTTGTCGTGAAATACACAACTTAAGCCGCTTAAATGACATTTAAATAAATAAGAAACGTGCCGAGAGGCGGGCAGGGGATAAAGAATTGAGTAAAGACAAATATAGAAAGGTAAACCAGACGAGGCCGGCACAGTAGCCCTTTCACTGGTGAGATCGGGAGCGGGAACGAGAGCGGGAACGGTAGGGTTTTCTCTGCCTGCAGACAGGAAGTTCGCACTTGGGTTATGATACCCGAAATCACAAGGCCCCAAAGAGCGACAGACAGACTGAGAGAGAAAGAGAGAGAGAGAGAGAAGCTGCAGCAATCAGGGTCAGCACACGTCTGGCTGTGATTACACGTTAATCTCGTTATAATGAGGCAACTGAGAATTGTTCCAGCGGATGTGCCCGATGGGAGACGGGAACGCAGACTCCAGCGCTTGCGCTTAGCTGCGGTTGACATCCTGGTTGCCAGCTGAGCACCAGCCATCGCTCAAGAGGAGGCCCAGCGATTGAATTACCATAAAGGGAGAATGGAAACAAAAGAGACACACAAAAAGAGCAGACAACAAATGCACTTGTTCGAGTAATTTTTTCGAAATATGATGCCCCTCCGAGGCGCAGGTCATAAACAACAACAACAACAACAACAACTGTCGACAATGGACGACAGCAACATCTGAAGCGAACCGAACAAGACTGCAAAGTGTTGTAAGATAAGGTTAGATAAGCGCCGCTTCCCCTACCTGAGACTGATTTTGAATGAACCGCGACGAGATGCACTTGGGGTCGCAGTGGCAGTGGCGTTTCCTCAGCGTCTTGCGACACATTAGTGCCGGCAGAGCGCTCCAGCGGATAACCCGAAAACGGAACGGAACTGATAGGCCAATACAAGGAGACAAGGCAAGTGGAAAACTACTTAGCCGCCGACTAAGCCAATCATTAATCATTCGCTTTCGATTTCGAGCCTCTCTTCCCCGAACTTATGCATATGCAGAGGATCAGTTTCGAGTCGCATCGCACACTCACCTGTGTTTAACTGCACGCCCGGCACCACGACCGACGACTCCGCCTTGAGCGCCAACATATCATCCGCATTCGAGTTGGCAAGGGCATCGGACAGCTGGACACCCATGCCCATGTCCAGCGTGGTGGCTCCATCCAGTTCCATGTCTATTAGCGTGTTGCCCTTGAAGAGGCCCGCACTGCGGTACTCCTTGGCAAAGGGGCTGGCGCCCAGGGCCGCCCCCAGGAGCATGAGCAGCAGACACGTTCGCCCGTACACGTGGCACAGTTCACAATCGGCGGCTTGGCGGGGCCACATGCTGGGCGCAATTACATGGACACTCTTGTATGAACTTGTGGTGGCCAACAATTTTCAACAATTTACGAAACGCTACAATTGGGCACACGGACACACAAACACACACACACACACACGGTAGAATACACGCGCGAATAATTAAACCTTTGAGCGGCAAATAATTCCCAACAGTCCCGACAGCGACTTGACCTGATCAGAGTCTGAGCGAGGGAGACACACACACACACGGCTAGAGTAATTCAATTACGCGTCGGCGCTTTTTGCCTATTTGCCAGTTATGAAAATTATGTCAGCAATTAGCGCGATTCGAGAATCGAGATCGAGCGTCGAGCCCGAGTTACGTGTTTTCTGTTTTCTGGATGCGTATTTGGGTTTCTGTTTTGACACTGCAAAGATAAGAGCGGAAAATGTGCATGTTTAGTTGAGTTGAGGATCGTTAGACATTATCTGACATTTATTACTTAATTATATAGTAAACATTTGAAGGTGTAGCCGACACAATCAGTGCGTCTGCTGTACTACTACCAAGACGAGCTCAAGTTGTTTGTTCAAAAGATTGAAAATGGTTGGGTATTTAACCAAGTTAGTTAAACAGCGACACTTCAAAGAGAAGCCGATAAAAGTGGGCTGAGAGCAAAGGCTTTTTGCAATATTTGTAATGGTCTTAAGCAAATAAAAAATAAAGAAACCTTTTCATATAGTTATATTTATTTAGTTGATTTTTTAAAACTAGTCTTTTTAATTTCTTTATATCATTATTTACCTATAAAATTTACTTATTATCAGAAAGAAAGATTGCAAAAAATGTAAAAAAAAAAAATATTTTTTTATTTTATGAATAAGTTGATTTTTGAAAACTACGTTTTTTTAATTCAATATTATTTATACAAATCAATTAGACTTTCCCCTCATGCCTGTCCACCTTTTAGACTTTACTACGCTACACTTTATGTCTCTTTCACTTTACGCTTTACGACTCTCCGCTGGAAATTGACCAATATTTTTATTCAAAAACCACTTTTATCCACTTTATCTTTATTTGGCGAAAGCGTTAAGGCTTCCAGCACAATTTGTAAAATCTTTTTATTAGTAATAAAAAAAAAGTGTTTTAGAGCAAGTCCACGAGCAAAGCGTGAAGCGTGCCGCTTAGTACTTTAGGTGCAACCCCCGCAAAAGCTACTGTGGGTGTCGCACGCAAAATTATCAACATATTTGCTGTGAAGTGCATATGTGTGCATGTATTTGTATGCATGCATATATGTTAATTTCCATTACGATTTCCCATAAGCTGTTGGGCATGCGCGCGGGCGTAGCGGAAATACGCAGTCGAATTCCCATAAGGCAAAGCCCGCCCAGAGGAAACCCACAATAAACGCTTAACAAATTGCCGGCATGCCTCTACCTGAGCCCACTAAACGCCCAAGAAGGGCGACTCTCACGCACACACACACACACGCGCGCAGCTCAAACTGTCAATGATGCGTGAGCATGTGACTGCGCATCCACCAATGCACACACATACACACTCGCGTATAAACACACACATGCATGCATGTATGCAAGCATGTGCAATGCGCCGTTAGCGCCGCTCATAAAATGTCAATGCAAATTGTTGTTGCTGCCGGCGCACACATGCTGCCATTGCTTTCTTTCTCTCTCGCTCTCACGCTCTCTTTGTGGTAAGGGGAAATGCCAGAGCTGCGAGTTTAATTCGAAATTCGAATTCAAAAATCGACAACAAATGCAAACAATTCGCTTACAGCGCACGAAACGAGTTTTTTTTTTTTGTCAAAATATTTTGCATCACATGAAGTCAGGCAAATATACACACACACACACACACACATAAACAGCGTTATTAATATCCGGGAGAAAGAACAACACTGCAAGAGCGAGCGGCAAGTGTTTGTTTGTTGTTGTTGTTGCCAGTGTTGGCTCAAGCTGTTTATTTGCACACGAGGAGATGTTGGTCGAATCGATAGGCGATCACAGTGGCTGCAGCACGTACCTTCAATGATTTGATTATCATATGCTGCGATTACTTATGTACATATGCATGTATTTCATGAGCACACACACACACACAAAACACACCAACAAATAACGCGCGTTTAGCTGCAGGCCACTCGCAGTTTGCGTCTCTATCAACACTAACGGTAAAAATCGAAAAACCGAGAGCGATTCCGCACGATCGACCGCACGCTTCGACAGCGAATTCTACAATATCAGCGAAATGTTGCTCAACAATGTGCCAGAAACATGTGCACACAATCGCTGGCAACATTTTCAGCTGTGGCATACAATCGATTATTCGTGCAATATATCGATAGCTGTGACATTGCTTTGCTGTTAATGCAAATGTAACTTACATATAAAACAAAAAGGCTATTAAAGAAATAAATATAATTAATAAACAAATATATGCCAAATGTATTTATTCAAGTTTATGTAGGTTGACTAATTTTAAGTTACCAAGCACAATTGTTTGTGTTGTTAAAGAAGCCTGCAGCCACTAGGCTGTTAAATTTGACACTTAACAGACTGTAAAGATAACAGAAAATGCAGCCGCTAGGCTGTTGAATTTGAAACATAACAGACTGTTAGGATTACAGAAAATCCGTTATTTATTTGAATTATCAAGAGTTTGGAACAGTTATAAAAACGACATTGAAATCCAACTGAATTATCTTAGACTATATATATAACTTAACAATAAATTGTCAAAACGGGAGAATATTATTTCTTATTTTCTTCCAGCTGCTGGCGATGTTCCATTTGCAGCTGAAAACGGCGATTTGTGCGCACTCCGCGTATGAAATCGAACTTGTTCTCCTTTCGGTTGCGCGACTTGAACATTTCCATGTGCCGCTGGCGCCGTGCCTCCACCTTGCTCCGACAAGTCTCATCGGCGGCATCACGGCTGGCTGCAGTCGCAGTGAAAACCTTTGCAGCAGTTGTGGCCGGCAGCGGCAGCGGCAAACGCGACTTCAGCTGCGGCTGCACCAAGATCCGCGAGGAAGAAAGTTGCTGCTGGCGCTGTGCCTCCGCCGGCTTGATTGGCGCCAGGGGCTGCACGCGCTTCAGGGGCGTGCCAGAGGACAGCTCTATCTTCTTCGCGGCCTTGGAGAGTGTGTGATGTGCTGCAGCTAATGCGTTGCTCCCTGGCGCCTTCTTTGCCGCGGACTTCTGGGCCGAGGCGAGCGCAGGCTGCTGCTGCTGCTTCACCGCCGAGCTGATTAGATTCTTGGCGCGCGCAGCCTTCCGCTCCATGTGCTCCATAATGTTCTCCATATTATTAAACTGCTTCTGATGTATGGCTGCGAAGTTGGGCAGCTTGGTGCGCGGCTTCAGCTTGCCCGGAGTGTTGCACTTGTTTAAGAGTTGCACTTCTGCGGGGAAAAATTGGATGGCATAAGACTAAGGAGTTCCAATGGAACCGCCAACTGCACATACTTGGCTTGGGTATCCTGCTCTCTTTGGTCAGGCACTCCAAGGATTTCGATCGTCTGCGGCGCTGCGTGACATCTGCAAGCAAAGCTCGTACAATTAGGTATATATATATATGGATATATATATATACATCCAGCTTATGGCACTTACTGCTGACGTTGAGACTCTCCCAGCGTTGGTCAATCTCGTTGACAGCCGCCACTTCGATCGGGCTGAAGAAGGAGACCGTCTTGTTCTTCGTCCTGTTCAGCTCCGAGAAGGACTTCGAGCGTCGGCGCAGACTGCACGAGGTCTCCAGTTCCTTGTTGACATATGCCAATTGGGATTTCCTGGCACTGTCATCCGCCTTGCCGAATTTGAATTGCGGCTTGGACTTGGCCTTAAATGGTGTGGGAAAACGATAGGCTGCTGCCTTGGGCTTATCCGTTGCCAGGCAGTCGGTCGTGTTGAGTGTGGTATTCCGATCCTGGTCGTCGGTCAGCACTATCTTAACGGGCACCTCTCGCCGGTTAGGCTTATCCACGCACTGGGACTGGGACTGAGGCTGGGGCAGGGGCTGCTCCTGCTGCTCAACAGCTTGGGCAGGCGGACTGCTCTCACGTGAGCCTCCGCCGGCATCGAAGGTTCTGTTCAGTGCGCCTTCCATAACATCGTCGACTACGATCAGCGACGCCATTTCCTCGACCTCCACTTCGACGTCATCCACGCTGTCTAGTGGCCGCAGGCCGAGATCATCGAAATCGGCATCCGACGACGTGAGATTCAAGTCAATTATCTCGACTTGATTGGAGTCCATTTCCTTATCGTTTTCCAAGGAGCTTGATTTAATTTCCGAGTCGATGCTCGGTGGACTGGAACCCTGCTTGACTTGAGGCTCCTCAGCAGGTTGCTCGCTTGGGATTACAGCCTCAGCGCAGGCAGCTGAGCTCAAGACCGGCGATGCACACTCTTCCTTAGCTGCCTTCTGCCCATCCTCCTGCTCCAGTTCCATGGCCTCCACTGTGCAGTTCTCCTTGCGTGATTTGCTTTTCTTCGCTTTGCGCTTCGGCTTGCGTGCTTTCTTGCCAGCTTCAGCTGCAGTCTTTTGCTGCACCACAGCCTCCTCCTCCTCCTCCTCCCCCTTGGCCAGCTCATTGTCCCTCTTGCTCTTGCTGGCGGATCGCATCGAGCTGTTCTCCACAATATCGAAGTAGTCCTTTGGCGGGCGCACACTCTTGCGTGCGCTGCGCCGTGGTGTGTCGGTGAGCAACTGAGTGGACGGCAGATCCTCATTCTCATTATCTTCAATCTGCTTTAGGATCCTAGAACTGCGCGTTTTCCTTGCCAGGGGCGTCTTTGCGGCTTGCGGCGGGGGCTCCCTTGGCGCCATTTTGGGTGACAGGACGCTGTCAGCTTGTTTGAAAAACAATAACGTAAATCAGAATTCGTGCATGCAGCGCTTTCAGAGCATACAAATTGCATTAATTTACCTTTATTTTCCTCCATGTCTGTCAATTTCTTTTTAAACTAAGAACGTAAAAAGCGGGCGTCGATTTTTCTTCGCTGCGTTTAAAATGGCTTTGCTTAGTGATGTTAAGATCATCGGAATGTTGATCGATATAACACAGTTGTTATCGATATGCCTACGAAATCTCAAGCAAAGATCGGGGCTGAGTCTAACTCTATATCTTTTAAAAAAAAAAGATTCTTAGAAATTATCAAGCTTGGTCTTAAAAAAACTAATTATTCCTAATCAGAATAATTTACAAAAGAATAAATTACATTACAGCTGTTTCGAACTGTTTAATTCGATAAATTAGTTTCGATAAATCATAAATAAAATAAAAATTTGATAAGTTGTATAATTTAGCTGTATAATTTAAATAATAATACATCAACTTGTATCCGCTAAATTAAATTATTTAAATGCATATATTTATGCCAGCACAAAAATGTATCGAATCAGTTGCTTATATCAAGTATCGCATGCTGTTATTTAACATTTATTCAACATTTGAGAGGGTCTATCGAATTTATGGCAAAATCGCTTTGAACAGACGTTTTGGCAGCTGCGATGTTATTGGACTATCGATAGTTCTAGTTTAGCTACGTCTTGGTGCAAGGAATAATACATAATTAAATTAAACAATAAAAAATAGGCACTGCGTTGCAACAACTTATTTACTGTGATAGCAACAAGTATCTGGAGCGAATCGCATAGCCCAATAAAACCTTGTAACCGAATCAAAAGCGCAATACACAGGCACAGGCACACGCGTACAAACACACACACACACAAACATTCACACCCATACATTGTACAAGAAAACGCAAAAGACAATTTAAATAAAGTTTTTGCCGTTTAATTGGTGTACACTGTACACAGAATGCCGCCACCAAAAGAACGCAATATTGCCATGATGGGCTACCGCTCAGTGGGTAAGTGCAACCGTATAACAGCCCGAGCAGTGCCTCCAGCAGCTCCAGTCTGACTAATGCCACTGCTCTGTGGGTGCGTGTGCGTTCTTGTTGTTGTTGTTGTTGTTGCTGTTGTTGCTGCTGCTGTCGTTGCTTGTAGCGTAATTGCGTAGTACTTCGGCAACAGCTACAACAACATACAGCAAACATTTGTTGGGCACTCATCGTAATAATTGCGTCTCATCCGCCTCCCCAGGTAAATCCTCACTCAGCATACAGTTCGTGGAGGGGCAATTCGTGGACTCCTACGACCCGACGATCGAGAATAGTAAGTGCCCATAGTGCTGTATGTGCGGCAGATGTTGCTTCCCATATATAACAATTGGGATTAGTCACTGAGTGCGTGTATGTGTGTGAAGGATGCAAATGTCGTCTTACGCTCTGCGTTCAGCTATATACTCAGTGCCCCCCCATGTGATTACTTCATGCACAAAGAACGCAATTTGAACTATGATTAACGCTTGTCTTCCTCGCTCTCTTCTCTGCTATTGCCTCGCACCCGCCATGGCAATGGCGCAGCATTCACCAAGCTGACGCGCGTGAACTCGCAGGACTACGGCGTGAAGCTGGTGGACACAGCCGGACAGGATGAGTACAGCATATTCCCGGTACAGTACAGTATGGACTTTCACGGCTACGTGCTGGTCTACTCCATCACCAGCCAGAAGTCTTTCGAGGTCATCAAAATCATCTACGAGAAGCTGCTGGATGTGATGGGCAAGAAATAGTGAGAGAGATGAGAAATAGTCAGCTCCACGCTGCACACTATACTGACTGAGTGCCTCGTCTCATTTTCTCGCAGTGTACCTGTAGTCCTGGTTGGCAACAAGAAGGACTTGCATCAGGAGCGAATTGTCTCCACGGAGGAGGGCAAGAAGCTGGCGGAGTCCTGGCGGGCAGCATTTCTCGAAACCTCCGCCAAGCAGAATGAGGTAAGGCATGTGTGACTAAATGTTACCCTTGCAGAGAAGCTATAATGACTATAAAGAAAAAGGAAAGAAAAATTTAAATAATTATGTCTGTCCGTATGCATGCTGCAATCCAAACTAGTGTCAAGCTTAAAGCTGTCTTGATGAAGCTTGAATAAGTCGCAACAAAAGATATCAGACCGATCTAATTAATAGATATTTTATATTAATATTTATTTTATAATCGTATAGTAATAGTACTCTCAAAATTTTCAAAAAAAAATCAAAATTGTTCCACTATAACAAATAGGAACGATCGGCTCAAAAATGAGTTAATAAAATAACTCAAGGCACACCTTTTTTAATAGGCCAACTAGCCCTAACTAAGGCAACCAACTTTTACAATGATACGAGGGTCGTTCAATAAGTCCTTAGAAAATCCGATTGAAGAAATCCGAAATCCTATTTTTTGGACGGGATAAAATGTTGGAAAAACGTTTGGCGAAGTGTGTAGAGCTAAAAGGGGACTATATTGAAAAATAAAAAAAAATTCTGCAAAAAGCAGTGTTTTTATATTTATTATTATTATTTATTTTTTCTAGAGACATATTGAACGACCCACGTATTTTTAAATTTCCCTAAAATCTAATAACTAGCATAGCATAGCTGTAGGTTCTATAGAAACAATTAGAAGCTTTGCTAAAGAATATCAATACTACAATATATAGTATATTGCTTTAAAATATAAATCTGAAGCCTTTTGAAACCTTGGTGAGAACTGTTTAATTAGACAAAGTAGACAAAGTAAAAACAGAAAGTAGTTCGAAACATCTGCAAGGGTATACAAACTTTGGCAACGTTTTCTTTTTTTTTCTGTTTTGCACTCAAATTCATCATCGTGTCTCTTTTGCAGTCTGTGGGCGATGTATTTCATCAATTACTCTTGCTGATCGAGAACGAGAATGGCAATCCACCCGAGAAAAGCGGATGTTTTATATCATAAGTCTGTGAGGGCCCGTTACCGTTACCGCGAGCGAACTACGGCGATTTCTGGCTATCGCATATGGCAATACAAATTCGATTCATCATCTATTCTTATGTCGGCAGTTTGGTCTGAGACGCGTGGAAATCTACAAACTAGTAGTAATAGGCTAAAGCAGCAACAAAACAGAAAGCAAAAAGCAAAAAACAAAAAACACAACAACTAACAATACTATAATTCTATGTAGGGTTCGCTTCTGTTGCTCGGCAGCGCGGCAACAAGGCAGGTTTAAGTTAGTCAACTTTTTCACAATAACACAACAGTTACGAAATTCACAAGCAAAACAAAACAAAACATGCAATTTACAATGTCTTTAGTTTCAATTTAAATATAATTTCTACAACTAATCCAACGTCTTGTGTTTTATTATTTAAATCAAGCGATGTTGATATTTACTACTGTGAGCAAAAAGTAAGTTGAATTTTCAATTTAAAATTCGCTGGCTTAAGATGGCGAACTAGTTCTTTTTTTCTCGAGTTGGCAGGACTGTTGATGACATTTGGCGGGAATTTCATGTCAATATCAGTATGAGTACTATATTTACGCTTTTGTTTTCCAAACAATCAAGCGTGCATTTGGCGATTTTTACAATGTCTGATTTAATTGAGCAGAGAAGTGCCATCATATTTTGTTTGCGGAATGAAAGTTCGGCTGCGGAAACGTTGAGAAAGTTTGGGGATGGCCTTTGGTGGTTCTACCATGTCCCAGAAAAATGTTTATAAGTTACAAAGCCTTCAAAGCGGGTCGGGAACGTGTTGATATGATCGGAATATCAGAAGAATCTGTGAAAACCATTTTGTAAGACCGTTTGGACCTACGAAAAGTCAAATCTCGTTTGGTACCGAAAACGTCGCACACTGCACTCGTTCGTCGTGACCATTTCGCCAAGAATTCGACGCATATCGTTCCGCAACCACGGTATTCTCCTGATTTGGCTCCGTGTGACTTCTGGCTATTCCCAAAACTCAAGAGACCACTCCGGGGAACGCGTTTCGAGTCGATTGAAGAGATAAAAGAAAAATCGACAAGGGCGCTCGTGGCTATACCGGAATGGGACTATTTTGCCTGTTTCAAGAATATGGAAAAACGTTGGCATAAGTGTATTTTATCGGGAGGGGATTAATTTGAAGGGGATGAAATTGATTTAGGAGAATAAATAAAGAATTTTGACTTTACAAAAATATTCACCTTACTTTTTGCCCACAGTAGTAAATCACACTAAGAAACCCGGCGAACTCCGATCATTCATCCCGCCAATTCCCACCAAATCCCGCCAAATCCCACCAAATCCCACCAAATTCTACCAGAAATTGATGCGTTTCATCTGGTGTTGGCACCATTGACCCATGCAAATGATATATTTGTCCTTGTATCTGTAAATGCAAACAATCATTTGTTGAAGAATACGGTGTAACTTTTGATCATGTGATGGTGTAATGTGTAGTGTATATGTAGTTGTTATGTGTTGCAATTTATTGTATTGGTGTGAGTGATTGGTTATGTGTGTAGTATCTTTTACCTTGCTTATGCTCGAAAATAACGACATTTATCCTTAGGTGCCCTTCTCCATACAAAGTAAAATCTCAACTTCAAACACTCATAACTCAGTCAATCAAGGAATCTGCATGAGCTTTCAGTCATCTTAATGGAATCCAATGACATTTGACACTGTTTTTGGGCTTTCGAGAGCCTCGCACTGTCTTCGGACTTGCGCGGCTCGTTAAAGCAAACTTACGAAAGTTTGTGTTAGAACTATGCAAACACTCGAGGCCTTCAAATACGTCTGCGGGACTTGGCGAAAGCCACAGACTCCATATCCTAGATGACCTTGAGAGTTAACACGAAGCGGGGGCACCCCAAGTGGGACCAAGACGACCACTGAGCCCATTCATATGCATAACGTGTTGACATTGACCATAACTAATGACACACACACCACACACATGCTTGCGCCTAGGTGACTATCAAGTTGCACACACACACACACGCACATACAGAAATACACATGTTCGCTTGTTGCAATCAGTTCAACGTGCTATGTTTAGGGTTTAATTATGTGTAACCGGCTAATAGCCTGCAAATGATCCGCGGCGTCTGAAGTCCATAATTAAGATTATGACCACGTCTGCGCGCCGGGCAAATCCCCAGCTCAAGCATATGCCATATTAGCAGCAACGAGTGCCAGACAGAAATCTACTCGAGTCGCACTCCAAATCAGTCGTCGTCTGCTTGTGCCGCAAATGGCTCTACTATATGTATGAGCCATTTTTGACTTGCCAAATCCTCGCATAGGACCACAACACAGCTGAAGCTGCTACTGCTCAAACTGCGAGCAATTGAATTAAAATTTAAGCAGCACGCCGCATCAAAGCGAAATTTGATTAACTCTTTGTTTGCAGCCGCCCACACAGTCAGACAGACCGCTGGCAAAGACAATGCCGGATATCTGGGTCATGCCAGCCTCGCGATAATTACTCCGGCGGAGCAATAGGCAAATTTCATTAGTGCTTACTGCAAGTCGAGTCGAGCGCGCTTCAACCAGCGTCCGCGCATCCTTGAGGCGACAGAATGCGCTTGTTTTCTTCTCTTTCCTTTTTTCATTTTCAAACTAATAACATTAGCAGACAACCACGACTGGAAGAGCAGGGACCACGCTCACATATGCTAAATACTTGGCCGCATACATATGCAAGCACTGCTGCACTGCACTGCTGTATGGCAATCTAATTAAAATATTGTGAAAAATAAAAGACACGCAACACGCAAGCAGAACAGGCACGCTGCAAAGAGCTTATACAATATAATAATATATGCTGACTATGCTATATGTAGCATATAAAATATATATGTATATATATGTAATATTTATTTCCTTTTTTTCTACTTTTGATAGCCTTTTTACGAGCCGCTGGAACGCTGTAAATATGAGGCTTAGTTGGCAATAAGCATTTAATTGTCCCACAGGCTCCAAATGCAGGTCAAGCCATAATTAACCTCATGCTGCTCGCTACGCTTTGGGTGCCATAAAGAGCAAGCAACACTATACAGAAAGGCTTTAAAGTCAGCAGATGTCACTGAGTGTGGGAAAGCACACCTTTGGCTTGTTTTGATAACTTTTCGCTTATGCAACTCAAGCCACTCGAGTTAAACAAAGGCAGCTGCTGCTGCTCTATATAGGTACACTATAAGGAAAACAGGGAGGAGCTGAAAGCAGTCAAGTCTAGTTCAAGGGCTGCAGAGCTGTACCTATAGAGACAGCAGCACGCACACAGACACCTGTTTAAAGGCATTAAGGCAGCTGTCCAGCTTTTTATCTGCAGCTGCAGCTGTCCACTGGGCCCCATTCACAGACAGCAAATCCAACTTGGGTGCGTGTGCGTGTGCGTGTGCCTGGGCCTCTCTTGAGATTTGTCAAACTCGAAGGGTCATCAAGGCATATTGATTTATTCACACATCGTCGACTTGATAACTTGGCCAAATAACGTGGAATAAGCTGCAGTAGGTGAAAAGCGTTCGTCCTTAAGCGCTTAATTGCAATACAATTGAAGATGGGCCTGTGGCAGACAGTTGCCGGGGCAGAGAGAGAGAGAGAGAGCACAGCGCAGGCAGCACGAGGTACTGCGGCAGATGCTGTTGGCAAAGTGAGTACAATTGATTTATGTTTCCCTCGCGCTGAGTAGCATCAGCATGAGCATAAATTGAACAGGCTGACGGGGAATACAGCCAGGGGTTGCCAAGTTCATTGCCTGCTGGGGAACGCACACACAAGCACACAGGCACACAGGCATAGAGTCTGCGTTGGCTTGGCATGGACAGAGAGACAGACACGAACTACTTGCTGCACGCGGGTCGTAAACTTTTTACGGAATGTTTCAGCGACCTTGGCAAAGGACTCGCACCTGTGAATATCAAAGAGCTGCCTGCACTCACACACAGAAACACACTCACCCACTCACCCACTCACCCACTCTCAGTCAGACTCATAACTAGCACAGTTATTTGTTGTTTGAACTAATTAAAAACGAAACAATTTGCGAGCGAGCGATACTCAGCCTCCGCCCATAATCCCATTAGCCCATTAACCCGCAGCCCACTGACAACTCGGCGCACAATGGCAGTACAACGGAAGCTGCGAAAATGCATAATTAACAACATGTATGACGTTATGCTTGGACCCAGCCGGCCTTGCCACTGACACAGATTGATGGACCGAACGCTCCTCGCTCACTCACCAACGCTTGTTGGTTAATTAGCTGAGTATGTTGTATAATTAAATGCCAATTCAAATAGTATCCAGAGCCGAAAGTCGATTAAATATTTTACCCACAACTGTAGCAACTTAATGCCAAACGAGTATAACGTATACGCCAGGGTGAACACATTTTCGCAGAGTTGAACGTGGGAAAGCATCTTTCAAAAGCTTCTGCTTCTAATGGCGAAAGCATGTTTATCTCATGTTTACGTAATGTCTCTATTAAATTCAATTATCTTAGGCAAGTTCCAGCTCGAAATAAGTGTCAGGTTTCAAACGAACGAGACGCCCTTTCAGTTCTCCTGCTCCCTCCGTGTCTTTGGGTTTTTTTTTTGGTTTTTTTTTGATTAATTCAATGCCCACTTTGAAGTGGGAAATCGATAAAAGCGTCAACTCCATAACGGAATTGAGGTTTACATAAGTAAACACTCAGCTTACCCATGGCTTATGCCGCAGCTGTTATATTAACTTGATCTCATTAACGCGCTTCACTTTAAGGTTCGTCAAGTGTTCTTTCCATTACGCGGCGTCGCGGTTGAATAAGCAAATAAATAACTTAACTTAAGTCCCCAAAAAAAAGCAGCACAAATAACGTATACGACCCGAAGGAAAGCCCAAAGTAACTCCCACTGGAGATGCACACCCACACACACACACACACACACACACACACGTATAGTACGCGTGAGCGAAGTACATGAAGTTCCGCAGAGTCAAGCACTGCAGCGGGGCTGATTTGATGCTGTGTAACCTGGCCCGAGGCTGTTGGGTTAAGGCAGCTGTTGCTGTTGCTGATGTTGCAAAAGAAAGCAAAAACGTTTAATTCTTTTTGGGTGAAAGCAAACGAAACTGTTGAGCCAAGTGCCCACTCCAGACCACTTCAAAACGAAGCACTTGTCGCATGGTTGCCCAAACAAAAAAGGAAAACAATTCCCGCTGCCAAATCACCTGGGAAATACAACGGAAAATGAAAATCTTCTTCTCTTTTTTGGAAATCAAATAAATTTCCGCATATATACATTTATATATATATAAAATATTTTTATGCTGTCACAACAAAGGATTAAATTAACTCTTGAAAATGTCACAATGCGACCGTCCAGTCTAAAAATACTTGGGCATGACTTTGTTATTGGCAAACAACAGTGCAACGAATTGTCCAAGTGGCCCATTGTTTAGAGCAGCTCAACGGTAACAATTTGCAATTCGCTGGCATTGTTTGTGTCTCTTTTGAGAGCATTGAAGTTTTTCAGGCTGCAAATTGTGAGTTAAAGAAGCCGAAAAAGGAGAAGCAAATTTCTCTTTATGTAAGCCCTTAACTCTTAAAAAAGTTTTGATTTTTTAAATTAAATATTTTCAGCTAAGTTGAAGATTAAAATATTGGTAGGTACGAACCGTGATCTGAATAAATTTAAAGCAATTTTTGGAGTACTTTATTGCGGCTGCCTAGCAAGGAGAACTGCGGCTTCTAGACATAGTTAATTCGGCAAAACCTAACGACTGTGGGCAAAAAGTAAGATGAATATTCTTGTAGAGTCAAAATTCTTTATTTATTCTCCTAAATCAATTTCATCCCCTTCAAAGTAATCCCCTCACGATAAAATACACTTATGCCAACGTTTTTTTAAATCCTCGAAACAGGCAAAATAGTCCCTTTCTGGTATAGCCACGAGAGCCCTCGTCGATTTTTCTTTTATCTCTTCAATCGACTCGAAACGCGTTCCCCGGAGTGGTCTCTTGAGTTTTGGGAATAGCCAGAAGTCACACGGAGCCAAATCAGGAGAATACCGTGGTTGCGGAACGATATGCGTCGAATTCTTGGCGATTTTTGAGCAAAATGTCATCAACAGTCCTGCCAACTCGAGAAAAAAAGAACTAGTTCGCCATCTTAAGCCCGCGAATTTTAAATTGAAAATTCACCTTACTTTTTGCTCACAGTAGTAAGTCAGTAAATTTTATTTTAGATTTCATATAATTCACCCGGAGAATTCCCTCAATTAAAGCTTATATGATAAAAAGTCAATAAATATAATGGAATTCTGAAAACAATTTTCATTTGCTTGCGCCGTTTTATTTGATGTCATTTTATGTATAAATGCTGCTGCGATACACTCGCCAATTGAGCTCTTTGCATGCTTAAGCGAAGAAAGGTCAACTTTAATTTGTAGAAAGAGAAATGCATTAAAAAATTCTCTCGCTCTCTCTGAGCACAATTAACTGCACCAATTCAGCTCCAGTTGTTGTCTCTCATTAAACTTGCAGGGTATTTGCCAGTTGAATTGGTGCTGCTTTCCCTGTGTTTGCGTACATGCACGTGCAACTTAATTATTCTGGGAAAATGGCAAAAATCAAAGACGACATTAAAACACCGTATATTACACTGTGCATTCCGGTTGCCTGCCAATACCAATTGCATTTGATTGAAGTGCATGGAAATTAACGAATTCTGGAAATCTCCTGTTCCACATAAATTTGTCAATTGTAGCCAGCTGGGCGCTCGAATCGAATTGAGCTTGCAACAGCGAGCGCGTGGCACGAGGCCGGTATCGAAAACGTGACTGTATTAACATTTAGCAGCAGCTTCTGCAAGTTGGCCGAAAAGGTACTTGCGCAACGAGAAGTGTCGACAATAAATCACGCTTTGGCCAACAGAGCAAGAACCGAATCGCTCTCAAAAAAAAAAAAATAAAAGAAAAGAACAAGAGAAACAAGACCAAACAAAGGAAAGCCAACAGCACTTGGTCGGCATTGCCTTAGCCTTCTTTAAAGGCCAAACAAATTAGGCGCGACAAAAGGAAAATATATTTCGAATCGAATTTAAGTCGAACTCTGTCGGCGGCAGCCATAGAAATGGAAGAATCAAATTACGCAGCGAAACGTTGCTGTTTCCTTACGATATACCGACATATTTATTTATTACCTATTGCTGTAGCAGTCACAGATTAATGGCATTGCCGGGCTGAGAATGGCCAGGTAAATGCTCAAAAAAGTTGCTAAAAATTATACACTTTTGCATTTACATAATTCGAACTGAAGTACATCATATTCTGCAATTAATTAATTTTAATTTGCAGCTCCATTTTAGCCGCAGTTGCGGCGATTGCGGTGTTTGCGCATTATTACGCATACGCAGCGTTGCACCTACCGCAGCTCATTAGCTGTGACCAGTGCATTAAGAGGCTTAACTACACAACCTAAGCGAGCCAATTAACATTGCTGTGTACTGAACACTTGGAAACTAGCGTATGGCTTACAAGCACTAATACTTGGCATACAAATAATCCCATGCACTTGGCTTGACTCTCGCTACGCCTTCACGTGCCACTTGAGGCAAGTTGCAAAAGCAGATTGCCACTGAAAAGATACGCTTTATCGTTAGGGTATTCCGTTGTCGGCACTAAGCAGTTGCCGTGCCGTCACCGATTGTTGATTTCTCGGCTACTTTTCTTCTTTGGTTACCTGCTGTTTGACAAGCAACATTGTCAACGCTACATCCGTCTGCGTATGAGGGGATAGCAAAGGACCCCATTGAGCTACTTTGAGCTCGCCTTTGTTGTCGATTTAAAATGCAATTTCAAGAATCTGAGCTATAAATGGAAAGATGTGTGCCAATTGGCAGCAGAGGCGTAAGAGCATAAGTATGTTATGTGCTTGCTTCAAGTTATATCATTTGAGCAGAGATATTCTTCACGTGCTCTGCATGCAGCTTTATTCACGAATCGAGCTGGTAAGTTTTGCTCAAATATCGACATTGCATATCTCACAGTTGCCATTGACCACGGTAGAACCGCCACGCCGAATAACCGTAGGGCGACCATTGTTATAGCCCGGCCGACTGACAATCACATTACTGTTGGGCGACGAGAAGCTGCGATACTGCTGGCCATCAATGTAAACTGGATCCCCATCGGGGTTGGGGCCTGTGTGTGTGTATGGGGGGGGGGGAAGGTGAGTAGTAGAATAAGTAGAATCTATACGAATGCAGAGCGCAACTTACAAGTCAAGCAAACGCCATTGACCACAACGGTGCCGGGGTGAGCTGTGGACAGTGGGGAGAGTGCATCAAGTCGGGTAATTAGCACAGATTAAGTCGGCATTAATGTCTCAGGCTCAGTGCTTACCGCTAATCAACGCCGACAGCAGCCCCAACGCGAGAAGTGCACACGTCAAATACTTCATATTGGCTGCAGTCAACTGGCCTCCACCCAATGTGCATAGTGTTTATATATGGGACGCAAATCGAAAACAATTTGCATAATGTGTGAGCTAAATGTTATCGCTAACGGTTCAAAGAGCCGTATTAAAAACTCGCGATGAGAGGCAGGTCGACTACGGCATGCACTCGAGTGGGAAATCTAGAAATTCTTGACTAATCTTCAATCTCTAAAATAGAGAACTTTGAAGCTGGAATTTATTCTAATATATAATTTAATATATAACTTACACTATACGAGCAATTTATATTGCTATTATAAGCTACGAGTATAATATGATTATTTGCCTTGGAGACTCCCGCCCAGCGATAAATATGCAATTTAATAAATAAATCAAAGGCTGCTTTCAAATTCAACTGAAAGCCGCATTTACATAATCACTACCCACACCTGCCCGGGGGGCAGAGCAAGCGGGCAATTTGTTGATCAACATGAATGACAATACACATTTAATTCTCGCGAAGCCGGCATTTCCCACAGCAATAAAGATATCTATTCAAAGCGGGCGGGTCCGATTTCGCGGCGTTTGTCGTGACCGGCAGAACATCCATTCAGTCGGCTGTCGTCCGCCCGGCGTAGTGCATATCGATTACGTGCCCAATGGGGGAGTACATCGATGCTTCTAACAGTTGCAACTGCTGCTGCTGCTGCTGCTGCTGTTGCTGTCGCGTACGGAGTATGTACTATATGCATGTATAGGCGATTAAGACTGGGCATTTCCCTGCTTTGATTAATATTGTCTTCTCGGCGCATACGGAAAGTCGACATGCATTTAGTATATAGTAACGATTAGTCGGGCGTTCTAGTTCTAGTCGCGGCTGCTCGACCAGCAGCATGCCCTGTAGTACGCCAAAACAGCATACTGCTTTTATGCTGTTTCTTCTACCTTTAACCTATATTAATGCTGCCCTTATGGCCAAGTGAGTTGTCAATACTTTAAGTCAAGTTAGGGTAAATCAATCAAGTGCATTTCCTGCAGGCACACGCAAACACAGGCAGCAGTCTATGCAACTCGCTGTCATCGCTTGCGGGGTACTGAAAATCACGTCAAGTGCAAATATTGCTATATAAATATAGCCGTCAGCTCTGACATTCAACCAGACTCGTTTTGCACCTCACTATAGCAGCAGCAGCAGCAGCATCAACAGCAGCAGCAGCAGCAACAGTAGTTCTACCAACAACAACAACTACAACAACATGGGAAATTCCGCTGCGGCAATTGTGATTTTCGTTCTGTGCGCTTTGGCCATCGCTCAAGCGGCTGTTTACATTGGCGGCGGATGCTACGACTGTAAGTTATTCGTACGCAATATATATGAATTAATTGAATAATGGCAAATAACTAACGGGACACTCAGGTAATCCACCTGGAGGCCAAGCGCCTGGTGTTTACACTGCCAACGGCGGCGGCGGTGGTGGCAGAGGAAACGGCGCTGGCGGCGGCGGCGGACGTCCGGTCTACTCAGGCAACTTTGGCCCGAATGGCTACGGCGGAGGTGGCGGTCGCAGCGTCGGCGGCGGCGGTGGTTACCGCAATGGCGGTGGTGGTGGCGGCGGTGGATACGGAGGCGGTGGTTACGGCGGCGGCGGTGGCTATGATGATGGTCTGACGCAAATCATTAGCGGTTAAAAGCAGCAGGCTAGCGCAAAGCCTGACCTCCACATAATTCCACGAAAATAGCTCGAGCTGTGTTTGTTGTTTCTCGCATTGTTCATACGCAGCGTTGTACCGACTGCCACTCAAAGTTCTTCAATTCAAACAGAAATGCTCTACACGGCTTCACAATAAAGTTTGTTTAGTTTAAGGGCAAAAACATATATAATGTCGTTCTCTCTCTGTCGCTCCCCTTCCCTTTCTGCCTTGCCTAACCGGTTAAAAGCTTTTGAATTTGCATTCTGTTGCGCGAGTGCCCCGCTGCAATTTCTTATAATCATGCCCGGGCGAGGTCTCATAAATATTGCAATACTAAGCATCATTTTTTCTACTATCTGTAAGCACTTAGCTGCACTGCAATCTTGTACACCTTTCACATTGAAAATATAAACAATTTTATTATGAAAAGTTTTCTATTAGACAACGAATTAAATGATACCTATTATTATACAATTTTAACAGTGCAAACATTATTGTTAGGTATTTCATAGTCGAACAGTCTAGCGTCTAAGCCGCCCGGAATTCCGCAGATATTTCTTCAGTATTCGCAGTATTTTGTATCGCGGGGCCTCCCGCGTATTATAACGCCAGTGATTGCTTTTGCATGAAAATCGAAAAATAAGGATATTTCCCATTTGTCACAGTTCAAAGCGTTAATACCATTCATAATGCCAGTGGGAACGCTTCTTTATGCTTACAGCTTAATATGGCCAGGCAAATGAGGTAGAAATCAAAATTTGCCCTGCTTATAGAATAATCCGCACATAAATATTTTGATTAAATGGAACTGTAATTGTAATTGGTAAATACATCGCAGTCTGTGATTTTAATAATTTATCCAAAAAAAAAAGGGCATTCACTTGTTTTCCAAATTAATTATTATTATAATAAAGCAATTTGCGATAATTGAATTGACCAGCGAGAAGGTGAAAGCGAAGCAACCTTTTCAAGGGCAATTGGTATGTATCGCTGCCAATTAAATTTCGAAAACCTTCAACAGTTCATTACCTTCTTTCACCTTTGCCTGACGAGTCAACAACAAGCTTAATCAGTTTATAAAAGTTGCAAATTTGACTGAAAGCAGAGGGAGCCAAATCCGCCAGTGGCCAACTGCCATCTGCCATCTACCGTCTGCCATCTGTTATCAATACGACGGGATCTGATGAGAGCAGTAATTAAATCTAAATAATCAATACAGTTAGTGCGAGCTTTCAGTGGGGCCCGGTGCACAGCTTAACGTCATAGCAAATAAGGAAGAAAATAGTTTGATATTAAAAAATGTGAGTTTGAATTTTGCATCTGTCGAAAAGCTCATAGAGCGTGAGTAAATCCGCTTGGGGTATAAGCAAGAATATATCAATATATACGGACAAATGAAATCGTTGTTATCCTTCCACTGGCAAATAGAATATCTATAAAATATCTTGAATAAAATTTCAGTTGCTCCCGAAAGTATGCAAGCATTTCTGAGCTGATTTTCATGCAGGCAAAATGTGGTTTTCTGTGTATCTGCTTTATTTTCTCAAACAGAAATGAATTCCATTTGATAATTGCAAATTGCCTAAATTCTAACCAAAGCAGAAATGTTTTTAATTTTCTTGTCTTTGAATGGCTTAGCCCCGTTTGCAGGTAGACCCATTGTTGGTGGGCAGCTCTTGGCCAATCTGTTGCATACCCACACACCTGCCCTTGAAAATGGTTTTTTTGCGTTTACGTCTGCATTAGGCTATGCCACTGCTGTGTGTCGGTGACAGGCTGTCAAAGTGCTTGTAATTTGATTTAAGCTTTGCACGATGAAGGATTTGGCATCTACCAGAGGCCTACAAAATGCCATCAATTCCAGAACGTACTTCCGGCTTAGAAAGAGCTGACTTAATTAAACGCTAATGGGATTGAATATGATGCTTTTGAGCCTGTCGCTTGCAGCGTACATTCGTATCGCTCAGCCTGATTAAAAACAGGCCAAAATGCTGTCAATGAATTCGCGATTGCTTGAGTGCCTACTAAGTGCTGTAGGTATACAGGTCTTCCATTGAAGTACCAGAAAGCAGAGCAGTTCTATGCCCAGAGAGTGGAGCTCGTTTTTTGATTAAATCTAAATGTTGCATTTAAATGAAATTCACACTCGACTTAATTTAAAGTTTATTTTCTATGGTTTTCATGTGCATATCTAGCTTGATTTACTTGGCGCATTAACGCATTAAATTTCTCAATAGAATTTTTGCATTTTTTTCTGTGAAATTTAAATCATTGGAAACTCTCAACCTTTCGCTTCCTTGTAGTATGTCGGTATATTTATTTATTCCATTTATTCCTCGAGCGCTGAAAGGAAAATTTCATTAAAATGGTTGAGACACAATAAAATTGCTTGTCGTATCCTGGCAAAATGCTCGGCTCGAATGGCAACAGCTTCCTGGCTGCAACGGTGGCCTCTGACATAGTAATAGAAGCGCAAGTGCGCTACATAAACTATGAATGCTAACGTACATTACACTCAACATAGCGAAATTAATATCGATCTATGTGTGTGCCTTGAAGCCGGCAGTGTGTAGTGTGTTCTTTCTTCTACGCTGCCAACAAAGTTATAATTTTTCCCATGCGAAATTTAAAACCAATAATTTTCTGAATTCGCAAACATTCCCCACACCCTTCGACAGTTTTGTTTAAGTTTGCTGAAAGTTTTCCATCATACTTCAAAAGAAAAGCGCCAACTTCTCGTGCTTGAGCGCATAATGGATAAATACCTGTAAAAATTGTTGAGCACGTTCCAAGCGACGTCTCCGCGTGACCAATTTACCATATCTCGCGAGTCATTCAACCGCCGGCAGACGGAGAAGACTGTGAACTGCAGGCGGCTGGCGGGATTACGTATACGCGGTGTGGGAGGCTCATTTGCATAGATTAAAACTAATCGTTTATCATATTGTGGGCCAATAAAATTTAAGTTTATTCAATAGACACATATATACACATCGATTAGATTATTGTTTAGAGAATATACATATAATGATTTTTCATACTCAAACTGCTTAGTACTACCAATAGCCGATCGCTGCCCGACCCAAGACCCACGCTATGGAATCACACGCCCATTTAAGCGAAACGCTCAATGCTTTGCATTTTCAATTGGACAACCTTTACCAAAAATGAAACGCCGGAACACCTACCAGCTCGCCTGCCAAAATCAACAGCCTATGGCCTGCTCATGATCCGCACTGTGCGACGCAGCACCAATATGACCATTGGCAGGAGCGTAATCCTCACCAAGACGATGCTGCCGGCCTTGGAACATGCCTCCTCCAAATCGCGGCAGCTGCCGAAGTGCTTTTCGTCCGACAACATTTTAGCGGTTTCCCGTGCGAATTCCACGGAATTTTGGTAGCATTTGTAGCGTGCGCTGTTGTAGATGCAATTCTCGTATGCGTTTCGTGCGCTGTTTCCATTATTGGCAACAATAACAAAACAACATTGGCAAGAAAACAAACAAGAGAGACACAGAGACAAGAGCAACAATTAGTATTCCGTCATCGCGCTGCGAACGCGACAGATGTTTACCAGCAGAATTCCAGATATTTGTCGCTCGTATTGCGCGCGTAGTCCTGCAAGTCCTCGCTGAGGATGTTCTCGAATTCCTTGGTGCAGGTTATCCAATCGGGCTTGATGTGAGCGAAGCACTCCTTGTGCCGCAGATAATCTGCGAGGAATATGCAACATCGTTAAACATCAAGTCGGCGTAAAATCCGATTTTATGCGTGCTTAGATGCGTTGCAAATAAATTTCCGCACGCCAAGAAAAGGCAAACAGCAACAGACTTAAGTCGAAACACGATGACTAAAATAACGTGAAATAGCACAATATTTTCACAAGCAAATTAAACGTGAAACAAAAAATAGCATATATACTATGTGCATTTTATTAGTAAATGCAACTTCGGCTTACTCAGCTTGCGTGTGGAACAAAAAACTGGAAATGCCATGAAATATTTAATACTTTATAAAGAAACCTGAGCGTAGAAAAAAAAAATACAGTCGATTCACATTAAGCTGAAAGAATTTAAAAAAATCACGTCATGCGAAAATTTAACTTTTTATGCAAATAACAGAAAATAATGACGATGAGCAATTATGAAATGAAAAATAAACACCACTAATGGAAGCAATCATTGTTACTTCAATCAACAAAACTTCCGCATAGAATTGCTGCAATATGTCTAACCATGCATACAGTATATTTAAGTGCGAGAACAGGCTGAAAATAGCAAGCTGTATTTATATCAAAATGTAAAATAATTATTGCAAAAAATAATAAAGTAAGGAAAATAATTTTAAATAACACATTTTTTAATTAATCTCAGTTAATTAATTTTATGAAAGGCAATGTCATTAATTAACTACACTTAACGAATTTTCTTCAGGTCTATATTTCACGAATAACATTAAAGACCACTCAGAAGTGTAGTTTTTTTTATTTCCTACTCACCTCGCTGGAAATCCTCATCGGCACAGAATTTGCCGAAAAACCTACGAGCTCCTTCCACATTGTTTTTGAATAGACTAACCTTCTGGTTCTGCAGACAGCGCGCCGAATATGCGTCAAAGCACTTCATGCCACGTTCGAATATGCTGCAAGGTGAAAATATAAACGCAAAGCAATATACAATATACTTCTATGTAGATGTAATAACAAATCAGCATTAATAATGGCGAATGGGGTTTTGTTGTCATGACAAAAATCCGCTTTCAATTAAATTCCAAATTTCGTAATTTGCTAAAACGTTTGTGCCGCGCAATTTTAATTGCCGATCAAATTACAGGCCCACGAACCGGACAATACAGGTATAAGCCTGGCCATAATCTTATCCATCGCCTGTAGGCAAATTAATTACGTTATTTGTATAGGACGAAATGAATGAAAGCGTCCCAAGTAAATGGAGTTATCCCTTTGTTTTAACTTTCCGCGCTTGTGTACATACATACTTTCACATTATTAATTATTCCTTAACTGCTTGCGAGCATCCCGAGCGAAACTTTATCGAAGACAAACATTAACTATTGATGTAGCCTCTGCCACACGACTCGCACACACACACACACACACACGTGTACCAGTTTATTTCTGGCTCACAGGCAACTTGCAGGCACATGCAACACACTTACTTGCACTTAGCCAGAATCTCTTTCTTGCTAATGACTATTTTGGTATTCTGCAGGAATTCCATTAGATGCGGTGGCAAATCCTTGAAGCACTCGTCAACCATATTCTCAGTGCTGCCGCAATCGCTATCGTCAGCTGAGGAGGAACTGGATTGACTCTGAATTTCAGTCTCATTTCGTGGATATGCAAGAGCACAGAACGGCATGACAATGCCACAGAACAACACAAGAGATTTGGCCACAGTCATAGTATAAATTAATTTCGAAACTGATTTCCGTTTCCGCTGCTTGCCGTTTAAGTCCTCGAAGTTCGCCTGCTACCAAAGAATTGAGCTGCTCGGCCCGTTTGTGCGTTAATTTATACCACACTTAACAGAATTCTGTTAGAGCTATGTTAACTGAAGCGCATGCTCCTTGCCGGCACTTGCACGTGCTTCCCCAGTTTGTTTATTGCCAAAGGGAAACCTGTAGGAGTCGCCGTTAAGCACAGACTGCCTTCCCGTCCGCTTTTATAGGTATACGACTATATCCACGTCACTTTGCTGTGCTCAATTAGCTGCTTGAATGTATGCATCGCCGTACAGACATTCAGACGTAAGCGCACTTGCAATGGAAATGTGCGGAGTGAAGAGCACAATAATCACATGCCAAAAGTTGCACTGCAAGCCGTGCAGGCGAAGCAACTGAGTTGCGTGGTTGCACCACAAGTGAATGGCATTACGTGCATATCCCAGAGAGGGGGGCGCGTCCTTTTCGACTATTCGGATGTGTATGTGCTGTGTGAGCCGTCGGTTCAGCGCTTTATTGCATACTAATATTTCGACCGTGTATGGCGTGCACACTTGTGCCTTCCTACACCCACCTTACTTGCGGCCTATTGAAAACTAAATGAGATCCAAAGCTGCTGCTCTGAATAGCTTCCCAAATAGCTTCCTCCATTGTGTGTCTAATTAACCCCTGCATGATGTGAGAGATTTGATAGCAGGCATGCTAAATTTAATCAGAAAGACACGTTACCTTCGACGCAGGCTGCTCAACCCATACATAGTACTTCTGCGATTTTTACTTCCATAACTCTAAAGGCATATATAAAAAACAAAGTTATCAAAAAAGAGGGTTTCAACTAGTTTTCCCTAAATTTCATTCAAATACCTAACTATTTTCTGAACTGAGAAAATCATTTGAGAATAAGTAAAGATTTTTTAAATTAAGCAGTATTAAAGTCGTTACCCCAAAGTCTATGCTGCACGCTGAAGCCCACAAACTTAAGTTCTTTTCATGTTTTTTCTTTGCTTTCTGATTATTCTTTTCCTTTTTTTTGCTGCCGTCGCAGTTGCGTTTGCCTTGAGTGCAGCCGTAAACCTGCAAATGGATGCTAATAAGGTTTTCGGCTGTCGAGCTTTTAGACTTTAGGTTTTATACATATAAAAAAAGTTGTTCTTTTGACTTGGAATTCCCTTTATTTGTAGCTTGAGTTTTGATTTGCTTAATTTTCTGAAATTTTCCTAAGGCACATTTCCTGTTTCCTTGACCCTCCATAGCTTTTATCAAAATCAACTGAAGCACGTGGTAATATTTGATTTTCCTCTACGTTACGTTTTTATCAAATCCTGTTTATCATTTTTGTTGATACAAAGTAGCAATTCTCTTATAGTAGCAATTAGTTGCGAGTGCTCTCATTGCCAAAGTGCTGACAGCAAAGTTGAGACAAGGTACTTATCGCTGAACTCACCCACTGCTGACAGCTAATTGACTGTCGACAGCAAACGGAAAAGCATACAAGGCATTAATACCTGTAAGAGTAGCTGAAGAGTTTGGCTTATAGTAGTATGTCACTGCGCCTTGGTTAAGTGATTGAACCAGATTAAGTATTCGCAGATGTAAAAAACGGACATGGTATTTTGCATTGTGAAATCTTTATTTATTATTAATTATTAATTAAAAGCATATAAAATTGTATGCATGCATATTAAATTTACCATAATTATAACTATAATTATAATTTTTTTATAACATATTTATGTTCTATTAAATATTGGCGCTTTCCGACACCGTTAACACGTTATCTGCCAAATGCCCATGTTGCCAAATGCTCAATGTATATTCTGCAGTAGTTTTGTCTTTCAGATTATTGCCCAGTTAGCAACATTTTTGAACAAATTTAATATCACTAAAGCACAAGCTGGACTCTGCCACAATTGCCCATATGAGCCAAAGGTGGCAACGGAATTGCTGTTATACCAGAATAGCACACTGCAGCACAAGAATTTGTGTAACTCTCGTCGAAGTAAGCAATTAAATTTCACTTGTTGCAATTAAGGTATCCTTCCCACCGACTTGACTGATTATTTAGAAGCGCTGAGCTCCGCGGTGTTCGCCCGCTGCAACAGAACTAAGCCGCACTGCCCGATTCGGAGTACCATTATGTCCCAGCCCTGTTAACAGTGGCCTGTTAGGCACAGCGCATGCTCCTTGCCGGCTCGGTTATTACTATAAACTGTGGTCGTATTTTCCTTGCATAGAATAGTCGGGTGAGTCGGTCAAGAGCTGCAACAGAATGTGGCAGCAGTGCGAAAATAGCAAACAGTGCACCTTTGCTTTGAACTCAACTTTTGCTGTAGGCCTTATACTTTTACGATTAGTCCGAGCTGCATTAAAAGCCCGCTGGATGACATCCTCGTGTCCAGCACAGTCCAGAGATTGCAACTGAAGTGCGATCTGTCCCGCAGTGCAGTGTAAATTAGGACAATGCGAATTTAAGTCCATGTACTGTTATAGTTTATGGCTAACAGCTAAACCCCAGGTGCACTTGGCATGGTCCTGGTATTATGTACTGCCTTCGGGCCAAGCAAAATGCCAGCTAGTGCAGTCGTAAGTTGGCTCATTGCACTTTAATTAACACCTGCTACTGTTTTTTTGCCTCATGCAGCTTCAAATTAAACGCCAACTCGCTTTTGGGATTTTTTAAAAACATTTATTTTATGCAAAAACTTGTACATAATTTAGTTTGATTTCTGTTACAGTTGCATACATAATTATCTGTATTATGATTATTATTATTATTATTTGAACATAAGTGGATAAACTTGCGATTATATTTGAATGAGTTTGCCGTTAGGCAAGTGCACATTTGGATGATTTCCGAATGAATGAATAATGTGAATATTATTTAAATCAAATGGTTCAAGTAACACAGTACACAAACAACATTCAATTTGCCATGTGCTTAAACTTATCGTACCATTACGCACTTATTATAGATTCATATATATTTATAGATATAGATATATATTGGGGTTTCGAGGGTAGTCACAATCATCAATTGAATTGAGTTTCGAAATCGAGTGCGAAATCAAATTCCATCGATAAAAACCTAGGCAGCACACCGAAAGATATCGAAATGTTGGCTTTTGGCCGTGTGCTACGATTGCTACGATTGCACGATTGCCGCTACACTAGCATATATCATAGTAGTAGTAAAAGTATTTCAGTAGTTTATTATCGCTCGGTTAATTCCATAAGTTATTATCGTCTGCATGAGTATGTTATGTTGCATGTGTTTATCATTATTATATAGATTAATTTCATTTTGTATGGGTTGCTGCCTATCCTTGGCCCTAGCTTAGGTCTCTCATAATTTGCTAATTGCTCAGCCAAATTGCGATTTGTTTCTGCTTTTGATTGGTGCCGATTGGAGTTTATTTAGTTTAACATGGTTTAACTTAGAAGGCACACTAATTACACTGCACTCAGCAAAATTCTTTAATTTCAAACAACGCAGAGGTTTTCTTTCCTTTCATTTGTACCATAATTTAAATGCAATTTAATTTTATATATTTATTTTTTTTTCCATTTGCTCTTCTTTATCGTTACTAATTTATACATTTGATTTATTTCAAATTAAAGAATTTTGGCTTGTTTCGTAAGCTCTTCATAGGTCTGCAAATCGTTACGAATTTCTGTCGATTTTATTTGTTTTTTCTTTTTTGTTTGTGTTTTGTTGCGTATAATACATTGTGCTTGAGCTCAACTATAACATTAATTAGATTAGTAAAAGTATTTATGTTTAACTTGTACATTATTAATGCATGATATTCGTTACTTCGTTCATTAACTAAATATGGCTCTGTTCGCGTACAATTCTCTCGTATTATACTGTAAGAAGTTATGGTTCAGTACACGCATTTCTCCACGTGAACTCACAGCTTAAATACCTAGTATTGATGGGTGTGTGTGCGTGTGTGTGTAAGGGTTTGTGAGTATAAAGTATAAAGAATATAGAAGAAATCGAAATACTTCTTCATTTTAACAAGAATTTGCGTCAATTTAACAAAAAGAAAGGATGATTACCCCGCGTCTATCCTAAGCCATAGCGGAGAGCGTACAATAATCAAATATGCTGCCCCATGGATGGATATGTGTGTGTGTGTGTGTGCGCGTGTGTTTGGGTATGTGTGTGTTTGATCACTTAAAATATATATTATATTTATTACACAAGTAAAACAACTGTTTGGCCTTAAATACTACAAAAAGATTCTTCTTCGCGTTGTGATAGAAAAAAACAAATGTTTTCGCAGATGAGATTCCGTTAAACATGATATTCTTTTTCCAATTTCTTGTTTGCTTTCGATTCTATTCTCTTGCTTTTTTTTCCTTTAAATATAGTATAATTTATAGCATAGGCATAACTAATGGCTCCAGGGGCATATACACAATTGGATATGCGCATTGCTGCAGTTTAAGTAAGTTTTGTTCGCTGAACTTCTTAGTATCGACTACTTAAATGTGATTTAATTTAAACTAGGCGCTACGTTTGATTTGTTTTTGTTATCGTTATTGTTATTATTGTGTAGTTGTAGTTGTTATTGTATTTGTATTTGTATTTGTATTTGTAATTGTAATTGTAATTGTTTTTTGTTTTCTTTTCAAATGGCCACAAAATTCAATACGTTATTTTTGTAGCAAGAGTTGCAGGCGCAAGCAACAGGCCACATACGCTGTGTGTGTGTGTGTGTGTTGTTGTTGTAGATGTATCTGTATCTGTGTCTGTGTGTGCTGTGTATTAGTAATTGTCAGTGACGAGTGCTGTTTTATTGTTGTTGCTGTTAGAGCTTCATTGAGATGCCGGACAGTGTTCTGCCTACTGCCACGCCCCCAGCCACACACTGTAGTTGCTGCTGCTGCTGCTGTCGTTGTTGTTGTTGCTACTTCCGCTGTTGCTGGTGTGTCACTTGCTGCAGCTCGTCTGGCAGCAGGCGACGCATTTTGAGATGGATTTTGGTGGTTTGGTTGTGGTGGTGGTGTGAAGTGTGTTGTTTTGGCAGTTTGGTTTAGATTTTGTTTATTTATTGTTTGGTATATAGATATATATATTTGGTTGGGTTAGCATGTAAATAAAAGAGAGTCATAGAAATGGAAATTGAAATTAAATGGTTAGCGTTTGGTTAATTTTCGTTCTAATTTCGATCTTCGTTCCGCATCGCATCGAAACATCGAGGTTTCAATGTGCGAATTGTTGATGAGCGCAAAAGTTACTAAATGAAAGCGGGCAAATCGAATGGATTTTTGAAATGTATGCGATAGTAATGTAGACACACAATCGATAGTATCGACGACCATCGAGTGGGGGAAGGGCAGGCACACAGGACATGCAGGCCAAGATTCGGTTTCGGTTTCGGTTTCAGTTTCAGATTCAGATTAGCTCACAGACGTTTAGTAACTTTTTCGAATATACAAAAACTATTCAAAGAGAACTCCAAATATGGACAACAAACTAGAAAAGTCAACGTTACTTTGCGTTTGTTTTTTTTCTTTTTTGTTTGCTTTTGTTTTTAGGACAAACACATTCGTAGATAGTGCAAATAGATTTAGATAGTTTTTTTCATAGTTTTGTATATAGTATAAATATATGTGGTATATATTTGAACTGTTTAATACGTTATTAATGAAACATTTATTGGTTATTCAAATCGTTTCGGGAGTCTATCGAGTAATTTACAAAACAACGTAAAGAGAATTGCAGTAGTTTTTGGTTTATGTTTTTTTTTTTTGTTTTTAGATTATTTTTTTGTTTATTTACTAGTTTTGTTGGTTGTTGTTTTTGTTTTTACTTTTATTTTCTTTGTTTGGTTAACTTGGCCTTTGGTTAGTTAAAATTAGCAATAATATTACATCACATATCGTCTGATATAAATAAATACGTATATAGTTTGGTTTGTATGGTTTTTATAGTACATATGTAGTATGTAAATGCTAAAGAGTTTCAAATTCAAATTTCAAGATTAGGGAAAGTATCAAAAGTAAAATTGCAAGTGCATTGGCTGTCGATAATTCCAAATGAAAATGTTTAATTATATTTTTTCTGAACAATGCCAAGGTAAAGCGTTATTTACAGTTCTTCTGTTTTAGGTTTTGTTCAATTTTGTACAAAAAGGCATTTCGTGTGCATATCTCAAGTTATTTGAATCAAGAATCAATGTAAGACATTCCTCAGCATGGCATTAGAATCGATTTAGTACTTGTATCTGTTTATTGTTTATTGTGAATCTGTTGCTGTATGTGATGTAAAGTAAGTGTGTGCGATGTAATTGTGTGTGTGTGGATGTCAGTACTTCAAGAGTTTTAAGCAAATGCATATGCAATTTTATAGAACGTTACACAAGTAATCATCTTACTGGACTAAAGAGATATTAATCATATTGTATTTGTATATAGTTTATATTACTGTAAATTACTGAGATACCAGAACCAGATAAGTAAGCTTATATAGAGTAAGTCTGTTAAAAACACTTTGGTGGGCGTATATTAATGTGTATGTGTTGGTATTAGGCTAGCTAGGTCTAGCTATAGTTTCGCTTGCTTCTCGCTGTTCGTCTTCGACTTTATCAATTATTATTATTAATTAATACGAGCGTAAGTATTAAACTAAGTACGGGACAGTAGGAGGAAGATGAGACAGAAGCATTGACAGTTACGCCACCGGGGATTACGTTACGTGATAGTAGTAGTAGTAGGTGGAGAAGGTGCTTGAATTGAGTTTGTTGCTAGTAGTATTGGTAGTGGTACAAGAAGACCCTTCGGATGGGTGTGTGCGTACACAGAGCTTAGGCCTAGAGTTTAGTTCTTAGATAATTAGTGTTGCAGACAAAAGTTAAAAGTTTTCTCTCTCTTTCTCGCTTTCTAACGTGATCAATGAGTTATGTGTGATTGGATTGGGTTGAGTTGGGTGTAGGGATTAGGTTCGGAAAGCGTTAGATTCGAACGATCTGAAAGACTGAAATAGCTCGAACTGCCGACGAAGGGCATTCGATTTGTGGAAATCATAAGACTTGATAATTTGTTGTTGTTTTTTTTTTTTTTTTTTTTGCTTTTTTGCTGTTTGTTGGTTTTGTTTTCTGTGTTCGTGTTGCACTTCAACAAAAGTCATTGATCTTTATTCTGGTACACTTTCGGTTCAATTGCAACATACATTTAAGTGATATACAAGGTAAAAGTTTACAGACTAACAGGGCCTTAAGTACTACGATACACATATATAAAATTCATATTCATAGTTCATAAAAGATAAAGTAATAATCATAATTGTATGGCTTAAGAGAGAGTAATACAAAAAGTACGTTTTGCTTTAGAAATACGGGACACTTCGTAACTTTTCCTACGCATTTGATTCATTTTTGATAAATGTTTTTCTTTTTTTTTTTTTGTTTTTATTGCTGTTTTTGTAAAACATCAAAGGCACAAGTCAACGTCGTCAACAAAGAAATAAAATAAACTAACAAATATAGATTCAAAAATAAAATAAAAAACAACGTTTGTAAATTAAAATATTTTTGCTTAGCAGCTTTAGCTTTTAGCTTCTTTCCTGTTCTATTGCACTGATTTCTCGGCATGTGTATGTTTCTTGTTTGAATTGTTCGATTGCAAAGTGTTTTCAATTCTCAATTTGTGTGTATTTTTTTTTTTTTTTTGTTTTTATTGTCAATGTGTCACTTTGTCAATGCTTGCAATTTTCGTTCATCAATCAAACTCGCAAACAGGATGCAGTTGCCGCCAAAGAAACGCGACAGGGCGGCGGTGGGGGCAACTGCATCCCGTGGGGAAACAAATAAAAATAAAAATAAACAAAATTTATAGATGAGTAGAAACACAACTAACCTGTGAGGCGCTTTCTTTACATATTGGACTGAGTTAACTGAGTTACGGAGCTGCACAGACCGGCCTGGCCAACTGGACTGGCGGGGTTTCATTGCATGTATACACAGACATACACATACACATACACACACGGACTCCCGCACATGCACACACAGTACAGCAAGTAGAGTTTTTTTATTTTTCTTTTTGAAAAAAATTAAATAGAATGCAATGTAGATATATTTGCATTTGTTTCTATATGTATTATAAATACGAAATCATTAAGATAATTGAACTAAGTTGAATAGTGCCCATTTTGAACATAATGGCGGGCAGAGATTATAATCCATGTGATCTGCTGCACTTTATTTTTTATCGTGCTGGTTTCTGCAAATTGCATTTCGCATTGTGAAAAAAATTGAAATATTTAATTTATATAAATACAAAAAATACGCTAAACTGACGAATTTTCATTTGTCCAGTTTGTCGTTCTGTTTGTTTGTTTGCTTCTTTTTTGTTTTCCTTTGTTTCGCAATGAAACGAATGAGACATATATATAGACGATATATATGCGTGTATTTGAATATATATATTTATGCTGTTCTGTGCTGCAGTTGACTGTGTTGCTGCTGTTTGCAGTGCTGTGCTGCAGTGTTTACTGTATCTCAATGAAACCCGCCGGCTTGGCTGGCACTCCGACCGTTGCACGCTGATAGGGGTGTTCTCTGTTAGCCGCCAATCGACGTTGTTGCTTAAGGGCGCCTACTAAAATATACGATACGATACATGTAGATATGTGCATAAGAGATTATCGATTATCATATGTGGTAATATAGAGAGAGATTATAAACGTACTCATAAACAAGGCAATGAACATATATATATACCGATATCTGTATATATATATTGTCTACGCAACTTAATACTATTCATCAAAAACATATACATACTACGTATATATTCGCTTTGCTCTTACGCTTTACTCTTTTCGGTTTATCATTTCTTTTTTTTTTGTTTCTTTTTTGTTGCTTTTTTGCTTTTCTTGTTCATTTTGTGTTCTGTTTAAACAATACAACATTTTCACTCTGACACTGTGCGGTTTCTTGCTAATTACCAATTTTGTTTAGGAAAAACAAAAATATATAGATAAAAAAAATTAAATCATTAACGGTATTTGCATTTCGATTTATAGTACATTTAAATTCTGTTTCTTTGGAATGAGTCGTATATACGTTTATGTAATGGATTGCTGCTGCTGCTACTGCTCTAGCTGGCGACCGATCGACCGAATAAGTGATCTTCAGGCGGATCTTGAGTTAGCCTAAGATAACTATAGATTACCCGCATATAGTAAGTATCAGTATATACAATAAACCACAGTCCAACCTTCCCGACTGGGCATATTTGCTGTGTGCTCATACTTTACTGTATTTCATTCTTTAGCATTCTTCCAGCTGTCTGTCTTGTCGTCTGTCGGTGTGTGTGTATGTGTGCGTGTGTGTCTCTGTTCTCGTCTGCGTCTGTATAAAACATTTGATGCTCGGTTTTTGCTTTTGCTGACTAGTTTTCTGCAAAAAATACGGTTGGACGGCTGCCTGAACCCAAAACTAACTTACGTCTATACAAATGTTTAAGCACCAACTCGATTCAAGGCTCCCGCATAAACTACATAATATATTTGTATAATAATATATAAGCTTGTATGTATGTGTGTGTGCGTGTGTTTGTATATTGTCTCTAAAATGCTACAAAATGTGAGGCTACTGCTGATTGCACAAAAACATGGCACTGGCTGGAAAAAAATCAAACGGTTCGATTATCAAATGTAAAACTTGAACTTGTTTCCTGTCGTCGTAAGGTACATTTGTGCATAAATACTGCGCTTAATTGCTACACAAACTAATTGGCTATCAGCTATGCTATAAATTGCACTTAGTGTAGAAGAAAGAATAACTACAACTCAAACTGAAAATGAAACGAAAAACCAAAAACTAAAAAACACAAATAAATTAAAACAGAAATCGAAAACGTAACCCACACCGCAATTAACAAAAGAGAAATACATAAACTCGCGTATGTTAAGACCTAAGGTAAACTAGAAAACATCGACAAGCTAAATACCCTACCAGCTAGTAAAGTCAGCAACTGAGTTGAAGGCTTTAGATTATATATGTAAGTTGTATGTATGTAGAATACTCTCTGTTCCCGAACAACAACAACCGACAATACCCGATGTCTCCACACTATTGCTGCTGCTGTTGTTGCTGTTGTCAACTAGAATATACTCATGAAATTTCCGAATAGAAAGAAAAAACACAAAAAACATAGAATATAAATTCAGTTTCAAGTCGTCTGAAAATCACTTATTATTTGGCTTGAGCCAAGTCGCCGGTTGCCAGTCACCTGTTGCCAGTTGCCAGTTAATGGTTTTCAGTTTGTTGAAATGTTTTGCGACCTATGAACTAAAACAAAAACTTTAACTTTGACGAGCAATAATCATTGATTCTTAAGTATTTCCATAGTTGTATATAATTTGTTCTGTTTTTGCCTTTGCATTGAGTATTTTGTTGTTCTTGTTCTTGTTCTTGTTGTGCCATTTTGCTTTGTTGTTCTTGTTGTTGTTTGTTGTTGCTAAATAACTATGTTTTTTTTTCTATAATTAAGTATGTAATAAGTTTTCGTAAATGTATGTATGTTCTCTCTGCGTGCGTGCTGTCGATGCTTCGACGGCAACTAAACACTAACAATTTATGGACTTCAATAAATTCTTGGTGCACGCAAATTAAAAAAAAGTTCAAAAGACGGAGCCGGCATGCATAAATCGACCAACTGTAAATATTTGTTTATAACAGAATTCAGATTGAATAAAAATTGATTTTGTCACAAAAATATCAAGAATAATATTGTGGTAGTAACATGTGGTTGTTAAAAATAAATATATTGGTATTGGTATTCGTATTTGTAAATTGAAGAAAAACAGTGGGTTATAAGTTCGTTAGGCATGCGAAGTAAAAGCAGACGCTGTCATGGGTTAAAAGCGTGCATTGATTAACAGTTTGTATAGCATACTTTATGGCACTGCAGAAATAGACAAATCAAAACAAGGAAATGCACGATTAGTTCGGCATACCGAAACTCGAACGGGGCAAACGTTGCAGGAAAACCTTTTAAACAGACGGACGCAAATAAATGCAGAATATCAAGCACGGAAACTACACAAAATATCTTACGAGTAGCATAATAAATATTATTTATAGAAAATATTGCACTTTGGTTAATACGTCTAGAGAAAATGCTGCCTGCTGCACGGGGCGTATGTGTAATTAATCTGAATATTAGGTGTATTATACCCGTTGTATGCATGTGTGTGCGTGACTGTATGTGTATTGTAAGTTGTATTATTGCTCGTTGTATGAATGGCTAAACTTAACCTCAACTGATCGCAGACTGGCTTAGATCGTTTCTCTCTGAACTAGGATGATAGTGTGTCTGTGTGTGTGTGTGTAAACAGTTATGGCGCATTATTATTAAAACTACATACAAATATACGACATTCGACGTACGTATATGTGCATGTATGTGTGTATGTATGTGTATGTTGTGTATGTTTGTAGAACAGATATTTAGCAGACTGACTGAAAATCGTTATCGTTATCGTTTAGCTATGTTGTATGTGTGTGAATTAAGAATTGCATATTTTTTTAAAGATTTTTTTTTGTTTTTTGTATTATATTGCACTGTAGTATGTAGTTTATCTAGCAAACAACCCACCGCTATGATCTGCATACTCCGTCAGCAGGGGATTGCCGGTCAGCGCCGCGTAATTCGCGTACTCTCCATACGGGGCAAAGATCATGCCGTGTGCGGTCTGATCGAATGCAGCTGTCGGCGCTGCCTGGGCGGACAGTATGCTGGCCGCTGTGGTGGGCACTGTCATCCGTGGATTCAGTATCAAGGGCTGTCCCAGCGGCGCATTGGCGGACGTGCGTATCTGTGTGGCCAGACCGGGGAGGGTCGGTGTCAGCAGGCGATTGTCCGATGCAGCAACCAGACGACGCCAGTCCTCTTCGCACACTGCGGGATACAGAACAGAAGCAGAAGGAGAACCAACGCATGAGAAAGCTGTCCGTATAGAAAATCCATGTAAATTCAAAGAAATTCATTCGATTATATCGTTATTGGTTAGCTGGATTAGAACTCGATTTGCATTCAGCTTATATAGTCGCATTGGCGCGCATTTCTTTTCTCAGCCGGCTGGTGCTTGTTGTGGTTGTGGTTGTGTTTGGTGGTGTTGGTGGTGGTGTTGGTGGTAGTTGTGGTTTTAGTCAGTAAACTGGGATTAGCTGTTGGTTTAGATGTACTCGATTGTTTTTTTTTTTTTCTTTTCGTTTTGAGTAGAGTTGAGTAAAATGTTGATAGATTCAGACTGGATTGACGTACCTGCGACTGATTTCGCTGTGGTGTCCCTATAAGTGCCGTTAATAATGGCTAATTCCATGAGTTGACGTTTCTTTAGTTCATCTTCGCCTTCGGCTTGCTGTTAGTACGAGTTCGCGCACGCACGCACGTTGTGTGTATTGGTTGGTTTGTATGTGTGTTGCGTGTGTGTGTGTGTGTGTTTGTAATAGTAGTAGATTTTCAATGTATTAAACAAAATACATTAAAGCAGATTAGATTGGTAAAAGAAATGAAAATAATATAAAAAATCATCATTAATATTTTGGTTAACAATTTTTAGCAATGAGATAATTTGATTTATTGATTTTATACAGATAGATAGATACAGCAAACGCATTGGATTAATGGGAAGGAACCTATTAGCATACTATAGCTATAAATATTTATTTTTTTTTATTTTGCTTTTGCTTCACTCAGTATCTCTACTGCTTTCCCTCGGGTATGCTACACACAGCTTAAAGATACATTTGTATCTACAGTCTGTCTACAGCTAAAGTATTGACTTACCGGCACAAGCAACTTCTGCACTTCGGCGACAGCCTGGGCCAGCTTCACTTTGGCACGATTCTCGGTGTCCTCGACAGTGATGAGCACATGCAAATCATCGGACAGATGCTCCCAGTTCGGCTTGCCTCGATTGGCGTCCTCCTGTTGGCGAGAGATAAGAAAAAATGTTAAGTCTGTGCAAGTTGCGAGTAAGCGGAGCCACAAGCTGCATTCCAGCCTTTTCCTAACTACAATTCCTCCACTTAGCCAAACCAAGGCCCATTAAGAGCATGTCGAATAGCTGGGCAAAACGATAGAGCGTGTTTCGCTAATGGCCGCCCACAATTGAATCATGCGGGCGTAGCGAATGCATTTTTGAAATCTTACAGCATTTCACTGCAATTGTTACTTTTCGGCCATGCCAAGTGCCCAAATGCCAAGTGCCAAGTGGCAAGTGCCAAATGTGCAGTGGCTGCCACGCTCGGAATGCGGCAAGAAAATGTACTTAATATTTGTTATGAATGGCCCCCAGTGTGACGAGTGTGTGGACGGGCGCATTAACTTTTGACCCAAAAAAACATTGAGATATATATGTACATTTAAAAATATATACTGTGTGTGTGTGTGTGTGTGTGTGTGATTATAATGTGTCACGTTTAAATTAAGTTTCTCTAAATTTCTAATCAATTAAGCTCAAAATGGCCGTCGCGCTGTCAGCTCGAATGGCTTTTGAAGTCGCCTCAGTCCTCGTCAGCGTCCAGACAGGCAGCTCGTCGGCCTGGCTAATTCCGCAGCAGATGTCAATTTAAGAGCTGTCAAGTCTAAACACTTCCACTTCTTACACTTCTCCTGCTGCATTTGGGGGTACTTCACTCCGACTCTGACAAATCTCATTCCCCCCACTCGCTCCGTCTGCCTACCTCGTTCTGCTTCTCCCTTCATCTCCTTGCTGTTTGGGGCTTTTCGCTTGTCACACACGAGCAGATCACAAGGTTTTCAAGAAAAACTCATGCAGTGAGTCAGACATTTTGGCTGAGTATCTCTGAGTGGGTGTCGGCTCTTGACGTGACTGTGTGTGCGGATTGTATGTATAGCTACTAAATTATCAAAATATTGCAACGTTATAAAAGCGAGCATTTAATTATGTCTGTCCACCGTGTGTCAGCTCTGCCCCCGGTAGCCTGTTGCCTGCTGCCTGAGAATGTGCGCCACATTTGCGTATTACGAAAATACCTTGTATTGTCGGAGCTGACTCTGGTTTTTTTTTTTTTTTTTGTTTGCCGAACGCCAAAGGAAATTAAATCATCAAGAAGCATTGGAGTGACAAGATTTGCCTCTGTCTGAGTCTCCGTGTCGGTTTGCGTGTGTGGCTGTATGTGTGTGTGTTTTGTCAGGGCGCAGCAGCCGCAATTAGAGACGCACACATACATATGCGTCTGAAAAGCTAAGTAAACTTAACGTGCCGATGATTATATACTCTAACTTATAGCCACATGTGCAGTTTGCAATGATTCAGGCTGGCCGACATCGTGTTTAGTCTCAGGCTAATTGGATTCTTCGAGCAACTCTTTGATTTTCGAAAAGTATAGTTTCAGTACTTTGGAAAATTACTATTTGCCTTAATACTATAAGCTCTAGTTCATGTAGGATAATACATTGCTCAGCACTCAACTAGACTTACTCATTTGTTTGCTGTTCAAGTTAATTATTTAGTCATCGCACATCTTGTGACAAAAGCATTCTTCTAGAAGCACATACGTCTGTGGTTCATATGGTTATATGGTGCATTAAAGGGGAATTTATTTGGACTTTTAATTGACTTAAATTTTCGTTTTGGCACGGAAAGCGAATGTCAACCGGGAACTCGGTTCATTCGGTTCTTTTATATTTTTGTTGTAAATTAAATTTTAAGTGTTCGCTTGAGGTTCCATAAAGTCCGCATGTGTGCGAGTGTGTGGGCTTGTGGGTGTAGCTATAGTTTTTGGGGCTTTTAGCAAGGCGTGAAAGGAATGCTTGCCAATGGAATGAGGAATTTCGAATGGTATGCGACGTGCCAATGAAATCGCAAAGTGCTCGAAATGCATTCTTAATTTTAACAGAAATTCTAAGCACACACACACACAAATATAAATAAATTTATATACAAAATTATAGCAAAATTGCACGTACCTTCTTCTTGTCCCGCATGGAGCCCTTGCCGCGCACCATTATCTTACAGCCAGTCTCTTGCTCTAATTGTTTGGCCGTCATGCCGCGCGGTCCCAGAATGCGGCCAACAAAGTTGAACTGAAAGTAAATGTTGAGAAGAAAATCACAGGAAATGAGCGAAACAATTAAGTAACATGGCAAATTAATGCCAAACTTGAGTTGATGATTTGATGAATTTAAATCGCATTAATGCCCAAATAACACACAGCCGGCTGGGGGTGGCGTACAGACACAACAGTCTGCCTGCCTGCCTCGACGTCTTGACTCATGCGCCGCACAAGCACAACAAAACATTCTTTCAAAGTCAAAGCTATTAGCCAGGTAGAGTGCCCGCCCCCTGAGGCGACGCGCCTGATTTTGCCACGATAATCCAATCAGTAAGCTACACGCCAATTGCCCATTGCAGCCGAAATCCGGCGGCATTACGGCCAATAGTTGTCGGCAGCAGGTCGCATCGCGATAGCCGAGGAGCGTGTAATCGATGGGGTTAGCCAATTATCATATGTTTTCCCTGCTAACCACCACGCCCCCCCCCCCAGGCGCAGTTGGCTGCTCGTAAATTACGTAGATCTATCAAAGACTCGCACAGACACTCATAGTCATATCATATCGGAGCAATTACAGCCAGAGTTATAAATATAAATGACTTGGCAAACTAGTTCGACGCTCGCCCAGGGGCAGGCGGCTGGCCACCCACAAAATCCAGCACAATTTGCCTATTGTTCACGTTGTTGTTGTTGTTGCTTTTGTTGTTGTGCTTGATGATGTGATGTGCTCGTAACTAACGATGATGCGAGCCACAGCAACAATAAGACCCGTTGTTGCTGCCAATATTATCCAATATTATCCATCTATAACTGAATCTGCATCTGACATATATCTGCACTGAATTGAGATTCAAAGTAAACAGCAGAACAGCGCAGAATGCAGTTAGTCACTTGATGGCAAGAGATAATTGCGCCAATTCAGCGGGTCTTCTTCTGCTCGCTCCATGCGCAAAGTTTACGCAATTCGCATTGTTGTTCCAGCGGCGGCTTCATGGCAAGTTAGCAGTTGGCAAACAGCGCTTACAGCTGCACTGCTTGGCTTGCTTTCGCACAAAAAGTTATTAATTAAAATCGCTCGGGACAGGCAATGATATTTGCCATGGAACGGAAGTTGAATTAACAACGCATAATCGCAGAGCGTAAGCGAAGCTGCTCAAATATTGAATGCAGTCAAATAAATTATACAAATCACATACGCTTTATCTCTTCGCCTTCTGTTGCGCTATTGCTTTCTGGGGCTATTGGAAATTCATAAAGTGGCAGCTGCAGCAGGGATTATGATGCTCAAGTGGCACCCCCAAAGACAACAACAAGAGCATAGGCAACAAGGTTTAAAAGCAAACAACTCGTGTGCTCAGCACTCGAGCGAAATTTGCTGTTAACAGAGGCAAGGCAAGGCGAGACAAGACTAGGGGCTACGAGCACGAGAATTGCAAGTGAATGCTTCTCTGTGTATCTCTGTCTGTCTGTCGGCTGCTGCTGTATATTACAGATTGTGACCGGCGATAAGAAGACACTCAGAGCACACGCAACACACGGCCGTAGGCTACTCGTGTATGCCGTTGTGTGTGTACATAATTCCACAATTGATAAGCGCAAAAAAAAAAAAAAAAAAACAACAAAGAGCAGAGAGAGAATGCAACCAAATTATAAATTTATGCAAAGAATGAAAAGTGAAAACGGGCCACCGTTGCCATGACTGGGGCCAATGGCACAGCGGTCAATTGGTCCAAAGCTGCTTACCACAAAACCTATTCTCTTTCATAGGATTGTTCCAATAAGAAGCTAATGCTACGCATGTTGCCTTAAAAGCTGACAATGTTTTTCGTCTTTTCTTTTGATGTGCTGCAAATTTCTCAAATAGTTTTCAGCTGCAAAACATCTTTTCATATTAGCCGACAGTTAAGTGGAAAAATGCAAAACTGAGCAACAGTCGGCACAGATCAAATAGATTACAACTCAATATGCAATATATAGATGCGTGTGTAAGTGTGAGTGTGTGCAGTTAGCCTTCTCTCTTTCTCACTCTGTATGTGTGAGTACAAAAAGTGTGTCTATATTGCACGGAAAAATAAATCAAAGTTTGACATGTAACACAGTCGGTTAATTTTTTACTTTTGTTTTTGTTTTTTTTTTTTGTCACAAATATTTGTCTAATGCGTTTGGCGGACTCGTATTAAATAACTCACTGGCAAAATGAGCTTCAAGTTGCACGTAATTAGCGTTTTATGCTCATGACCAATCCGCTGCAGTTCTCAGATTAATTGCCGCTTTATTTACGATATACACGAAAAAAATATACTACCGAGACGAATGACTTTTTGTTGTTGTTGCTGTTTCTGTCTGTCGAAAACAATTTAGCATAAATTTTCCAACAGTTCGTAATGAAGGCTGCTAATGGACGACAAGCACAGCACACACACACAACAATAACAGCAACAACAAAAGGTGTCTGGCAGAGCTGAGTATGTGTTAGCGCCTGAATAGATTTAGAGTCGGTTTGAAAGATTGCCGTAATTATTCTTGATGTTTGGCATGAAATCCAATCTGGGAGTTAAGTACAATTGTTTGTTCTCAGTTGTGTTTTAATTTCATGTTAGGAAAACGCTTGAAGTTGGTAGCTCCAAGGTTAATATCAAGTTAGTTCATGGATATCGATTACAATCCGATATCATGTCCAGTTAAACTGATTACAATATAAGTGTTAAATGCCAAAGTCCTGAAATTTAGCGTTAATATTAGTCGCTTTTAATGAAATGCTTTAAGCAGTTTCAATTGAATTTAAAAAATGCAGAATTTTTGTATTTCTCTTCAGCTTTCTTCTCGCTTCTTTTCACCACAACACACATACATATCCACTGTGCACGCACGCCCACATAGCCGCTCGTGTACTGTAGTTCAGGCTGTCGAGTCCAGTGGGTCAACTCTGACATATGCGCGCGCCGAGCCACGGGGCATATGAGCAATGCGATGACAACCAATCAAGTGTGACACGCACAGCCAAAGACAGAGACAGAGACAGACGAAGAGTGAGCGAGAGCAAGACATACTGGGAAGCAAGCGTCCGCTGGTCGTCCGGCAGCATGCCAGCTAATACACATCTAGTCGTGTTAATAGTTTCAGTGTAATTAATCGTAAACTGTTTATGCTTTGTGTGTGACTGACGACTTGAGTTTAATTAAGTTGTATTTATGTTTTGGACACAACAACAGAGCAACAGAGCAACTGCAACCAGCTGCAATTGAGCGCATTAAAGCCTTCTCTCTCGCTCTCACTCTCTCACGCTCTCTCGCTCTGCTGCTGACACTGCATCCATAGCTGGGAGGCTGACAAATTGTCGAGCATTTACATGGTGTTTTGTTGTTGCCAGTTGTCAAATCGGCTGACAAATCATTATTTACATTGTTGAATGCGATATAAATTATATGCAACTATTATTTTTCGTGCAACGTTGGACTAATGTTGCGCTTAACGCCTTGGAAATTTATGGCCTATGACGAAGCATACCAACAACAAAGCATAGCATATACAAACGGTATGTATATGGTTATATATAGGCAAGCGCTTAGACAATAAACATTGTTCAAACTTGTTGCATTTTACTGTGCGCGCGATCCGCAACGCAATTTATCTTGTTTATAAACCATTTGGCTTTGGTCAGAGAAAATGTCAGAAATGTTCGTGTGCTTTTCGTGTGTTTCGGTATCGAGCCAGAGAAATATTGCAATTAAATGAAATGATTTATCGCAACGCCGAAACGCCCGCACCGCTAAATAAAAAGGCTACAGCTGCTTCGATTAAAAATAGACAAGCGCAAAACCGCCAGGAGCACCTGAAGAAATATCAAAAAGAAATAGACGAATACAAGCGAACATATATAGTTCATAGTACATATATGTTTGTATATACTTTGAAAAAAAGAAAAGAAAAAAACACCTATAGAACCTATGCCCTGGGGTCGTAAATCTCAACTGCGCTGTGCCAATTTCCATTTGGAATCAGCATCAGCATCGAAAGGCACCCGACAAACGGCAGCAGCAACACAGCAGCAGCAGCATCAAAAAGCCACTTTGAGTCAGTTTTTGCTCTGTTTTTACGGCAAATGATGTTCGTCTTTAATTTATGTCTCTCAACTCATTCATATTCAATTCCAATTCGCTTTGCACTCGGCAAAACTTTACGCATAAAAACTCAAACTTTGTATTAATGAGCGGTTTTTAGCTGTTTCAACTAGCACAGAAGTTCGAGCTAAGTTGTGCAACAACATCAACTAGTTGGGGCAATTAATTAGCTAGTTGACGCAAATGACAAATGCCAAGCTGGTTCAATTTGTATACCCTGTATATTGCGGCTTCTTTGGACCGAACTGTTCAAATTCCAGACTGTATATATTTATACTTTCCAGAGTCTGAAATTCCATCGTTAATATTATACTTGTGATAACTCCTTAACTTAACTACAACTGAGAGCTAGAAGATGTTTCTTTTACTTTTACTTCAATTGATATTTTAGTTCCAATAACTAGTTAGCATATTCTCTCGATAGCTGCACTAATCTATGCTCAACTGTGAAAACATTTGAACAGCTGCACCGCAAATACTGTAAAGTCTGTCCCGCTGCATTTCAAATATATGCATAAAATTTTATCTGGAGCACATATTAAACTACAAAAAAATATGAAGCGAATGAGAAAGATACTGGGGTGAAAATTGGACGGACGTTAACCGTGTCAAGCTATGCTATAAATTTACACAGTTCTCGCTTCACAATGATGTCGGCCATAAATAAGCCAAACTGCGCCCAGACATTTTCCAAAATAAAAAACCCAAACAAGAAAACGAAAAACTGGAAAAAAGCAACAATTTAAATTGCATAAAATTAAATCAAATTCTAATTTGCCATGGCGTTTGCCCAGGCGGCGAAACAAAACGCCTACAACGCGACGACGTCAAGCGACTTCCTAAAACGCTTCACTGATTTTGTCTAACCCAAATTCACAGGCGGACAGACAGACAGGCATACGTATGCGTATACCTATGTTTTGTTGCAACTGCTACGCATTTTGCATGCGGCAAGTCTTGAGGCAAGCCCAGGCCCAGGCACAGGCCCAGGCTGATGTCTTGGACAACTTAACGGTCGACTGATTTAACGTTAGCTGTCTGAGGTGTGTTCTTGTGTGTGTGTGTACGTGTGCTAGTGTTGGTGTTGCCTAACCGCCCATTTGTTGCAGCAGCAGCAGCAACAGAGCAGCGTCTCGTATTCTTCGCGGGCTGTTAGAGGGCGCACCTTAAAGCGATTTCCGGTGTACCAGTTGCTCATTGGGGCTCATTGAGCAGGCGTGCTGTCAATTCTAATTAGCGGAAACGCTTCAAATGTGCTTCGATTCATAAATTAGATCATCGCATTTGTATATCGATTCTATTTCGATGTCGTTTCGCTTCTGATTCGTTTCTACTTACATCTGGATGCTCACGCACTGGCACATAAACCTTCTCGTTCAGCGTCACTATGGCTCCCTCGGGCTCTGGCAGCGTCAGGGGCTCCTTCTTGACGCCATTGATTTGGAATAGGGAGGCGCGCACACGTGCAATTTCTGTAAACAAAAAAAGAAAAATAAGTTAATAAAATAAATAATTTAAAAGATTGAGGCAAACAGCGGGGAATTATATGGGAAAAATTGGAATATATCAAAGAAATAAAATCAAATACGCAGACCATGAAAAAAATTATTCCAATTAAATTGAAAAAGTCAATGCGCACAAAATTTCAATATATGGTACTGCTTAGCTTTAATCAAATTAAATGAATTTAAAATAAATAGTAAAATTTTTAAATTTTTAAAATATATAAAATTGTTTTAAATTAATCAAAATAAATAGAAAATCGAATTCTCTGCACATACTTTAAGTACATATTAAGTACAATATATGCATGCTGATCTATCTGTGTCGAATGCAGCTTGCAGTGTGTGCAGCAAATAATAACAAAAAAGCAAATGGCACATTCAAAATGCTCCGTTAATCGTCCACACTGGTAATGGCCATTTGTCACTTTGCTAAATACGCGTATTAAATTACACTTAATTCTCGTATTATGCGCAACACTCGGCCGACCAGTCGAGTGTTTGTGCTTGTTCGCGGCCGAGCAGCAATTGTGCCAGCATATGCCGGCCAATAATAACGATAATAATAATACTAATAATAATAGCGTGTGAATGTTTACTTTAGTTTAATGTCGCTAATTTATTAGATGCAAAATGCCTGGCGACGACGACGAGTTGTTGGCCAACGATTTTACCACCTAATGAAATCATTTGGTTTATATATAAACGAATTATGGCATACATTTGACTTGAGAATTACACACACATTATAATCCCCGCAGAGCGCGCAAGGAAATGTGAGATGTGCATGGAGGAGGAGGAGGAGGAGAAAAACAGTTAGGAAAAACCAGGAGAGCGAAGAGGGGTGCACAGCATGTAAACTGCACTGTCAGATTGCGCATACGCCTCATTGTACGCCATAATTCACACATTTGGCATTTGGATTACCGCTGCGACCGCTGCGACTACTGTGAATAGTGTCCAAGTGTCCCCCCAACTGTGCCAGTTGACAGCGCCTGCACAATTGATATGATCAACATTTTGTTGTTTAGTTTTGGATAGACTCAGTTGCATTGTTTGCCTTTGGCATGTGCCTGTCTGACAGACACCGACAACAATGGCCCCCACTTCGGTAATTTGTCACCCGCGAAGCGGGGCAGCGGTAGGTGTGATATATGTGCACATATATATATACATAGCTATAATACCTATCGTTTCTGTATATCTGTTAAACTAGGGGGCGTAGGCTAGGCGCACACACATGTCATTCAAATGACTTAAGAATCTGCTGTGCGAAGGGGATGACATCAATTTGATGCATGAGTTGGCTTGCAATCAAATTATTAATCGCAATTCTTGTTATGGCAATGCAATACACAAATACACACGTACACCACACCACACAAAAATATACACACACATAGGTCTATTAATGGCGCCTTCCTATTTCGAAATAAATACTGTTTATTGTTTTGCGAATCGTATTGGTATACGATTACAATCAGTTGCCTGGAACTAGCAAACTGAGCGCAGCTTGCAGCCGCGTAGAGGGGAAGCACTGAGCGCACATTAAAAATACGAAACACTGTCATTTCCAAATTAAAACCACTGAGTTCAACTGCTGCCTGCTGTCGGCCCTTTTGGCCGACTTGTTGCTCGGCTACTCGGCGTATGTGAAACTTGTGCCAAAAGTAGAATCGCAATGCATAAAATTTGACAATTTATTGACGCTCTGCTGCTGCTCATAAAGTGCAGGACAGCGCTAGAGAAACACACAAAGCTAAATTTAGAATGCTTCGACGCAGACCACAAACAACTTTGACCGAGGGCCCGCTGCCAGCACTCAGCGGACAGAAGGGCGCCATAAAGCCGTCAAATTATGCCTCGAAAGTGTTAAAAGGCAGCATGCATTAGGCTGAAGGCGTGGCGGAGCCCCGTCTATTTGCGAATAAGCAAACTTTATGGGGCATCTCAAAAATCAACACATTTCAAAATTTGCCATATCCTTTCTCAGGGTTGGGTGGGCTGCTTTTTCGACATTTTTATAGTTCAGTATGAATTTGGCTTTCTTTTTTTCTAACCCAATTGGGAACGACACCAAAAAACCGAAACACAAGCTTCTACTTAAAGCAAGCTGCGGGGGTTGTTGGCAACAATATGGTTATAGTAATATAACCGCCAGAATTCATAATAATAATGCTTGAACATATCTTGCCCACACACTCAACCTGAAGTTCTTTTGCGCAAAAACTTCTTGGCGCCAAATTTGGAATCGCTGTTCGAGCCATATTTAGCCGCTCGATTATTTCAATTTCCATGATAGACTCATAAACATACGCGCTGTCCGTCCACATGTAAATTATGACTAAAACTTGACTTGCATTTGCGGGTAGGAGAGGTGTAGAAAACGCGGCATTCAAATGAATGAACGCCAAGTCAAGCGATTGCCTTAAAAAGCACTCAGGCCCCGAGAACTTGTTAATGAATAAAAAGATCTTTCATTGATAATCATTAGATTGGCCCGCCAACACCTACATAAACACACAGCGAGCACTGTGACTCTCTCAACCTGATCGCAACCAACTCAACTCAACCAATGCCCTTAAATGGTCAGTTGCCAACGGACAAGGGGTTTAATTATATCCCCCACACTGACGCAGCACAGCAAGAGCTACAATCGACAGATATGTATGTAGATAGATAGATAGATAGATAGATACATAGAAGGAGAGCGAGAGAAGCGGGATCGAGTTATTAATTAAGCCGCCTGCGCATATGGCTGGCTGACTGGCTTAATTATTGTAATTTATCTAAACGCTGCTATCAATTCAGTTTGCCGATGACTAATTCGATTCGATTCCATGATTACACGAACGGCCGCCCGGGGCGCAACTTCGTCATATGCAAATGCAATTCCACACGAATTCTGCTCGGCTCGGCTTATTCATCTAATCTCTGCCGCGATCTTCAGTCACGTTGGCTATCCGACTAAACGTCTGCCCCACTGTCCGGCTGTCCATCAACTGGCTGACATTTGACCGATTAATATTGACAGCTGTCATGATTGCATTTATGCGCTTAGCCAAGAGATCGCAAGGCGCAGATTTCGTATTCAAAGAATTTCGATTGCGTGACCCGAGAAATGACTTCAGCTAGTTGAATGAAAAGCTCCGCAGAGCCGCCCTTAATTTGCGACCCACTCACTCACTCACTCCCTCTCTCTTTCTGTGAAAATCAACGCACACCCCAATGGCGCACTCTATACATATATATACTATATATTCCCTACTGTAGATATATGCATATTTTTTTTATTGCGACAATTTCCATGCTGCATTCAATATTTCACTTGTCGCTCTCCGTTGCCTAATGAGTTCTTTGGCCGACTCTTAATGTGCTCGGACAGCTCGAACGAGCCATGTCTTGTTATTAATTATGTTTTCTCTTTCCTTCTCTGTGCGGACTGTTGAAAAATGGAAATATGTGCGAGTGTGTGTGTGTGCGTGTCAAAGAAATTAAAATATGTGCATTTCTTTTCGTTTCAGTCCCGCGAGTTTTCCAATTTCTTTCTTTGTTTTGCTGCGAAAATTATTCTATATTATGCTTAAATTCGGTATAAATTTGGCTCGCAGATTTCTTTGATCTGCGCGTACGTAAAGTGTCAGACGAAAATGAGGCTATGCAAATGTTTAGGGCTGATTCTGTATACGTGGTATCTGCTAGTCTAAGGATTTGCCGCGATTGCATTTCGATTTGTAAACAAGCTTGCTAGACTCCCCACACAACCGCAGACAGCCTTGTGCATGCCAAAATCTAATCCCAGCTTGTCAATCTCATAAGATATGCCGGGCAGGCAGCCAACAGACAAGCAGACAGGCAGACTGACAGACAGACAGACAGACAGACAGGTGGGCAGGTAGGCCAGGTGACACCTAAACCAAATTAATACCAAGCTCAGGCGGGAAGCTCAGCTGATTGATTATTTGCCGGAGCTGACAATTTGCATTGGCTCACGATTTGGTTTCAAGAGCAACACTCACACACAGAGATAGAGTCATACACGAGTACCCGAGTATCTGGTGGCTAATTTATGAATGCAAAAGCATTCATGCCACGAATTAGATGACTCGCTGTGGGTTCCGTCGACTCCGTGTGGGTGTTGCCAGAGCAGAGCAGCGCTGCCAATGCCAAAATCTAAATGTGTGGGTGACAAGACGAGTTTAACAAATTGTCAAAGCCATGACAAACGCTCGCAAATGGCGCAAACAACAATAACGAAACGTTTAAAACTCGGCTTGTTGAATGTTGGCCGTATCGGGTACCAAGTGCCAAGTACCCACTGCCGACAGCCAACAGCCAACAGCTAACAGCCGAGTGCCGAGTGCCGACTGCCGAGTGCTGTGTGCCGTGTGCTGTATGCCGTGTTGTGTTTCAGCCACTGCAATTAAGCCGTTTTCGCCTGCGGCCATAAACCAACTGCAAGCACATTTGGCTTGGGCATGAACTCCATACAAACACAGAGAAACACAAACGCAGCGCGATACAAATGCCTTTGCTGGCCTTGAAAATGCGCGCAAAATCACTTTGCAAAAAAGGAGAAAAGCAACAACAAAAACAACCAAACAGGCATAAAACGCGCATACAATTCGCATACTTATGAATATATATATATAAATTCGTGTGTGTGTGTGTGTGTGCTCAAGTAATTTGTTTTATTTATTTATTTTTTCAAATTCCACATACATATTTCGCGAGCATTTCTCGACCTGCGGTTAGCCGGCCCGTAGCGCCCCTTTTGATATGAATATGGCGGGAAAAAACCCCAAAAATAATTCTAATTTATGCATATTTGTTTTTGTTCTGCATTTAATTAGTGCCTCTAAGTGTGACACTCGATTTTATTTGCCCAATTATAATATCACAACATGTTGGTTCACACGCTCCAACAATCTATATTCCGCAAAAAATATTCAGTGAATTCCAAAATATGATTCACAATATTATTATTTCAAGTTGCTCGTTTGCCTGCTGTTGTTAAATTTGCGTTTCAATTTGCTTTTACTTTTATTTGGGTTTTCGCTTTTCAAATCAACTCAAAAAAATATGCAATCGCAGGCGTCTGTTGTTTTTGAACGTTAACATGGAAAACACAATGCAAATATATCTGAAAATAACATGGAAAACAAACGGGTTCAACGGCAATACAAGATACTGCACGGAACTGTGTATCTGGCCTTTGTACTTGACGTCACCCGAAATTGGGTCACGCGAAGCTATAGCTTGGAGATACCCTGGAGAGTATAGGCAATTGTCCAAACAAATAATAAAACAGATAATTTTTGGTCAATCTGATTGGTAATTGGAATTGATTTTCAAACTGCTAAGAAGTTTAAAAGATTTCAAATTGTTTTATTGCTGCTTCATGGACCAGCATCAATTGAATTTTCAAAGAAACGTAAACATTTTTCTCATTTCTTACAGCTTGCATTTTTCTAGAGAAAATCCCATGAAGCCCCAAAGAAATCACGGCAACGCATCGAGACGAAAGTCCAGTGCCACCTGGCCAGCTGGCCAGTCTCACTTCTCTCTCATTCTCTCAGTCGCTCTCTCAAATAAACACCTGAATTAATACGAAAAATATGCATATCGAGCTAACAATAACATAGCAAATTGTACAAATTGCTGGTAAAACAACGTAATTTCAATGCAACGCAATATATCATGCTCAACTTTTAAATACCCTGTATGGAATATTTGTTGGTTAGTAAAATTTGAAAAAATTTAAACAGCTTATAGCACATGATGACGGCAGCCTGCGAGTGTAAAGTATGAACAAATAAATTGCGTTTAAATTCTTCTTTCTAAATGAGAAGCCAATGCAATTTCGCCATATAGTCGTATAATTTGCCCATCAAACGGAGCATGCAAAAAAGAATCAAAATTTACATATTCAAATTATGCTAATAATTTGACAGCTATCACAGTCCGCTGAAGTAATATGTTTTATTAATAGACAGATTCGTCAAGCAGAATGAATAATTGTATATCGGTTTGCTGATAGTTTTATGACTACTCTCAAACATGAAAGCAGCGAATTTGATCAGATCTCTAAATAATTATATTATCTCTAAAATGTTGATCATTGCCCTCAATGAGCGTGTGCTCGACACTCTCCCGCGTTAACTTGTTGCGTTTGACATCTAATTAATTGGCTGAAAATGAAACAGACACTTTGAACAGACACATACAGGTATGTAAGTATATTAATGTGACTTATAATTCGCTGCGATTAAACTGAACGATTACGTAGTCGCCGCTCGTGACTAATTCCGTTTCGGTTCCATGCACTTTTTATTGTCTTACATTTTTGAGAGCCGGTGTCATTTAATAAGCCCCAAGTTCGAATGAATTCCAAATTTTAATGAGATAATTTCAAGGGAGACTCCGGCTGGCTGCCTGGCAACTGCCAAATGACCGACAGTATGGCCAACAATGAGTATTAAATCTTATGCTTTTAAGCCGGCAAGCCGACAAGTCGACATGCCGAATACACTAGGGCACTGGGACAAGGGAATTGTGTCAACAGCTCTGAGCTGGGAAATGACTAGACGACAAGACGATGAGAAGCGAGAGTGTAATGAGAGATTTTCTCAAATACAAATACAACAACTAGGAATTTTCGCAAGGTGCACATAAAAGATGTGAAGAAGTGAAGGTGCTCGACACGCCAGAATGCCCCAGACATCAGCAACGGCAACAACAATTACAACGAGCCATGAATCTTAACTGATTTGAACGCTGGCCGCTCGTCTCAAGCGTGTTGGAAAGGAAGTGAAATGCGCTGCAGCGCTGCATGCATGCCGTGAATTTCTGTAACTTTCAATTTCAACAATGGCCCAACCATGGAAAGCTGTCGACAGTCAACAACTGGCACACACACACACCCACACACACACACGCAGAGAAACAGAAACATATACGAAATTGAAAATGAAAATGCAAATGTTGCGACGCGTGTGGGCGTCACCAGCAGCGGCAACATTATTACAATTTTTTCACACGCACACAATAAAAACAAATAACAGTTTTATGTACTCCACTGTACTGTCTTTCTCTGTCTCCCTCTGTGTCTCTACGTCTCACACTGGCTCTACGCGTGTGTGCAACAGCGCGGCAACCTTGCAACTTGACATTAAGTCTCGAGATTACAATTAGCCAGCAGCAACAGCAGCAGCAGAAGCCAACGCAGCCGCGGGGGGGCGTGACCGTTCCTCGGGCTATCAACAGCAAACGGCAACCAAAGCAACAAGCATCACAAACAACAACAACAACAAGCAGCACGACAATCTACCCACTGTCACAGCGACAGCAATGCAAACAATTAACATGTAATAAGATATATTTTTGGAAATGCCTCGCATACCCTTGGAATGCTCTGCGTACTGTAAAGTATTTGGCATTTGTTTTGCCCCCCTTCGCTGCCCTCCACCAATACTGAGGCAATTCGAGAAGGTTTCTCAAGCTATAAATAGCCAGTAGACCAAAGGAAGGGGGCCAGCAATCTGACGCGAGCAGTCGAGAAATTGTGTCATTTGGTTAATTGAGCATTCGATACCTTCAAGGCGAGTTCGCGTCAATTTTTTCATTTTATAATAAGAAAAAGCCTATATAAACCGAAATGTGTTTCGAAAAGCGAAGCATATAGATATATATATGTATATATAATTCGTACGAAACATGTTCGAAAATTGCAAACAAGTTCGTAAGCTGTAAGCCAATTTTTCCAAAAAGAAAAACCAACTGCAACTTGTCATTGCCAAAAATCGTTGCAAATCTCGATTTATACAGTTAAACAGTTGTTGTCACCGTTGTTGTTGCTGTTGTCGCAGTTGTTGCTGCTGCCGCTGCTGCTGCCACTGCTGTGCGCAAAGTGGCGCAAGGCATCGGGCCAGGCAAAATTGGCCGAAAATCAAACAGTTCCCATGTGCACAATTTCGCACAAAATGCCGCCACGTAAGCAAAAAAAAAACCCGAAAACGAAACCGAAACCGAACCCGTACCCCATATGTCGAACCCCCTGTTGAACTCGAGCTCGAGTTCGAGTTGGAGTTCGAATCCAAATTCCGATTCGAGTTGCATGCGTAAATTTGTGAAATTGTGGAAAACGCGAGCGACTCAACCGCTTTGGCCACGCGCCGCCGCCAACATGAAATCGCTCCTAATGAGTCGCAAAACAAGGCAAGATAAAAGATAAAAGGCGAAGCATCGTGCAGGAAGCCACACCCTGCAGCGACCTTAGCCGCCGTGCCGCGAAAGTCAGCCAAAAAAAAAAAAAAAAATACCCAAACAAAACTAACCCAAACGAAACGAAACAAAACGAGACAAAACAAAACACAGCTCCGTTGAGACGCAACGAAGCTTTGTGTGCTCGTCAATATTTCAAAATTAATTAAGATTCATACAATGAAAGCAATGGAGCGCGCTGCACGCGGTGCAGAGGGCACGGGGATCACAAACGGGGGCTTAGGGTTCTATTGGAAAACCTTTTTCAGCGCGTAACTTGCGAACGGCACATGGCAGTGACAAGCAAAGTGCATAAATTTTCAGCCTAAGCCGCAGTCCTCGGTCCCCCGATGCCTCAGCTTCCCCAATACCCCTCCCGCTCGCCCGTCCCTCCCTTTCTCTTTCATTCCATCAGGCAGTTGGCCAGTTAGTCATATCAAAAACGGTAGTCGCCAGTCGGTCAATCGCTCGGCCGGTCGCTCGGTCTGTCGGTGCGCCCATTTTTATAAAGCAATTAACCGAGCTTATTTTATAGCTTGGCTCATAAAACTCAACGCCAGACATTATCGATGAGCTTCCCTCCTCACCTAGCCCGCCTCATTGCCACATATTTCCCTCTCCCTCTGGACTGCGCACAATGTGTACTGCTGGTGCCTCTGCTCGGTTTATAGCAATGGCTGCTTAAACCAATTAAAAATTAACAGCATATAGTATAGATAATAGACAATTTGTGTACTCAGCCAATCAGCCAATCGGGTCGATTTAGCCCAGAGCCATCGGCATTTTCTGTTGCTACACACGCACACACACCGACATTGTTGCTACTGTGCTTGTTGCTGTTGCAGTTGGTATTGTTGTTGGCATGGCCAATGGACAGCTACCGTGTTATCGCGTCCGCTGATAACCGAGTGTTAAGCAAACTCACCTGAAACGAGCGAGAGAGGGGGTGGAAAGAAAAGATAAGATTAGTTTATAATGCATATACATAATGCTTCGGCTGCGGGCAATTCTTTGTTGTGTTCTGTATGTATGTAGTACGTGTGTATCTTTAAACCTATTCTGATTTATGGAGGACAAGTTCAAATTGGGCAACGCAACGCAATCTTTGCGGTTAGACTGCGCCAGCGAGATAAACCCGCAAGCAACGTCAAAGATAAACGAGTTTGAAGAAGAGTATAATAAAGTTAAATGTTATTGTTGTGCAGGATTGAAAAGGCCAAAGCCGAACGAAAAGAACTGCAATAAAATGATTGAAATAAAACGCGGGATGCAACAGAAGCAGCTACGCGTTCAATCAACACTCTCCCCCCTTGCGCACACCACCTCTGTTAACACCTGAAAAGCGACTTGCAGCAGCGCGCAGCAACATTCAATAGACGAATGTTTCCAAATTTTCTTGTTTCTTTATGTGTGTGAGTGTGTGTGGCTTTTGTTGCTTTGTTTTCCTTTTTGTCGACCAGCTATTTTTAAAGAAATCCAAAAGATAAAATTTCTAACAGGCCCCACACTGCCCCCCGCCAGTTGAATGTGCCTCGTCTAGACGAGGCCTAGGCCGAGGGAGACGCTGGGGCCAAGCAGGGGACGCGCTTGTTGTTGCCACGCTGCCATCTCTTGTTTATTTCTGGAGTAGCCGAATGACTTTTCCGGAGCCCCGGCTACGTGTGTGGAACATAAACAGACGCTGCCCGGCCGCCACAACCACAGACGATGACGGCGGCGTCGGGGACGACAGCCGAACCAAAAAGCAAATGAAAGAATCTCACAAATCACGAACAGATTTGTTCGGGGCTCACAGTGCGATTGCCTGTGCCTGTGTGTGTGTGTCTGAGCCCAGGCAACTGTGAGTTCATGACCTTTTGATACGAATAAAATTTGGTAGCCAAATCTTGGCAGTGTTTCGTTTCGCTTCCAGCTTTACCTGTTCCAATCTTCGTGCATCGCTGTCTTCTTGGCTTTGGGGTAAACCAAATAGTTCAGATCCCACAAACGTGTAAACATTTCAATGTGCAAGCTGCGTTCAATCAGCCGACGAGCAATGCGAGGGAAAATATTATTTTTCTTTCTTTCCATTTGAAAAGTCACAGCTGTTCTCCGTTTCGATTGGAGAAGTCAGCGCATGGTCCAGCAAATTTTTAAAATATGTACACCAACACACGCACAGATGTCAGCATATGTGTGTGTGTGTGTGTACAATTTGCGGAGATTTTGGGTTAGTATGTCTAAGCAAATGCTCGCCTTTGGTAACTGTTTGCGCTTCGTGGGTGAAAGCTACAGTTGTCTCCGAGGTCAACTCTTGATGTTGTTACACTTGCTATGCTCAGTGTAATTAGCAAATAGCCAGAGCATGTCTCAAATTCATTATCAAACCCAGTTCGCAGTAATGTAAATATGATTGTACACGAACACTTGCAAACGCCAGCGACTGGGTAGACTGGGTATATGTATATTTGGGTGATCTGTGGGCGTTTAAAGCGCTCGAAATGGGCCATGCAGCATGTCACTCGATCGTGCTGCCTTTTACTTGACGTATAATTAATGTTGTTTATCGCGCATACGCAACGTGGCGCTCGTCGCACAGCCCCCACACGAATGTGGCTACAACAACAGACGACGGCAGACAGAAGACAGAAGACAGCAGACTGTCGAGGCCCCAAAGACAATACGTGAAGAGCTCTCGCCATTGCTATAAATTATCGCAGAGCCCGTCTTGGCTGCCTACCACTTGTCCACCTACCACCACTGTCACTGCTATCTGCTATCTGGTATCTGCTTTGTTGTCGAGCGTAAGACGCAGATACACTTGTACTTGACTTATGGACACATATGTGGCTACACGTATGTGCGTGCAGCGTGCGTGTGTGTCTGCATAATTATGGTACATACGAGTATATGCTATAACGCAATATGCTTGACCAAAATTCAAGTGTCCGGCGAGTCGTTTTGAAACAAAAGTCAAAGAGTTGCCGCCTTTTCTCTTTGTCTTCGTTTCTTTTTTCTCTGGCATTTAGTCATGAATATCCTGTAGCAGTCAGCCGTAGGGTATAACTGATTTCATCTATTTGTCTATTAGATTTGCTAATACAATCAACAGCATTTCGCCGAACAATTTATGTGTCAATCTTATTCGCAATTAAAACGCGCACTTGGTATCTTCGGGGCGACTACTACACGTGACTTTTTCCCGGCATCGCATAGCATGTACCTATTTATTAGTATTTATTATAGGTATTTCTACACTGCAGGTTTTTTTCTGCGTTGTGCAACTTGTTCTTAACACCTTTAAGCGCCCACGTATTTTGTTTATTTTTAGTCAAAAGGCGGCGGCAGGCACAAACTGGCAAACGATGTGCTGTCCAATGTGCCGCTCGCCTCGTGCCCCGCACCCCACGCCTTCTGTGCTCGCCACTTCAGCTTCGCCTGTACTCTTTGTGGTTTTCGTTTTCGTTTTCCTCTTCGTTTCGAATTTTGAATGACAAAATACAAGAAATTTTCGGCGTGGGCCTGTGCGTTGGAAAACCGGAAAAGCCCACGTGTGCCTGGCCCGAAGCAATCTGAGCGCTTGTGCCTCGACTGACATTTTAGAAAATGCAAGTGCATAGCTTGCGCTGCCCGAACGGATATCTCGCATTTGTCCCTGACCCTCGCACAAATGCCAGGCAAGTTGATAAACCACAGGATGTCCCTCAAAGAGAAAGCGAGAACGAGAAAGCCACAGATTTCGAAAGAAATAGACATAGTCGGGCTCCAGGTTCGAGTGCCCAGTTGTTTGTTCAAATGGGGAAGGAGGGAGTGGCGGCTGAAACATTCATAAAGAATAGATATTTCGTAGGAAATTCAGTAATTTGCATTTAACTGGAACGCAATAGTTAGCCACAGCTGGCAGCAGTTGCAAAATAGACTGCTTCGCAATATATTGGTAGAAAACTCCGTTTGCATATTTTTGTGCAGCTTCATAATGCATTTCAAAAGAATCTTAGGGCAAGCATTTAAACTCTATATAATTTAATAGCCAAGAGAAAAGTTAACCGAGTGTTTCATACCCTAAAGATGAGTCCTTCTAAGTGCGAAAATCTTCAAGCCAAACGCTTTTAAGACCAAAAACTTTTCACAACTAATTTGCATTCAACTGCAAAGCAAATAGAAACCATATTCGAAAATATAGCTTGGCTGACTTTGGATTTTTACTTGGAAATGGACAACAATTCGCCAAAAAAAAAAAACAATTTTGAGAAATAATTCATTCGCTGTGCCCTTTCCTTAACGTTGCCTGCCCACAAGTTGCAGCCGCATTTGGGCAGCTGCCGCCTACGCAGCGTAGAAAACTTGGAGCGGCAATATAAAATGGCATTTAACCCAAATTCACAGATGATCAAAACGTGGCAGCACGACATTCAATTTTATGTCACTTAAAAAAAAAGTGCCATAGCGAACATAAACAAGACACAGCAACAATAATAACAACAACAGCGCCAGAAGGTAAAGCCAGAAACGGAGACGCAAAAAAGTCACAGCCAATGTGCAGTGGCACAACATACACACACACACACACATCGAAACACACACTTATCGAGCGTATCGTACTTATACACGCACAAGTGCTTACGGCAAACAGCTGATGATGAATGCTACAATTAAGGCGCCATGGGGGCGTGACAGTTGCAAAATTTTAGGAAATACCAAAGACTTTCAATCGAAACAGTTGAACGACACGAAAGTGCGTGAAATTGGCTGACGCACAAATGCGAAAATAGTGCAAAACTAAAACGGCTGGCGTCCCCAAAAGAAAAACACATAAAATGCCAAACGACTCACACACACTCTCACACACACGACACGCGAACACACATCGTGACAACGACGACAACATTCATTCATGCTGCACAAGAAAATACGCGTCGTTTGGTGAATTTCTGAATTGCAGACAGCCAAAAGATACAGATACAAAGATACAGATACACATACAACCGAGCGCAATGAGAGGTGAGACGACGTTGCGCTGTTGAGTTCATGCGGCGTACCTTATTCTATGCACGTATCCGTATCTATGGGATACATCTCGTACCTGGCATAGCTGTTAATTGATTCCAATGACAGTGGATCTTGTTGTGGTATCAGAGGTTATCTAAAATAAAAGTCTACAATATACGCAAATGTATCTGAAGCTCTCTGGAAAACTTTCCTTTTGCTGCCGCTCAAGTGGATGACCCTTCGCCCTGCTCCTGCCTCAGCCGCTTGAGGTTTAATGACAATTTATCAATTAATGCTTCTTAATTGCAATTGTTCTGCCTTTTGTAGGGGTTTCACGGCTCGAGATGCGGAGTAGAGATTGTACCCGCATTTCACACACACCGCCAGCTGTGTGCGGCCTGTCCGCTCTCGCCTTTTTTCATTTTCATTTTTCACTCGCAGCAAAGTTTCCTTCTGGTCAATTGAAAAATTCAATTGATCAGCGATCGGAATGAAAAACCGAAGACTCGATTGGGCAACACAATAAAAGTGATTCACTTGCTGCAGCTCAAGTGGCCCCTGCCCATATTCGGCATCGAAGTTCGAGCTGCAGTTGAAGTTGAAGTTGCGACGGACAGAGAGAGGAGGAGAGAGAGCGAGAGCAGGCGAGCGAGCGACCATATGGCATAAGGCATCTCGCACACACTCAAGTATCGCGTTCTGTTATCAAATTGTTCAATTTGTGCGGCTTGGCGGCGTGGCTGTCTGCTGGCATATTAAAGCAATTGTCTAATGCCACATGGCTGTAGCTGTTGCTGTTGCTGTTGCTGTAGCTGTAGCTATAGCTGTAGCTATAGCTGCTGTTGATGGAGACTGAAGCGAAGGCAGAAGCTGCTGCGGCTGCTGCTGGTAGTCGCGTGCCATGCAGTGGCAGAGAGAGAGAGATATGCGAGTGCCTGAGGGTACGCTGGAGGATGATGTGTGTATGGGGTGGTGGCGGAGGCACACATGGAATATGAGCATGCGAAAAATATTTTAATTACGCGCTTTTTGTTCGGCGCTTTTTCGCTATTTTTGTCAAAATACTTCGTTTCGGAAATTGTTGCAGGCTGTGAGCGCGAGACTGTGTGTATGTGTGCGGGTGTATGTGTGCATGTGTGTATCAAATGTCATGCAAGCCAAAAATGACGCCATCTAAGAGTCTGAGACCAGGCACTTTGCTGCCAGGCACTTGAAAATGCTAATTGAAGGCTATAGATACGTATACGTATGTATCTTGAGGATTGCCATGTGCTGAGGCTCTGCTCTGCTGAGTCATTTGTGTTCTGAATAAAGATATCATGTTTGCTCCCACTGCGATTTCTCGTCAAATAGTTAAAAGCAGGAAAATCCAACAAAGTCGCTAATTGAAGACGTCTGGCAAAAAAGGTTCGCTAATGTTTGCCCGCCAGAAATGCGACGAGAGCTTTTAGGTATCATGTATCTTTTAATCGAACAGGTAAAAGTTGCATAAGCTAAGTGGGCAGAGCCTTAGTCCACCCACTTTCCATGGCAGAGTCAGCCAAGCAGCCAAACTTGCAAGCGAACTACCAATCAACCCAACGATCATCCAACCAAAACCAATCACCGTTTAGCCCACAACTTTCGCCTGTCAACGGTCGGCGATCGATGATCGCTGATCATTGATCAGCGTCGATCAATGCCCTTTCAACAGGCATATAATAAATTGAAACATGCTAAATGCAATTGCAATTGAATTGGCCAACTGATCGATTGGCCCTCTGGTCAATTGCTGCACTGACGAGCTTGCAGTTATTCAATAGCTTCTGCCCATGGTCAACTTCCGTGGCGGGCTGCAATGGGCGAGCGCTTCGGTGCTTCTTGCTCTTTTTGGTAGCGCCCATAATGTGAGTTGGCCAACATAAAACGCATAAACAAAGCCAAAACCAACAACAACAACAACAACAACAGCAGCAACAGGCGCAGCAAGAGTAACAAATCAAAACAACCAATGGTCGCCATGACAAAAGATTTTAATTGAAATTGGAAAAAAAGGCAATGGTACGTGTAGAGAGTACCCCTCACTCTGCCCACACGAGCACTCCTCGGTTCTCCCTGAAACCCTCGTGTGAGCTGCGGGTACCGGGTGTGGGTGCTGCGCAGGGTTTGCCAGCTGTGCCCACGCGTTCCGCATAACAATTGTCAACAAATTTATGAGCACGACGTCAGACCGAAGCCCGAACTATTCCGTATAAACATTGTCTCTGAACTTGGCTCTCTGTCGCAGTCGCAGTCTCAGCCGCAGTCGCAGTCGCAGTAATATCGAATTGAATTGAAATTCAAAAGCGTTCATTACGAGTTTTATTTATTTTTGTTTTTAATTCGAAATGAAATTTGTTTGCGAAGCGATCGATGGAGCGTTCAATTGACGATGCATTTTGAGCATTTATTTGCTTGCCATTCGAGTCAATTCAAAACTGGAATCGATGCTCCTCTTTCGGCCGGCGGTAATCAGCGGGCAAACAACGCCCCAAAAACGGTCAAATAGCGAGCAGAAATTCCAAGGCAGGCGCTCAGGCCGAAAACTGAAAAACCGAAAACCCGAAAACCATTTCCAATCATCTAAATTTAGACGAAATGAAACACATTTCAAAATTTTCATTTCATGAAAACTGTCGAGCGCTGAAAATTTCTGCGTGTATGTATCTGAGAGAAATGCCGAGCATATAAGTAGTAGAGTCTTGGGTGTATATATAGATACATACACACATATGCCCATATAGCTGTGTGTGACTATATAAACATTTGTGCGCTGTGCTGTAGTCCACAGCAGCAGCGGGTGTAGTCCGAACGTAATTTGATTTTTTAAATGCACAACGCAAGATACACACTCACACAAGCTGTGTGTGTATCTATAAGATCGCGGGCGCTGCGTTGCGTGCCAGAGATACAAAGAAAGAGCAACAACAGAATTTTGATACGATCGTTGTTGATGCTTGTGTTTCTTGTAGTTCTTGTTGCTGTTGCTGTTGTTGTTGTTGTTGTTGCGCTTATTTCGGCCAATGCGTAGGCGAATATACACCTTTAATAATAATTTGATTAGAGGCGCGTTCGGCCTGTTACAGATACAGATACCGCAACATACAGATGCTTGTATAGATACAGATACTGGCGCAGATACACGTTCAAATATAGATACACTTCTGGCCCGATACCATGTATAAACAGATCTACGCAAAGCTCAGACGTCATGCGGAAGATACACTCCAGGTTATATGTATCTCACAGATAGTACGTGCAGTTATGCTTGGACTGCGTCGCCGTAATCCGAGCACACGGTTTTGACGTCGTCTTTCCACAGTCTAGGCACACTTCAACTGTGCAAATCGCTCGGCATGCATCAAGATACAAAACGCTAGAAACGTGCTTCGGCGGCATGTGTCATATGTATCTAACAGATACTCAGATACAATAAACGACGCTGCGACTGAGGCTGCTGCCACTACAGACAGAGAAAAAAAAATCTCTTCAGCATTTTCTCTGCTCAATTCTTCTTATTTGCTTTTTTGTTTTTAGCCGTGAGTCACTACCCCCAACAGCAACAACAACAGATGCAAAGCAACAAGAAACAAAAACAACAAAACGAACAGCGAAATTTATGTCAGCAGTGCCAAAAGCGACGAGCAATGAGCGACGAGTCGACAGACAATAAAAACAAGCGGCAAATAAATAAATAAGACATTCTAAATGCGAAAGAGGCAACTATAGGAAACAACAAAAGCCGAACATAAAAAGCAACACACACACATACGTACACAAACAGTTTGTGGGGGCACGAGTCATATCATATGAATGTTTCTTCTATGCAATGCAAACGAGCTGCCAACAGGTTGCAACCGAATTGAGTTTATTAACAGTTCGCACAGATGCACAGAATGTGCCCCTACCAAATGAACTGCGACCTGCGAGGTTTCTTGGCTCTCCAAATTTATGGCTAAGATTAAGAGATACATATTTCTTGCCAATCCCCCCTACAAAGTTAATTATATACATTTTATTAGTCGTAAAGATCTAACTGTATATATACATATATAAAATATAATAAATATATCTCTCGAAGCGTGAGCACATTATAATATTCTCAGCTAAGTAAACAACTTTTGAGATACTTTATGCAGTTGACAACCCGCATGTCAAAGGCGGCCCAGCAGGGCCCGTAGCAGTGGCAGCAACCACAAAGTCAAACCCAGTGACGACAGCAGCAATTGAAAAGAGAAAGTCGCAAGGCAACAACAACAGCAGCAACAACAGCAACCACAACAGCAAAACTTCTAGTAAAAACAGTCAGCATCAAGTTGAAGACTCGAAAGCCGTTAACAAAGCGACCCACAAGCCTGCTAGCAGTCCGGGTGTGATCGCACACTAGTCCAGCCGTACGTGCGACTCTCATAGCTGCTGATAAGAGGAGACGCAACAGCGGGTGGATGACGGTTGGTGGGTGGTGCTCGATGCCTGACGCTTGGCGGTGGGAGGTTGCCGCAAGTAAGAAACATATTTTCTTGTAGCTGGTCGAACGAGTTTTACAAATTGTCAACGCTTCGCTTTTGGCAAATAAAATCTGTGGACGAAAAACTAGTTTGCAGCTCGGCACATTAGCTACGTATCTGTAGCTCTATGTGTGTACGTACGTATCCATATCTGCGGCTGTGCAACATAATTTTGTCATTACCAAACGGCGGGGCGACTTAAGCGACACACAAAATCACACAAACACATGTGCATAAGTTCACTCAGCGAAAAAAAGGCCAAGAAAAAAGAAAGTTGTCTTAAAAACGCCAAACAGCGAGTAGAAGTTTTCCAGTCTGATTTTTTTTTTTTTTTGTGAAAATGAAGCGAGCTTAAGTTACAACTGCTCAAATAAAATTAAATATAAATATAAATTCAGGTTTTATTTAATCAACCTAATTGCTAGAGTAAATATGTAAGTTATATTTCCGCCTTCAAACGTCCTACAAGTGCTTGCTCTATTTGCTCTGCTTTGATCTAAAACTTTCCATATTAAATGGAAATATGATTCATAGGTACTTGCAAGTGGAAAACTAAATCTTCAAATTGAAAATATCGATACTTTTTCCAAGTGTACGCACATTGCATATGGCCAACAGATGTTGAGCAAACAACAACAACGACGACGACGACAACAACAGCAGCAACAACAACAATACAATGCGAGCTGCGAGATGTGACCATCCGTCCAGGTAGTCTCTCGTTGGCAGCGTCTTTGTGGTCCTGTGCCACGCCTCCGACGCACGCCCTGTTAGCGTCTCTTTGCTGTTGACTTTCTCGAAAGTGTTTGCTCTCCGTTAGCCCAGGTACAAGCGTGGGCAACGGCTGAACGAGCCATTGCAACATTATTACGCCTCGGATGACATCAAAGCCACGAGTCCTGTGTGCCCTTGCGCGTGTTGCGGCTGTGTTTGTGTTTGTATGCAAATCAGTGCATTCGTACAAAAAAAAAACACACAGTAGAATCCCGTTGGTAGAGCGAGAAGGCAACAATAACAGCGCCCCAACAGGCAAGTGTGCGCCTCTTCAAACGAGGAACAAAGCGTACACAAAGAGACGGAGAAAGAGAGAGAGCGAGCGAGCGAGGGAGAGAAGAGAGAGACCCCACGACGAAGTGGCACACAAAAAGGAAGTAACTAAAAATAACAAACAACTGGGCAGCGACGTCGGCAGCAGTGACTTTGGGTTCTCTGCAAGGTGGAATGAACTCGAGATCAACAAGAGAAGCGTCTTTAAATATAGCAGAAGACGCGAGAGCAACAAAGTTGCGCTTGTCTGGGGGGGTGAGAGAGCAGGGCGCTCTTGCTTAGCATAAGTGAAGCTGGTGCGCTCGAAAGAGAGACAGAGAGAGAGCGATGCTGGAACGAGCTCGACTCAGATGTTATTGAATAGATATAGATGTGGATCAAAAGAAAAGCATCCACATATATGTTAAATCTCTTCAGATAGATTTTAAATTAAATAAAAATAAAAAAAAATGAATAAAAATAAATAAATAAAAAAAAAATAAATTAATTAAACAAAAATTAAAAAAATAAAAAATAAATAAATAAAAAAAATAAATAAATAAAAAAAATAAATAAAAAATAAATTAATTAAACAAAAATTAAAAAAAAAAATAAAAAATAAATAAAAAAAATAAATAAATAAAATAAATAAAAAAAGCTGCCTCAAGGAATTCTTTTGATAATATTTAAAGCACATTTACAGGTAATAGCGTTAGGGTATATGTGTGTGTCTACTATTCTGACTTACCTTCATCCAGCAGGCGCTCCACATGCGTGAAGACATTTGGAAACGCGGCCAACTGCTTGCGATCCTTCAGCAATTGTGCCAAATAGTCGGCAATGCTCTGTGTGCTCTGTTGTTGTTGCTGTGGCGTCATATGCTGCGGCTGTGGCACCACTTGCGGGGGCTGTTGCTGCTGCTGCTGCTGCTGCACAACGGCGGCAGCGGCAGCCGCCACAGCAGCGGCTGCGGCTTGTTGTTGCAGTTGCTGTTGCACAACGGTCTTGTTCTCACAGACACTCATTTTGTTGTTGATTCGCTCTGTATGCTTGTATGTGTGTGTGCGAGCGTGTTTTAATTGTCTGCGTAGTTGTGGGAGTGTGTGTTTGTTTAAGCTTTAACAATTGTTTACTTTGTTGCACAATATTGTTGTTGTTGTTTTTTTTTTTTTGTTGCTGCCGAAATTCTTTTATGATGCGTATTTAACTTTTCGACTTTTGCTTCGTTCTACTTTCGGTTTGCTTTTCTTTTACGTATTGCACAATTGCTAAACAAAAGACTATTTTTTTTTTTGCTCGAACACGCTTCGATTTGTTGTTGTATGTTTTTTAGTTACTGCAAAATAGACACAGAAAACGTTGTAGTTGTGATTCTCAATAATTCGTGGGCGAGAGAGCAACAGCGGACACAGAGAAACAGATTGAAAACAACTCCACCCAAAAAGTTTGAGAAGAAACGAACGAAAACACAGCGACGGCGACAACAGCGACAGCAACAGCAACAACAACAAGAACAGCAAGAAATAGCAGCAACAGCGAGAGAGCGAGAAGTCGAAAATGAAGACTGAAAAATTCCTCAGCGCAGCAGCGGCTCTGCCTCTGATCGGCAAGAGGAAGAGAGAGAGGACAGACGGCGCAGTCGGCGTCTACGTTTTGCCATCATATACACACACACACACACACACACACACACACACAGAGACAGTTAATTTGTATGCGTATGCGCGTATGTGGCTGGGAGCGTAATCGTGAGCAACGGAGATGAATGAAAGCAGAATGTCAAAATAGCTGCTCACTCTGTTACTCGCTCTCTGGGCTGCTGCTGCTGTTGCTGTTGCTGCAGCACCAAAAGGAAATTCATTTTTATATGTAAATTAATATTACTTATTTGCAAAGTTCACAAAATCGAACGTCGCAAATTCATATTCCACTTGCTCAGTACCACGAAGCAGCAAAAGCAATAAAATTTCATTGGAAATGTTCAAAATCTCGCATAAAATATGCACATTTGCTGTTGCTGCTGATTATGTGTTTGTTGTTGTTGCTGTTGTTGCTGTTGTCACTGTTGTCTCTCTCGCTGTAAGGGTTGCTGCTTCGGTTGAATAGCATACATTGCCATTGGTTGCGCACTGCGTTTAGCAACTATTTGAGAATTCCTTTTTTGTTTTGTTTAAAATGTATTCGAGTCGGGTTAAAGGAAAACGCACGGATCTCGCCTCTACTTGAACGATTCTTCCTACTTCTACAACTGAACCGCACGCAAAGACAGAGAAAAAGAAACTGAACGCAAAGCGCACACACGAAAACGAACATAGGCAGAGAGTCGAAGTGCCATTTTGAGTATAACAGCGACTTTACAGCATTGACGATCAGTTGCCAGCGTTGCCACTGTGAATGCACGGCACAGATGTTTGACTTAATACAGAATTTCGGCTTAATATGTATCAATTTCCATGGACAAATGAGAAAACATGTCGCATCCAGTGAAATAACAAAGAATCAAGTGCAATTTGAATGTTGACAAAGCTACAAATTGAATCGCACACTGCTTAACAAATAATTTCATGTCAGGTGGCAGCACTAAGTCTGTCAATCATGCGCTGCTAACACCAGCCATCTCACTCGCACTCATTGGCACAGGCATATTTGGCGCGTTGGCGTCAATTTGAATTATGGAACACTGAGCGCGGAGGCATTAATTACGTACGGAAATTGTGAGCAGGCAACAAATGCGATTAGAACCAAGCAGCAGATTTTTGTTGCCAGATATATGTGGGCATTTGGCCAAAAGCCTATGCAAATTACGCCCGTACTATTGCTGTTTGCTGCTTATTGAATGGAAATGTGCGCCCGAAAGCCAAATGTTGGTGTTAAACTCGCCTTTGAGCCAAATGCTCAAATACTTAAATGTATGTGGGAAAATTGGCATTCGCGCGATGGCGCGATGGCGACGCACCATAGCCATATAAGAGACCCTGGACAGTTACAACTTTTACTTTCCACATGCTTTTGCCAGTGCCAGCGCCACTGTCCCTGCCCCTGCCCCAGCCCGTGCTACTGCTGCTGCTGCTGCTGCCTGTGTGTTTCCGTGTATTCCGCAAAAAGCCAACACCGGCGACCGCCACAGACTTACAGCACCCGCATGCACTTAAAAAAGACGTGAAAGTTTTCAATCTCTGCAAGTGGAAAGCAGGCGCCCACCGACCTGACCAGCCTGCGTGTGTCTGTGTCTGCCTGTGTGTGTGTGTGTGGGCCGGCATATGGTATGGACACAGATCTGGTCACATAATGCATTTTATTGCCATTGAAATGACTGTGTGTGTGCATACGTTTCAGATTTAGACATTGTCCGCTTGCTACGAATATTATGACTTTTCAATCTGCCGCTGCCGACGACCATTTCGGTGTTAACACCTACGCGAGTATCGCATCTGATCGGACAATGAGACACCTCGCAGCGTGGCCGTGGGCCGATAAGCTGCAGGGCTTTGTATGTGGGCCATTTTGGTAGCACTTTCGGTTTTGAAATGTGGCGCAACTAAAGAGAAAAACGCGCTTTAAGCTATTGAAAAACATCATCGTCGATGAAAATGGGGCAGCAATTGGCTGCGAATGTTTTTCACACAGTTCTGTGAAAAAACCATTCGAACTATTCGGTCAATTCAACTGGCCACTCGCCCACCCGGCCGTAAGTTATTGCCTTTCAGGTGGGGCATCAAATGTGCATTTCAATTTCGACTGCGTCCGGACAGAACGGATGGCAAAAACCAGAGGCTAAATTGCAGACATACAGCTATACATACATATATAAATATCCATAAATACGTGTGCACATACATGTATGTACATACATATTTCACATTGGCAGGCAGACTCAGAAACCGCTGAGTCACAGTGCAAAGAGGCTTCAGTAGTCTGAGACAGAGAAGCTGACAAATTTTGATCTTTCGAAAAACTTTCCTTTGGTTTACAAATAAATAAGCGTATAATATGACATAATTTAGTATCTATTCGTATTCAAAAGAATTTTATTACACTACATTAGTTTTTTAATGGTTTTAAGAGACTATAGCAGTTTTAAATTTGTTGTCCGTCAAAAAGTACCTAAAAATACAATTTATTACTTTCTTATAAATGTTTAAACATTTTCATATTTACTTTGTTACTTTGTAGTCATTAATTTTTAAAAAATTTTTAAACAAGTTTACAGTAATCAAATTCATTACATTCTTATTTAATACTTTTTATTTTACATGTGCAATCAAATTGAGTTGCACCACTGTGCAGAGCGACATGTTGGCAGATGTGTCTGGTTATGCTACCTTGTAGACCTTATTGCATAATTGAAGCATATATATTCTTGGTCAGTAATGAAAAATATATCATTTAAGTGCTGAATATAAAGTTATATATTCTCAATCCGTAATATCAGAAAAATGTATTTTCTTTTGTTGTAATTAATCGAATTTCAGCTACTTTAAGCTGAGCTGCGAACCAACCCAACGCTACATACAGGGTATCTCTCGTTCACTCTAATCAACTGCAGCTCTATTGCAACAGTTTTTGGCCAATAGTCAATTATGGCAGCTTGTACCTATTTCCCCTATGCAAATTTCCCAGCCTCGCTTTGACGCTCGCCGACAAATTATCCACTTGGAAATTGACACACAAAACGTATGGCGAGGGAGCCGAAGGGGGAGAAGTCCGGGAAGGAGCGGGCGTCGACCAACAGTTAGTTGGGTCGCTTCGGATATTTGGCGTAATTAGCAGCGCCACATTGCGCACTTGTTGGCAGCCAAGTTGTTGGCCATTAAACAGCCTGCCTCTTTCATTACGCATGCAGCGGTCGCTGCGTAGGCGCCGCCAACAGCTTTGCGGGCCAAATGAAACCAGCTGCAACGCCCACACGCCCCGCTCGACGCGGGCAGCCTTGCTGCGCTCAAGCAACGCAATTGCACTTGGTCGCTCGGTGGGGTTAATTCAACATTTGCCGACTGAAATGCGAGCCAAGGGAAACGTAGCGCTGTTAAAGCAAGCAAAATATTAACAGCGCTGCGAGTAGTTACTACAAACATGGTGTAAGAGCGAGCTGGCATGCTTAACAGCGGCAGGCCGCATAAGCGGTTAACAGCGCGAATACTCTAAATAAATAGAAATGCGTGTGTGTATGTAAAATATATGTAATGTAAGCTAAGCCATGTCTGCTTTGCCTTCGAAAATTGAAATATTGAAAAAAATGCCCTCAATATATCTAAAAATTATTTAAACCATTTCCAATAACTTTCTCTAGCTGCAAGATCAAATTGAGACCTGCCTGATTTTTCCAGTGTACTGACTTGCCACACATACGTATGCAAATCGATAAGACGCAATCGATTTGCGCGTGTGCGTATGCTATCGATAAGTGCCTTTGCTTTACGTGTTTATTTCGTTTTATTTCTTTTTTCTTTCTTTGCCTGCTTGTCAGGCGTAGAGTTTTCATTCATGAATTCGATTTTCATAATCACGAGTTTATTACACATACTCAACGCAGCGCCGAGCACTCATGAATACCCTCCAAGCCGCATGAATGGTGCTGCAGACTCGAGCTCCATTCACGATTAGCTACGCTCGGGCAAGTGCGACGCCGCGCAGGCCGCAAGCTGTAACCAAGCTGAAGACTGCTTGAGTGGGTGGTTGCAGGGGGAGGAGGGGAGGGTGAATGCGAGCTCGAGCGCAGCTTGTTGTGTATTTGTCGGCATTTTGCTCGCCCACGCCCACGAATAGAAACTATTAATTTGAGGCTCGAACCAGGCGGGTTTCATTAGGCCGCGCATTAGTTTCTTGGCCAAGCTGCTGGATACCTCCAAAAGTATCTGCATGCCTGTGTGTGCGTGTGTGTGTGTGTGTGTGTGCATGCATTTCGTGTGGGAGTCGCGCGACAAACGAGTTGTATTAGCAAATTGTTTACAATGCTTCCAATGGCAATTCAATTGACGCTTGAACTAGAAAGCAACGTTAGTTGCGGCACACCGAAGCTTGCATACCCTTGCGTTCGTTATTGTTGCTTGAGTTACTATGCAATATATACTTTATACATGTAGTTATTTAGTTATAACGCAGCTTTTGTGCAAAAGGTTGCCAGCTAACACTTTTTTTAATTTACTTCAAAATTCAAATGGTTGCAAACTTTTATTATATTAAATTAAATTATTTAAATTCATAATTCAAAATTATATGGAAATGGTTGGATGGGATGGAATGTCTTCTATCGAAACTAGAGTATAAACCTTGGTAGCCTAAGTTATGGCAAGCTCGCTTATAGTTAACTGAACAATTTTTTAAATTTTCAAGTGAAAACTTATAATTTGAACGCTTGTTCCCAAGACAGCTATAAGCTTTACCATATTGATTTTGTTAAAAAATTAAAATTAAAAAATTATTATTAAAATAAGATTTGTCCAATTTGGATAGAGAATTTTAAAAAATAACAAAAATATGCCTATAGGTTTTAATAGAAATTTCTATAGGCGATTAGAAACCTTGGTTGTCGAAGTTATGGCTAGATTGTCTATAATTAACTGCAACAATTTTTTTATTTTTCAAGTTAAAACTTATATTTTGAATGTTTATTCCTATGGCAGCTTTAAGTTTTAGTCAAAGGATTTTGTTAAAATTAGCAGAAAATGCTTAGAGCGTTATTAAAATAAGATTTGTCGAATTTGGTTACAGAATTTAAAAAAAATAACAAAAATCTGCCTATAGGTTTTATGAAAACCTTACAATATACCAATTTAATTTGGCCTATTCCGACTTATTCGCAAGTTTTGTCAAAATAGGTAGAAAATTAATTAATTAAGAGAGTATTTTATTGAAACACAGTCGAACAAACCGCCTGACATGACTAGATCGACTCGCCTGCTTGAAGCTGATCAATAAAATATATACTTTATATAGCCGAAGATGTTACCTTTGGTGCATTGCAAACATCTGCCCAAAATTATTATACCCTCCATATTAAGAGCAAATCTCCTGTCAAACTGTTACAGTTTGAGTGGCACTGCAGCCCGGTAATAAAACTGGAACAGTTTAATGAAATATCGCCAAAAACCCAAGGCAGACCCAAATCGGGAGAGCACGCTAAATACTTTTTTCAAAAGTCGACGGAGACGACAAATAAATTTGAGACAAGCAACAGCAAAAAAGGCAATGCCACATCCGTGTGGGCGGATCACGAACGCCTTATCTGGGGGATGCGTCGTTTGGCCAAAGAGTTGCGCTGCTTCGTGTTATGAAATAAGACACTAATGTGTGTGTGTGTGTGTATATTGGCTATACTCAAAGATTGTAGTGTACAAACATATGTGGTTTATCATTAAGGCTTATCAGTAACTAACGCATAAACTTCTTGGCCTGGTCCCGATTGACCTGCTTGAAGACGCGCTGCTTGGAACTGCTGTCGTTCATCTGCTTGTAGTAACCGAAACCGCCGCCGCCCACACGCTTCTCCGGTCGCTGTCGCTTGGCCGCGCCCACCTTCAGATCGACCACAGGCGGCACCAGAAAGCCAAAGCTCTTGGACACCGCCTGCAGGTCGAGCGTGTTCACATTGAATATCTGTTTCAGCTGGTGCGAGTCATAGGCGCGCACATACGACTTGAACGCCTCCTTGGCCGACTGATTGAGGAAGTAGTTCTTCGCAATGAGCTTCTCCAGCTGCAACGAGACAAAGTGGACAAAGTGTTTCTAGTTGTTGTTACATAACAGGACTGCCCTGAACTCACCTGCTGCTGAATGTCTGCGATCTTCTGCCAGGAGAACTCGAACTCGTTGAGCGGCACCTTGGCGGCCTTCAGGTAGCGCAAGAAACCCAACTCCTCCGGCCGCAGCATGAGCAGCGCATGGCCCGAAGTGCCGGATCCACGCGCCGTACGACCCACACGGTGTATGTACTCGCGTGGATCATCTGGTGGATCGTACTGCACAATCCAGTCGACCTGCGGTATGTCCAGACCACGAGCCGCCACGTCCGTGCAGAGCAGGATGCCCGACTCGGCATTGCAGAACTGGAAGAATGTCGTGGTGCGTTTCGTCTGCTTCTGCTTGCCGTGAATCGAGGTCACCGGCAGATCAATGTAGTTGAAGAGCTCGTGATGGTACTTGACCGACATGCAGGACGAGAAGAACACCATGACCTTCTTCTTGCGATTCTTCTTGAGGAACGTGAAGAGCACCAGCAGACGCTTCTCCGACGGGCACACAATGTAGCCCTGCTCCAGCCCCTCCACCGTAGCCGTCTCCTGGTTATCATGCACGCCCACATAGATGGGCTCCTTCTTCAACGCCAGCTTGGACAGAGCATCGATGCGTTCCGTTTGCGTTGCCGAGAATAACATGGTCTGGCGGCGTTCTAAAGGGTAGAAGAGATCAACCGTAAGCAGCTTGCATCGGGTAAGGAGAAGATCTCCACTCACTTGGCAACAGATTGATGATCTGCTTGAGCTCCTCCTCGAAACCAATCTCCAGAATACGATCGACCTCATCGATAATCAGACACTGCAAGTTCTTGTACAGGAAATCCGGCGAGTTCTGCAAATGATCCAGGAGACGACCGGGCGTGGCCACCAGTATGTTGACGCCCTTGCCGAGCTTCTCGCTCTCCACCTGACGATTGGAACCGCCCATGACCAAGCCGTAGGTATGATGATGGTGTGCCATCAGCTCCTTGAGCACACCAAACGTCTGCATGGACAACTCTCGCGTGGGCGAGATAATAATGACGCCTGTGCCGTTGCGCGGCATGAAGTGCAGCTTGTTGATCAGCTCGACGGCTGGAATGAGGAAGGCAAGTGTTTTGCCCGAGCCCGTTTGGGCAGCGCCCACCAGATCGCGTCCCTTGAGCAAGGGCGTCAGGCACTTGGCCTGGATCTCGGTCATTTCGGTGAAGCCCATCTCCTCAATCGCACGCAGCGTTGCCTCCGAGACGCCTCCCTTGAGCGAGGCGAAGCTGCGATCATCGGAGTCGCGATAGTCCAGCGCAGCCAGCGAAGACTCCACCGTGAAAGGCACCTCCTCAGCTGTGGACTTGCCATTGGCTTGCGCTGCCTTCGCCTTCAGCTTGGATTTCTTTGCGGGCACAGGCTCATCCTCGTCTTCAGCTGCGCTGTTCTCTTCAGATGCTGCAAGAGGAAGCATGAGTTAATAAAGATGTCATAGCAGGTATACTTAAGCACTTTTCTGCCACAGTTTCAGTTGCTTTTCAAGTACATCTCATGCCTGCAGCCGGCTGCATTAACTCGCAGCCCGTGTGCAGCTCGAATTCGCCTTTGGATCATCCTCAAGAGAATATCACTGAGATGCATGCCTTGTGAACGAACCTTCGGCGCTGTCGATTTCCTCATCGTCATCGTCCTCAGCCTCACTGTCGTTGTCGCTGTCCTCCGCCTCCTGCTCATCCGATTCCGAGTCTGAGTCCGAATTTGCAACCTCAATTTGTGGCTTCTTCTTTTGCTGTGGCTTCTGTTTCTTCTTGAGCTGTGGTTGTTCCTGGAAGTCGTCTTCCAGATCATCTACATTAGGATTAGGATAGTTTTATTTATGATCTGCTTGTAATTCATATTTTCTCATACCTTCTTCATCCTCTACGGGGCGCTTCGGCGGAGGCTTCTGCTTTTGCTGCTTGGCGTTGCCATTGGCCTGTTTTTTTGCTGGCGGCTGCGGCGCTGTCTGTTTGGCCTTTCCCTTCTTCTGCGACAATTCCTTCTTCATCTTTTCACGCTTAACAATTTTTTTCATCAATAGCTTTTCTCTTATCGACATATTGAGTAAAATTACGCCTTAAATTCAACTATTTAAAACAAATTATAATAAAACAACCGCGCACGTGTTAGCAGTCCACGATTTTGTCATTCACGTGGAAGTTAGCATAATGCACAGCTGAGCGTGCTAGTATCGATAACGATAATATATTCGATAACTCACGCACGATATGCAGTGAAGAAATATTTTAATAGCAGTGATTTAAATTTTATTTAAATAAAAGTTTTAAAAAACGTAATAAAGTTAGTAATTAATTATATTATAAAATTAAAGTTATAAGTTATTTGTAAAGTAACTTAATTGTCACCTATGCAAATATCTTTCACATTTGCCATTCACAGTTTGCCATTCACACCGAATCCACAGGCTGGCATAAAAACGCCAACTTCATGGAAATTTCTATAAACGTTTTTGTTTTCATATTGTATACTTTGGTCGTCCTGTATTTGCAGCACTTTGTCAATAAATATACGGAATTCGTACGCAGTCTGTAGCCGAGTATGTTGGGATTGCAATCCTACGGTAGCTCCTCCGAGGGCGAGTCCGACAATGAGCAGACCAAGGAGTCGCAGCAGCAGTCGGAGCAAGCGGTGCCCGCGCATTTGCAGCCGGTGGACAAAACGCATTCGCTGTCCAAGGCACTGGCGGTGTGCGCGGCGCCCGACGTGGTGCCAATGGGTGCGGCGGCCGTGCCACGATCGCTGGATCCAACGCTCAAGGAAGTCACATACAATCCACGCTACGATGAAATGTACGCGCCCGTCCAGGGGCCTGAGCATCCCAACATGACGATGCAGCAGAAGGCGCCGCGCAACACGCTGGCCGGCTACGTGGAGAAGGCGCACATCAATGCGTTCGAGTTCGAGAATCAGCGGCGCACCTTCCACACGTACGGCTATGCGCTGGATCCCACGGTGGATGCCACGGCCGATGGCCAGTCGTATGTGGGTGACCTGCAGTCCGCCTATGACGACAACGGGAAGACCGTGTTCGAGCCGCCCAAGACCAAGAAAATGCGCAAACAGGAGAAGAACGACAATCCCGAGGACGTTGAGGGCTTCCTGGGGCCGTGGGGCAAGTTCGAGAACGAGATATCCGTGGCCAAGCCGAACGAGCAGGAGCGCGCCGAGCTGGACGAGCTGCTGTCCAAGCGGCACAAGCGCGGACGCATACCCGAGGACAAGCCGCTCGAGGAGAAGTCCACGCTGCACAGTAAGTTCGACCATGATGAGTATATCATGCTATACTATAAGTAATCTCTATTTGCAGTCAAGGATGCCTACGATTACCAGGGTCGCTCGTACCTGCACGCTCCGCACGATCTGGGCGTGAATTTGCGCTCGAATGCGCCGCCACCGAAATGCTTCCTGCCCAAGGCGCACATACACACCTGGACGGGGCACAACAAGGGCATCTCGTCCATCCGCTGGTTCCCCAAGACGGCGCATCTGCTGCTCTCCGGCTCGATGGACTGTCGCGTCAAGCTGTGGGAGGTGTACGGCGACCGGCGCTGCATACGCACCTTCTCTGGCCATCGGCAGGCCATCAAGGACATTGCGTGGAACAACAAGGGCAGCCACTTCCTGTCGGCCTCGTATGATCGCTACATCAAGCTGTGGGATGCGGAGACCGGTGATGTCGTCTCCCGCTTCACCACCCGCAAGATGCCCTTCTGCGTCAAGTTCCATCCGGACAACAGCAAGCAGCATCTGTTCGTGGCCGGCACCTCCGACAAGAAGATCATTTGCGTAAGTTGCACCAGGGATTTCCTCCAGCTGGAATTTCTATATATATATGTATATATTCTTCTCTTCTGGCAGTGGGACACACGCAGCGGCGACATTGTGCAGGAGTACGACCGTCACTTGGGCTCGGTTAGCACTATTACTTTCGTGGATGACAATCGCCGATTCGTGACCACGTCCGACGACAAATCCATGCGCATCTGGGAGTGGGACATACCCGTGGACATGAAGTACATTGCCGATCCCACAATGCATTCCATGCCGGCCGTCACGCTGGCGCCCAATGGCAAGTGGATGGCCTGCCAGTCGCTGGACAACAAAATCGTGATATTCTCCGCGCTGAATCGCTTCAAGATGAACCGCAAGAAGACCTTCACCGGGCACATGGTCTCCGGCTATGCCTGCCAGCTGGACTTCTCGCCGGACATGAGCTACCTGGTGTCGGGCGACGGCGACGGCAAGTGCTACATTTGGGACTGGAAGACGACGAAAATGTACAAGAAGTGGCAGGCGCACGAGGGCGTCTGCATCAGTGCGCTGTGGCATCCGCACGAGGCCAGCAAACTGGTCACTGCCGGCTGGGATGGTCAGATCAAATATTGGGATTAGACACACACACACACACACACACCTATTTACACTTAGTTTAAGTACAATTGTAACGACGTGAAGAGAATAGCAACAAGGTTTACCTCTACGGCTTTGTTTACATTCTGTGGGCCACTGATAAGACGGCGCATGCGCAGTGCCTGCCAAACTGTACAATATGGCGTTGGCATCCACCCCGAGGGCGAAGGGCGCTAAACATATGTGATGCTCAGTCAAAATCAATACTTTTCACAAAAGCCAGCGAGCAGCGCAGAAATTATTTCGAAAAGCAGAAATTATTTCAAGTATTGCCATAGAATTGCCAGCAAATGCTAAGGTCAGCGCTTCCAGTCGCCACACAACTACTGCAGTTTGAGCGCCACTGAGAGAATGCATTAAAGTTGCAAGCGAGTGCAAATCGCCGCAGAGAAGAAAACTTAAGCAGAAACAGAAACAGTTGCAACTGCAGCGCACAAGCATGGCCAAGCCACCGACAGATGCCTCCGGCCTGGGCTACGCGTATCACCTGCCCTCGGGCGGGCTGCTGCTGCGCCTGAAGAACTCCCTGTCGCAGTTCAGCGACCTCTTCAGCGAGTTCAACAAATACATTTCACCTGCCTTTTTCCACGACCGCTGCGAGAGATCCGTTCACATGCGCATGTACTCCATGCACAAGCGCGAGTTCGTCATGGTGTTCCTCGGCTTCTTCACCTGCTTCGGCCTGGGCATCATCATCGGCCTGACGGGCCCGCCCATCACCAGCACCGACGCGCTGACAGCCCACCAGATTCTGGCAAACACAACGCTGGCGCAGAGCAAGACGGTGCTCGCCACCGGACCCTTCGCCATGAAGTCGCCCCTGATGACGACGTACTCGCAGCAGATGTGGCTGATAGCCAAGCTGGTCACGGACAACAACGATGGTGAGTGGAGTGAGTGCAGGAGTTGCATGAGAGCAACTGCCTAATCTTCCGCATCATCATCTTTCATACCGCACATTCAGACGAACGCTACGACAAGAGCTTCCAGATCAGCGTCACCATCGACGGCATCAGCGAGCAGCACAAGCCACTGAGTGTGCTCGGCGCCGGCAAGACGCACAATCGGACGCGGCATCTGCTCTGCGTCCGCAACGACTGCGAGGAGTTCACGGTCATGCATCTGGGATTCCTCGACTACGCGCACTACATCATCACGGTGCGCTTCCTCGGCCTCGAGTCCTTCCATCAGAAGTACAACATCAGGGCCATCACATTCTACGTGAGTACTCGGCGCTGCCTCTCCAAGCCTAACACACTAACTTGGCCTCTTTCAGTTCAAGACTTACAGTCCCGATTTCACACAGATCGAGATCTGGTTCCGCTTCATCTTTCTGCTCTTCACCTTCATTGTCATAGTAAGTTTTGTATCCAAATTTTTTGAAAAAGTTAAGACAGTGGAGTGAACGAAGCTATAGAAACGAAAGCCTTACCCACAGTTATTATGATATATGCATAGTTTTAAAAACCCTTTTTTTTAGGCATTGTAGATTTTTTTAGCAAAACAATTTTTTTTTAAGATACTGAAAAAATCGTAGATCTGTAACTACATACAAACAGGGCCGAAACCATTAACAAAAGACTTGTACTTTTCTACAGTATTGAAAAAAAAACTCAGAAATACTTTTGGTCGAGACAAAACTCAAAAATTTAAGAAAATCTCAGATCAAAATGGTTTGAAACTATTGAAAAATCATTACAATAAATAAACCAAAGACTTCAATGGTTTGGATTAATTTGAAAAGATTTAAAACTTTTAATGCAAAAATAACTATGATTAAAATATAAGTTAAACCAATAACGAAAAAGACTAGAGTTTAGACTTATTGCTTTGAAAATATTTGAAAAAAACCCAAAAATAAAAAAAAATTGTAAAAAGAACTATGATTAAAATATAAGTTAAACCATTAATATAAAACCCTAGAATTTAAACTTTTTGCTTTGAAAATATTAAAATGATGAAAAACCTACGATTTAAAGATTTAGAAAATATTAAAAAAGATTACGAAAATTATTGCTGCAAAGAAAAACTATGATACTGCATTAAAATAGCAGTAAAAATATGAACAAAACCCTATTATTTAAACTTATTGCTTTGCAAATATAGACAAAATATTAAAATGAAAAAAAACCTATCGAAAAGATATTGAAAAAGTTTTTAAAATTATTTCTGCAAAGAAAAACTACAATACTGCATTGAAATAGCAGTAAAAAGATGAGCAGAAAAGTCTAGGACTTTTTTGCTTTAAAAATATTGAGAAACAGTAAAATTAAAAAATAACTAAGATATTAAAAAATATTTAAAAGCCTTGACTGCAAAAATAGCCATGCTGCATTAAAATAGTAGTAAAACCATTTAAAAAAGACTAAGATTTAAATCTGCTGAAAGTATTGAGAAAACTTCAATAATTCAACTCCAGATTTAGGTCGAAAGGGACATAATTAAAGATAGTTTTGTCTATAACATGAACTTAAAAAAATGAAGATATCTATCGAGAAGTCAAATTCAATATCATAAAAGCTAAAACCAACAGGCACTCAAATTAATCCAACTGTCTATTCATCTATGCCACATCATTCGCTCTCTATACGCAGTGCTGGTACGCGCACACCCTGCGCAAGTATCCCGTGTACGACTGGTCCATCGAGCAGAAATGGATATCGGTGCTGCTGCCGCTGCTGCTGCTCTACGATAGTGAGTATGCCGCGAGTTGTGGGATCCGCTCCAGAATTCACTTAAACTGCTTGCAGATCCATTCTTTCCGCTGATATTCCTCATGAACTCCTGGCTGCCGGGCATGCTGGACGCCGTGCTGCAGGCCACGTTCCTCTGCGCGCTGCTCATGTTCTGGCTGTGCATCTACCATGGCTTGAGGCAGAACGAGCGGCGCTTCGTTAGCTTCTATCTGGTCAAGATCATCGTAGTGCTGCCCATTTGGCTGTGCGCCATTGTGCTCGCCACGTGGGAGAAGTGCAACGAGCTGCGGGATCCCACATACAGCCACTTCGTGGACACCAAGAACTACAATGTAAGAGCTCTGGGTGGGAGGTGGTGTATATGCAATGTCAAAGCTAATCCTCTGTTCCTGCTCGCAGGGCCTCAAGATGTTCTTCTACATCGCCTGCTGCATGTACTTGCTGTATCTGGGCCTGCTGCTACTACGCGCCTATACGGAACTGCGTTCCATGCCTTACTTTGGTGAGTTCGTACAACGGAGGCTGGGGAGGATTGCTTCGCTAATCTCTTATACCAACTGGCAATGCTTGCAGACATTCGGTTAAAGTTTCTCACGCTGCTGATGCTCTTCGTGCTGTCCGTCTCCATAACGGTGACGACGTGCCGCTTTGGCTTCGGCATACTGGAGGACAATTTTGTGGCCACGCTGAACACCACCTACCGCAGCTCGGCGCAGTTCATGTGCTTCTACGGGCTGCTGAACTTCTACCTGTACACCATGGCGTATGTGTACTCGCCCGACGGCCGCTTCGCCCAGGCCGAGTTGGCTGTAACCAAAGATAATCCGGCCATTTCCATGATCGACGACTCCGACGAGGATGTTGTCTACGGCTCCGACGAGGAGTCGCGACGTCCGCTCACCTCCGTGGGCGGCGGCGGCGGCGGCGGCAAGAACGACTATGACAGCGATTAACGCCGAGCGGTCCGGACGCATCATATTTAATGTTCCACAGCGGCGTCACATTGTTGTACAAACAAACATGTATTCTACGAGTGTTAACATTCAGCCAAGTGTTTTCAAATCCGTTTACTAACAACATTTTAAGTAAATTTAATTGGTAACTACTGCACTCGAATTGTTCTTGCAGCCGGCGCAGGAGTCCACTGAAATCCCTAGCACGGATTACATTTAACCATGCCCATCTCCGGCGTCAGTGAATCATGCAGGTCTGGGCTTTTCAAGCGATAGCATTACGGTTATTTTACTAGATTGTTTATTACATAATTAACACATTTCGCCATATGATTCTGATGCATGCACATGGTCATCGTCTAGACCGCCTCGTTGATGCCAATTTTCGACTTGGTCAGCAGACCAGAGTCACCCATATCCGCATTGTAGCCGGGGCGGTACTTCATGCCGGGCGCCTGCAGGAAATGCATATAGGAAATGGATCAGAATCGTACTCGGAATTGGGCACAATCTTAGACTCACATTGAACCAGACGTCGCGCCAGACCTTGCTGTCGTCGGCGCTGCGCAGCAGCTCGGGCACGTCGAAACGGGGCACATTGAAGTAGTTCATCAGGTCGGGCTTCTCGTGGCAGTACTTGATGCGCGCCTCGCTGTAGTCGTTCTCGAGATGGAAACGCCAGTCGAGCATCTTCTTGTTGTGCGGATCCGATTCGTGCACCTGGAAGTCGATACGCTCGATATCCTCCACAACGACCTCGGTCTCGCCGCCGGACGACCAGTCGTAGATGAGCAGCTCGGCATGTCCAGCGATGTCCTTGAGATACTGCTGCTTGTACAGCGTCTCCAGATCACGCAGGTAGGCCTCGCTGAAGACTTTCGACTTGGCCTCATCCTCAATGTTGCGCGCCTTGATGGCCTTCTGCACCGCAGTCACGGGCAGATCCAGATAAATGACCAGATGCGGCTTCAGCAGCTCGTAGATGGTGTTCTGGCGTATCTCGTTGTACACGGAACGCGCACCGGGCGAGATGTATCCCTGGCGGAACATGGTCTCCATGAAGACGAAGTCGGAGTAGGGACTACGCTCCAGGACGACACCCTGGCCGGTGGACAGAATGTGCTGCAGTGCGTCAATGTACTGCGAGTAGCGCAGCATGTACATGCGAATCTGGAAGAGTGCGGCCAGCTCGTGATTGGGATTCTTCCAGAAATCGCGTACGTCATAGCTGCGGCAGCTGGGCGGCAATTCCGGATCCAGTTTACGCATATCGAAGCCATACGGATTGATGTAGATCAGATCTAGATCCACGGCCGGAAAGTACTCCATGTCCAGCTCCTTGGCCAGCTCCTGGGCGAATTTGGTTTTGCCCGCCGCAATCGGACCCTCCACGCAGATCACCTTCGAGTTCTCGTCGAAGCGCTTGGATGTCTTGTCGAACATGGCATTGATCACCGAGTACTTCTTGGTCTTGTACGGATAGGGCGCCACCTTGGGCACGCGCGGTCCGCCACGCATGGTCCTGCCGGAGATATTGCACTTCTGCATGAAGGCGGCGGGCAGCGCGTTCGTCTGGGCCTGCAGCAGTGTGGCGGGCGCAGCGGCGCCGCGGCTGACTAGCCGCACCAGACCAACTCGAAACACGGCAGTCATGCTGTAGGTACAAATTAATTATATTAAAATCAGTCGTACTAAAATGGCACTCGGAAATTTAACACAAATTCGTTGGCATTTTGTGGCCGATGTTGTTACATCACACGGAGCACTGAGTGCTTTGCAGCTGCAGTTTACGGCCAGAGTGCAGGTGGCTGCAGCCTGCTTTATGCCCTGGCCAATGATAGAGCCTAGGTAAACTTAGACTGGCCGAAAAACATTACGAATTGCACAGCTCGCATAATATTTACTCACTTTTAATGCGAAAATCTAAAATCTATCCAAAAACAAATTCGGCCTGTGTGTGTTCGATGTTGAGTAGCGTCGCAGTTTCGTTGCTTGTCAGCACTGGGAACTGAGTTGGCAACGCGTTTAAATGTTTTAAATGTTTTGATTCATTTTGATTCATTCTTCAATTAAATGTGTGTATAGTCAGTGAATGCTCTAGAAGTTTTTGCCGATTTTTTTTTTTTTTTTTTTTTTGTATGAACGTTTACGTGGTGTGTAAATTTTAGTTATATTTGTATACATTTAAAAAGAAAAAAATAGGAACTTTGGCAACCCTGTGCGTAACCTCGCTTCAGCCTGACATATTTGCAGCTGCTCGCAACTCGCCCACAAAATGAACAGTAAAAAGATTAATTAAAAGAATCTATATTTTAATATTTGTAATCGTACGTACGTTTATATCACAATTAAGCAACAAATAAAGGTGAGTAGCGCACCGGCAGAGCGCCGGCAGTCAGCGTAAATGCAATTCTAGCAGTTACGCAACTGTCGGCCTCAAAGGCGAAACGCGCTCGTGACAAAGATTCTTGCCTTTTTGCCTTTTGCAGTGACTGCAGCTCTCCAGAATGGGAAACTCGGCGCTAACCAAAGCCCAGATGGAGGCATCCAAAGAGCGGGCTGCCGACCACGCCAAACGCATGGCTAGCTCCGGCGCCACGCCGCCGCCCGAATGTCCCATGCATCAGAAGCAGGGCGATGCGGCATCTGCCTCGGCGGTGCCGCCACATCCCAAAATGCAGGCGGCCTCCGAGTGCCCCGTGCAGCACGACAACAGCGATGTGAATCCGCTTAACATGATGCCGCCGGCCAACCAGCAGCCGGCGCCAGATCAGCCCTTCTCACTGCCCACAGATCGCCAGACGTCGAGTATACCGAAGGTGACCGAGGACGGGTCCGTACAGTTCTGGCAGTATCCCAGCCAGCAGATGTTCTGGAACGCCATGTTGCGCAAGGGCTGGCGCTGGAAGAAGGAGGATGTGACCCAGAAGGACATGGGCGACATCATACGCATACACAATGCCAACAACGAGCAGGCCTGGCAGGAGGTGCTCAAGTGGGAGGCGCTGCACGCCAAGGAGTGCGGCAATCCGCGCCTCAAGAGCTTCGGCGGCAAGGCCAAAGACTTCAGTCCGCGTGCTCGCTTCCGCAGCTGGCTTGGGTGAGTCTCGAAGGTACCATGGCATCCCATGAATTCTAATCCTTGATCCACTATCTACAGCTACGAGCTACCCTTCGATCGCCACGACTGGATTGTGGATCGCTGTGGCAAGGATGTGCGCTATGTCATCGACTACTATGACGGCGGTCTGGTCGACAAGGACTATCGCTTCGCGCTGCTCGACGTGCGTCCGGCCATGGACTCGTTCGAGAACGTCTGGGATCGCATGCGCGTGACATACATGCGCTGGCGCTACGAACTAATGGATAAGATCAGCGGCAACAAGGTGACTGCCGGTAGCGAATAAAAAAGAAAACACTTCACTATTTGAGGATATTACAAGATGGACATAACTTAATTCGATCGAATGCTAAATCAACGTTATACAAATTGTGCCGCTCTGTCTGAATATAAAATGTTCGGTGATTTCTTTTGGAAAACTAACCGCAGTTGTTTTAATCTTAAGTATGAATCTGACAAATTTGCAGTTCTATAGCGTTGGGAGATATCCTAGTATGCTCCAGACGACGATGGATTAGATTGAAATCCAAATCCAATTAAACATAAGCTGAGCCATTTTTTTAATTAAAATTTAAATTTGAATTATTTTTGAATATTCTGTTTACTTAAATAAAACATGTACCTGTATTTATGAGTATATATTTTTTTGTTTAAAGGATCTGCGAAATGCAAGAGATATAAACATTAAGGAACCTTTTTTTTAACTAACTCGTTAAAATATTTTTTTTTTATATTTCATTTTTTTTTAATGTTACACAATAATTACCTTAAATTGCAGTTCAAAGCGAAAATAAATGCGCATTAAATTACAAGTTTTCTGTAATTTATCATAGCAACATTTTATATATACACAAATCATAGCAAATTATTACGATCTGTTAGTCAATGTCCGTTCGAATTAAAAAAAAAAAAACCAATGGGCCCTTGAAATGCGTCTATAAAACCGCTGAATTATGAGAGCTACAGAAAATACTGCGTCGATTTAAATAATTTACATATATAACTTTTACCATGCGAGTACCAAAGATTACAAAATTTACAAGCATATATAAAATAAGTTAGTTTAGTTACTCGATGTAACCTAGATTGATACCGATTAGATTCTCGCACTTTGTTCAAGAATAAAACACAATTGAGTTTGAGTTTGGTTTGTTTACTGAGGAAACAATGCGATCTCCTCCTGAGAACGTTGACTTCAATTAACTTATATATGCTTGTATTTTATAATCTTTGGTTACACTAAGAGAAATTACTGAAATGTTCATAAAAAAGCGCAAAACAATGCCACGTTTTATTATTATTATTTTAAAGCAGCAGTAAAAGTAGGTAGCATCACAAGGATTTCTATTAAAAATCGACTGGAATGTGCTATGGCTGCTATATAATTTAATCCAGCCAGTTATGACTTGTTTACTGCGCGCAGAATAAATATAAATTTAAAACAAAAAGACTCGTTTGCATGGCAAAATAAATGATAACGGACAAACTAACGACAGGTTGTCACAAAAGTGTTTCAAATTTTTGTACAATTTTCAGTCGGTTTTATGTTGGTTTTTTTTTTGTTTTTGTAATATCTTTTTTGTTAGTTGGAGAATTCAATTTTTGTTTTTTGTATATTCCTAAGAAATTAATGAAGAATATAATCTCATAAAAAAAAATCAAAAATTATTGCATAGTGGTTTTATTTTAAGAAAAATGGGAAAATTGTAAAAAAAATCTGCATGCGAAAACACTTTTGTGAAAAACTGTATGAACTACAAACAGCTCAACAAAATCAATATACCCTCTGCAAGCCAACAAAACTCATGCCAGATGTGTAAAACAATCCAGCTCTGATATCTAAGACAGCAAAATCACAGACAAATTTCTATGAATTTTTAACTTGTAAACAAACGATGAATTCCGCTTGGAGACAATTCCAGAATTTATCGGCTTTAAAAAGCTCTTTCAAGCAGCTTTTGCAGGGCATACGCCCGGCGCCTGGAGTAATATTCCGCTCAGTGAGTGTCAAACCGGTACCGGCGACCAGTGTTGGCAAGTGCGCGCAGTGACTGTTCAGCTGTTACGTAGCGCTACGTCGCTACGGCAATTGATTCGAGTGGAGCTACGCAGAGTTACGCAGATCGTAACTCATCGAACAGTAATAAATGTTGGCTGCGAGAATGCGTTTCGTGCAATATCTGCGTAAAGGTGACCTGGCCAAGCGCCTTGGCCTGCTGGCCGAAGATCAGAAGTCACTGGTCGAGCTGTCCGGCGTGGAGGGCGTGCCTTGTGACCTGAAAACGCTGATAGCGCAAAGCCCCAATCTGGCGGAGCTCGCGCAGAAGGCGGAGAAGCAGCCCAAGATCGCGGTGGACGATTGCGTTACGCTGCTGCCGCCGCTGACGGATCCGGGCAAGATCATCTGCATCGGCTTGAACTACCAGGATCACTGCGACGAGCAGAACAAGCCCGCCCCCAAGGAGCCCATGTTCTTCAGCAAGTACAACAACGCGCTGGTGGGGCCCGCAGACAACGTGATTGCCCATCAGGCCTCAGATGTACGTCACAGCAGCTCGAGATAAGTATCATACAAGAGAGATAACAACGCATAATCGCGTTCGCCAACAGAAAATCGACTGGGAGGTGGAGCTGGTCGTTGTCATTGGCAAGGTCGCCCGGCAGGTGCCCAAGGAGCAGGCGTTCGACTATGTCTTCGGCTACAGTGTCGCCCAGGACATTTCGGCCCGTGACTGGCAGAAGGAACGCAACGGCGGGCAGTTCCTGCTGGGCAAGTCCATGGACACCTTCTGCCCGCTGGGACCCGCTGTGGTGCACAAGAGTCTCGTCAAGGATGTCTATGATCTGCCACTGAAGACCTGGATCAACGGCGTGGAGAAGCAGAACGGCAATACGGGCAACATGATCTACAAGATCGATGACGTCATCAACCGGCTGACGCAGTGAGTAGCATGCGAGTCATAATTAATGGAGAATTGGCTAAAACACGATCCCAATGCTTCTGTCATTAGGACAATTACACTGCTGCCCGGTGACATCATCCTGACGGGCACGCCCAAAGGCGTCGGCATGCACCGCAGTCCGCCCGAGTACCTCAAGCCCGGAGATGTCATCAAGACCGAGATCGTCGGTCTTGGCACGCTGACTAACAACGTCGTCGCCCCTTAAACGAACCGCAAACCAGTGTTGTTAACAATTTTATATTATATAAAGCTAAATCGCATTTAAAATAAAGCAAAAAAAAAGCTGAAATGTTGGTGAAAAAATAATTAAAAAGAAACGTTACCTTTGCTTATGTTTCGCAGATGTTTGCGTAATATTTTATACATTTTACCCATTGAAAATGTGCAATACTTTGTGAAAATATATTTAACAGGCAGAAGGAGGTGTGGCACATCAAATAAAACAATTATAGAGTCCCTTGCAGAATGCGGATTTGCAATTTTCGGATGCCACACTTACCGTCACTATAAAGCAAATTTATTGAATTATAAAAAAACCAGAAAAGCTAGATGCACCAAATTTGGTACTTAGGTCCCTGGTAATATAACGAAGAATGCGGACTTCCAACTTTTGGATGCCACGCTCGCCGCCTCCATAAATCAATTTTTACTGTGAAAATATGCGATGCGAAGCGTTGTTGTTAATTCGTCAAATAAAAGTATTTGATATTAAGAATTATTTTGTTATGCCTAAAGGTAAATGGTATCCTTCTGGCCGGAGCACTCGACTATAGCTTTTTCTACTTATTGCTTTTTTTTGCCAGACACTTCAGCCAACGCTCTATTGATTGTTGTCACCGGTATATTTGCTGCATATGCTGGCACTGTGAAACTATAGGCAATTTTATTAATTTCATTCAGACTTCCTTTTCTTAGCATACCACCAGGACTGTTCTTCTTCTTTCAATCACGAGAGTAGTAAAATAGAAATTTTCTTCATTCAAGAAAATTTACAATAATTGATCTTCGTCTTTTAATAATGAGAGCAAAAGCCCGAGCTGCTCTTCCTGCTCGTGTTCATTCAGGAGGAGCTTTTCAACATCGTTTTCAGCAGAGTCCTAAGAATGGATCCCATCTGATTTCGAGGCAGAAGAGGAGTTATTTGAAACACGTCTGCACTGCACTACACTTAAAAGTCAATTTAAGAAAATGCTCGACCGACGGCTCTTTTAGCACATGAGCTAGATTTATATATAGGTATAGATTATAGATGTAGTATATAGATTTTCTCGAATTATAAGAAAACTAAAAGAGTTAAAATCTTCTCGTTGATATCAATAATATAAAATTGCCATCCGATATAAACAATAAAAAAGCTAGCTCACACCGAAAATAGGCTGACTCGGCAACACTGCCACAAACCACGGAGAACCACTATAGACGCCATTTAGCGTAATAAACAATGTTGTGCATTTAATCCGAAATTAATTTAGACCTTAAAAGTTTTCGTTTTGGTGGCGAAGTACTCGTCACGCTTGTGGTAGGGCGCATAGGGATCATCGATATAGTATTTGGGACGGCGCCAGTAGCTCGTGACCATCTTGTCCAGCAGCCAGCTCTGCGTGGCGTTGGTGAAGACATGCTGTCGCAGGCGGCGCCGCAGCTCGGGCGACTTCTTGAACATTTTCTTGTTGCGGCCGGAGTGTGTGCGGATCCAGGCGCCCCAGTCCAGGCGCTTGAAGCGCTTCAGCACTGCCTTTACGGACTTGCGCTTGCCCTTGATGAGCGAGAACTTTGTTACGCTGCGGACGGGCGTCGATGTGGCCGGCACGGGCAGCTGCAGCAGCGCAGCTCTTGAGGTCAGGCTGCAGGCGGGCAGCAGACTCGAGTGACTCTGGAGTGGAGCAGACTGCCCGACCAATTGGCTGAAACACGCTCGAGGCGTTTGCTGCACCGCCAGAGCCGGCTGAACGCGGCAGAAGCTGCGAACGGCTGTAGATGTAGAGGCAATAAAGTTATTTCGGTTAGAAAACATTTAAATAAACTGCTGAGCTCACCACCACTAACTAGGCTACGCAGCATATTTGGTTTTTTATTTATAAACTTCAGCCAAACTTATTTCTTGCTGTCGCGTAACAGTTCGGTCCGATCAGCTGTTCGAACACATGCCCGCTGATTTGCCATTAACAGCGAAGCGTATGCAAACAGTGTTGCCAAGTCTGTTTATTTCCGCCGGCAGAACTAGCTTTTTTCAAAGTAAGGCTGCGGGATAAAAATAAAAAAACAACGGGCCAATCTGGCTTTTTGCATTTAAACTTTTTTTCATATGCAGTTGGATTTTTAAAAATAAATTATTATATTTTTTATAGCTTTATTTTTAATATAAAATTATTGGTAGCACTGATGCAGAGCAGCTATTTTATAGCCAAACAACTCAGTTGGTGTGGCACATTGTGATATAATAATTTTCTTTAATATTTACATAACTTCACTTATCCAGTTGATCCCCATTGATTTTATGATTTTTAATTCGTACTGCTGCTCATAGCTTGTAGTACTTTAGTTGAAATTTCATCAGGTGTACACATTCTACCATTCTAGCTTTTTATAAGCTTTATTTTGGTATGAATGTGACTTTTTGTAGCACACAAAACCTGGCAACAATACTGTGAGCGCATATTCAAAATGAACTGAAAAGTATTTCAACTTCATGTTGGATATATTTCTAAATAGTGTATATATTCACTAAAGTTGAAATTGAAAATTTACATATGTTAATTTAACATTTTACCTACGTTTTATTTCCAAACCATTACTGCACGAATGGAAGAGTCCACCACCCGATTGCCATTCACATCAAAACGTGAACGGTGCGACGGCAAGCGAGCCACTGCCAGCCAGTATTTGTCGTTGAAGCGAAATTGTGCTGGAAAATTATTCACGCCGCCGGTTAGGGCCTGCAGCAGACACCATCAGATCGATTTATTTAAAGTGTGTGGCTACATCATGTACCGCCTGGCCGCAATAGAGCAGTGCAAGTGTGTCATTCAGGTAATACCATGCGAATCAATCGTGTCGGTGACGTTTCCGTCCCCTCCCCATCCCCATCACCCCCTCACGCACCCACAAACAATGCCAATTGCAAAAATATACAAGAGCGATTGTTATGTCATCTCCGAAGTGCACTTAATAGGCAAAAAACGGGCATATTTCCAGCTGAGTCCGGCCTCCTGCCAACCGGAATGTGTTCCCGTTTCCAATCAGAACCCTCTGCTTGTGTCTTTCTAGCGCACTGTGCCCCAAACGAGCAGCAGACACTACAGCAACAACACTCACCGGAATCATGGCGGCAGTGGAAAGCAGCAGCAGCAGGAGCAACAACAACAACAACAGCAGCAGCAGCAGCAGCAGCAAGAACAACGGCAAAGGAGGAGCCTGCCTCCACCGCCACACATGCGCGAAGCTGGCTTTGGCAGAGTGGTGCTCCTGCTGACACCGCTGGCTGCAGTCGGCGGCGTCATCACGTACGCCAAGTGAGTAGCGCCTTCTCCAGCGAATCGAGAGTGAATCTTAGTGAATCTTGTTCGCATTGCAGATACGACAAGGATTTCCGAAAAATGGTCGAGCGGAATGTGCCCGGCTCCGAACCGGTTATCAAAGTGGCGCTCTTGGAGGAGCCACCGTTCCAGGGCCTAACCAAAGGTGTCAGCGACCAATTGGATAAGGTGAAAGCGACATTCGACAGTGTGGCCGATACGGTTGACTCTGTGAAGAGTACGGTTAGCGGTTTCTTTGGCGGCAACAGTGCACCCGACGTGAAGCCCATGGCGACACCGCAGAGCGAGTCAGAGAAACAGGAGCCGGACTCCAAAGCGCCGAAATCCGATACGACAGTTAGCCCAGATGCAAAAGGCCAACCCAAATCTGAAGCTAAGCCAGAGGCTCCTGTGGAGCCGCAGCAACCGGCTCCCCAGCTAATGCCGTTGCCCCAGGAGATCGTCGAGCTGGAGAAGGAAATCGAGCTGTCGGCACAGCTGGCCATCAAGGAGTATAACGCGGCAATCGGCGTCATTAAGAAGTGCGTATAGACCAAGTCGCATCAGATCACATAATTTCCGAGTATTCACGTGTCTTTCGGGCAGGTTCAATAACGATGTGCGAAATGTGGTCGACAGGGCAGTGGAGCACGGTGAGAACTCGCTCTGGCGAACTCTGAAGAATCGGGCGGGAGCACGTGACACGGCGGTCGATACGGCTGAGCGTGCAGCTCGCGAGGCGCAGGACAAGATTGGTAAGCCTTGGTTCGCCTGTCTTCCTTCTAATTAGACAAACTCATGTAGTCTTCCATTGCAGAACGCTGTGAGCTTGCGTTGAGCAAGGCTGTGACAGCGAACAATCAGGACAGAGTGCAGAAGATTCGCAACAAGATTACGAAGCTCATGGGCCACATTAGCAAGGTGAAGGATGAGCTCTACGGCCACAAGGATACGGCGAACGTTTCGGACAAGTATTGGCGCAGTGTCGAGCAGGCACGAAACTACTTCATTGACGAAATCGAGGGCATCTTCCCAGGCCTAAATCTTTCCGAAAAGCAACTCAACCTATCGAGGGAGGACTTGGATCTGTTCATAGTGCATGCCTATTCGCACGTGATCGCCTACCAGAAGGAGCTGCAGCGCCTGCAAACCGACGGTGAGCTGCGTCTCAAGCGGGCTATCGATTCGCTGCGTGGCGACAACAGCTCCAGTGCCATGCGTGCCCAGCTGGAGTATCTATTGGAGGCAGAGAAACGCAAGCTGGCCGTCGAGAACCAGAAGAAGATATTCCAAATCCATGCCGATGCCGACAAGCAGTTGCGCTTGCAGCTCAAGAAGCAGGCCGAAGCCCACACGGATCACATCAAGGATATTGTGGCGCAGCGCGAGTCGGATCTGACGCGCAGTTTCAAGCGTGAGCTGGAGGACAAGCTGGCTGCCGAGAAGGCCAACTACAAGCTGCAACTGGCTGCCATGCTCGGCAAGCTGCGCGGCATGGATACTGCCCTAGCTGGTACGTATAGTATATAGTATAGTTATAAAGTTTTGTGTTAAGGGCAGGTTCTTAAAATATTTTTTGTTTTTATGCGAGGTATATTTACTGATTTAAAGCGTCCCAAACCTCGACTACCTTTCATGTTAGCGCTTGATCTACTAAACCTATTTTCCTATTTATTTACGTGTGCCTAAAATAAGCATAAAAAAATGAAGGGTTTAATTTTGTTAAAGAAAAAACTGAGTTCTTGTTTTTATAATTTTTTTTTAGATTTAATTTATTATTTGTTTTTGTTCATTACAAAAGTCTATAGACTTAAAGCTCCGGTACGATATTTTAATGAGGTCAACTGAGTAATTTATTTAAAATTGTTCTGGCACTATAGAATAATGAACAAATTCGTTCCGTCATCACACAAGAAATCCTAGAGTATTTTGTAAAATATTTTTGAACGAGAAAGAAAATATTTTTGAAATAGAAAGAACCTATTAAGGGTAGGTGCATAGGTCAATATTGAGCAGAGAGACTCGAGTGTCTGCGCTGTCAATGCTGCCTGCTAATCATTTAAACAATTTTCACGCATATTTTATCGAATGTTGTGAAATGACAATTTGCTCACACGGCTGAGCTTGCTTTTTAATGATTTTTAAACAATTCCTAACACGCTGCACATTTAGAAATAGAGGATGAGTTTAAAGGTATACCAAATGCTAAATATTATTTAAATAATTAATACTAAGCTTATATAACTAATGTCAATCGCTTCGTGCCTTTACAGAACGCGCCGAGACAGAGCGCTCTGCCAACCAGGCACAAGCTTTGTGGGCTGCATGCCAAGCGCTCTGGGCTTCGGTGCGCACTGCCACGCCAGGAGTGCACTACAAGGAGAAGCTGCGACCCCTCAAGACCGAAATCAATGCTATTGCCAAGGTCGCTCGTAAGTCATTCCAGAGTTCGAAGTGTAATTATTGCGATTGAATTCATGCTAACTGCTTGCAGAGGGCGACGACCTGGTGAATGCCGTCTTGCAGAATTTGCCCAAGGAGGCCAAGGAGCGCGGTGTGTTTCCTGAGGATGCGCTGCGCGAGCGTTTCCTGACCGTCGAGCGCATCGCCCGCCGCCTGGCCCTGGTGCCCGACAATGGTGCTGGCCTGCCAACCTATTTCCTCTCCTTTTTGCAATCCTTGTTCATCATACGGCCAGATAATCCCATTTCCAGAGACGAGCTGGAGAACAAGCCGTTCGACTACAACAAATTGGATACCTATGACATACTGAACAGGGCCAGGTGAGAGAGTCAGAGAGAGCCTCAATGGCTAAGCAACTTCTAACGACTTGCACTTGCGTTCTTGCAGGTATCATGTCGACCGTGGCGACTTCCTGCAGGCGCTGAAGTACCTGAACCTACTGCAGGGAGCCTCGCGCGAGGTGGCCAGTGACTGGATGAAAGAGACTCGTCTCATGCTGGAGACACAGCAGGCGGCCAACACGCTGATGGCTCACGCTGCGGCTAGCGGACTGTTGTATTTGTAAATTATTTTCCCTACACGTGTCACCCGTTTAGTTTGCAAATGATTCGTTATAATTTCACTCAGAAGAAATCATTACTTAAAGAACATTGATTGTTTTAGATGCAGTTATACAAATCAAATTTTAAATATAGAGAGAAGCCCCGAGCCGAGGCGGGGGAGTGAAACGAGTTTGAATAGAATTTACGCATACGGATTGACGACTTTATTACACATTTTACCTAATTTGTGTATTTCACTCTCGATAAGATCGCCAGGTCTGAGGAAAGCTGTCGGGTTCCGGTTAGCGCCGACACCGCCCGGTGTTCCGGTCAGGATGATGTCACCCGGACAGAGAGTCATGAACCTAAATGATCAATGGAGAGAGAGATTAGTCTGCTCAGAGTGTTGCAGTGTTGTATATTACTGGGAAAGCCGATGGATGAGGTAATCGATCGAGAAGATCATGTTCCTCGTATTACCGCTCTGCCTCTCCTCGCCGTTGACAATCGTCTTGATCCACAAATTGTTGACATCGGGCACGTGACACTTGTGCACCAGCACCGGACCCAACGGACAGAATGAGTCCAGTGACTTGCCCAGCATCGTTTGCCCGCCTAGCATTACCTTCCAGTCGCAGGCAGTGATATCCTGCGCGATCATATAACCAAAAACACAGCCCATGGCTGACTTACGTGGTACATGGCGGCACTTCGTGCCGATCACCACGGCCAATTGGCAACCGTAGTCAATGCGCTGTGCGGGGGGAGAGAATCAAATAAATGGATGAGCGAGAGAGAGATGAAATAGCTGGGAGTCACCTTGGCTATCTGATGGGCTCGGATGTTGTCCAGAGCACCAGTAATGGATGTATTGAACTTAACGAAAAATTCCGGCACCTTGGGTATTCTCTGGTTTTGCTCCCTGCAGCTGTCTTGGTAGTTGTAGGCGACGCCGATTATCTTGCTGGGCGTCTGTATGGGAGGCAGCAGCCGTAGATCCGGCTTCACGTCTTGCACTTCCATGAATTGGGCACTGTCGAGGAGGCTTTCCATGCAGTATCTCTGCTGTATGAACTGCACCATGTCTGTGGCGGCACATGTGGTGTCCGACAGCTCGATTATCTTCACGCCGTTCTCGGACACCATGCCCAGGTGTTTGCTATTGCTGCCGGGTCGCATGTACTGTACGAATCTGCACTTGGGCATGCTATGCTCGCTCTGATTGGTTAGCCCCGATTCCAGGGGATTACTCTTGATGTGGTCCAACGCATAGCGTTCCAGTTGCGCTGCCTTCGCATGCATGCGCGCAAATCCGAAGTGATTACGCAGCAAAGATACTGCAGCTCTCATTGTTCGGTTTCATGTAAAGTATTCACAATTAAACTCAAATTTTGAAAGTATACGAACTTTGTATTCCAAATGCAACCAACGAAACGTATTAATAGTAGAAAATTAAAAAGTAAATGCCAAATAAGAACGAAACATGTTTTGAAGCATGTGGCAAAGCTACAGGCTATAAGCATACATTCCTGCCACGATCGGAAAGTCAAATAAAACTATACCGAAACGGAAACTACGGATGCTTTCACATTAGAAGCAAGACGTATTTCAATGCAGCAGCAGCGATTTAAGTTGCGCGCCTAATATCGATAACACGATATTCGAGCGTGACTTGCGATAAGTATCGATACTGTTGCGCATGCGTTTTGCGCACTTAAATTGAAATGATTTGTAAGTAGTTTTGCATTTTGATGCTCAATTTATATGAAATTTATTTTCTACACAATTTTTTCAATTTAAAATTGTCTGTCAAAAGTTATCGAAAACTGTTTGCATTCCGATAGCCGCACGACAACCCTAGTCAGCTGTTACTGTTGGTTTTCGATTGAAATTTTGCAGAAGCAAAATTATTTATTTAAATTTAAGACAATAGGTCTATAATAAATTTTGCCAATACACACGCTCGTCTCTCGTTCGATCAACATGTCGATGCTGGCCAGAAGACTGGGACGTACCTTTGTGCAGGTAAAGCCATTCGCCGAGGTTGCAAACTGCTTACATAAACGCTTGCGAAGTGCTGTGCGGCAGGCGAGGGCGACGGCGGCGGCGTCGACGTCGACGTCGTGCTTCTCGCGCAGCCACTTGGCCAACGCGCTCGAGCAGATGCACGCATTTTGAGGTTATAATCCTCGCGAGAAATTGCATTTTAATTGTCACACTTGTTCTTGTTGTCTTCCGGCAGGCGGCGGCGGCACGCAGACTGCACGTTACGCCATCGGCGAACGCTCCGGTAAGTACTTCGTATTACTTAACAGGCAGAACGGTAATGGCAGCACTTGTGCCCGCAGGACTCAATCCTCAACGAGAATAGAACCACTTGCACCCTGATACCCGGCGATGGTGTCGGCCCCGAGCTGGTCTACTCCCTGCAGGAGGTCTTCAAGGTGAGTACTGGAGGCGACGACCCCGTGCAGTGTGTGTTTAATATTGATCCGCATCCGCAGGCAGCCAATGTGCCCGTTGACTTCGAGTCGTACTTCCTGTCGGAAATCAATCCTGTGCTGAGCGCCAAGCTGGAGGATGTCGTGGCGTCCATACAGAAGAATAAAGTTTGCATCAAGGTGAGTCCCTGGCATAGTTATAATCGTGAACCTGATACTAATGGCATTCCACATAGGGCATTCTGGCCACACCCGACTACAGCAACGAGGGTGAGCTGCAGACGCTGAACATGAAGCTGCGCACAGAGCTGGACCTGTATGCCAACGTGGTGCATGTTCGCAGCTTGCCCGGCGTGAAGACGCGCCACTCGAACATCGATACGGTGATCATTCGCGAGCAGACGGAGGGCGAGTACTCAGCACTGGAGCACGAGTCGGTGCCCGGCATTGTAGAGTGCCTGAAGATCGTCACTGCCAAGAAGTCGATGCGCATTGCCAAGTTCGCGTTCGACTATGCGACCAAGAACAACCGCAAGCGCGTCACCGCCGTGCACAAGGCGAACATCATGAAACTGGGCGATGGCCTGTTCCTGCGCTCCTGCGAGGAGGTCTCCAAGCTCTATCCACGCATTGAGTTCGACAAGATGATTGTGGACAATACGACCATGCAGATGGTATCGAATCCCAATCAGTTTGACGTCATGGTCACCCCCAACTTGTACGGTGCCATTGTGGATAACTTGGCTTCGGGTCTGGTCGGCGGCGCTGGCGTCGTTGCTGGTGCTTCCTACTCGGCGGAGACGGTCGTGTTCGAGCCGGTAAATGAGTGCTGCTGCTGCTGCTGCTCCTGTTTGTATCTAACCTGTATTTCTGTTCTTCCCCCCTAGGGTGCACGTCACACCTTCGCCCAGGCTGTGGGCAAGAATGTTGCCAATCCAACGGCCATGTTGCTGTGCGGCACCAAGCTGCTGCGTCACATCAATTTGCCAACGTACAGCGAGGTCATTCAGAATGCCATCAACCAGGTGCTCAAGGATGGCAAGATCCGCACTAAGGATTTGGGTGGCCAGTCCACCACGCAGGACTTTACGCGCGCCATTATTGCCAATTTGCACTAGGCCACAATACAATACGGAGGAGTTCAAAGTCAATAGGACCGCAAATGTTGGGATTGGACATTGACAGATTGTGCTATTGCCTACAAATTGAATTGTTAAACTCGTTTTACATATTTTAGTTGCCTTTTTCATTCATTCAGTATGTTTGTCTCCCATAATTCAATGCATTCTTTGAGTATTATTTCTGGCGAATATTTAAGTTTAGTCCAATTGCCTCGCCCAGCGCCGTTCTACAAATTGGCCGTGTCTTTTATTATTTTGTGATCGTATATGTATTATAATTTTTTAACGCAAAACTCGAATAACCATCGAATTTTGCCGTCAACTCTTCGTTAATGACAACCAAAAAGCAAAAGAAAAGTGTAACATCAAATAGAAAACATTTAATTAACTGGAAAACTCAAAGTGTATCGAGAACCACCATGTCCACCACAATAAACAACAGTAATACGCTACTACCATAAAAGTCTTGCCAATTGAGCTGGCTATGGAAGTCAGGGTGCGGGAGAGAGGTTGGAAGACATTATAAGTTTTATTAAACAAAGCTCTGTGTGTGGCGGTAACCGAAAGACGTATACAAAAATTTTAAAATGATTTTTTGTGTGAAGATCTACTATGATCCCTTGGGCTTGGCCAATTCGATGAGACGCGGCGAGGCCCTGGCCTTGAGCGCCGCCGGCGAGATGGCAAATGGATTTTCCCGTATGTGGACATTTTCGAACTCCTTTGGCTCCGCTAACTCCTTGATGCGACTCGACGGCTTGTACTTGAGGGCGTTTGGTGATATGGCAAAAGGGTCATCCCCAACGTCACCAGCACCTTGGTTGGCCTCGTTCTTCGCCAGCGGCTGGGACATTTCCTTGATGCGCTCGCTCGCTGTGAAAGGAATTGATCGAACGTGCATAAAAAAATCAGATACAAATTCTCGTAGCTCTTCACTCACGTTTGTAGCGCAGCGCGTTGGGGGAAACCTTCTCCGGCTCGGGATTCGTGTGTACATTCGCACGTTTAATCGGCTCGGCTATAGCCTTAATGCGATCCGACGGCTTGTAGGTTTTCAAGCCAGGTGTCAACTCCCAGGCGGGTTTCTGATCCTCGATGAACATTTTGGGGCGCGACAGTTTTTTCAGCCGGCGTGCGTTGACCTCGCCCGCTTTTCGCTCCTGCAAGGCAATACCATAAATAAGCAAATGAGCTCGGCATGGGGGCAACCGTTGCTGCTGTTATCACTTACGGGCTCTGGTGGCTCCAGGGGAACCTTCGGCTTGGCCAACTTACTGATATATTGACTGTGTTTCTTCTTATCCTTTGCCGATTGTTTCTTCTTCTTCTTGCTACGCGAGGTGAAGTAGGCAAAAGGGGTGAAAAAATAAAATAATAATATTAAATAATAAGAACTTACGGCTTCTGCATCGGCTGAACGTTGCACAGGCGACTGTAGAGCGACATGTAACTGAAGCGCAGCCATCGGTTCAGTATGCTCTCGCCGATCGTGTCGCCCACATCAATGGCGTGCTCCCGCCGATAGAGCAGGCGCCTCACCGTCGGCAGCGCGAGCTGCTCGGTGCGGGTGTTCGCCGGCTGATCGGCCGAGACCATCTGAATGGTCTTCTTGAATTGGCAGGGGCATTTGGGCACGAAACGACGACGACACACTCGAGGGATTGCCAGTTCCATGATGCGTTGTTGCTTTGTGAAATGGTGATCATGTCGCTGCTGGAGCTTCTTCAGCTCCTTGGCAATGTCCCCAAGGAAGCATTGTGCATCGTAGGGTATGCGGTTGCGGATGGGACAGCAGTCAAAGCGATTATTCTCTCTTAACTTAAGACAAGTCGTTATCTCTGGACTGAGATCACACTTCAAGCGTTTAATGGTCATTGTTTAAAAAATAATTTTTACTTATTCAGGGTTTTTAGGAATTTTTTTTTTTTTTAGAATTTTCACTACAAAAAATTTGTTGCCATCTGCTAAGGAAAAATCAGTATCTAAAACTATCAAACTAAAGGAGTTTTCTCGCAACTTGCACAGCTTGCTTAGATCGTTCTGCCTTCCTTTCTTCTATTCCCTCGGTCCTCACTTCATTGGTTGAAAGCATTTAAAATGAGCTCTTAGATACTGTCTCGGATCGTTCTCTGCATCATCATACTAGGGGAAAATTGTAGGAACGATGATTGTACCATTGAACATACAACATGATCAGCTTCACTTGGGTTTCAGTTTCAATAAGATTTCGTGACACCTATAGGAAATGCTAGGACAAATTCAGCCAATTTAATAGATCAGTTTGACAGTCCCCCGAATAAAAAGAAATTTGGTTTATTTTATTAAGTTTTTATTGACAGTATTTATCGAAATACTGATAGCTCCATGTTCACATCATTACAAGTTAATAGTTGTGTTTCCGCTTTTGTAAGTACGTTCTTTAGTTGATTTGCCATTATACATACCTTCTATTTTTGTTTCACATACATATACACAAATCTAATCTTTATTTTTCTTTGCAATCTGCTTTTAGTTTTTACAATGATTCCGACATGTTTGTTCTTGTTCATGCTGTTGCTCTTGTTGTTGTTGATTTGTTATTAATATAAACGATCGTCGTTTCTACAATTGCGATTCAATTGGAAATCAGCACATTTTCCTGCTGTTGTGATTATTTTCTTCTTCTTGTTGTTGTTGTTCTTGTTGGCATCAAATTTATTGGGCGAGGGGAACAGAATAACTTTGGTAAATCAATATCCACGATGCGTACATATAGAATTTTAGCATACATACACAAATATATAAGTACTATAAATTTGAATTTATCATTTACTAAGTTGACATAAATTTTGCTAATTTATCTGTGTTTTTTTTTTTGGTTTTTCAATTTTCCCTTAAATTTCTTTTCCATGACTCGTTATAGAAAACCCACGTAGCTGCTATCGCTCGATATTCTCATAGAGCTATATTTACACCGAAATGACACCAAATTATAATTTTCTATTAAACTTAGTTTTGGTTTTGCTTGAAATTTCTTGGTATTTTGACTTCGTGTTTGCCAAATGTCAGATATCGTAATATCCTCAATGAATAATTCCCAAATGTTTTTCATTTACCGCATATCGTATACGAATTTTACTTATACACATATAATTTCTTAATATTCGGGTATTTCGACCGAGATTTACGGGGATTTCGCGTACTTTACTGCATAGGTTCTATTACCACGGCTTACACGCTCTGTATGTACACTCAATTTTACAATTACGTGCAAGATCATGTTCTCTCCTTTCAACATGTTTTTTCCTAGCTTTATTCTGATATCCGATACATTTTTTATGTCCTTTTTACTGGTTTTTTATTTTACTTTTTCAGATATGCGTCAAATTTTCGCCTTTTTGATGTACTTTTTCAAAAGATTTTTCAGTTTTTCAAATACATTTTTATTCGTTTGGTCCCTGAAGCTGTTGAGTTTAGATTTACGAAAGCTTGATAGTTTTTCTTCCTAACCAGGCCTAGAACATTATTATAAGCACATTAGTACCATATATTATCTCCAAAGTGTGGTTCGAACTGAACACGAAAATCAATATAGTCGGGTATATAAAATGAACTGATCAAAATGTTGCTATGTTCAAATGTGGCACATTAGTTAATGCCTTGCCAATTGTTTGCATATATGTCTCTGATCCACTTGAATGTGAAAATGGAGCAAATGTTGACGGAGTCGGGGAAGAAGCTCTTGCGCCCCTTCCCCGTCAATATTTACTTTGGGCTATTGATTAGTTTACTATAACTGTACTAGGCATAGATTATTGTTATACTTTAAGCAATTGTAAGTCTGTAAATTGATAAATTTTTGCGCATCTGATTGATCTACAGCTGCAGCCGATTTTCAGTAATTGTGTGTGTGCTTGTTGCAAATAAAAGCCTCTGTGTGTTCACTTTATGTGTACAAAGAATAAATGAAAGGAAATGAAAACTTCAGTGGTTGAACTAAAATATTTGTTTTTATTAATAAACATTTTCAGCGTATATATACGGTATTTTTATAAATCGTTTTGTTTGCGTTGAAAACATAATAAGTAAATAATAAGTATAACGAAAATCATAAACTTAGGCTGTATGTTTTAAGTGTATATAATATATATAACAATTATGCACGCTAAACAAATTTCCATTCAATTGAAGTTGTAATTTAACTTAGATAAGACCTACGTGTTGTTTTTTTATTTTTTCAATTATTTGTTAACCAAATTTAAATTGTTTTCGTTTGATTTTCGCATATATTTTATATTACTAAAAAATGTAAGATTTTTATTTCTGATTGTTTTGAAATCTGTTACTCATTTCTTTGTAAAAAATAATATACATACATACATATTACATTTTCGCTGTAAAGAACTAATCATAAAACTCTCGAACTTTACTTCTATGGAATTTCGTAATCAAATAAGATTCGCACTATGCTGCTTTATCGTTACTTAAGTTGTTATCTTTGCTATTTGTTGTTGTTGTTGTTGATGTTGTTGTAGTCCTGGTTTTAATGCTACAAGTATATAAGTTTGTTTGTTATCCGTACTTATGGGCTATTGCTAATCATAATGCGATTTTATATGTAGTTAAGCTTATTGGCTGTGAAACGATTTTCATCTTGTTTTCTGTTTTTCATTAGTGTTTTCGTAAATTATATTATTTTGATAAATGCAAAAAAAGAAGATTTTTGCTCAATTTACTGTTGAATCGTATTTTTGCTTAAAATGTTTGTATCTTTTCTTGTATTGTACTTGCATCAGTTAGAACGCAACGCAGGCGTCGCCGTCTTTTTCTTTTGTTGTTATAGTCGAAAAATGGAAATTATTCGGTTAAAAACGAGAAACTCTTTGTAGTCCAGAAAAATATAAAAAAAAACATCGATGCATGCAAATTGGGAATCTGCTTGGTAACTGTTATTTACTCTTTACTGTTTACGTTTATGCCAATAACTTAGAACTATTGCTGTTGTCTTTTGTTTTTCCTTGATTTTTTCGTCGATTATTATGATTAATATTTTCAACTAGGGCTATTGTTTGTTTTTACTGATTTACTGGTAATTATGTGGTGTGATGGTTGAGTCAATAATTGAAATAAAAATTGTTTTCATTTGCTTGTGACAAACGCGCTGAGTGTTGGTATGTTCGTCAGCGTGAGTCAGTTACGATTCGCTTGTCGAGTGTTGCGTATACGTAATGTGCGTACTGTTGCGTATACGCACGGCGATCTTGCTCTGTTTCGCTTTCCACTTTCCGCTGGCTTGTCTATTGTATGCTTGGCTATGATTGTTAAAGATATATATGTGGCTATTGTATTGGTTATTGCTATGAATTGAAATCTGTTTGCTGAAATCAGTTATCAGTGTGGCTGTGTCTTCGGATGTGTGTGTGTGAGTTGGTTGGTTTTTAAGTTAATCGTTTGTGGCTATGGCTATTTCTATTACTGTTGCTATTTTAGTTTGTAGTAAGAGTAGAACTATTGTTTAATTAAATTGTTGCAATTGCGTGTGGAAAAAAGAAAATTACAATCGACGTCAGGCTTTGTGTTTTGTTGTCTTATTGGAGTACAAATTGGCGATATTCCATGTTGAATATCTTTCAATATTTATCTCAATTTTTAGTTCAATTATTTTGGGCTATTGTTTGCTTTCGATGTTGTTGCTGTTGCTGTTGCTGTTGTTTTTGTTGTTGTTATCTTTGCTGGGCTATTGTTTCTGGTTCTTTGCATGTTTTCTTTGTCGCTCAAGTCAAACAGAAAATTGCTGTAGTAAGAATGGTGTTTTATTGGCACAACTTAACAATAAATTAAGTATTTCGTCTCTCGCTCGAATGGGCTTTCGTTTCTCGTTCCTAGAACTGCTTTCAAAGTAACAATAAATGACAATTTTGTGTGATGTTTGGTTCTTGACTGCAATGGGTTGTTTTTCGTTATCGCTTTCATTTTTGTTTGCAGAAACTAGGCGTACTTTAATGTCTACAGAAAGGTATGTGCACTTAAAATGATTTTTGATTTTCAATTCAAGGTCTTCTTGGTTAAATAATAATGCTTTTTGTCTACATATACGTATGTATATACTATGTGTGTACACACTTCTTGGCATTGCAAAGAAATCTGTTAAAGTATATCAGTTTCGCTCTTTAATAATATTATCGATATTTTTGTTTGTTTGTTTGTTGTTTGTTTGAAACAATTGCACTATAAGTCAAATGTGTTGCCCGTTCGTAATATATGTTAGAAATCGATTAAGAAAATAGCTTACAATGTGGTCTAATATGTACAAAACACAAATCAAGGCTAACAACAGTGGCAACACGCCAATCTGCTAACGAACACGCGTACGCGTGCTACATATACATATACGATAAATGATATTGATAGATATAGTAAAAGTAGGTAAAATTTTGATTTGTCTATTTTGCGTAGACTGCGCGTACACATAATATTATCATAATTAGAATAATTGTAATAATTGTAATAATATGCACTAATTCATATAAATAAGGGGGGAAACTATATATTGGTATGCGTGTGTGTGTGGGTGTGTGTTTATGTGTGTGTGTGTGTGTGTTCGTATATACGTTCATAAACTCTAGTTATATGCACTTATATTCAGCAAATTTTGATTCAATGTTGTTGAACATAACTAAAGTTTAAACAGAAAGGGGATGAGCAAGCGTGTTCGCAAAGCGTTCTGAAACTTGTCGGGAAACATAACGTAACCTAATCATATATCGCTTTAATTATTCATATTGTATGGTACAATTATTAACTATTAATTTGTAGTGAACAAAGCATAAGTAATGTGTATGGGTAATCAATCTTTTTTCTCTCCGAAAAATAAAACACGTACCTGAGCGTTTTTGCATGCTCACCTCTGCTCACCTGCAGCCGATGCAGCTGACGAGGGGCGGGCGGCTTAACCAGGCTGGGCTTAACCAGGCTGGGCGCCAAGGTGTGCATGCAAAAATTCTATACAATTCAACATTCTCAAGCTGTTACCTCTTTCGACTTCGAGTCGAATTCAAAACCTAACATTAGGTTGACATTTCAGTATCTCTCGCCCTTTATTCGGCTTGGTTTCAGTTTTCAGTTTTCTGAGTTCAGTTTTCTGCTTACAGTTTTCTATATTCCGTTTGAATGCCATTCTGTGTGTGTGTATTTTTGGGTGTACTGGACATTGGGCTAGCCAACGCTAGGCTATGCTGGCATGTCTTGTGCTGTTTAAATGTTTTCTGCATTTTGTTTGCTTTTGATGTTTCAACATTTTTGAAATGAATTGGTTTCTCAAGCGAAATCAAACCGAACTTATCCTGCGAAATATTTGCTAAATTTTGTAAATCGTTTTTCTTTTGTTTTGTTTTTCTCTAACGTTTGCTTCTTAATTTAAACCGTATAATTGCACTTTATTTTTATTTTTCTTTACTTTTAGTATTATCCTTTTTACATTTCTCGTTCTCGGAGCTTATAAACAAAATAAATGTACTGCCATTGCATGTATTTTGTTGTTGCTGTTATTCTTGTATTTTTTTTTTCGTTTTTCAGTTATTAAATTTATCATTTTTTTTGTATATTAATTTTGCATTTCTTTTCGACTGGTTTTCAGCATTTCCTGTATGTTTTAAGTAAAAACTTTTCCAAAATATATGTACAACTATATAGTTTGTATGTAGGTGTTTGCCCTGAACTGTCTGTCCAAGTGATGTGCTATTGCTGTTGTTGTTTGAGAAATTAATCGGGCTCTCAGACTGTCGCCTCAATCGTGGGGCACAGAGTTGAGCTCCGTTTCGCTAGTTTCGCTTGTGCTCTGCTTAGTTATAGCTGTTTTGGTGTATCCGATCGTGTTACAGTTTGTTTATAGCTTTTCTTTTATCTAGGTGTTTGTTTTATGTTATTATAATAAGTTTTTCATTTTTTTCTTTGTTTTCCATGCAAGTTTGCCTAACCAACATTAGTCAGAAAAAGTTTCTTCAAAATTTTGGATTATTAATCACAGATAGTGTGTCTAATATATATGTATATATGTATGTATAATAAATATTTATGTATACTTCAAATATAAATTAATTAGCAATAAATACTTTTTTCGATTTCCATTTTCTTTCATATGTTTTTGAAAATTTCCTCGATTTTGTTTTCTGTTCTGATACACCAAATGTTTTACAATATAGGTATTTATGCCTGAATTTCAAAATTTTGGATTTACTCAATACGGATATTCGTTACTAAACCACAACATTTATGCACATCGAGTGTATTTTGAAGATTAGCCAATAGATACATACAATATATCCCCTAGATTTGCCATGCATAAAATATACGTAATTTTGCTTAAATGCTTTTCCACGAATTTCTCTTCCATGTTGTATACAAATTTTCGATTACAATTCACTAGACATTCCGACATTATACCAATTTTTAAAATACATATAGTATTGTATATATAATTTTAGCTTTTGTTTTCTTTTCTTTTTGACACTTACTCGCTAGCACACAAAATATGTTTTAGGTACATTTATATAGATTAACATATATATATATGTATATATAATATATATATACACATATATATATTTGATTTATTTACGCATACATTTACCCATCTAGAATTTTGAAACGTTTCCCAAAACCAGGGGATATCGAAAGGGCGTGTGTGTGTCTGTGTATGGGTGTGTGTTTCATCCAAAAGGTGTTTGTTAGGAAGGATAAGGGATCTGGCTTGATTTCTGCCCGTTCTTTCGCTCAGTGTAAATATGTTAGACGCTTTGTTAATTGTAAATCGTGTGTAAAGAGTGTAGGTATAGAGTGTATAAGTACATTTCAATATATAGTATATAGTTGTTGCTCAAAATGATCATGTGTTTGTTAGTTGAGGTATACTCGTAGTGAGAAGACACACACATATAAATATACAGATACAAGTACATAAATGGATATATATATATATATAGTTGGATTTGCCATACAATCAAAATTGCATATATATAGTCTATATACTTCTGCTATATATATGGCCCATTATATTTTCCAAATGCCAAATGTATTTTGAAATTTCCTTAATGCCTAAACGAGTTTTTCTTTTTCTCTGACGAACACCGAAACATACAATTTTACCGTTATACATATAGTTGTCATAATAATAATATTAGAATTTCGCTCTATATATATATATATTTCTTATGTAACTTCCTTTCTTATGTGTAGTTTGGTTTCCATTCCAAAATCAAATGAAAAGAAAGTTGGGATTGTGAATTTCTCTTTGAATTGGGACTTGATGGGGTTAGTTTGGTGGTTCTTGCTGTTCTTGTTGTTGTTGTGAGTTCTTGCGCATTTGTTCTGGTTTATCATTATTATTATTTTGTGTGCTTTTTCCTAACGTTTCTCTTTCCACTTATGCATTTATTTAATTTGTAAATGTGAAGGCAGCTTTGTTTATTGATTTCCGTTTTTTGTATGCTTGTTTTTCTTTAAGGTTTTCAGGGTTTTAGGTTTACGATTTACCTAAGATTTTCTTTGTTTTTATCATTTTAGTTTTTTTTTTTTTGAAATGAAAGCAAATGAAACTGAAATTAAATTTGGTTTTTGAATTTTTGAATTTTGTTTGTTGCGGTTTCGATATTATTGTTGTTGGCTATTAAGTTGTTGTTGTTGTTGCTGTTGTTATTGATCGGATATTGTAGTGTTGCTGTTGCTGTTGTTGTTGTTATTGTTGTTGCTCTTGTTGTTGGTATTCCTAGCTATGGTCTCTGCTGTAGTTATTGCTGTAATTGGGTTTCTGTCAGTTTCTCTATATGTCCGGCGTCTGCCCGGCGATTGCGTTGGCGAAAAGCTTTAATCACATTTGCAGTTTTCGTAGTCGAAAGTTTGGAATGTTTTTGGTTTTGAGAACATTTGCATTTTGGGGGGCAAAACACACGCAATGCGCCGGCAGACGCGGCATAGTTTGGCTTGTAACTGCTGGGCTGTTGATTTGTTATTATTGTTGTTTTTTTTTGTTGTTGTTATTATTTTAACTTTCGAAAAATATATATACGCTATTGAGGGTAGGCAACTGCGCTCCTGCGCTTTGTCTCTGCCCCCTGTCGACTTTACTTAAACTAAAAAAGGAAAACGCAAATAAAATATTTTCTGTTTTTTGGTTTTTTGTGTTTGTTTTTGTCTTATAAAATTATGCAATTTCCTGCAGTTGCTATTCTTCCTTACTCTTCGTCCTCTTCCTCCACGTCTTCGTATCTTCGTATTTTAGAAAGTTTGTACAAGAGAATGCCTATTTGTCGATTGTCAAAAACTAAACAAAAATATACATCTATACGCTGAGTATCTATGCATGTTTGTTGTTGTTGTTGTTGTTGTAGGTCAGTGTGTTTACGCCTAGGTGTGTATGCTTTGTGTGTGGTGTGTGTGTGTGTGAGTGTGTGTGGTGTGTGTTTATTACATCTTAACTAACAAGAGTAGTCCTAGACGGGCGCTAGCTCTTCGCCTGCCTATGTACTTTCCTCTTTATGTATTAAAGATTTGCTTTGCATTTGGTTTGCTACTGTTTCCGCTTCCGCTTCTGCTTCTTCTTCTACCTCTGCTGCTGTTGCCGCTTGCAGCGCACCCAATTCCGCCTAGAAGCTGTAGTAGTGCGTGGCCAGCGGCGGCCAAGCGAACGTGGCAGCCACCTGTTGCTGCTGCTGCTGCTGCTGCTGGTGGTGCTGCTGTTGCCACCGGCTCTATAACTGCTCATCGCTGGCGGCATAGTCGCTCTGCTCGGCCTTGATCTGCGCTAGCTTCTCGTGCAGTATGGAACTGCCGGGCGATATGGACGTCGCTGCCGCTGCTGGCGTCGGCGTCGGTGTCGGCGTTAGCGCTGATGTCGCCATGCCGTGATCCGGCTCGAACTTGACACTGCCATTGAGATCCATCATTTTGCTGGCCAGGCGAGCGGTCGAGCTCTGCGACTGTTCGCTCTTCAGGCTGCTGGCGTCCGTTTCCGAGTCGCGTGACGTCATGCGGCTGCGTCCGTTCCCATTGTTGTTGTTGCTGCTATTACTCTTGCCGTTGTTGCTGTTGCTGTTCTTGTTATGCGCCAGGTCACTGTTGTTGTTGTTGTTATTGTTGTTGTTGTTGTTGGAATGCTCGTGCTCATCATCGCTGCTGGCGCTCTCGGCACTGCGCGCGGGACTGAGTCGCTCGCGCTTGATGTCCGCATAGGCGCCAATGCCGCCCAGGGGGCTGCCCGGTCGCTTGACGCCGCCCTCGCCGCTGGAGCAGCCGGCGGTCAGATAATCGTTGCTGCGATTATTGGTGAACGGCAGCGGCGTCTTCTTCACCAGCAGCTGGTCGAGCAGTGCATTGCCGTTGCCCGCGCTGCCAGCCTCGCCCTCGTTGTTGAGCGTCTTGCGTATGATGCCATCGTACATGTTCTCGGTGAACTCCTGCGCGCTCTTCATGTGCCCGCTGCCGCCGGCCGCATGTCCATGATGATTGCCGGCCACGCCCAGCGGACTGCTGCGCATCACCTCGGCGAGGTGTGTCTTCAGGAATTCGGAATTGCGATTGAAGTCCATGGCGTAGTTGGCGCCAGCGTTCGGCTGCGGCCAGAACATGCTCGGCTGGAAGGACAACTGCGGGGCCGCCTCGAAAATCGGCAGCTTGAGGCCGTTGGGTGCGCTTGCAGCTGCTGCCGCTGCCGCCGCTGCTGCTGCTGCGCTGCTGCTGCTACTGCTGCTGCTGTTGTTCTTCAGCGCGTTGCTCAGCTTCGAGCCGGAACTGCTGTTGTTGTTGCCGCTGCCGCTGCCACCGTTGCCAGCGCCGCCGCCGCCACCCTTTAGCTTCTCCAGATGATTAAGTCCCACCATGTTGGCGTTCACCTTGTTCGCAGCGCCCGTCAGTCCAACCAGATCCGGCTGCGGCTTGGGCTCACGCTTGCGCGGTCGCATCAGGTGCCGCTCCTTCACCTTGTACTCGAGCGTGGAGTGCGGCACGCCGTAGTAGCTGCCGGCACGATGCACCGACATCTCGCCGCGCTGCACCGCCTTCACGGCCTCCACCAGACTGTCCCGATCGTAGTTGCGGTACTTGCCGCGCTTCGGCCGCGTGCCCTTGCCGGCGGCCAAGGCGGCAGCATCCTGTGCACTGAGCTGCTGCTGATGCTGGTGCTGATGCTGATGCTGGTGGCCATGGTGCGAGGGCGCCAGACTGTGACTGTGATGCTGCGGGGCGAGCAGATTGGGCGAGGCACCAAAGCGTGAGGTGTCGGTGCCGCCAATGATTTTGGCCACCGAAATGCTGGGCTTCTTGTAGCCGCTGCCGCTGCTGCTGCTCACGTTGCCATTGCCACCAGTGCCACCAGCACCACTGCCAGTGCCACCGCCGACACCGCCGCTGCTGCTGCACTCGCTTCCGCTGGTGTTGCCATTGTTGCGCAGGTTGTCCTGGCAGCTCTGCTCGTTGATGCGTCGCTGTATCGTGCTGGCCATCATCTTCTGTATGGATGTGGGCGACGGCGACAGCAGGTTGCCGCTGCCGCTCTGGCTGCTGCTCTGCCGGTAGCTGCTGTTGGCCGCCGCGGCGGCAACGGCTGCCGCCAGCATGGGAGACGCCGAGTGCGGACTGTGCTCGCCGCCGCCGTTGCGGCTGCTGCTGTTGATGGAGATGCTGTTGCTGCTGTTGCCGTTGCCATTGCCATTGCCGTTGCCATTGTTGCTGCTGTTGAGGCTGTTATTGCTAGGCGAGACGCTGCCCGCGCCGCTGACCTTGAAGGACGGAATCTTCAGTATGGGATCCTCGCAAGCCTCGTTGGCATCCAGCGAGGAGTTCGTCTCAGGCGTTTCAGACTTTGGTAGATGACGGCGTAGGGCAGCAATTGTTGCAGCGGCATTCAAGTGTTGTTGCTGCTGCTGGTGCTGCTGGTGCTGCTGTTGCTGTTGCTGCTGATGGTGCTGATGCTGCAGCAGGCGTTGATCGAGCAGCGAACGGCTGCCAGCGCCGCCAACACCAACACCAACGCCGACGCCGACGCCGTTGCTCTCGTGCGCGGTGAGGCGTTCATTTAGAATGCCACCGCTGTTGGCCACTATCAGCGTCTTGATCAGGTCGCCCAGTCTCTGGTTCTCGTCTATCCCGATGCCCGCTGCCAGGATGAGCGTCTGCAGCAGCATATTGGCATCGATGTGCCCGGCACCCGCACCTAGTATTCCCGTTGGTGTGCCGCTCTGTGGCCGCGCCAGCTTGGGCGACATGACCGGCTCCAGGTCGTCGCCCAGCTCACTGCCATTGTGCTCGGACATGCCGCCGCTGGGCTTGCGCAGATGCTCGATGGGTGCTGCGATGTGCTGGGGGAACTCCTGAAAGCCAGACGCGGGTGTCGATGCATTGCTGTCGCCATCTCCGACCTCATCGGCGGATTCGTCCTGCTCCTCGAGTCCATCGAGTTCGTGTTTCACGTGCTGCTGGTGCTGGAGCTGATGGTGGTGCAGCTCGTGCGGCGTTTGGGATTGCGGACGCTTTAGCTCAGGCGACATTTTGCACAGTTTGTTGCGCAGCATCGAGCGCGACACATGATACTGGCTTGATGCACGCCGGCTGCCGCCCAGCTTGTTGGCAAGCACGTCCTGCATCTCCTCGTGGCTATAGGTGCGCCGAGCTGTAGGAAAGCTCATGCCACAGTCTGAGCGAGCTCTGCAAGGCACAAGAGAAAAGCGAGAGTTGAGTGCAAGGAAGTATTATTAACGTATCACTATTATATAATCTTGATCAGCCTCATTAGCCGAGTCGATTTGGTTGTGTTGGTCTGTCCGTCTGAATGAGCACACAGATTTTAGCTATTAATACGGCTAGACCCACCAAACTTTTCAAACTCTATGTACCACTTTCCCCGCCTCCACATATCAAAAAGGGCATTTTTCTATTTATTGCAAAATATGGTAAGACTGTTCCTTGCAACATTATGCGGAAGTTGGATTTTTAACTTTTGGATGCCATGCACACCGTCTCCATAAAACGATTTTTTTGAATAAAAAGAAAAGTATAAAAGCAAGTAACACTAAATTTGGTAGAAAGATTCCTGGTAACATTACGCAGAATGCAGATTTTCAAATTTTGGATGGTACGCCCACCGGCTCAGAAATGGATAAATCAAATTATAGAAAAACAAAAAAAGCTACAAAGATTTTTCACCTTTTAGCTGCCAATAATATTGAACTACCCTATAAATTAATAGGTTTCAGTTATAGAGAACAAATTATATTTTAGTATTTTCGAGTCTATAAAAGCACTAAAGCTGCCCCCAATATTTCATCTCACTGCAGCGTGCAACGGAAGCAATTGACCAGTCAATCAGGTTTGTTGCTCGTTAGTAGCTCGCATTGCGGCGCAGCCTTCCCTTCCCTGGCAGCCCTGCGATTCGACTTACCCTCATAGCCTTGCTCTCCCCTCTGCCCGCCTGCATGACTTCACTTCAAAGCAGAACAAAGAAGCTGACAAAATATTATTTTCACTCCTGCCGCTTTCTTGGGCTCCGTAAGAGGGCACACTCCTTTTTCGGAGTCTGTACTTATATTGGGCACTCGCACACACGCTCACACACACACACACACACACATGCACACATATTGGTGCTCGCGCTTAAAAGTACTTACAATGAGCGCTTTTTAAATGTCTGCAGCAGGCAACAGCAACAGCAACGGCGACGACGACGACGATGTCCTTGTCAAAGGCAATGGCAAGGATAGCAGCATAGAAAAATTTGTGCCTTTTTTCAGTGTTTTTTTGATTTTGGCAGAGACAAAAGATGACATGCAAGGGGTGAGTGACATGAGAGGCGCAGGAAGGGGGGGAGGGAGGGGAAAGGGAGGGACGAAGATGTCAGGCTGGCAGAGCAGCCGGGGACAAACATGTTTTTGAAGTTCATTAGACGAATTTCAAAAAAAGCATTTTTCACTTAATGCCAAGCTCGAGCCAAGCCGCACCACTTGGCGCTCTGACAGAGTGGGCCAGGCAGGGACAGGGCAGGGCGCACTTTTGGTAGCCCGTTTCAAAAGGCAACTTTTGTGCAAGGCAAACAACAACAACAGCAACAACAACAACAACAACAGCGGCAGCAGCAGCAACAACATCAGTGAAAGCCGTACGAAATTTTTCTTTTCTTTCTGCGCAGCCAGCAGGGAGACGGGACGAGACGCGGCGTGTCGCGACGAGTCGAGTCGAGGCGAGCTGAGACGCGCAGCAACGCGAGGCGACGCGTCGCGACGAGACCCTTTTGGCAACACGCTGCACGAGGGGCAAGGGCAAGCGCGCTGGCTCGCTGCATCGAGCCGGGGTGGCTGCCGGCTCTGCTGGCTCTGCCGGCTCAGTTGCAGTACATTGCTCTGGCTGACGACGGAAACGCACAGCTTCTTGCCCTCGCTGTGGGCTTTGGGCTGTGGGGCAGCCTCGGCAGCTTGGCAGCTCGGCAAAAGTTGACTGAAAAGTTGTCGCAACTTTTTTTGTTTTCATTTTACCCCCGTTTTTTAAGGGCCGCAGCGAACGCGCGTCTGGAAAATGTCTGAAAATTGCGCAGACAACAAAAAACTGTGTGGCAGTTGGCGGACACCAGGTGGCAGGTGGCAAGTGGCAAGTGGCAATGACTGCAGCTGCAACTCCGGCAGCCGCTGACCGAAACTGGACGCGGTGCTATCATTAACAGTGCCAGCAACAGCGAAGGATTGTGCCGAAAAACGGGGAAATATTACAGCGCATAAATACTCATAATTGCGGCACCTGAGCCGCGGTACCAGACAGGGAGCGGGAAGCAGAAAGAGACAGAGAGAGAGAAAGAGAGAGAGGATTGTGAAAATAAATGAAAAATGTCATTTCAATGTCGTTTTGATTTTTTGTTGGTGTCGTTTACCTTTTGGCTGCACTTCAATTGCAATTTGATGTTGCAACCAGCAGCAGCAACAGCAGCGACTGGCGTTGACGTCGACGCCAGCGGCGACAGCGCTGCCAGCAGCAGCTGCCGTACTTGCTGCTGCTGCTGTTGTTGTTGTTGCTGCTGCTGTTGTTGCACGCATGTAGCGAGGATTCATTTGCGTTGCAGTTTTTTCTTCATTTTTTCCGTTTTTTGTTGTTGTTGTTGCTGTTTTTTTTGTTAATGGCATTCTCTCTTCTTCTTCTCTTTTTTTTTTGTATTTCCCTCGTATTTTTCGCATTTTTCGTTTTTCTGACATTTTGTTTTAATTTGTGGCAGCCGCGGCGAAAGCAGCGCAAAAAGGGTTGATTTTTATTTGTGTGTTGCATTTTTGTTGCTGTTGTAATTTTGACGCTTGCTGCAATTGCATCGGCAACTGCTGGTGTTGCTGTTGCTGTTGTTGCTGTTGCTGCAGTTGTTGTTGTTGTTGCTGCTGACATTTTTATGTGCATATCGCATTTTTGTCGGTTCATCCCACACCTTTTGTTTGCGTTAAGCACACACACACACACACGCCCACACCCACACCCAACCCTACGCACACACACACTCAGGCACACACACGTGCACACGCCCCTCAGCGCCGCATGGGCAAACACGAAATGCAGAATGCAAGCAATGCGTCGGTAATAATTTTCGGGTTTACCGAGAGCGCCGGGTTAACGGTAAGCACACATATAATTACATTTGCAAGTCGGCGCTAATGAAACGAGCTTTAAAACGGTAAGTTACACCTTAAGCTGCTCGAAGCTTCAAACTTGTCATGGCATTAAAAAAACTTAAAAATGAATCAATTAATTATTGCATTTCAAGATTTATATCTATTTATATATAAATATTTAGTATATACTTCCATAGTATACAAAATTATATGTATTTATTTATGTATTCGTGAAAATAAATATTTATATACGAATATTACTAGTTACTAAAAATCTATATTTATCCTCTTTTGAATTCGAAACTATTGTATAATATATTTTCGAAAATAACTTGCATATATTCAAAACAGTTTGATTATTATTTATCTACCTAAAAAGCTTTTGGGCATATAATGTAACGTATAGCACATTCGTCATGCCGAAGATTACATATCCTAGATTCATCGATCGTGTTAACAGTTGTAGATATTTTAGAACTATAAAAAAGCGGTTGATTTTTAAGTAAATTGAAAGCGAGGTATGCCAGATACAAGCAGGCACAAGAAGCATGTAATATAAAATTTAAGAAAAAATTTAAGTTTAAAAAATTAATACAAATAAATATTATATACTCGTCCCATATACTCGTATATTGGAAATTGAACTAAACAAAATCTCATAATCAGTAATAATGCTATAGAGTCGGAGGTACTGTTTTTCTTCGCGTTGCAAAGCTCTGAAACCAATCAATATACCCTCTGCAAGGGCATGGAAATGGATAAGGTTCAAAAGTTAAAATTTTTTAAAATTTTGAACCAGCTACTACTTTCCAATAACTGAAACTGTTGATCTCTCGCAGTGAGCAAAGGCAGAAGAACATGAATTTCAGCTGAATATCTCACAGATCAATCCAGTTACAGTTAGCCTACAGAAAAAAGCTATATTCAATGCACGCCTTGGACTGATGGCAATCAAGACCGAGAGGAATGCCTTCAACTAGATCTCGGGTTAAATAGTCTTGCTCAGGACGTCTCATCTTTTGATTTCGTGCAGTGCGGCGCTAAATTTGTCATTAACGGGATGCGGGCGCGCTGGTTGGCAGAGGCACGAGCTGAGAGTGCTGGGCGGGGAGGCGTGGCGGGCTGTTGCTGGCGGCAGGCAGCGAGTACACAATGTCCCGCAACATGGCTTAATTTGTTGGTGTGTGTGCGTGTGAGTTTGCCTGAGTGTGTGTGTCAGTATGTGTGGCTGACGACGTCGAATGCAATTTTGTTAAAAATGCATTAAGTGCATGTGTGCGTGTGCCGGTGTGAGTGAGTGAGAGTGCGAGTGTGAGTGTGTGTGTGTGTGTGTGGGTATGTATGTTTTTTATTTTCGTATGAATGCAATTGCATGTTTGTTTTTGTTGCCAATGCAGGCCTTCCAGCCGCATTGCCTGACGGCCCTCTGCTACCCCCTGGAGTCCCCACTGCCTGCAATGCACTTGATGCGTGCGCAGCGAACAACCACCTACACACGCTCACACATACACACACACACACACAGACACACTCACACACATACGCCTGTGTGCAGTTGCATTTTTTCGGAAGATATGCACTCATTTTTTACGGCCAGCGCTGCCTGCGTCGGCATCGGCATCGGCATCGGCATCGCCGTCGACGTCGCTGCCAGCAGCGTCAGCCGCTTTTTTGTATGCTTTTTTTCTATCTCGCTCATTTGAGCGACATTTCATTCACGCACGCATATAGCACATAACGGCAATCAGGCTGATAGCTGGGCGGAAGGGAGGACAGTCGGATGGACGGTTGGCTGCTCGGGCGGTTCGGTTAGGCTCGGTCAGGCAGGCGGGTTGGCGGGCTGGCAGGCGGGCAGGCGGGCAGTCAGCCAAGCGGGGCGACGACCCACCTTGCCGACCGACGGTCATTGAAATGACAAAAATATGGCAAAATTAAACGAAAGCGGAGCGCGTGCAACGAAAAACAGTTAAAAAATTGTTGGCCTGCAGCGGCAGCAGCAACAACAACAACAACAACAACAACAAAAGCGACAATGAGAGCGAGTGCAACAATAGCGAATGCACGCATTAAGGTTTTTATTTCGCTCTTTTTTCCGCTTCTGCTTTTTTTGGGGCCAACTGGGGAAAGCAACGCCGCTGCCGTCGACGTCGCTGCCGGCGTCAGCGCCATCAGTCTATGCCAGTTATTACGTTCACAATTTTTTCGGTGCGCGGCTGTGTGCGTGCGTGCGAGTGTCTGTGTGTGTGTGCAGAGAGAATTTTTCGTAAACGAAAAATAATGAATACACACACACACACACACACACACATACAGAGCGACAACACCCGAGCGACCCTTGCCGCCCCCGCACACCCCTTTCCACATTGCATAGAAAAAAGTAGCAAGAAGAAAGACCGAAAAAAAATGTAAAACGCAGCGGGGAAAAAAAAGCGATCGATATGATGCACTCATTTTCTGTCTGCTGCGCCGGCTGCCGACGACGTCGACGACGACGACGACGCTTGACTTGGAGTGGCGACGCCGCCGCCTCATCATCCACAGCAGCAGCAGCGGCTGCAGTCGGTGCATAAAAAATCCGTAATAAACGCTCGAAAAAAGCCAAAAATTGCAGCGTCAGTAGCTTTTGTATTTCAAGTGTTTTGCCAGCTTTTTTGGGGGCGGGCTGGGATTGGGTGCAAGGGCCAGGGGCGAGAGAGGGGTGGCTAGTTCTTAAGCTTTTAAGGGGCATGTATGCTGCTGGGAAATCGAGTATGTGTGAGCCGGACATGTCTCACCGTGCATCGAGCACTTGTCGATCTGCCTGACATGCTGCAACTGCTACTGCTCTCTCGCTCACTCATATGATACTCCCTCGCACTGTTACGCCCCTCAACACTCTGTCTCACTTTTGGTTGCTTTTTATTACGACAATTAAAATAGGTGCACGACGCTCCCGCTGCGGCTGCTAACAAACACTTGGCCGTGCTTTAGACAATAGACAAGGACTTGTGCGCGGCAGCTCAAGTGGCAGTCGCCGTCGTCGCAGCGCAAAACAACCGAAAAAAGTAATGACGAAAATTGTGGAAGTACTGGAAAATTATGCACACGTTGTCGACGCTTGTCTCTCTCTGTCGTCTGAAGTGCACACGCAGAGAGCAGCAGGAGCAGAAGCAGGAGCCGGAGCTGCAGCAGCGGGCGCAGCAGGAAGAGAAATAACATAAATAATAGGCTAGGTGCTGCTCAACATTTTAGAGTAATTAAAAAAATAGCAGGCGAAACCATAAAGGAGTTGAGATGCCGCACACACAACAAACACACACACACACACACGCACGCATACAAACATAGCTCCATTTCTGTATTCTCCGTTCGCCTCGTTTATTTTTTTGTCGTTCTTCTTTTTTGGCTGCTCAAATTTGATGCAAATTTATGCGGTTGCCGCTCTCCCATTCTACCCCGCTCTCATTGCCCGTAATTAAGCGTGGCCAACGCAGCGACGGCGACTGCGTGCTATGGGGCGTATGTGTAATTTTCGGCATCGTTTCATAAACCGCACTCAAACCACGAGCGCACACAGCACAGCGTGCGCTGCGAAGGCAAGTCGCAAACACACACACACACACACACACACACACACATACACATTCAAACGAGCACGTACAAGTCAAACACACACACACATATTCCACTCGCACACGTCTGTGTAATTGCACGATTTTTACATAGGCGCACAACAATAAAACTTGCCGAGTGTCGGGCGAACGGAGGCTGCAGCAGTAGCCTCGCCTTGCCTCGCCGTCGCCCTGTTAAGTATGCTACAATAAATGCAGTGTCAGAGGCGGGGCCAGTGCCCAAAGTGCAATTATCTCATGCATTGTCTGCTGAAACACCACAGCATTTTTTTATGGTGTTGTTGCATTTTTTTTTTCAGATTTTTCGTTGTTAATCTTGGGTATAATAAATACGTTATCGACTTTGAGCAGATCGTTTGCTCTGCTTGGAAGTGAAGCTCAGTTTTTGGTAGATTCTGAAGAAATAATTTTATCTAGTGAATATTTAACTTTGATTAAAAATAAAATAAAATAATCTACTACCAAAAATTAAAATTAAAATTAAATAATTAAAAAAAAAAAATTAAACAGAAAATCGAATCAATTAAAAATTTCTATAAAACTAAACTAAATATGTAAATAAAATATTTATACAAATTTTTTAAAATGCTTTGCTGTTCATTTTTTTTTTGCCTATGTGGAATTTTCATCCATAGCTTTTTTATAAGAAACTGTCCCCAAGACTCATGCCTTCCCAACAGATTTTAATGTCACTGTAAACTTCGCTTCAACTTCTTATTTGATATCAAAAACTCGAATAATCCATAGCAGAGTATCTCGAGTGCGCTCTGCTAATTAACTTATATTTTCCTGTATTCCTGTATGTACTGCAATTGCATATAATTCTGTTTTTTTTTTCGTGCTATGTCAGATTTCCATACATAATCGTACATATGCTTATGTACATTGTGGCACAGGCACAAACAAAGGCGAACAGTGCAAACTCCCCACATGGCTGGCTATACTCAGGTGTCACTTACCTGACTGTCTTGATGTCACCGCTAATGGATGAATTTGGCGATGGTTTGCTGCTTAGATCCAGCGGCGTATCTGCACTGGGACTGGGAGTATCTTTGAGTGTGGGACTGGCGCCAGCGGCGGCTGCGGCCGCGGCAGCAGCAGCGGCAGCGGCAACGGCGACGGCAGATACATCTGAGGTAGTTGGCGTTACCGAGTTATTATGCTGTTGACCAGCCAGCGTGCTCATCAGATTGAAGTCGGTCATCATGGTGAACTTGGCCAGCTTCTCGGCCATTGATTCCATCGATGTCATTTTTGTTGTTGTCTGCTGCAGCTGCTGCTGATGCTGCTGGGTGAGCAGCTTGTAGAGCTCCAATGGATTCGCCGACGATGATGATGACGACGCGGCGTTGACGGCGTTGCGTGCTCTATGCTTGTGGCTCTTGCTCAAGTTGTTGCTGCTGCTGCTGCTGTTGTTGTTGTTGTTATTGTTGTTGTAGTTGTTGTGCAGCGATGCGCTCGAGTTGCTGTCGCTGTCGTGCTGCTGGAAAAAGTTGCGTTAAGTATGTGATCATTGACTGTCATATACGAGTATCTCAGAGAGAGAGAGAGAGATAGAGAGAGAGAGAGAGAGAGAGAGCGCAGAACTGACCTGCTGCAGTGCTGCGTAGTTGTTGGACGCGTGCGCCGTTGTTTCGGCCACCAATTCGCCTTTGGTGTTGACCGTTAGCAAGCGACCGTTAACACAGAAATTGCACTTATCAGACGGTATCCAATCGTTGGGTTCTGGCGGTGGTGAAGGTGAGCCTGAGCTACGTGATGTTGCACTTGAGTCGTGTTCGTGTGATGTTTGCTTCTTGTCTGCGCGAGTAGAGGCAATCAGCAAGAGTTTTCATATATATTGCATGCTCTGCTTAAGCTTACCAAAATCTCTTTCAAATTGCAGTAATCCGTTGTTGTTGTTGTTGTAGTTGCTGTTGCTGAAATGCTGGCCGTTGGGCTGCTCTAAACGGTGGTTCAGTGGTTTGCAGTGTTCGCTTCTGTAGATGCTGTCCTCTGTCTCCTGCGTTATCGATATGGGCTGTTGCTCTGCGATATTCAATTGGTTGCGCGTCGCTTGATCTTGATAATGTTTCCATTTCCTGCGACCCATGAATTCCTCAGCAACACGTTCTAGGCCTGCAGCGAGAGAGAGAGAGCAAGCATGAAACAACTTTCGAGCGGAATTGACAATTAAATAGGAATGGCGCCATTTGGGCCATGAATTATGTATAGGTCGAGTAGGGGCTATTAAGTTTCGCTAATATCTGTATAATTTGCGGTTCGTTCGATTCGATTTTTTTGTAGCCACCTATTTCTTTGAATGGGCTTGGGAATTTTCGCAGGCTGAAATTACTTAATTGAAATGCAAGGTGAATGGAAAAAAAAGTGGGAGGCGAAGAAAAGAATGAAGCGTAAGGAAGAGGAAGAGGAAAGGAAAGGCCAGCAGTCAATTTCTCCATACGTATACATATGCAAATGCCATGTGGAGCTGTGTGTTACAATGTGTACAGTCCAATTGCAATGCATACAAATTATAGTCCGTTGCGCGGCATACGCTGCGTATGCGTATTATTATTACGTATACGCGCCGAGTGCCAGCGGAAAATTGATAGATTCGCGTTGGGATGTGTGCGTGTGTGTGTTCAGTGTTTTGTTGTTTGCCTAGGCGAACGGCATTTCCTTGCATATCCTTGCAACAGCGCGTCTAATTGCCACAAAAGTTATGCAATTTAATGCAAAATGCATGAGCCGCAGCGCGGAGGCCACTCGAACTGTCGGGCATGCGTGCCTCAAAAGCGAAAACTTTTGTGCTTACACGGCAAAAGGTTACGCGTCAACTCACACGAAATGCGAATTAAATATCGTTGCAGCGCAGGCAGCGCTCTGCAGCAGCTGCGGAAGGGGGTAAGGGAACCAGTAAGAAATGGAAAAATGGGGTAAGCGCCAGGTATTTGGCTAAGCCAAAAAAAAACGCAGTGGTACGATCGCATTTTGTCGCACCTTGCACGCATCTAAAAATGAACCAAAAATACATTTTTTACGCTTTGTTCAATTCCGAAACCGGAAGCTGTGCGGAATTTCCTCGGGCCTGCAACTTGGGCAGTTAGGCAGCTGTTCCCACAGCTGCAGGTGCCCCCAGCTGCTTGTCACTGCGTCCTCGTTGCGCAAAAGTGCGTGCAGTGCATCAAGGGGTGGGGGAGGCGCGTGGAGTTAAGGAAGGCTACGTCTGCTTGCCTGCGTAGCTCAAGTGGGGCACAGGCGCCACAGCGGCAGCGGCAGCAGCTGCTGCTGCTCATTCCGGCGCATAAGTAGAGCGGCATGTTCAAACTTTTTAGCGTTAAAATTGCATTGCAACTGCAGCTCGGCATGTTGTTGCAGTTGCAGTGGCAGTAGCAGTAGCAGTAGCAGTAGCAGTAGCAGTAGCAGTAGCAGCAGCAGTTGCTGTTGTTGTTGTTATTACCCATTGCGTTTTTGAGGTGCTCAAATAAACAGGGTCGTCGCCGTAGCCGCTGGGGGTTGCTGCCGTTGCCGTTGCCGTTGACGTCGCACGCACCAAAAAAGGCGAAAAAAACGAGGTGAATGCACGCGCGGGACTTACGAAACTCAAACTTTAAAGTGCAGCCAGCACAACACACACCACACACGCACACACACACACTCCGACATATGCATACACCTAGCACACATACACACACGTGTGCATTTGGTTAAAAAAAGTTACGCACACAGGCGAAATTCCGAGGGTTGCACTCGGCTCGCCTGCCGGCGGTTGCATACAATGCGGCGCACGCACGCACGCACGCACAAACTGTCTGAGTGTGTGTGTGCGAGGTTGAGCGACACACATTGCGTATGAGTCGGGATCCCCCCGTGAAACGGAGTAGCGTCTGCATTATGCCAAGCAAGCGCCTGAATGTATGCTAAATAGAATTTGCACTTCTTTCTCGGCGAACTGCATGTCATCAACTGCAGACGTTGTCGATAGGGACAACGCCTCACACACACACTCACACATACACACACACACAGGTGCGTGCATTTACATACAGACAGCTATAAGCTTGATTTAGCCAAGGCGACATGTCAGCTGCGTGCCTGGCTGCGCCCTCAGTCAGTCTGCCTGTCTATTTGTCTCTCTGTCTGCCCGTCTGCTCACCTGCCTGCCTGTCTGTTTGTTTGTTTGTTGTTGGCTTGTTTCGCGGCTTTGCGGCCGCTCTAAAACTAACAGCAAATCAAAAACGAAAGTGCGTCCCAGCCAAGGTAGACGCGCATTAAATTGCAGCCCTTTAAACGGGGCGTATGATTAATATGAAGTTGGTTAACGTGCGACAGGGCGCAGCGAGGGGCAGGGCCAGCAAAAAAAGCAATTAAACACGCAAACTCATTTAAAAAGCAGAGCACCAACACACACGCACACACACACTGGCACACACACGGGCACACACACGGGCACACACACTCATACCGGCAACACATGGAAATGCCATGTGCCATGTGAGAGACAACCGAACCAAACAAACAACCCATGAAAAGTGGCAAAAGAAATGCACGAAAAAAATGCAATTATCGATTAATGTACACATTACGGGTAAATGGCTCACACACACTCGCGCACGCACACACATGCACTTGTGATATGCGATACGTGTGTGCGTGTGTGTCTTTGGTAGATAATCCCTTATGTATAGGTGATTTATATACATATAGCGTACATATGTATGTAGGCGCTACCTTCTCGTGTTCGCCTGCGTTGCTGCGGCACATAAGAGACCGGAAAAACAATTTTCATTTCCATTTTTTTTTCTACAGTTTCAATGCTCATCCTTTAATTTCTTTGGGAAATAGCAGGCAGTGGGGCAAGAGGCGTGGGGCGGTGCCATGGTCAGGCTTGTCATTTACGCGCCATACATTACATAAGCAAATTTCAGTAATGATATACATTATGTATATATGTATAGTATGTATGTACGTATGGACGATGTCGATGCAAAATGGCTCTTGTTGCTGCCACTGCCATTTGCATTATTCTTGTGGCATGCAACGTGCCCCGAGCGTGCCAAATGTCTGCTCGTGTGTGTGTGTGTGTGTGGGGGGGTAGCACCCCGAGAGTCTCCTTTTCGCCCGTGCCCGTCAACTTTTTAACCACAGTGACATGTCGACAACGACAACTTGACATTTTTTACGGCCTTTGCTTCATTTTGGTTTTATATTCGCTTTTTCGATTATTTTTATTTCGTTCTTATTTTACGTATTTTCGTTCGTCTGCGTCCGCTTAGTTTGGCAATGCGAGTGCGTGTCGTAATGAAATGTCAAGAGGTGCCGCATAAAGATCAACTGATGCGCCAGACACATGCACATTTAAGCATTATGCTGCCTCAGGTGGGAATTTATGTGAATATGCAAGAAAATCAGTTCGAAGTACAGCAAATATGTTGAAATTACGAGAAGATTCTTATTTGAATTGGATTTCTTTTACGACTTAAAAGTTTAAGCATTTTTTATTAATAACATTGAATTATTTCAAATTACAAAACAATAAATACCAATTATTGAAATTTAAGTAAAAAATAATAATTTTAATTCGATTAATTTAATTAATTATTTTTTAATTTTTATTAATTTTAATTATTTGATTTCAGCTGAAGAAAATTCAAATCAAATTGAGATTTTATTAAATTTTTTGTAAAATAAAAAGATTAATAATTTCGGAATATTAAGAACAAAATTTAATTCAAATTGTGGTTTTATTAGAATTTTTAATATAATAAAATTGATAATCAGGGAATATTAATTATTAATTTTATTAATTTAAAAAAGTGCAGAGTAGCTTTAAGTCGTGTAATGGAACTTGCTCTCTTTTTCCTTTCAAACTGCGATAATCTAAAAATATTGATTGAAATGCATGGAAATATTTTGGAGCACTAAAAATAAACCGTTAGCTTGGCATTAGCTCTAACTATAATTTCGATGCAATGTTGTTATTGTTGTTGTTGTTGTTGAGGCTTTTATTTGGCTCTGCACACGCCATCGCATTTTGCATTCTGCATCGCTTTCTGAGTTATGTCGAATGTCAACGTACTTGCGAATACTTTGGCGCGTTGACATACCCAAAGGCGTGGCAGTGCTGTGGGTGGAGGAACGTAGCCGCAGCAGGAGGTGGAGCTGGAGGTGGAGACGGCAGTTAGTTAGTTAAAGGACACACTGTTGTGCCTTTTAATGTACGCTGCTTGCGTTGCTGTTGTTGCTGTTGCTGCTGCCTGGCGTCACATGTCCTGCCACAACAACAAATTGGTTAGAGTGTGCAAGCGAGACAGAGAGAGAGAAAGAGAGAGAGAGAGTGAGAGAGAGCGAGAGGGTTGGGGAGCGCATAAAAAACGAGCAAGTTTCAAAAGCCAAAAGTGAAGCAAAGAAATGAGTTCCGTTCAAATAACTAAAAGAGCCAACAACAACGACAGCGGCTGAAAGAACAGAGCAGCAGGGGGGGGGGGGGGCGCAGTGCAGCCGAACTGGGAAAAGTGAAAAACCAAAGACTGAGAACCCAGAACTGAGAGCTTAAAACACGTTGCACTGCGTCGCGTCGTGCGTTTTAGGGGCTTGTTAAATGTTGTGTGCAATGAAAAGGACATGCGACTTGCCTGCCCCCTGCCAGGTCTGCCCGTGTGTGTGTGTGCGTGTGTATAGGCACGTGAGCAGTTTGCTGGTGTGTGTGTGTGTGTGTGTGTCGATTTAGAACGCTTTCGGCCGAATTGTCCGGCTCGCATTGCAATGCAAAGCGTTAGCGTTGAAATGTAAATGAATTGCACAAAATGCAAGGACATACGCAGCAAGCGCAACACACGCACACACACACACACACACACACGCCCATCCCTCGGCCGGGATGCAGCCAACGTTGTCACTGCCCCCTGCCCCTACTGCTGCGTTCAGCCCTCACATTCCCCTAGCCGTGAGCAACCCTTTCGACAGCGAAACTAAAACACAACCTACCCCAAAAAAAAAAACTAGAAGAAACCTGGTAATTTACATACTGACAACATCAATACACACACACGCGTAAAAAGTGGTGTGTGTGTGTGTGTGTGCTTAGAGCTTTTTGTGTGTCACTTTGGCATAGAAATTGTCGTCGTCATCGTTCGCACTGTGCGCATATGGAGAATTAGAAGCAGCGAATAGATTCGATTGCCCTGCTCGGCGCACTTCGTTCTTGCCTCGTATGCTCGGCTGACATGTGCTCGCTGTTATAGTTGTTGTTGCAGTTGTTGCTGCTGTTGCTGCTGTTGCTGCTGTTATTTTCGGTGTGGGAGTCCCTCGTCGTTTTCACTTCGACATGCATGTTTCGGTGCTAGCGTTGTCTCGCTCTAATGCGCTTTCGCATGCACTTTTCGGCCTGCATGCAATTTGATTGGTTGGCCAGCCGCTTTTTCGGCCAAATTTGAGCACGTTTTTTGCAGCTCGTCTTGTTGTTCGATTGCATTTGATTGCATGTTTGTTTCGCACTCCAAAACGACTGCGCTGCAATTGGTGGGTTTCACTTCTCGAGTCGTTCGCCAAAGGAAATTGCCCGAAATTGCCCCTAGTCTTGGGCACCGGCAACGCCGACTTCATTTAATTTGTTCCCACTGCAATTGCCATTGCAATTGCAATAGTAATTGTAATTGATGTGCGCTATGCACATGTGCCAGTTCTACTACTAGTTAGCCCTTAGGGTCTGCACTAATTGCGAGTATGAGAGATCGATGATTGATGGGTAATTAGAGAACTGCGAGAGTTCTCAGCACTTCGGCAGTTATCCCATCCGCGGCCAATGTGAATATGTCATGGCTTGGCAGGTGCTTCGATAACTTCAAAAATGAGTTGCTGGAAAAGATAAAGTTCCCATTGCTTGCAGCGCCATTTATAGGCTACTTTTTAGCTTATATGTTAAGCGAGCTTTCAATCAATAAACTTAAATAAAAAAGCTTGATACTTAGCAAAATTATTGCCAGCTACAATTTGTATTATTTTATGCTTGAATGTTTATTTGTTTTATAGATGCTGTCAGAGTATTTTTTTGTTTTAATATGCTTTGAAAAACGCATTTTTATATTATTTTATTGATCATTCATGCTTGAAATGCTTGAAAGAGATCATATTTTATTTTTTACCGAGTTTTATTATTTTTTTTTATGTTAGAATTTTTTCGATCCTATTTAAAATTATTTAAAATAAAAGCATAGAGGCGATCAGCTGCTTGGCTATTGCTGGCAGCTCACTAATAATCAGCAGCTTATCATTTAAATATATAGTAGTAATATATAGACGATGGTTTCGATAAGCGTAAAAGTTGTTAATGTCTTTTTAGTTTCGCTCTCTCTGTAAACTCAGTTGCGTGAACTGAAAAATTGTCGCCGGATATTTAATTTATTTACACTTCTGCGCAGCAATATCGCCTTATCTAATATCATCATCACATTTCCTGCTTTTTTATATGGACAGTCCCCAATTTAACGACGATACCGTAAACCAACGAGCCAGCCAAATAAATTTCCCATAGAGCAAATGGCAGACAACAAAAGCAGAAAAAAAGAACACGCAAGAGACGAGAAGTTTTTAATATAAATAAAGTCATGCCAAAATACCAACATAAAAGAAAGCGCAGTAGCAGAATCAGCGGGGCAGCGGGTGCAGTGGCAGGGGAGAATTTATTGAAATGTAAAATGCAGAGAAATGCAATTTCCGCTCGAGCACAAAACTGCAGCAGAGCAATAAAAGGCGCAACCGGAGGAGAAGCTAGACAATTGCCCAGAGCGCAGCACCAAAAAAAGGCGAAAGAGCGCAGCATGGCGTGGCGCGACATTAAAACAGGCTGCTGCAACAGGCGGTCGCCTGTTTGAGTCCGTGTCTGTGTGTGTCTGTGTGTGTGTGCGTGTGCGAGCACTCTCTCTGTTCGCTATGCGTGGCTGTAGTAGTGGAAAGTGAAGCTGCATGCAACAGGCGCCCGAAAGTATGCAACAGAGTCGCGTCACTGCAGCCGAGCAGCTAAATAACTAAACAAAAGCTAAACCAATTCATGCGCTCATTCATTCATTGAATTGGCAAATTCAATTTAGACCGGCAGGCAGTGAGAGAGAGAGAGAGAGAGAGAGACAGACTGAGTGCGAGCGGGCTGGCGATAGCAGTGTGCAGCCGAAGTCGAGGACGATTGTTAGCAGCACAACGAGGCGCAATAAAACGAAGCGTGGCAACAGATGAGCAGCCCGATGGGTGAACAAGCATACAAACTGCCAGACAGACAGACAGACAGACAGAGCTGGCAGAGGATGCCGGCATCAAAATTTTATTCATGGATTTAGTTGAATTTACAATGAATGGGTTTTCGGCTTTAGTCGACCGTTGGCAGCTGCGGCGCTGCCACTAAACGGCAAATGGCACGAAAAACGAGCAAATGATGACATATCTACAACATCAACAACAACGATAGCAGCAGCAGCAGCAGCAGCAGTAGCAGCTGGTATTTCAATTTAAATGCTGGCAGCGCAGCCAACAAGTGGCAGTAAACTATTTTCATGAGAGCGCATTTAAATTTGCAGGCTCTGCCTCTCGCCCCGGCGTGTCCGGTGTGCCTCTCTAAGCCAGGAGTTTCTCCTGCTGCTGATGCTTTTGCTGTTGCTGTTGTTGTAGTTGTTGCTGTTGTTCCCATCGTCGTCTGGCACACTCGACACGAACATAAATGGGGCCGTCGTCAGTGAATGAATGAAGTTGCTGCTGCTGCAGCCGCAGTAGGACGGACTGACAGACGAATGGAGCAGAGCAGAGACCGGGCGGCAGTCTGGTTAGTTGACTGGCAGTTAGCAGGAGTCTTGTTTTTGACAGCCCAACTGCAACCTAAACAGGGCATCCGAGTTACCCAAAACAGGCAGCAGCAGCAGCAGCAGCAGCAGCACCGGCAGCTCCACTTGATGATGGGCAAGTGTGAAACCAATTAGGGCCACTTAAGTGTGCACTTCAAACGGACACGTAGCTGCCATTTCAGGCAGACACCCACCCGCCTGCCTGCCTGCGTTGCTTCCCAGTGAGATGCCAAAAAAAGAGGAAAATACAGTGGCAACCAAAACGGAAACTTCATAAAAATGATTGCCATATGAGTGCAGAGCAAGCGTTACGTATACGCAGCGTTAACAATGCGCACAACAAAGAGTTGTGCACAAGGGCACCACACACCATGGGCACTCGTCCTGCCGCCGTGCCGTACGTGGGAGGAGACAGCACTTTACCGCATGTAACCAAAAGTCAACTGGCCAAAAGGCAACAGCGGCAACAGCAGAAGCAGCAACAGAGGCAGGGCCACAAAAAAGTGTTGAGTGATGCAACTAATTGCCGAAGGCAACGCCCAACGCGAACTGCGACAGCGGCAACAGGAGCCCCAATCCAATGAAAGGATAATTGCGCGGATTGCGCACAGATCGCCTTAATCCTTTTAGGCCAGGCCCGTCATGGACCACGCACACACTGCCTGCCTGTCCGTCTGCCCGCCTGTTGCAGTTCTCCCGGCGCGACTCGAAAACAGGCAGCAGCAGCAGTCGACTGCGTTTTTTCTCACTTAATGCAACGTCCACTTGATTGCATTGCCGGCAACAAGAACAGCAACAACAGCAAAAATAAAAACAACACGAGAAGAAAAGCGCGCGCGCAAAAAAAAAAAAAAAAAAAAAAAAACTCAAAAAACCGCGGCCTGCCCTCGCGCTCGGGCAACAGTCAATTTTTTTCGCGGCGGCTGTTTGCATACAACAGCCGCAATACAGCAACACCTCGCGGCCAAGAGCCTGTGCATGGGTGTGTGTGTGTGTGTGTGTGTACTGTGTGTTATCCTGACGCGGCAGGCAACTGCCAGCGCACACATATCTGGCTTTTTTCGCAGCGCCTCTGTGCGTTTTTTTTCGAGGACCTCAGAGCAAACTGGCGGCGGTGCCTGCTCTGATTCTCTCTGTGATTTGTGGAAGCGCGCGATACGCGACGCGTTAAGTGTGAGACAATTGGAGCCTGTCAAACGTCTGCAGTTTGGCTCGCCCCAGCGCCAGGCAATTCATTTCAATTGCAAAGCGCATTATGGCATTAAATTGGTTATCCCCTTTGAATGCGTTCCCCGATACAAATGGGAACCAATTGTGACGGCGGAAAGAATTGCAGTTAAAGCCAGTTTGATTTTTGAAAATGTCAATAATTTTCTAAAATGTTTTTGCGGCTTTTAAAAAATTTTCAAAGTAATTTCTAGCACGCTCACAATTTCCGGATCAAGTTTAATACTAAATTTCACTGGAAAAGGCTTTATAATAAATCGCCCTGAACTATTCTATTGGCATGCGTAATGCATTATTAATCTGTACACATACATATATATGTATATATATAATTTGCTCGTGTGCATTTAGCTCGAATTTCTCTGTAGTCGGAGGCAACTTTCGTGTGTGTCTCGACATTCGTTTCGAATTTGTCGCGTTAATTTTCAATTACTTAAGAATGCATTTCTTGGCGCTTCCAACGAAAGCGCACGATTCTATACGTGAATATTGTGTATTGTGTAAACAGCCCACAGTCGATGCACGAAAACAGTGGAAACAACAACAGGAATAAAATAGCTAGAAATAAAAAGCAGCAACAGCAACAACTCACAAATCAAATCAAAAGCCGCTACACAAAACCTTGAATCAATTGATACGAAATGTAAAATTCTAGCAAGAAAAACCGGACAGTTGCACAGTGCCACAAAGCGCCTCAGTAAATTAGAATTAGAATTTGAATTGAACTTGTTGTGCCATATTTGGTTACAATTTCAGCGCTTAATTCCGCAAACGTTAGGCGATGCGCGATTGCCAAAGGCGACGGGACGGGACGGGTGCTGTGCGGGCACACAGCAGGCGTGAGGCGTGGCCTGGGTGTGTACGGGTGGGTGCGGGGCTTTAGGCTTGGCCAACGTGTCGCCGACTTGTGAATTATAAGTTTCCAGCTAAGTATTTCATTTATTTGCTTTGCCGAATAGCACAAACAATAATTACGAATAAATTTATTTAAATTGCAGGCCACGAAGTCAGAGTTTTGGGTACTTGTTAGCGATTAATCCGATTTTAATTGAAATGTGACGAAGTTTACTAAAGTTTGAATTAATTCGGCAGAAGAAAGAAACAAGTATATTTATATATTTTTCGGAAAAATTGAAAATAATCATTTTTATTATAGAAATATATTTATATATTATAAAAATAGTGATACTACCTTTTCTACACTATCGATTTTGTAATAAAAATTGTGTACTAAAAGTTTCTAAATTTCAGAAAGTTCCTTTTGCCTCTTGAGAATTATTTGCCTTGATTTGTCTCTGGCATTTGAATATTAAATGCCATACGTACGACATCAAATGCGGCAATTATCGGTCTGTTTTCAAACAAAACAAATTATCGACATGCAATTATAATAATTAAATAAATCGATTTTGTTAGAATATTTCGCAAGAAAGTTTTCATAAAAGAGAAGCTCAGTTCGTTCCTGCCGAGTTTCCTCCCCAAAGAAGAAGTACATTTGCGCGAATGTCGATTGACTTATGAATAATCATTGTACATATGTTTCTTACTCACACACACATACACACTTACACATATATATATAAGCAATTTCAATTGCAATTTGGTTGGATCGTAGCTCGACTTGCGCTGATCTTGAACCCAGCGCTGAGGGGTAGAATAGAAAACCAAATCAAATATGTAAAGAACATCGGGCATCACAAAGATTACGAAATTAACGAATGCCGTGCAAAGCGCAGAGTGTGTAATATAGTATTACAGTTAAACTGGCAATCATACGAGTCCACATGTGTGTGTGCGAGTGTGTGTATGTGCGTGTGTCTGAATTAAGGCATGCATGAAAGTCAATTGGGTGTGTGAGCTGCGAGTTTAGCAATTAAATATGTTATAAAACAAGAAGTGTAGACCATTTTAGGCATAACGAAGCGCTTATACCCTGGCCGATAGAAGGCAGGCTATTAGATAGGTTTAAGCTGTATCCGATCATATAAGATCCGATTATATACTGCTTGATATAATCGATTTCCACATGCTGTGATTACATGTCTGTGCTCAAACTGAGAATTTTGATGAATTTTTCTGGTTTGAGAATCGATTTTCTGCTTGCTGTATAAACTATATTTTTTATATGTAGTATATTATATTTAATCCGCTTTGAAAATACCCAAAGTACACGGAAAAAACCCGGCCATAAGCGCCATTATATAATATACGCGACTGCGTTCCAAGTTCAAGTTCAAATCAAAATGCAGTTGCAATTTGATAGCATTTCGTTCTATCTCATTTCACCAATTAAAAAAATAATTAAGCCAGAATTCGATGCTTGGCAAAATGGATTTTTGCCCATTGCTCTGTGCACGACTTTCCGCTGTTTTTCCCATTAAAGCCCAACAACTGCAACGAGTTGGGCCAGGGCCAGGTGACGCTTGAACCCCTTGGCCTCAGTCGCAGTCTCAGTCTCAGTCTCTGTCTCGGAGCCTCAATCTCGGGCAGAGTCTCTGCCTATCTACTACATACATTTGTGTATCACTTGCATCTACTACATGCACATGCAGTGCACACGTACGAGTACACACGCACACACGCACACACATGATTTTCTATGTACACGTATTTCGCATATTTGATTACACATGCGCCTCTTTTGACAGCTTTTCACTAAGCCGCCGCTGCAGTTTTTTCTTTGCTTCCCCCATCTCTGTCTCTCGCTCTCTCTCTCTCTCTCTCTCTATCTCGCTCTGGCCCTCTTGTCTTGCCGTATTTGTTTGCTCGTTTAGTGCGCTTCGTCTTCGTCGCTTTTTTCGTTGCTTATTGACGTTTCTACTTATTTAGTGTATTTTGCGCATTTTCGTATATGCTGAAAATTCTCTAATTCTTTTTGCAAAACTTGTTTCTGCCTTCGTATTATTTTTCTGGTTTTGTTTTTGTTTTTATGAGCTGCTTGCGCATTTGCATGCAGTCAGCCTGCCTGCCTGACTGACTGTCTGTCTACCTGTCTGTCTGTCTATCTGTCTCTCTGTCTGCTCGTCTGTCCGTCTGTCCGCCTGTCTGTGACCGATTGGCTTTGTTGCTCATTTTCATTAACAAGCCTCTGTGTGTACAACAGTAACTCTCTGTGTGTGCGTGTGTCTCTGTGTGTGTATGTGTGTCTATCTATGTCTAATGTCTGTGGCAAAATTCGCTAAACAAACAAATTTTACTGTTAACGAAAAAAGCAACAACAACAACAACAACAGAAACCTGTATGCATTTGGGGTGTTAATTGTGTTGCACTTCGCCAGTTGCCGGAGCCGAAGTCGCAGCCGAAGCAACAATTTGTTGACTTTGTGCCGCGTTTAAACTAAGGCGTGCTCTGTACTGCATTTTATTTATTATTGCAATTTGTTGTAAATTTAGTTATGCCAAATTTGGTGCCGCCAAACGTCGCCCACGTCGAGCCAGTCGCAGTCGCTTTCGCAGTCAAATGTCACAGCGCCCCCGAACGCGACGGCGACTGAGCCGCAGGCCTTGAGAAGCTGCAGCCGCACAGACACACACACACTCACATACACTCACACACACTCGCACACACAGTCGCAGTTGAGTGCTTAGGCCAATGCAATTTCGAGTGCTCTAATCAATTAGTCAGTGAGTCGGCTTTAACCGCATTACGCGCAGGCTGTCAAAGGTAAATGCCTAATTAATAAAAAGCCTGGCGCAGGCAAGGAAAAACAATAGAAAAAAGAAAAACAAAAGTGCAGTAACAAAAGCAAATAACAAAGAAAATGGCACATAATACACTAAACGCAACAAAATGGAGGCGTAGAGCGGCCACTTAAGCGCTAATAATTCAGTTTATGCCAGCATATATGCATATACATATATACATGCATACAAACATATACATATACATATACATATAATGCTGTAGGCCGACCTGAACGCACTTAACCAAATCGAATTCCCCATTAAACAAATGCAGCCTGCCTAACCCCAGTCCCAGTTCCAGTCGCAGTGCTAGTCCCAACCCTAAGAACTAACTAACTAACCTATGAGCCGGAGGAGAACGGGTCGAGAGAGATAGAGAGAGAGAGGGAGAAGAAAAAAATGGAAAATGAAAGAAATTGCAATAATGCGGTTGGGACATGCGTGCCCCGTTGGGGTAGCTGCAGATGGGTCTCTAAATAGGCCTCTGTAATATAATTACATGCGAGTGCGCTGCAAAAAGCAAAAGAACCGAAGACAATGACAAAGCGAGAAAAAAAGAAGAGCTGAAGAAGTGCAAAGCATAAACAGCTAAAGCAGCAAAGGTGCGGGGAGAACAGTGCGAGAGAGACAGAGAGAGAGAGAGAGCGAGGGAAGAGTGAGAGCGAGCGCGAGAAAATAATGAAATTCACTTGTCCATTATGCGGTGCAATTATTTCTATAGCTGGCCAGGGTTGCCATGTTTTGTGCAAATTGGCGTATGTCGACGCGTTTTTAAATGCAATTAATTTGCAATGCATTAGCCCAGAGTTTCTGTTCAGCCTATGGCTTCGCACTTAGTGCCATGCTGCCAGCTCGGCACTCGCGTACTGTGACAAACAAGCTGAGTGCCGAAAAAGTATCTTTCGGATGCGAAAAGCTGCTTGGCAAGAACAAGCGCCGCGTCGACAGACAATAAAATCGCCGCGAATATAAATTGCAGTTGAGTTTTCAAGGTTTTCCAGTTCATGGTTGCTGCGAGAGGCTGTCCGTATGTGTGTGTGTGTGTGTGTGTGTGTGTATGGCAAGGCGACGGCCGCGCACCATAACACAAACAATGCAACGAAGCTGATCTCGCTGCTTGCTGCTGGCGTCGCTGCCCGCGCCGCAGCTCTTGTCATAGGCGCTTAGACACACGTGAGTTATTGTTGCTGTTGCTGTTGTTCTTGCTGTTGTTGTTCGCCGCTCCCGCGCTTTTTTTATAAAATATTTTAATTTATTTGGCATGCAGCTTTGCAGGCCTTTGCTTTGGCTTGTTGAAATTTGCAAGCTAAATGAAATGATGCAAATGCGCCGCGTTTCCTCTACGTGAGCCTCAATCAAGATTTTCTGGCTGATATTTCGATGTGCGAGTTTTAATAAGGAACCGATTGAGACGCGCCACAGCTGCCAGCTGAACGAAGAATGCAGCGCCCCTTCCACTCCGCTGTGCCGTCTCTGGCTCACTCCCACACAGCCAGACGACAATCGAAAAGGCAAATAAGAGGAAGAAGAACACGTAGAAGTAGCAGAAGAAATAGCTGCAATTTTTCATATTTACTTTTATTATTGCCGCAGGACCCGGCAGTACCCTGTTGCCAGGCAGCCGAAGGTTACAGCATGTCTGCGCCACACTGGCCTGGTCAGCCAATGCGATATCGGTGTCTATATCAGGACTATGCCCACACACACACACACACACACACACACACACACACACACAAGTGTAGTATATAGTTTGTATCGCTATCGGTATCTGTGGCACGTCATGTCTGGCCTGACTGGCATTTTCCTCGCCATTAGCAAAATTCAATTGAAAATAAATATGGCGCAAGGATGAAGCAGACTGAGACGGACACGGACACGGACACGGATACGGACACGGCGACTGAGACGCAGACTGAGACTGAGACTCAGGATATTTGCCTTGCGCTGCGAGGAGCGTGTAAATAAATGTCTGCGAGCTTGGCCGCAGTAAGACTCTTGTTATTCGAACATAATGCGCTTTATAAGTACCCCGCGGCACACACACAAACACACACACACACACACACAGTACACACACACACCTAAAGAAGAATGCAATTGCAGGCTGTAGAGAACTTTGAATATGAAAACTTTTGTTCGATAACTTGCGAGCAGATGTTGCCCCAGCTACGGCAAAGACTACGGGAATAAATGCTAAACTACTTTGGAGATTTTTCAGCCTGAGAAATTGCTCGGCAAGTTTGCGAGAATATTTTTTTTTTTATGAGCTCAAACTCGAATTTGGAATTCTGCTTGTTGTTGTTGTTGTCGCTTCGTGTTTGAATCTGAATGTGCAAATTCATTTGCGTTTGTTTAGCACATTTTCTACGCGAATGCATTTCAAAGCGGCACCAAATCGAACTGGACGGCACGGCACAGCACGGCCACGGGACCGGACCGGGCCGGACCCGTCGTCGTCTCCGTCTCCGTCTCCGTCTCGACCATGTAAATGTGTCAAAAAATGGTTGCCCACAATGTTGCGTTTCGAGCCCGATTCGGTTGGTGTGACAAATTGCATTGCAAGTGCAATCGGTTAAGTGCGAGCTCAGCTGAGCAGAGTGGAGTGGAGTGCAGCGCTCACATCACTCATACGCCCCGCAGTATGTCATGGAATTCGCGCTAACGGGTGGCAATTGCTGTAATTAAAGTATGCGAAGCATTTGATAAGCGCCAGCAATTAGAGTTATTGAGACGCCCAAACGTCGCCGGGCTTATCATTCAAGTCAGCTTAGCGCGATGATGACAATAAAGCACCCGGGGGCGTGAGTCCGTCTCTCCATCTGTCTGTCCGCTGCTGACCGCCAAAGAGTACGAGGCGAGCACGCTACACTGCACAAGCCACAGGTCTGCAGCTGCTGCTGCTGTTGCTGTTGCTGTTGCTGCTAAATGTTTACCAATGCACGCGGCGGGAAACTCAATATGCCCCGTGTCTACCTGCCACACAAAATGGCCACGCGCTGCGTTTGAACTGTTGTTTCCACGCCTCCCCCTCTTGCTCGCTCTCTCTTGCTCTCTCTCCCTCTCTCTATTTTCGCACAAATTTTTCCTTGGTCGTTTGTTTTATTATTATTATTTTTCTCTATGTTTCTTGTTGCTGTTGTTGTTGTTGTTGTTCGCATTGTTTGTTATGGCTGCCTTTTGTTGCAGCGACGCCAGCGTCGGCAGCGTCGAGAGCGAACTGAACTATGAATGCAATTTCGTAAATTATTTTCCTTTTAAGTAATTATTAAGGTGTGGTCCGGTCCGTTTGGTTCGCTTCGCTTCGCACTGCGTTCTTCTTCGACGTCGCGTTTACCAAACACAAAAGCAGACGCAGAAGCAGTAGCAGAAACAGAAGCTCTGCCATTGTTTTTGCTGCTGTTGTTGTTGGTAATACGTATATCTTGTGTTTTGTTTACTATTTCGTTAGCTGCAACTGCATTTCGAAGCATTTCATCCATTATGCGCCATTTAACTAATAACAGGGCCGCCATGCAGTCAGCCAGTTGGTCAGTCAGTCCTTCAGACGGGCAGTCAATCAAACAGTACATCAGATTATCAATCAGTAATCGATCAGTCAGTTAATGAGTCTGTCAATCGATCGAAGATTTGATCAGTCAGCCAGTCGATCAATCAAATCGGTAAGTTTTGGTCAGCTGTAAGTCATGCTATAAATCGATCCGCCAATTAGCAAGATAGTCAGTCAGTCAATCGACCAGTCAATCCTTTAGTCCCTCCGGCAGTCAATCATTTAAAGGTTTAATTATTTGATCAGTTCTATCAGTTAGTTATTCAGTCAATCAATCAGTCAATCATGTCTTCAGTTCCATGTTCAGCAAATTTGTTGGTCAATCAGTCAGTCAATCAGCCAGTTAATCAGTCAGTCCATTAGTTAGGCCATTAGTAAATAGCAACTTAACCAGTTTTGCTGGTTGTCAATTATTCAAATAGATTTATCGATCATTCAGTCATTCAATCTGTGAGTCACTCAGTGCCTCAGTACGTCAGTCAGTGCAGCAGTCCAGTAGTCAATCGATCAGTCGATCTGCCCAACAAGCAGTCTATCATCAGTCAGTCATGCTCTCAATCATACTATTAGTTACCCAGTCAATCAGTTTAGCCGTTCATTAAGTCACTCGAGTCATTCATTTAAGTGCGCGCATACCCTCGCTTATCCCTCCCCCCGCCCCTCTGCCAGCTACATCCTGCTCTTCCTGCTTTCCGGCTCATCGTAAATTCAGCATTAGTGGGCGTCAACCGGCCGCTGGCCGCAGCCATCGTTGCAGTCCGGCAAAGCCGTTAATTAGCAACAATTGCGGCTAACTGCGGCCACCTCGAACCGCATCGATAATTTCGCTGAGTGCGTCGCGCAGCACTCGAGGGCGCTCGATTTTCGTTTTATATCCACAAATTGGCACTTGGCTACTTGTTTTTTTTCCGCCCGATCGGGCTGCCTTGCTGGTTTCGTTAATTTTCGGTTGGGCCTGAGTTATCAAATGCCGCACACGACACAAACACCTAACAAATTGATCAGCGTCAACGGCGTCAACGGCGATCTAACAACAAACGGCAAATCGCCACTTTAGGCCGACAACGTGAATGGCAAATTACAAACAGTTAAGTAGCTAAAAGCGGCAACAGCAGCAAGAAAAACAACCACAACAACAACAAGAATCCAAGCGCACAAATTTGCTGTAATACAACAACAATTACATTAAAACGCGACCATAAACGTGCAACCAGCAGCGGCAACAACAACAGCCGCAGCTTGAGTCGCAGCTTTGACTTGAAGCGAGCTTAGCCAAAATGAAGCCGCAAACGCGGCATAAAAGTTTGACGATGGGGCAGCAGCAGCAGCGACGGCGGCGGCAGGCGCTACTAAAGTCATTCCACACCTTGTAAAATCAACAAAAAGGCAGCCAAGAAGCAGCCGCACACACACACACACACACAAACACGCACACAGAAACACGCTTGCACTCTCACACAGACAGACAGAGATGCAGGCGTGCAATTTGCAGCCGCAGCCTAGAAAAATAATTGCATGTGGATGCAGGGAAGGGAACAGCGCGCTGTGCAGGGCAAGCGGGCAGGGGGTAAGGGGCAAGCGGGGAATAGGTCTAAGCCGCGTCATTCATGACGACGACGCGGCATTTGCTGCAAGTGCAAGTGCAGCTGTAACATTAACATGCAACCGACGACGACGACGACGACGGCGGCGACTGAGATGCAGATGCATTTAACGTCATTGTTGTTGCTGCTGCTGCTGCTGCTGCTGTAGTTGTTGTTGTTGTTGCAGTTACTGGCAGCAGGCAGCAGGCAGGCAGCAGCAGCAGGTGAATTGCACGATTTTCAATGCAAAAGTCAAGAGCGCCAACGGAAAAAAGTCGTTAGCCAAGTTTTCTGCATAGCCCAGTCAGTTGTTACAATTTTGCTGCTGCCGCTGCTGCTGCTGTTGTTGTTGTTGTTGTTGTTGTTGCCTAGTTTATGGCTAGAACTGTAGCAGCGGGCGCATGTGGCAGCAGTGCTCTGTGCAAGGCAGCCACAGCCTGGCCGGCTGCAATTCGAGCTCAGAGTGTTTGGTAGCAGCTTCCTTTTGGCAGTTGCTTGACGTTGTCTTGCCAGGCCTGCCTGCACTTTTAGCCAAGCGGCCCCTCTGCACTGCTCCCAGGTCTACCCTTATCCTACGCTGATCTAGAGGATAGATCTGCATGCCAGCAGAGACAGCTGTTTCCGTTTGTAAAATGGTAGCCCAATGATTGGCAAGCGATTGCCAAGTCGAGTCGGCCAACCGGCCGAGCGGCCAACTGGCCAAGACATTGATGTTTAAGCCGGCAGAATTGCTGGCATTAAATGTCTGGTTCTGTGGCTCACAGCTAATTACGCTGCATTTACTTACGCCGTGTGTGTGGCCAACGCCAGCGTCAACGCCAGCGTCAGCGGCAGCGCCTGCGCCAGCCGATATGCAATGGATCCGCTCGCAGCAGCGGGAGCTGCGGGCCAAGTCAGCAGTTCGCTCGCAGCTCTTCGAGCTCAGCGAATTTCGTCGTCGCTTTTTATTTCAAAATGTATTTAATGTTCGCACATTTGTCACGTTGTTATTTTAGTTTGTTTATAGTGCATGATGCACCGCACTTATAATTATTATTTACAGCACATTTCGTGTGTTGGTGTGTGTGTGTGTTATCTCTGCCCAAATGGGCGGGAGTTGGGCATTATCTATTCCGCGTGGCCAGAAAACAGCTGCTGCGCATTTGGCATTGGGCGCACAAGTGAAATTCGATCGGGCACTTTTCTATTTTAGTTGTTGTTGTTGTTGTTCTTTTTTATTTACACATTTGTTTCGAATTATGTTTCAATGGAAAATATCGTCGGGGCCCCGACAAAGCCCACAGCGACATCGACAACGACAACACAATGAAATGCCTGACGAAACTGCCGATCCCGGATGAAATGAAATATTGGACTCTTGATTCGTCAAGTGATTCGGTACGTGAACCCCAAAAATGTATAAATAAACGAAATATGAAAGAAAAAAAAAAAACTGGCATATATATGCACACTTATATGTAATAATTATGCTGGCCGATCTTGCATGTTCCGATTCCAAACTCGGCGCAGCGAGCAAAAGTTCGTTAATCAACCTAAAATACTCCCTAGTCGTTTCCCTTACGCTGTTGGGCCAATCGTTTCCAAGTAATCGACTTTGCGTCGCGAATCGATTGTTCCATTTCGAAAACGTGCGGAATTCGGAACAGCCCCACAAGTCAATAAATAATACGACATATTATTAATCATATGGGGTTTTGACTCATCTGAGTGTGTGTGTGTGTGTGTGTGGTTTCTGTGATTTCTTTTTCGGAATTATGGCGACTCAAGAAGCAGAAGAAGAGAAACGCAGTAAACAAAGCGAACACTACGCCACAGTCTAAAAACTGAGAAAAAGAAAGAGTATAAGGAGTTGTTGTGGCTATTATACGAGATCAGCGATCTTGACATCATGCTGAAAATAATCGACTACAGGATATCTTCAGTGTAGCAGTTTCCCTTTTGCAATTCGAAATCATTTGATTGGACCTCGCCATAAAATAAATAACTATAGAGAAATCATTATATTTACGACACATTGTAAATATTGTAGAAATGTTTGTGCACTGCGTTATCAGCAGCAAGTTTTGTGGAAATATAATGTGCCTGCGGCTGCTAAACAACAATATACAATTCTATATATATATTTATATATGGTATATTAAATATACGTATAATAAAAATTAAATTGCGATAATTTGAACTATGCGCGTCGAGTCGTACGATAGTGCAAGCGATCGCTGCAGCTGCAGCAGATTTTATATAAAAAAAAAAAACTATAAATATATAGCATATAGAACTATGCACAAGTACATGGCACTTGGGGACTTGTTAGCAAAAAAATTTTTTCGTTCGTTGCGAAAATTTCAGAAACGAAAAGAAAAAAAATCAATTTTTTGCGCCTGATAAGAAAACGAAAAATATTTCCGCTTTGGGCGTTTTCACTTCTGTTGCTGTTTTGCGCACCAACACAATGGCAACAGGCACATAAGCAAGTACTATGTACTACATATACACATATACACTTATGAAACATGTATGCGAACATGAAACGCACACTGTGCGTGTGTGCGTAGCTTTTCATGTTTTCTTTGCGAGATTAACGCGTACAGCGATGCCTCATAAATAAATTTTTTGTTCAATAATTTGTTGCTTAATTTTCTGTTGTTCAGATTTCACAAGTTGACGCCGTATCAGCGAGGCGAGCGCAACGCAGCGCAGCGCAAGTGGCCTCTGTTCGGTGTGTGTTGTCAGAGTTGTTGTTGTTGCTGTTGTTGTTGTTGTCGTTGTCGTTTTTCGCAATTTGGGTCAGAATTGGCTGCGTCAGGCCACCTGATAAGGAGCCAACACACACACTAAGACACACACACACACACCCCTAGTACGTGAGTGCGGCCAGATTGCGGGTAATTGTGAATTAAAACTATCTTTCGCTGCTGCGCTGGCATTTCGCTCGCGATCGCTGCCAGATAACTCCCTGATAAGTGCCTGCCTGCATTTGGGCGAAGCTTCCGCCGCTGATAGCGCCGTAGGTGGCGAGCGACTGAATGAAGTGACTAAACTTATCGCATAGCTCTCTCTCTCTCTCTCTCTGTCTGTCTGTCTGCCTGTCTAAATTTCTCTTTCTGTTCGCTTTTTGTATCTGAATCTGGGAATTGCGCTCGGCCAACGCACTCTGCAGTTGGTTAAACTCGTGTCCTTAAGCTCGCGTATCTTCGCCATATGCATTGATCGTATGTGTATGTGTGTGTGTGTGTGTGTGGGTGTGTGTGCGTCTGATAGATTGCCTCATTGTCTGTCTTTGTTTACTCAATTCGCTTTTTACGCTTTCGTTGTGCACTGAAGGACAATGTCAATGGGGCGTTGCTGAAATTCATCAGCGATCGCTGCGAGTTGGGAAAGGTTATTGAAATTCAGATTTCGAATTCTGCATGAACAAAGATCGATAAATGCAATGCATCAGCATATAGTTATTATTAGAGAATCCAGGCAAACAAATAGACTGCTGATAATTTCTCAGGGTATTCTAAAATAGCTATGATCTAAGACGCGATTATGATCGGCTTCAAGTCGGAAATATATATTAATTTAATTATTACATATTATACGGGAAAGTTTTATGCATGCAAATGTAATCGTAGGCGAAAAATCTGGTCTATTAATTTGAAACGGTATATATATATACATATACACACACATATATAAATATATATATATTGATATAAATATAAATATATATGTAGATAAAGCCTGCAGAAAGTGCGGCTCTCAGCTGCGATCGCCGTGCTGAGAAACCTTCAGGGTCAGTTTGGAGTCGCATGGTCATAAATCGAGTGCTTAATTAATTTATAGATTATATATAAAGATATATGCGATTGATAGATATGTCTAGCTTATGGCCAAAGGATGCGTATACGTACATAACTCATAGCTGCTGATGTGCATAGCATCACATATATTTCTCTTAAATTATTTTTGCCCAAAAGCCAAATTGATGTGGATGCCTGTCGATGCTGCTTGATGCTGCTCGCTGCTCTGTTGCCGCTGCCAGCGATGCTGCCACTCACGTTGGCAGCGCAGTCGACGGCGTGCAACAACAACAAGATGAAGAGAACGCGTTGCGGCGCGGAACTCAGCGTCGAGTTGCCGGAGTTGTTGTTGCCGCGGCGTGCTGCTGTAATTGTGTCTCGGCTGCTGTTGTTGTTGCTGTACAGTACTATATATGTACTATATAAATATATATGTATTAATATATATACATAATTTTTATATGTTGCGCCTATGTACAATAAAAATTCTCTTTTTTCGTTTCGCGCACAAAAGGCGAAATGCAGGCAATTATTGTTGTTGCTGTTGCTTTTGTTGTTGTTGCTGCAGATTTTTTTGATGCTATATATTTTTTGGGCTGCTGGCTGTTTGGTATTTTCCTTTTTTTATGTGGCGCACAAAGTAAATAATATGCAACGTGAAAATGAAACGGTTTCTGCTTTTCCTTTTCGCTCGCGTTGCTCCTGTTGTTGCTGTTGTTGTTGTTGTTGTTGCAGTTGTTGCTGTTGTTGCGGCTGTTAATTTTGCGTTTATATCTCTCTTATGTTCAATTTACAGACAGCGGCAATTGTGTGATTTGTTGTTGCCTCAGTTGGTGTTGCTGTTGTTGCTCTTGTTGCAGATATTTTGACAGTTGCCCGTTGATGTTATTGGTATTGTTATTGTTTTTGTTTGCTTGTTGTTTGTGTGAATGTGTGTATTAATTATTATAATTATATGTTGCTGTTGTTGTTGTTGTATTTGGTGATATGTTTTACTATAACATTTTATATTAATGCAGCATTTAAAATAATTCAAAAGTAACGGCTACTTTTTTAATTATTTCGCTAGTTTTTTCCGTTTCTTTTTCTTTCTTTGTTGTGTTTTGTTTTGTTGTTGTTTAACGTTTACTTTAATGGATTGCACTTTTATTTATTTCGTATTGTGTTTAACTCAACATAAATTTAATAACAAAAATGTTGTTGTTGTTGCTGTTGCAGTTGTTGTGGTTGTTGTTGGTATTGTTGTTGCTGTTTACTATCTAGAATGGCAGAATGGAAAGCGATGAGCAACAGTCACTCGACAAACGTGTGAAAAGTGCTGAAAGCACACACGATCGCCATCGCAGTCGCAGTCGTTTGCGATTAGCGATTTGTATCTACAAGATACATTTTTAATCAATTTCAACTATTCGAAAAATGCCAGTTAATTTGCGTATATTTCTTTTTTCATTTCTCTTTATAATCTTTTCTTTCATGCAGCAGCAGCAGCTTCATTATTCGACGCTGCCCGCACGTTCCGCGCGGCGAGCAGATTCTTTTTTCAATGGGATGCTGATAAGATTGGGCGCCGCTTAGCATTTTTAGTTTTTCAGTTTTCAGTTCTCAGTTTTTTATCAAATTTACTTAACGCAACTGCCAGCAAAAAAGATGATAAGGAAAGCAGAAAACTGAACTGAAAATACCAAATGAAATTAGCAAGCTCCGCAGCTGAAGCGTTCGAGCGATTGTTGGGCGAGTGCAGGGTCGCGGGGGTCATACAAAAGTTGAGGGCAGCGAAAAATTGCAGAAAAATATTCGCTAGCTGGGAAAAAAAACACAGGGAACTGCAGGAGAAAGGAGTCTGAGGGAACGAGCGAGAGAGTTTAGGGCGTGCGAGAGAATGAAACAAAAAACAACTGAAAGCCATTGTAAATAGTAATTTAAGTTTTGGGCAAAAAAGGATGTGCCAAAAAGCAAAAGTAAAAAACAACCAAAAAAGAAAGCCCCGAAACGGGAAAATCAAAAAGAAAAACGGAGAACGCAGAACGGAAAAATGCTAACGAACGGAAGCTAAGGTAAGGAAATGCGAAAATCAAATGCTGCGCTGCATCCATTTCGAGCAGCTGCTCTGCTGGCCAGCACTTTCGGCTGGGGGCGCACATGGGTTAAGCTCGAGCTGCAGCTTGGAATTTCAATTGCAGCGCGCAGCTGCGGCGCAGCGCAGAGCATGGCCAATTCGCTGCTGACCGGCCAACAGCGGAGCCAGCAATTTTTTTTGGCTATTTAATTTACCATTTTTTCTAGCATATATCTGAGTTCGTTTTGTTTTATTATTTTCTACTTTTTCCTCCCCCTGTTTTTCTATTTTTTTGCGTTTCATTTTTTTGTTTTTTTTTTTTCCAGTTCTCGTTCATTATGCTGTGCTGCGAGCCCCGACGGCAAAGTAAATGCCTGAGCACCCTGAGAGACCTGGCCATTGTCATGGTAGAGCTGCTGCTTCTGCTGCTGCCGGAGTGACTGGTTAAGTTGGTAGCGTCTCATCCGAACGTCCGTCCGACCATCCGTCCGTTTGTCTGTCTGACGAAAATTGAAACTGACAAAAATTTGTTACATTTTGCCTGCACATAAAGTTCGCCAACCGCCAACCACTGGGCAGCCAGGCACCATGCATCCACCCACCCAGCCAAGCAGAGTTTATTACAGTACTTTCTGCTACTTCTCTACTCTACTTTTGGCTCCGCTAGATTTTTTCTATTTCTTTTTCGGCTGCTTTGTTTGTTTTGTTTTACTGCTGCTGCTGCTGCTGCTGCTGCCGGAGTTTGCTACAGTTCATTTGTATGCTGAAGTACATTTCTTCTTGTTCTCTAATTTTTTTTATATTTTTCTATATTTTTTTCGCAGTTTTTTTCTATTTTTTTGATACGAGCAAATTCGGCACGACAAATGAATTTTTTGCGCTTTGCTTTCATTGGAACGTAACAAAAGTGCAGCGAAAATGCGCGATATCGAACATGAGATGCGGTGCGTGATGTATTCGATTGGCAATGAAACAATTATGAATGCACATTCGCTTTGTTCAGGCTTAGAAACTTCTCGAGTTGCTTGCAATATTCATTGTAATTTATTTTTTATATATTTTAAATTTAGTATTTTGATTTTTTTGTAGAGTTGTGAACACAATCTCGTGTGGCGTGGCATGTGCGGCGAACTTGTCACATTTTGTTGGAATTTAATATTTATTGTTATTATAGAATTTTATTAACAATTGCATTGTTAACACACGGGCACATGCACACACGCACAGGCTAGGGGCACACTCTTTTCGGCACACTCACGCACACAGCGACACACGCACACACGCGCGGCAGTGCAACTATTCAACCAAAAGACCGAAATAAAAATGCATTCTACAAAAATTTTGCGAGTGCGCGAAAAAAAGTTTTCCGCGTTTTGCATGCCAGCGACAACGGCGACGGCGACTGCGACGGTGACTGCGATGACGACTGCGACTGCGACGGCAACAGCAGCGGCAGCGGCAGCGGCAACGGCAACGGCGACTGCAGCAGCCAAGCGACCGCAGTGAAAACGCACACACAAACACAAACACACTCGCACACACAAACACACACACGCACACTTGAACACATGAAAGCGAGAAGCGACTGCAGCAGCTTCGTTATTGTTGCTATTGTTGTTATTGTTATTGTTGTTGCTGTTGCTGTCGTTGTCGTGTTGCTGTTGTTGTTGTTGTTGTTGTCGCTCTCAGTTGTCTGTTGTCAGTCAAGAACAACCGAAAAAATCAAACAACGAGCGCGGGCGACGACTCACTCGAAAAGCCAAGTGCGTGCATTGCCCAAAGGGCGAACGTTGCGTATACGCAATGTGTCACAGCTGCGTTTGTGAAATTCTATTACGAGTGCGGGGGCAGAAGGCGAAGGGGGTTGTCGCGTATTTTGTAAAGCCAACGGGACACTATAACTGACACATATTATGCGAAATAGCAGACACAAGCACAGGTAAACGTATTCACACGCGGAATCAATGAATTTATTGAAATTGTCGCTATTTTCATTTGTTTTTGTGTTTTAATTAATTTGCAATTTCAATCGAGCTATTCGAGACGTTCTTTTGGGCCAGTTCGGCTGTGCGGCTGGCTTGAAATTTTGGATTGGTCTGCGACCGATTGCAATGGAAATGGGAAATGCGCTTAATGCTTTACGATTGATATACGCGATCGTCGGACGCTACACCTCGGAACGACTCGGGCCGCGTCCGAAAATGCGTTCCGTTGCATATCGGATGCGTTGTGTTTATGCGACTGCCGAAGCCGACTGTAAAATTATATCACAACAACACGAAGACAGCGCTGACGACGGCGACGGCGACGGCGACGTCAAAATTGCATACAAGCGCATTCATGCTGGTTGCAAAAAAAAAAATAAAATAAAACACACACTCACAACTAGAATGCTGAGAGAGCGCAGCAACAGCAGTTCAGCCTGGCAGGCAGGCAGGCAGCAGAGCGAGAGCAGAGAGCAGAGACAGAGAGAGAGAGAGAGAGAGAGACGAAGAGAGCGTGAGTGAACGAGGGAGAGGAGCGCGTGTTGAGTCATTGAGTGGCAGTGGCGCGCAAACGCGAGAACTTTAGGAGTAACTTTAGTAACGGGGTAAAGCCGCACACACACACAGATACACACACACACACACGCATGCATGCAGCGCACGCACACCAAGCCGAAACGTCGGAGAGCGAGAGAGCCCGAGAGCCATGTGCAGTGCAATGCAATTCTCGCCAACTGCACGGACTGCGGCGACTGCGACGCCAGCGCGCGTTGATAAAAAGCTAGCCGACTGCGCGCAGCGCTGCGCTGCACTGCGCTGCCAAAATAGCCGGTGTCGGAGTCGCTCGAGTAGTTGGCCAGTCCCAAGTCGACTGCAAGGCGACTCCACGCTCCGCTCAGCTGTCGTGGCCTGACATTGTTGACAATTGCCATAAGAAATGTAGCTTACAATTAACACACTCATACACACACACACACACAGACGCGTAGCTGGCACTACTGTCGTCGAGGGCCTGGCAAAAAAGTCACTCAAATTTGTGTTGGCCTTTCGCTCGCACAGACACAGATACAAACACACACACACACACACACACGCACAGGCAGCTAGAACAATGCAAGCCACACAGATAGAGAGACTCGCGTAGAACATCTCAAATTTAGTATTCACCACATTTTTTGTGTCGCTTTTTTATTTCGCACACGCACACAGCTGCCTGTTAAGCAGTCGCATTCTCACACACACGCACACACTGCACATATAGTTGTAAAAAATGCATTGCAGCTGCTGCGCTGCCGCGTCGCTGTCATGGCAATTAGCTGCACTTTTTTTTTTTTTTTTTTGGGGGGTGGCTAAAGCGAGTGAGCGCTGGCAGGGGGAGCGCTGCTTCAACTGAGCTTTGCCTGCACACAATGCGGGCATTTATTAATAATATATATATATATATATATTTCTTTTTTTTGGTATATTAAATACGTGCAAGTGCCTGGGCAGTAAGCAGTAATTTTTGTAAGTTAATTTACGCAAATTGAGGGAGTGAGTGGCTCGCTCGCCAGTGCAAGCAGCCCAAAATAGGGGAAAGACCCCTTCTGGGGCCTATGCTCAGTGTGCATAGGCGAGACGCGTGATTCACTGCGGCAGTAACTCAAGCGCCCTTAACAAGTGTCACACAGAGGCAGATACACGCACACAGTTGCAGGCAGGCACTCGCAGTACTCAGGCAATTGCGCTCAAAAGTTAACCAACAACAGCAGCAGCAGCAACAACAACTGCAGCAGCGAAACCCGCTCACTCACACACACACATTAACAGCAGCTGAGAACTCACCAGTGCTGCTTAACCTGCTCTCCGCACAAGCACAAGCACAAGAATTGCATTTCCTGCTCATTAATGACGCTGGCCGCGTGGTGAGTTGCGCCTGTGCCTGCGTGTTTCCCCACGCTCGCTCAGCCGCTCACTCGCTGCCTGAGTGGCTGAGCAGCTGAGCAGCTGAGCGGCTGAGCGAGTGAGTGGCTCTCACTCAAGCTCAAGAACTCAATGCGAAAGCCACTCGCACTCGCCGTGCAACATGTAAATGAGTCTGAGCGTCGTTATTGTCGTTATTGTTGTTCTTCTTGTTGTTGTTTTATTTTTCACGTTTCTCGTTTCTCGCTTTTTACTTTGTTTTTTTTTTTTTTTGCGCTCTTCTCTGCTTTCGGCTTGTCCGCTGCGTGTCGCCTTGTTTCTCGTGCTGAACTTTGGCTCGCCTTGCGCGCTGCGAGTGCTAAGCGTATGGAAAACTAAGCACTGCCGTCGCACTTGCTAATTGTGGATGAGCGCCGAAATGCGCAGTTGGATTTGGCAGACATGTGCATGGATGCATGGCCACAATCACTCGCTCTTTGCGCTTTGCTCTTTGGGCGTGTGACTAATGCACCAATGATAGCCAAAGATATTGAGTTTCTGGCGACTTTCAAGCCAAATCACGGCACACTTTTCATTTCACTTGTGGCAGTTGCGACGCGTGTGCAATGCTCATGGGCGACAACTGCACAGCCGCACAGCTACAACAACAAGAAGAACAACCTAGTACAAGTACAAGTATAATAACAGTAACATCAACGACTACAACAATAGCTACAACTACAACAGCAACAACAAGGGCGAGAGTCATGTGCTATGCGACGGCGTTGGCGGCAGTTAAACGACAACGACCTGACTGACGCACGTTCAAGGTATTATCTCATAAATGCACACACATACACACACACACACACATGTACGTGTCCGTGTTCGTGTGAAGAGCCCTTGCTTGCCGCTATAACAACAACAACAATAACAACAGCGAGTGCAACAGTTGCGCGCGAGCAGCGCAGTTCCCGTTACCCTTCGAGACAGGCCCGACTCGACTGAGATACAGATACAGATTCAGATTCAGATTTGTGACTTGGCGCTCATTGATTTATCGTGCATGTATAGCAGATGTAATGCACAACAAGTCAGGCAGGATTATCTGTGCTAAAAGTATTCTTCAGGCAGTTATAGTCGCACGAATACTTCAGCTACTTCGATTGAGAAAAATTAAAATAAGTGTATAATTATTATCAGCTTGTAATTAAATAAAATACAATATAATACACAGAAAAATACCAGTTAGAAAAATACCAGGGGCATATGTCAAGTCAGCACTAGAAATAAAAATACATTTGGCAGTATATAAATATACTATAAAAAATCAGCAAGCTTGAGTTTCCGCAGTCTCTTTGCTTTCTTTCCACGACTTAAGCCAATCAACTTGAAGTCATCTTTTGAGTACGTGGTATAAAATATATCAGCACAAATTTATAGCCAGATATATTTCATGAACAATATTAAGCTGCACAGTGATAAGCGCTGAGGCTATACACACACACACACAGACAAACACACACACAGATACACAGATAAATTCACTCGCATATAAGTATCAATTATAAGACAAACAGACGCGTACTACGCTCATGCTGTGCGATCGCTACGCTTATCGCTGATTGCGATTACTGTACAGCAACAAGAACAACAACAACAACATCAGCATTACAACAGACAACACTGTTTTTTTTTTATTGCTCCACACAAAAGTTATTGAGCCATTTTGATTTGCAAAATCTTCTATTGCGGCGATTTTCGAAATCGATTTTTGCTCTTCCCGTTGCATTCGCGCTGATAAAGATTTCATTTCATTTTTTTTTTTTTAATCAATTATTTGTTTATTTCTGGAACGTCGTTACACACATAGCACCCAATTGCACTTCGGTTTTGATATTGCAGTTTGCGGAATGCTGCTTATCGTTTTTTAGTCGCAACCTCAACTTATGCAACGCGCATTGTGACTCACTTTTTGGGCGGTTGCAAGTCGCATTTATCTGACGTGTGCATATGTGCAGCGCCCAGTAGTATGACGAAGATCTCGAAGTGGAAAGTTCTTGCCCAAGTTCTGCCAGATATTTCTAGTTGATATGATTAGTAATCCAACTTGGACTACTGCTGCCATTGCTAAGATAACTATACCATTTATCATTGAATTATTTCTATTATTTTAGGAATGCATCATGCATTGCTCTATAGGAATGTGTATCTACACAGCAGATATTTTGTTTAGTATAAAGATAGATAAATATCATAAGAGTGTTAAACAATCAACTATAGGGTTTTATTATCTCCAAGTTTTTCTTATTGTACGCCCTTACACGATTTATGCTTGACTCGAGTTCTCTTACTTAACTCCCATTGACAGTTAAAAATGTAATGTTAATGCTATTGAATAGGAATTTAATAGCATTTGGTATGGCATATGGCGAGATCACTTTAATAGATTTTTAATGCAAGTAATTTGGAACTCCCAGTATTTTTTGTAAATTTTCCGACAGTTGATTAGAATTAAATAGTGAATTTTACCGAAGATATATAATATCTATATATTAATATTATAAATACTATTATGCAATAAAATTCGAATAAAAAAATAAAGCTTTAAAATAAATAACATTAATATTATTTGCTCTAATAAATAAAATTGATATATTCTTTTAATTCATATTATTAATATATTTTCCAATTTTTAAATTGATCGATAATTCCTACTTAATATGTGAATATTGCTATAACTGTATGCATGTGCTTCAAAGACGCACAATATGCTAAAGAGATCGTCTATGGCTCGTTCTATTACGATCGTATATCGTCTGCGTGCGTAACATTTGGCATATCACGTATACGCCGCATAGCGCAAGTCGTTCGCTTTCTGACGCACACACACACACACACACACACACGTTCACTCGCACTCGCACCCGTTTTAACTTTTTGCTTCCGTGTAAATGTCGCGCAACAAGTTAGTGGTGAAGTCAGACGCCAGACGACAATTCGCCGCCGGCTTTACCGTTGCAGCGCCATTTTGGTCAACTCTCAAGGCGAACCTGTCTGATTTGAAGCATGTTTAAGCTTGCCAGTAATTTCGTTTCGTTTGATTAGTGGCCGGCAAATGGCAACTGACTTGAGCTGCAGCGACTCGACTCGACTTGGCTCGGCTCGAGTCGAGTCGAGGCGAGTCGCGCCGGGTCGCGGGCTCAGATTGCGTTTTGATTGCACTCCAAGCAGGTAACTGGATTTTTATTATATTTTTGCGTTGTCAACCTTGAAAGCGCATAGAAATTGTGCACTTTGATTGCCTGTCAGGAGAGTTGCTCCGTCTTTTTTTTTTTCTTTTTACTCTATTTTATTTTTCTAAATTTATGGCACACGATTATTGCATTAGTGCGCAGCTACTTTTCACGCTTCTAATTAAAGGCTGCGAGGCGGAGAGACAGAAACAGCCGAAGAGTAAGGCGAATTAAGGCGACACCCGCTGGGCGATTGAAATGCATGTCATAGGGCAACATCTAATGCATTTTCAATGTATTCTTTGCAATCTGTGCGCTGAATATATTTATCGATTCGCCGTGCATATGTCTGTCGCTGTCAGCGTGGCCGGGGCTCGCCTCGGACTGCGGACAAACCGGAAGTACAGTTTGCATTGACCGCACAAAAGGCCAGCAAACATGACAACAGGCGAGCTCAAGTCTCTGCTCAAGTGGAAGAGTTCAGCCAGACTTTTCTCTGCTCTCTTTCCCTTTCTCTCTCTCTCTCTCTCTCTACCTCTTGTTCTCCCCTTATATAACTTGTCTGAGTGTCTTTTTGGGAAATGGATCAAATAGTTTGTGCTGTCAATTGGGCAGACATGATTGTGTTTGTAAGCTACGTTGATTTCATTGTTGCACACACACATACACACACACACACACACACACACCTGCAGCTGTCAGATGCTTTTGCTTGCCAGTCCAATGTCTTTGGAAGCCACAGGCAACAACAAGTTGCCGACAGTTGACAACTGTTGCTGCCGTTGCAAGCAAGGGGCGGTAGTATAGTGCGAGGGAGTAAGTGAGGGAGGGGGAGGGTCACGGGGTGGCTGCCTGCAGACGTATGCAGTGCATGTGCACATCGTGCCACAACGTGTTCGTCGTCGAAAATCGCCGAAAGTGCTGCGACGGCAGCAGCAGCAGTGGCAGCGGCAGCAGCAACAGCAGCGGCAACAGCATCCGCATCCTGTTGCCGTCGGCGTTGGCAGCTGCGTCGACGTCGCCGTCGCGCTGTTCGCGCTGTTAGAATGTGTGAACTCGCAAGTCTTTGCATACTTTTGTGCGTCGCCATTGCCACTTGTTGGTGTGGGATATGCGCTGTGTCTGTGTGGGTGACTTATGCAACAAGTGCAGCAGTTGGCTGTTGTTCTTGTTGTTGTAGTTGTTGTTGTTGTTGTATAACGATGTTACAAAGTCAAATACAAACGTCTGCATCGTCGTTGCCATCGTCATCGCTTCAGGTTGCGGCAGGAGTGTGAAAAGGTGGTCGTAGCCATTTGGCTGGTGCAGCAGTATAATGTGTGTGTGTGTGTGTGGGGGGATGGGGGTAAGTAACTGATGTGGCTGCTCCTTTGGCACATTGTTGGCTTTTGTTGTTTGCCTCGTGCTGCTGCCTTGTTGCCTTGTTGCCTGTTGCCAGCTCGTGTTGAACATGTGTAGCTCGCTCTGTTGTCTATTTGCGAAAGTTTCCTTCAAAGAATTTTCATATAAGCATAAAATTCTTGTTGCACGTTTGCCTTTCAACTCGCGCTGCTCTCGCAGCTGGGCAAAGCGAGTCGGGGGCTCTTGCCGTTGTTTGCCAAGTTTTTCGGGGTCCTCAGCACACAATCTAGAAATTTTATGAGCGTAAACGTGCAGTTTGTGCAAGTGTTTCGAAATCTGTCAACAGAGCTCTCCCGACTTTTTGGCTTTAATAGTTTGCCCAAGTGTTGCGTTTGACTTTTTGCTTGGCTTACAAGCATAACAGGTAATTGTTGTATAAGTTTAGTTAACGGCTTTTGCACTTTGCCCAAATTGTCAGCCCAAAAGCCGTGCATGAAGTGTGAAATGCCCGAGGGCAATTCGAGTATTGATTTCGGAGGTGAGAAAATGTGTCTGAAGGAAAAGCAATAAATTTCGCTCTAAACTTCTAACTTCAACAGTTGTTTTTAGGATTTTTATGTAAATATTTATGTCGTTTAATTTGGGTAACCTTAATTAGTAGCTTCAAAAGCTCAGTTAAGTTTTAGTATTATATTGTGTGTGGTATATTAAAATTAATTAGTCGCATTTAAATGCTTGAAAATATTTAAAAATTTATTTCTATTATGATTTAATTAAAATTCTTAAAAATAAGTTTAGAATCAAGTTTTGTTTAGAAAAAGTTGCAGCTTTTATTGGACTATGATAAGAATTATTAAATTTTTACATTAAGAAAATGTTGGAGTTTTATTTGGATTTTAAAATATTTAGTTTTTGGAATGTTGTTGTTTATTATTTTTTATTTATAGTATTATTTTTTGTTTTGAGAATTTTTAGAACATTTTAAAAATCTGCCCTCGTTTGAAACATAAAAAATAACTAAAGTTAGTATCACAACTATAAAATTACTGTTTATTTCCTAGTACAGAAACTCTTAAAAGAATTTTTCCCATCAAATAAATTTTTATACTTGGCAAAATAGATGAAATTTATGAAAATTTGGTATATGAAAACAAAATTTATATTTAACAAAATTTATAAGTGGAAACATTTAAAATGTGCTTAAAAATTAAACTAACTATACTTTTTAGTTAGCGCGTTTAACTAACTAACTATGTAGATCTGAGGTTTTTTTTGTTGTGAATTATGGGGAAATATTTTTACTTGTAGAGCAAGAAATTTCACTCACCCGTGCACTTGCAAGTTCTTATCGAACTGCAGCCGAAATTCAGTTTATCAACTAATCAGTTCAATTAGGCGCTGACATCGCTCGTCGCACAGCGTCGAGGCGAGTTCAACATTTGCCTGAGCAGCGACAATTGCGACAATCTGCGAGTCTTTATCTCGGTTTGTCCGTATGTAAATTGATCGCTTTAATTAAATGCATACACATAAATTATCAGACTGCCGCTGTGACAAGGTCTTTAATTAAATTTTCACTCGCACACACACATACACACATACGGACACACAAGAGTCATACACTTGGGGCGCGAGGAGGTGCGACCGGAAGTGAAGCGCACAAATGCACACAACACTTTGGCGAGGCGTGCGGCACTTCAAACGGAACGCGACACGGCGAAAGTCAAACGGCAAACGGCAAACGTCAAACGTGCAACGTGCAACGTGCAACATTCAAGTGCAACAGTTGGCGCCAATTGTTGCTTCAATCAACACTCGAATCAGAATGCCTCAAAGCATTCAGCCGCAACTGGCAATAGTTGAGCTGAGTGCGGCTTCTTGCCCCGCACTGCCGCCTGGCCGAGTGATTTGATTCAGTTCCGGCCACAATGCCAGCCACTCTGCTGGTTGCCCATTCAAATTTACACAATTAACTGGCAACAGGCTAACCGAGTAACGGACTAACTGGCTAAATGGCCAACTGCTGCCTGCTGCCTCAACGAGGGCCCAGGACAGATGTCAGTTTTTTGGTAGATGTCCCTGCTGCTGCTGCTGCTGCTGCTGGTTTTTCTCTTGCTGGTGCCGAAAACTAGTTGTCGTCCTGTTGGTGGCTGCTGCCAAACTCACTTGTTGCACAATGCGCACCGAACGCCGCAGCACAAAAATAGTTCTGCAGTCTCGGTTGACGCCGGCGTTGCCGTCGGCGCCAGCATCGCTGCCAACTGCAACTACTACGACTACAACTACTGCTACTACTACTACTACGACGACGACTACAACTACAACTACAACACAACTGCTGCAAATTCGACAAAAATGTCAGGAGACACCCACCAAACTACAAGGCGCACCTTACCCCGCCCACACCCACGCCCCCGTGCTCGCACCCGTCCCGATGCTGGCCATGCTGAGCACAACCAGCCAACCGAGTGCAGCCAAATGTTGCTGCAAAACTCAAACCCAGTCAAATGCCTTGCTCACACACACACAAGCGCGCGCGCACACACACACACAGGCGCACACAAGCATGCCAACTCATGCTGGCACACACACACACATGCACACACTGGCTGTGGAATGGGGTTAGTTACCCCCAGTCCCAGTCCATGCCCCGTGCCCCTTCCTCTCTCACTTACCATTCACAACACCCTCGTGCCACCGCCCCATCTTCCACCCGCCCACCTCGCTCGACCGTCGTCTATTCGTTTCCCTTGCAGCAAAAACTACCAAAAGCGCACGACGCCAACAACGACGTCAACGAAGCGACGAAACTTTTTTCGAGCACACGAAACTTTTTCAGCACAAAATAAAATGCAGCGACGCCGGCATCGACGACGACGACGACTGCGACGCCAGCGCCAACGACGACGACGACGAAGTCAAACCCAAAACGCCCCTAGCCCAGCCGCCCTAGCGAGCGTCCGCCCAAACGCCTGCCATACGCCCACACAGCCACCTCCGCCTCCCCCCGCTCAGCTCATAGAACATTTGCTGCATTTTTTTTCAGTCTTCTTCCTTTTGCTCCATTTTGTTTTTGCGTGTTTTGCTGTTTGCTTATACCACACACCCACTCGCTCGCACACACCTACACACATACACGACACACTCACACACACACTTAAATTCTCACCCTCCGCACACGCACATAATGTGCATTTTTTTTTTATATATCTTTTTTCGCAGTGCATTTTGCCCAATGTTCTTAGCGCCATATTGCTCGATCCTTGTCACTCGCCCGCCCGCCCAGCTGTCCGTCCCCCTGCCCCATACACGTGCTACCTCAGCCCACCTACAAGCCACCAATCGACAGCCTCTGCGTTAACTTTGTGCTTTTTCGTGCTTCCGCTTCATTTTTTCTATACACACCGAAAAAAAGGCCAAAAGCAGGAGAAAAGTAAAGGTAGCGGCGTCTTGCATCATTCCATTGTTCTGGCTCTTACCTTGGCCAGCAGTCGCAGCCACAACTGTAGCCGGAGACGGAGCTGCAGCTGAGCCGGAGTACTGCGCCCTGACTGACTTCCTGGCCGGGCTACGGCACGGGTTTGGTCAGGCTGTTGTCGGACCGGCCGGCGGCTTTGGCTACAGCCCGCTCACACCACAGCGCAAACAAATACAAAGGAAGCTAGAAAAAATGCCAAACGATACACAGAGAGAAAGAGAGAGAGAGAGAGAGAGGGGGAGAGAGAGAGAGAGACAGTGAGAAAAAGGCCAAAGGCAGCCAACCAAAAAATCTATTTTCCAATTTCTGAGCATGCACGAAACTAACCCAGGCCCAGCCTCATCCACTTGCCCACTTGTGGCGCTTCCACACGTACACACACACGCACACACCAATACAGGCACACGCTGACTAAGGAGCGCATGAATTTGGTTGTGTTCTTGCTGCTGCAGCGACGTCGACGCGCACGAAGAACGTTGCAGGCAGCAGCGGCAGCGCTTCCTTCGTTGCTCGCATCGACGTCGTCGTGGCCACAAGCAGCAGCAACAACAACAACAACAACAGCGAGTGGCATGCGGCGCGAAATACTCGCTGTGTGCAGCAGGGGGAGGACTCGTAAAAATGTAACCTAAAAACCGCCAGAAAAAATGCTACGCAGCAACAACAACAACAACAACAAGGAGGAATGTGCAGCATGCCAGGAAGCGGCAGCAGCAGCACGAAAGAAAAAATAAGAAAAAATAAGAGCAAAAAAAAAGGACGAAGCTGAGAGGCAGCAACTGGCTGGAAAAGTGGGAAGAGTACTCATTGCGTAGTCCATAAAATCCTGTGTAGGATTTGGTGCGACTCGCTGCCAGCTCTGTGGTCTGACTTGCCCGCCCACGCACACAGCTGTTGGCTGACTTGGCTGGCGACGACGTCGGCGTCGTCAGCATCGTCGTCCTCGTCGTCCTCGTCGTCGTTGTCGGCATGCTCCTGCTTCTGCTCCTGCTTCCCAAAGTCGTCGTCGTCGTCGTCGTTGGCATCGTTCCGCTCTGCCTGCCCGTCGTGGTCGTCCTGCTCGTCGCTTGTTGCATGCAGCCTGCCTTGCAAGGCGCAGCGCATAAAAATGCCTTCTTACAACGACAACAAGAATGTGCACGAGCTCGAGGACGACGAGCAGCAGTGCCCCCTGCTCCGCCATCCTCCAAGCTCGACCCTCCTCCGTCTTGTTGTTGTTGCTGTAATCGAAAGATGCGTTCGCAGTGCGTCCAATATACGAATAGTCGCACTGGAGGCGCCGCACTAACTACAAGTGTACATAAAGCGCACCCAAACGCGCTGCCACGTGGGCGGGGCAGGCTGGAGGCGGGTGCGGCGTGGATGCGTGGCCCACAATATTGCCCAGCACCTGCTGATTCGTTTTTCTTGATACACACACTAGCACACGAGCATACACACACACACACACGCAAACATAAACATACACACACTCACACACACACACACCCATGCACTGACACTTTCGCTCTGCGCTTTCATGCTATCTCGCTCGCACAAATGTTGATTCTTTTGTTGTTTTTTTTCTGTTACTTTGCTTTACTTTTTTCGCATTTCTTTTTTGTGCCTTTTTATATGTTTATTTTATATTTTTTCCCCCTTATTTTTTGCTATTTTTGTATTTTTTTCAGTTTAAGCATTAATTGTATTTTCCCAAAGGTTCTCCCAGAGCTGCGTGGCCAGGGCTGAGGCATATTCCACAGTTAATTGCAGGTGCCTCAGGCTCAGGAAAAATACACGAAAAGACGCAGCATTTCATTAGGGAAGTTAGGCAATTCTAGAAGATTGCAGACTTTTTTAAATTAAAAAAAAAATAGTATATATATTTACTCTAACTGAGAAAATATTATTTTTCATTTATTTGCTTTGCATGATTTTATCAATTAAGATTTTTCTTCCATATTCTTTTGAAAAATTCTTTCGAGCTCAGAATTAACTGCTTATTCACATCATAAAAAATTTAAATTTTATTTAAAATATAAAAATTAAGTTTTTATTCAAGAAAATAATGTTGAAACGTATTTTTTAATTTTAAAACCTATTTTGAAAATTATTTATTAATATAGAATAATTTTAAAGTATTTAGAATTAATTCAAAGCAGACCTAAAATCAGGCTGCTCGTAATGCTGCCTGCCATTTCTGCTTCTCTTTCAAGATTTTCGCTTTAATTTCGCATCACAATCCTTGGCACTTTGGCCAGCTGAATCAGAATCTACAAGTGGGTATATCCCATTACAATCAAATGCGACGCCACCACTGATTGAGCCATTGCGCGCAGAGCAACAGAGCGGCGAAGCAACAGCATAGTCAGCCGGTGCAGGCGCCTCATGCAACAGGCGGGAGAACCGCCCATACCCGAGCGGGCGCGGGCGCGGGGCGGCATCTCCTTCGATCTGCCCGAAAAACACGAACAGCATTGGGTGGGCGAAAAATAGAAAAAAAGAGAGAAGAAAAAAAATTCGTCGCTCGTTGGAAACTTAACTCCCATTTTGGCGACGGCAACAGCGACGCTGGCGGCAACTGCGACGCTGACTGCAACGACGACAGCGACGACGACGGCGTCGAAAATCGGCCACAAAAACAGCTACGCCAGGAACGTCGCCAACTGCAGCAACAGCAGCAGGAGGAGGCGTTAGACTAGCATGGGACGGAGGAGGACAAGAACGAGGACGCCAACGACGACGACGACGACGACGATGAGAACGACGTGGCTGAGGACGAGAGCAGTGGGATGAGCATGCGGAGCAGCATGCGGATGAGCACGAGGAAGAGGAAGTTGGCGCTGACGATGGCATTGCTTGCTGCTCGTTGGCTCGTCTTTCGGCGCCAGCATTCGGATGTGGAGGTGGCTTTTCGGCTTGCGGCCGAACAGCGGAGCGGGCAGCTGGACAGAGCGTAGTGTAGAAGGGTATGGATGGGGGGAGGGCGGTGGGTTTACTTCATCGCATTCGGCAGTCGTCGTCTGCATTTTTATATTGTGCAATATATTTCGTAGGGACACGTCGTCCTCGTCGTCGTCCGCCTCGTAGTCCTCATCGTCGTCGTCGTCGTCGTCGTCGGCGTCGTCCTCTTGTCTGGCTGTGTGCGTGCGCTTAAGTGTGCTTCGTTATCTCGTATAGCACTTCGTTTTGGGCACACACACACACACCCCACACACACTCACATACACACACGGAGAACACATAGCATAGTGCAGCTAAAAACTTACCCAAACCAAATCCAACCCTAAAGCTGCACCAGCTGAAAGCCAGACAACGATTTTTTGCAGCTTCGTGCGACAACGACGCCGAAACCCCGCCGCTACCCCCACGCCCACAAGCTCATCCGCCCGTCGAGTGGCAACAAAAATTGTCGCTGGAAAAATGTGCTAAGGGTTTGGGTTTGGCCAAGGTGTGAGGCTGCCAGAGACTTTTCGGAGGCGGAGCTGGGTGTTCGCTTGGGGGCGGCATTGGAAGCGCTGCTGGCTGCTGGTTGCTGGCTGGCAGTGCGGGAATGTCAACTAGAAACAAGGACGATAAGCATTATGGAGCGCATTGAGGAAGTAATTGAGTGCACGGCACACGGACGCGGGCAAGGACGAGTCCGAAGCTGGCGCTGCCGTCGGGTGGTTTTGCGCAGCGCGCAAAAAAATGTGCAGAGCAAAAAAAGTACAAAAGCAACAACAAGCCGAGAGCAACAACAACAACAAAAGGCATTTAACATTTTAATGCAGGTGCCTGCTGGGCTGGTGGTTGTGTGGGCGCGGGGGGGGAGTGGCAGTTGGCGACTTGCCGGCAACGTGCTAAACGTGCTCAAAAACCGAAATGAGAGTATTTCACAGGACGAAGGATAAGGCTGGCAAGAAAATGCAATAAGCAGAGGGCAGAAGGGAGCGTGGAGCGGGAAGCGTGGCGAGAGCAGAGCAGAAAAAATGCAATTTATGTTAATTTTTCTTGGTGTTTGCTTTAGCCCTAGCGCTGGCTTCGTTGTCGTCGTGGCTATCGCTACAGCTATATCTACATGTAGCTCTAGCTATAGCTATAGCCACATCTATATCTATATCTATATGTCTGCATCTGCAGCGAAGGTGTCCACTCTGCTCGGACCTCGCTTGGCATTTTGTTTATTTTACTTTGGCATATCCTTCGTATCGCTTTCTATATACTCCAGTGCGCCAGTGCAACATATGGTAAGCCCGTGCAGGCCGCAACTTATGCTGATTAGGAGCGACTAAAGTCAATTTCCATGTCGAACTTTCGCAGGCAGCACACTTCATTTGCCGTTTAACGGCAAATCCCATTTGCGGCCCCCTTGCGCTATGCTGTATATAGACATAAAAAAATCAGCAGATCTGCCAAGTGTGTGTGTGTGTGTGTGTGTGTGTGTGAGCCAAGGAATTGGCTGGAAGATGACGCAGCAGCAGCAGGCGCTGGAAGAGTCTCATTCACACAAAGGCTTATGTATATGTCTGCGTATGTGTCTGCTATATATACATATATAACGTAATCTATATTTGTGTGCGACTGCAACAACAAATTATTGGACTTATTGGCTTTGCGCTTACAGCAGCGCGCGCAGTTTTTTAATTGGATTTTGCGTGCAGCTAAAGCGGGGGAGGGTAGGGGGTTCTAAGTTAAGGGGCGAGGGGTAAAACGTTTTCGGCCACTCACCCACAATGTGCAGCATATCCTTGGACCACTTCATTAGCTCGCGCTTGATGAGGCGCCGTTCCTGCTGGCAGCGGGCGAACGAGCACTCGGCCATTTTACGCGCCTCTGCGTGTGCCTGTGTGTGTGTCTGTGTGCGTGTGTGTGAATGCGGAAATTACTTTTGCTGCGACTGTACCTGTGCGAAATGGAGAAACGAAACGAAAAAAAAAAAACAAAACTGCGATTAGCAAACGAAATTCTCCAATGCAGTCGGCTCAGATTGTTTAATTTATAATGCGCCATTTAGCGCACGATATATACACATACATATATATATATATATATATATCTATGTGTGTGCATGTGTATATATGCCTATATCGACACGAGCTCTTGCTGCTGCTGTTGTTGTTGTTTCATTGCATTTTCGAGTCGCCTGAGAAATGATTAAACGAGTTTTATTTCAAGGTTAGCGCGAAAACACACACAAAACCTGTTGCACTTTTTTTATTATTATTATTTCATATGCTGAAAAATATTTTAGTTTTATTTTTTCCCCCTCCCCCTCCGCAGCACTGTAGCTGCATTCTTGCCGGGCCGCCCAGTCGTGTGTGTGGTTGTTGTTGTTGTTGTTTTGTGGTTTTTCTGTATTTGTAATTGTGGGGCTTTTACTATTCGGGCAGCTACCAGTTTTCGATATTTCCTAGTTACACACAACAAGTCAACTTGTTGTTGTTGTTGTTGTTGTCGTCGCTTTTTAATCTGACTATTACACTAATTTATTCAAATGCCGCCGTCGTCTCAGTTGGCGTTTGCATTAATTTTGTTTTTAATTTTGTAATGTCGTAAATAGTCGCAACGTGTTGGTTTTTTGCAATGAGCGAACGAATTTCATTTAAATTGTTCGCTAATAGTTTCCAATACTAGCAATACTTTTCCGGCCTGTTGAACTTCCATGGTATTTAGGGGTATTTTCGGACTGAATTTCCTGTATTGGGAACGAGGTTTTTAACACTCTCTTTGTATTCATCTTCTCTCATTTTTACTATATTTTTATTTCTTTGCTTTATCCTCTCTATCTCTGTTTGTACCCCTTTTTCTACTTTAGTCTCTCTCATTATTTCTTGCCTACTAATTCTACTTATTTCCTTTTGTTTTTAATACTCTTTGTCTTACCTACTCTGTCTCTTGCTCTATTCTCTGCCTTTTTTCATCTCCCTCCCTCTAAGTGCTTTCACTCTTTTCTCTATTTCCCTCTCTTTTTCCGCCTCTTTCTCTTGCTAAGCCTGCCTCTCGTTCTTGGCAGCACTTCATGGTACTTATCTCTCTGACATTGCTACCAATTGCCAATTGCCCGCACTTGTTGGCCAGTTTCAACCTGCTGCGTCCAGCCCCCAAAAGTAAATTACAATACCCCCAAACACGCTCAGAGCGCACAGACTCGCGCACGCATAAAGACAGTGGAAAACTAATTGAGATTCTAATATCAGATATGCCCCAACATGGGCGCCTGTGCAAAAGGAACTGCCAACTGCCAACTGGCAACTGACGTTGTGGTCCCTTGAAAAACTGGTAGCCAAACAGTTTGAAGATTGTTCTAGGTCTGCGTCTCCATCTCCATCTCGCTCTCGGTATCGGTCTCGGTCTGCGGCTGTGCCCGAGCCTGAGCCCGAGCCTGAGCCTGAGCCCATATGACTGCGGTGATGAAAAATTACTCGCTGCCATCGCTGGAGGCGGGCAATGCCAAAAGTGCCCGGCTGGAGATAGGAAATAGGCAGGCGGCAGGAGAGGAGAGGAGAGGAGAGGGAATTGGCGGTTGGCGTGCAGCTCGGTAGCCGCCGTGCGGTGGGTGTGTCGAGTGAGCACGCGGCAGCAACGGCAGCAAGAGCAACAGCAACAGCAGCTGATGATGGACGTTGATTATGATGGACGTTGCTTGGAAGCGGCAACAGGCAGCAATTTGTTGCTTCCTTGGGCCAAAGATTGAGCGATTCTGCAGCGCCAGCCCCAACGCCTTTTCGGTATTATTTTAAATATTTTCATAATTTAGAGAGAAGTCTCCGCTTCGCTTTATTTACATAGAAAACACAATTTGCAATTATGTCTGCGCCAGCTTTTTCAGCTGCTGCTGCTGTCGATTTTTCCCTCCAGCCCCAAAATGCAACTTCAACGCTTCCTGTCTTTGCGGCATAGGAGGCGTGGCAAAGAGGGGGAAAAGAAACTTGAGTCGAGTCCCAAATTGATACAGATACTGCTATAGATACAAAGACTGCTACAGATACATATACAGCAACAGATACAGATACAGATACAGATACAGATACATTGTAATCTGTCTACGTGTTACAGATACTGAAGAGCCGAGAGAACTCATTCAATCGAACGTTCTATAATAAATGCAACAAGTATCTACTATTGTCGCGCTGCCCGTCTGTCTGGCTGTCTCTACGTCTCCGTCTTCGTCTCTGTCTCTGTGTATCTCCGAGTGTCTCTGTGTTGCGCTGTTTCTCGCTCGCATGCATTTGATTTCATAAATAAATTTTTGCAAAATATCAAGGCCGGATTGCAGCTTGAAACTTGTAGCCATATAATATACAATGCAGTATGCGCACTCACAAACACACACACACACAGACACAAAAACACACTCGCATAGAGAAACTAAAAAATTCAGAAAAACAAAAAAAGGCAACTACAGCAACAACAACGACAAGAAAATGGCAGCAACGACGACGCAATTTATTGGCTTCAAAGGTACAAGATAGAACTGAATCAAGTGTCTCTGGCTTGGAAAACGAGTTCAGTTAATATCGGCTAGTTGCTGTATATATATATATATATATATATATATACTGCAATACTATATAGCAGACATGTAGCGGCATAGAGCGCAGTGTTCTGGGCACAAAGTGCATTTCGGCCAACCAGTTTCGTCATGCGCCTTAATAATTCTCAGCTGAAATTCTCGCGATTCTCAATGCTTGCGATTCTCGAAACTCGCACAGAATCGCCCAAGGTCTGAGCCGAAAATTTGCGCTAATTATTCGGACTTGGAATCGTGGCCAATGTTAAGCCTTGAAATGCGCGTAACGATTTTCCATTGTTCCAATTGGCTGCTCGATATACGCGATCGAGTTAAGTTTTTTGTTATTCTAAATAAACAATTTGCATTTAATTTATACACTATGTACACTATGTAGGCGCTGCAGTTGCTGCTGTTCGCAACTTTCAGGCCATTCGAGTGTTTATCATGTATTTATTTATTGCCGTAAATTGCTCTATGGCTTGGTTGGCCGCTCGGAAAAGGCGGAAACGATCGATTACATTTGTTTTATCACTCCGTTCCCATCATTTTATTAATTATGCACCCCGATGATCTGTTCTGATTCGTTTTTGCTTTCTAGAAATTTGTTTATACAATACATACATAAATTCAATTAGTGCATCTCGCATTTCGCATGTTCTCTGCCGACCCTCGGCGACCTTCAGTTGTCTGCGCTTTTCGCACATATATTATCAGGCTGCCAATTATACGTGTACTATATATCCATCAATATCGCTTATTGCATTATGTTTCATTAAGTTAAACATGCTAATTGCGCCTGATGAGTTTCGGTTAGTTAATAATACAGCAGCAGTGAATTTCTGGAAGGCGAAACACTCGGAAAATATCGAGGCTGCAAGCTGTAGTCGGACTCGCATTTCGATTCTAATTTTATAAAATTGTCGTTTTTGTTTTGATTACAAATTAGTCACTGTGCATTACATATGGTCACCAGAGTCGACCACAATTTACATGAGCAAAAATATTAAAAATAATCAAATCTGACTAATTCATAGTCCCAACCGGCCTTCATATGGGCTAATCGAAAAGCGAGCGCCATAGGAACTACACATGCAGTACACCGATAATTTACGCAAAAAATTCCGAGAAAGCAGTAGAGCTGTGATCGCGTGAGTATCGATACTTTAAACGTATTATCCCTTAACAGATCTGTTACATATGTACATACGTGTGGAAAGTTCCACACAGTTTTCAACGCTGCGTGACTCATTGCTCAATTGGAAATCTATAATTTCCAATTCGACTGTAATTTGTTGATGAAAAATCTCGGAATGATTCATGTAATACCAGCAATGATGCTAGGTACTATTTAAAGCGTATCAGGCATGGCAATCATTCAACTCTGCTGGCAGAGAAAATGTCACTTTTATATGTATTTTAAGCCGACGCTGCCACTGCCACATGGACAGTTGGCACTTCCGCTGCAGCAACGGCCTCGCCTTGATGATCGCTTCCGCTGCCACCTACACGTGCGGCATCTTCGTATAAGATCATGGCAAGTGCTTACTGTTAGTGTTGCTGTTGTTGTTGTTGTTGTTGCTGTTGTCGTTAACTGCGCACGACTGTGCGCGCAACAACAATGACAACTCTCGCCTGTTTGCTGCGGGCGCATGCAACAAGTGCACCGGCAGCAACATGCAACAACTGAGCCAACATGAGCACGCGCCAACAGGCAGTGGCACAGGCGCTCGCAGAGACGCAGAGAAGGCAACAACACCAACACAATGACAGGAAGATCGAAAACGAAACCAAAGCCCGCTGCTGGCTGACGGCCCAACTAACTTGGCCGGCCAGCCGCCTGGCTGCTTGCCTCAGTTACAGTAACACACATTCGGCTCACTCGCTCAGCTTGTTGCTGTTGTTGTTGTTGTTGTCGTGGAAGTTGCTGCGACGGCAACGACTGCCTTGCCATTGTATGCAGCGAAGCGCATTTCCATTTCTAACGTTGATCTGCGATCTGCACAAGCCACGACAAACCGAGCTGGGCGACTGGTTGCCCGACTGGCTGCCACGACTCGCTGGCCGACTCGACTGACTGGCTGACTGGCTGACTGGCTTGGCTGTAAGGTCGCCATTTGCCGTGGCGGTCGATCGCGGCTCGTTCATGGCCCAACTCACCTACAAACCGAGAACCGACAGCCGACAACCGCCAACCACCAACCGCCGGCCGACAAGCCGAAAAGACAAGTTTGCCTGTTGCGCGCGCTGCTTTTTGCCATTGGACTTGCTCTTGGCTTTGAGTTTTATTGGTTGTTAGGCTATTGCCTGATTTATTGTGCTGTATGCTTGTGTGTGTGTGAGCGTGGCTCTTCGACTATTTGCATTTGTTTTTCGCCATGTCAGTGCTCTTGACCCTAATGCATGCAGCAGTAAGGCTTACTAACTGAGCACTAACCTGGTTTAGAGAGCCAGGCCAGAGCAACGAAATTTGCCGCCACGAAACTAGCCAAAAATTCGATTTCCTGTGCGGGGCAAGCCAAGTTGATTGCATAAACGAAGCCAACACTGTTTTCAAATCAAATGAAATGGCAACAAGGATGCTGCGGAGGCAGCAGCCGGTGACGGAGTCGCAGCTTGTGTGCCACGTCGCATCATGTCTGCGAGTGTTGCACACAAAACGAAGTTAAATGCCGCTCAAGGATGCTAAATGTGCCATGTCGAAATGTATTTGTTGTCTGTATTTCTATACAGCTGTATGTGTGTGTGTGTGTGAATGCTATTGAGCCAGCGGCATTGTCTATCTGCATATCTGACTGTCGCTGCGAGTGTGTGTGCTAAACTGTTGCATGCAGCAGCAGCAGCAGCAGCGGCAGCAGGAGTAGCAGCAGAACTGTGTAGACGGGGGCAACAGTTTGTAGACAACGATTTCATTTGCTGCTGGCATGTGGCACATTTTCGACGTGTTTTGTGCGCATTTCGGGTGCAACAACAGCAACAACTACAACTACAACGGGAACGACATCCTTTGCCATATCTAAAGCAGGCAGTGGCTGCTGCCTGCTAGCCCAGACCAGAGCAGAGTAGACCAGAGCAGGGCAGAACAGGGCAGGGCAGGGCAGCCCGTCACGCGTTGCAGGAAATGTGAAAACAACGTTACGAAACTTTTACTTTGCACTCAACTCGATGCGCAACAGGAGGCAGCGAGCGCCACAACCACAGGCGCAGCTCACCAATACTAGTGCACGGCACGGGGAAGTAATGCAGGCACCTCCTCCCCAGCCCTGGCAGAAAAAAAAAAGCAGCAGCAGGCATTGGTTTTGCTTTGGCTTTGGCACTGCTTTTGGTTCTGGTTCTGGTTTTGGCTTTGGTTTTGGTTTTGGTTTTCGCTTGCGTTTTTTGGCTGCTTTTCTTTTTGCTGTTGTTGCATTTGCGATTGGTACTCGGCTGGGGGCGGGGGTTGCTTTTGGGGTGTTGCTTCGTATTTTTGCTTCGTTTTCATCTATTTAGTTTTCTTTCTTTCGCGCCATGCTATATATTCGGGTACAACGACTTGTTGCTCTGTCTGTGTGCGCATTTTGCTGCTGTTGCTGCTGGGTGTGGCAACTGGATTCGGGCACATGGCACATGGCACTTGGCACATGGCACACGGCACATGCCGTATGGCACTTGGTGCACGTTACGTATACGACCTGTATGCAGGCTGCTGTCATATATGCTATGTTTTATGATGTCAGTTTTGGGTTTTATTAAAACTGCCGTGAGATATGAGTGCAGCTCTTACTGATGCTGCCGCTGCCTGCCACTGCTGCCACTGCTGCCAGTGCTGCTGCTACTCCTGTTTCTGCTGCAGCTTCTGCTACTACCAACGAATGCAATTTGGTAAATGTAATGCAAAATTTTTTAATAAATACGTAAGCAGGCAATATGCATAAGCATTATCGCTTATGTGCTGACACATCGCGCATACGCCGTGTGGCATCAGTTGCTGCTGCTGCTATCGCCTCTGCTGCTGCTGCTGCTGCTGCTGCTGCTGCTGCTGCTACTGCCTCTGCTGCCGCTGCTTATCAGAAGACCAAATGTGCAGGCGCTTTTTAGTGCATGCAACGGCTTTACAACGATCGAGGTCACCTTGAAATTATCAAATTTCGCCCGAAATGATTAACTCGGCAAACACAAAAATGTGCAGCCCCCTCGGCCCCGGCCCAGTCTCAAATTGTGTGAGGAATAAATGCGAGCACAACAGCCACAACTACAAATACAACACTTACGACGACAACAACAACAGCAGAACCCACTTATTCGCCGGCGAAACCTTATCTTTGTTACAAAAACGCAACGGGCACGACGACGATGTTGTTGATGATGATGAATTTGCCCTGATTTCGACACAAAAATAAACAAAAAGCGCAAAATGACGGCGAGACAAGAACAACAACAACAGCAACGGAAAAACAACTGCACAGATACAAAACTAAAACTGCAGGCGCACTAAAACGAACAGAAACAGAAAAAGAAACGCTTCTCGAATAGTCACAGGGGATGGGAGCAGGCGGAGCACGCAAAAAAAAAAAACCAAAAAAAAAAAAAAACAGAAATAGCGAAAAAATTAGATAAGGCGAAATTGAGTCAAGCCGAACTAGACGAGCCGACAAGGCAGCCAGAAAAACTTCGCATGCACCGCAGCAACAACAACAGCAGCAGCAGCAGCAAGAACTATAGCGAAAATTATGAAAAGCGACAATTACAGCAGCAGCAGGAACAACAACAACAACAACAACAACAATAAGCCGAGCTGGCAACAAACTGAAGCGCGTGTCTGGCCCAATCGCCTCGGCAATATAATCGCAGGGGGGCAGGGGTAGCTGCGGTGCAAGGGGCTGGCAAATATTTTTCAGCAGTTGTCTAAATAACAACAAACGACATCGGCCTCAGTGCCAGAAAGCAAACGAACTAAATTGCTAAAAAACAAAATGTCCACAAAAAACAGCAACAACAACAGCAGCAGCAGCAACAACAACAACTACTAATGAAAATAAACGAAAACGTAACAAAAATCAATTGTCGCCAACCAAACGTCAATACAAGTGTCCATGCATTTGTGTGTGCCAGTATGTGTGTGTGTGAGTGTATGTGTGTGTGTGTGCTTAGAATGTGTATCGTCAAAAAAGAAACATGCAGTCGCAATTGGAACTATTTGCGAGCAGCTGGGGGCACGGGGGTTCAGTGAGTGCCATGCATTTAATTGCTGCGGCGGCCGTGCAAAATGCCGCATAGAGAGAACCTTCTGTTCGCCAGAGAGCGAGATAGGGGGATAACAGCAGTGAGATAGAAAGAGAAGCACGAATCAGATATCTGACAAATAGTTATATTTCGTGTGCCTAAAAATGACTTTTGGCTATTGAACAGCAACGGAAATGCCAATGAAATCGGTCTAATCTCTTTGAAAATGAAATAAAATGTTATAATTACTATTTTATTATTCTTAAATGTTTATGATATGAAAGCAATTATTCGATTATTATTATTATTATTTTTATGATTATTTATATTCTTATTAAAATTATCATTATTATTTTTATTATTATTATTATTATTATTATTATTATTATTATTATTATTATTATTATTATTATTATTATTATTATTATTATTATTATTATTATTATTATTATTATTATTATTATTATTATTATTATTATTATTATTATTATTATTATTATTATTATTATTATTATTATTATTATTATTATAATGACTATTTTTTTATTATTATTATCTTTATTATATTGTGTGTGTTCATTAACTTTTGTTAGATGAATATGTCACAAGTATGTATACTCCAGGCATAGATTTTGAAATGTTTAACGATAAGAATTAGTAAATTTGGTATGAAGATTCCTGTATGTCTTATAGTACGTAAGTCTAATCAATAGTAAAGCTCTTTTTGATTATTAGAAAAAGTTTGGAAAATATTTGTATTTTTGTTGTTAGAGATTTGATCAATATAAAAATAATCCATACCACAAATTGCAATAGAATAAAAAAATAAACACGGAAATTCAACGAAAAACTATTTTTCAAAATTTAAAACAGCAGTCAGAGCAGAGAAATATAAATTTAAATAAAACAATTTAATTTAAATTTCTGCTGTTTTTATATTTATGTTTTTATTATATTTATCAAAATTTTGCCAGCTTTAAAGCCAAACTTTGAATTTTAAACAGTCTACGCTCTCTGAAAACATCTGCATTTGCTCAAACTGTAATTCATACTGTAGCTGCAATTCAATATTAAATATTTGTACACTAAATTTAAAGCTAAAATCGTCAGTCATGTAAAACCCGTTGATAAGGTTTTTTTTTCATGTATTTCGTTTTTCATTTAAACATTATGCCACTAGTTAAAGAGCAAAACAGATGCAAAATGTGAATTCAATGATTCGAACAGTATTAAAACCTCTGCAATTTCAACGAGTGCTGCGAAATAAACAAACAGATATGTTTGAAGTGCCGAAAACTTGTTGCTCTCGGCCAGAACAACAAGAGCAGCTACAACGCGCTCATTGCCGGGCACGAGTAAATAAACGCAAATGGAAAACATACGCGAATTCGTATCTGTTGTGGAAAATAATAAATGTATTTAAATGATTGCATTTTTTTCGCCCCATTTTATTTGGTATTCAATTCGTATTTGCTTTGGCCGGCTGCTGAATTCCTATTGACTTTGACTAGTTTTTGCGAGTGCTTTGGAATTGCTCGTTAGCAAAAGTGGCAAAAGTTGATAAGCTCAAGGACACTGCGCAAGTTTGGCATTGCGATTGCTGCACTTGCTGTTTGTGCAGTTTGTGTAGCCGTCGATATTTACTCAATTGTGTTTGAGTGCGGGTATCGAGTTTGCTTTTCGGCAACAATAGCTGCAGCTAAGCAAGTATTCTCGCACGCGTTAACCATACGCCACGTTGGCCCACTCGCAGTTACAGATACTCAAAGGCTTTTGCATAGTTCGAAATGGTATTTTGCATTTTTGCGCGATTTCAGTGGCACGTTTGCAGCTGCTGCACCTGTTGCAAAATCCAAATTCATTGTCTTGCCCATGCAAACGGCACGCTGGGGCTTTGTGCGTTTTTTACGCTTACAGCGCGCACTGTGACAGAGCCCAAGTTAAATTAAAACAATTTTTCTTCAAAGCCCATTTTCACAGAGTCGACTGAAAAGAGAAATATCTGCGAAAAACTTTTGCCACCGACCACCCACAGACAAAGCCCAAGCTGCCGCCCGCTGAATCCAGAGCAGCGGCAACAACTATAGCAACAACTGCCTGTTGCACTTTCCTATATGCCTGGAACGCTTCCAGCTCGACAGCTCTCGTGCTTTCCAGCATCCCCGTTCACATAAGGAAAAAAACAATTTTAAGAAACAAAATAAAAGCAAAGCACGAAAAGGCAGCAGAAAAATAGGATCTGCCCCCAAACTCCTCCCACCCACTGCTGCTGCACTGCAGCAACAGTTTATTTTATGTGTAGAAAAGCGAAAGGCCGAGCGGTTGCCGAGGGGCAGGCAGGGAAGGAGTGGCAAAGAGTGAGGTGTGCTTGTGATTTTATGCAGATTTCAGCTTGAGCTTGAGCGCAGGAAATTTGAATTGATTTTCAATCGACTTTCGTTTGAAGGAAACTTCTAGAGAATTGAATCTGAATCATAGTCGAATAACTTTAGCCCATCTATAGCTCGTGGCACGAAAACATTGCCTGGACGTTTTCACACAGTGTCACAGTGAGTCACAGCGCGGCGGCGCGTGTGGCGACTGCCCGACTTGTTGCAGCAAGTTGTTGCATAAGTTGCATAAGCAACAATGCCAAACGCGACTTACAGTTGCAGTCGCAGCACGGGCGACTTGTTGCCTGCTGCCTGTTGCCTGCCTGCTGCTGCCTGCCTGCCTGCCGCTGCTGCTGCTGCCAGCGTCGTCGTCATCGTTGTTGAGTGTTTCTAATCCAATCACATGAACAATAGTAATGCAAATGCAGCCATTGCTGCCGCACAGCACGACTGCAACTTCCTTTGTCTGGCAGCGAGGCGCATATGCAACGTTGCAGACGTTGCAATTGCCGGGGCATGATAAAAGTGTTGCCTTGCCGCAGTGTTGATGGTCAAGGTCATGAACCTGTTCCAATAACTAGTTTTCTCACACATACACGGACAGATGGACAGCCGGACGGACGCATACACAAGCGGACAGGCAGACAGCAAGACAGACGACGACTGCCAAGCAGATGATTGTATGTTGCATGCTGGCAACTGTTGCAACTGCTGCTGCTGCTGCTGCTGCTGCTGCTACCGATGCTGCCTGACAGCTCTAATGCTAATCCTGGCAGATTTGCCAGCGGCTCTGGCTGTTTCCCCTTGCCATGACTAATCGCTCTAATGGTCGAAGTAGCTGCCTGCCGGGCGGCAGCTTCAATTTGCCACAGCTAAAACGTAGCTTGAAATTAAATTTCAATTTAGTCGATGCCATCAAAATGTTCAGGCTCAGGCCACAATTAAAGTTGAGAACATGTCGTTCACGTGTCCAGTGCAGCCGGAAGTGCCACATACTCACACTCACTCTCACACGCACACACACGCTCACTGTGAGTGCTGGCACAAGGACAAGCTCGCGCGTGGCGACAAATTAAAAAAAATTCTTATGTACTACAAAGGAAGAGCAATCCGAATGGAAAATATATAAAAAAAGAGAAAATTGCAGTGTGTGGGCGTCCACCTGGCTGATTCATTGTTTTGTTTTCCCCCACTGTCCCACTGTCCCGCCGTTGGACTGTCCGGTGTCAGGAGTGTCATAAATTGCGCAAAATGAATTATGCGAAATCAAAATGCGATTCGCACAAAGAGAATCGCGTTCTCGCGAACGCTTCCGTCTGTCAGCGTGCGGCGTGTTATTAGAAGCGCATTAATTAGAATTCTTTATTATTCCAATTATTGTTATTTTCGCTATATCCACCATAAATTTGAGGCGACATTTGTGCATAAATTACAAATAAAGATTTCCGCGAATTTTTTGTGTATTTTCACTGCGACGCATTCGAAAATAGAAACAACAGAGCGCCTTTTTTATCAATACCGGGCCATATTTTTATTTGTGCATTCGATGCCTTTCACTGGCTATGTGGGTGTGTGCTCGCGTGTGTGTATGTATGTGTGTGTGTGTGTAAGCGTATATGGCCTGAGCATTTGTCGGGCTTCAGTATTTATTTTTCGCTGCAGTTACGAAATATTTTGCTGGGAAGAATTTGGAAGATTGTTGCTAAAAATTATATTTAAATATTAAATATTTACAAAAATAATTTGGTATATTTTTTTAGCGAGTATTTGTAAATTTAAAAAATTGCAATGGTAAAATGGACAATGGGGCTCAGAACTTATTTGTTTATATATATGGTATTTATGGTAAATATTAAATATTTACAGAAATAATTCGGCATATTTTTTTTCAGCATAATTTGCAAGTATTTTGTAAATTTAAGCAATTTCATTGGTAAAATGTAGTTAAAAATCCAACCAATTATTTCTCTGCCAAAAGGACAATGCGAATGCAATTTCACATTATCTCGACACACACACACAAACAAACAGTGTGGAGATGAGCTCGCAACGAACTGCCCTACCTACTCCCCCGACGACTCCCCAACGCGATCCCCTTGCCAGCTAATTTCGCAATTTACTCACACACACACACACACGCGCGCGTAAAGAGAGAAGAGAAAAAAAACTCGCAGAGCCGCAGCAAAAGGGGGAAATGTGTAAAAACAAACTCTGCATTTTGAGTGCAAATGACAAAGGGAGAGAGAACTGTGGTGCGAGAGCAGGCAAAAAAAAAATATAAAATAATAATAAAAACGACGAAGCGCAGAGCAGCGTGCATTACACCAAAATCAATAAAATAAACAAAATAATTTATGAAATTTATTTTAAATGAAATCAAAATATTATTGTTGTTATTCCGCGACCTTTCGCTGCACGCACAGCGCACTCGCCACTGCAGTGCATATAGAAAGCGCAGGCAGACACACACCCACACACATGCATATATATGTACACGTATGTGTGTATATGTATATGTATATGTATATGTAAATACATACACCACGTAGTTGAGTTTCATACTGCTTGCTTATACTATGAGAAAAAAGTGGAACTTACTTTTGATACTCCGATATTCAGGCAGATCGATAGCATTTCCTTATGCTATATATATTTGGCTATAGCCGTGCTCCGATTTTGCTTGATTTCGACTGGATTCTTATTGTCGCACTGCACTTGCTTAGTCATAGGGCATCAGCAGGTTACGCTAATGACTTTGTTTGGGGATCGCAGCGAGATTTTGTTATCACTAGAGCGACGCACGTCGAGTGTTTCTTAGCCTTTGGGCTGGCGAGGAAGAGGAAGCACATTGAATGCACTCGCCTACGCACACACACACGCACACACGCACACGTGCACACTCATACTTACTGCTGGTGTGTGGGTGTAGTGCTGCTGGAGTGCGTGTTAGTAGTGACGTGAGTGCGTGCGTGCATGTGTGCTTGTGTGTGTGTGTGTATGCATGTGTGTTTGTGTGCGTGTGTGTGTGTGTGCGTGTGTTGATAGCAGCAGCAGAAAATAAATAAAAATTTCGCACCGCGACCAACGTCAACAACAAACAAACACCGACAACACCGACACTAACAACAAGCGCAGACAACTTTACTAATACGTAAACAACAAAATCGACTAACTTGACGACGACGTCGACGTCGACGCTGGCGTCGCTGCAAACTGCTACTGCTACTGCGGCGCTGCTGCTGCTGCTGCTGCTGCTGCTGCTGCTGCGCTGCGCTTACAACGACAATCCGAAGCTGAGGCAAAGCGTACCGAACCGTTCGAAACGACCGACAATAAAGCTGCCATCCAGCTGAGCAGCCCGGCACTGCGACTACGTATGAGCCGGAGCCCAAACTGAGCGGCGGCGGCGGCGGCAGAATGAGTGCAGCGCCCGATTGCTCTCCACAACCACACACACACACACACAGAGCTACACGCAAGCGACACACACACACACACACACAGCAATACACTAATACACAAAGAGTCAGCCACAATGCTGCGTTGAAAAGGTCTAAGAAAAGTTTCGCTGTTTGCATGCAGTTGCCTTGACTGAGAACACAGCGCTCAATCTACAACTGTGTGTGTGTGTGTGTGTGTGTGTGAGTGTATCTGTGTGTGTGTATTGTAAAAAAATTGCACTGGCAATTTCAGCGCGAGCGAGAGATAGAGAGAAGACCCTTTGCCAAGTGGGAGGCCGGCTAGCGCGCAGTGTCGATGTATTGGTGCGCTTCATTCATGGCAGCCGGCAAAAAACGTTAAAAGCGAAATTGGTTGGCGAAAAAAAAACGCACACAGCAAGCCAGAGAGTGAGAGAGCGAGCGAGCGAGAGAGAGAGAGAGAGACAGACCGAGAGCAAGAGCGAGCAAAAAAAAAAAAAAGAAAATGGTGGCAAGAACCAACTCGGAGCGCAAAATGTGTCGCGCGTTGTGGCAGCGCTGCAGAGTCTCAGAGCTGCAGAGTCTCAGAGTCTCGGAGCGTGTCTCAATGTCTCCCCACTCCGAGTGAGTGAGTGAGTCGCGCTGCTGCTGCTGCTGCTGCTCGCAGGCGGGGAAGGCCAGCGTCAGTGCATTTTTAATTGCACTTTTGCTGCAGCTGTAGTGGTGCACTCGCACACTCGCACACACACGCACAAACATACACACGCGCGCTTACTCAGCTGTCGCAGCGCTCACTGCGAAGTGCACTCAGTGGCGCGGCGCTCTCCGAAAAAAAAAACACACACACACACGCAACGCTCGCTCTGAGTTCTTGTTGATGTGCACGTTGTTGTTGTTGTTCTTGTTGTTGTTGTTGTTATAGTTTTCGTAGTTGTTGTTAATACATTTTGTGCATTTTGTTCTCCATTTTGTTATGTTTTTGAACAATTTTTTTTCGATACCGAAAAACAAGTCGCCGCAACGAATCAACAGCGAGAACTACGGCAACTGCAACTGCAACTGCAACTGCAGCTACAACTGCAGCTACAACTGCCACTGCCACTGCCACTGCAACTGCGACAACGCTTTGTTTCGCGCTCGCTGGAGACGGCGACGGAGGCGCTCACTCACCGCTCGAAATGCAACTCGGGCAACACGCGCTCCCGCCCGTTGCACATGCACTTTTTATTTAGTTTTTTTTTTGTTTTTTTTTTTTGCTTTTTTCGTTTTCTGTTTTTTCGCTATTTCTTTGCGTTGTTTTTTTTTTTTTGTTTTCGGTGCCTTCGATCACTGCGTTTGCCTGTTCGTCTGTGCGAATGTCGAGCGCAGCGGGCGCACTGAAATTATTATAATTCGCCCAGTCGAACGGACGCGCGGACGGACACTGCAATTCGACTCGACTCAATTGCATGTCATTGTAGTCGAAAATTGTATTTTTTTTTTTAGATTTTTTTTTGAGAATTTTCGGCGACTGCAGCGCCGGCAGTGACGGGGGCTGCCACTGCAGTCCGGGCTGGGGCTGGGGCTGGGGCTGAGTCTCCGACTAGAGCTGTGGCGGGGCCGGGCCGGGCCTTTGCCTGAATTTAGTCGTGACTCGTTTCAAGGTCTCTCAATTAATGCGAAAATTTCGTTGTAAAAATTGAATTTTTTACGTTTTGCTGCGTTTGTTGTTGTTGTTATTGTTGTTGTTGCTGCTGCTGCTATTGTTGCTTTTGCATGCCTGTAACAAAATTCGTGTATAATAAATATCGTAATTGCTTAGCCATTTTTTTTTTTTTTTTGTTTTTTTTGTTTTTCGTTGCTAACGTTGGTCGTTGCAACGTTGGTTGTCGGATCGCTTTTAATGCTTTTCTAATAAGCAAAATATTTGTAGATTTTAATTGCAATCGCATTTGTGCAATTGTGTTGTTGCCTTGCCGGCGACTCACTGACCTTGGGCCGGGTGCAGTCAAGAACTGGCATTCGGAATGGGCGAAGGTGAATGAGGCGGCATGCACATGAGTCTCGAGAATTTGAGTATGGCTTGACCATGAATGCATGCAGCTTGAGCTGGCAACACAAAGGAGCAACAAATTGAAGATACTAGGGAAATTACTGGTCGAGCTGGCTTATTAGAAATTATTACATTTCAGATGTAATGCCATGGGTTTTGGCACAGTGTTTAAGTACCTTTTTTGCGAGTGGCGGCAAAAACGAAATTCGAAATGTCGCCAAAAAGGAACCCGCGTAATTGCAGTATTTACAAAAGATAAAATCGCCCACAAGCGGCAAAAAAAATGGGCGGGACTCACATGAAAATCCTATGAGAAGCAATTAAAATTAAAACCACGTAAGCAAATACTGTCGAGCGTCGAGAGCCGCCGAAAAAAGCGCCCGAAATCGCGCACGCGAATCCACCCTATGCGAATCCAAATGCATTTTTTGCCCTCGGGCCGCACAAAAGATGCACGAAGTGAAACGTGCAATTTCGTTGAATGCATTTCGAAAAAGTACCCAAAAAAATGCCATGCACTTTTTTGCATAATGAAAAATGCAGCAGGCAAACACAAGCAACGCACACACACACACGCACACACACACGCACACTCGGCTGAGCTGAGCTGTGAAATCCAGACCCAAAAATATATTTTAAAATTAAAATGCGACTGCTTGTCGAAATGTAAACAATCAAAGGGGTGCGCTGTGCACACACGCACACACACACAGTCACACACACACGCATATACCTTGCACATGTGCAATTAAAGCACGGCAATGCACAGGAAAGAAATGCATTTTTGTGCATCTTGCAGATACTCAGACGAAGGGACACGCAAGTAGGCGAATCCAGGGAGGAAAAGGCTGTCGCACGGGGTGAGTTTCTGTCTGCAATGCGCAAATAAGAAAGCATTCGTTTCAATTAGAGCAGAGCAGCAGGCAGGAGAGCAGCGAGCACAGGGAGCCGAGCTGAATTACGCATTTCCCAGGCACCTCGAGTGCAAAGATTGACCGATGCAACTTAACAGCCAGTTTGATTGGCCCAAATGAGCGCCCGAACAGGAAGTGCATCGCATCCGTTGCGAGCTCCTCCGTTTGGCAACGGAACTGGAACTGTGCGCCAGCGCCAGCGCCACAGCCAGTGCCAGAACGGAAGTGCCAGCTCAAATGATTCTGTCAAGTGGACGCGGACACGGACACAGACACGCGGACATACGGAAACTGCTGGACAGACAGTCGGACAGCCATAAATAATGGGCGAAATTAAACGCGCAATTAGATAAAAATCAAACTAAAGCCGTAATAATTGCCCTGTGCTTAAGCAGCATGCAAGAATAATGCAAAATTGTGTCCGCAATTTGTTGCCACTGTTAATGCCGCTCACTCATTGAGTTCCACGCTAATTTCGAGTAATTAAATTAGAAGAAATTTCTAGTGGAATTACAGACAATTTACACTTATCTAAAACAAAGTATTCCCTCATTTTGTTGACTTCTTTGCAATTTTAAGTGTTGAAAATATTTTAAAAAAATTTTAAATTGGAATGACAAAATAAATAATTCTCTTATCGAATTTTATATCACAATATCTTATACGCTGACTCAATATAAATCACAATATATTCGTAAGCTGTAGTCTTGCTGAAGGTGGAGTTTTTTTTTAAGTTGTAAACCACTTGGTTTATCAACTTAGTCAGAAGATTAGTCAGCAAAGGGACTTCTTTTTTAATGTTAAAATAATTTTAATTAAATGTTATACAATATTATGTTATTTTTAGCCGTATCTAATATATCTATTTAGATAAAATGTTTTTATTAGGAATATTTTTATATGCTTCAGCAGAAAATACTAAATTAAATTCTTGGTCTCTCTCAACTCTTACTATACACCGCTAAGTCTCAAAAGATGCAGATGCGTACAAATTTAGTTGCCAAATAAATTTCGTTCCGCCCACATAAATCGCTCGACTCTTGTGCGATTTGCAGTTTCGCGTAAAAGTCGGCGAGAACGTGAACGTAAACGCAAACGCCAACGAAAACGAAAACAAACAAAACAAATAAACCAAAATGAAATCAACAAATAAGCAGCAGACGCAGCTGAGGAGCAGCAGCCCAAGCCAATGACCAAGAATCAACAGCAGCAGCAACAACAACAACAACAGCAGCAGCAGCAGCAGCAGCAACTACAACAAAACACACAGATTGCTGAGGCCAAGGAACTCGACGGCAATACAAAATTACTTGGCCTTGGTCAGGCACACTGCATGTGTATGGGTATGGCTGTGCGTATGTGTATGTGTATGTGTATGTGTATCTGTATACGTATGCACATACTATATTGAGTGCGCTGCACATATAAATATTTTTAAATGTTTTTACTGCTTGTTTTTGTGCTGCCTTTTTTTGTTGTTCCTTTGCTCTGCGCATTGTGCTTTGTGCGTAGCCTTATTACGTTTTAATTTTCGTTGCGAAAACTTGACAAGAAAGTGAAGTGCAAGAATCACATATGTAAGTAGATTAGCCACACCGTTGATAAGATACTACGCAATGCACAGCGAACCACAACAACAACAGCAGCAGCAGCAATAATTGCAAACACACACACACAGCTAATTGTTTGCCTGATAAGCCACAGCGCAGAGCAGCCCAAAGGGTGCCCCCGTGGACGACGAACTTTATTGTAGGTCAGTGAAGGCGAGCAGGAGCTGCCGAATGATGTCACTCGAGGCTTAGCCCAATGAAACAGTTCGCAGCGCGTGCTAAAAATACACGCGCATTCGCATGGCACACACAGACACGCACACACACACACACATATGAGCGCATACACTGCGCACTTGAAAACATGTCCAAATATACACGCACAAATTGCCGTTTAACCAATGTCAATGTCAACAAGCAACATCTGCAGCAGCAGCAACAACAACAACAACTACAGCCACAGCGCCAAATGCATTTCTAATGGACGCAGCATCCACGCGGAAACCGTTGCCATGTTTAGGCCATGTTGCTGTTGCTGTTGCTGCACGCCGGCAACACATTGTGTGCTGTAAGGTCATAGCTCGAAATTTTATTTGGCTGCCTGCCAAATACAAAACAGATGTATGCAGCGCCAAAGCGCCTGCGGTGTGCACGAGCACACATACACGCACTCAGACACGTGCTGTTGCACACACACACTCACAATTTGTGTTGCAAATTCACGCATTACTGTGGCTTTTGTTGTTGCCGTGGCTGTTTGGGGGCCGCTGGGGCCGTTTTTGGGGGTTGCCGGTTTTAGATGTTTAGTTTTAGATATCAATGAAGTCGAGAGCGAAAGTGTTTTCACAGCATTTACGTTTCAATTAACATAGCGTATACGCCGCGTGTGCCTGTGTCTGTGTGGTCGCTGAACTTGTGGCAGCGCCTGTGTTTTCAGTTAAATGTGCTTTAAACTGGCAATCATGTGCCTGGCAACGTGATTTAAAGCAATTGCCGATCATTGCACAGTTTATATCGAAATATCGCCGCAACGAGGAAGGCAAAAATTCGGCGATATTAACGATTTGAGATAATACTCTTAGCTCTTAGCTCATTTCATTTATCGGCTTGTTAATGATTGTGGTGAGGCGAAATCCGTATATCATCAAATTAAGGTTGCTATAGTTCGCGTTGAATACGTTCAGGTATCTTCGAATTGTGCTGTCACGTGCTGAAGTCATTCATAGCTGAGACGCTTAAGATTTCCGCTCCGATATCGTTATCTACGACATTTCACAGCGGAAGCGATAAAAACCATAAACAATATATTTTGCGAAATGGTTGATTGGTTGAAATCAACAAGCTTTAGAAGGCCAAATAATGTCATTTTTGAGAACCAAGTTCTCGGAGAATATATATTACAGACACATATACGGTAATCAATGATTTTGAAATTTTTCAAAACGTTGTCAAAAATTCAGCGATTTTCCTTTGGAGTGTCATTTTGTTCACGGTTTTATATTTTTTCTTTGATATTTAAATCTTATTGAGTTTTCAATTATTTAAAAACTTTAATTTTTTTGGTATTTTTTATATGCTACCCACTTATAAAAAATTGCATAGTTCAAGACTTTAAAGTGTAAACTCTCATACCGTCGCTCAAAATGCAGCGATTTTCTTCTGGAATCTCTTTTTTATGGTTTTATATATTGTATAATATTGCAACTAAATTTTATTAAATTTTCAATTATTAAATATTTTTTTTTTTTCATCAAAATATGGAATATTTCAAGTATTTAAGCTCATAACTTTGTCGAAAATTCAGTTTCCTTTGGAATGTCATTTCGTTCCATTTTTTGCACTCATTATACACTGTAAACTAATTTTACTTGCACTCAAAATATACTGTACAGTAATTTTCCTGTACTCATAATAAACTATACCCATAAAATACTGCACAACATTGAATGAATGATTTATTTGCCCTTTTGACTCTAATATCAAACAAATATTCTTTGTAGCAAAATTTAAGTCTAAGGAAACTTAGAGCTCTTCAGCCGAAATCGAGCCATATGGCCAAATAACTGCAATATAGCCGAAAACAATTGCAGTCTAGCTGCTCCATTGTCAACGCTGCTTCCCCCGCTTGCTACACTTGCACGCGGATTGGCCTCTCTCTCCCTCCCTCCCTCTCTTGCTTGACTCCTTGAGGCGCAGGGTGTGCCGGGTCAAGTTCAATGACCCCATTACTCACGCCACACCACGCCGCGCTGATATTTTGTAATAAGCGAGAATACTGCGAGTATTTTGTGGTTTCTGATTTGATGTCTACGCACTCCAAGCACATCCACACACACAGCGAGCGTTGAGTATGTATGTGTTTCTTTATCGCATCACATGATTCACAAAAAAGCAAATGCGAAATGGCGTCCATGACCAACACAACAGACAACAGCGAGACCAAAGACCAGAGACAGCAGCAACAACAACTCCAGCAGCAACAACAACAACAGCAGCAGCAGCGGTCACTCCTCCGCCGCCGACTTCAGCTGTAGCTGCTGCTACTCCTCCTGCTCCATATGGTATGCCATGAACTGAACCAACAGCCGATTTTTATTATTATTTTGAATACGCTTCTTGTTGCTGTTGTTATTACTCTTATTGTTGTTGCTGCTGCTGCTCTTGTTGTTGTTGTTGTTGTTGTTGTTGTTGCATTTTTGTGTATTTTGTTTTGTATATTTTTCGTCACACTTGGCAGCAGCAGCGACGCCGACAGAAGCAGCGGCAGCGACAGCAGCAGCGACAGCGACAGCGTATTTGTATTTGCACAGAGTCAGCGTCGCCGTCAACGACGACGTCATGCCCCTGTCCAGGCCCCTTTGTCCAGGCAGCAGTCGGTCGGTTGGTCGCCTGGTCGCTTGGTCGCTTGGTCGGTCGCTTGCCCTGTCGCTCGTCCCTAACCTACGGCAACCGAATTCGCACTGGGCCAGGTTCAATGAACTTTTTGGCTGCGTTCGCTGCTGTTGCTTTTGACGTTGTTGTCATCGCCAACGTCGTCGCCGTCGTCGTCGTCGTCGTCGTCGTCGTCGTCGTTGCATAAAGCGTGCATTGAGGGCGCTGGCTGGCTGACTGGCTGACTGACAGTCGGACGGACGGGCGGACGTACGGAGCGACCGACCAACTGACTGGCTATTTGGCCTGCCATGCGTGTGTTGCTGTTGTTGCTGTTGTTGCTGCTACTGTTTACTCACTGCCAGTGTGTGCGTGCATGAATGAAGCTTCTTTCTTTTAATTTTGTCAAGTTCGTTTTGAATTTCAATTTTGAGTCATGCATAAAGTGCAAGATACGACAACGAGTACTTAAGCTTGTACTCGTATTCATCGTGCTTCTTTTTCATTTTCCTATACGTGAATGCATGTGTGTGTGCGTGTGTGCTTATGTATGCATGCCTGAAGACAGTCAGCAGCTGTCACTGCGTTTTGATAAGCGTCGTTCCTATAAACGCAACTGCAAAAATAATTTAAAAGAAATTAACCACAATAACCGAAGCTGTAGCTGTAGATTCTCAGGGCGAAAAATTCACTAGAAATCGGAAACTTTTTAGAAAATCAAATTACATGGCGCAAAGAGAACAGCAAAAAAGAATGTACCAGAACCAAACCGGAACTCGAGATACCCTAAGAGAGCGCACAAGTCAGGAAAGGTTTAGAGTCTTCACTGCAAATAGCCAAGATTTTTAATACCAAATAATTACGAAATATATAAGAATGTTGTATACACTTAAATATGTCTTAATTTTCATAAAAAGAAAGTTAATAAAATAAAATTAAAATCTGTCTATCCTAAGGGCCCACATCACTAGGTTGCACAAAGCATTGTACCCGTTCGTTAGGGTCGGGCATATTACTACTTATACACAGACATACGAGACTCGTATGTGTGTCTAGCTGAGATGCTCTTGGGTTGCCACTGACGATAATGATTCTGTTCAAAATAATCAGTTTATGATAGGTGGGGAGAAGGCTGAGACTGAGGCTGCGACTGCGACTGCGACTGTGCCTGAGATTCCGCCCGGCTCTGGCTGCTCCGCTTGGTTGCCTGCTGCCTGCCTGCTCCCGGCCTGCCTGCCAGGTCGGTTGGTTGACTGCTTGGTTTGACTCGTCTCGTCTCGACTTGACTAAATATGATATGCCCTGGCAGAGAGTCAACCAAATTGTTACCACAGATATGTACTCTCCCCTTGCCAACGACAGCGATGGTGAGGCGAAAATGGGTGTAATGAAATCGAGTCAAGTCGAATCGAATCGAATCGAATCGAACTGTCGCCGATGCCGTCTGTCGAATTGTGCATTAAATGAGTGAAAAAGTAAATGAATTACTACAACTTCTGCGTTTATCTGTCAAGATGCTCGTACGTCTGTCCGTCTCTCTGGCTGTCTTTCTGTCTGTCTGTCTGTCAGCCCGTTTGCCATTTCACATGCTCGTTCTGTGCATTTGGCTGTGATTAATTACATTGGCTGCCGCTGGATAACTTCTCTCTCTCTCCCTCTCTATCTCTATCTCTCAGACGGGAGACATGGATACCACCTCTGCCCGCCTGACTTGACTTGGCCTGATCTGGTGAGGAAGCCTTAGAAATGTCAGGGCCAATGGCATGGCCCAATGCAAATTTATGACAACGTCGCGCCGAGATTTATCAACTGCCAGCGCAAACAGCAACAACACAAAGACTGCAGCGGCAGCAGCAACAACAAAGGCAGCAGCAGCAGCGGCAGCAAAGCAACAACAGCAACAGCAACAAACGAAAATAACCAGTTAATGCGCCGACAACAAATAAAATCGAAAGCCGCATCCGAAAAACCGGTTCGCCAAAGTTCTAAAAATGAAACTCGCTGCAAACACGACCAGCAACAAGACCAAAAATATTTTTTCACTGTCTGCCAAAATTGCAAGCGGGCATAAATTAACCGCATGGGGTCCAGATACATTCGCACACTGGCACACACACATACGCACACACGCACACAGTTACACTCAGAACGAGAGACAGATACACGCGTGCAAGACAAGCACACCCAAAACCACTTAAAGTCCACAATGATGACGTTGATGTCGGTCCCGACGGCCAGCCAACCACGCCAGTTGAGTTTTCAAGTGCAGTCCCCGTCGCTGATGACGCAAAAAAAGTAAAACCGGCAACGACCACGACCTCACCCAAAACCGGGCAGCACCAGCACCGCCAGCAGCAGCCGCAGCAGCAGCAGCACCAGCAACAAAAGGCAGAAGCTGCAGCAGCACCGGCAGCAGCTCCGGCAGCGCAACGCATTCGGCGGGGGCAACGGCAGCGGAGAGGCTCCACCCCAAAGCCAAAAATGCGCAATTTGACTGTACGAAAAAAGTAAACGAAAAAGCGAATAAAAACGCAGCAGAAAGAGCAACCAAAATAAATGTACAAAAAGCCACAAAAACCACAATTGACACGTCGACATTTAAATACTCTAAGAAATATTTATATGTGAAGACGACGACTGAAAGTATTTATTTATACATTCATTTATTTATATTTAATTATTTATTATACTAATATATATTTAATATTACATTTGGATTATTTTATATTATATTTTATAATTGTATTATTATTTTTTTTTTTTGTTATAATAATTATTATATTACAATGCGATTACTTAGAAATAATTATTGAAATTGCTTTCAAATTTTTTACTAAAGTTTCATTTTAGAAAAAAAATAATGATATGCAAAACGTTTATATTAATCAAATATAAAAGCCTTTAAAATATTAGCTAAAGTTAAGTTTATACTTAGAGCTAAGTCACAATTTTTTAAAAATAAATAACAAACACATTTTTCAAAAACTGCAGTTTTTCTATTAGTTTTAACTGAAAATATTAACTAAATGATGTAAATTTCTTATTTCTTTGAATATCACAGAAACCAATAGCTTAAAATGTGATAAAGGTGCAATTTCAAACATTATAAATAAAGTAAATGATGTTAGTATATAAAAGAAATTGACTATAATTCATTTTAGAATCAATTCCATTAATTTCTCAGCTTCCGTTTTTAGTTTCCTTCTGTCTGTGTTCATATGCACTTCATATGCAATGTACCCCATTTTAGTGTGTGTGTTTAACGAAAAATTTTCGTTTGCTGCTCATACAAATTTTTCTGGGCTGGCGGTTGTCGGTTACTGACCGTCCTCAAGGTTTTTCGTATTTTGCCCTTTTTGCAGCGACGTCACCGTCGACAGCAGCGGCGGCAGCGGCAGCGACAGCGGCAGAGAAACTGAGACGCTGGCAGCGTCAACGATCGCAGCGCTCAATTCCCTTCATTTAGAGCGGTTTTTGTTGCTGTTGCTTGAATTGTAGTTGTTGTTGCTGCGGTTGCTGCTGCTGCTGCTGCCGCTGCTGCTGCTGCAGTTCGTTGTTGCATTTTTGAACGTTTTACGTAGCGCAAATTACAGCAAACACGCCATCATCATCGCCATTACCAGCGTCATCATCATCATCATCATCCCATTGCCATCATCATCATCATCATTGTTGTCGTTGTCGGAGTTGCAGTTACTTCTGTTGTTGCTGTTGCTGTTGCAGTTGCAGCAAGGGCGCAGTAATAATAATAAGAGCAACAGCAGCAGCAGGAACAACAACAACAACGGGAGCTGCAACATAATCAAGATGGCAGCCACTTGCAGCAAAAAAAATTGACGAATATGCGATGCAACAGCCACAGCAGCGACGCCAACAGCGACAACGACTGCGACTGCGACTGCGACGTCGCTGGCGACTGCGAGAAGGGCAATAAACAGAATTTTAAACCCGAATTCAATGCAAAACATGTGGAGTGAAAAGAGAAGACTTGACATAAAATATGGAATCGACTGGCATAGAACGAGTGCAGCAGATCAGATCAGAGAGCAGAGTCAAGTCTTGTCTTGCTGCTGCCGCCTCGCACGTCTCTCTCGCCGAGCCACTGAAGCATAGTTTTTAATTTATGTAGCACGCACATTTTGTGTTCTTGAGCTTTTTCTCACAATTTGTTTTGGCACTGAGAGCGGCCCGAGAGCTGCAGAGATGGAAACTAGCAAGAAAAGGGGAAAGACTGGAGCGACGCCAGGGAATGCCATGAATATGCTATGCAATTAAATGAGCACCTGAATCGGTAAAGGGAGGCGTGTGTGTGTGGTGTGTGTGCATGTATAGTATATGGTGGTGGGGTGCAACACCAGCTGCCGATCTGTTTTAATGAGAAACGGAACAACGTTCTGCCCACAAAGGTGCAGCGAAAAATGTTCTCAGAAATTTTATGGCTTTATAATGGAAATGCGTTCAAATAATTCAAAATTCGAAATTGCATTTAAATTAAAGTTCATAAAATAACAATTATCTGAAGTTTAATAAATATAAATTAAGCTGCGCTGCCTTAACTGGAACTCAGCTATTAAAGGAGCTAGGGAGAACGAATTTTAAGCGAGGGGTCGTTTAGACTTCGTGACCTTCTAGAAAAATATAATAAATAAGTTTCTACAAATATTAAAAATTTTTAATATATAGTATATATCATTATAATCTACAGCTTTTGTCTTTAATTCAAATGCATTTGGCCAACTTAATTGTCCACAAAAATGAAAAATTAGCTAATTTGTCTGCCCAACTCAATTAACTGTGCTCGCTTCTCTCAGCAATAATTCGACAACGTTGCTCAAATATAATTTATAGTCTGCCACTGTATAATCAGCAATGTTTAACATTAAATACACAAAACGTAATTCATAAATCAGTCGAGCAAATTGTTCTATTGCAGCGCGCACCACATGGCGTATGCGCAATGCATAAATCATAAATGAAATGCCGAACGCTTGGCAAAGCGCACCCAAAAACCACAAACCCAAATTGGCCGTCTAAACACAGGCCAAAAACGAGCCACATAACTGACCCTGAACTAAATTTGCAAAGCGCTCAATTAAGTTGAGTGTGTGTGCGTGTGTGTGTGTGTGTGTGTGTGTGTGTGTGCTTGTGTTTACCTATATGTATGCAGGCCTATTTGCCTTGATTGCAGTTGTTGTTGTTGCTGCTGTTACATTTGCGAACGAAACTGCAAACGACAGCACGAAACGGCGGCAGCATCTAATCCAGCATCCAGTTAGTTGCATCCACAACAGGTGGGTGGCAGCCACAGCCCACTGCTGCACATGTGTATATGTAGTCTGTGCGTGTGTGTGCGTGTGAGTGTTGCTGCTGGAAATTCAATTGTCGACTAAGCCACTTCGGCAAGCGACCAGTTTGACAAATGCAACGCCCCGTTTAGGCAGCTGTACGTGTGTGTGTGTGTGCGTGTGTGGGTGTGCGCACGCTTGTGTGTTGATTGAAAGCGAAAGTGAGATGCAATTTTCGATTTAGATGCCAACTCTGCTGTTGTTGCCTGTGGTTAGTCCTCGGCCTGTGCCACATAACGCAATTAGCCTGGCAGGTGGTTAGTGCAACAGGTGCCTCAAAGACTACTGCGGTGCCTAAGCTCGCACACATGTGTATGTGTACGTGCGTTTGTGCACGGCTGTGTGTGTGTTTGTGTGTTTGCTTGTGTGCTCATCTGTGGTTTGTTTAGTCTGCAAACAGCAGTGCAGCCCCAAATGTTGCCTAAAACTTTCAATCTTTCACACCGGAAGTTAACACACACACACACACACACAACCACAGAGAGAGGCCCACAAAATTGCTGTGCACTTGCCCCAAAGGACTTTTCACTTAACCGCAATTTGCGTACTTTGTCGACTTTTGTGCCCGCACACACATGCAAACACTTAATAGTATTAAGAGCTTGGCTTGCGATTAACAAAAGCCTCGGTGTTGCCATAGAAACTACTTACATATGTACATATCTCTATATCTCGACTTCCTTGCAGCATCAGAGTTAAGTTTCCGTTAGGTTTGCATATATATAGTTATGCCTCATAGTCATTGCGTACTGCGAGCCGGTAGAGCTTTTCATTTAATTGCGTCAAATTGGATGAAACTTTTCCGCTGCCAGCGAAAATGAAATATGAAAATTAAATTCTTTTCGCTTTAGCCAGCATTTTTTTCTTATTTTTTACTCGCATTTCTCATTTCAATTAGAGCAAATTATGTAAAAAAAATTCTCTAACTGCAAATGTCAAGCGCTTGAGTTGCACTTGCCTTGCATACCCTTTTCTTTGTTAGTTTAGAGTTTTTTACATTTTATTTAAATATATAAAATGATATAAAAAGGTTTAAAAATTGAAGGAAGTTTTTAAGAAAAGAATAATTTATATAAGAAAGTCATAGTTTGCTTCTTAGAAAAATATTAAATAAATATTATATATTTTGATGGACTTAATCTACTTATAAATTAAGTGCTAAGTCAATCGACAGATACATAAAGTTAATAATCTTCCGATTTCTACCTCAGCAATCTCCTCTACTTATTGTAGGGTATACCTGTCTCGTTGCAGTCCAAGAGTCGTAGAAATGCTAATGATTTCTTCATCACATTTTTTACGGTATACAACACTTACTTAGCTCAAAGTGAGAGTGAGGCTGGGGCATAGACTAAGCTGAGGAGAGATCCCTGCCAGGATTAATGCAAAGTTGTGTTAACAGTTAATTGACTATTGGGCACCACAGTGCACCACAGCGAACTGAGCCCGATGCGATGCTAACCAAACACAAAACTCAACAAAACCGAACGCGACAAACAAAACAAAACAAAACACAGCAAAACAAAACAAAACAAAACAAAACAGTTCATTGTCGTCTGCCCAGAGACCACTTCCTCGGACATCTCGTTCTGGCATCGAGACAAGACCTACAGCAACAACAACAGCAACAACAACGGCAACGGCAACGGCAAGAATAATAGCAAAGGGGCAATATAATGCAATACAATGCAAAAGTTCTCAAGAAAATTCAGCAAAACAATTTGACAAAAAAGCGAAACGACAACAAATTCTGCCATCTTCGGCGATCCTCGTTGATGGACGTTGGCATTTTTAAATGAGTTGCGCGTTTTTTGTGCCTCCGCTGCTGCCGCGGTTGCTGCTGCAGTTGCAGTTGCCACAGCTGCAGCTGCATTAAACTATATACAACTGCAGCTTGACAGCCTGTGCGAGTGTGCGTGTGTGCGGTTGTGTGTGTGAGTTTGAGTGCCTTGCAACTTGAAACGCAATGCAAGAATTAAAAGCGAGTAAGCGCGAAGAGAAGCCCGGCCCCAGTTCCTGTCCCACTCTCGCTCTCTCTCTCTCTATATTTCTTTCTCTCTCGCTTTGTCCCTGCTCCCTCTCGCTCTCACTCTGCCCCTTGTCCCAACTGACGACGGCGACGCAGTTGACGCAGAGACCGACAAAAAGCGCGTTTTGATGCATTTGAGGCAGCAGCGACAGTGGCGATGGCACTGACCTTTCCTAATGCAGCTCGAGTTGCACGCAGTTGCCGCAGCCACAACAACAACAACAACAACAATAGCAACAACCACAAGAGGTCCAATATATAGTTGATTGTGCGATCGCTGCCTGTGGCGGCCACTTGCAAAGGTCATCTAATAAGTACATATTGCGCACATAATGGGTATTTGGGATCGTAGCATGACTCAGGCTCTGGCTCTGACTCTGGCTCTGGCTCCGGTCGTGGCTCTGGCAGCGGCAGACCCGCATGCTAAGGTCTCTTTTTACAGCCTCGCGAATTGTCATCAAATTCGCGGGCCTGACATAACAAGCAGCATTGAGAAACTCGCCGCGCAGTAAAAAAAAAGCTAAATATTTACATAGATTATCTAAATTTGATTATGTGCATTAAAGCCAACTTATGTTTATGGTAAACAATTAAAAATAAAGGAAAAAATGGCAAAAAATGGAGAGAAACATAAGGCGAGAACTTGTGATTGACGCTGGGCATGAGGGACGCGAGCGCAGCGCAAACAAATTTTTAATATGCCTTGTAATTTATGGCTAAATAAAACCAGCCCGATAATGTGTTCGTAATTCCCATGCATGGCATACGTACACATATACATATACATATACATATAAATATACATATACACATACCTATATCGTGCTAAACAGATTTGCTCAGATCACAATTTGCATATAGTTAATGCAGTAGTAGCCTTTTTTAGTGCCTCTGACTCTGTCAAAATATGCATAAATGCTGTGAGTTCTAAGTTAAATAAATAAATTGTCTTGGCACTAACAAAATATTGTAATTAATATGATAAATATTTGCCCAAGGTTACTGTACAAAAAAGGCAGCAAAACCAAATGCAACAGATCTAAACAGTCGGCCAGGCGTACAAATAAACAACAACACACGAAATGCAAAAAAACACAAGTTAAGAAAGCCACAGTCTTAAATACTCTGCTGCAAAATACCCTGCAGTGGTATACAAAACATAAGCCTGGTTGGCTTGTCTGCTCAAGAGTATTTCTATGATTCTATGCTATAATTTACCTTACATCTGCCTTGCCCTCAACCATGTCCTACTGCACAAACCTCAAACACCCTGCAGTCATGTTGCCGGGTATCATAACAAAAATCTAAATAATAGAACCAGTTATTGTAACTGCAAAAATAGTCGTATTATTTTGCTGCTGCCGCTGCTGTTGTTATTGTTGTGGCGATTTGTGCGGTCATTCGATTGTTTTTACTTTTTATTCGTTTTATTCGGACAACTTCCAGTCCAGAGTCGGGGCCATTTATTAAATCGAGTACTTAACTGATGCACTTTGTTCGAATGAATTGTCGGGGCACTCGAACTGCATATTAGTTGGGTATCAATATGAGCGGAAAGTCGCCAACTTTATCGTCCGTACACGTGCAACAAGTGAGCCACGAAATCTGCTGGAAAACTATTACCCCGTCTGCCCCATGGCAGACTCCTTTGGCCGTTAACTTTCGGTGCGATAAATTCACGTTTCCTGCACCGGGTTCGTGCCACAACAGAAGCAACGGCAGCCGCAGCAGCAGTGGCAGCTATACGTGCGCACACGCTGTGGGTGCTGTGGGTGTGCGGCTTAGCGGAAGTGGAGGTGGGCGCGCATGGTTTCCGGTTCGGCTTCACCGAAAAGCACAGTTGCCATTTGGTCCGACTTTTGTGGCCATAAAGCGGCACTTTAAGTGCCCCGAAATGCTGTGATTGTCAGCTGCAGTATCAGCGTATAATTGGCATTAGGGTCAAGCGCAATAGCACACTAGCACACTCACACACACAAACTCGCACACACACACTCGCACACACGCAGGCACACATTAAGCGGCAATTAATCAAGCCAAAACGCTTTAAGATACGAGCTAACTAGCTAGCTAAACAACAACTCAAAGCCAGGGGCAAGTGCAATGGCATAAACACAGTAACAGCCAGTAAAGTGCGGCTTGTTGAATGGTCACCGCCTTCATAGCCGACGCCAGCGCCAACGCCAACGTCAGCGTCAGCGCCAACGCCAGCGCCAGCGTCACAAAACTTGTCTTGGACCCCGACGCGCGGCTCTCGCCTGAGCACTGGCTGCACGACCTCAGCGCCAGTTTGCTAAATGGAAATGCTAGCTGCTCCTCCGTCCGTCCACCAGTCCGACAGCCAGCCAGTCCCACCGTCCGCAATGGGAAATGTGTGTTACTGTAACTGCAAACTGCAAACGGCGCGCTTCCTGTTTATGGGAAAAAATGGCCCACAGCCACGACTGAGCAGGCTTCAGAGCTGTTAAAGTAGTTGCCTGATAACTTCAATTTTGCCGGCAGAAATAGGATAAGAAATGAGTGCATAATTTTAAACTGATTTATTAATATTTATTATTTCAAAAATAAACTTATGCAATGTATTTAAGGATTAAAAAAGAAAATTACAATAAAAATATAATAATATTATTTTCTAGCATATTTAATTAAAAAATTACTTAGCTTTAGGGACACCCTTTGCATACAATTGTAGAGATACAATATATGTATTTTTCAGACTTTTAAAAGTAAGCCTAATAAATATTTAATATAATATTTTTTTATTAGAATGATAAAATCGCCAATCAAATTATTTAATATTATATTTTCTCAGAGCCAAAGTTAAATTAGTGCGAATACTGCAGAAGCTTTGCTCAAGGACTTGGTCTAGACTAAATCTTTTATGATCTACTATAGCCATCATGTATATATATATTCTCTGCTTATTGCATATATACTATAAAGAAACAGACACGTACTTGTGCGTAGCTCGACAATAGCATGCATATACGCTATGTTATGCTCTCATAAGCACTGCAAACAAATCTAAAGTTCGAGGTTGCACGACGAATGGCAACTGCAACAACAGCGACGACGGCAACAGCAAACGATAAATTTTAGGCACAAAGCAGAGAGACGTCGGCGTCGAAATCGGCATCGGCAGCTCAAATAGCAAGCGACAACAACAACAACAACGACAGCGGCACAAAGCAAAATTGGAAACCAATGAAAACCTCGACTTGCGTTATGAATGCAACCAAAATGGAGGCCAAGCGCAGCCAAAACTAAATAACGTTAGAAATACTGACAGTTTTTGGTTTTGCCTGCTCGTTTTTTGCGCGTTTTCGTATGCAGCGAAGCGTTGCATTTTGGGCTATGGGGCATGGCCACGGCGTTGCCAGACCGCCGCAAGTACAAAGCGGCGTATGCGTTATATTCGGTGTGTCTGTGTGTGTTTGTTTGTGCAGCGAATGTTTTGATGTCAAGGTTTATGCAAAGCAGAGAGGACAAACAACTACACACAGACGGTGCTATATAGATATGCTCCGTTGTATGCAACGCTATCAGAAGGTGTCGCCCCCGTCGCATGTGGCGCAAAAAAACCCCAAGCAGACAATCGCAATTATTGCTAATTTATTATTTATAAATGTGTGCGATTGGCACTTTCGTAAGCCAGCAAACAATTTCCGCATTTTACTTAACGCCGCGCGCACTGAGAAAAATTAATAAAACATCAAAGTAATTTATTTAGAGGCAGCAGCAGAAACAGCAACAACAAAAACCAGAACGAGAACAACAAATCGCACACCAAACTAAGTAGATAAAACAATTTAATTGAATTTGTAAGCACACAAATTAATGGCCGCTGTTGTTGCAAATAAATGCAAATTAAGTATTTAGAATAATGCGAAAACGGCAACAACAACAACTGCAGCAGCAGCAACTAATGATGACTTTGTTTTTGTTGCTCAATAAATTAAGAAAATGTATAAATAAAATATTAGGCAGCCGGCGCTTTGCGAACTGAGGCTGGGGGCGGGTCGCAGCCAGCATGCAAAAGAGTTGCAGCTGCAGCGCGACAACGGCAACAACAAAAAGCGATAAACCAGCAACAACAGCAACAATAACAGCAACCGAAATGCATTGGCAAAGCCGCAACAAAAAACTGAACAACGGATAGAAAACAAGATTTCAAGGTAAAGAACGCAATCGAACTTGACGTACTTGAACAAAATGTACAACAACAACAACAACAGCAACAACAACACGAAAGCAAATAATGTGAAATACGAAAAATTGGCTACGTTTTGGCTAAATCGCTGCGAACCAAGTGGCGCATTGAGTGCTGCACTTTTGAAGTCTGTGCGACGGAGTCGAGACTCCATGGAGCGTCTGCGTCTTGCCTCTGAATGCGATCGATTGGGTATGGTGAGTACTCGTATTCGTTCTCCTATAAGCAATACGAATTGCATTGAAAGCATCCTTCAGTTGACGGCAAAGAAGTGCAGCGCTGCACGCGGATAGAGCGTATTAAGACCTTTCGATAGTATCACAAAAAGTAACTTTTTGGTTGGCGCAAGGCTGACTGCTTGGATTTGGCTTTAAGAACTCTTAAGATTTTTTTTGCATGAAAATTATTGAAATAAAAATAATAAAAAATACTCAAACAGGATTTAAAAAAAAATTAATAAAAACATTTATAAATTTCAATATATATTTTATTTATAGTTTGGATAGATTTCGATAAAATTAAATAAAATGTTTTATTTCTATTAAATGTTTAAAAAATGTGTAAAGTTAAGTAAAAGATCTATGAACTTATACTTATTTATTATATTTCAATTTTAAAATATCTTAAAAACGATTCTGTATACAAAAAAATAAATACACATTTTCAGATATTCTAAATAGTTTCTATTCAGTTTATTAAAAGAAGCTGTGTGAAGTGATTTCTGTCACTTTTTTATAAAGTTTTGCATGTGACAATTATTAATTATTTTTAATATATATATTAATGAATTATTTTCTTATATAGTGATTAAATTTCAACAGTATTTTATGTAATATATTTCACACTAATTTGATTACTTTTTTTTTTTATATATTGTAGTATAATTGATTCAGTTTAATTTTCTTCTCTGAACTGGTTTGCTACCACGTTTTTAGGCCATTTAGCTTGGCCATTCTTTTTGCATCTAACAAAAACTCCGATCACATATGCAATCTGTTTCGATGGCAGGTGCCAATTTGGTTGAACATTGTTAACGCTGCGCACAGTGGTCGATGGGGTGAGAACAGTTTTAATCACAGTTTCAATCACAGATCTAATTATGCTTCTGTGTGTGCGGTGAGCGAGTCAATCAAAACGGCGCTGGGGCCAACAATAACTGTCGCAAATTGCCAGACTAACTGCTAGCACAGGCCAGTGGGGCAGGCTGTTAGGCTGTAAGGCTGTGTGGCAACTGTAGATGAGAAACGGCCACCGTTATAGAAAACTAAATCGCAAACAAATGAGACAAATTGAACGATGGAGAAACATTTAATTGAAAAATCAGTGGCGACATTAAGAAAACGGCAACAAAACTATTAGAGAACAGTTCAGTGTTAACAATGCGAGCGCCATTTGTGTGTGCCACAAATGCTACCAATATGCGATATATATATATATATATATATATATATGTATATATGTATCTGTATGTGAGCATGCAAAACGGCAGCAATGATAAAACTGAAGTAGAAGCCGAGCCAAATGAAAGCCAAAAACACAACGAGCTCAAGTCAATTTCAATCAAGGTGGGGGCCCGCCGCTGCTGCTATAATAGCTCTGCCAATCGGGGCTAGAGCAGGGGCACGGAAAACATGATGTGCTGCTGCTACCTCTGCTGCTGCTGCTGCTGCAACCAACGGAAGGCGAACTATTATCATTCTAAAAGATATGAGGCATGGAAGCGCTGAAAACTTTAGCTAGTACGACAGCGTGTCGGGGTAAGGGCACAGCCAGCGTAGAGCTAGAGCCTCATACAGGGGAAGAAGGCGGCAGCACAATCGTACACACACACACACACACACGCACACACAGTGGCTGCAACCTTATTGCTGCAGGGAATTTGTGTTGCAGATTGCGCCCAAGCGACTTGCAATCGGACGTGCGGACTGCGGCTGGGACTTCGACTGGGTCTGGGACTGGGACTGGGGTTGGGTCTAAGCTGCTGCTGCTGCTGCTTTGCACACCTGTTGCAAGCATTTTGCATGCAACTGGTTACTGACGCTGCGGCTGCTGCTGCTGCTGTTGCTGCTGCTGGCTGCGGCGGCTGTTGCTGTTGCTGCTGCTGCTGCTGTTGTTGCCACTGATGATGATGATGTTGTTGATGGGCAGCTTTGTAATTTGGGCTCATGAAAATTGCATGGCCCGGCCATGGCTTAAAGCTGCCAAAGGAAAACTAATGCAATATGAAAAGCACAATTAAATTGCCATTAGACTTTTGGCTCGCCGCAGCAGCCACCCAAAACGCGGCCTGCCGCGCAGCTGAGTCTCTGCGAAAATGTGTCAAACATGTGAGCGCAATGCGAGACACACACACACACACACACACTCACACGTGGAGCGTATTGCCCCTGCCTGAATAACTCACTCAGCCGAAGACTCACTCAACAGCTTTGAGCCAGTTCTTTGCCAGCAGACAAACTCACCACGGCAGCTCTGCTCGGGCATTGGTTAACCCCTGGCCCCTGTCATATGTGCGAGCAACAACAAAACAACACGCGTCGCACTTGGAGCGACGGCAAAAGCGAACTTGCAGTTGCCTACTGCAAAATATGCTAGGAAATTTTCGAAAAATTGTAACAAAAATATTTTGAAATTTACTAAATATTTATGAAATATTTATTTAATATATATGTTTTATTATTTATATTTTTTATATTTATTTATATATTTGAACTTTACTTAAAAGCTAGGCAATATTTTGTAGCATGCTGCAAGCTCGCAATTGTGCAGTTTTCAAAACTTAAACTCGAACAATACGGGCAAACTGATGTCTGTCGAAAGGGTTTTCGCAGCGAGTGCACAAGAACTGAGAACGAGTTGAAAAGTTGACACCTTTGTTCGGCGAGCATTTGATTGCCATATTTATGGAAGATAAAAAGGCAACGGCGACAAGATTAACCGCATTATTCTAACAGAAACGAGTTCCGTGGCAAAAGGCAAACTCGAATTCAACCCTTTGGCAAGAAGGAAAAATGCAAAAAAAAATATATATGTATATATAAAATAAAATACTAATAATAAATAATTCACGAACGAAATATGCAGTTTATGTAGAGCACAAACAATGCGGCGCGAGACGGAAGACGGCAGCAACAACAACAACAACAACTGCGAAGACTGCAGGCAAGGCAAAAACAAAGGGCCGCTTGCATTGCGAAATTCGAGCAGGCTGCTGCATCTTCAAGATGCAATTTACATACACACACACATACGCACACATGATGCATCCCATACAACAAGGGCGGGAAGGGGTCCCCAGAGGCTTGGCTTGATAAGCGTTTTTTTGGTGCCCCGACATTTGATATGCAAAGCAAGACAGAGACAGAGAGAGAGAGGCCTGCCACTGTCGGCAGCATCACAAAAACAGCAGCCACAACAACAACAACGAGTACAACAACAATGGCAAGAGCAACTGCAACTGCATCCTGTTGATAAGTTCTTTCTGCTGCTGCGCCAATTGAGACTGCGCGCCGCGTCTCAGGCAGCGCGCCGCATCCGTTCTCAGCGCGGCGCAGGCCCCACAAAATTTACGGTTTTGGTCTAATTCAGCCGCCGTCTGTCGATGCTGGCAACGCTGTTGGCCAAGGAAGTAAACTGATTTGAAAAGCGGTCGCAACAGGAACCAAACAGGAAGCTGCTGCTAAATTGTATCTGGCTCATTAAAGCAGTTAGCTGGGTTAGATCGGGCTAGTCTACGGGGCGCGAGACCGGGCCAGGGCCCAGCGGATGTGCACAGCCAGACAATGATGGCATTATTTATTATTTACAAATTAAACGCAGCAGCATGAGCTCTGCCCGATGATTATGGTTCATTCCACACACACGCACACACACACACAAACTTACTCGACAGTTGTCAGCAGCTTAAAAATGTGCGCGAAATTACTTTTGTTTATTATAATCACGCTGGATGCGTGCGAGCTGGAGAGGCCCGCGGCTAAGTCAGCTGTAAGACCTATTTTAACCCCGGCAACAAGCACAAAAAACGCGTCAGCAAATGACAAAAGCTGCTGCTGCACACAACAAATGCTTTCTGCGCGTATGTGTGTATGTGTGTGAGCTGGTGTCATGCTGTTAAACAAAGTGCGTAGCCTATGCCCGCGAGCTAAATTTTTTATTAAAAAATAATCACTCACCCACACACAGACACAGAGACTGCTTAAAACAAGCATGCTTCGAGGCGCTGTCTAAGCTTTTTGCATTGCATTTTGAAAAATTATAAATACTGTAAGTTAATTTATATTAATTTTTAATTTAATTTTTATTAAAACAGAGTTTCCAAAATTATTTTCTTATCCTTTTAGAAAAAGAACAAAGAACATTCGCTTAAAGTCGCGATTTTGTTGCTTCATTTAATAAAATTATTATTAAAATGTAATATTGGAAATTAAAATTAAAATAAAATGAAAATTATTAAATATTAAAATTGCTATTAATATTATAAATTAAAAGCATTTTTTATATTAGGTTGGTAATTTTCCTAGCTTAGCTATATTTTTTCCAACATTATACATAAACAGTTATACATATTTATTTAAAAAGTTTTAGTTTTATTTCGGAATAAAATATATTATAAATTTACAACTTCATATACCAGGTATCTAACAGTCGCGCGCACTCCAAGCGTTCTCAATTCGCGGAATTCACGCCAAAAGTGCGATTTCTGCAGTTTTGCGGTTTTCATTAATGTTGCATGCTTTGCGGCGTCGGAGCAGTCATTGTGCGACAAACTCAATAGATCTGCTGTAATTGCCAGCGCATTAACTCAATATTTGAAAGTAAATAAAGGCTTAACTACGGATTGGGATTAACGTTTGTATGCAAAGCAAATGAGGCTAGGCCCCACTACTGCCGGGCCAAAATGCTGTATCTATACACAAGTGTGGCCAGTGCGTGTTTTAGTGCCTAGTGCCCTTCCTCTCTGCAGCTCTCCGAATATGTGCTATATAATTGCAGCTCCCCCAAACGGAAGGAAACTTCGGCAGGCGAGTCCCAGTTTGGAATAGACTGCGTTGCAACGCACTCGCTCTCACTCACTCCTGGCGAGGCCAATTTTCCCTTTTTTGCAAACAGAAACAGAAAGAGAACTGCACTTAACGGGGTTGTTTAATAATAATAATAATAATAAGAAACGCGCAGCGAAAGCGGCTGGGGGCAGATCAATACGCCTGGCTTTGTGCGCAAACGGGCCAATAACTGTGCCCCCTTCTATGCGTGTGTGTGTGTGTGTGTGTGAGTGTGTTTTCAAATTAGAAAATGCAAAAAGTGCGTAAGAAGCAGCAAAACATACACACACACACACACATACATGTAAGCATGGTCTGTTGGTGTGTGCGTGCCTGGTCATTGGCCTCGATAAAGGCAACCATCCGAGTCGCGCCTGCAAACAACTTTTGTGGCAGGCCTCGCTTTTTCGAGTGAAATTTTCAAAACGAAATTAAAATTTTACGCATTTGCTGCACACGCACACACACATGCACGTGGAGTGCTACTTTGGTCATAACTGGGCGCACACATTACGTAATTAAGGCCTACCCAAAAGCACTTCAGACTTCAGGCGCTGCCCTCGGTGCTCGGCCCGTTTATTGACTGGCCTGCCAATCAAATTGTGTATTCTGCACAAATTGTAGCTGCATTTTTGATTCCATTTCCAGTCCGTTCTGCCCGGGCCGTTCGAGCCCAGTCGGGAGTCGTTGCGTGTGCCAAATAACATTTTGTGCAATTTTTTTACGCACTCGCCCCGAGGATACGTTCGGCCCTAGACGTAGTTCGGGCTGAAGCTTATGCTCAATTAGAGCCGTTCAAATCGTTCTGAAAGCAATTAAACAATTTTTCAAGCCATTTCAGTCAATGACGCATTGTGAATTGAATGCCAGCGTGCAGAGTGAATCTGATCCACCGGCGGGCTGTGCCAACTGTCAGCGCATCTTGACCTAGACCAAAGCCGCTTACGTTGACATGGCAATGCGGCAGGTAACTGCTCTGTCCGCCTGCGTATGGTATTGCTGGTGCATTTCTCATTTGTTGGGCTTCCCTCTGTTTTTTTTTTGTAACTTGGGAAATTGCAATTTTACAGGATTTTACAGAATAAAAATCGAATTTGTGTCTTTCTATTGCAGCAGCAATAATTCAATCTTTTATCAGTAAACATTGTTATCCTATATAAACGATTGTACCCAATTCCAATTCTCATTAAAATCAAATTAATTAACTCAATTTCGAGCAATTCGTTTTGATGACTTGATTAAACCGCGCAACGTGACGTATGCGCAATGTGCCTAATGCCGTCTAAGTACGCAGTTTATGCGCCAGGCTAAATAAAACAGCATGCAGCAAGCTAAATAAAAATAAATATTTATTACAAAGTACCCCAGCATTATTGCTGGCGTACTACTCTCTCTCTCTCTCTCTTTCTCTCTCTCTCTCTCCCTTTCTCTCTCGCTCAAAGCCTGCTCGAGCTGCATTTATCAAAGTGAGAAACCTACGCAGTCATCGCGCGGCCTTTGATGAAGCGCTTTTTTTGCGGTCACTCCAGGAGAAAGAGAGTCATCAAAGCCACGCACAGCAACAACAACAACAACAGCAACAACAACAACAGTTGCAGCAACTAATGTGGCATAACAAAAGCAAATAGCAGCGAGCCCAAGGAGCAAGCCTGCCAGTGAGCAAGAGGGAGAGAGAAAGAGTATGAGACTAAGAAAGAGCTGGGTATAGGCAGAGAGAGAGAGAGGAAGAGGCAGGCAGACAGAGGCAGAGAGAGGGAGAGAAGATGGTGTCCGACAGGCCGCATAGAGAAAACGGCTTATGGGGCCGACAGCGACGCCGCAGTCGACGCCAACGACAACGACGACGACGACGACGGCGACGCTTTATAATGACGCCTGTCTTTGGCCCATACGCTTTGGGTAACATAATCGGTCACTGACTTGGCATTTGGCGTGGTAATTCGAGAACTCTTTGCGCCTCAATTGTTGCGGGTGGTCAGGGTGGAGCTGCCAGTGCTAAGCTGAAGCTGGTACAGTCCGCCACTCGCACTCTTTCGAGCTGCCCCTGCCTCTCTCTCTCGCTCTCACTCGCTCTTCCGCACTCTTTCGCTGGAACCTACCACAATCAAACTGGCATTAACATTACGCCGAAAAGCACAGACTCGAGCCACGCACAATAATTTATCACTTGCCCCGCAATGCAGCGGAGCAGCAGCAGCAGCAGCAGCAGAGGAACAGGCAGAGGCAGCAGCAGCAGCTCGAGAGGCACAAGTTGCCCCGGCACATTTCGGTTTCGTTTGGCGAATTCGGTACGTAATCGAGTGCGGCAGCGAGCGGCTGCAAAACAGTCTTCACTTTCGTGCTAAATTATATCATCCTCGGCGTCGTCGTCGTCCAAATTGCCAGCAGCGGGCAGAGGCAGCAGGAGGCATCCGATACGCCTTGCAGTGTCTGCGTGTGTGTGTGTGTGTGTGTGTGTGTGTATAGGGGAGCCGCAGTTGCCTCGTTCGAGTGCAACAAGTTTGCCAGCGGCTTGCAGCACTTTTCTGAGTTGTTTTTGGGCACACACACACACGCACACACACATGCAGGCCGTGCCACAAGCTGTGGCACTGCTCTTGCCTGCCCTGCGTCGCCTGGCATATTCGTCAATTTTTGTGCGCATGCAATTTACGCAGCGTCGCGTCCCGGCGCAGAAGGAAGGCAGTCGGGAGTCGGGAATGGGGAGAATACGAAAAACCTTGAGTACGGTCAGTGACCAGAAAAAATGCATAAACATTTTTGTGCTCGGCCGAGGCGAAGACGGCGTCGACGTCGACGTCGACGTCGGCGTTGCAGCCACTCAATTGCAAATTTTCGGAAATTTTGTTTTCAGCAGCAGACTGAGTGAGCAACAGAGAGAGAGAGAGAGCGAGAGAAAGAGAGAGAGCGAAAAAGAGAGCGGCAGTGGAACGAGAACAGCCGAGAGGCACGTACGATCGCACTTGGCAGTCGCATTCGCCCGATGTGGGCATGTGCTGCGAATTGCGGATCGCGGATCGCGGATTGGGGGATTGGGCTTTGGGGACTGCAGACTCGAGAATATGAAAGAGGAACAAGGAATGGGGCATGCGGCATGAGGCATGCTTATTGGGCTGCCTTAATGGCCGGCGTATTTTCGGCATACGCTACGCACATTTGGTGCATGTGCTTGTGTTTATTATGCCTCGGCCCCAGCCGGTTTGTGCCGCTGCCACATCCACTGCTGCGTCTGCCGATCCACTGCCATAATTTTTGTTTATTTTCTGTTGTGCTCAGCTATTTTTTCGGGCTCCCCTCGCTCGGGCAATCGCTCTGGCACTCGATGCGCGCGGTCTCTGTGCAATTATCAAGGACAAATGTGCGTTGAACTTGATCTCGCTTTTCATTGCTACGCAGCGACAGCTCATTTGCAGCAGCTTCGCTCTCTCTCTCTCTTTCGCTCTCTCTCACACACAACAGAGTGTGCTCTGCTCCTTTCCCATTTCTTGCGTTTTTTGTTTACATGCGCAATTTTATATTTAGATTTTGCACTTGCCACACTGTGTGTGTTGCATGCGTCGCGTTGCATGCTGCCTGGCCCAAAACTGCAGTAAAATGCATTAGTTTAATGCAGCAGTAGAGGCAACTAGTGGAAGAAGCTATAGCTGGAGCTGTAGCTGAAGCTGCAGCCCGTAATCGAGCCTGTAATCAAGATAGAATCTAAAGCACCGATTATAATGCCGAATTTATTGATCGTGCCACGTCCGCTTGCGGGCATAAAAAACGCAAAGAATGGCACTGCGAATTTGATGCTGCTCTGCCAGCACTGCCTGCACTTTGATTTGAGCTGCTTGTCCAAAAATAAGATTGCATCCGTTGCGGTTTTAGGAGTCCCAGCGAACCCAACGCCAGTCCGAGCTGCCAGCGCGGCCTGCGCTGCCTCGGCGTCTGCTGTTCGTTAGTGCAGCAAGGTTGCAGCAAGCTGAATTAAGTTGTTATGCCGGGTATTAGCCAAGGTGTTGCTGCCGCTGCAGCTGCCACTCGGACGAGCAGGAGTCGAGCTGCCGACGAGCTTCGGCATGGGATTTCGGGCGCAGCTGAAACTTAGTTGCCGCATAGAGCGAACGATGCTAGCCGCATGCGAATGGCCACTAGGAATGCGCGATGCAACGCAAATGACGGCAGCTTGTTGCAGCAGCCACCAAATGCGTTAATATCGAAGCAAGAGGCACAAGAGGCATAATTTACCATATTTTATATATAAAAGATCAATCATTTATTTTATATATAATATATATTTTTATATATATATAAATTATTAAATTACAAAATAATTTATTTTATATATTATACCTATACAAGATTAAGGGCTTGATTATTTTTAAAACTCTAGCTTATTCCGTCAGTGGTATTTTATCGATATATAGTAATGGAATTAGCTAGCCGATCGATCGTTTCACGAGTTTAAACTTACGCAAAAAATAAAATATAAAATTATTTACTGTGGTAAAAACAATATTATGGTATGCATATTAAAAATAATTTAGTATATATTATTGCTACAGATAAATGCCAATTGATACAGTTATCGATAGTATTTTCCTATTCCACAATAACTCACATTTCAAGCCAGAAACAAGACTAGAAAGAAACCCCATAGATAACTCTCCGCCATGCTATAAACATTGCCAGCAGCCTGTAAAGATCACTTGCAACTCTGATCTAATATCAACTAACGATAGTATTTACTATGCCACAATAAAATAATTCCAACTAACGATAGTATTAGTACTATGCGACAATAAAACATTTTCCAAATGTCTCGCATGGCATGGTCTGAAGTGAAAACGCTGAGAAAGAGAGAAAAAGGAACTCACAGAGAGATCGCTGCGCTGCGATAGGCATGGCCAGGAGTACATAAAGATCATTAGAGCCTGCGCTGATGCACGCTAATGGCCTCGGCGAATGGCGAATGATGGACATGCATCAGCCCTATAAGCAAACTCATCCCAGCGATTTTTAGCATTTTTAGTTAATTTACCCGAGCGGCAGGAAAAACATTTGGAATTCCTCTGGACAGGCGAATAGGTGGATGGCGGGATGGCGGGAGGGCGTTGGGGCACGATGGGGAGACGGATCGAGATGGGGGACAGTTGCCACAAGTCTCAAGCGCAAAAATCTCTTGCATTCGATCGTTTATGGCATTTTATTTGGCGCGTCAGCAAATGTTTGTAAGCAATTTATTTATGACATTTTTTGCAACCGTTTAGAGGCCTCTGCTGCGGCTGTTGCGGCTGCTGCATGTGCTGCTGCTGCTGCTGCCGCTGCTGCTGCCACTTGTGTTGCATTTGCCAGTGTTGTTTAAATGCTGAGCGACACATTTGCTGACTTGGAATCGTGCGGCAATCTGTGGCACAAAAAAACCTGGCCGCATGACGCGTCCAAAAGCGCAATGAGGCACAAACTTGTAATAGCTAACAGCAACATTGTGGTAGAAATGCAGCAGCAGCAGCAACAGCAGCAGCAGCAGCAACATGGACATGGTCAGGGAGCCAGAGTCAAAGTCAAGTTCCATATTCATTAGTTACAATATAAATACAACAACACTAGAGACGGCAACAACAACTGCGACTAAATGCAGCTGCTGCTGCCACTGCTGCTGCTGCTGCTAATGACTGCAAGGTGTCTTGGCCAGGACAAAGGCCTTCGCATTGGCAAATTGCAGCGCCATAACAATTTCCATTACAAATATTTAGTAAATTCGAACAATTTGGTGCTGAAATGAAACCATAATCTGACGCATTTTGAATAGCAATTAGGGGCAGCAGCTGCTGCCCCATCGCGCTCTGCCTGCCGCTCCGCTAAACTGTTTGGCAAATTGATGGCAAGGCCGAAAACAGGAAAATCTAAAGCAACGAAAAATCAGCGCGCTGCTGGAAGAGTTGTTAACAAGTGAGGGAAAAACCAGATTTCAGCCTGGGGGCCGGATATGACCAAATTGCTAGGGTTCCCGTCCCGGCCGGTAATTGGCAATGCGGCAGCAGCAGCAGCCACCAGCAGTTGCAACAACAACGACAATTTTTTTTCGTGCTGCGCAAAAAGTGCTGCAAAAATAAATATGAGCTCAGCAGCATCAAGGGCCGGCAGCAGGTGAGGGGCGCGGCGAGGAAAGTGGACAGACTGGGGGAACACAGCAGGCCGGAGTTTTTCTTTTTAGGCAAAGCCAAACGCCGGCCAAGACAGATGTGCGACATTGCAATTTGTTACAGTTGCAGTTGCATTAACGGCCAACTTGTGAGCCTGGGCGAGGCCTGCGATCTCGGTTCGGGGCCGCATCTCGGCCTGCCTGGGAAGTTGGCAGCCAGCTCTGGCTGTGAGAGAGCAAAGCAGAGCAGAGCAGGGCAGAGCAGAGCAGAGCAGTGCAGGGCAGAGCACAACCTAAATATTTTAATGCCCCGGCCGCATTGATGGTTCGCTTTTTGCGCTTGGCTCTGCGACTCGGCGACTCTCCGACTCGGGGGTAATTAACATTTTTTGCGTGCACAAATATTTTTCGACTTGCGAGCGCGAGAGAGAAAAAACCGCCAGCAGCAACACATGAAATTCACAGCAGCAGCAGCTACAGCTACAGATACAGATACAGATACAGAGGCAGCTACTGCTACTGCTGCTGCTGCTGCTGCTACTGCTGCAGCATGAAACTCAAACAAATTAAACTTGAGCTAAGGCCAGAAGAACAACACGGCAGCCAAGTGAAAAAATAACAACAACAATCGCAGAAGAGGCCTGTGGAAAACGTAACAAAATATGTTTAAATGCAACCAAGTGAGTAAATTGTGCGCAACAACTCGCAAAAAAGAACGAGAAACTAAAACAGAAAAACTCAATGTTCTGTTTATGTAGCACACACACACACGCACACACACACACACTCGCACACACGCAGTGAATACTATACGTATGTAAGTACTTCATAAACTAAGCAAATTATTATTTGAAGGCGCACGTCCCAGGGTTGCCACCGGCTTTGACTTTGGGCCCGACTTCGCCTCAGCTCGGCTTGCTTCGACCGGGTTCGGTTGGGTTCGGGTTCGACTTGGGTTAGGTTGGGTCTATGCCTGGGCCGGCGGTGCTGTGCACTTGTACAAAAAAAATTAAATTGTTTTAATTACGCGCTGCCGCAAATTGTGAGATTGTTGTTGTTGTGGGTGCCGTTGGCGGGAGGCAAGGGAGCTGCAGCGGTTGCACAGTTTATTATTTTTGTTGTTGGGAAAATTGCTGCCAAATTGCGTTAGCTTTGGCTTTGCTGCATTAGCCAGAGCGCAAAGGGCAGGGATGAGGAATGAGTTTGATGAATGTAAAGTAAAACAAAATATGGGGAATTAAATTTTGGGTTGATAAAAATTGTATGCATTTAAAAAAACACTAAACAAATTAGTTTATGCAATAGTTTCTTCCATTATCACAATCTGTGAAGTTTCTTTAATTTTACAGCTGTTTGACAACCCTGCTTTCATAATGCATTTAATCATACCATATATATTTTTTTATTCCCCATACCCTGTAAACATGATATGCGTAAATGGTAACTTTCAACGTTTTAAATTTGTGAATTTATATAGATATTATTTATTATTACTTCTATATAATTATATTATATACAGATAATTTTCAATCCTTTCATAGGGTATAAATTAGTCGTTAAATTCGTTTCTCTTGTCTATCTTTAATTGTTGCTACATAGAAAAATGCAAAAGTTTGGTTTGCTTTTGATCTACATAAATAGAGAAAAGTGGGAGGCAACGCGTTGCCACACCACTCTCCCAGCTCAGCACAGACTACCCTTTTCCCGCAAATGCCACGAAATTTTTTCCACTTTACATTTTTTGCGTGTGTTCTCGTTTCGGATGATGGGCCAAGGGCAGGTGGAGGCTGCAGGCAGCATGCAGCAGGCAGCAGGCAGCAGGCAGAAGGCAGCAGTCGAACGCGGCGCCGCCAAGACAGACAACGAGTTGCCGCTGAGCCATTGATAATTACCAGGTTCTTACATAGCGCTCTCTTTCGCAGCCCCTCCCTGCCCCCTGCACCCCTTCTACCACATCCCGCACTGCAAGCTGAATTTAGCAAATTTATGTTTGCCTCGCATGCGCTTCGGTGTGTGCAAGCGTGTGTGCCGGTGTGTGCCCGTGTGTGGGGCGCCCGCGCTGCGCATAGAAGTCAAGTCAATCTTTAGACTGTTTTTACATAATTATAACAGTGCACTGCGGCTGCTCTTATTGTTTTCATTTTAATTTAAATGCCTAAACAATAATTTCAAGCAATTTTCCGCAGGGTTATTGTTTTTGGTTAATGCATGCGATGGAAATCAAGTCGAGTGCAGCTGCCGCAATTATAAAAACAACTTCAACTCCAGCCCAACTCCAGCCGACTCCGACTTTATGCAAATCGCAAGCGGGCAGACACGAAAATCCACAGGCCTCCAAGAAGTTCCCAATTAGCCGACTTCCTGGCCCGGGCCGCACCTGGCTGGCAAGTCTATAAATTCATCTGGGCAAAAGCCACAATATCCGTTTGCTATTAAGATCCTCCGAGGATTCGTCTCTATAAATTTTACGCACAATTCACGCAGGCAGATTTCGGGCACGCGGCAAGAAGATAAACCCGCATTGCTACAAATGGGCGCTGGTTTCCGGTTTCCGGTGCAGATAACCCTTTTGTGCGTGCCAGCTAAATTTACGGTCGACACCAAACGGGGGAACCTTCAATTTGCCCGCGCCCCTGCAGTTGCGTTAGGTGCGTGCAACCGCATGGGGCACCGAAATGCGTACAGTTGTGCTTGCTGCCGGCCATTTTGCCCCGTAGCCGTTGCCGTGGCTTATGCAACGCATTTCGCCTGTATCGATGTCTCCTCCAACTACAGCTGCAGCAGTGTGTGGGTATGCGTAAGTGTATGTGTATGTGTGTGTGAGTTTGAAAAATATCAATAAACGGCCTCGCGCCCCTCTCCACACCAATTGCTGCTTTTGACTGCGTGCATTTTATTTATACATATTTATTGCATATTATAAATTTTACATAAGCCTCATTATGTACATATGTAAGCGTATGTAATGCGCGCCTGACCCCGCCACCTTTGCGGACGTTGCGGGTCGCCAATTTACGCACAACGATGTCTTGTGGGTGTGTGCATGCCTAGTACCGCCACCCGTGCCCCCTGCCTGTGCGCCTGCCCCTCTCGTAGGGGTAGTTGCGAACCCGAACCCGAGCCCGCTCCGAACCTGAGCCCAATCCCCATCCTGTTCCGAACCGCAACGGACGATCTGCACCTTTGGCTCGCCCTCAAGTCACCCCAACGTGTGCATGCGTGAAAATTTTTCCACCACATCGATTACTTTACGCAAATTAGTGCGTAGATATGTATTTTGCAAAAATGTTCTATTAATAATTGATGTGCTGCTAAACGGGCGGCACGCCACGCCACGCAAACCCCGTTTTCGGTACGCGCACCTACCGACATGGCCAGAGGTGTATGAGAAGTTGTGTGCGTGTGCGTGTAGTGCGTAAGTGCGCGCGTCGTGCATGCGGCACGATTTACATTGCGATACTTTGAGCTGCACTTAATTTGAATTGAACGCTTAATTTAGCAATTTCGCGCAATTAGCTGTGACAGCTGAGAGACAAGCAGACAGACGAACCAACGGACAAGACGTAACGGTATGACAAATACGGCGATTAGAGAACTGCTTTGAAGTTGCAAAGTATCCTTAAGTTCGATGTGATGCGACAATAATCTCGGTGAGTCTATAGTTTTTATAAGATCTTAAAAACATAAGTATGGTAAGTTTTTTCTAAATTCTTAAGTTTTATTTAAAAGATAAACATTTTAGTTAAAATTGTACAATGCCAAAATTATAAAAGAGTATAAAAGTAGAGTAAGCTACACTCGAGTGCACTCGACAGTAAGATACCAATTGCCTTTGGCCGTTTAAAAATAATTCTTAATTTAAATACGACGAATAAACAACAACAAAGCATATTTCAAAATTGGTTTTCTGTATAAAACTTCTGTTTTATTATTGTCACGATTGAAAGAAAAAATAAAAATTCTGTATAACTACTCTCACGATTGAAAGAATATGAACTACATCTGTTTCTGCTCTCACGATTGAGCGAATAATTCGTCTAACTGCTCTCGCGATTGAAAGAAGAATAACAGTCTGCGCTCGCATATTTTCGGCATATGCGCTCATGATTGAAAGAGGAAGAATATGATTAAAGCCGAAAGAGCAGCTCGTCTATTTGCTCTCATGATTGATAAACGAAGATCGGTTCGTCTTACTGCTCTTGCGATTGAAAAAAGAAGAAAATGTCTCTTTAACTGCTCTCACTATTAAAAGAAGAAGAACAGCTCGATACGTTATGCTCACGATTGATAGGGAAAGAGCCTCTTAAGTTGCCATAACCAACGATTGAAAGATTGATTGAACTTACAAAAAACAATGAGCTACTTTCGCAAATATTGTGATTGTTATCTTTATTTATCCTTACAACAAAATGTATTGTTTTTTAATCGTAACCATTGGTAGTGGGTAATCCGTAGTAGCTCAAGTTCTTCACATCATAGATTCCCTTTAGAAAAGCTAGAACAGCTGATTGCCTCCAAGTTGTGTTTAGAGCTGAGCTCACTTGACACTCAGCACATACCTCCGAGCTGGGAAACTGTAATTTCGGAAACTTGGGATCTTCTGTGGAGTCGCCAGCCAAGCGTTGATTCACCTCATTGTGAGCCTGCCAAAGCCAGAGGATTTCCTCGTCTCGATTGTTCACGGCAAAAATACGACGACGCTGCGACAAGCCCAGAAAGTGTTGCACGCAATCCTGACAACCGAAAAAGTGCTCGACAAAGCCGTGAATCGATTGCAGAACTGCACCCGCAGGCAAAACCATTGATTTAGACGTCTGGACGGTCAGAAAGTGGAACAACGTCCACAGGGAGCAGGTGAATCCACGCTGGAAGGGACCCGACGAAATGCAACCAACATACCGCCGGGCCTTAAACACTTTGGGTAGCCTTCGTTCCAGCGATTCCACTTGCAGCTGAAATGCGACTCCTGTGAGGCCACTCGATCCGATCGAGCGTACAAACTCATAGAGCTGCTGTAGCAACTTGGAGCCACTGGCGTTGAGGGGACTGAAGCGTCGCAGAACGTTGAGCAACTGCTGCAAGGCCTGCAGGTTGTCACCCTGGAAATGGCGCACCTTGGGCAACTCAATGTGCAGCAGCTTATCGATCGCTTGCTCCAGGTCCGCACGATAAACTCTGGGGAATCCTTGCAGCACTGTTGCTATGATCGCCGACTGCTCCTCATCGGGAAGATACTTAATTGAATTCGGCGCTGCGCTTGGTGGTTCCATTGTTGTGTGACCCAAGGACTCTAGATACTGCTTAACACTGGCAGCATACCCTGCACTGGTTTCATTATAGGGATGTAAGTACAGCGAGTTGCCAGCGCAGTCCACAATGGCCAATGCATTATTGTTGGGGCTTAAACCGAAGCTGCCAAAGCTTCGTCGATCTTTCACTCTGCGCACAACTAAAGTCGGCCAAGTGAGCAGTGCCAGAATTGTATCTCTGCCAATTGTCGTTGCTGCTGGCTGATAGACCAGCACCATATAGCTAGGGCTATGGGTGCTGCAGCTTGGCAGTATTCTTGTATCATTTGTAGACTCAATGGGCTGAAAATTCGGTTGTTCCGCTGTCGTATACTTAATTTCCGCTATAAGTGCGCTTAGCTTACTGTAAATCTCATCCGGCTCAAGTGTGTTCAACTCTTGGCCAATTCGCTGCTCCGTGCGTTGAAAATACGGCGGAAAGAAGCGCAGCGTGGGCGTCTGGCGTATATTGAAGTCCCGGCAGATTTGCACATTCCTCTCCTGCGCACAGTCCACCACAAAGATCGAGAGCACGCGCTGCCAATCGCGCAGCCTTGCGGCCAACTGCTTGAAGACGGGCGCAAAGCGTCGGCAGTCGCCGCAGAAATAGTTGATGAACTGCACAAGCTTGCAGTTGGCCGAAGTGCGGAGCTCTCGCTCGAGCGTCGCGTTGTTCAGCATCTTGACATTGTCCTCGGCCGAGTAGAGACTGACCTCCTCCGCGGCTGCGCCCGCTGCAGTCTCTGGCAACGCAACGCAGCGCAGCCAGACAAGGGCGAGCAGCATTAATGAGCGAATGATTTGCAGAAGTTGCTGAAGTTGCTGAAGATGCTGCAGATGCTCGTCGGTTTAGTTTTTAACTGCAACTGATGAGAGCTTCCCAGTTACTCGGGTTATTAAGGCGAACACAAGTCGCAGCAGACGCGAGCGACGGCAGGCAGAACAAAGAAACTGCAGAAGAGTCGGACTTGCAGATCGATCAGTTCGCTTATCATTGATTAACTCTTGGCTGGAACCAAGAAGAAAACGCTCAGAAAGCACTTAAAAAGATCAACAGACAAACAATGCCAAACTTCAACTCGAGAGCTGCAATTCACTTGCAGCTGAAATCCCACAAGCTCAACAAGTTTGCAGCAACAAGTGCTTTTCGAGCAGGAGAGGGGGAAAGGCTCCAACTTTGCGGCTATATCATTTACATGCCAGATTATGTGGGCAAATCTGCCGAAAATGCAAACAAGACGAAACTGTTTGAAAAGTTCGCCCAACTTTGCTGAGTGTGAAAACTGAGTGTCTGTTCTAGCTCTCTCTGTCCCTCTCACGCTGTCTTTCTCTCTCTCTCTCTCTTTTGGCAAGTTTTTGCGTTTCAACTGGAGCTTAAAACTTTTTGGCAACAGTTTATGCGCATCCTCCTGCCCGCCGCGCCTGCCGCAGCCACAACTTGAACTCCTTCTGCTGCTGCTGCTGCTACTCCTTCTTCGTCTCCCACTGCTCGACTGCTAATTTAATTGCGACAACGAGCTAAGTTTCATTGCGCCAGCTGCTGTCGTCATATTTCATGGCAAATTAACTGTGAAAAGGCGTTAGACTGCAAATTGTCGAGCGATTTTCAGCAGCACTCGGCACTGACGTGCTTAGATTTCGGACCACGCTGCGTATGCGCAACAAGCGCAGTGCCAAAATCAGCTCTAAAATATTGCTATTATATGCTCATTTACTCTGGCCACACTCGCACACACTCACACACACACACACACACACACCCACTGGCTGACAATTCCATATTTTAATGCCACAATAATTGTCGCACTAACTTTCAATCAGCCGGAAAAGACAATGGCAGCACAAACATGTGTTCGCCTGAGTGCTGAGCTGGCTCCTAACCAGCTCCGCTCCCCGCTCCCCCCTCCCTCCTGCTGCTGCTGGCCACAATGTTGATAATAAACAATGCGCTGACTGACATGAACAATGTAACAAATCGGTTTGCAAATCAGCTCGACGAGTCGACGACGAGGCAACTGCCAACTGGCAGCCAGTGAAAATTGCGTAAAATACAAATATTGTGCAAAGGTTTTTTGTGCCAGGATGCGCTGCGTGCGGAGGCAGAGGCAGAGGCGAGAGTGAGCAGGCAGAGCTGGTGGCTGTGGCCGGATAAGGGAAGTAAGGCAGTGCGACTGTGAGGCAGTCCATCAAAACGATTTGAATGCGTCGTTGACGTTGATGAGTTTGAGTGAAAAGCGGATCGTCGAGCAGTCGTCGAACAGGACGAGGCGGTAGGCGGGGCCAATGTAACAGCAACAACAGCAACAGCAACAACAACAACAACAACAACAACGAGCCAAGTTCGTCAATCAAAAGCCAAACCAAAATCTCCTCATGCGTGGTACACAGAGCACACAGTGGCAAAGCCAAAGGCTGATGAGGATGCTGCTGCCACCGCTGCTGCCTCCGCCGCTGTCGAGGCTGATGCGTTGCACTGCATTGCGTTGCGTTGCGTTGCGTTCCGTTGTTTGTTTTGTTTTAATTTTCTCGATTTTTTTCTGCTTTTTTGCCAACCTTTTTCTCTGCTTTCCGCTTGGATTTTTTTTTCGTTATTTGAAAAACTCTTCAGTTCTGAATTGTTGCCATGTTTTTATTGTTGTTGAGTTTGGTTTAGTTTGTGCGTGGCGATGGGCCCTAAGCAGACGTATCTGTGTCCGCATTCGCAGCCGCATCCGCATCCGTTAAGCGTACTCTGCACGGTTGGGGCGTGGAGGGGGGGCAGAGCGCATTTGACATTTCATCAGGCGACTGTCTGAAATTGCGAGTGCGCCAGCCAAGGATTTGATTTGATGTGCGTCCGTCAAAAGGGAGTTGCGAAAGTCGCAGGAGGAGGCGCACAGCCAGCGGAGACAGCACCAACAACAATGCGCTCAAATTGCATTGTTAGCAAAACACTACAATATGGCCAAAGTGCATGCACATACACTCACACACACACATACGCATACACGCCTAATACACACGCCGCCCCCACACGGGCAAGGGACGGGCTCACGCATGCACTTGACAAATCAACCAGCCGAGCAGGGCAGGCTAGGGCAGAGCAGGGCTGGGCCGCTCCCTGCCAGCGTTCGGGCCGCATCCCAGCGTTTACTTCCGCTTTTAATTAAAAATAAAAAATAGAAACTCAACCGAACCAAACCAAACCAAACAATAACCTGCCGTAAAAAAGAGATTCACAATTATTTGCGCATAAAATAAAAAATATATACTCACTGCATGCGTGCATACACATATGTCTGTGTGTGTGTGTGAGTGCAGAACAAAAATGCGAAAAACCACACAAATACATTTGCATTCACAGTTAGATTCTGCAAGCCTGCTAGGGTCGTTCCGCCTACGCACTTTGCACGGCATCAGCCGGCAGGACCTCAGGGCGCAGGTGGATGGGGGCAGGGAATGGGGGCGAGAGCACAGCACTGGCCATTAGTGTAAGCAAGACAGCAGCAGCTCTTAATTTGTCTGCAAATGCAGCAAACTAATGAAAATTACGCAATTTGAAAAATGAAAAAATAAACGCAGGAAAAAATATTGTTAGAAACGCAGCGAAAATGATTGGCCAAATGAACAGTGCAAGGCGCTACGAAGCTTAAATTTTTAGGTCTAAGATATAGTAGTAAAATAAAAATAATAATATAAATTAACATAAAAAATATAAAATTATAACTTAGTATTAAATAAATATTAATTAAAAAGGTCTAAACTATAGCAGTAAAAAAAAGATATTGATTAAATGAACATGCAAAAGTATAAAATTTTAACTAAGAATTAAAGTAAAATATAGTAGTAAAAAAAGTAGAAAAAAATAAATAGGCATAGAAAAATATATGAAATTGTAACTAAGTATTAAAGTAAACTAAAATTCTAGTTTTCAAGTTGAATAAATCTGATATCGTAAAAAAATGTAACAGAAATAAATTGCAAATATTTGTATACTTCTTTCCAAACTTCTAACTTAATTGCAATACATTTCGACAAGTGCACAAATTGCTTTTGACAACTAATATGATCAGTTTTACAGCGCTCAGCCCTGGGCCACAACTCCCACTCTCTGCTCTCCGCAGTCGCTTTCTTGCTCTGTCTCTGCTGCGTCTCGCTCTGTGCGGAAAAGTGGAATGCGCATTGAGAGCGTCGCAAATATGAACAAGCGAACATTGAAATCAAATTAGACTGACAATTTAGCAAACATTTTATTCACCTTGTTTTTTCCCCTATTTACAATTTTCTTTCAGTATTTATTTTTTTTTTTTTTGCAGTAACCACAATTAACCGAGAAGCAGAGAATAATTTGAATACGCTTAAATATCGGCCATTGTTTTGATTAATTAGTCGCAGGACTGCGTTGTCCATTTCCCATGCTCGAAGTCCATTTAGAATGCGCTGAGTGGAAAAAGCTAGCCGAGTCGATGCAAGTTGCAAGTGCAACTGCCAATGATGCCTCATTAAAATGCACTTAATTAAAATGCAATAGCAACAACAACATCAACAGCAGCGACAACAGGAGTTGCAGTAGCAGCAGTAGCGATTGCAACTGCAAATGCGACGCTTGTCCGCTGAGAATCATTTAAGACTAAATCCAGTTTGGGTTTCGATAGAAAAACAGACAAGCGGACAAACAACAACGAAAAATTACAAGACAAGCCACAGAACAAGCAGCAGCAGCAGCAGCAGCAACAACAACACGAACAACAACAGCAACAACGCACAGCACCAAGAATGAAGAGTGTTGCAGCTGATGAATATGGAACTTGGCTTTGACTTTGTAACTAAGTATTTCAATGCGTCTGTCTTCCTGCTGCTGCTGCTGCTGCTGCTGCAGCTCCTCCTCTTCTACTGCTGCTGCTCCCGCGGGCTGCACAGAAATTGCTGCACGAATCTGCCGCAAGAGTTGGCCGCTGCGGCCGCTGGCAGCAAAAAATGTCATAAATAAATTGCTTAGCAACATTTGCTGACGCGCCAAATAAAATCCCATAAATGATCGAATGCGATTTTTAGTCTATGCAGCAGCAGGCCGTGGCAGTGCCAGTGGCAGTGGCAGCGTCGGAGGCAGAGCAGCAGCAGCGCGTCGCGACGATGGCGGCGACATAAACCAAAGTGGAAAACAAGGAAAAACCAGCGTAGGGTACAGCTGGAAGCTGTATGCTCTATAGGCTGATTGAGAAGCTGTTTTCGATAGTAAAACGATACTATCGCATTTTTAAATATTTCAAATTTAAATATTGCGAATCATAAAGTGTAATATGGTGCAGCAGTACTAATATTTTTTTGAAGTAATATTTAACAAGTTTTCCTATTCTTTTTATTTTAAACAAAATTTAAAACAATTAAATTAAATTTATTAAATTTATTAAATTAAAATAAATTATTTTCTTTTTATTTTAAACAAAATTAAAAAAAGAAAATTAAGTTAAATTAATTTGTAAAATTATATTAGTAATTACATATATGTAAAATATTATAACAGCTAAACACATGAAATATAACAAACCCTGTTCATCTGGAAGACCATAAAGCCCTACAAGAGCCAACTCCAATGCTCTCGTTAGGGTATAAAAAGGCGTGCTACATCCCCCGATTGCGATGGCACTTTTCCAGCCTGCCTGCCTACTTGAGAATTTAAGAATTTCAAATGTTTTTCCTGGTAAATTAACTAAAAATGCTGAAAACGCTTCGCAGTCGCAGCGAGCGACGCCGTTTTTGTGTGGTTCCCGATGTGCCACTGCCGCTGCCTCGGGCATGTGGCCAGGGGGCGGTGGTGTATGTGGTGAATGTAGATGTGCATGTGAATGTGGACAACGACAGCGACAACGTTGATGAGCAGCAGTCAAGGCGAAGCAGATCTCGTCTGGCGATGAACGAAAAAAGCAGCCGAACGCAAAAGCAAACGTAAACGCGAACGCGAACGCGAACGCGAACGCGAACGCGAACGCAAACGCAAACGCTCAAACGAAAGCAGCAAAGCAATTTCCTATTTTACCAAAGTGGTTGGCGGTTGCCAGCGACGTCGTCGTCGTCGTCGTCGTCGTCATTAATGTGGCTTTTAAATGCGCTTTTCATGGCCAGACCGACGACGCCAAGTGTGCGCCTTAATTATGTGCGAGTCTTGAGAGTATTGGCTGATTTTGTAATTAGGTTTTCATTAGAACTTACGCACAACTATGGACAGAGCATGGCTGCTTCTTCTTCTTTTTTTTTTTTTGCTCTCGCGCATTCCGCGCATCGCGCTGCGCAGGCGCTGGCGACGGATCGCGGCTGTCGGGTTCGGCAATTTGCTGTGGGTCAAGTGCCCCCCAAATGATGTTGCCCCGTCGCGCGGCTGATTGAGTTATAGATACATGTGTAAACAAACAGTAGCCAAGTGGCTGCAGCAGCAGTAGAGGCAACTGCTGCAATGACTACTGCACGTTGTTGCTGCCGCAAGGTGAACGACTAAGGCTAACACTAACAGCACAACAACAACAGCAGCAGCAACTCCCAACACGAGCCACACGAGCCACCGTGAGGCGCACAATCAAAGTGAAAGATACGACTAAAGAGGCAGCGCTTTACGTTTGTCTTAGCCACGAGGATCAGCCAGTCGGCCGGCCAGTCAGCCAGCCAGCCAGCCAGCCAGGCAGCCAGCCAGGCAGTCAGCCTAGCCCAAGAGGCAACTCAGCCAAGTCTCGAGACGCGAGCGCGAGCGCGGCACTTTCTTTGGCTCTGTGCCTCGGATTATGCAGACTCTGTGTAGCTGGGCTGAGTGCGGCGAGAGGAGACATGAGTGTTGGGGCAGGGGAGTGGCGCACGTCTCGCCTGCATTTTGATTTATCCACGCGCTGGTGGCAACGACGACGACGGGGACGGCGCTGCCTGCGCGTGATTAGCGTGGCGTTGCGGAAGGTGTGTCCCAAACTGGCAACTTGGCAACTGAAGTAGCCAAATGCGCGCGCAGCTACCGACACACAATGGGCTGGCTGCAACAAGGCACTTGGCTCTAGTAGGCACAGCGCCAGGGGGGATACGGTGCGGTCGAGGAGGACGAATCTCTGGGCATGAATGAAGCATCGTGGCCAAGTGCAGCGCACTGCAGCGATTGCATCAATGAAATTGAATGGAATGTGTGCCAGCATCAAATGCGCTTTCAATGGCAACAGGCAGGCTGGCGGCTAATTAGCGCAGACCACACACGTGCCCACAATACACACACACACACAGTCACAGACACATGCACATATACCGAAATGTGTACATAGTAGCGATTTCGGCCCTTGGCTAAAACTTGTAGCAAAAACTACGCCTGATGAAGACAACAGCAAAGCTCTTGATAGCCTTGAAAGCGGCCAATGCACCAAAAGATGTAAGCTACCCATTAGTGGGAAATGGAAAGGGTATATCTGCTCTTTTAGGTAAAGTGGGTAAAGCATATTAGAATTTTTTGAAAGCTCAAAAAATAGGAAGAGATTTGAAAAAACTATTGTATAAAACTGATGATCTTGAAATTGCTTTATGGTATCTTAAATTGATTAAACAAATAAATAAATAAATAAAAATAAATAAACATTATTATAATTTTATTATAATTGTTTTCATTATTATAATCAATATTATTATTATTGGTTTTATTATTATATTATTGCTAGTATTATTATGATTGTTGTTATAATTATTATTATAATTATTTTTATTATTATTATAATCATAATTAAACACAACAATACCAAAATTTCAAATTCTAATTTTGTATAACTTAAGCAACGCATTCTTCCTATTATAATAGACCTTTACTTTTTCTTCTTTCAGCAGAACTACTTTAATAATTTACTGCCTCAGTTCCGGTTCCGGTACACACACAAACAAATTATATATGAGTTCTATACCTTGTAATTATGTCGAGCTAAACTTCCGAAGTTCAGTGTCTCTGCCTTATGCATATAATTAAATACATCGCAATGGCACTTATATAATCATTCTTACAGGGTATCGGTGAGTGCCAGCATCTCAATGCGTAGCTTAATATATGCGTAAGTTTGTTTATTTTTCTCTGATGTTCTATAAAATGCAAAAATTATGAAAATTTCTTGTGCTGTTTTGTGTTTCGCCTGCGTTGCTTTGGTGCATTTTTGTTGTTTTTAGTTTTCGCCCAACTGGTTTTCTGTATATAGCTATTTTTGGCTTATTTCGTTTTGATTCCTGTTCCGTGGGACGCGTCAATGAACCTCGCACTCGGCAATTGCAGGCGACGACTTTGAAGACGATCAACTTGTTGTTGTCGATGCTTTGTTGCCGTTGTTGCTGTTGTTGTCGCCGACACATGTCTATGAATTCTAATCGTGCAACAGCCTGTTACATCGTCTAAAATATGCAAATTTCATTTGTCTAACACTCGCCAGGCGGCAAGGCAGCACAAAAGCCAATCGCATCGAATCGCTGACATTTCCTGAGTGTCAATCCATCAAGTTATCAAGGTATTTTCGCAGTCTCGCGGCGTACAAATTTTTCGACCAACTTCCAACTTTGCTGGCAAGTTCAATGTCTTGGGCCGACCACAAATCTGACAGCAATCAGAGGTGGACGGCGAGCCCAACTGCAGCTGAACTACCTGTAGGGGTAATGCGGACGATGATGAGCACGAGATGAGAGCAGCATCATCATCATGATGATGATCGTGATCATGATCATGAGAAACTCAAGACGAAGAAGAAGCCTCGCGCTAGCTGGGTAACTTTTTGCAGCTCGCATTACAAGAGCAACAACATGTTTCGATCGATTCGCCAACTGACCACAGTCAAGATGTTGCCGCTGCTGCTGCTGCTGCCGCTGTTGTTGCTACAGTTGTAGTTGCTGCTGCTGCTGCTGCTGCTGCTGGCCGGGGGCAATCAAAAAATGTGTGGCAAAATCAGCGCTGAAATACTCTTTTAATGAACCTCTTCCTTTTGGCTCGCCAGAGCTCTGCAATTTGGCGACACAAAATCAAAGTCATCGCATCTCTTGCCCAGCAATGAAATGCATTTTATAATTGCGCACGCACTTTTTGCACTTTGACAAAATTAGAAGCCCCGTCGGCCCCAGCAGCACCTCCCCCACGCCCCGGTGCCCCGCCGCTCCCTATGCCAGCTGTCCGTCCCATTCGGCCTTAGCTAGAAAAAAGCCAGTGCGACTGGCTGAACATTAATGCTCAAATCGCTTCATGTTGCCATGTCAGCAGCGCACATGGAGCTGCAGTTGCAGTCGCTGCTGCAGCTGGAGCAGTCGGCTGCTTGGCCAAGTTAATGACATTGCATTGGCAGCAGCCGCACTGCGCCGCAACGCTGTGCAAAAAGTCGGCGACAACTTTGGCCAAAGCGCACGAAGGCAGCGCGAGACGCGTTGATGAACAAAAACTGGACATTTTGATTTTAGAAAACTATATAGAAAACCACTTTTTTCGTCTCTGTGCATCGCCACTGACTGGCATGACCATCAATGTCTCCTGCAGCGGCAGCTGCGCCCGCTGCCTGCCTGTTGTTGACCAGTTGCAGTTGGCTAATGGCAACATATTTTAGAACTTGGCTAAAATATGTGTGCAGCAACCGCTGCGCTGCGGCTGCGGCTAGCGTTTTTCATCTGCTTTTCCAAAAGGGTAGCCAAAATTTATTGGAAGCACGGCCAGGCATATTGCGCAAAAAGCTGCACAACTTGGCCGGAACACACTGTGGGCTAACTAAGTTCGGCTAATGATGTGCTTAAAGAACGAACAGGCTGACAGGCAGAGAACTCTTCCTGTTTGTGTTGTGGAAGCTTTAGAGTATGGGCATAGATTTTAGCTGTGAATAAATTAGTCTACAATTCACATTTATATTTTAAACATGATACACATATTTTCTTAAAAAAATATTACATATAAAATACAAATTTTTTTAAAATACTAAACAAGTTAAAAATCATAAAAAGTGTTGCATCAAAATAAAATTTTCTTTGATATATTATATGTAATTTGAATCAAATATTTTTTTATATAATTATTAAAAAATATTTATTATAATATATAATTAATTTTGTTATTTTTATTTTTTTATTAAACTCCAATATTTTGAACTTCATTAAAAACGTTAAACTTGGATCTAATTTCGGCAAATAATGCAGACATATTTGGATTTTCCATTAAATTGAAACTGAAGTACATTTTAAAAATTATTACCAATTAAAAAGATTTTGTTTATATTTCCTTATATGTCTAAGGCTTCATAAAAAAAACCAACCAGGCATTTTCAGATCTGCTTGAGTGGCTCAAGCAAGTACAAATATTTAGGCTCATTAAAACCGAAGCTCGTTCCAATTTAAATTCCACAAGTTATGTGAAGCTTTCCGAATGTGCATGTCAAAAGCTCCTTTTTTCAGCTTCAATGACAATCGCTTAATTATACCAAAGGAAACGACGCTCTATGAATATTCCGAAAAGACCAGAAAAACCAATGGCAATTTAATTAAAAATTCAATTGGATTTCGTATCAAATACAAAAATAAAAACGTCAAAAACAGAAAAAAAAAACACAAGTAGCAACAACAACAACAACAGCAGCAGCAGCAGCAACAAAAAGAAGAACCAGAACGGAACAAAAGAACTGAAGAACTGGAGAGCTGGAGAACTTGTAGTCCAAATGCAACGTTAATTAAATATAATTTGCAATATGCTGGCGGTCATATTTTCCGACAAACAGCCACACGACAGCGATGGGCGTTGGTGTTGGTTGGCTGGATGGGGGCGTGGTGCCGCTGGCGGGACCATGAGAATGTTTCGCCAAACAACAAAAGAGCATGTTTCGAGGCAATAATAGACGATGTACTGAAATGTCATTTCATGGCCCGAGCCCGGGGAACCTCATCGTGCTGCGAGACATTTTTTTCGATGTAAATTATCATAAATTTGTCGTTGCTCCGTTTAGATGTTGATGGTGGCCGTTTTAGTGCTTTTCCTCTCCTGCCGTTTTCCACGTTGTTTTTCTTTACTTTTTTTTTGTTTTTTGTTTTGTTTTGGATTTTTATCCACTTTTTCGCCTTAGTCAAATATGCTAAAAACGCTGAAAACACGACTCAGCAAAGTGGCCGAACACGAAAAGAGAGCTCAAATTTATAGCCCGGCCGGCTAAACAAATAATTTGAAAATTCGTCACACGCTACAAGTTAAATGGTTCATGGCAACATTCTGGTCTGAGAGCACACCGCAACTCGTATACCCTCTACACCTCGCCAAGAGAGAAGCTATCTGAAGGCCTTCCAACTGCTCGCAGTTCGGAGTACAATGCGAGACGCCTGTCTCCGTTTAGTTTTTGACATCTCTGCAATTTGCACCTGCTCCTCCATCTGCTCGTAGGGCACTCGCCTCGTCGCTCTGCACCAGTGCGATTCGCTTTTGCTCTGTCTACGTGCCGCAGGGGAAATGGTGGGGCCTCTGCTTAATTATCAATGCAAGGCCCTGTTTAGTTTTCGTTTTGGACAAAACGAAAATGCAAAGAGCCCCAGACATGGCTTTGTCGTGCGCATGGGAAATGAATTTCCACTGTACGTTTTTGGGCGACAGGAAGTTGCCCTCGGGGCGGGGCAGTGCTCGGACTGGTAGCCTTAAACAGGCGTAGAACCCGAGTAGTACTTTAAAATGCGATTTAAAACGATGTGAGGCATAATAGTTGTGGAAAATAATGAAATTATAATTATGAATATTGCATAAGCAGGGGAAACTTGCATGCACACACAGACAGTCACACACACACACACACACGCAAGCGAGCACAAAAATAAAACGCATTGCGAAAAGTGCGTAAGTTGAAATGCATTTAAAGGCAATATGGCACACGCACACTCGCACACACATACACACACACGCAAAGGTACATGCATTCGCAAGCGAAGGGGCGAAATTGCAGAGAAATGCAAACGCCAATTTCGAGGCCTCTCCGGGTGACGCCCCTGCGTGCCGCCCGCTGTCTTGCAGCACCCCTAAAAAGTCAGCGCAAAAAATGGAAAACAAGAACAAAGTTTGCCACAGCCTTTTGCCCTCGGGCTGATGCGTAGTGGTCGCCGCCTACCTACCACTGGGTAGGGGCAGATCAATATCCTTTTATGCGTGTGCACACTCGCCCAGTCCATTTGCTGTTTAGAAAAAGGCAGCAGCAGCAGCGGCAACGGGGCGGGAGAGGCAGCGGCAGCGGCAGCGGCAGCAGGGGTACCTGCAGCGTCAGAAAAAATACGGCCAAGCCATCGAGTCGAGCCGAAGCTCTTGCATAAGTGCGGACGGGGCGTATACGCAATATTTGCCATCAATTGCAGCTGACGGACAACGAATACACACACACACACACACACCATACTATATGCTAATGCGAATGTGTGTGGAGAAAATAGGCAGAGAATTAGCTACAAAATGGAAGTGCACTCCATTGGGCCAGCAAAACAGATATTTATTTTAGCATTTTTGCCTTTCAAGCACGCTTTACGCTTCAGTTTTAACTGAAGTTCTATTTGATTTAGTTGCAGCCTCTTTGTCGGGCTTCATTGGTCAGTGCAGCATTTATTTGAGCGTAAATTTATGATTAGGCCTTTGAAGTGCACCGTCAGTTAGGCGGCAGCGGCTAATGAGCCTGCTAGTTTCGATTAGAGCAAAGAGAATGGCGGAGAGAGTAGCAGGGAGTAGAGGAGACCAAAGGCTGCTGCTACTACTTGAAGCTCGGCAGAGTTATTAGGCATTGAATTGTGGTAAAGCATATGCAAAATACTATACCCAATAATTATGATCCATTTTAAGTGTATGAAAGGTAAAAAAATAAACTACAGAAAAGCTAAGCTGCCAATGCAATACAGCCTGCTGGTGCGGAAGAAGTTAGCAGCCAAATTAGCTTAGGCCAAGTCGAAATGCAACTCTAATTGGACATTTCATCTGCGTACGAATGTTTGTTTTGTCTCCTGCTGCTTCTGCTTCTTGTTTTTCTATCGTTCGCAGAGTCGAGCTCGCATTTTGCGACCTACAACAACTGAAAGCTTGTTAACAATGAAAACAACTTGGCAAATGCTCTATGGCTTCCTGTGGCAGGCTGTCAGCCTGGCAGGCCGTCGCAGCAGCAGCTACAACAACAACAATAGCTTTGACGCAATGTCAAACACCTGCTGCCAATGTTGACGCCAAACACGAAAAAAGGCGCAGAGCAACAACACAGCGAAGCAAAAAAGCAAAGAGTAGGAGAGTAACAACAGCAGCAGCAACAACAACAATAGCAGCAGCAACATATATTGTCCCTCTACGCCTCTGTCCCCCTGTCCGCCTGTCCCTCTGTCCGTGCGTCCGTTGCGTTTGTTCTTCGGCTGGTTAGGCAACAAATTCTGCGCAAAAAGTGCAATGAACTCGGCAACGCTCAAGGGACCAGAGCGAAGGAGCAGGGAAACTCACACACACACAGGCTTATTTAATGCCTATGTGTGTGTGTGTGTGTGTGTGGAGTGTGAGAATCATACTGCAAAACAACTTCTGTATGATTAAAGAGCCACAAAAGATATCAAATGCCCAAAATGCCAGCGAGCATATGTGAAGGGTGTAGCAGTAGTTAGAGTTACGACTCCAAAATACCCTGCATGTGCCCGAAAGTATGCTCTATAATATTTTGAAAATAAATTACTTACTACTACTATTATTTAAAATTTTTCAAATTATTTGAAACTAAAAACTTTCATACCATAAAATAAAAGCTAATGGAAAGTAGCTCAAACTGTAATGTAACGCAAGCTGTTTTCCCGCTAGATTTTAGGACTTCTCCGCCTTAATTCTACTTACACGACAGCGCCAACAATGGAGGGAAATAAAAGTAGAGCTTGTCAAAGGGATTAATTCCCAATTCATCAAGTTTCGGTCCTAGGCGCGCCAACTGCCTGAATACCAAAGTTGACGCTGTTGAAAATAAAGTCAACTTGAAATGTGCCGCCAGTTGTTCTCGTTGTTGTCTTTTTTTCCGTACTCCTTCTGCTCTTGTTGTTGTTGTTGTTGTTAACGTCTCCTACCCTTGGCTCGGCGGCTTTTGTCTAGCTGACGAGGCGACGCGACGCAAGACGAGGCGTGGTGAGGAGAGGCGAGCCTACTCAAAAACCTAAGCCTCTCCAATGGCTCGTCTCTGTCAGTTTTCGTCGGGCAGCCAAGCCAAGCGAGCGACCGTCCAAAAGCAGATGATGAAGCCCTCAAAGTCAACAACAACAACAGCGACTACAACAACGTCAACAGGAGAAACAACAACAGCAACAACAAAACTAGCTGCAAGAGCGGCGCATCGGTTTAGGCCTTTGAAAGTCCATACGGACCTCGCCACATAGATATGAGTGCACACACACACACACACACACGCACGCACACTTACACACCAGGCAACACATCTGCACATATATGTATATTTTTTAGCTACTTTTTCTTGCTTTTTTCGCATTTCGCCTGCAGTTAAAGCGCAAATGTTCTCAAATTACCCATATGCAGAGTGCGGGGGGCAGGCAGTACGAGGCAGGCGCTGTGCAGCGGAGGGTCTAGCGCTAGCGACGCGCCGCTGCAGCATTTGCTGCATTTCGGTTGCGCCTCATATTTCGTCTATGGACGCCCCATCGCTACCCGTCGCCACTCCTCCCCGTGATGCCGTCAATTTGTAGATTTTGTGGTAAGTTGTCTCGGCCGCATTTGAATCTTCGACGCAGTCAATCGAGGGCCAACAGCTTTGAGGCCCGCAAACAGAGCGTAGGAAATCAAAGAGGATTATGCAGAAAATATTGAGGGGGAAAATGATTTTTCTGTTTTTTGTGGGGAGCACTAAAACGAACGGAAAGTATGAAAGTTTTTGAAAAACCAGAGATTTTTGCAGATAAATAGATTTAATTTTCCTGTTTTCTCACTCGCAATTGATTGATTATTAAAAGTTGTCCACTTTTTAAATTATAAAATTTTCTTGATTATTTTCTCTCCAAAAATTCAAAACTCATGCAATTAAATTGCAATTAAATTATTAATTATACAGTTTTTAAATTAGAAAATTCTCTTGATTATTTTCTTTCAAAACTCTAAACTCAAAATTCAATCATACTATAAGATATACGGCTTTAAAATTCTCTTGATTATTTTATTTTGAAAAATTTATAACAATTTGATTGTAATTATATTATAAGATATACAGTTTTTAAACTTTTGAATTGTCTTGATTATTTTCTTTCGAAAAGCCCAAAACTTTTATTTTAAGTTATTTACTTTTAAAATGATAAAGTTATCTTAAAATACTTTTATATGTCTATATATAACCTTTTCAACTGCCATAAAAATTTAGCTAGCTGCCCAACACATTCCACGCAAATCAGAAATAACTTAAAGCTCATCGCAGCAATCTCGTTCGCCGATTACGATCGCCTCATTTGGCTAATGTGCTTATGGGTGCGCGGAGTCTGTTAGCATATGCCGCCGGCGTATTCCGCCTGCAATCCATAAAGATAAATACAAATTTCATTTGCCGATTGCCGGCGCGGCACTCTTATCAATGGGATTATTTAATGCGTGCACGTGATAATGCTGTCGCTCCTACAGAGGAAGCATGCACACACATACACCCACTATTTGTATGTATGTGTATTTGGTACACTGCAATGTTACTTGTCGTTGCACCATAAAGTGCTCACTTATTGCTTTTTATGCACTTTTGATACGCGTGCGGGGGAGTGTATGTGTGTGTGTGTATGCGTGTGTCTGCGTGTGTGTGAATGCATTTTCCGCTGCACTTTTCGTCACTCGCCTTGCCCGTCATGCAGTCAGTCAGTCAGTCAGTCAATCAGTCGCACAGCCAAACAGTTCGTCTTTTGTGCATTTGCCTGTATGTGTGTGTGTGTGCATGTGCATGTGTGCGCGTGCGAGTGTGTGCGTGTACTTAACTCGCCACAACTTCATTTTGTGAATGCACAATGGGTGCCCTAACCTACGACAACCGAATATTCGCCATTCGGCCAAGTTCAATGAACCGCTCGTTTAGTTGAATAAACTTCAAACACACTCACACACACACACACACACACGCACACCCAGCGAGCTGGTGACGCGTCGAAGCGCGCAAAAAGAAACGAAACAGGCAGAAACCAAAAAGAGCGTAGAATGTCTCTTAATGCTTGTGCCCCGGCTTCTCTGTGTGTGTGCGTGTGTGTGTGTGTTTGTGTGTGTGTGATGGAATGAGTTTGTGTGCGAGTGGTGAGTTGGGGCTACTTAAATGACATGCTTTGGCGCATTGGTGTGCATCCCCACACACACACACACACACACACGCACACACACATGCGCACGCACATGCCGTACAAATTGATAGGGCAACTGTTTAGGTTCTTCACTTCTTTCGCTCACTGCTCGCATATGAAATACTTTCCATACCCTGCTAATTGGTTGCTAAAGGGTATATGCGTTATATAGTGAGCTGACAGAGAATCGGTTTTAAACTACTATTGTCACAACTAGATTATAAAGATATTATGAATCTGTTTTTAATGTTCTAACTGTATCTTTGTTTGTCCGTCTGATTGTCCATCTGTCTGTCCATTTATGTGTCCGTCTATCTTTCCATCTGAATTTTTGTCTGTTTGTCCGTCTGCCTGCCCAACTGACAGCCCATTTGTCTATCAGTCTCTCTTTCCATCTGTCAGTTCGTCTGTCCTGCCGTCTGTCCTTCCGACTGTCTGTCCTTCTGTCTGCCCATCAGTCTGTTCGACTTACTGTCCATATCTGTCCATCTATTTTTTCATCTGTTTGTCCGTCAATCTGTCCGTTTGACTATCTCACTGTCTGCTAGCCTGTCTGACTATTTATTAATTTTCCAAATTGTATGACAGTCTACCAGACTGATTGATTGTCCGTCTGATCCTCTGCTTGTCGTATGTCTGCTAGTTGATCAAGCAGACATACGACCGCTTGTCAACCTCACTCTTTGTCTGTCTGTCTATACGACTACCAGACCTTCCGTCTGTTTATATGTCTCCCTGTCTGGCTCTTTAGCTAATATTCACTCTTCTTCATACCTGTTTTCTCATCTGTATGTCAGACTGTCCGCTTGTCCGTCAGTCTATACAGAGTATCTGATAGTCACGTTTGCCGTCTAGCGGCTTTTCTTGCTTCTTCTTTTTCGTTGCTTTGCCTTTTCGACTCTTCCAATTTGTCTAATTTTCAATGACGTCGATGCACCGAGGCGCAAGCAAATTAGCGTAGAGTCTGGCGAATCGAGCGTAGTATGTGTGTGTGTGTGTGCGTGTTTGCGTATGTGTGCAATTGGCATGCTATATTGATATGTCAGATATGCCGGAGATGCCAGAGATGCGCACTGACGTCAGCCAAATCGAGTTAAACAGCTGCTCGCCCAATAATTCAATAAATCGCGCTTAGCTGCAGCCCAAACCAACTGCCAAGCTGCCAATTTTGAGATCCCCAGCTTCCAGTTCCAAGTTGCCAGTTCCCGAGTCTCCTCGGGCCCGCTCTCACTCTCTTCCCTCTATATCCCACATTTCGCCAGTCAAGCTCAGTTTCATTTCGCACACACAGACAGAGGCACACACACACAGACAGACAGAAATAAAATTTAATTTCGACGTGCAGTTTGATGGGGCAAACGGAGCAGAAACCGAGCTGGAACCCAGCAGAGCCGGCAAACCCGACAAGCCCGGCAAATCGAAGCGATCCAAGGCAACAAAAATAACTGCTAGATATTAATAAAGCAAAAAATTCATATGAAATTTTAATATGCAAACGAGCGAAAAGCAGACGAAGAAAATAATAAAACGAACGCATAGAAAAACACACTTGCAAGAGAGAGAGAGAGAGAGAGAGAGAGAAACAGAGCGGGAGAGAAAGGGAGAATAGAACGGGAGTGAGAGCGGCAGAGCGAGGCAAACAGAATCAAAAAGTATCGAAGCATACCCTATACTCGTGTAGACTATACTGCACTACACACACACACAGACGCACACGCTCACGCATACACTTGCATGCATTTGGCTTGGCCATGGGAAGTAACAGCTCCGGCATAAACGCATATTACATTACTGGCAATCGAATTGGAGGACTGAGAGACCCGCAGACAGACCGACAGACAGACAGACAAAATGAGAGAGACAGCTAGACATGCGGACAGCCGGACGCAGCGCCATGTGCTTCAGCGATTTTTTGGGCAGATACTGCAAAAAGAAATAGAGAAAACTTTGCATAAGATTATTTATGCTTATGGCATGTGCATAATCGAATGAATGTAGTCGTAAAACGCATCATAATCGGAAAACACACGATGGAATGGCCAGAGGCGGCATGGCAGACGCGCCAGCTCCACGCGGGCTTCTGGCGAAATATGCAAATCAGTTGTCAATAAGAGTCCAGTCTGATTGAAGCCTTATGTTTGATCGCAATATAGTTTTAACAGCTATATAAATGGAATTGAAGAGACATGGAAGTGCAATGTATAATAACGTAATAAAGAGATCAACGAGGATTGTAGATTTTTCTTAAAGGAGAACTGTTGGTATAACATATTATTACTCTATTATCTACATATTTCTGTTTCTTTTCTGTCACTTGTTTATTACTCTTAGCCGCCTCGATAGCTAAAATAAATCTCAGTTCTGAGAATAAGTAAATGCCCTAGTTAGGTCTTTAATTATATAACTCATAAAAAGTCCTTGCAAATGAAATTTAATAAACTATATTTAAAAGTTTTCATATATTTTATACAAATTTAAATTTATAATAAAAAGAAAATACAACAACTGCCTGATTCATAGGCAAAGTCCAACTACAGTTTGATAGTTAATTCGCGTTAATCAAACAAGAGCGTGGTATAGTATGTGGCTGCAGTAACTGACGATAACCAAGCTAGCTCCTTCTCTCTCTCTTCTATCCTACTTCCCTGTTCACTACATGACGACTCACTGGAGCAGCGTGTTTCCTAGAAGTGATTACAGCTGCCCGTGGCCAACAATCCCGTAAGCGCATTAACGACGCCCGCATGAATCACCCGTGCCCAAATAGTGCAACAAAAAGCGACCTCTGCGCGTTGCTTATACGCAGCGTGGCAGCACGCCAAAAATACAACAACAACAGGAACAGCAAGAGATGCAGCAAGAGGAGCAACAAGAGCCAACCGGCAGGCAGGCAGGCCGGCCGGCTGACTGGCTGCGCCTGCTGCCACAGTTTTCCCAATGCCAATGCCACAGTGTGCAGCATGCCACACTACAACTTCGTCTGTGCATGTGTATGTGTGTCTGTGTCTGGGCTGGCATCATCGTCCCAATGCCATAGATACACAGCCAGTCAGGCAGGCAGGCAGCCAGGCAGCCAGACCAGGCACGTTCCTATGCCACGCCAAAAATAACAAGCCCGTCCGCCCGTCTGCCCGTCCAGCCGTCCGTCTGGCAGCTGGACGAGGCGCGGCTCGGGCCATGAATGGAGTTCGCATTTTGGGCGGGTTTTGTTTGGCCAAAAAGTGCAGCATGCCCAGACGAAGGTCGCCACGTTGCCAAAGCTGACCGGCAGCAGTAGCAGCACGCAGCAACAGGCAGGCACAATTCCATTAGACAGACGGACGCAATGCAAATGTGCAGCAGCTGCTCCAAAGAGCAGCAGGAGGAGCAGAAGCAGCAGGAGTAGAAGACTGCAGCAAGCCAAGTTTCAATGGCCTGAAAGTGAAAACCGCTGAGCGCGTGGACCATGGTGCACCAACTTTGCTTCTGGAGTGGGCAGTGGGTCATCTCACCAGCCAGCACAGCATAATCGTGTAATCGTGTCTCCCCAATTGTGGAGTACACAAGTGCCTAATTCCAATTAAGAACTGCTTTATGGCTTTGCCCGACAGTGGACGGCAGTCCATTGTAGTGGCGGATGCCCATGGAATTCGCAGCTGAAATCAAGTTAAATGTTTTCAAGAGAGAGTAAAAGCGACTGATTACAGCAATCGAAATGTACAGGGAGAGGATTAGGAGTTTGAAGCAACACAGACTGCAGAAAGTCCAAACAGAAAAGTGGAAACTTGTGAGCGCGTGGTTCCATCCTCATAATCTTCCTAGTCTCACTCTCTGCAGTTGTCGATTAGCTCTACATACATAAGTGTCTAATGGCAATCAAGAACTGCTTTGTGGCAACACCTGAAAGCCAGGGACAGTGTATTGTAGTTCCTAAATAAATATTAAAATCTGAGCTCAAATAAATTGAGTTACATTGTTATTTACATTGATATTGAGTTTAAAAAAATAAAAAATTAAAAAAAAATTGAGATTCAATTAAATTAATTTAAAGTAAAATACAGCTTGATTGAGAATTATGAGAACTGTTGGGATCAAATGCACGTTTATTTGAGTTAGATTGAAGTATCTGTAGATAAAAACTCTCGCGTTTGAAATTTGAGTTGATATCAGTTTTAATAGAATTCAAATGAGATTTTTTGAAACTAGATTAAAATATGTAATGTATGTAAATATGTAAATAGCGTTTCTCATCTACCAAACATTTATTATTTACGTTTTAGCTATGAAATTATTATATTAAGTTGAAGAAAAAGAGTTTGTTTGAATAAAATATTGGAATTAGAATAAAAAACTCTGTAGTGAAATCTATGAAAAATTGTGAAAAGTGGAACTCGATTGAGAAATATGAAAACTAAATTAAAATCCGTATTTATTTGAGTTATATTGAAGTGTCTAAAGATATATATAAATCAGATTTTAGTAGAATTCCACTAATACATAAAAAATAGTTTAGTAATCTTTCTTATATAATCTATTAAACATTTTTAATTTATTTGTAAGCTTTAAGCTTAGAAATGCAGTACACAAATCAACTGAGAGTCATATAAAAAATGCAAAGCTTTTCTAAAGAAATAAAGCTGCAATTGAGGCAAGATTTCACTATATTTATTCTGTTTTCTTATCAAACGCAAAGTATCCGAAAAAACCAAGTGAGCCACTTTGCGTATGCCGCAATCGGCGGGAAACCACTCACACTCACACACGCACACCACGCCACACCACACCCGCAGACTCACTTAACCCCACAAACACAACTGTACCCAAAAAGAACAAAGCGGCCCAAATGAAGGGAATATGAGGAATGCTGCACAGCGAGAGAAATGAGATGAGAAGCAACACACACGCACACAAGCACACTCACAGACACACACACCCACACATACACAGCCACAAACGATATGAAACGAAACGATACGTAAAAAGTTTGCCACTCGAAGGCAGACGCCAACGCGGAGGCGACACAGCGCCAGCCGTAGCCGTAGAGCACGTAGAGCTGACGACAGAGTGCCGGGATGTGGCAAGTGGGCAGAGGGGCAAACGGGACAAGCGGGGAGCATAGGTGATGCAGCGAGGGGCCTTAGACAACTGGTAACAATAACGGCATTTTCGATGCACGGCAGCGGGCGACGAGGCGACGTTGACGAAAAGGACGCGCCAGGATGGGAGTTGCTTGTCGACGACGAGTTGCCAACAGCCACTTGACACTTCCGTCGCCACGTGAATGGAGCCGTAAAAATGCGACGCTGCAGCGTTCCTCTCTCTCTCTCTCGTCCCCTATTTCTTTTTTTCCTCCTTTTTTTCGGGCGAGTCGAGGGCAACTTTTTATTTGGGCAGCACTGTGAATGGGAGCATCAATGTGAATGCGATTGTGCGAGTGTGCGTGTGTCTGTGTGTGTGTGTGTGTGTGTGAGTGCATGTAAAGTGAAGCAAATACATTCATGCATAATTTGCATGGCACGTCGGGGGACAAGTTCACACACAGAGACTGCAGTGTATGTGTGTGTGTGTGTGAGTGTACGTACTTTTGGGATGCCAAAACGTTTTATGAACACGTTTATTCAGCTTCTTCTCTGCACTTAAAGCGCGCTTACCAGTCCCATAGAGACATTGAGCGGGAGTGAGAGCGCGCTACAAGGAGGGAGAGAGAGAGAGAGAGCTGAGGAGAGCGCGCGAGTCATTAGCGTAAAAACAAAGTGATGATTAGTTGGCTCAGCATGCGGGAGAGAGGGAGAAAGGCAGAGCGATTGAGCACGGGCAAAGAGCTGAGAAGCGCCAAGGAGAGCGGTGGCTACTCTATTCGTGGTCAGTGCACGCCCAAATGTAAATAGGCTGGGCGCCAAGGTAGGTCAGGGTATGCGGCGACGGTGCTGAGACTCTTCTTTCTTTGCGCAGCGCAAACAACGTGCAGGCGTGCGCAGGGGGCAGCGGCACTGGGAGTGCGAGCGGGTTACGTGTGCAGCGTTGCATGCAGCGCAGCACGCACTCGCCTTCGCCTTTGCCTTCGCCTTTGCCTTGGCAGCAGGCTGTGAGTTCTCTTCCTCTGCCTCCTCTTCTCGCGCGGCTACTGCACTTTTTTCGGTTATGATTGACTGATTTCTGCTGAAACTTTGGCGTCTGCGCGCACGCATGAATTGCACTTTTCGAGTAACGAAAAGCACATGCACCTACACACACACACATACACACACACACATGCACACTGCTGCACAGAGATAAACATGTTGAGTGCCACAATTAGCACTTTTTGCACTCGCCTGGACGCAGTTTTCGAGTGCAGCTCCGCCTGATAAGCCCAAGAAACGGAAACTCTGCCGCATTCGCCTTGGAACAGGCGCTTGAACTCGCCTGCCGCTCGCCCGCACACCCCTCACTCTGGCTCTATCTGTCCTTTTCCCACTTCTATTGCTGGTAGCAAATAGTTGAGCGGCCTAAAAATGACAGCACTGTCAGTCTCGCCTGCCCGTTCTCCTGGCTCTCCTGCTCCCCCGCTCTCCCGCTCTTTCGATAACAAAGTTTGCTCAAAAATGGCGCTCATAAAAATGTAAAGCCCAAAAGCAAAGCCTATTTGCGCAGCGCATTCTGCCGGGCGGCGCTGCCAGCACGCGGCAACGCAGCGCGCAACGCGGTGCGTTATAAGATAAACATTTGTTTTTACTTTTTCATTTGGCAAATAACATGAAAACGTTGAACTCGCGCTCTGCACGCCACGCAGCGATAGGTGAGGCGCTAGTTGCACAGAGAGAGAGAGAGAGAGAGAGAGATAGAGAGAGAGAGATAGAAAAGAACGAGCGATATACTCTTAAAGATAAACAGAAAACAGCAGAGGATAGCACGACTATCGGGCAGATCGGTTTTTGCCAGCCTACGTATACAGTGACACGATTTGACGAAACTATTAAAAATTATTTATATATTATTATATACAAATATATTATAAATGAGGTTATCTGCTTCAGACAACAGCATTATAATACTATTCATTTTTTCTACATAACACAATGTACAACTTTAAGCTACATGTATGCCTATTACTTAGCTCAAAATCGAAAATAGCGATTTTCAGAGCCCATGGGTTTGACAGTTGGGATTTTAAATATACTTGAGCTGCGCAAGTTATACAGCAGCCTATATGCAAAATTTGGTGTCTCTAGCACTTGTATTAGCCGAGTTCTGTGCATGCGTACAGACAAACGGACAAACGGACAAAGCCACATGCACTCTATATCAATGCTTTATAGTCGACTGCGCATCTGGCTATTGCACAAAGTAAATATACAAGTTTTCTCATTTTTAATATCAATAATTTTCTCAGAATTCACGCGTTTATCAATAGAGTTACATGAACATAATAAAAGCTGCAACTATTAACTCAAACTTTAAAGTGACAGACATATATAATTTTTAAGTCCAGGCATGACTACATCAATATAAATATAGTGCTATAGCTACAATATATATGTTTAAAACAAATAAGTACTTATATTGATAAATGTTTTTGAGAAATAAAGGCGCGATAATCCTTACTCTAGTATTGAATCAATTCTTAATAAAGTCTGAGTTGCATTTTAAATGTTTATTCTTATACACACACACACACACACACGCACAGACGTCGTGGGCCGAACCAGCACCCCCTGCAAATACAGCAAGTACGAAAATATCGCACGAACTGCGAAGAAAACCCCCACAAAAGTCGAACAAAGAGCGGCCCATCAAGGCGGTGGCGGCGTCGTCGGGCGGTGCGTCAATTAGTTGGTCGCTCGGCCGACGCGTCAGACGATCCACAAGTGCTGAAAAGTTTATTGCACTGCGTGTCTGACTTTTGCTAAAGCAAATATTGTTTAATAACATTTTTAAAAATAAAATTTACTGATTAACCGCGCGGTCGCAACGACGACGACAACAACAACACCAACACCAACGACTACGAGGCGGACAACGCCAACAGAGGCAGCGGCAGAGGCAGCGACAGCGACTGCGACGACAATGGCTCATCGGCCCCCGCGACCTATGCCAAGACAGAAATATTTGTCGCTGTCTCCTTGCTGCAATCAATGAACCTCGTCCAGAGGCAGAAAAGGTAACCCAAATAAAAGCCAACAATAATTAAAACCTACTGGAAAGATCGTCGCACAAGCCTCATATGACCAGACGCAACGCTTCCATGATCATCACGACCAGCAGCAGCTTCTGCAGCGTCTCGCGCATCAGCGCCTGCAGCATGATCTTCTTGCTCATGCGCTCGGTTCTCACCCAGACAATGGTGTCGTCGCCCAGGACCTCCTCCAGGCTGTTGTCTATGAAGCCGTGCGGATAGAGCAACTGCATCGCAATGCGCCAGAAGAGTACCAAAAAATAACTGGGACTGGGCGACACGATCAGTTGGAAGCTTCCATCGAGTGACTCTGATTGGCAAAACTTACGCCATTTGCCGCTACTGCTGGAGAGTGTGTAATCAGTTTTGAAATAAAAAAATTTAAAATTTCTCCACTTATTGTGAGGTAAATAACATTGAATTTTTAAAATAACTTCAGTTTAAATTTGCTGCTAAAAAGGCTACTTGAGCGCAGACTGTTTTTATTATGTTCAATTTTTATTTTTAATTTATTCTTTTTTTTTTTGAAAATAATGGAAAGATATTGTTGCTTATTGGTTGAAGTCTTCGCTATGAGTTGGTGTGCAACTTTGCTATTGGTTCAAGCAAAACACATAAAGCGTATAAGAGCGAAACGTTGCGTGTCATAGCAAACAGCTTAAGCTAGTATTGAGTGCAATTCGTTGAAATTAAACTTTAATATTTTATGTAACATTTGTATAAAATTTATTTTCAATAATTTATCAAAGCAATAATGCCAGCTTAAAATATAGAAAATGTCTTTTTATTTACTTATTTATTATTTAATATTTCAGCACGCTATATAAGCTAAAAGACGAAGTATTGTTTGATTTACCGAAACTAAATGTAAAATTCGAATCATTGAGACTAAAATGCAAGCATTTAATAAAAACAATATTTTATATTTTTAAATTTCATCTGAAAGCTCTCTCGAAATTCAAAATTAAATATTTCAATTAAATTAAAAGCTTTTACTTAACCATTTGTATCACTGTGGCCCAGGGACCACATATAACATTACAGTCTTTGCCGCTGGGAGCCTCTTGCATCGCTTGAAAGCCATCCAAATATGCCAGTTTATTCGGCTGTTTGCCCAACTGACCATGGGCACTCCAGCCGCTGGCCCAGAGTCGCCCACAGCTGCGTGAAAGCAGCGTGTGGCGTGCTCCGGCAAATACTTTGACAGGCTCGCAGTCGTCGGTGTTATCGGCTGCTCCACAGCAGACGGGCAAATCGTGTAGCTGCGGCAGCGGATAAACTGTGGGCTCTTTGAGCAGCCCATCGGGCTTCATGACGCGCACGCCCAGCTGCCCATTGCAGTTGAGGCCCCACGTATAGAGATCTCCAAATGCCGAAATGGCCGCACTGTGCCAACCGCCTGCAGCGATGTGAGTTATCTGCAATGAGTGTTACTTTAGAGTGCTTTACATCGATAAGATACCAGACTATCTTGGTATTACCTTTACCCCTGCCAGCGCCTCTAGCAGCTGAGGCGTTTCCTCCACGCCAAGTGTAGCCTGGCCGAGTTGTCCGCGTCTGCAAAGAAGAATTTGCACAGTCAACACTGAAATCTCATGGCAAACAATGCAGTATACAAACTGACAGTCCATTCCCCCAGGTGTAGACATCGCCATTGGCGTTCAGCAGCATCGCATGCTCGTGGCCACATGCCAACTGCCGCAGCCTCCACGAATGCTGCGGGAACTGATGCAAGCAACTGGGTATGCTGTACACGGTATTCGCGGCGCTGACAGCCACATTGATGTGCGCGCCACAGGCAACGTGCGTGACAATAATGGGCAGGGAGCAGGGATCACTAGGCATCTGCTTCGCTTGCCCGAAGATAGTGCGCTTGGTGGCTTTGCTTGTGTGGGCAGCAGTGGGCATCTCCAGCGTAATTTTGGCTAGCTTCGCATCCAACTTGGCCGGCAGCTTGTACAGTTCACCGTTTTGCAGCAGCACCAGGCAATGCGCATCGCTGGCTGCCAAAGCCTTAACGGCCGCAGGCGCCTGCACCTTCAGGCATTCGCCTGGATGCGCATCGAGCAGTCCGCGCAGCCAAATGGAGCTGCCCGCAGCGTAGGCTGTGTACCGCCAGCTCAGTGCAATTATGAAGTCATGCTCAACGCTGTTGCTGCCAGTGCCCGGAACATCGATTTCTGTGAATAAAGGATTTACTTGGCGTGCTCGAGTTATATTCGACAACTGCGCTCAAACCTGTTAAGGCAGTCAGCCGACCGGAAGTGCGCGCTGTGCTCTTGCCATTGTGCTGCCCAAATGCATTGAAGCCCGTAAATAGTAACTGTCGCATCGTCCGCCGGCGGTTGCGCAGCGACGAGCACTGCCGGGGAGGGGACGCACCCCGTGCCGCTACCTGCCGCGGCTGTTGCTCTATTGCTCTATTGTTTGGTCGACCGTTGTTAGCTTGTTTAGTTGCTGGATAGCATTGCACCTGTAATGTTCTCGCTGGTGGTGGTTCGCAGTTCACTCAATCAGCCCGAATCGCGTTCAGTTTCCAAGTGCCTTCGTGTCCACTGATCGTGTTTCTGTTGCAATAAAATGGTAGGTTATCTGGCCACCATGCTGTGCATCTTCCACACAATAGTAGCAACAATTAAATTCGGCTAATTCCCAATTATTACACAAATCGTTTTTTATTTTTTGTTTATTAATTTTGTTGTCATGGCGATCAGTGTTGCCGTACTGCGCCATGTTAAGTCAGCTGTGCTTTTAACATTCAGTGTTATGTTAAGTAACAGCGCGTCTAACATATCGATAAAAGCTCACGATAATATCGTCATGTGGCCGCAAAACTTGTGTGTTTAAAAAATTGCAAGACAATTGGAAAAATTATTTCAAAAATATTCTATGGATATAGATACATTTAAAAATACGTATAGTATAAAAAAATATCAAAATTATATAATAATAATAACAATACATCTGATATCTCATTCGCTATTTTATTGCTGTACTAACAGTACAGTGATGCCAACTTTTAGCAGGAAAAGGCTATTCTCAACGGAAAATAAACTCAAATCGCTAAAAATATATGCTAATACATATTTTTATAACCTCAACGCCAAAGTTATGCTTTGCAGTGCAAAGTTTAGCATTATTCGTAAATTTGCAAAAAAAAAATCTCTAGCTTTTCCGAGAAATATCAACATATGGTTATATTTCGCTACTTATCTATTTATATTATTCCTATTGCATTTTTAGGGACTCTTATCGCTGCTGAGAAAGCTGCGACCGAATCCCGACAAGGAAGCACGCATTTTGTTGCTGGGCCTTGACAATGCCGGCAAAACGACAATTCTCAAGCAATTGGCATCCGAGGATATTACCACCGTGAGTATAATGGAGCAGATACGACTGTGCTTTCCTAATATTCCTTGGCTTGTTCCACAGGTGACGCCGACGGCAGGCTTTAACATTAAGTCCGTAGCAGCGGATGGTTTCAAGCTGAACGTCTGGGACATTGGCGGCCAGTGGAAGATAAGGCCCTACTGGAAGAATTACTTTGCCAATACAGATGTACTGGTAAGTTTTCAACTCACAACAATTGCGATTAGCTCAATTGATCAAATTTATGCCTGTCAGATCTACGTAATTGATTGCACGGACAGAACTCGTTTCTCCGAAGCGGGCAGTGAACTCTTTGAAATGCTTATGGACAATCGTCTGAAGCGAGTGCCCCTGCTGGTGTTTGCCAATAAGCAGGACTTGCCCAATGCCATGACTGCATCCGAAGTGGCCGAAGGCCTGGGCCTGGTGCGCCTGGAGGAGCGCACATGGGAGATAAAGGCCTGCACGGCAGTAGACGGCACCGGCATCAAGGAGGGCATGGATTGGGTGTGCAAGAACATGAAGAAATAGTTAAGATCATCGATTTTCATTTTGCAATTGTAAGATTCTAATAAATAACGTGAAGTTGTCATTGTGAGCGAAATATAACTACAAACGCAGTTCACTCGGTCTGGAAACATGAAAGGTGTTTCATGTATTTTTCTGACAAACAGTTTATGTTTTGCTTGCACCATGTTGGTTTGAAAAGTAACTCTAACATTTGAATGTGTCAATGTCAAAATTACACCTACTCAAAATCCTAGTAGTTCTCTTAGCTGTTGCATACACAATTAAAAATATAACTTCAAAATGTCGAAATTCTACAAGAATGTCGTCCGTAAGCTTGGAGCACACACCCGACCAGAGTTCAACTTGCTTATACTCGGCCTGGACAATGCCGGTAAAAGCTCGTTGGCCCGACGCCTCACCTCGGATAACGAAGAATCCGTAAGGCTTGCAATACATTTGCATCTCATATTGAAACAACAGCTTTCTTCTCGTCCAAGCTGAAACTCGTCAATCCGACGGACGGCGTCGAGGAGATGCACATTCAAATCAAGAATGTCAAGCTATGTTTGCGGGACTTAAGCGGCCAATGGAGAATGCGCCGCATGTGGCATACATATTACCCAAATACCCATGCCTTGGTATGATCTGAACGAAAAGCTCAAGCTCAAATCAGGCTAACCCCATTATCCGCAGATCTATGTAGTCGATAGTTCAGATGCATCGCGTCTGGCCGAAGCGCAGTGCGAATTGTGTGACGTCCTGCTGGACGAGCGGATGGCAAACGTGCCACTTTTGGTCCTGGCCAACAAACAGGACTTGAGCGGCGCTCTGTCCAGCTCCTTGCTGGTAGATCTGATGGGCCTGAAACGACTAGAGGGTCGCCCTTGGCAGATACTCGACTGCTCTGCCATTAACAACGCCGGCATTTATGTGCGTAGCTTGCGTACTCTGCACTCTTTCTCACTGAAACTTCTCTCTTCCCCAACGCAGAAAACCACTGAGTGGATCTATAGGAACCTCAAGAGACAGCGCCCATCGAGCCGTCTCAGCAAAATCATCAGCCCGTCCATTCTCTTCGGACCGATGTGCCTGCTAAACTGTCGCAGGCCTGTGGATATGATTTAAATGTATGCAACGGGCACAATATCATCATCCATGCATTTCGAAATGAAATCAAATAAAAATGGGCCACGATAAATGTCACACACGCACACACAACGTAAGAATTCCAGCCAAGAAAAAAAAAAGTAAATGAGAAAAAATGAAACAAAAATGTGATATGCGTTCGTTTGACTTATTAATTTGCATTGAAAAGTAAAAATTTAGGTTGAAACTTGTATATCGATGAGCGCGTTGCACTGCACCAAGACAACGAAGATTGTATACTCTTTCAAGCTTTAGAGATAAGTTGAAAAAAGTCACAGTGAATGAGAAATATTTGAAAAATGTGAAAAAAACCCGAAAAATTTTAACAAAACGACCATATTTTATGAGAATTGATAAAATGAAAAATTTTAACATTTGCATAATATATCGATATATATCGATACACTTTTAAGCAATTTCAATTTACTTTAGGAACATTAAAGCTTTATCAATCACACATATGCATAATTGCTCACAGCTTGTCATGAGAAATTGTTTATGAAAATAAATTAAATAAAAAAAAATTGAACATTTGCATAATATACCGATATACATCAATACACTTTCAAGCAGTTTCAATTCACTTAAGGACATTAAAGCTTTATCAATCACACACATACATACTTGACCTCAGCTTGTCATGAGAAGTTTTTAATAAATAATAAGGAAATAAAATAAAAAGAATAAATAAAATAATAAGGAAAAATTGAATATTTACATAATATATCAATATATATATCGATACACTTTTAAAATGTTTCAATTTACTTGAGGAGCATCAAAACTGTATCAATCACACATATACATAATTGCTCACAGCTTGTCAAGAGAAGCTTGTCATGAAAATTAATAAAATAAAGAAAATCTGAACATTTTAATAATATATCTATATATATATCGATACACTTTTAAACTGTTTCAATTTACTTGAGCATCACAGATTTATCAATCACACGTATACATAATTGCTCACACCTTGTCAAGATAAGTTTTTCATAAGAATGAATAAAATAAAAGGGACAAATTGAACATTTGCATAATATATCGATATGTATCGATACACTTTTTTTAGTGTTTTCATTGAAAACTTTTCAAAGCTGTATCAATCACACACAGAGATTGTCAAAAGAATTCATAAAATAACAAAGGAAAATGGAATATTTGCATAATATATCGATATATATCGATACAATTTAAACTGTTTTCAAAGCTTGCTAAAGCGCATGATAACGTAGCTAGGACTGTACAGATTTATAGCGTATAAATCCCGGCTGAACAATCAGCCACACATTAATATTCAGCTTGAAGTTTGCATTAGAAGTCAAATAGTGGACAAAACTGGAGGGCAGCAGCGCCAAAGCGACGCGCTGAGCGTGTGTAAAAAGAAAGTGGGTAGAAATATAAACAAAGTTGACTACAGCAACAGCAACAGGTCCAAAGAACAGCGCAAAAGCATGTGACTGTGTGAGTGCGCGCTGTGCACTCTTTGAAATTTGTATGCGGGCAGCAAACTGACGTGGACGTGGACAAAGCGCAGGCGTAAAGAATGACAAGAGAAAGAGCAGCAGCAGCGAGAGCGCGTTCGAGTTGGAGTTGGAGAGAGAGAGAGAGCGAGAGAGTGGAAGAGAGAGAGAGCGCGCGCGCACAGGTGAGCACAAGCGCACAGCTGTGCTAAGTGAAGAGCGGCGCAGCAGAGGAAGCAAACGACGTCGGCGCAGACGCAACATGTTGGCTCGGCCCAGCCCGGACGGGCGGCTTAAGAAGTGTTACACACTGACTCAGAGCCTCAGAAGAAAGAAAGTTTTCGGCTGTGCTGGCTGTGTCTTCTTAGCTGCTACTGCTACTCGGCGAGTCTATAGTATTTGCCAGTGAAGAGAAAGAAGCAGAAGCAGACGCTGACGCGGAGCAAGAGGAAGCGAAGTCTGCCTTTTGCGTGCAGTTCCCCAGATTGTTTGCGCAGTGAAGCGTCCGTCGCGTCGTCTTCGTCGCTGCGTTGTTTAATTGGCCCAACAACAATAGCAAAAAAAAACAAAAAAAAAAAAAGAAAGAAAGAAATAAAAGCTGCAAATACACAAGTATCTCAAGTGTGTGATTGTGAAAGTTCCTGCCCAAAAATGTACATGAAGCGAGCTCTGCTCTTGCTGGCGCTGCTCTGCGCACAGCCCTACGGCCAGATGGCCAGCGAGGATGAGTCCAATCCGCTGCTGGACATGGCCTCCATGTTCATACAGGAAGCGCTGAGCAATCAGAATGGCGGCGCTGGAGCAACTGCTGGTGGTGGTGGTGGTGGAGCTGGTGCTGGCCTTGCGGGCATTGCCTCGCTGGTCGGCAGCTTCATGCAGGCCAATGGCAAGGCTGGTGCCGGAGCCGGCGGTGGCGCCATGCAAATCTTGTCCGGTCTGGGCAGTCTCCTGGCCAGCAACTCGCGTGGCGGCAACGGCGGCGGCGGTGGCTTTGATCCGGCCATCATTGGCAACGTGCTGGAAATGTTCACGCAGGGCGATGATGACGACAATGCGCAGAAGCGCAGCAGCAATGGCGGCGGCTCCGAGTCCGGCATTGGCCTGGACACTATTCTGCAGGTGGCCTCCGTCTTCATGAACAACCAGGGCGCTGGCGAGAAGCCAAGCGCCGGCGCGCACCATCAGCAAAAGAGATCCGTGCCCGAGGAACCGGAGCAGGAGAACGGTCTAATGAATCTACTGCCGCTGGTCATGCAGGCCGTCAGCTCGTTTGCCGGCCCCGAGGGTCAGAGCACACAGGAGCGCCACAAGAGCCATGCCTGGGTGCTGCCCCCGTTCCTGGAGCACATTCACGTGCTGTGGGATCACTTCTCCAACTCCGAGCTGGCCGATGCGCTCTACGAAAAGTCGGGCGTCAACAAGATCATGAAGGTATATTCCACATTAAAATCGCTGTAGTTTTTATAACTTTTTATAACAGAGCAAGGAAGCATCTTATAACATCAATATAACATATAGTATTATTATTGATCAACATCAAGCGCCTAGTCTGACTAACCATGTCCGTTAGCCTGTCCGTTTGTCCTCTTGCAAAGCACACAAGTTTCTTAGTTTTAAAGCTATATGGAATAAACTTGGTACACGTACTTCTTTCTTCCTCACGTACTCGGAAGACATACCTAGTAGAACTACAAGCTGCATACAAATAAGTAAGAACAAACCTGATCGAACCGGTATATCGTATAGCTGCCGTAGAACCTATCGGGCGATTTTTGTTACGTTACAAAATATCTTATACAAATTAATCACATCTAACAATACTCCTAACATTCTTACTAAATTTCGTCAAAATCGGTCTACTACCATAAAAATATCAAAACAGTAATAATTTGTCAGGGAATAATAGTTAAGCTCTATGATTTTTCATTTCAAATTTCATAAATCTGGATAACTATATGATATTTGTGTAACCGATCGGTTCGAAAATTGTGATTTTTAAAAAATTTCAATTGCTCTAGCCCAAAAAATATAAGACTGAAAGACTGATAGCTACACTAAAACTGGATAACTACTTATACAAATGTTTATACACCGTGCAGAACAATCAGTTTGATCTGATAATTGTCTCTTAGCCTTCGACTTCCAAAGCTAACGTTTCTTTCTAGTTTTAAAATATTTGCATAATTATATTAATTGTTGTTTGACTGACATAATCGTTTCCAGGGCTTCAAGGGGCGCGACGGCAAGCTGGACTATGACAAGCTCTTCGAGTCGCTGAACAACCAATCCTTCCGTCGTCGCTGGATCAAGTCCGCCACACTCTATCTGGCCGACTGGGCCAGTTATCTGGCTAATCCCGAGAACTATCTGAGGTAAGTAATGTGTAGCTTGTTAGCCCCCTGATCTAGGTGACGCGTGAGGGTGATCGATGCGTGCTAATTGCAGATCACGTTCTGCTCTCCTAACGGTTCTCGCCAGTTTAGCACCTCACTGCGATACGATTCCGATTCCGATTGCGATTGCGAGCATTGCGTTTGCCCGATCGCAGAGCCCGATCGTGCTCGAGTAGAAGTGAGCAGCACTGCTTGTTGTTGCCCGAAGAGTTCCCGTTAGCTGCTACCTGTTTGGCATCGAACATGTTTGAGGCTCTCTCGCATTACCTTTTGACACACTTTCGGGCCTGGCGCATTTTATAACACGGCTGTTAATCTGCCTGGTCAACAGAACAGTCCAACTGTCCAGGCCCCCGTCGAATTCCCGGCTTCGGGCTTGGCTTTGGCTTTGGCTTTGGCTTTGGCTTTGGCTTTGGCTTTGGCTTTGGCTTTGGCTATGGCTATGGCTGTGGCTGTAGCTGTGCGTGTTACAGTTACAAAGTCGATGGCATCATTGAAATAAACAAATAAACAAAACGGGCTCTGGCCAGAACGGTTCATTTCGTGTGAAGAGTGAAAGAGAGAGAGAGGGTAACCGGTTTGCTCAGGAAGTGGGCCAAAGGCAAAGTACAAGCTGTAGAAATTATTGCATGCCACAGCGCTGACTGCCGAATCTCTGTCTGGCTTTTTGGGTCAAGCCAAAGCCCACACCTTATATATATATGTATAAAAAAATATATATACATAAATATATTTTGCTTTTTCGTCCAGCGATTTGGCGTATTGTGCGCCTGGTCATTATTAGACAACAAGCTGAAATTACTTCCACTTTCTAGCGGCCCTTTCACTCGTCTTTGCTGCTGTGCTGTGTGCTGTGTCATTATCGCTCATCAATTGTTGCACACTCTTCATTTTCTCCTCTACCACTTTCCACAGATACTTCCAGACGGCGCAAATCATGTTCAACGGCCTGCTGAAGTCTCAAGGTTATCCCAAGCAGACGTACTTCGATCCGGCCCGCCCCAGCGAGACCATATCGAACCTGCTGAACCACGTGGCCAAGCACCATTTGAATGTGAAGATCGATTCCCGGCAGTATGTGAAGCCCGCGGTGGGCTATGCCAAGGAGCTGCTCAAACTGGGCCAAGCACGCGGCCTGCTGCAGTTCAACTCGACCGAGATCAGCGATAGATTAACGGACACACTGAATCTGGAGGTAAGTGGACTTCCAAGAATCTAAGAATTGGGTTGCCGGGCAATGGCAATTAAAGCAAAGATCCGATCCGATAGCACAAATTAAACTAATTACTCAACAATTTTCTCTTTTGTTTCTTTCATGCACTCCGAATCCGAATCCGAACACGAAACCCATTTCCAATGCGAACAGGTTATTGAACCTGTGCTAAAAGTGCATCGCGCCTATAGATACATCTCGAAGTCGCCGCAATGCGATCGCTATGTGCTCTGCCAACTCAATGCAGTGGCTCTAGACCAACAGCAGCAGCAGCAACAACAACAGCAACAGTCGCAGCAGAGGTCCAAGTCGGCTGGCGGACTCATCGCCGGCGTCAGTCCGAAAATTGTCAAGATCGGCAGCATGGGCGCAGCGATCTTCATTAGCACAGAAACCGGTACACCGTTCTGGACGCTATTCGGTGTAATCAATGCGCCATATAATTGCGAGGTGAGTTCCATCTATTGCGATCAAGTAGTTTGAAATACATTTATCGATCCTCATTGCGATCAAAAATGTAAAAAGAAATTGCAAGCTGGAAATAAATCCCAAAATAATACAATCTAAATCTTTTTCGCACAGGTCAAGTACCCAGTGGACTGCAATGGCTTCCACGAGGGCGAGGCCAAGGTGACCACGGAGTACATACACAACGAGTTGTAGTGCGGACGGTGCGACTATTTAGTGTGCTAATTAAGACGACTTAGTTGTAATCGAGATAAAGATTTCCAGTGTACATAGTATTACGAATTGCAATAAATCTTAATTTAATTGGTAATTCAAATGCTCGCTTAACTTAACAAACTCGAAGTTTGATTTAGCTTTTTTCGGTTTTCTGTAACAAAATAAAAACCATAGCCATATCATATGTCAGTTCAAGGCCAAGATGGGTAGGTGATAGCTTTTGTTAGTCTGTCTATGGAAGAGTAATAGTCCCGGTTTCAGCTTGTCACTTTTCTATCTTTAGGCATATTTATAAAAGTTAACGAGGTAATTGCCAGGCTAATGAACTCAACCCATCAACTTTTTTACGATCAGTTTTCACGCCATAAGTGCAACACTTTTCGGTGGTAATACTCTTGCATGGAGTATAACCATTTTGTAATGAATTTCGTTGCGTATTTAAAGCTTAAGGTCAGGTTTATTGTCAAAATAAAACCTAAGCTATTTCCAGAAATCTTACAACTGATACCTGAGTAGAGTATTCGTAGTCAGGAAAGAGTTCAGTTTGCTTACAAATTTCGTGGGCAAATGCACTTCCCACTAATGATGGAGCTGAGCAGGTTTGGTGCAAACAAGTTGAAGTTGCAGAAAACTTGGATAGACTTCCGTTAGCCTCACTTTCACCGCACGCTTGGGCTCGCTTTCCACTTTGGAGTCTGGGTGCTGACTCGGTTAGACTTAGTCGAGTGCCAAACGCGAAACGCCACACGCCATGCAGCTCACTTATCGCGAACTGGATGCGGATATAGTGCGTCGCACGAATGCCATATTCCCAGCACAGGATTGCTTTGTCGAGGTGCTGCCGGCCCAACTGATCATACCACGCAAATTTGTGGAGCTCGGCGAATCGATACGTGAGCTGCCGGTCTACGAGGATGATGTGTGGATGATCTCGTACCCGCGCACCGGCTCGACGTGGGCACAGGAAATGGTCTGGCTACTGGGACACCAGTTGGATTACGAGGCGGCCAAGCAGGATCTGCGAACGCGATCGCCACTAATCGAGCTGTCGGCCCTCTTCAGCACAGATCACCATCAGTGGGTTGCGTATGTACAGCGTGTAGGCATATCTTTTTGATTGTGCTGCTCAAGTAGTTCCATTTCACAGCGACTCCTTTGGAAATACGGTGGATCAAGTGCGTAATCTGTCGCGTCCACGCTATGCACGATCGCATCTCTCCTGGCAACTGTTGCCACGCCAATTCGAAAGCGTCAAGCCAAAGATCGTCTACACAGCGCGCAATCCCAAGGATCTGTGCGTCTCGTACTATCATTACTGCAAGCTTCTACACGGCATCAATGGCGACTTTGAGCAGTTCGTGGATCTCTTCCTCGGTGGCCATACGCCCATGGGTTCCTACTGGAAGCACGTGCTGCCCTTCTGGAAGCGCAGCTTCGACGACAACGTGCTCTTCATCAAATACGAGGAGATGATAACGGATTTGCCTGCCGTCGTCAGGCGCTGCGCAAAGTTCCTCAACGTCTCCAAGCTGCTGAACGATGCGAGTCTCCAGCAACTGTGCGACCATCTGAGATTCGACAGCATGAGGAACAATAAAGCCATCAATTTGGAGACGGTGCTGCCGCCGTCGGAGACAAAGTTCATACGTAACGGCAAAATCGGAGACTGGCGCAACTACATGTCGGATACGATGTCAGCTCGATTCGATGCATGGAGCGAGGAGCATCTGCGCGGCAGCGGACTAAAATTCGACTATGATTAGATAAGGCAACTTATTTATAATACCACTGTGCAAAATGCTATAACAATTGTAGCGGAAAGGCATTAGCTTACTGATGGTAAAAATATCTAAATATCTTTAATATATGTTTTCAGTATCAACATTGACGTAAAATTTGAATGGATTTTTACTTTGCATAGGCAATCGGGAAGTATTGTTTGTCTTTCTCCACAATCTCCTCCAGCACGTTATCAATCTCGGTGGTTGGATAACGCTCCACCCACGACTTGATGTAGCCCTCGTGCGTCGCATCGTATGTCTTCAGCTCGACCTTGTCTTTATTGACCACTGTGTTGGCCTGCACAAGGATGATGCGGGGCTTCTTGTGCGCCAAGCAGATGTCGCGCCACTTGGCCCACGGATGCGATCCACCCTCATTGACTTCCGAGTAGTGTTCGTACATTTTCGAAGCGGCCTCAATGTCCGCTGTAGATTTGTACACCTGCAGCTTGGTCAAGAAATCGCCCAGCGCTTTCTTGCCAACTGTATGGATCTTGCTGCGATCCAATGTCAGCAGCAAGTTCTTGCCACCCTCAGTCTCTTCGACGGTCACGAATCCCTCGCCAGCCTCGAGCAGAACTTTCATGATGACGAATCGCGCCCGGGAATGCGCCTGCAGCCACTGCTTGGATTTGGGATTGTACATTTCGAGGGCAACACCCATGCCATTCCAGATGAGGCTCAGCCAGTTTATGTAAATGATATCGTCCTGTTCGGCAGCATCCTTAAAGCCGAATATCTCCAGAATGTCTCGCTGCAAGGACAAGTAGAGTCCAACCGCTTCGGCGCGACACTCCTCGTAGGATGATCCAATGGCACCGAACTTGGTGTCGTACGTTTCTCCAGGCAGATACCATTTCGTGATTGGCTCGCCGGTTATGAGGTTCTTCACCGACTTGACATCGAAGTTGTAGGCGCCGTTCTCATCGATGCGGAACAACTTTCCACTTCCATGGCCCAGCAACTCATGCAGACCTACTTGCACCTCGAAGGCCTTAACCTTATACTCCTTCATCAGCGTTTGATCTGCGTCCGACAGGAATGGAATAGGATCCTTGCGATTGATGTTGGCTAGCACATTGCCCAGGGACACGTTTTTAAAGCCCTCATCTTGACGGATTTCGTCGTCTATAGAAACAGCGATTAATACAACGAGTCCGATCAATGTTTTACGCACACTTACAGTTGGGTATGTTGATGCCTGCAGGTACACCGCTTCCAGCAAAGGTGAGCACGTCCAACGAGGTGAAATCAGGCTTCAAATACGAGTCCTTCTCGTAGGGTTCCGTCCACGGCAAATACTCTACAAGTTTCTCTGCCCTATTAACCAGTTCCGCGAACTTGGCCGAACTCTCCTTGTTGACCATCGCCACGAAGCCCTCGAATTCGGCACGTCCACCCGCCGGATCACGGTAGGTTTCGATGAAACCAATGTAGGTCTCAATGACGGGTCCCTTGTCCTTGATCCACCATCTGGAGCCATTCTTGTGCTCGTCCAGAGAACCCTCCTCAAACGATCGCACATAATGCTCGATCATTTTCTCCTCGTTCTCGTTGGCAGCATATTTCTTGGCTTGAAGCAAGTTTTCATTCACACGCTTCAACAGGGTCTGGTAGTCCCCCCGCGTCACGCGGAATTGATTGCCCTTGTACTCCTCCACCGGCAAGGTTATGCCATCCTTGTTGGATTCCGCAACCGATCCAAGCTTGATGTCATAGATGGTTTTTCCATTCTCCAATACCTTGAACGTGCGGCACATGTACGGCTCGATGCGCTTCGATGTCAGCCAAGCGTTGACAATCTCCGAATCCTCCTTGGTGCAATTGTCCGACCAGTACGTTGTAATGCCGTTGGGTGCAAAGCCGAGGATCTCATTGCGCGATTCCAGAGCGTAGATAAGGTCCTTGACCTTCTCATAGATTTTCGCCACGCGTGGCTCCTCCGTAAAGGCAGTTGAAGCCCGCACAATTGCATCGAACTTCTCCGCTGTAAGATTGGGCACGATTTTGCTGTCACCCATGCCCTTGTAGTTACCAGCATTGGCAAAGACGCCGCAGGTGTATACTAGAAATGCCTAGAAGTATAGATAAAGCAGATAAGATACATTTCAAATGTGATGTATCTAATCAAACTAAAGAATCTTCAAAGACTTACAGTGTAGTCATCTTCGCTGGCGCCGGCACTCAAAGCTTTGGCTTTCAGCTCGGCGGGCTGCTCGGCCACGAAAATGCGATGCAGCAGGGAGAAGATCAGGGGCGCCTCGGGACTGGATTGTATGAGCGCGATGAGGCCACCGTCCCAGGAAGCCTTGCTGAAGTAGTGGGCGTACAGCTTCTCCTTATCAGTCAGGTTCTCAAATGCGCTCTTGCAGTCCAAATCGGCAATGGGCTGCGTGTTGGGCAGTACAAAGTGGGAAGTTTTGCTGGCCATGTCCTCGGATGACTTGGGCAAATTGACGCTGGAGCTGCAACCAAGAGGAAGATGAGATTTACGTAAGAGAGCGTAAAATCACCATGGAATACCTGTAACGAACGCCTGCTAATGCAGTGCTTGTTCTGGTTCTACTCAGAAACTGATGTGGAAGACGTTTTTTTGTCTGTGTTTCGAACTGTTGCCAAACGGGAAAACTGCTAGCCATACGTAAACGTAATTGGCACAGCTGGCCCGGATGACAGAATTTACGAATATTCCGAGTTAGCAACATGACTGTGGTGGTTTCGAATACGTAGCAATTTAGAAATGTTTCATTAAAATCGAAAATGTTTCATCAACACAACAGAAAAAAAAACAAAAAACTGGAACTAATGTCAACAACGCCGCCAAGCATGATATGCGATTTCGTAAGTGTAGAAGCTGCATACGAACATGAACGTACACGCACGCAGGTGTATGTTTGCATGTATGTGTATGCGTATGTGTCAGTGAATTAGCCGCTTTTCTAAAATCTGTTTAGTTCGATTCCTGTTTAGGTATCAAACCTGTTCACTTTGCCATAGCAGAAGTCGAAAACTTATTGAGCATTATGCCGTGAATTGCAATGAAGTATGTACGTACCTTTCTTTAAAAATATATAGCGACTTAAAAATAAAAAATGCCGACAAAATGCAAGTTGTCTTTAGAGATGAACGATGTGTGCTAGAGATGCGAAACTATCGACGATAGTTACATGCAACAATGTTATTTGTTAACAGAGCTACATTCGAATGTTATGTTACTGCAAGTGTATGTGTGCAAGGCTGTTGAAATAATTTCCCTGCACATAAATATTCTTATAAGATTAACATATTTTTATTAGCATGTGGTCACACTGGCTGACACTTTTAACATTTGTATGTAATTACATTCGTTACTTACATTATTTTACATTATTCTTAAAAGATTAACATATTTTTCTTAGCATTTGGTCACACTGGCTGACACTTTTAACATTTGTATGTATGTTTGTAATTACATACGTTACTTACATTTCTTTTTATATTGTAAACAGTTTGTTTGCGCAAAATTTTAATCAGATAAATTTGTATGTGTGGACCCGACAATCAGGTAGCATTCGTCTCTGGAAGCGCAACTGCGCTGTTATCGAAACGGCAAGCGGCCGCCCACAGCTTTATCAGAATCATATGTTCCTCTCCTTATCACCTTCAGGTTGACCTTAGTTGAAAGAGAAACGCTGTGAGGCAAACTCTGCGGGAATGGAGCTTACAGGCTGGGTAAAGACCTACGATTGGGGCAAGAAGGGCATCAGCTCGGCGGTCGCCCAGCTGGCGATGGCCAACGATCCGGACTTTGTGCTCAACGACAAGGAATCCTACGCCGAAATCTGGATGGGCACACACTTCTGTGGCGTGTCCATTGTGAAGGAGACGGGCGAAACGCTGGACCGTGTGCTCAAGAAGGATCTGCCGTATCTGTTCAAGGTGCTGAGCATCAGGAAGGCACTGAGCATTCAGGTGCATCCCAACAAATGCGAGGCGGAGCGCCTGCACCGGGAGAGACCGGACATCTACAAGGATCCCAACCACAAGCCGGAGCTGAGCATAGCCCTGACACCGTTTACGGCTTTGGTCGGCTTTCAGCCGGTCGATGATATCATCGATCTGATCGACGAGTTCCAGCCACTCTCGCAGCTGATCGGCCAGGAGGCCGTGGACGAACTGCACGACGTACGCAACGCTGAGGGCGTCAAGCGCTGCTACGAGATTGTCATGAGATCCGACGAGGCGGCCGTGGCCAACTGCATCAACGAGATCGCCAAGAAGAACAAAAAGCGTATGAGCAGCTGCTGCTATAATTCTTTGGTGTATTTTACTCATATTCGTTTATTTCTAGAGCTGAAGAGCAACGATCTGCTGGAAGTCTTCGAGTCCATCAACGCCGACTTTCCCGGCGACGTGGGCGTACTGTCGCTCTTCTTCCTGAACCTGGTGCACCTGCAGCCGGGTCAGGCCATCTACCTGGGCGCCAACGAGATCCACGCCTATATCTCCGGCGACTGTGTGGAGTGCATGGCCTGCTCCGACAATGTGATACGTGCCGGCCTCACGCCCAAGTACAAGGACATCGAGCAGCTCATCTCCTCGGTGATCTTCGAGGGTGCCGGTGCGCACGCCAAGCTGTTTCTGCCCTATCGCATCGACGACACCGTGCAGGTCTTTGTGCCGCCCGTCGACGACTTCGCCGTCATCCACGTGGCCCTGAAGCACACCGTCGACTCGTACAAGCTGCAGATACAGCCCTACGGCTCCATACTGCTGACACTGACGGGCGAGCGCACACTGAAGCTGAACACTGTGAGTGGCCCCAAGGAGATCGCACTGTCGCGCGGCAGAATCGTCTACATTCCCGTCGAGGCGGCGCCCGAGATTGAGTTCCTGCACGCCGACGATTGCGGCGAGAACTTCAGCGCCTACATAGCCACCTACAACTACTTCCGCAAGGCCTGAAATGGAGATTATGTCGCATCTGTGGCGATTCCCAATGCAATAAAACGAACTGCCCTCGGGGTGGTGAATAGTTTCATTTCATAAATACTCGCAATTCATACTGGCTAGAATAGAAACTAAAGTGGGTCTACATAAACCTAGTCAATATACATACATATTTGTGTATTACAAAATAAACAAACAAATCGCGACTAAAACAGAACAGAAGAACAAACACAACGCTTTCCCCGCAGCTTAGCCTAGTCAAACTGGGTAGACGCACAAACATGCATATATATAGTATAGTAGCACAAACATTCATATAGTGTATATATATATATAGTATCTGTATAATGTGTACAATCGTGGGGGAGTATATATATATGTATATCGCATATAGCATTAACAAACGTGTAGATTGGCTACGAATATGACACTACGCTTAAATCTTTAATTCCCCTCGGGTTGCTCGACTTGTAAATATTTTATCGTAAGGGTTACATATATGTATATATATAGTATAGTTCAATAGATTGGTACACCAAGCTCGCAAAATGCCTCAAAAAGTTTGTACACTCATACGAAAAATCTCATTATAAAATTATTTTTATGCAGTTAGTTAGTCGTTTAGTTAGTTAGTCAGACGTTAGACACTACATTAAATATTTGATGGGTTTGTTGCGCTATATAGTTAGTCGTCTCTGTGTAAACATTTATAAATATAATCATATATATATAGACGTTTGATTTCGAAATACCCAAAACAAAAATCGAAATCTTGTAAATTTTGTGCCCACAACATTTCTCTTCCCTGTAGAGGTTGTTGCTCATTGTTATTGTTGTTGCTGTTGCTACCGGTTGTGGTGAAAGTTGCCTTGCTGGCTCTAGTTCGAGTGCCTAACGGGAGTGGTTGGGTGCTGTTGGGGGTAGCTTGTAGCTTGCGATTACCACTATCTCCTGCAGCGTTATCAGTGAGTGAGTGTGTGAGTGGTTGCTGCTGCTACTGGTGTGTGTGGGTGTGTGTGTGTGTTGCTTGTGCTGTGCTTAACTCTTGAGCAGATTGTTTGCGCGCTTGTTGACGCCATCCATGCGTACATTGTTGGCATCGCCCTTGTCGTTGATGCGATCGATTTGCTTGTTTTGATTCTCCAGCTCGGAGCCCATGTCCAGCGCCATGTTGCGCAAGTTGCCCAGCATGGAGTTCACTTGCCCCAGATTCACATCCATCTCATCCTCGCGTGCATCATTGGTGATGCGCGCCACATAGCCGGACTGCGGCGGAGCACCCATGCCGCCGCGCTCGCGCTCATCGATGACACGCTGCGGCTGGCTGGCCACCACTTTGCCGTCGTCGTTGCCCTTCCAGGCTTTGTCGCTGTCATCATTGATGTTCACCTTCTTCCAGGGCAGCACACAGATGCCGCAGCACTTCTCCATGCCGCTGAGATTCTTTTCGGCCTCCCGCATGTCCGCATTGATGCGGTCCATGCCCTCCTCGATGCGATCCAGCTGCTCGCCCTGGTCGTCCAGCGCCACCAGCGTGCGTATGCCAGCCTCCTTGGACTCGTCCATCAGATTGAGCATACGGCGTGTGCTCTCCAGCGACTCGTCCGCCACCTGGGCGGACTTCAGCTGCAGCTCCTGCAGCTCTGTGCGCGGCTCATTGTCCATGGCGGCAGACATTGCGAATGTTCTCACTTCTACGTTGGGCGGAGCCTAATGCCAACTGATGACTCTTAGCAAGTGGCTGTGGGTGGCGCCTGCTGCCGACTGATGACTCTTAGCAAGTGGTTGCGAATGCCTTCACGATTCTGGGGAAATTTTTTGCGAATGACTCACTGCGACGGCTGACGCCACTTGTTTGCGCTGCTGAGTGCGATGCGTCCGCTAAGCTCGTTTGTTTGCAACAGCAGGAACTTGAGTTAAGTACTTGTTAAGCGAGATATGAATTAAATTTGTACGAAATTTGGCAAGTTATTTTATGCAAATGCAAATCCAATTGTGTATATACAAGAAATATCGAAACACAGCAGAACGATAGCGATAGACGGCCGATAGGTCAGGGCTGAAGGCGCTATGCTCGATGTTATCGGTGTTGGAAAATTATTTTCAAAGTAGGCCTTCAAAAATACAATTTATAAAAAAAAAACAGCACCTAAAACAAAAGGCATTATTTTAAACCATATAGTCTTACGTCTAGAATGTCTTAAATCAAACTAATTTGCTAAAATAATAAAATAAATATTCCTGTTGCGAAGCCGGAATTAGTTTCCAACGCCGTTTGTTGTAGCTGCAACGCGGGTTCAGTGTTGCATAACACATTTGAAATATTAACGCTTAGTACAGCCAAGGTCGAGCGTCAGTGATCCTCAGTGTAGTTTTTTTTTTTGTTCAATTCGATTGCTGTCCTTTTTTCAAATTTGACGATTTCTATTTGTAAATAAGAAAAAGAAGGTTTTCTGCTAATACAAAGCAAGCAGCATGGAAAACACGCGTCGTTCGATTGCACCCAACGAGGACAGCATCAGCATGTATTTGTCCTTCGACGCCGACGACACGCTGGCAAGCAAATGGCAGTCGGTGATGGCGAGCCAGACCAGCCAGTACCTGGAGGTGGCCAGCCTGGAGACAGACCCGAAACTGGACGAGACGCTCGAGGATAAGGCAAATAAACAGAAGCCGACTGTGCTGCAGGCTCTGATCAAAAACGAGAATCTCCGGGACCAGGCATCCCCCTTGCGCCCCTTCGACCAGAGCATCCTGAACAAACACAACGCGCTCTGCTCGACGCCAACGAAGAAGCTGACGAAGGCAGGCGCATGCCCGAATGCGACCACGCCAGACAATCTCAACAAGGAGAACAGTCCACCGGACGCAGAGAACTCCACGCTCTCGTCCAGCATCGACGCCACGGCGTCCACAGTGAAGACAAACACAATGTTCCACGCTGACAATGCAACGCAGGAGGAGATCTCCGTGCAGGAGAGCTGCAACAGAACCAATGTTTATCCCCTGAACGCAGATGTGCTGCTGGAGAATATAACCGAAGGTGAGCACGCTCAATAGTCATTAATATAGTAAATAATTGTGTTGTCCCAGTCTCGAATGAGGAGCCCTCAGTTGTGCTGCCCTCCGCGTCACCATTAGTAGTCGCACCGATGCTGGAAGAGATCAAGAAGCCGGACATTGTGGTAACGGAGATGGTAGACGAGGTCTCGCAACTGATCGCCAAGGCTCTGCAGCTAACCGAGGAGCCGCGGAAGCCCAGAGAGGAGCCGAAGCCTGCACAGAAAGTGCCACTAGCTAACTTGCCGCGACCACGACGCTCGTATCTGCCCATGGCCAGCGGAGGAGCAATGTTCAAGCAGCGCATGTCGATCGTTGTGAAGACCACACTGAACAGTCCGGCCCGTAAGCTGATCACTAGCTCCAATACACGGCGCAGCTGCTTGCCCGCGCCGCGAGCAAGTCTGACGGGCGCATCCGCTGGACCACGCAAGTCCACACTACTTCGTCCCTCCGAGAGCAGCAGCGGCAGCAGCAGAAGCGCTACGGCTCTGCTCTCCGGCTCGACTGCCGCCGGAAAAGCGTCTGCTAAGCCACGCGCTAGCACAGCTGTCGATGCCAAGATCAACTGCAAATTGTGCAGTGCCCGTTTCCGCACTGAGCATCAGCTCGACTTGCACATGCGCACGCACCTGGAGGCCGATATAATGCTGCACAAGCGCAACCTGAAAGTCAGCAATACGTGCAAATTTTGCGACAAGAAATTTGCACTGGAGCGCGCGCTGCATATTCACCTATTGCAGAATTGCGACAAGATACCGCCGAGCGAGAAGCGGAAGCTGCAGTACACTGAACTCAACCATGTGAAGAAGGCACAGCTGCCCAAGCTGGCTCCGGGCACGGGCGCAGTGAGCTGCACCACTCCAAAGCCGCGCCAGAGCACAATGCCAGCGCTGGACAAACCGCCGCCAGGTGAGCTACAGCTGGGAATCACAGCCAGGGAATTTCATTAATATTATTTATTATTTTATTCCACTTTAGCGGTTTCCGTCTCCAGCAATCAAGAAGATGCTAAAGCCACTAAAAATGTGCAAATGGCTCCGCCGTCGCTGCTCAAGGTGCCCAAGAAGACTGCCCATGCCGGCGTTTACCGCACGCCAACCAAGTCGGTGCCGTGCCACATCTGTGGACTGTCGTTCAAAAGCATCCTCGCCTATACCAACCACTGCCTCTCAGTGCATTCGAAGCACCAGGAGCCGCAGTCCGATAGTGCACCGAGTGCTCAGGATTAAATCAAATAGTTTAGCTTAAGTTGTGGTGACTTTAATACTTATACTCTACTCCTCTACTCCCTACTACACAGTTCAAATATACGATCTAACTGCACTCCTCTCCTCTGCTCACTTCATCTTCTTCTCGGGCGGCGGTTTCATGTCGATGCTCTCCGTGGCAATATCCAGCGGTCCCGTCACATGATTGTCCGCCGCATTGCCTGGCGGTGCGCCGTCTGGCCCCGCAGCGGCTGGCAATTGTCCGGGATGCAGTGGCTGCTGCAGGTTCTGCAGCACCGGAGGTATGGGCGGCGGGAACTTGCGCAACAGCTCGGCCAGCAGCATGTCCACGCGTTGCTTTTGAAACAGCGTGCCACTGCTCTCATCCTTGCCAGCATTCGCATCCTTCTTGTCGGACTTTGATTTGTCAGATACTGCGGGGCAAGAATTGCTCAGATCTTGGCATATTTTGCTATGGCTATAGCTATGGCAACTTACAAACTTTGTTGGAGGAAAAGTCCCAGGTGTAGCCCTTGTTGGGATGGTAGCGCGCATAGCTGCTGGCTTCTTCGAATGCGGACTGCAGGTTGACGACGGTGTTGAGCTGCAAGCAAATTGAGATTGGACTTGAAATAAGGTTGCAGCTGGCGGGGAAGGTAACAGCGACTCACGATGCGCGCATTGATGACGTTCGCCAGATCGGGCGCCTTGTAGACGGTGCCGCCAATGATGTAGTAGTCGGCTATGGGCGTCGCCTCGGACGGACTGTGTCGGTGCTGCTTGCGTATGACGTAGAGTATCGGCTCGGCGACGTGCAGCAAGATGTACTCGAGTCCCAGCATATTACTGCAAATACATGGAGATGAGGCACACGCAGCTGTAGGTGATTGATTGATTGATTGTACTCACTGCAAGTGCTCGATGCCGAGACGCTGCATCCGTATGGTTTCGTTGTTGCACATGTGGTCGTAGAAGGGATTGCTCTTGCGGCAGAAGTAGTCCATGACGGTTTGTGGACTCAGCGTGGCCATCATCTGCGTGTCGTGCCAGGACAAGCGCAGATGATTCTCCGGAGCCGGCGGCATTTGTCGGTTCGCCATGGCGCTGGCGGCTGGCAGCTGGCTAGCTGTTCAGTGCGGCTGCACGTGTCTTGGCTCGCTCGCTCGGCCGGATGGCAAGCGTCGCGTTATTTGTGTCACTCGATGACAGGCGCAATTTCACCGCGAGCTGCAGACTGCAGTGGGTCAGTGTCAATGCCTGGCCGCTTTCCTCTTTGGCGAATTGTTTACAAATTATTTATAGACTGCACGGTGGCAAATTGAAAATCATGCAATTCGTCGATATATATCTTTATTTGATTTATTTGTTGTGTAATATATATTTCAGTGTCGCGCACAGGAAAATTCATTTGCTGCTCCTTTGCGATTAGCAGATTTCGTGGCAATAGTGCAGTAAGTTCACCGTTATTCTGTTAATTTCAGTTCGTGCGTATTTATCATGTACACTTCGCCAATGCTACTGCAGAATTGCAGGTAGTTTACTTTTTTGTTATTTATATATATTTTGTTTATAACTCTCGATATACATGAAAATGCCCGATGCTTGGTGGCGGTCGGTCGACAAGCTATCGATATCTACAAGTATCGAGCTGGCAAAGCGATCGATGTGTACGCAAGGTGGCAACACACACACACAGCGCTCCACACATGAAAATATTAAACAAAATGTTTAAAAATAAAATTTAAAGTAACGGCTGCGATTCAAATTGAAATAAAGAGGCAGGGCGAGCGTACATACATATCGAGCCACATCCCATGTACATACCAGTTCAACGAAGCGTGCACTGTTGTTGTCGTTGTTGTTATTGTTATTGCTTACGACGTCGCGGCTACCGCCACACATATACAAACAAACGCACAAGCACAAGCATTTAACATCAACATAGATTTGTATATTAACCATTTGCTCGGCCAGCGGAACTTGGCCCATTTGTTTGGATCGTCAGTATTGGGAACTATATCAGTTCGCTTTGTACATTTCGTCGTGGCGCTCGTGGGGAAATACAACAACAGCAGAAAGAGCAACGAGTGCTCGCAATGGTAAAAGCACAGGAAAATCAATAATTATTATTACGCATTGCTGAGCAATTGAACAATTGCCTCGTGTTTGTGTGTGTGCGTGTGCGATTTTCTTATTATTTTTATCACATCTGTGTGTGTGTCACTCGATACAATCATAACTAATAAGAACTATTCTACGCATATTGCCGCATACGTATGTATTGCATATACATGTGTACATATACATGGCTGTTTGTTGTTGTTTGGCCAGTCAAGGTCGTAGAAGTGTAGAAGTGTCGTGCGCGTTAAATAGAAATGTTCTTTTTTATGCCTCACCTTGATGTTCACGGACAGAATTATTCGCATACATATCTGTGCGTGTGTGTGTGTGTATACATATGTTAAATAGTTGTGACGTTTAGATACACACATACACGCACATGTATAATTCGATTAAGACTAGAAAAATGCGAACTGCAACTAAACAAATATAAATTCTCAAAAATCTGAACAAATTAGAATTCTTTTTAATTTCATTCTGAATTCATATTTATTTCCAATAAGCATTTTTTTTAGTTGTAAATGCACGATTTAACATTTTGTTTATAAATTTTCAAAGCCTCAAAATCACATCACAATGCCTCAAACTTGTCAAAAGTATCTTTAAGTTCGCATTCGAAGGCGTCCTGCCCCCACATCCGCCGTGTATATAATTCCCAACTGTGCGTGCGTGTCCGCTTCGATGAGAACCAAACGAAACGAATAGCATCAATTCTGTTTTCTTATAGATTTTGAGAGACATTCGTAGCCCGATGCTGGCACAGCGACACTCGGCCCAGCAGTTAGTTTGTCAGTTAAAGCGATAGCGATATGCGCTATATTAAGCCGGAGCCGTACTATGAGGTAGCTGGAGCACTCAGCTGCGCACAGCGATAGACCCAATTGAAATATGTATATGCAGATGTATGGTGTATGGTGCTAATGTCTACTCTCTGCTTACAGGGGCTTCCACCGTTCAATGTCACCGGCAGTCCATTCAATGTGGTGCCCATACACAACTTTCCGGAGCTAATGAAGGAGACGTGCGCGCTCATCAACTCGGAATGGCCGCGCTCCGAAACTGCCCGCATGCGCTCACTGGAGGCGTCCTGCGATACGCTGCCCTGCAGTCTGGTCCTCACCACGGAGGGCATGTGCCGTGTGATCGCACACCTCAAGCTCAGTCCGATCACGTCGAAGAAGAAGGCATGCTTCGTGGAGTCCGTCGTCGTGGACAAGGGCTATCGCGGCCAGGGCTTCGGCAAGCTGATCATGAAGTTCGCCGAGGACTACTGCCGCGTGGTGCTCGATCTGAACACCATATACTTGTCGACCATCGATCAGGATGGCTTCTACGAGCGCATCGGCTATGAGTACTGCCCGCCCATTTCCATGTACGGACCGCGCCACTGTGAGCTGCCCAGCTTACAAAATCTTAATAAGAAATACATGAAGAAGGTCTTATAGGCGTCAGCACCTGTAGTAGTAGTTGTGTTGGCTTGAACAGAGCTGCGAACGCTTTAAGCTTGATCGGAGCGTGTTACAGTTGAACTAGTCAAATTTTGGGTGAACGCTCATTGGCCCAAAGCTCTACTGCCGCACTAGGTGCAGCCTTTGGGCGTTTGCCTTCGATTCCATTACGATTACACAAACAGAAACATTCATATTACGCTCGTGTTGATTTTTAAATATTACTTTCCGCATGTATTTTTTGTTACCTTTTCTGAGATTTCTGGCACAAGTCTAGGGAATATTGCCCACACAATATCCAAAATCCACGTTAATTTAATTCTAAATTATTGTTAATTTACAACATCGTATCCGTATGATTTATTGTGGTTTTGCTCGAATGCTTACTAGACAATATCTACCTACCTAGATACATACATATGATAATATATGATAGCTCAATTATCTTCCAAATAAAGCGTAGCATAGATATACATATCGCGATGAGAGCACGTAGCATTAAGCGAACAAACGAAAGGCAATAAATTATATAGGTATATATATTAAAGATGTAGATACAAATGAGAAACAGCCCACTGGTATTTCTGTAATCCCACAGGCCAGCAAGATAAAGCGGAAACATCCGTCTGCCATCTGTCTGCGAGATCTATGACAAGTTCAAGTTCACGGTGTCGCGACAAGCCAAAAATTGATGTGCCCGGTAATGTGTATTTTTATTGCAGCTGCAACTGCCACGGCACAGGCGCTGGGGAGACTGGGGAACTGGGGAGCTCGTGTAGGCTGCTGCCCAGCGAGCGACACACGCGAAGCTCTCAAAGTTTTGCCTCTACGAAAATAAACCAAATAAATGCTGCATCTGTGTATGTGTGTGAGTGTGCACAGTAGTCAAAAAGTACATGTAAATTTGTTTATCAAATGCACATGTTGTATTTATGCCAGTGTGTACAGTGCGCATTCGCTATGAGCGAATGTGTATGTAAGGACTGTACTGTAGCTGTGACAAAGACCGTGCGCAGCTTTCTCGGTATAGAGCATTTGAAATCAGAGTTCCTTATTTACTATTTATTTACTATACTGTACGTAAAAAAAAACAAACTAAACTTTAAATTATTGGGGATTTTCTAAATAGAAGATTCAAGCCATAGCCATAGCGAAATGTTTTAATAGCCAGTAAATTGGCGAAAAAGACGTCCTTACGCAATCAAAACCTTAAACTATATCTTAAATACCAAAGAAAATTTATTTAATATTTTCTTTCACACAAAAAAAAATTGCGTTTTTTTTTTTAATTTCCTTACATCTATCTTGAATTTGCGACCGCAAGTTTACTATCAGTATTTAAAATATTTATGGAAAATATATAATTATAATATAATTATATATAATTGCAGCACATCCACTGGCTGTCAGCTTCAACGATATATGTATATAAATATATCCACTATATTGTGGTTGCACTGTGGTCAAGTACCCACTCGCATATCTCTGCTCCCTCTCACGCTCGCAGCTATCGCCCGACGCTGACTAAAATTGTTGGCATTGAGGGGCGCTTAAGCGGAAGCAGAACCTCAGATAGTTCTTTCTCTTTTGTTAGTTTTTGTGCAGTTCTCTACAGGTTCTACAGGTGCACATTTTTGAAATACCTGGCTGACGTGTTGGGCGACAGCTGCTAATAGCCCCCGATTGCAGGTGCCTGACCGCACCTGACTGCGATCAGCATTCGCATTCCTCGATCGCCAAACTGATATCGCACGTAATTGCCATTAAATTTTGTTTATTCTTTATATCAAAATGGAAAGATTACAGTGTGCATACACATTACCTACACCCGGTGTATATGTAGTTCAATATCAATGTAGTTTTGGATAGTTCGACTATAAAAGGCCTGAACATCAAAGCCTTTTGTGCGACTTTGGATTGATGTGCGATTTGTATGCGCAGCAGACGATCTCAGATCTCTAATTGCTCTTCACGCTTTTGGCTATGCCACACACCTTGCCGTAGTGCTCCGGCTGATCCAAGCTGTCCACGATGAACTGGCCCAGATCGTCCTTGGACACGAGTCGGCCGGGAGCCTCGTCGTGCAGCACGGTATAGCCGCTGGCCGGCTCGTCGGCGATGTGCGGCGGCAGTATGGCAATGTAGTCCAGGCCCGAGGCCTTCGTTAGGTCCAGCATGCGCTGGTGCTCCTCGTTGAGCTTGTGGAATACTGCGGGCACTTCGTTCAGCGGGCGTAGCAGAAACGAAGACATCACAATGGACAACTTGGAGAGCTTGGCCTCCTTCATGGCCTTGATCACGTTCTCGGTGCCGCGCGACAGTTCCGTGGTGGCCTCCAGCTTGTTGCGTGTGCCCAGGATAACGCAGACGCCATCCACTCCGCCATCGTCCTCGACCAGACGCTTCACGTCCTCCAGTTTGGTCGCATCGCCCTGCACCAGCTGCACTTTGCCTTTAAAGCGCTCCGGCACGGTGGGTTCGGTGCGATAAAGCAAACGCACCTTAAGACCTGCAAGACGGAACTGTTAGACTGTCTACAAAGCTCATAAAGGAGGCGGCAAATGTTACCCTTCTGCAGGGCGTAGTCCACCACGCATTGGCCGGTCATGCCGGTGCCGCCAACTACTGCAATTCGTTGCATAATGTTTCTATTTTGGGCTTGCAGTGTTCGTCCGGAGCTACAGTGGCTTCCAAATGTAAAAGTGCAGTATCACCAAGACTGTTCCAAACTTATCAAGCACGAATCCAAATCTCAACTGATTGTTGTTTTTGTAATGCCGCCGACTGCGCCGCTCACCTGAGTCTTCCAGCTGATTATAACGCACACACACACAGCAACGCACACTTGGGTGTGTTGGTGTGTACAGTGTTCGTTAGCGCCGTTAGCTTGAGGTACTACAGCAATAAGCCAGCAGATAAGCAATCACCTCTGCACATACGTGCGTACATATATTTATTTACAAATTACAATTGTCATTATTTTTCAACCTGATATGAAGCAACGTTGTTATATTTATCGTCGGTGCATAACAATTTAAATAATTTGTATATACATCGATTTTGGCTTATAATTTAACATCTATTTACACTGAAGTTTCAGAATTTTAAATTCCGATTGTAAGATTAAAAATCGATTAAATACTAAAAATATGGTCACTCTACTCGTTGAGTGTTACCCAATCGGGCGAATATAGCAAGAGTGGCGCGCGCGCACTTCTACGCCTGCGATTCGTCCGCATTTGCTTGGGAATAAGGATTATCTGCCGGATTCTTCACGCGTCTTAGCGTAATGCCCAACTTTAGCTCGCTTAAGAAATCCGTTGTTGCGGGCTTTTTCTCCGCACGCGGCTTGATGCCGCTTATGGTCGCTGCCTTCTGGTCGACTTTCTGCAAGGGGCAAGGGGGTAAGAAATTAATTCTGGCACCTGGAACAATAATTCGTCTGCTTCTGGACTTACCTTCAGGGTTACGCCCTTGCGTATGCTTGCCAGAAAAGCATCGCGATCATCACCGCCGGCAGCAGCTGCTGCCGCCTTAGGTTGCTCAGACTTTTGGATGTTCAGCGGCAGCGCAGCTCCGCCCGCTGGAGGCGGTGGCGGCGGCATGGGTGCACCCGTAGCAACTGGAGGAGGTGGCGGCGGCGGTGGCGGTGCACCGCCCACAGCTGCACTCACTGCCGGCGGAGGTGGTGGTGGTGGCGGCGGTTGTGCTGCCCCATTGGAGCTAGCATGCACAGTCTTTGGCTTCTCGATCATCTGCACTGGAGGATTGGGCGGCTGCGGCGCGACAGCCTTGACCGGCGGTGGCTGCGGAGCTTTAGCTTTGACCGGCGATGGCGTGGGAGTTACAGCCTTAACCGGAGTTGGCTGCGTGGCTACAGCCTGGATCGGAGGAGGCGGCGGCGGCTGCTTGACCGGCGCATACTGCACGCTGTTTGAGTTCGCGTTTGGCAATATCGTCGGCTTTGGCGGCGCCGGAGGCGGCACTCGCATGGTGCCTGTCTTCCGATGGGTCTGTGGCGCAATCGTTGCATATGTTTCACTGGCAGGCTTTGGCACTGCTGGACGCAATTCAGCAGCCGGCGGAGAAGCACGCGTATTGACCGCTGTAATAGTCGACGGAGGTGGTGGCACCCTGAACCTGTTGGGGTTTGATTGCGGCTGCACCTGGACGGGCACCACAGTGCCAACCTCCTGACGCACGGGCTGCATCTGCGGCAAATCTATGTCCGAGATGTCCACAAAGCGGGACGTAACCGAGGCATAATTGGAGTACGCGCCGGAGGAGGGAGGCGCAGGCGCGTGCTGCTTGTGTGCCCGAGGCGGAGAAGACGGCGGCGTTATCTGATTGTTCGTCGAAATCGTGGCGTAGACCAGCGGTGGTGTCTTCGGCCTGGACTTCTGCGCCTGCTGCCTGTCCGGCTGTCGATACGAAAGGAGCACACTGTAGTTGCAGCCGGGGATTAGGTAACTCACTTAAGCACTTACCAACCAGGTAAAATTGGAGTGCACGATCTTGGCGATGACGTCCTGGCGCCTCATGTCCGCAATGTCCGCCTGGCTGATGCCGTGCTCCATCATGTACTTCTTCAGCACGTTGTCATTGCCACCACCGTTCAGGTCGAAGGCGTTGCGCGTTCGGTCCCTGGTGACATCACCGGAGACATGCTTGAAGTGGGTCGGCCCGCTGATCTCGTACTTGGAGCCCTTGTTGCTGACCACCACGCTGGTGGCGAAGCTGGGACCCGGCATGGTGCTGGACGCGCTCCCCATGCTGCCCAGACTGCCCAGGCTGTTGGACGACGGGGCGTGACTCATCTTGGGACTGCCGTGAGGCGTTCGCGTTGTGGGTCGCGGCGGCAGCACAGCGGGCGGGGGCTGGGAGAAGATGTCGCTGCTCACCTGCAGGCTGGGCGGCTGCAAAAGAGATGGAGGAGGAAACAGACGTGCATTAAGTTGCGACCAGGAAATGCGCGCACAGCTCGTTGGGGTGAATCATGTGAATCGAATGTTTGTATGGACGGATTGGTCGTACCACCCAGTAACCGGGACTCTTATTGCTTCTAACTATGTCGTAAACATAGGCGCGACGCTGCAGCGCCGGCAGCTCCTCGACGTCGTCGGGTATGTGCGCCTTGTGCAGATACAACTGCAGCATCTCGTCGGCGCCGCGACCGCGCACATCGAACGTCTTGCGAAAGTCGATGGCCTTGCCCTCCAGTTGCCTGAACTCGACGGGCTCGGAGATGTACGCGTACGACACACTGTCCGCATCCATGATACAGCCTGAAATACGTGTGCGGGCAGTGCATTAGTGCATGGATCTGTACTCGTACTCCCGAGTTTCTCGGCACCCGCGTCCCCCACCCTACCGCGCCCGCTAATGTGGCTCTCTGTACGTATCCGTATCCACTGTGCGGCGCATTATCTTCCAGCGAATGTAGCTGATAAGCAGCGCTGCCGCAACTTGTGTGTTATTTTTATCAATTACGGATTTCTACTTCCAAATCGAATGGTGATTCACAGCGGCGAAGACAAAGACAGGCACACAGACATGGATAAGGTGCCTGGGTTTTTCTCAGCTGGAGTTCTAATTACCGTCAAGACGAGCGTCGGTGGTGGATCGAGTTCACGGCGGAACGACGGTTAATAGCTGCAAATACTACGGCGGGTCTCCACGATCCGTGCATGTAACGTGCCCGTTCTCCCCGAGCTAAGGTATCGCACTGATTAACGTAGTTGGTATGTCCGCGCGTTTACTCATTTCGCGAAGCGTTATCTGCAATCGCAGACACTGATAACCGGCGGGCAGTAAGCACCTATACCTGGGACCCATCACCCGGGGTTTCGACACCCTGTAAGATATACAAGCGAATATCTGCCCAAATTATATATGTATATATATATATTCTAATAAAATTTGAGTCTATTTTGTTTACGTTTCCTTTGGGGCTACGTAAACAAAATAGACTCAAATTTTATTAGAATATATATATACATATATAATTTGGGCAGATATTCGCTTGTATATCTTACAGTTCTTCGGGGGACTTCACAGGCAGCACATCTATTTGACCGGTGCTGCATATCTAAGCGAACTGCCTCAATTTAGTAGTGACTAAGTAAACCCAACTGATAAATTCTTCATACTTGACTAGCACAATAAATTTAAGACTCTCTCACATAAGTGACATATTAAGGTATACATATACACAGGGCTGATGGTTACTGGGTTAATACGAAAACTGGTGCTTTTCTAGATATCTTTATCTGGTCATTGAAGTGATCATAAAATCAAGGTAAAATAATGTTTCTACACCAGCTAGATTATATAGTGGTCTACCAATTTGAACATAAATATACACTAAAAAAAAGTTTTAAGAAAATCGGCAAATCTGTTTTTATAATGTTCCATTGTCAACGAATATATTTAGAAGAAAGGCAGAGCGCTCTGCGGTTGACTCTCAGCTTCAACCTCAAAGCGTCTCCTACTACTCGGCTCAGCTGCTCCCGTTCCAATTCACGCTAAGGTTCCTCGGCCACAGCCTTAGCCTCTTCCGCTTCCCCCTCCCTTAACTTCAGCCTCAGAACTGGTCTCTACCGCTTCCGCTCAGTCTCTCCCGATCCTGACTCCGCTAAGTTTCTTTAGCCTCAGACTCTCCCGTTTCAGCTAAGCCTCTTCCGTCCGACTTTCTATGCCTGAGGTTCCTATTGCCTCAGCCTCATCATTAGCCTCTCCCGCTCCCGTTTTGAGCTCTCCAGCACTCGCTCAACTTCACCTTTTTTCCTTTGCGCTATGCCTTAACCTTAGTCTCTTCCGCACCATGGTAACCTTTCCCGCTCTCGTTTCTATGCTTAATGCGACAAGGCTTTGCCTAAACCTGGAGCTTGGCCTCTCCCGCTCCCGATAAGATTTTTAGACTCTGCTGCTCCCGTTCCTGATCTGCCTCTCCCGCTCCCGATTTGCCTCTCCCGCTCACGCTCAAGTCTATGTTCTTGTTTCCTCACATTCAGCGTAATGCTCCGTCTCTCGTCTCTATCAGCCTATCTGCCTTAGACGCTCCCACACCGTCTCCCTCTCGCTACAGACCAAAAGTCATTTCAATTCTTGCTCGTTTTTATCGGTCGAATTCAGTTTGAATTTTTTGAACTTTCAAAACCTGACGTTTTGCACAGCCCCAAATGGGTGAGATGTCAAATGGACTTAGTGTAGAGTAGCCCTTTTTGGCGTCTCCACTGACATTACTGTCTGTGTGGAAAATAATTGAGTGTGCGCTTACTTCTAGTCGAACTGTGAAGCAAAAAGCATCGCAGGAAATTCCGAAAAATCAGTTTAGTTTCGGTTTTTCTGCTTTTTCTTTTTCGCCATGGATCCTGGCATGCAGCTTTACGACGACGGAGAGTATCTCTTGGCCGAGTTCGAGTGCGAGTCCAATGCGGTGCCGAATGTCGATGAGCTGCAGGGAGGCGCCACTGTGCTGGTGTCCAATGAGGAGGACGGCATCGTCAACTACGAGGATCTGGACAAGTTCTTTGATCTGTCCACTGCCGTGCGGATTCAGACGGACTACGCGGTGGAGCGCACGCTTGCAGATCCCGCCCTGAAGCAGATACTTGAGGAGGCCAATGGCAAAGTGGACTTTGATCCGGAGGCTGAGCAGGAAAAACTGCGCGAGTTTCTCTCGGGAGCGAACAATACGATGGGCGCAACCAGTACTCCCATTAACAATCTGGGTAAATATGCCAATGTTTACGGGTCCATGCGATTGGTTTTCATTTCCCGTACAGCAGGTGGAGCACGCGCATCATGTTCGAATCTTTCGGTTGCACCTGCGAATGCCTTCCGCGTCATCAGATGTTCCAATTGCAGCGGCCTCTTCGACGGGCCCTCGTTCCAGACGCACAGCTGCGAGTACGACGCCAACCAGAAGCCCATTGTAGCCCAGAAGGCAATGTCGCCGCAAGAGAAGGCGCCTGCGCCGCTCAAGAAACCCGCCAGCGAACGCATCATCGTGGAGAACCAAGTGCGCATACGTCGCTACATGAAGGAGGAGCTCAAGTTCGACCTGGAGACGGGCGTCGACAGCTCGAAGACCAAGAAGAACTCGACGAAGGGTCCCAATGAGTGCAATATCTGCGATCGCAAGTTCGTCCACGCCTCGGGTCTGGTGCGGCACATGGAGAAGCATGCGTTGGATCTGATACCCACACAGACAAATGTGCAGAGTGCTGCGCCGCCAGCACTCAGTCTGCTGGTGGTGCTCAAGTGCAATCCCTGTGGTCGCATCTTCTACGACGTCAAAGTGGCCATGGAGCATGTCTTCGTGCATCTGCTGCCGCGCGACGAGAAGGAGCAAGAGAAGTGCCAGGAGCAGGAGATGAAGTCACAGCTGGAGAAGCTGATGACGGAGGGCGAGCAGCTGCTGGCGCTGACGGCGCAGCTGGAGGCGCGTACCCTGGAGACGGGCATCAACTACTTCTCCACGCTCGTGCTGGGCAATGTGCTGCAGTGCGAGTTCTGCGACTTCATCTTCGCCGATGTCTCCTTTCTGCTGGTGCATTCGGCCACGCACGTGCCGGAGCGACGCTTCGAGTGCACGGCCTGCGACCTGTGCATGACCACCGCCAAGGAGGCGAGCGTGCACTATCAGACCGACTGCGTCTACATGCGCGAGGGCCTCAAACAGCTGCAGACCTCGCCGAATCGCTACTTTGTCTGCAACGTGTGCGAGTTGAAGTTCGCGAATGTGGAGCTGCTGCAGGAGCATCGGTGAGTGCCCAAGTGCTGCTTGCTCTCCTACTCTTTATTAAGCTCTCTCTCTCCCTCTGTCTCCCTGTTCCTCTCCAGCTACAGCTGCTATCACTACTTCCCGCGGCTCAGCGAGAGCGGCAAGCGCCTGCTGCTGCCCTGCGAGTTCTGCACCATCAACTTTGAGTACGCGCACGAGATTCAACCGCACTACGAGGAGAAGCACCTGAACAAGAAGAAGCGCGAGAAGGAGCTGCGCAACAATGGCAACGTGTCGGCGGTGCGGCGACTGCGTCAATACCTGTGCGACATCTGCGGCAAGTCGTACACGCAGTCGAGTCACCTCTGGCAGCATCTGCGCTTCCATCAGGGTGAGTGGCGGTTGCTCCTCCAGATCTTGGCAATGATGTGATGTGCTCTTGTTTGCAGGTGTTAAGCCCTTCGTCTGCCAGGAGGAGAACTGCGGCCGCAAGTTCACCATTCGTCCGGACCTCAACGATCACATACGCAAGTGTCACACCGGGGAGCGGCCGTATCATTGTCTGGTGTGCGGCAAGCGCTTCCTCACGGGCTCCGTCTTCTATCAGCATCGGCTTATCCATCGCGGCGAGCGGCGCTACGAGTGCGACGAGTGCGGCAAGCGTTTCTATCGCGCCGACGCACTGAAGAACCATCAGCGCATTCACACGGGCGAGAAGCCATACGACTGCCCCTTCTGCACCAAGACGTTCCGCCAGCGCGGCGATCGCGACAAGCACGTGCGTGCGCGTCACTCGCATCTGGATGCCAACGCACGCCTGATGATGCAAATGCAGAAGTTCGAGCTGGAAACGGCCGCCGCGCTGAAGGCCAAGCAACTGCAGGAGAGCACAAGCGATTTCTCTAATGAGGCGACGGTGGCAACATTCGCGGAGATGCCACAGACTGCTATGATGCCAGAGCAGGCGTATGATATGGTTGAGCTGGATCCGAACGACTTCTGCGAGGCATCGGATCTTGTGCAGGACATGCCTATGTCCGGCATGAATAATTCGGACTTTGAGGTGGTGCCATATGGCGAACTGGATATGCTGGATTCAGTGGAGCCACCACAATTTCCGCTGGACAGTGCCAAAGTTGTGGTGGTTGAGAATAATTCGTCACAGCCGTTTTACTTTTAATATAGTTTTGTTTTAATAGAGAAAAACCAATTTAAATTTAAATTCAAGCTTTTTGACTGCGCGGGTTGGGAGTATTCCAAAAGTCTGGCAGCTTGCAGTGCGCGTGTGGCAATCTTTTGGTATAAGCAGTGCTGGTAAACGTCAACAATATATTGGATAGGTGGCAACACTTCGTGCTGTCATTCCTACTGTCAAGCAGCCATTTTTTCCCCTTTTCTTTCTTTTCGATTTTTCCATCGTAGACGCCAACATGGGTTTCGCTACTCTCTGGTACTCGCATCCCCGCAAATACGGCCAAGGCTCCCGTTGCTGGTACGTAAAATGTAGCCCTCGAAATTGTGCATCGAAAGCTGTATAATTTGCATGTATGCCTGTCGTTATTCGTTGAATTTTGTTGCATAGTTGATTGCTTTGAGTAATTTGAGGTTAAGCCCGCCCTAGTTTCGCATGGTGTTGAATTCTTCCGATGCACACCTTATGATTTGTTGTTGTACTAGCGCTGCTTGTTGATTGCTCGATTTCCTGCTTAAACCCAATTCTGCCCCCGGTTGAGTACGGAAATATGTGTGAGATCTCATTGACAGTTTCCTTAATGAAGGGTGGCCAAAGCAAGTGCTGCAGCTGGCGCTCACCTTGCGCTCGTCGCACCGTGCAGCCAGCTGCTGCGACAGCTATGCAACTAGATGCAACCGTAGAGATGACGACAACAGGAACAATGCACAATACTAATGAGCACCTCTTGTGATTTCAGCCGCGCCTGCTCTAACCGTCACGGTCTGATCCGTAAATACGGCCTGAACATCTGCCGTCAGTGCTTCAGGGAATACGCCAACGACATTGGCTTCAAGAAGGTAATTGCCCCACTACTATCATTAGTGCTTCTGTTGTGTGCGAATTCTAATTGTTGTCAATGTTTTGCATTTTCAGCTGGATTAAATAATGTCCGCTCCTTGCGTTGACATGCGCTAAGCGTGTCGAACACCAAATAGGCATATTAATATAAGCAGCCGCCGCGAGGGGACTACTTGTATTAATGTGCCGACAACAACAACAGCAACAAAGCAACAACAAGATAATCATTTGGGGATTTAAATGACAGCAAATCTGAGAACATCGCAGAATTGACAAACAAACAAACAAACATGCAAGACACACACGATGATAAGACGAGAAGGCCGAGTACAATCTCAAACTCTCACACACACACACATACAGGCGGATGGAGTTGCTCCGACCGCCACACGCAAAACAGAGTCCAAATCTCACAAGCTTAATTCCTGCCTTGCAGTTGTTGCCTTCTACGAAGGTTTTTTGTTTAAATCTCCGTTTGATTAAACCCATAACAAGTAATGTAAAGCCAATTGTTTTGTCATTTCTTCATGTTGTATGTTTCAGTCGCGCACAGATTTGCATCCTTATTGCATGCCCTGCCCCTGCGTCTGTCCTGCCTGTCGCCGCAGATGCCGGAAGTCGACCAAGTGCAGTGAGTGTCGCGCGCGCGCTCTCACCTGGTTACTTCCTCATTTCGAAAAAATATTGGGTTAGTGGTATGCCATCCACATCGACGGGCTGCACTCGAACTGCGCTTGTGCCGAAACACGAACGCGAACTGAACATGCACTCGAAAACCAGTTTGTTTAGTGGCTCGACTCGACTTGGCCAAGCCAGCCAGGCCCACTCTTGAAGAGCGTATCGAGTTGTGGCTCGAACGCGTCTCTCTCTCTCTCTCTCTCATCTGCTGTCTTTCTGCCAAAACTTAGCATTTTGCACAGCCGTGCGCTGAGTCGGATTCGGTTGTTTGAAGCCTAAACAACGCACACGGTTTCGGGTGTGAAAATGTAAAGCTATTCAAACTATTTGAGAAAAGAAAGAAACAAATAGCGAAGCGAAACAAAGCCAGTGTAATTCAACTTCAATTGATGCGCTGCGATTTGGTTTTATTACTCATTAACTTCGTGGCCTGATTTCGATTCGATTGGACGAGAAATGGAGCTGCAAGCGCTGTGGTTGCTGCTGCTGCTGCCACTTCTAAGCAGCTTTTGCCTGGCAGTCGCAGCCGCCGCAAATGATGCAACTGCAACGCGGCGACTGACAACGGCAACTGGCGAGACGAAAGCTCCAGTGCAGGCCACTGTGCGCGACAGTTCCCGTGGCCAGAGATCGCGCGGCGTTGCACAATATAGGCTGCCACTTGATGTGGCGCAGCCCACGCTGGACGAGAGCAGGCAGCAGTCCGGGCGCAGGCGGGCACAAGTGGTCATGCGACGCAGGCCCAGCAACAGCAGCAGCAGCACAACGACAACAACATCTACCACAACCACTACGACAACAACAACAACGAGTGAGTAGCGCTGCAGCAACTGGACTTTAGCACATGTCCATATGACCGCTGCAGAGGCAAACGACTTGTCGCAGACGCTGGCTGGCACTGACCTAGCTTTAGGCCGCAGATATTGTGGCTAAACAAAGCGGTCCGAGAAGCAGTCTGGGGTGCGAGTAGAAAACAAGCAGCAGCACCAGCACCAGCAGCAGCTCGATAATTATGCGGTGTCAGAGTGCCGTGCCGATAACTGGACCGCAGCTTTCAAATTCGCATTATTATTGTTGTATCCGTCCGTCCGGCTGCAGTCCGCTGCGAGACCTTGATGCGATCTCTTGAGCCAACGAGCTGCTATTTTAAATGCAAATGCAAATGTCTTGGCTTTTCTGTAATGCGCCCAAGGCCTGCAGTCGCAGTCTCCCTCGACTGACACACCTGCTGGGGCCAACAAATCGGGCTTATCGTAATTTATCAAGGATATTGATTATTAACACT